>JARJEE010000017.1:2500000-5000000 GCA_030180105.1 Hyles lineata | reverse complement strand
ATATGCATAATAAAGACGGAAAAGGGCCACGTGTCTACTTCAGAAAAAAATACCTTGTTTTTAGTATCTAGTTGCTGACTGCTGTATAAGGCCGAAGATTCTTGAGTTATCATTTATCAGGGAATTCCCTACTCAAAAGTATATCTGGTAAAAATAACAAATATAAAAAATCAAAAATTGGTTTACCGTCTAGCAATTATTTTACGAATAATTAACACGTGATTTTATGACTCATTCGTAAAAAAGAACGATAGATGCGCAGAGCAGGTCTATCTTTTCACGTGGTGATATTTAACAGTGAGTTTTTTTTTATTGCTATAAATGGAGAGACGAGCATGCCATTCGCCTGATATTAAGCTATACGACCGTTCATACAGTAGCAAAAGTAAACAACACCATGAATTATACAGCAATACTTGGCATGGCACTGAGCTCGCCATCCTTCGACTTAATATTATGATGTCTCAATATGTCCAACAGTTATTCTGGCTACATTTTCCTTCAAACCAGAATACAAAAGTGCATTTACATTGCCATTTGGCGGGAGAAATAAACATTGCAGTGGTTGGTACCTACTCAGGCGGCCTCTGATATTTGAGAGAAAACCAGACCAGACCATATGACCAGTAAGTGCATTTAATTAATTCGTTCTGTTGCTATCAATTTTATACTATGCTGATAATTCATTGAAATTCGCTTAAAAATAAAATGCAGAAATATCGTAATTAAAGTACATCTTTGTAGTATTTCCTATGCATTCGACGAACCTATAGGTCCTATTTGCGGTGCATTCGAACGCAACGATGAAAATATGCGGGTACTAAATTGAAATACCGTAATATGTAAATGGTTCATTTCTGATGATTGCATTATTTGATTATACTCGTTTCTAAGGGAGTTGTATAAAATACTCCTGATGCCAAGTTCAGCGTATAGAATTCAGCTAGACGTAACTATCTCTTGGTGGGTGCTATTCGGTCGAATAAGAATATCTTAACGACAGCCAACACTTTAGCCAATTATGGAACAAACTAGAATAATAAGCTGCCTTATTTAAGGTGGAGCCACGAAGCTTTCTTCTCTAGGGAGAATGAGGCGGCACAACCATATACTAGTGTACGACTCGGCGGTCGGGTGGTAAAATAAAGTTACAGAAAACATACACAAAATCATGAGTTATCGCTGCTTTTCATTTGGCTAGTGAAATAAGCAGAATATGCAGAGTATCCCAGTATCGCAAAATATATTTTTATTCTCCACATCCGAACGCGATCCCCTTTGGCCCAAGAAGTCGTCGGGGTACGCCAGACTTCCATAATCGCCTTTATCTGTCGCCGTTTCTACTTCTCTTTTTTCCCATCTTTTGTTATTCCTTTATCCTCAAACATTGCCTGTGTAACAACGATTCTCCGGGCTATGTAAGTTTTTTGTTTTTTCATTAGACAACAAACTTGGACCTTTGCTGCACGTAGCTTCTTAGCGCTGCAGCGTCATGAACTTTGAGGAAAATGAAATATAACGCTACTTTTAAGAAAGAAAGAATTATCGTAATAACCAGTAAACAACAGAAAAAACCTCAAAAATTGAAGGACTTATTCATATGAAAAGCTTATGAGTAATTTCTACTTTTAAATCCACAAATTAACATTGGAGGTTTATATAGCATTTAAGATTCATTATCCATATAAATAGGAATAACATATTAGCATGAAGAAAATATTATGCGATTAGGTAATATGTAGAAAATAGAGATAACATAACAGCGAAACATCTGCTATAGTTCGTTAACTATTCGGAATATAGAAACTAGTAATTACTACTTACATAGTCCGATTGCCTACACGTGGAGTTTTTTAGATTTGAAATGCAATAATTATTTGTAAAGAATTGTTTCATCTACATACTAATCCTTATTTATAAGGTACATATTGATTTAATAATTATAATATTTAAAAAGAGAAAAGTAAAATAATTAAACAATTAATTATACAAATTTAAATTTATATTTTTAATTGCAGTAAATAAATGTAAATGTTAACAAATAACAATCGTTAGTTATTAGAAATCAAAACATAAATATGCAAAGATTTCAATAAGATTACAAGAAATATATACATAGAAAGAAAATTATTAAAGAATGTGTATCATCTAAATTTGATTTTCGCGTAAAATTAATAAATGACAATTTAGTTTATAAGAAATATTTTATATTTTTGTATAATTAATGCAAGTATATATTTTTCATCATATATCGGTCGTTAAAAATTCAATTTCCGAACGATTATTGTCTATGATTAAGTAGTCACTTCCGTTATATTCGCGCTTTCGTGTATTTCCGCATCCTTAATATTGTCTTATTTTAATTATTTTTGTTAAATAACTAAATAATTAAATATTATAATACCAGTATATAAAACACAAATTTATGTTTGAAATTATAAACAATAAACTAATTTTATTTGAAGACACGGCAAGATATGTTGCCCCGTGGTATGTTGTTTACTATACTAAGAATATGCGTGTTATTTTTCTCTTTTCTGTTTTTGTAATCAATTCATTATTAACTTGAAGTAGGAACATTTCGTAGCATGTTCTACAGTTTAAATTAGTACACTAAAGTTATTTTCTTCCAAGTTAATGAAAAACTGAAATACATTAAGTATATAATTAATAAATGCATGTATACGATAAGAAGTTCAAAGTAGGTACTTACACAATTCATATTGTATAAAAGTTTTGATAGTAAAAATTAAAATATGTCTATCTTCCCCAGCGGTAAAAACATTATTTTGTTTATTTTCTATATTTGCCCATTCAAATATTGCTTTAATCTACATTATATTATATATTTTTTAGTGAAACGAATCTCGCGTATTATTATAATTTGGTTCTTTTCAGGAATATCTTCTTTATAGTTTTAACCACGGTTCTGCATTAACGAAGTTAGTACATTTATAAATAAATACATAATAAAAAAACATGATAACTGCCCAGATTTGAAATATTGAAACGATTTATCGAAAGGGAACAGTCGGCCAACTTTTTGGTAGCACATTTCAGTAAAAATAAAGAATGAATATCATAAATATAATTAAGTTGGTATAACAACTTGTAAAAGCTAATAAACTAATTTTAAAAGTCTCAATATTAATAACAAAAAAATCAGTTACGGCATTATGTTCTAGGCGGACTATAGGCGCAATAACTGAGTTGATCACGAAGACAGTGCGCTCCTCTGCTACAAACCGGTCGAACAATGAAAATTCAAAAATTCGTTATATTTTTTATGGCTTCCCCGCCGAGGGGAGGAATTTGGATCGGAGAGCGGCGTTTGCTAGGGGTTGGTTGTTCGACCGCTTCGCGCGTGCGCACGTAGTTCGCGCCACTGCTACGTCGCTAGCAAGCCAGATGTTCTGAAAAGCTTCCTGTCGCCGTTTCAATGCTTCGCATTTTTATCTATTATTTATTGTAAAATGCGGACTAGGACCGTTTTATTGTTTTCGTTTGCAAGTGAAGTAATCAGTGTATAAATTAACATGTGTTTTGGACAAACTGTGTTTATTAACTGAAAATTATCGAGCGTCGATGTCCACGAGTTCACTCGGGACCAACAAAGCGGCGGACATTTTATTTTGAGTACTCGATAATGTAGCGTTTGCGTCGAAAACATTAATGTCGTTTTATGGTTACAAATTGGGATATCGTTCGCTTACACCTTTTGTAAGTATCTTTAAAATAAATTAAGTATTTTATACGTAATAGTCGAAAGTGTACACACAAGTTTAGGAAGCGGTTATGCCTAGGCATCGCCGATAGGTTGTCGATATTTTGGGGAATTGTCGTTGAAAAAAGTGACGTAAGCAGCAGTGGACAGCTGGAGGTGTCGCCTGAGACCCCAGGTAGCACACGGAATTGTTATCGACCCACTTCGCTTTGGAGGCTTCTCGCTCGTAATTGCCGCGCGCGCGGCGCCCCTAACCTCTTCACTAATTGAATTGTGATGATTACGTCTGATTGCTACGTAAAGGTGAGTAAGGTGGAACACTAACATGTGTGTGGTGTTGTTTAACAGCGATGCCGAGAGGGGTGAAGCGAGGGTCGGCGGAGGGCGAGGCCGAGGTGGTGGTTCGCGCCGGGGCGTCTCCGGCGCACACCACGCTGCTGGACGATAGCCCCACGCAGCCCATCAGCTACCACCTGCTCGACCATGGCTATGGAGCCACGCCGAAGCATCAGATCCGCCGCGAGGCGCCTACGGCACCGCCGAAGACGTCTGAAGTAAGTTCTTGTTTTCTTGGTACATTGCATCAATTCTTAGTATGATATCATTATAAACCATGTCATGTTTAAGGAAAATTTACCATTTACATATTCAATCATATTTGTATTAAAAAACGATTGTCCACTGATCAGCTGTTATTTGTTACTTGAGGCTAAAACATTGATAAGTGTGATTAATGATTGGTGTTAGTGTTAAGTTGTTAATACAACTCATTTTGACCATGAATTTTTTCACATTGTCACCTTCAATACGAATTGGGGTCACAAACTTTTATACTTCTGTAGGTTATTATTTGTAGGCTGCTTGTTAACTTTGTCAAAAGCATTTCGAAAATTGATGATGTGTCTCTTGTAAACTCTCAAATATAATAATCTCAGGTAAGGAAAGACTTTACAAACACTTACCAACAATATATCTTCATAACTTTTAATACATCAACTGATATGATTAGAATTTATCAACATTCTGTAATTTACATCAGAATACATAAATTTTAGCCATTACAATCATATAAGCACTATATTTTTAAAGATTTATTACAACACAATGTAATACATTAATGTAAAACAAAACATATCTCATGCTAAGTATAGATAACTTGTTTTCACACATCTTTTTACATGAAACTCAAGATCCTTTCGATCATGGATAAAACCATAAAAGAGCTAAAATATTCCATATATGATTCAGCATGAAAATATCTAGTAGCAAGTAGTGTGTCTTTCTAACAATGGTTGTCTCTTATGAAGAATGCAAGTTAATATTTTGGTCATCTGTAGCTGTAAATTCAGAGTATTGTCTTATTTTGAAACCCATATATTATAACCAAAAAGATGTTTATTATACTAAATCACTATATTACATTATACTATTATTATAACACTATTATATTTTAGTAAATGCAACTAACATTGTATGAATATGGTTACCAACAAGGACAAATGAAAGAAGATGGAGGAGGCTTTTTAAAGAAAATAAATTAAACTTTATATATTCAAAGTTACATGATAGATATGTAGGAAATCAAAGCTTAATAAATACAAAGTACGAAAAACTTGAATCCATACTTTCCGTATGCACTAAGGGTCTGAGAAATCATGGCTCTTAATTTACTGGGCCTAGGCTAATACTTTACAGTATTAAGATATGTTTGTATCTGTAAATAGTAGGATACACAGTAGTATTAATAATAATATAGCTACAAAGATTTACACCTGGGGTATTCACATGGTTATTCTATAACTTTAACCTAAATTTAAAACTTATCGAGGACAATTTATTTTAGGAACTTATATAATATATTAGAGTCTTCAGATTGGACCTATATAACATTTTTTCCATTTTATACAGAGTGTTAACTGATTAGCAAATGTGTTTGTGTAGCAGCCTTCTATAAATATGTTGAATTTCAATTTCAACCTTCAATCAACCTTCGTACTTTATTTGCTTGTTGTGTGGTAAATTAATTAGAGATCATTTTGACCAAGTTTTTGGTATATGTGAGGCATTTTCACTTGGAAATGTTGACATACAAATATTAGTTACCTTTGAGAAATGGATATTGTGTCCTTGACAACAACTTAGACTTATAGTTGTTTTTGACAAATTGATGAAAGCCTTGTGCATGTTTTGTAGATTTTTATATGTTACCAGGTATTTTCAGGTTATGGCCATCAGTGTTAAATGGTTGTAAATATGTTAAACATAATCATAAACAATTATATATATCATGACTATTTAAATATAATTATTTTTGATGCATAGAAATATGCAACAAACACTTAAAAATCAAAGTATATTTAAAATGCAATTTTGGAGGCAACTGGATTTGCACACTTCTTTGTAGAATTTTGGACCCCTCTGCAAGGGAAATGTGAAACGAAAAAAAGGTCAATGACCCCTTGAGGTCAATGTACTAACGGATTTTAGGGACTGAGTTTGAATTTTGGTCCATAAGTTTATGCACATGCTGTTTTGAATGGTTTGGCCCATATTTCCTGGCCTGTGAGGCTGGTGCCATGTGTCGTTATACTTCATTAATTGCTTAATTAATTGGTTGGCGTGTGAATAGTTAATTTAATAAAAACTAGGAAAAAACATTGTTGTATTTGAACCAAGTATTCTAAAGCTGCGTTTATACTACTCAAACTTTTCTATTGCATTTCGTCTATCGTAGAAAAAAATGGAAAGTTTTTGTGGGCGCTATGCGTGCAGGTAGTAACGCATCGAAAATATGTGCCGTACACACAAGTCGAAGTTTGGTTGAGTCAAAATGGCGGATGTTAGGCGCCGTTGTACATAATTCTCGCTTCTCTAACGCCGGTTGTACGGTAAAAGCGTCCTGCTTGGGACCCTTTTGACGGAGCCGACCAATCACAGAATAGACTGTGTCATCATTTCACATTCCGATTGGACATATTTTCGAATAACGTTTAGGCGCAGGTTCGAGTGACGGTTGCGCCAAATTTTTAAAAATTATTTTGTTGGGTGTTCATGTAGGTAAATAATCTTATAATTTATTGTGTTTATTAATTATTTTGTTTATAAGCTAATCTAGAGGTCCCGTTGATAAAGGTAGTCTAGCTCACATAACGAAGTTGATTGGCAATATTTTCCGCGTTTTTATCTGTGCTATCGGTTCACATCGATTCATAAGGTGATGGATTCCATGCCTCACTGTCTTCTCTGATTGATAACGCGGCCGTGATAATGCGAGGTAGATTTTTCTAACGTTTCAGTATATGGGTCGAGTTTGAATTTGATAACGCTTTACCGAATTTATTGTCGCCTATGAATAATAGACAGTAAAACTGGTAGGCTTTTGAATTAGATTCAAATGATTTGAAAACGAACGTCGTTCCTAGGAATGGTGCTTAAAACAATTAGTTTATTGTGATTGTACTTGAATTGGTAATTTCTTGGCTATTCTCGATCCTGTCTCACAAACCGGTACGAATAACTGTATCTACTGGGTTTTTGCATTAGGTAATTATGAAGGAATCCTTTGTGATGTAAAATATGACGAGGTTGTTCCTAAACAAGTCACAATTAAAGTAACAACTACGATTATTGCGACGCAATAGATTTGGAGAGTTAATCACCACTGATTCATTTATTAGTTTGAGTTGCTTACTATTTAGATACTATAGATTTTACGCTTCATTGTAGAAATCTCGTGCAGGGAATTACGTGGCATCTTCAATTAAATATTGATTTGAATAATTGAAAAAAAAATCCTATAAAAGTGATCAATTTAAATTTCATTTCACTAATGTAACTAGTACTAATAATGTACAATATTTAAAGAAGTTATAACGCTATCGTAGATATATGCCAGGTAGACCGGATTTGCATTTAATTGAGTTGGCGTCGCGTCGGTCTGAATCTTGCTCTATCGTAAACTGGAGCACACGGCTCGTCTTCCCACGAAAACTCTGTGTAATTTGATGGTGGCTTCCTTTCCGTGATCTTCTGTGAGACTACGAACAGGAAGACGGATTTAGTTGTTCATAAAGGAGCGTGAGCGAGCGGCCATTATTGTTTTTTCCGGTGCAGTTGTTATAGAAAATTTATGAGCTCACGTTAACGTGCGTCATGTGAACGGCGTCTTATGGAAAGGCAATTTTCCTGGAGTGGGTTCGAGTTTGACCTTACGAGAGTGGGCGCGAGCGTGAAGCGTGTAGCGTGGGGCGTCGGTGCGCGCGCCGCGGCGCTGAGTGTGGCGGGCTGGCGGGCCGGCGGCGGCACATATGTTAACAGTTTGTGTTGCCGGGTGCGGAGGCCGGCGCGGCGTGGTGGCCGCCATGTGGCCGCGCCCGCCGCCACTGCCGCCGCGCCGGTCACGTGGCCAGGTACACGTTTCCTGTCACAACACTTGCATTGCACATTTTCGGTTGACACCTCGACCGCCAAGCCAAAAAGTTACACGCTCCCATCAGCCCTTTCTTGCAAAACATAATCACAGGGAACACAATAGGCATAGTTATTGTAATTTAATGGATATCAATGGGAGCCTATTGTGTGTGAGCTGAACTATTTTAGACGATCCGGCGGTTGCATTAGCTATTATTAAAGTTAGCTAGCGCGAAGGGCTAAGTTGATTATGTTAATCGCGGGAGCGTTTGCTATCGCTGACATGGGGGTTGTTTTATCTGCTTAGACATGTAAGTTTGGCGCACATCTGCCCTGATTCGCTCGTCGCCCCGCGCATAAAGGAACGCGAGACCCACAATCCGGCAAATTAACAATGGTCCCGAGTTCACTATTAATAATAACACAAATATTTCGAGATAAGAAATTGCCATTCTTTCGCTAGACGTCCCTTCCGAGAGCTCGGTTGCTTTTGTGTTGATTCTAATTTATGTCATGTATTGTTGCCGGGTCCCTCCCCACACACTTCCTTTTGGGGGCTTCGGTGGCGCGCTCCATGTCCAAATTGAATTTGTTGCAAGAGATTATTGAAAATGCTCCGTGGATCAGTTCCCCGTGTGTCTGTTGCATCTGTCCTGTGCCGCCGCGCCGTGGACTCGTATCGATTATGTGTCGCCTCTAATAATGTTTGTGTACGCGAAACGGTTTAATCTGCGATATATAAACATTGAAGCTATTAATTAGTGTGGGGTCAACGCACCGCGTAAAATTGGGAACATTTGTTTCGAATATTTTTGTGGCAGTGTTATGAGCTAACGCGGGGTCTTGGCTATTGCACTAGTACATCTAATTGACCGGATTAGCAATGACTTACAGTGTGTTGAGAGTGAGTAGTGAGTTTGTCACGCGCTTCGCCGGGTGAAGTGTTACATTTTGTTAAGTTAATTATATGAATAAGAGGTGGCATTTGGCTGTTCCAGTTGATAGTATGTTGCTTGTGATGTATGTCGGTATCGATTATGATCGGGCACAAGCTAGCGGAAGGCGATTGATTCGCTTCGTCGAAATCCGATGTTAATCAAGATTGTCGCGACATACATAATTCATGGTGACGTTTTATTTGGTAACAAACATTTGATTATTCTCAATCGTTAAGTTGTTTGTGCTCATTGATGTACGAATATTTCAATATAATTTGATATTTGTCTGTCAACAGAACCAATTTTCGTAATTAATGTGAATCATAGGTTCTATTTTCGTACTGCGTTGGCTGAGTGAGATGGGACAAGTTTAATAGGTTTTCAATACAAGCTCGCGCAATTTGCCTTTTGATTTACCGCCACAATAATTGTTCGGGTAATGATAGGCTGCAGGCGTCGCAGAATATTTTCTACAGCAGTTTAAAAAGAAAAGAATATGTGGCAAATTATTACACGCGCGAAACACGACATGTCTAGTTTATGAAGTACTAGTTTCTGGGATACTTTAATTACGTAGTCATAGATTTCTCCGGCCAAATCTACAGATGTTTTACAACTGTTACACGGACTAAATCACGGCATCGGAATTACAGCGCTTTTTGATTTGACATCTACACCAATAGTTAGGCCCGCGCACGCATGCTGGTGCCATACTACAATTTATCTTATGGTAATTCAATGCTATTGCATTCGATCAGATTATAAACCAGAAATAATCTTCTTTTGCTAATCGTCACAACTTTGCCGGACTTCTTGTAATCAGATATAACACAGGCTGTATCTGAAATGCGGCACGCTTACGTTAGTCCTTATGAAAAGTTTCCTATCGTCATGCTCGGCGGTCATGTCAGGGCGGTAAACGAATATCCTACCACCTTTAATTGTTTTTTTAATTAATTATTACGTAAAAATCCCCGAAGTTTTGATGACATGAATAAATCATATCACTGCAATATTCTGCGAAACATCGTCGCTATCCATCGGATAGTCTATAACCAGCGATTAATGTATGAATTTTGTCGTCAGGCGGTGAAAAGAAGACTGAATTTAAGCGAGAGCAGTTCCGGCAGCCAGGGTCACGTGGTGCCCATGAAGGCTGACTTCAAGACGCCCAAACAGAAACGCGTCAAAGTGCTCACGCCATACAGTCGACCGTCCAGTTCTATGAAGAAGTACACCGAACGTTCCAGGTACACACATTTTTTGTGTAAGTTTCCGTTTGAAATTTAAAAATCCCTTCTGTTATTGTTGGACCTGATTGTTGTAGATGTTTTAGGATTTTACGAAGCTCTTGAAATATGTTTTAGGGTATTTATCAGACAGTGAGCAATGGTTTCATTGCCTCCTTGGAGGTGTCAATGGCTAAGAGCGATGATAACTGATGATAATTTCGCCTATTCATCATATTGCATCTGTCTTGAAAGGAGTGCCACTACTGAAACCCGTGACCCGCAATTCGCCAAGCTTGTTTTCCTCCCAAGATGTGATCGCCATCCATGTTCGTCACAACTTGCTGCCTGTGTGGATTGTAAAAAAGTTTTAAGCATTGTATTAACAGTACACTAAGCTATTATTAAATTGCAGCATTACCTGTTAAATTATGTCTTAGATTTAATAAATCACATTACCACCAAACAAAGTTTCGCACGCTTTTATGTCAAGGTCTAGGATACGTAATCAATGTCAAAAGCTTGGCAGCGGTAATTTTAGCACTATCTATCAGTTCATTACATACAGAGTTAATGGACTAGTCTACAGTCACATTAAGGGAGCAGATGATTGCTGGCGTTATGAAAAAGAGGTTGAATCTTGGCCATATCTAATTTTGGTCCTCAAATGATTGTGTTAGTGATCAAAATAAACAGTAGAAATGTTCAAAATCTCTTATCACTTATGTAAGCAATGGATAACATTCAGTTGTTACAAATTACTAGAGGTAATGAATCATTGGCTATTAGAATGAGATAGTTGGGTAAACCGGGCGTTTACGCAGCGATACAAACATGTAAACGATTATAGACGCGTAGGCCGCTGTCGACAAAATATCGTGAGCTACGATAGTAAACACTACCATGCTCGTGTTCTCACAGGAACATTTATAATTAAAGGAGATAATTTGCTAAAAATATGGTGGAGGATGTATGCCGATAAGTGTAACGATATAACCAAAATTTTATGAAAACCAATAGCAGCACGATGTTCTAATGTGGGGCGATAACACAAGATAAACTGATCGTTTCTTAATCTTCCACATCGCCTGCTGATCATACAGTACGTGAGGACAATCAAGAAGCTTTAGGGGTTGCAGGAGAAGGCTTATAACTTGTCGGAACCCAGCCCGGATGTGTCTGGCGTAATATTTGCGTTTCTCGGACAGTCGTATCTAAATGGCTGTACACCAATTTTGACTCCATTCGAAATATGGAAGAGGACCTTCTGAACCTGAGTTGAATAGTATGATGCTCCGACAAGAACCGATGAACAGAAACAGACGTATATTATACGTGGAGTGTTAAGAAGTGTTCAATGACACTGCCCTTCCTGTTAAGTCAACCTTTGAGGGTAACTTCTTGCCTACTCTACCATAGTCTTTAAGGCTTTAGGGTAACGCCACATAAACAGTACTTGAGCTGTATAAAACTGACGAGAATCTCTTTGGTTTCAGGTTTGACACATCATTAGGTTTACTCACAAAAAAGTTCGTCGCTTTGCTGAAGTCGTCGCCCAACGGCGTGCTCGACTTGAACATAGCGGCCGAACACCTGTCGGTCCAAAAACGTCGCATATACGACATCACAAACGTACTAGAGGGTATAGGCATATTAGAGAAGAGATCCAAAAACAATATACAGTGGAAATATGGTGAGTGCGCGGCTTGCTTACGTCACTCTATTCAATTGTTTTTTGTATTGAAACCCTTAGCTTGCACATTTTCAGCTAATCTGTGTCATGCGCTGAGGCTGACCAGGAAAACGCGCGTCTGTCAACGCTTTTGAACGTTGCGTAAAAATATCTGAGTAAACGGAATGTGTAGTGATCACAATTTACTATAGAGCAATCTCCGAGCTCGGAATCTCGATTGAGAACCTATATATCTTCGAATGTTTGAAATTTTTGGTGTTGTAAACAAACGTATCCGAAATGTTAACGTTAGTTTTACTGTATCTTAGACATGTAAGATCTATTCACTTAAATATTGGCAGTTAGTTTATATATTTCTCTACTTTAGTTTGCAGATTCCTAGACTTTACGTACCTTCGAAATTCTTGTTAAGAACGTCTCAGAAACGCAGGTTTCCTCACGATGTTTACTTTCATCGTTAAAGTAGGTGATAATTGTCAATACACACGTATCTTGGAAAAAATGGAGAGGGTGTGACAGTCCACTTCTCTTTTACCTAGGTTATTGCTCTTTGAATGAAGTAATTTATAGAAAAGGTCTTTAGGAAAGGTCTTTAGTAAAGCTGTTTTAAACACCCTCACTAAGCTCTGTATGCGAAATGAAGGTTTTTCAGTCACTAAAGGATGGATGAGAAAGACCAAGGTTTATGCTCCTCATCATTATAATAACCTTCAGCAACATGAATTGCACTGCTCTACTTTCTATTTAATCACGTTTATACCTCTTCCATGGATTTCATCTGTGACCTGTTGAAGCGGCTGTATCCAGCAACTTCCACTATTTTCACTCATGGTTCAGGGCGTAAAATTAATGATTATTATGTCCGGCAGTGGATTGCTATGGCGATGAAAGATAGTATAAATTACACATTACATTCGGTATTCGTTTTAATCTATTGTAGCAGGTGAAACCTTTAACAGCAATAACAGAAGTTGCAGCTTTATGCATATTCATTTACAATTAAATTCTAACACTCAAGTGGCAATTATTAATATCCTAGTTTATAACTGGGACAAATAGGGACCATGTATTATGTAGGTAAAGGATACAGGATTGTAGATGGTTCCGTGTTCATTATCCATCTCGTGGCGTAGCGCAAATCAAATCAGAAGTTACAGGAAAAATAAAAATACAAAAGGAAACTTGTGGAATTTATTTATAAAACTCCACTTATAAATATTTAGTAAGGTAATAAAATAGGTATTACCTACTTACGTGTAGTTAGTTATAGACGAATCTTAATTGAAAGAGGACATATTTAGAGTATAGATTTTCTTTATTCACGATGGATTATCGTCATCAAAGTTTACTTGATGGTATCGACCTTTTGGAGGCCTGATAATCGTTACATCCTCCTTTTGCCTCCATTTCAGCGTCTCTTTTCAAAGACTAAAGAGAAAAAAGAGTTCATAGAATATATTGATTCCCTTATGTTAAAGTTGAGTATTCGGCTCGTTTAATATATTTGTTGTACCTGATGGTAGAATGTAAGCATCCACCAACAGTTAGACCACCGTGAACGTTGGTTAAGAACTAGTCCAGGGCCACGCGTTTTCAAGTACACCTGTGTGTATCTAGAAACCAACAGACCGGCATATTTTTGTTTTTGTTCTGCAAACTTCACTAATTTTGTAACAGTTAAATACTGAAACACGTAATATATGCCTTCTATAACGTTTTATAAACAAGAAAAGTTTCATTCACGTAAACAGCCATTACAATGTTTTTTTGGTACAAGAATATGTTTTCGCGCCAATACGTATGGCGAGGAGTGAACGATTGCTTTGGCGATACTATCCAACCGTCACACGACGAAAAATGCGCACATAATTACGTTAAAATGTTTATTAATAGAAAAAAGTAGCTTCAAAATAACTTGGTATGGATATTTAAGAATCAAACACCGCGCGGATTTGACATTGACTTATACTCGTATGTATGTATCGGCTAGGTAATTTTATGTTGTTGCCTCAATACGGGCTACGACTGAGCTTTACTCAGTCGACTAACTAATTGAGAACTAATCAAAGTATGGAGAGGGCTATTCCCTGATTTTCCTGCAAGAATGGCGGTATCTATAGTATAACGAAAGTAATCGATATAATATATCGAATTAGCAAGGTTAAGTGGCAGTGCGCCAGGCTTATGCCGCGATGAACTGATAGGTTTTCTAGTGAAGGTCCAATTGGGCAAACGTAACGTTGGACGTCCACTCATAAAATATAAAAATCGCGTGTGCACATACAGTGCCGCTGTAAACAGACTGGTTTTATTAGGCCCTCGTTAATATCCTTAGATGAGGCCAAGTTCAGCAGTCTAGATCCACAGATTAAAAAAAAATTGAAGTAGGCGACTTAGCTTTTTTATACTCCATGAACTACCTACAAAACACCTGATGGTAAGAGTGACGCAAATCAAACTATATGAAAGAGATGCCTATCTAATCTGCCGTCATAATTATGTCGGCATAGTTGAAACCGGGTATACACAAGGTAATATTTGCAGCCATCACAATCATATTCAAACTTGCTTGGCTATATTGCTTGGCTTGAGCCTAGTAATTAACAGCAACATAATTGATTTACTCGTAATTAAATCATAGTAGCGTGGAAACAAACGCCATTATAGTTATTTTATTTCGTGACAGTTGTTGGAATCATAATAATTAGCCTCGGCTGTTATAACAACGTGGACGCTGGTACCTCAGATAAGAGCCGCTAACATCTGTGAGTTCCGCAATTAACCTCCCTTTAATGGCGAGGCAAATGTTGAGGAAACACCGACGATAATTCGTGTCTGCCCACGTGATACTGAAGGGTTTAGGGACTGGTTGGCACCCGATCAAATTGGGTGTGCGCCTGACGTAATTAAAACATGAAAAATTGTTAGGTGCCCCGTATAATGTTAGATGGTTTGTGATGTTAATTTTGTCGGTTTGTAGGCGGGTGTAATGCTAGTGGTTACGTAACAAAATGTTAGGAGTATTTGAGAATTTTGTATTGAACATAAGTTGTCCCAGCCTGAAATGTTGAAGTTGTAATAACCTAGGATAATGCTAAATGCTATCGATACCGTCGATTGAATCTTGTTTGGCCATTGGGAATGTCTAAGTTGTGTTTAACTAGCAACAAAACTAAATACTTAGCAAAATGTGGAGTTGGAAATAAATAAGTTTTCAAGTTTGTCTTCTTCATCCACCTCGGCTAAAATTATTCTAATGGGCATTTACACGTTGGCTGAGGCTGGGCCAACGTTTACCAACTCCAAGCTATCAACAACGAAAAGCCAAGTCCAGCCGGGCCAAACACCTTTTACACGCTTGTGTTAGTGGAGGCTGCAATGCACTATTATAAGTTGACAAAGAGCAAAGGCCAAATGTAATGGAGAGAAAGCGAGCGTGCAGCCACTAGACTCGTCCATGGTGTACGAGTGCGTGCAGCCCCTAGTGTCGTCCAGTGTGTAGTATGTGCGCGTGGTGCAGGCGTGGGCGGGTGCGGCGGGGGCGGCGGCGGCGTGTGCGCGGACGAGGGTCGCGCGCGGCGGCTGCAGCGCGAGGTGTGTGCGCTGGGCGCGCGCGAGGCCCGCGTGTGCCGCGCCGTGGCGCTCGCCGAGCACACGCTGGCGCGCCTGTACGCCGACCACGGCGCCAGCGCCTACATCACCTACGCCGACCTGAGATCCATCGCGCACTTCCGCAACCAGACCGTCATACCCATCAAGGCGCCACCTGATACCAAGCTCAGTGTTAGTACACCTTTACTGCACACTCATGTAATACATAATACAAAAATGCACTCTTAAGGTGCTATGCTGAAACTTGCAGCATAGTTGCAAGTGTAGCGACTGCAGAAGTGTTAGTACACTATTACTACACACTCTTGTAATACAAAAATGCACTCTTAAAGTACTATTCTGAAGCATGCAGCATGCCGCAAGTTGCAAGTGTAGCCACTGCAGACAGCATTTGAATATAATTACATAAATATTATCGCTTCGAGCAGTATCAAACAAGCTCTACATGACGTACGTTTCTTGGGTTACAGGTACCTCTACCTGATGAAAAAGGTTACATGATACATTTGAAATCAATGTCAGGTGAAATCGAAGTCTACCTCTGTCCTAAGGAACGACCCGCGTCGCCACCCTGTAAGTAATGTTTCGGTTTTCTTTTCAAAAATGTTATATTGTTGAAATACTCGTCCATCCATAAGTCCATCCTAATTGAAACAAGTATATTTTTCGAAATGATAACGTTTCTTTTATTCTATCAAAACTTATTGCTATAGCCTACAGACTATCTTAGGACAGCCATAATATAATAGGCCGGCTATGAAAAGGGTTCCAAATGGGCTAAGAAAAATGTTTAGGTGACAAACCACGAATCCCAACGTAGCTTATGCTTGCTATGGACTGAAGAATTTGTGTTAAGGCATTGTGATGATGGTTGCAGCGTCAGGGTTGCCGTCGGATCCGTTGCTGGAGGACAACAAGGCGTTGCTGGCGCCGCTCATCGCGGAGATGCAGGCGATACCTTCCAGTAGTTCCATCGCCGCCGACTACACGTGAGAACGCATTTCTAGTCTATTCACCCTGAAGTTTAACTTTATAATATCTTGTTTTTATGGGGATTGTCCCGCCCTCACACCCACTAGTGTAACTCCTGTAAGCCAGGATCAACAGTGGCACGCAATGTCCGAGCATTGAAGCTCGTCGAGTCTCCGGGAATGTCTAACTTGTCTTTAATCTGCAACGAAATTAATCAGGAAGTGAAATTTATAGGAGGAGTTGGAAATAAATATATAATATCTTTTAAGTTTTTGAAACTAATTTAATGATTCATTTAAAACATTAAATATCTTTGAAATTCGATATATTTCAATTTTATGATAATCTATGGAGACCAATAAAATATATTTACTTTTTGATTTTTCTTGTAAACATAATTAAACATTTGAAGTAGTATAATTTGTTTACTTCACAACAATTACAAATTTGAATGTCACGTTAATTAAGTCGAGGCTGCACTGTTGTTATAACATTGAAAGAGCAACAAGCAACAAGTGACTATACGTGGTGTGTGCCAGGACGCCGGTGAAGCGCGAGTCGCGTGGCGCGCGCGAGGCTCGCGCGGCGGAGTGGGCGGGCGCGCTGCCGGTGCGCTCCCCGTGCGTCACCGACCCCACGCTGCCGCTCGCGCCCGGCGCGCCCGCGCCCGCACCACCCACACCGCCCGCGCCGCTGCTCTCCACGCCCGACAGTCAGTACCTGCCACTGTACTATCTTATATAAATATATTGCAATAAATGGCAAGACGAGCATGCCTTCCGCCTGATGGTAAGCGACACGACCCCTCATAAACAGTAGCAAAACCAAACAACACCTTGAATTATAAAGCAAACTTTTTCTTAGTCTTTGTCTATTCCCTTTGCCAGAAACTTTACTTTTCTGTAACCCATTTGAGGTAACTGACACCTGTCTATTATTTTACAGTAATTGGGGTTAACTAATAATTAAGATCGGTTGATCCCTTGCATTTTGTAACGGCTCCGTCGTAATTATACAGGTGATAGATAACGTGATGTCCCACTTTCAACACGCGGTGTTGTACGATGCACCAAACACCTGCCGCACGCATTATCTTTTCATCATAATTTATCTATAACTTATTGCTGGCTATGGACCTTTTGGCCCGTATTCTAGCGGCAGCTTGCATTATAAAATATTTTTCAACAATTGATAAGATCTAATGTGTAAAGTAAATTGTTGTGTTCCGTTGATCCTTAATATTGTTCTATTATCGATGGCGTCGTCCCTTTTAACCCCATTTAGCATGTAACAACTAGAAGATAGTTATAGTGACAATGACAAAGATAATGACGACAACGTCAATTGTGATGATGATACTGGCGTAGGTGATGACGATGACAAATCAATAATGATAAATGATAGTGATGGTTATTACGGTGATAACAATGCCAGTAATGATAAAGAGGATGATGATAATAATGATAATGATCGTTATGTTGTAAGTTGTTGGGAGCGTAATGGGGACATCTTACTGTCTCTTTCTCACGCGCACACTGTAATGCAAATCAAGCCTAGTGACGCCACTAGTTTTGTTTTGCATCCCTTTATTACTCTCACTACAAGATTTAAAACATTTCTAACTTATTTAATTATGGATATACAAAATTCATTTTTGTTAGATTTTGTATATGGATACCTATTGATAAACACAATTAAATAAAAGGAGCCAAATACGAAGTGGGCTGCGGTATAAAGCAAGGTCATGTGGCTGAGATATAGATATGGTGCCTAATCCTTATTAATCGATTCAATATTTTTTTTATAAACAATGTTGCCGTATGGACTTAAAAAGCCGCAGCTTCACATCCAAAGAACCGTATGTGGCTCGCGATTCGTAGGTTGCCGACCCCCTGTTCCATAATGATAATGATGGTTATGTTAATTAAAGAGGCTATAATGTTGTTGATAATTCTGGAGTGAGTATAATATAATAGAGTATGTTGTGCGTGCAGACGGGGCCGCGCGCGGGCGGCTGCGCAACGCTCTGATCGCGGACAGCGATGACTTCGCGCCCATCATGGGCGGCGGACGCTTCCAGCTGCAGACCGAGGACCAGGAGTCAGGTACTCTATGCGACACGCGCGTCACCGCATACTTTATATATTTATATACTACACAAACTAAACAAGCAATATACAGAAATAATAGACGATCACGCTACATAATTCATTTATCTATATACTATATACTACACAAATAAACATACAATATACAGAAGTAATAGACTATCAATGGTACAAGTGACGGTTTTGTCACTCTAGGCGATTTCTATTAGACAGCCATAGTATGGAGAGATGAGAAGGCAATATAGGGAATACTTTGTACTTCGTTTCCCATATTCACTTGCGTCATATATGGCGAATCTCACTACCCAAGATAGGAATAAAGTAGGTATTTACCCACATTCGTGTATATTTATTGTGAATTATAAGAAAAGGATTTACTGAAAAAAAGGAATTTTTCATATTATTTTCTTCCATAATATCAAAATTTGATATATGGCTGTATCTGTGGTCTTATTTTAATTGATTAGATCTTCTTCATATTAAATAATCCACAGTTTTTCTCATTTTCGCGTCTGCTCTTTCTCTTTTCCTAAACTGCGCTGCAGTTAATAATGGTTATTTTCCAACCCCTATAATCCTTGTTCATTGATGTTTATTTTAGTAGATACTGCAGAAGTCATTTTTAGATACCATTGACATATGCATTTTTGTTCCAATAATATTCATGGATGAAAGTTGTTTTTAAATTTGACAAATCTAACAATATTGATTATTTATTCATATTTCAAACCCAAAACATTCTAGTCTAGTCTATAATATTAATTACATATATCTAAACTTTCTCAAAAACATTTTCGCTTTTATTTCTTTTTTTTTTCATTTCGAATCCATACTGAAATATTTTATTTATTGTTTAAAATATCATTTTTTGCACTAATAGCACTTTTTATCAGGAATGATTACCTTATAATAATACCCTAGCATTTGTTTGTAGACTTGTAAAACATATTGTAATATTTATGTAAATATATCAGGTATGATTACACTTTTAACATTCACTACCAAAACTGGGTCCTTGATATTGTAATATAATTTATGAACGTCAATTTGAGACAAACATTCACTCCTCATGTGCTGATATTTTCATTCATTATTACATCACAGGGATCTCAAGTTGTCGTCAACGTGTAGTACTAAGTTGTAGTATTCGTAGTGATGGTAAAGGAAGAAGTGTGGAAGAAACGATGCGCGTCATGTCGCTAGTACTCAGTCTGTGAGTTGTGTGCTTGTGTTATCACATCACAGTCAGAGTTCTAGCTACACGGCGTGATAGAGCCACCGCCGAAGGATCACGCCAATATACACCCTATTGCAACGGCGTAAGTACCTTAATACCATCGACCTATCAGTAAAAAAGTTAGACACTTTAATACATATTGTCAATATAGTTTCCTTTGGATGATTAATTTATATAATTAAAATGTTGACTTTAATTTTTTTTACACGAAATAGTTGAGAGTATTTATGTCATGATGCATTCAAATAGTGTTAGAATAAATCATAGTTTTTTTGATACATTTCTGTATGTGATATGAAGTTTAATTTACATGGATGTTTGTTAAATGTGTCCGAAATATGTGTCCATTCGTCGTGAATTCTGATCTTGTGAAGGACAGTCAAACTGCAGAAGTTGATATTGGAAAAACACCTTTATGACCAGTGATATCACATTGTACTTAACAATGATGTGCTTAGCCAGTGCCGAATTTTTCATGAGTTCTTAGTCATTTCAGTCAATTCTTTTAAATCACTATCTGCTTGCGTAAACTCCACGTTATTAGTTTCAGTTGTCCTCTGACGAATACATGGTTAGTAGCCGTCATTTGCATGACATTTAACAGTGCATTAATTTTCAATACCAATAGACATAACAAATATGAATGCACTGTAAAAAGATCTATTGACCGGCACGTCATTGCAACAACAATAAAGGTGTTTGACCAATAGCAGTGTATATTGTCCAAAGTGTTGTTCGTATGGAGAGGTCACGCCACCGCTGTCTTGCATGCCTACATGTCATGTGCTCACACATCACTTGTTACTTGTAACACGTCATGTCATTCGTCATACCGTCATACCCATCGTCATCGCGGCTTTACTAACTTGTCATTGAGCGAGGTAACAAACTAAGTGTGCTCCGAGGACAGTACATTGGGGACGCAAGCCTGTACCTTTAGAGGCGGTTCAGCTGTTATGTAAGCGTATAAGAATTTATTGCCTCATGGCCAACAATTGTGTAGAATTCAACGAGAACAATTTGAGTCATTACAATGAAACTTGTCAAATAATAGATTCTATGATATAAGATTATAATAGTTTCGCTTATAAGTATTTACAATTGCCTCAAAATGAAGGATTAGAATATACCCACGGGGAGTTCTTACATAACAATTGAACAGCCGAATTATACGTTAACTGCGGTGTATTATCGGATGAAGTACAGGCTCCGACGTTTGCAATGAGTGTTCTGCATGTTACGTGTATCTGTTGCATCTTAGTGTTCTGTGCCTCATTACGCGCATCGCCTAGTTTGTTCACCCGCGACTCTTCCGTTGATCCATCCGTGACAGAAACTGCTGGACTCTATTGGATACTGTTTTTACAGATTGTGCCGAGCCAATTCGGCCGGTGGGATCTGTAAGAACCCACGCCAAAGGTACCAGCCCTTCCCATAAACCATGACTCTTCTCATTTCTATCATTAAATTGTCTATACACGTGTATATATTTCAAAATTGTACATAACTTCTGTGATTTCTGCCTAATTGGTTTATAATGAAATTGGAATCGAAAGTCAAAGGTCGCGAGTAACTCACCAAGCTTCGTTTTCATTGGTCCATTATTGAAATCACACGGGTTCGTCGAAACTGTAATTGGTAATCGTTCCCGTTCATACAAGCGACGGAAGCTGAAATGTGTTGGAGTAGAGTGTCCGGCGATGGCTCGTTGTGTGTACTGTGTACATAGTGTGCGGGGCGTGTGCGGCGCGTGGGCGGGGCGTGTGCGGGGCGAGTGCGGCGCGTGGGGGGGCGTGGCGGGTGCGGGTGCGGGTCTGGCGCGGCCGCGAGCTGCATCCCGTGCGGCTGCAGTGCTGCGTGTAGCACCATGGGATTCAGCTCACGGCGCGCCACTAACAGCCAACTCATCTACTAATAACACGTAACGCCACCCATTGCAAACGTAACAAACGCTCTCATGTCTAACTATAGCTGTTTTGCCGCAGTCGAAGGAGATGTTGCCCGCGATATTTTTTATCTAGTGTCTACACGGTCTGTGTGGATAATTGAAATCCAATTTAAAATTGGAGCAGTAGAAATAGTTTTTCCTGTTAGAGGTTCTACTATATCTACTGTGAACTACTAGACGAGGAATGAGATTGCTATAATTAACAAAAACAAAGTTTAAACACAAGCAACAACTTGTTATTGTTCCGACTAATTGGAGCACACGATAATCTTCGTTAGTTGTTTGAATTTTTGCGTAACACAAGGCTGATCTCCTTTAACTGTAGCTTTGCACTTTGTTTTCTAATATGCCTGCCCTATGAAATTGTTTGGCATGATGTAGTAAGATATTGTAGAGAAGATGTTAAACGGCCGTCATATCTGTTGCTTTTGCTTGTACATAACACTAGATGTATTTTATGTTTTGCTCGTTTATGTAAATCAATATTTGTACAATTTAACTGTCAGTATCGAATCCATCTCAGGCCAAACAACAGTCAAAGGGCAATAACTTAAGAATAGAAGTAATAATGGACACCGTAAATATTTTATTCTGTCTAGTCCATTATTGCTTTTAATGTCACTTTATAACAACACTTCGTCGCTCTGTTTTCACAATAAAGGGTTGGTGATGGTTTTACATTCATTTGCTTATTCAACTCCATAATGTATAGAGTCCACTAGGTTTGACTTGGTATTATGCCGACCCGACAAGTTGGACAAACGGTTGGTCCAATCGTCCATACAGAGTCATTGAGGTGTCGTTAGACGAAGTGTCTTCAATCATCCGCCTCCGCTTCGCCTGTCGAAGTCCAAGCTTGTCTGTCTATCTTGTGCTGTACAGATTTTACAGGTGTTGTCGAAGGTGGAGGATTACACGTGTAATTAACTATTTTATTGTAATGTTTTGAAGACGAATCCAGGTGCAACCAAAAGTAATGACTGTGTAACACGAAACACCCAACCATTCGCTTTATAATAGTTATTAATTAAACTTTGCAGGACTGAGTAAAGCTTCTTAATTTTGTGTTCATTATGAATGAATCCAAAACTACACACGAGATTGTAATTTTTTATAATTATTGTTTTGTTTTTAGGGACCAACCGAATAATAGTTGAATCTCGGATTCGTTTTTAAAAATATTCAATTACTATGTTTTTTTAGTCATTTTTGTAACATATTATGAAAAAGAGCTTTTTGAAATAACAAAAAATACTGCCTGTTTTTAATATAATAATAATTGTCAATTAAACTTGAAGAAAACTGTTTACATTAATATGGATTTTGGCAATATTGCGTAAATACATAATTCACTAAAGACATAAGCAATTTGTACAGTCAATTTGGGTAAATTTGCCCTACATTATAACTTTGGCCCATAATTTATTGCTTTTAGGCGTTTTCTATCGCGTTACATATATTTGATATATTTGGTTTGGTTAGTTGAAACCGGATGAAATATGTTTTGTTTTCACAAGTTTAATCAAATTGTACATCAAACTGGGGCAAAGTTACCCTCGTTGACCGTACAATTTTGGGATACATTCGATTCAATTTAAATAATTTTAATTTTTTATGTGAAATTGTCAATTCCTTTGTTTAATATTGTCGTGTAATTATGGTTTATACATACACCTTTATTAGTTATCGAATATTTTGTCCTCTTCGAACAACTTTTGAATTCAGTTTGAGCGAAGAAGACAAAACATTCGATAACTAAAATAAATCTTAAAAATGTCTATTTATAAGGTCTTTAATGATTATACTATGCAGGACCCAGTTACATTATGTGTATTTAATATTGTTTATTTATAGACTTATATAGTGTGTTTTTGAGACACGTTGACTGCGCACCCACGCTTGGTTTTTTGGCTACATAATTCGCCTGCGCAATCAACGTGTTTAATATTTGTTCCTGTATTAAAGCTGTTTTTTTTATTGCAATGAATGGTGAACATACCGTTCGCCTGATGGTAGGCGATACGACCGTTCATGAACAGTGGCAAAACCTAACAACACCTTAAATTACAAAGCAATGTTTGGCATTCCTTTGCGCTCGCCTGATCCTGAGACATAAGATATTAAGTCTTATAATAATATGTCCAGTAGTTACTCTGGCTCCAATGTCCTTCAATCCGAAATAATACAGTGCATTCACACTCCTGTTTGGCGGGAGAAATAGACATTGCGGTGGTACCTACCCGGGCGGCCTCACACGTATAAGAGACCTACCACCAGTAAAAAGATTCTGAGTTGCAATAGTTTGTAATTGAATATCGGACCTTAGAATTAAAGTGACCTAATTACAAAAAAATAGATTTTGGCTTTTAATAATATATTGGCTCAAAATGACTATCTCCATCGACCCTTAAAGAAGGATCAATAGACGCGTGAAAGACAAAGATATATACTTCTTCCATAAGTATAAAATTTCTTATGTTACTAATCTTTAAGGAACATTTTCCAAAAAATAAGTATTTTTAGTTAGGTCTCTGTAATTCTAAAGGTGCGATATGAATAGTGTTGCGCGTGAGTCGGTCCTGTGTTCGTGAGTGTATATGTGTGTGGCGGCGTGTTGCAGAGCCGCTGGAGCTGGAGCCGTTCCTGGCGCTGGAGCCGCCCATGTCGGCGACGGACTACGGGTTCTGCCTGGACCACGACGAGGGCTTGTCGGAACTGTTCGACTTCGAGTTCAAGTGTTGTGCGGAGTGATGTCGTGACCGGCGCGCGTGCGCAATGTGACACAGTTTTACACACGTGGACTACTAACGCGACTGACATTGTTTTCGAGTGATTCTTTGAAACACTTTTTTATGTAAATTTCGTACTCGAACTGTGAGTTTGCGAGGTGTAAAATAAGTGTATGCGACACGCACCCGTAAGCGTAACCCTGTAGGTACAAATTGACTACTTTTGTACGCGTAGCCTATGTGTGAAGCTCAATAGATTACCCTTATTTACGTTAGGTTCGGTTTGACTGCGTTACATTTGTTTTACACGTTGCAAGAGGGCGGGCAGGTCGTTGCGGGCGACATGTATGAGGGTTTGGCGCGACTGAGTTTTACCACCCGATATTGTACGTTGCCGTCATTTTATTTTTATCGATAGGAATTAGTCTTCGGTTCCTAACTGACTAAATCACACAAATATACTTTACGCTTTGATTTCCAGACGCCCGGATTTTGGTAACGTTTTTTTCATTAACTGCATGGCAAAATTAGCTCAATGTTTGATTCATTTATTTATTTGTTGTATGTGTGTTACTGTGAGCGGGGCGTGCGTGCGACTTAAACTGGTGCAATATCGAAGCCTGATGGTTCTGGATAACTATGCGAGGTGTTTATTGGTGGCCAGTCGGATAAACATGCGCACACCGAGAATCCCAACGGCATATTTCCACTGTAGATAGTAAGCGACGTCGATTAATGGTTTTAGCTTGAATTGTTATCTGTGACGCCTACAATTGACGCCTAAAATATTTAATAAATTATAGGAAACTGTAAATCGACGTCTGCAGTGGATCCTACATAAATGTGTCGTAATTCATGTTCCAACTTTGTATATCATAAAATCAGGCATATTGTATCGACTGTTCAGAAGTATCCAGCCACTACTTTATTTATTTACTGCTTGTTGCACCTGTTGGTACATGTACCATTAGGTAAAACAAGACAGCATGGAAAACTATTGTTAAAACCCTCAATCGGATTCGATGGGATTAGTATATGATCCGAAACGAAATTCGGATGTTCGACGTCAGAAGTAAGTTAGGAGGTTTCCGGCTTTTTTTAAATCAATACTATTCACTATGACACTTTCATTCACTCAAAACGTAGTCTATGGTTACGACGAACGATAGAGGATTCTAACATTTTGCGGAGTGACTAGGCTCATTCGTATAGATTTACCTACGACGTCCGAACATTCGAACTTCGTTTCAGATCATAGAGTAACCCCCCGTAGAGGAATTCCAAGCAGTGGGCGATTATTTATAAATGTAGTACATAAACAGCACATATCGGCAGTCGATACAATAGTACCAGTATAGAGATGTCTCGATGTGCGTATGTTATCTCGTCTGGTGCGGTGTTTCGGCTGAGTTAGTCAGGCGGTACTGGTGCTATGCGGACCAGTTGGTTGCACGTCGCCTCTCGGTATTGTTTGCGCGACGCACGGTTACATTTCGTGAAAGCTACGTTCCTGCACATTGTTGATGTTTGAGACGGCGTCGACGACGCTGTGTTACATGTTACGTGATAAAGACTGTGTTGTGTTGCTCCTCCGTTTGTAGTCCTTGATGTAGCTACACTGAAAAATACTGTTGAATAAATAATTCCACTGACTATCCCGTGGTGTTAAGAATTTCATTTTTTTATCGAGTTGGCAACACTAAACATTAAAACTGAAATGTTAATCATTTTAATAATGATTTATTTCGTTCTTACGCACAGTAAGTAGGTGTGAATTTTCCTGATGTTTTGACTGCTAATCTAGCGTTTACTCTACTAGACATTCGAATTATCTATTTTTTACGATATCAATGTAGCCAACTCAAATCTACGAATTTTCTATTTTACAAGAATAAATAAATACGTACTTGATAAAATGTCGTATGTTATGAAAGTTATGTAAAATAAATTGATGGTAATACATATCTAATATATTACAAGGTAACGCACAAGTAATTCGAAAAAACAATGTACGAATTTGTCACCACGCAAGAGTTAAACTCGAAAATCTCACAGTAAGTGGTTACAAATAATTGTACAACTTAAAAAAATGGGGAAAATATTCATATTCATATTTTGGAGCTATGTCAAGGACTGATGAATTGAAGGAGTGACAGACCAACAATTGTTTATATTGGTTGGAGTGGAGAAGTGAGTCGGCGGGAGGGGTAGAGAGGGAGAGAGGGAGTGTCCCGGCGCGCGGCCGCGTGTACATAGAGAGGGCAGGCCGGCGGCGGGCGTGTACATATTACTCTGTAATGAACGGTGATATCTTAGCGGCCTTCGATTTTACTTGTAAAGCTAGCTCTAGTGTTCCATAATGTCATACGTTCGTGCCGGGGGCTACAGACATTGCACACTGTTCCGTTGTCGAACTGATTTGCCAAATATTTAGTTATTGATTTTGGTTTAAGTTTGTGGGCTCGTTTAGTCGTTGTAAATATAGAGATGCGCGGAGAGAACCGCAGACCTTCGGCGAGCGTTTATAACACAGGCCGGGTCGCGCGGCCATTCCGCCGCATTTTGAATAGTGTACAGCACAAATGTCATTGTATAAAAACCTATTAAATAAGTGCATATCAAAATAATTTTAATGTTAGAGTTAATTTGGTGGCACGTGAGGTTGGTTTGTGCGAGGCGCGGTGTGTGGGCGGTCGGTGGGCCGCTCGTCATCCATAGCCCTTGGTGATTGTACCTTTTTGACTACCTGACATGATCTCAGTGCGACGTCTAGTTCAAAGTAATACCCGGCGCAGTATGTCTCTGTACTGATTGCTACTATCAAAAAATTGCGACAGCGTCCCGCCAGGCATTCGTAATAGTATTAAAATATATTTTTTATTTATAAATTATCGAGTTTATGTTTGGTTTACATTGGGTGAGATCATTTTATTCGCTAAACGTGCATGTTGTACATATACAGCACTTTCACGAGATGTGTAACGCTTAACAACTCAAATGAAATGGAATCTATGTGAAATGAATTTATATAATAACATTTTTCGTTACAGTATGATTAATGATTAAGTTGGTTTTATGGAGCTTTGATAAGTGTTATTTTTTTGTTTTAGTTCTTTTGATAGAGCCGTGCGAGGGAAAATCTGCCCGATTCGTTTATTGTGATCAAAACAAGTCTGTCAGATTATCCTTTTTAGCGGTATTTTGTTTACGTTGCAATGAGAAATTTCTATATGTGCGAACCCCTCTTCTATTCGCGGCGTCGTTTGATTTCTTCCTGTAAAATTTAATATTTTGGCATGAAATATTGACACTCGTAGTCGGGACCGAAGTAGTCCCGAGCGGATGATATTGATCTTAATTTCAAAATGTAATTGTTTGTGACACAAATTCTGGGGCCAAAACATACGAGAAAAAAGGGAGTACAAATTATTACAAAAGGTTTTTCTCGTAATTTAGTTTAAGGTTTTTACGCTAATTTCATTGTTGGTATCGATCATGTTTGTTTTATCGATGTGAAATTCATTACAAAATTTTTAAATGGAATTCCTGTGCTAGGCGCATGTTTTGTTTTGATATGCACAGTTACGTTGTATACCGGTTCATGTTCCAATTATCAAAAAGTGGAAGAGCTTATTGTACAAGCAACTGTGGCTAGCTATTGTTTTAACGACATTTGATAACACATTTACGCACAGCGATTATTTTTCAAACCATTCTGACAGATTTATATTTTTAAAAGAGGTGGCCACAGATGCACAAATGAATGTTTGCAGTGGTACAACAGTCCATTCTGTGTCTGCGGAAGTATGTAATGTTAAGATAACCTCGAAATTGTTACGCTTATAATAATAGCTGTCAGTTATGTAATTTGCTTCAAAGTAATTTTACAAGCATTGTTGAAATTAGTCATGTAATTTGGTCTCTGGATCGACAGTTTGACGCAACTAACGTAATGTAACAAACTACCGAATATTTTTACACTTGTTACAATTTGATAACCGCCAAACGCCGAATCAATCTCATTGACAAAGTTCGCAATGAATGTTGTATGTGGCATGATTATACAACTCGTAGTAATATTTGTACGGCTGTAAAGTTTTATAATGAATCTGATATATAATTGTCAATTATAATTTACAAGTATGTGTGTAGTGAGGCGCGTGGAACTGTCGATGCGGGGCGTGGCCAAGAGTAACAACGAGTTAGTCCGTACATATTGCGTCTGCGTGACGGTCCACAGGGTCCTAATGTAGTTGCAGTTGACAATACAGTGGCGGCATGTAGTCGCATGTTCATGTACCACACATGTACACACGCACACGCGCACTGATCTGTATCCTGTATCCTGTACCAAGTTTGGTTTGTGATTCTATGTATCTCGGAGTAGATGTACTTATCGTTTCGTTGTGTTCCACAATAGAATTACGCGAACGTTGTCAATGAACGGGTTGTATCCAAAAAGTTTTAAGTTTTGATCGTAGGGACAGTATACGTAGAGGTATATGAAATGGAAACTTTTTGACGGCATGTTTTTGTGAAATAGTTTAGCAGGTAATGTAAAATGAAGGTGCAATGTTTTAAGTATGTATGTATAGTGTGCGTGGGAGAGTGGTGCGATGCGCTTGATTGTGGTGTGACGCCCTGTTTGATTTGTATTCATTTGTGTTGGAAGACTGAGGTTCATTATTCCACTTTCGACGAACGTGCGAGTTATTTGTTGATTGAATATAATATAGTCATATATAGTTAGGTTATATTTTTTAATAAATATAATATTGAGAATATGTAATATATTTTTGCCTTTGATTTTTCAACCTAATTTTTTATTACAGGTTTGTAAGTATTTTACATGTTTTAAAAATAAAAGTTGCATGTAAGAAATGACTAGTTTATTAAATCACTTAAAATTATTTGTTATAATCTACACAAGAGGTATAAAATCTGATCACCACTTCAATGTACAATTATCAAAGACAATATAAGAGGTATGAATAAGACTTAACGACTTAAAAAGAACTGGCACACAGCATATGAAAAGTAATATTTATGACTATTACTTTTAATGAGACTCATTACACCTTGCCCAAACTGAACTCCGATACAATCTACTTGACAATCAGTCCTTGATGAAGTATTGTATGGGGAAGTTCCTGAAGGACTTGGACCAGATGTCGGTGAAGGCGGTGCTGACGAGCTCGTTGATGAGCGGCCGGATCACCGCGAAGCCCGGCTTCCACGTCGCGTTGATCACGCGGTCCAACATGCGCTCTGAAATATACATAGCATTCAATATCGCATTAGTTTTAATTATACAGGGTATATTAAGACTGCTATCGAAAACGAAGCCAGGTGGTAGTTTAAGTGACTACAAATACAATGCAACTAAAAATTTCGCCAAGAAGCGCGTTTTTTTATATCATTGTTTTTGGCATAGATGTAGTATAGGTTTTTGAGTGGTAAATCCATAGTTTTTGCCCTTGCGTACCATAGCGTTACTTAGTCATTGAACTGTACCACCGGGATAAAAATACCGATAGAGTAGCTTTTAGCAGTAGCGATGATAGGGGATGAAGGGGCGTGGCTAGCGTAGTGTACGGTAGCAATCTTCCTCTGAGTGCTAGTGCTAAGTGCGGCTCTTTGTAATAGTACCGAATAGACATACATAGACAATGTATGTCTTTTTCACATTCATAAAGTACAGATTCAGCGACAATTACTTCCTTGTAATACGACTTAATATTGCTTTTTTTTTCATCTATCAAAACACTACTCAAACAAATTGAAAAAGAACGTGTATTTTTATTCGGCTGAGTTATTTGTGAACCTCAACCGAATACAAAGTCATGTGTTTCTAATATGGAATGAGTATTACTATAAATACCGGCGGTTACTAAAAATATTTGTGTACCACACAAGGTCAGTGCCAGTCAGTGGCATCGACGTGGGGGAGCTTTGATGTAAATATATTTCTACTATTTTATTTTACTGAATGACATAGATGAGTAATTATCTGGCCGTATATTGACGTTAGTGTTTTGTTTTTGTAATAAAATGATGAAAATACTGGGCTAAGATTATTACGTGAGTTCCTGCGACGAAAGTTCTTAGTGGCTTGCTGATATCGGACCAAAACTGCTGCTGCGATGGTTGCGTTTTCAAGTCTTAGGGTTCACTTTTATTGAAGGTTTACTTTTTGAATGTGTGTAATTATGGTCAATTAACGGGCATTTAAAATTGACGAAATACATCGTGATGTCAAATGTGGCCCATACAAATTTACAAAATTTTCCTTGATTTTTGCGGTGTTGAACAGCCTTTCTTTCTTCTCTAAATTGTAGAGAAGTTTCCGCAGCGCCCTGAATACTAAATGATTCTAACCTAGCGCATTACCGAGTATCCCGTTCCCCCTGAGCAGGTTGCCGACGTGTATCTCCATGTCGCCGATGTGGTCAACCTCGACGTGCACGTCGACGCCGGCGCCGTTCCGTTTCACGCGCGTCGTCTGCGAGTAGTCGCGCAGCGTCAGGTTCCACCGGCCCGAGCGGAGCACGCCGAGGCCGAATGCGTCGCCCTGGGGATTTAGTTGTTAAAGTGGAATTATAATTATTATTTATTTATTGTTGAAGTGTTAATTGACTAAATTATTTGTATATGGAAAATAGATGGTGGTGTCGCAAGACAGACGGCAGACGCATTTGGTAGGATGCCGCGCCGGCTGTAAAACGAGAGGTTCAATATCCGCATCGTGACCAATATTATTGTGATTAGGTATATTGTGGTTCGGATCTGGGTGTTTGAAAGAGCGAAAAGACAGAAAAAGAAAAGTTGTAGTTTCTGATACACGACACAAGACTTTTTCATAGTGTGGAGTCAAGGCTATGTATGACAGTTGTGTGTATTTTATTTTATACTACTTGTTTTTTTTTTACCTTGAATTCATAGTCTCCACTCAGCCATTTCTCAGGGAAGTATTGTGAGTAGATAATACGTTCATTCTCCCAGTCAGTTCTGGAATACAGAATTTTGTTAACAGTTAATAACAATGGGTGTAAAGAAACCGCTTTAAAAATACATAATGTTTTTATATAAAATGATCTAAAAACATTGCTCCTACATTTCGGTCGAAAAATCAATATGGCTATTTATGAACATGTTCATCCTATGTATAATCGGGATACAACCACGCCAGTATAATTGTGTCGACTAGCCAGACTGGAAAATCTCACACCGCGTCGCGCCGTTTCATACTTTATCTGAATTGCATTGCGCATACCATCAGGCGTATAGAAGTCATTTTGCCGTGCAATTAAAAACAATATGATCTACAAAAATACGTTAAGGAACCTTCTTGCCGTGGTAATGTTCTTAGGCTACAAAAATCAAGTGTAAAGAAATTAATGTAATTTCCTGTTTATAAGACTCATTATTTATTTTCGCAAGTCCCCTTACACCTTATTATTTAATGTGAACATACTTATATTTAGTGACAGTGGACTGTGACCATCCCCTCTCGAGTACATCGGTCAGCGTGAGCGTGTATCCGATCCCTCGTATCGCGCGGGATTGCTTCACCTCCTTCGCGTAGTGCGGGTCGAATGGCGCCACTCCCATCTCGGGGATGCCTGGAAGAATATGATTGGTATTTAAAAACATTATTAAGGTTGTGTGTAATTATTAAAAAGGAAGACAAAGAGACGAAAATAATATTGGTGCTAAATGCTTCAGACTAAGGTTTGGTTTGTTTGTTTGATACTTTAGTGGTTTTCCTCACATCACAGACCACATGTGTCTCACACGTAGCTTATTAGTAGTTTATAATCTTTAGTACACTATTGCAGACTGCCCTGTGGTTCGTCAGGGGCGTAAGAATTTCCCACTGTATCCTCTGGCCGATGCGCCGCGCCTTAAGAGGCAATTACCCTATATTCAAGTTACTCTATGGATGTTAAGACAACACGGGGACACTACAGAGCATCGAAGCAATATTAAGATTTTAAGTATTTCAGCAATTTTGATATTTAGTACTCATTTCCATAGACCGTTTTGTGGGTACTTGCCTACTTTGAAGAATGGTCGCACTTTGTTCAATGCCCGCTTCACGCAACCATCGAACTCAGGAGATGACTTTTTGCACGCAGCAAATATTTTTTCTGAAAAATGTAAGAAATATTGAGAACACATATCTACAATAGTGTTTTCACGGTGACACTTAAGACTGATGGGACGAGGGTTCCACGAGAATATTTTCGTATACTAGCACATAGTTAATAGTTTATGGCCCAAAACCATTAATACGACGTGGACTTACATTCTCTTGACTTGAATTTGACATATTATGAATATAAATCTAGTGGAAAGCAAAACATTGGTAATTTTAAACTACAATAGATACACATCATCTATTCTGACAGAACAGATAAATATGGTATTCAGAAACAGTACAAATTAGATATACCTATTTATTAATAGATGATTAAATGCGTAGTGGCTTGTTGGTAATGTAACTGTTCAAATACCCGGGCACGCCTCCGACTTTTTGGAATGATAAGTGTTTGGATAGTCAATCACCACGCGCTATAAAGGCTAAGGAAAACGTCGTGAAGAAAACTGAATATCATAGCCATTTGTAAGAATTTCTATGGTACGTAAAGTCCGCCAACCCGCAGGCCAGCCTGGTATATACACGGCCTAACGGCTCTCAATCGTAATCTCGACTGCACAGGAGGCCTGTGCCCTAAAAGGGGACATATATGAGCTGATACTGATAGTGATATAGTCAATGTTAATTAACTTGCCAAATTCTGATTGATGTGAACGGAATTTGTGGTGATGTGGTCAGAGATCGTGTATATTTCTGGGTAAATTGTGCGTTAATAACTTCTTATATAAATCATGTGGTATCTATGTCAACAACAATACGTTGTGGCAATCACAAGTTGTGCAATGTTATTTGGCGTTTATCAATTCTTCGCATAACATTTTATTTAATTGCCCTCGCCCGTATTCTCGCCTTAACATAGTTAGTCTTACTATGTTAAGTATTACCTATATTTGCAAATATTACGCTCTTACACAACCTAAACATGTGTTTTGAAACAACAGGTTTTTATTAAAGCTGCGTTTTTACCGACTATGAAGTAGGAACGACAATTTTGTTGGATTTTGTGTCTTAGTTCATTAGATCTACGGCTTTATTCATATAACTACAGTTTTAAATCTTATTGTAGCTATCGAAGGTTTTTTTCTTCGCTCAAACTAACTTCAAAAGTCGTTCGAAAGGGACAAAACACTCGATAACTAAAATAGGTTTTAACATTGTATATGAATAAGGTCGTGAGAGAAGGAATATAATTTTGTGAAGGGAATTATGGGTACATAGGAGGGTTAAATTCACGGGTATTGTCCTTAGAAATTTCGTACGTTTAAATACATAACATAACAGCCATAACCTATATACTTTTGCAAACCATTGTTATTAAAATTCTAGAAGATATTTCATACTATTTAAGCAAGATGCCAATTAAACCGAAAAAAATCACAGAATAATAAAATTACCTATTAATATGTTCGTACAGGCAATTATAACAATTTAAGTATCATAATCTCGAGTAATTTGGGTATGTATGTTAAAATACAACAGTTTCATAAGATGTTACTTTTACTTAATTCTTGTTTATTGCCAAAATGTAGGACAGTGATGGCAAACTGCAGCGGAAGTGATATCCATGTCATAAGTGCAGTTTGGACATTTCAATAACCATAAAGAGTAGACTTAACATCTTTATGTAACACGATTACAAGAGCGCGGGCTTCGAGGAAAGTATCACAAATCGGCGCAGAGGGGAACGTTTTTGCTCTGATAATGTAGGTTGATTCGTTTGGTTCTTTGTATTATTCAATACTAGCGGTTCGGCCCGGCTCCTCCCGGATGCAGATACACATTTCAAAATGGCAGCCAAAATGTTCAATTCTGACTATCAATCTTTAAAATATCGGAGCAAAGGATTCCTCAGATATTGATTTTGAGACTAATTGGACCACGAAAAACAGAATAAAATTTTCTCGTATTTGCTATATTTACAATACTGCTTCCCTGCTATAATTCATAGCGTGATGATATATTATAACCTATAGCATTCCTTGATAAATGAATAATCCAATACGAAATGATTTTTTCAATTACAACCAGTAGTTCCTAAGATTAAAGGTAACAAACAAATAAAGTCTTCAGCTTTATATATTACTATATAAACTATATTGATTATAATCATTATATTAATACTATACTAGCAAAGCAATAGATTTTTACGCTTTTCATGGTATTCTATGTGAATTTTCCAGATTACCCTATAACGTTAAATTTTACGTTAACTTGCCGTTTGCCAAGAATAGATTAGATTATAAAAAGCTATAATCTTACTGGTGGTAGGTCTCTAATTTGAAAGGGGCCGCCTGGGTAGGTACCGCCGAAATGTTTATTTCTCCCGTGAAACATAGTGTAAATGCTCTATTGTGTTTCGGTTTGAAGGACATTGTAGCTAGGGTAATTACGGGACATAATGAGACTTACATCTTATGTCTCAGGATGGCGAGTGTAGTGGAATGCTAAGCATTGCTTTGTAATTCAGTGTTGTTTAGTTTTTGGTGATTGGTTTTTTGGTCCATGAGCGGTCGGATCGCTTACTATCAGGTGAGTGACATGCTCGTCTCGGCATTCAAAAAATAAAAAATACTATAATTGTCGCTGAGATGGGGAGATCGAGAAGAGTCATTAATGATTGTTCACTATCAGGAAGTCGGAAGTTTGTTTTCCTAGGTACGTAAACGATACATACATAACGAGATTTTTTTCTCTATTTTATTTGAACAAGAGACAACTTATTATGCTCTCCTTCCGGTACCCCGAGAAGATGGAAACTTCTAGGCCAGTGTAATTAGCTTTACAGATCCGTATGCATATGAGCGTTGCGGTCAGTTTAAGGCAAAATAGGTCTACGCTAAGGCTAGAATTCCTCGATGACCGTCATACGAGTTTGACAGGAGCAGATATGGAGCGAGCACTGACGGGAGGAATATGCTTTTACATGATGGCCAGTCCTATTACTATAGGAATTCTTAGGTAGGTAAGGTAATGACAAAGGCAAAGACAGAGAGAGAGAGAGAGAAAGAGAGAGAAAAAGAGAGGTTATATTCTTCCATCTGTCTTTTTTAATTTTTATGATTTCTTATTTAAAGGTGCAACAGTTATTAATTAATATAATGTAAGTATGTAACCCGTGTGCAGATAGCTAACTATGTAAAATAATTTAACAATGACTTAGTTAAAATTAATTGAGGTATTGTTGGTTGGTATTTGAGGCCACCACCGAGAAAAGTTGCAAAATATTTGAATATTATTGTACGAACCTACGGAGTTAAACGTGGGTAGCAAATACAAAGGGAATTCATAAGTATATAAACTCATTTCGACAAATATTTGCAAATTGCAACAACCTTGGCGGCTCCATTGTGGAGACTGCATCTATGTAGGTAAAGTTACGTCACTCAGTAAGTTGTATGTAAGTCATTTACGCATACCATATACATTATTTGCTTATGTAGTTCCATCGGTTTATCATTTGTCTACATTAACAGCAAACATGTCTGTTACTAGAGTTTAGGCGGCTTGTCTCTCGAATGAATGATGCGGTCTGGGTAAGTACCGATGCATTGTCTATTTCTGTCGTCAATCTGCAGTTTTACGAGAATCTCCGCTTTCACACCCACCACTGCAGCTCCTGCAAGCCAGGATCAACAGCGGTACGCATTAATGACACCAAGCATTGAAGTTCAGCGAGTCTCCGGGAACGTCTAACTTGTGTTTAGCCCGCAACAAAATCAATCACAAAGTTGATAGGAGGATTATATACTTGATTCCAGCAATACGCAGATATGGCAAAAACGCCGAATAGCAGAGAAATTCATCCTATTTCTACGAGGTCTATGTAGTATACAACTTCAGATGTTATTTACATACTATCCAGCGTGTTTTTACGCTTATTCTGTTAAAGACTACACTCCCAGTGTATAAGATACAATCAGCAGTTTTTAAGCACTAAGTACTAATCTATTCCAGTTGAAGGACATCATATGAGGCATTAAGATACCTAACACTGAAGACTAAAGAAGTAAAAAATATCCCTTCCACTGTCTAAGGTTCTATATCTGCTAAAAAATGGCCACATAACCCATGGACATTGGTCAATTGGCCGTCAAAGACGCGTTGGCCTTGGTTCCTTGCATCACAGTTTGCCCACTGCTGAGGATGTTGGTGTGATGGCTTGCCCAACGCAACGCCAGCGTTGCGTCAAACATTCTTCAAACTGTGTCAATGGTGGAAATATTTTGATATCATCTCACAAAGCTTGCGTGTTTGTTAACTGGTTATTTCATCAGTTATTGTACGTATCGGTAGAGATTTCCGAGTACGCAATAGTCTTACATAGTAACATGAGTTTGATGGATTTCAATGAATGGATTTGTAAAATATTTGCATTTTAATGTGTTTTACTTTAGAACCTACCCAAGCGATGTGTACCTATATTTATCGATTTGTGTGAGCCGCATCTAAGTAAGATATATGATGTAGCTATGTAGGTAGGTATGCGCGATAAAAGTAGTTTTTGACATACGTATTACCAAATAAACAAACGTTCATATTTATGTGCAGATCTGACTGAAAATCATACGTCTAATAACCAAGTATATTTCGAGCAGATATTAAATAAATATTATTTCTTAATTCGATATGACTGCAGCATAAAACGTAGATTACGTTTACAATTTTGTTATTTAACCTAAGATATTTAACTAATTATATCAACAACAAATTGAACATTTCAGTCGGCCATGCGTGACAGTTTGGTAATATTGCAGGAGCAAATATAAAAAAAAAACAAAAACATTTAAAGGTTAGGCAAAGGTGAAACGATTGTGTCCACCTCATAGTACCATTCTGTGATGTAAAGGCGGCAAAGCTATTAGCGAGAAAGGGTCATGGCAAAATGCTTGCGTTAGTGGCACAAAAGCCGGCTGTGGAGCGAAATTCTGGAGGTTTAAGCCCTGCATTTTAAATGTTTGTGTCCTGAACAAAATAGGTACATTTGATTAGTTCTTGGTATCTGTTATGGAAAGTATAATAGGACTTTCCTAATTTTTTTTGATAATGTCATGAAACCTTTTCTTTTTAAAGGGCTTGGAGCTTGTCTTTGCTTTATTAAGTTTATGTTACATACAGATAATTTCGGAAAGAATGATATTATAAATACTCTGATTGTTATGATATTCTTAAAAAATGCATTCTTATAAGGGATCGGTTCTATGTGTGTGACTGTTGGTTGGTTTCATTTAATACTTTGATTAAATTACATGTGAACAATGTACAATAATACACTTTGCTATATCATTTCGGTTAAAATCGATCAGGATGACTGAATAACATGCTAAATGCCGGATTTTGCAGTGGAACCGATCAATTAGTAAACTGACAAAACTTAACGTGTAACCAAAACAAAGTTTTTTAAATTTACTTACCAATTTCATAAGCTTCATTGGCAGAATTTGTTAATTGTAAACAGCACAACACAAATGCACTTACACTAATTAAATGATTTAATGAATACATTTTTAAAAGTTAAGCCCTAGTTCCAAATTCAAAATTAATTTGACCAATGACAATATTTTTATTTTTTCAATATCATAACCAATCTTTATTTATTATTAAATCCAGCCAGTATTTTCAAATATAGTTTAGAACGTTATGAGTTTGGTACAGCCGAGAGAATTGTGAGTGCATGCGAAAGTATCGCCCCTACCAAGGTGCTTGGATGAGGTTGCGACAGTACGGACAGACGCGGGCGTTACGTATAGCCGAATATTGAAGTGATCTTGTATGATCTATCAATGTTATTTCGGGGAATTTCATCATGGACTATGTAATAATTAATTACAAATCTCGGCCAATGTTCAATAATGTTCTGTAAATATACAAAATTGGAAATTCCTTATTGCTTTTCAAAATATAGAGCACTCAGTACTACTTGCGTCTTACAAAAATGTGAAGCAGAAGAAATTAAAATACTGTTAGTAGCAGTTCTGGCATTGATGCGTTATTGGCCGCGAATAGGTTTATGTCTTTTGAGAAGTACAATTTTGAAATTCCTTTCTTCCTTTTCAGCTGGTGAGACACTAAATACAAGTGACATCAATCAATGTGCTATAAAGCCTAGTGGAACACGGATTGAAAGTAGGTAATTAAGCTCGCACGTGTGTAAAGACACTTATTTACATCATCAATCTTAGAGATGTTAGCATCCTACAATTCTATCTGTGGTATATTATAGCTTCGTTCACTTTCAGAGCAAAAAACAAACGCTGCAGTGCACTCTAACTATTGCAGCACAAAGCTGAATGGGGGGTTCTATTATTGGCCATCTCTAAGATTTTTCTTTATATGTATATAGTAGTTTTGATGTAATAGTATTAAGTAAATAAAATATAAATAAGAAAAAAATAAAATATAAATAAAATAAGTAATTTCGACTAATTTTAGAATATCTTGTTTATTCTTCTTTATGTGGGCCAATAATATTTTTTTTCTTTTTTTTTTCTGAAATATCCTCGACAGTGAAAGGCTTTTAAAATAGTTTTAATCTTGGTCTACTATGCATTACAAACATATTAAATATATAATGTATACCTTAATAATTAATATACAACTACAAGTAATGTCTATTAATTACCTACGTGTTTAGATACATAATTTAATGACAGCCTCGGTTGCGCAGTTGGTAAGACGCCGGCTGTGAAACGAGATGCCGATGGGTTCGATTTCTGCACCGAGACACATGTTTGTGGGGCACACGGGTATTTGTGTGGTGTCGGGGTGTTTGTGAGACCGAAAAGTCTCTCGTAGCTTCATTGAAAGCAAGATTTACATACATACATACATAAACTCACGCCTTTTTCCCAGAAGGGGCAGGTAGAGGTGCCAGGACAGCCACATTTCGACTTGTATGTTCCGTCCCACAATGTGATAGGTGGCGAGCCTATCGCCATATCGGGCACAAATTCCTGAATCTGGGCTGATAATGCATAGAAAAATCCAATATCACTTTGCCCAATCCGGTATTCGAACCCAAGACCTCAGCTTTGTGATCGCACCGTAGTACAACTATGCCACCGAGACAGTCTTAATGTTGGGTCTGGACTATGTATGTGACTATTGGATATATAAATTTATCTTAGAGTATTTATATATAGAGGGAGCGCTGTCATACATTTGCAACTTCAAAAACGTAGATATTTTCTTGTTCGTAATGTTGGTAGCACTGCTATATTAATGTTACCGATTAATGACTTTTCCACGAAAAATATATAAATAAATAAATAAACGGAAATTAACATATTCACGTTACATTGTTTTTAGCTATCATAATACAAAATATTAATAACAAATGAAAAATAAAACTCACCCTTGGCTTATTATAATTTATTTCGCTCCAAATTCAAATATTTTATATTTTTTACCTAAAAATTATTCCGGAACTTTTTCGGAATTTCAACAATTTAATTACTTGCAACATTGAATAAAAATGTGTTCGAAAATTCAAAAATATGAATGTTTTTCTGTAAAATTATTTAAATTATTTCTTGTTAATTAATAAGAAATTGGATTTATTGTCGATGATAAATGAATACACAGTTAATAATTAACCCCTAAAGTAAATTTGGATGGTGTTCGATAACGCTAAACCACATTTTTTGATTTTTCTTTTTCACGAAATCCATGCATATTCCACGCTGTCACAATTCATACTGGATGTAGGGAAGAAAAAGGTGGCCCCGGCACCACCATTTTTATCTACGTTTTTGAGGTACCAGCGCTCCCTCTATATATATATACTCTAAGAAATTTATGTATAATTTAGTAAATTCTGATATGTATGTATTATGATTTCAAAGGATGTTGAGCAATATCTATAGAATTACCCACGGATTAATCAACCTGTTGACCCAGCCTAATGACATTATTACATAAATTGTTTAGAAATATAGAATGTTAATAACTAAAATATTTAGTTGCGTATTCCATGCATGGGACGGTGGTCGCTGGTTGGAAACCCAGGGCCCACGTCTGACTCGGGAACCTTAAGATTTTCCACAGTATGTCAAGTCGCCTATAATTTCCGTGCTTTGCGGTGCTTTTGCCATGTCTTTTGGATCTAACAGCAGCTCACATTAAATTACCCATGTAGTTGTATAACATCTGGCTTCTGTAGTTGTGATCTTTATGTTGGAGGTTAATATGTCTCGGCTGAAAATTTTGTCACCAGCTTAGCTGCGGTAGGAAGTAGATAATTATTTGTTTCCAACTACTCTCATTTGCTTTTTTCTATCGGTTAGTTTAATTCATCTATTAATTTCGTTTCGAGTTAAATATCGACTAATATCCCTGAGAGACTCGCCGAGGTTTGGAGCTCGGCGTCAATTCTTTGTGTGTTGTGATCCTGGCTAACAGGAGTTGCTGTGTTGAGTGTGTGGGCGGGAATACTTGTAATAGAGTCGCCCATAGCTATCGCCACTTGGCTATCGTGGTAACCGTTATGGACAAGTCCCATGTGGACAATTATGGGCTGATTCATTCATTCATTTTTCCCAAATTAAAGATCTTGTTTTATAAGATATATCACTCAAGTAGTTACGTATTTTTTGGCAGGTAGGTTCTGCTTCAAACTATTTATCCACCTGATTTGGACCCTATAGCCACACGATTCTTTTTTGAGTGCTATGGTAGGCAAACGGGTATGCGGAATGCCTGATGGTAAGTTGTCACCGCCGCTCAAGGACCCACGCGGCGACAGGGGATCAGCACAACAAAGTCGCAGCCCACCGTAAGCAGAGCTCGCTTAAAGAAGGACAGGTCACAGCGCACAGGTATCACCGAAGCATGTTTCACAGCGAAAGCATGCCATGGTGTTATATTTTAGCGGACATTTTTTTGCTATGAATAGCGATGCGAGAATGCCGTTCACCTGATGGTAAGCGATACGACCGCTCATAAACAGTAGCAAAACCAAACAACACCTTGAATTACGCCATATCAGGCACATATTTCGGACTCGGGTCGATAATGTATAGAAAAATTCGATATCACTGCTCGATCCGTAATTCGAACCTGAGACCACAGCGTTGTAATCGTACCGTAATACAACGGCACCCCTGAGGCAGTCCTCTTGAAAATAGAAAGACACTCGAGTTTTTGCTGCGTGTCAAATGTGCCTTACATTTTAGTTTATGTAACATGACAATGGTAAAATTGTTTACTAGGTAACAACAGGCGCTAAGAAAGCATAAGCTACGTTAAGCCAGCTTTGCCTGTGCAAAATGAGTAGCAAGCAGTTTAAATAATCTTTAGTATCAATATCACCAACCTCAGCCAAAGGAAGGGCACTGCTGAAAATAATCCTCCCAAGAATTCCCGTAGCAGCCTACATTCAAAAAATTCGTTCAACATTCATGGAACCGTCTGTCCATCTTGTAAATGGTGTGGATCGTATTTTATTTATTTCTGTTATGAATACAATGACTGACTAAATGGCTTGACTGCTCTCAATCGTTCTCTCGATTGTTGAGGAGGCCCGTGCCGTGCAGTGCGACGTATATGGGCTGATACAGTACAGTATACAATGACTAGGAATTCTAGAGTCTTCGTATTGACAACTCCGACAGGCGAACATGAAAATTCTAACCGAGATAATCATGATTTCATTCGCTTATTTTAAAATAGTCTTTATGCTTATAACCAATCAGTAATTGTAAGCAAATTATTTTCTTAATATGCGTACTTACATATTGGGGGAGGCCTCTGTTCAGCAGTGGACTTCCTGTGGCTTTAAAAAGAGAGAGAGAGAGAGCTCATAATTTACAGACCCTATTTAACAGTGCCATAAAGACATGTAGTACGCTAATACAGTCAAGGTTAGTGTCTGTAACATGCAATAACAAAACGCATTAAAGTTGCCTTTGATGGACTCGGCGCGGCGGTGTTGTGCAACAACATTATTGTCACAATGGGACTATTATTATAGACCAAACTTTATGGACAGTAAAACTAACTGTCCTTCATTATATATCGTCATTCACCTTGAAATCATGAAAGCAGTATGTTCTATTGAAATAAATTGATTATTCCAGCAGAATTGATATTTTAAATAAAACAAAAAAATCTTCTAATCTGCATTAAACTCTAGTACGTGATTATATTGACAAAATCATTTTAAATAAATCCAATGTAAATATGTATTAACGAGTAAAAATTCACAATAAAACACAGCATATTTATTTAAGTTTATTTTCGCTTTATAATTAATTAACCTAATGCTAAATAATACCGAGAACATGTGACCGAAATTATTCAAACTTACAAACTATTAAGTGTCTCTAAATAAATAACTTAAAATTAGGAATAATTTAGCAGAAGGAGAGTCACTGGTTGTTTTTTGATCCTAATTAAAAATCACAATAATTCCTACTAAACTAGTAGGATAGTAATAACCTGGTCACCCTGATATTAAAAACTTAGCATTGGCAACATTAGTTACAAAATAATGTTGCCAGTTTAATCATACTACAATTTTGAAATGCAAATATATAACTGAACATAAAATAATATTTCTGTTCTTAAATTCGTTATTAATTTAATTTGTGACCTTTTGTTCTTATTGTAATTAAAATATTAAACGTAATATATTGTGACATAATTTCCAGCCTTCTTAGTAACCTATAATGCCAGCAAACATTTCTAACTTGAGCAATAATTTTTCTCCGTTAATTTGATTTTATTTGAATTATACCTATTCCAAAATATGTAGGTTTCAATTCAGCACTGTTTTATATACATAAGACTATATTATGTTACATGTAGAATATAAGTTCTTAGTCTTTGATCCAGTCGTCATAAGGAATTTGTTCGAGAATGCGGTCTAGGTATCTAGACATTTTGTCGGCCAGGTCTCTCTTCAGTTCTGGCTTCATCTCCTTGAGTAGTTCTTGTGCGTTCGTGTTGATGAATAGGTTTAATGCTGCCTCTGTAAACACAATTTGCGATTAAATAAATAAATTTATACACCTAACAGTCACTTCTTTACTATAATTTCTTTAGTAAAATAACAATATTTATAACTTGTCAGATTACTATTTTGCTTTAATTGGTGCATGAAAATAATTACTAAATAAATAAATGCACTTGTTAACAAGTACAGTAGCGTCCAAACAGTAGCGTAATAAAGATATTTTTTTATCTATCACATAAAATTAAACATAAATTAATTATTAGGAATTGCAATGAATAACCTTCTTAATACTTGTTTTATGGGGCTTAATTTACTGCGAAATATATTAATATATATAATAAACAAAATATCACAAGCTTTAGAAATGTCAGCTTTTCTCTTAATTTCAATGTAACTAAGTATTTCACTACTAAATGTATAAATATACTCGTAAATAGTCAACTTACGCAGCACAGAGTTACTGTTTTGCAAGTTTCTCACTCCCATTTCGATCTCCTTCACGGTAAAGTCGAGTTTGAGCACCTTCAGCTTGAGGTAGGTGCGCCCGTCGCGCTCGTACGGCTCTCCGCGGAAGTACACCTTCGCCTTAACACCGTCTGGAAAAGAGTCGTATAGGATCAGTCAATGTCATAAGGTAGGTATACCTTCGCTTTAACATCATCTGGGAAAGAAAGATATCAGTTAATCACAAATTAAAGTCACCAGGATTGGTTTCAATACTAAGAATCGCACGATTTGTCGAAGTTCATGTTTCGTGGTAGCCCTGCAGATAAGTCGTTTGCTTGTTTGTCGAATATAAAATAAAAATCATTGATAGCATGTGAATGCTTCGGTCATTGTTTTTATTAGTACTTCTAAATTTGTCTCGCTAATCTTATTATTAAACTCAGCCTTTCTTCGATAACGATTGTCATATAATTCTTATATTATTATTATTAAATAAATCAATCCTAGGGTACAGTTCTACAAAAATACTGATTAAAAAAAAAAAAACAAAAAAAAAACAAAAAAAAAAAAGTGAAAAACACTTGAAATCATCTGATTATGGCTAAATAGCCGATTGCAGATATAATATATATACAAAAAAAAAAAACGATGCAGTATCTTAATAACTTATTTTTTTTTTTAATTATTCGCTCAACTTAACAAAAACATATAACATCATATGTGAGAGGCCATTTGGGTGGGTACCACCGCAGTGTCTATTTCTCCCGTCAAACAGCAGTGTAAACGCACTGTTGTGTTTCGGGTTGAAGGGCATTGTAGCCAGAGTAACTACTGGACATATTGATACTTAACATCCTATGTCTCAGGATGGCGAGCGCAGTGGAATGCCAAGCATTGCTTTGTAATTCAAGGTGTTGTTTGGTTTTGCTACTGCTCATGAGCGGTCGTATCGCTTACCATCAGGCGAACGGAATGCTCGTTTCGCCATTCATAGCAATTAAAAAAAAAAAACTAAACAATTATATTTTTTTGCCTAAATATTGCCAACAATGGGCTACTCTTTCAGCTCCTATTACTGCGATAACAACTAGATAATATGATGCTTCATACCGTATTCCCCCCAGTAGTCTCCGCCGCCCGAGGCCCGCACCAGCAGCAGCACGCCGGAGGAGCGGTAGCGCGCGCGCGTGCTGATGTGCGGCCCGTACAGCGTCAGCTGGAACTGGTGCGTGTCCAGGTCTGACCTGAGGATAACAGTAGGTTCATTAACAGGGCGGTTATATATATACGATGGTTATTTTTATATCTATGAAGAGGTAGATATAGATGTTACTAATGCAACCCCAAACTCGATGCTCTTTGATATTCTCGCCTTAAGATGTATGCAGGCTATTTTTTTTTATTGGTACAATAGGGAATATGCATGTCAATTTTTTATATTTTTAATCGATTCTGTATGTTATTACATTACAGGAAAAAAATATAGGGCTTTAAAAATATCAATCAAAAAAGTACAAAAAAATAATCAAAACTGCTATCAGTTTCGAAGCATTTAAACGCCATTTTGGCGCGAACTCGCTGTGACGTCAGAGTCTACTATATCAGCAACGTAGTGTTTGGATTAAATTTCTTTAATTAATTGCTACAGATCTATATTTCGTCACAAAATAATATATTTTTTTTAAATAATATAAAGAAAACATAAAATAACTCTTTAATAAACGTTTTATTTTAACGCCCAACAAGCTAAAAGTTCATAAGATAGTGTACTCTGTCGTCACTTTCCTTTTCAAGCGATAACCCCGCGTTTCGAAAAAATGTCGCGCCAAATTTGAAATGTCATTTTTTAAGTATTTATTTTATCGAATTAGAGTTGATGAATTTAAAAAAATATGTTTAAGGTACATTTCTATATCAATAAAGATTGCAAAAAAAAAATATTTGACTTATTTTGGAGTGTCATGCATATTCCCTATTCAAGAAATTGAAATCTTATATGAAATTTATGGTGGATTTATCGAAGATGTAATTACTAATTTCTAGTGTTTAACTTAAGATTAATAAATATACATGATCAGATAATACGACAATATTACACGAGAGGACTATTAAATAGATTAAATAAATTTTAAAAGTGGTAGAGTCAGGCACAATTATGGGTAGGCTTGTTCGGGACGGTACCACTGTCTCACAGGAAATCAACATGAAATTGTCTCTGTACTCCTTTTTTCTTCTCGTCCGTTTTCTCTTCTATTCCCCTCACGATTTGATTGGGCTGGATATCGGCCGGCAACACATCTATGATCCAATCACAGTGGATGTTCTTGGGCGGCAGTGATCACTTATTATCAAATGACCTGTTCGCTCGTTTTCCGTTCCGAAGCACAGAATTTGCTAATAAGTCGTGAATATTAAGATATTAATTTTTTAGATACTATTTAATTGTTTAACAAATTAAGCTAATATTTAACGTTATAGGATTGGTAGCTTAAATAAATTATAAACAACTACTACCTACTATATTTGATATGTAAAGAGATTACGAATTAATATTATTCGCAGCATCGCAGAGCAAAGGCAGTTCGTAAAGAGAAAGTATTTATTGCGCTGAGCCACATTCTCAGAAACACACGAGGAAGTTTTCGCCACCGTTCAACACAACGCGAATGTTTGTTGACATTATAACAATAACGGGCCATACGCGGGCAGAATCATTAGTGGGTACCGTTGTCTGTTGGAATTCGATTATATTCGAAATTGGAATAAAAAATTGAAAATAAATCGAATATATTTGTAAACGATTCGATAACAAATCTGTGACAAAAGGGGCATAAAACAAATTAAATTAAACACGCTTAGTTAAGTTAAATTTTAAAATCATACAAATGATTTCGACTTCATTAAAATTAACTCCCCGTAATTTAATAATAAATAATAATCTGTTTTGTACATATTTCTTCATTTTAAGACAATAGAATTTCATAGTGGTTATTGAAATCTTCGGAGGAAGCCTATGTTAAACAGTAGACTTCTGTGGTTGGAGATATAGATAGAGTAAGAGAACTTAATGGTCAGCTAATTAAGAGAAATTTATTGTGAAAAGAATGGGACGTAAATAAAAAAAATCCAAACACAGTTTTAACCACCAATAATAATTATTATCGAACAGTCTCAACTAGTCTTAGCCACAACCGGTTCTTATTTTTAGAATATGTAACAACTTGCCTGACCATAAAGCCTCTGATTTGACCTTTTTTTTCACATTTCTAGTACTTTCCTCGACTAATTTTTAATCTGTATCTGTATCAGCCCATATATAGGGCACGGGCCTCCTCTACAATCGAGAGTAAGATTGAGAATGTATAGGCCATATAGTCCACCACGCTGGCCCAGTGCGAGTTGGCGGACTTTACATACCATAGAAATTCTTACAAATCGCTATGGTATGCAGGTTTATTTCTCACAATGTTTTCTTTCACCGTTACAGTACGCGGTGCTTGACTATCAAGACACACATGAGTCCGAAAAGTCAGAGGTGCGTCCTGGGATTTGAACGAATGAATAGAAAAATCCAGTATCACTGCCCGACCCGGTATCCGAACACGAGATATCACCTTTATAATCGTAGCATAGTACAACTGCGCTACCGATGCAGATGGTATGATCTTTACTGGTATTTTTTATTTCACTACAATGAAAGTACACATATGTCTTTCTTCGCGTCTCATAAAGTCAGTGCTAAATACAATATTGATTTTAAAACGTTTGAAAGGTGAGAAAACATGTATGTTCGGCGCTTTGTCTTCCGACCAGGGTCGTAAAATCTTCGGACAAAGCGCCGTGTGTACGTGCTTCGAATGTATTTACCTAGTAAATATTTTGCATTCGTCATATATGCCAATATTTGCCATAAAAGGTTTGTTAATTTAATAATTTTATGCTTTCGAAAGGGGTAAAATTGACTTGTGTTCGATTTTGATTATACCGGGTATATCAAGACTGCTACCGAAAACGAAGCCGGGTTGTAGTTTTAGTTACTACAAACACAATGTAACTGAACATTTCGCAAATAAAAGCGACAATTTTTGTTTATGATTTTTTAAAAATCATCTTTTTTGAGTGTTAAATCCATAGATTTTGTTAAAATAATCATTAAAACTCTTTTATATCTTAGAGAGTTTATAAATAAAAGCGTATACACTATTATTTTAGGAAAAAAATGTATTTACCACCCAAACATAACCATAGGAAAGAAAAACAAAAAAAATAAAATCGCATTTTTTTGCAATTTTTTCTGTTGCACTGTGTCTGAAGTTGCTTAAACTACCAGCCGGATTCGTTTTCGGTAGCAGTCTTGAGGCACCCTGTATATCAATTCAAATATGTGCCTAAACTACGTGTGGTTTTCTTTTAAACTTAAGATTGAGAATACTATAAGATTTGTTCGTAGGAAAACAAATGCCACCTTTGTTAACTTTAGATCAATGTATAATATTTTTAACTAAAATACTTAAATGGATTCTAATTCAATAATCACAAAAAAATATAGTCAAATAAAGTCATTTTGCCCCTAGATATGTTGTAACTACATTTATAGTAGAAGATTTAGAAGATGAAAATACGTTATGAATGAAAGTAATTCTGCGGAGTAAAGATACACCCTCTTTAAAACTAGTTTTAGAAATAAATTACGTAGAAGTTATACAGAAACAAAATCTACCTAACTACAGAGAGAAGAAAATAAAACATTCGTTAACTATAATATATAAATTGACTATGAATAAAGACGTAGAATATAATCTTGTTATTGGAAATTGTTAACAAATTATTTTCATATTTCTCTATGCATAAAATAACGTTAATTAATAGTCAATGTATGAGATCGTCTGGAAATATATTTTTTCCCGACGTGTTTGCATATTCAAGAGGTATATTTGCAAATAAAAATAAAAGGCCGTATTGGCGAAGAATTTAACCTGGCCATTGCTCCGTCCAACACCTAACGGGAACCAGTCGTTATTTTTAAATAAACTGGTCATATCGCGCTGATAAAAATCTTTAATCTCCAGTTTATTTATTATTGATATGGCAACACCGTTGGCGTTTTAAGGGTGATTTTATCAGTTCGTATTTATGTCGTCTGTGTTTTTTTGTTTTTATGTTATAGATACATCTTAGCGATGATTACTATTTGTAATAGGTTAAAGTATAAAACAAATTCTACTGCGCTACTCTACTGTAGGCTACTGTACAAGGGTACCCTGCAATAGTAAATGTAAGTTCTTTTTTTTTAAGTTTCCTTGTTTACAATTTTATAAGTGCATATTGAAATTTAACGGTTTAATGTTTTAAAAATAAAGAAATTAACTGCAGCCAGAGTACTGGACATGATGAGACGTCAAAAAGAAATAAACCCATAAATAATTATTGTAGCTTACACATATTGCTATAATCAGTCCTGACTCTTGGCCATTAAGGTAATCATAGTTGTGAAATAACTTATGCATGATCACTGTGATGGGATAATAACGATGAAATAGGACGATATAGCGTTTGTATGAATTTATTGAGACCTGATTAATAATAAAAATAAATGTAGATGTGTAGTGACCCTATCATTTCCAAGATAGGAAAAAGTAAATTTTCGGTGTAGTTAAAAATCGAAAACCAAAGATTAGGTATTGTTTTTATACAGGGTATATCCGATCAAACTGCGACCGAAAACGAAGCCTAGTGATAGATTGTGATAGAGTGATTGATTGACTTTGGACACAATGCAACTAAAAATGTTGCGAAAAATGAATATTTTTAAAAAAATATTTTCCGTATCGTCTTATTTAGGTGCTACATGCATCAATTTTAATAATATACGTATGTGTAGTATAATAATGTACACCAATGATGATTTACCACCCAAACACGACGATATTTAAAACTTGTGTCTTGATGATTAATGAGTATAATTTACCGTGGAGTCCGCGACGTTTTTCTACGCGACAAACAATAGTGTTTCGTAATAGTTACGTGGTAATAGGAAATATATGCTCATGGCGTACCACATCAAATTTTTTACAGTTTCCCATATACACCTATTGTTTTGAGCACCTTCCTACTTAGATTACATGGTCAAATTATACTTGGAGTAGCTGAGAAAGTTTTTCCATTATATAAATTCGAATTAAGAACAGTTTTATCTTTTTTTTCCGGAACACTTTAATAATATTTAGGTGAGACGTTAATCATTTATGTATAAAATAATTTATTTATAAATTAAACAGTGAGTGTTGTTGTAATTATATAATAATGAATTGCATCATTATTTTATTACTCTAGTTTTCGGGCTTTACGGCGTATGTAATTTATCAGCGACGATATCGAGAACTATACAACATGTACAGTTTATATAATAAGTCCATGCATGTACATTATTCGAAAGGACGTCAATAGAACTTGACGTCAGTTGACGAACTTAATGAACACAGAGCATATCCATTTTTTTGTCTGGCTTACTAGCAAACGCGTCACCTATAGGTAAGTGATCACTACCGCCCATGAACATTCACAACGCTCGGAACATGGTTGTGTTGCCGGTAAAATTTGAAGGAGAGCGGGAAGGAGAAAAGATAGGCAGAGAGAAAAGGCTGTTGGGCTTCCGGCAATCTCATCCACCGAACGACACGCAACAGCCAAACTGTCGTTTCACGTCAATTTCCTGAGACAGTGGTACCACCCCAGACGAGCCTGCCCATTCATGCTGAGTCATGACTGAGAACAGCGTGGCTCTACCACTTCCAATTGATGCAGATCGGTAATAATAATAAATACTTTGTGGTTACACCATAAAACATTAAATAAAAAGGTGATGAAGATGTATATTTGGTGAAACAATTGGTGGACCTATTGCTAAAAGCGATCTAGTCCAGACAACCAAAGTAATTGTATCGATAGATTATTACATCTGTAGCTCGGTAGTCGATTCTCTATTCCTATCATCTGGTGCACTACTAATTACAATAATTTAAATATCGATGTAATAAAGTTAGATAACTTACCTGACATTAGTGATGGTCATGTTGGAGACTCCAGTAGCGTGGATGTCGTTGAAGGTGGCTCGGTAGCCGTCTGGTCCGCCGCCCAGTGCTATCGACAACTCCTCGATCACCACCGGTTCAGACTGGAACAAGAGTTAGTTTGTGAGAGGGAAATAGTACAGTGCATTATTTATTAGGCAATAATAAAACAAGTTATGGAATGGAAACAGGCCTCTTCGAAAATGTGTGGACATTTTTGAGAAGAGCTATGTTCAGCATTGGACTTCTTGTGGTTGAAGTGCATAATTATTAATGATTTTGATCTATTGATGTAAGTTCGGTGTGAAATAATTAGGTATCATGTAGAATGAAGATGCAGAATGTAAGATGAAGAATGCAAGATGAAGAATGATTCTGCTATTATGGTTGACAAAACGTTTTTCTATGCCTCTTTAAAGCTTCGAACTAAATATGGAAGTGGATAGTATTTATGTATATAAGTATTGTCTCGTCACCTCTTCAATGCCAAGTTCAGGAGCACCTCCTTTCAAGTAATCGATGAGTGAATTGAAGCTGCGAAGTAAACAGGCGTCCACGTTGGGATCTCTTCGAGAACACCGCCCGCCGAAAACATCTGCGCAACAAAATATAAATCATTAAACATTTTTGTTATTCTTATACACAATTATAATATTTTATTAAGTATAGTTTTCAGGCTGAGAAATTAGCGCGAAACAAATAGATGTCTCGGTACTTTATCGGTGGCAACGAGAAAAATTATAGTACATAATAAATCAAAATTAAATTTAGTTTAAGGTGCTGTAGGTCTGAATATCTCGTGGAATTTATGGTAGCCCAAAAACCCAAATCTATCTCTCTTTATTCTTAACAGCTCAAAATTCGTTAATTTTTCCGCCATTGGATACAATAGTAGGAACAACTATTGAAAAGTTTTATAGACATCCGAAGTAGACATCGGTACATAAGATCAGATGCGAAGGATGTGGTTTACGAAATTCAACGCAAGAAATGTGCGTGTTGCCTAGTCATGTGAATGAAGGTCTTATAATAGTAATAATACACCCAATAGTGACATACATAGTCCTGAACCCACACTAAGAACGAGTATCAGAAACTACGAAAAAGTTTTTTGGGCTCACAAACACCCAGACCCGACACAAACACCAGTGGATCACACGGATATTTGTTTCGGTCCGGGGATCGAAATCGGGGCCTCTCGTTTCACAGCCAGCGTCTAATCAACTGCAAAATCAAAATCAAAATATTCTTTATTCAAATAGTCTTTCATAAAGATCGTTTGAATCTTTAATATCTGCTACCACCGCTTCGGAACGTGTTGTAGCTGTGAAGAAGAAACGGCGCAAGAAACTCCCTCAGCAACATGAATTGTCTTTTTTTTTGTTTTTTTTTTTTTTTTTTATATTGCCATTTAAAATTACAATGGTTCATGTCACAAGCATGGGTCACAAGTCACTGCGCCTAGGAGGCTGTCAATTAAGTATTGAGAATCCATATGTGCCAAAAAAATATATATTTATTTTTCAAACGTAGACAACTGACAATCTAGGCTGCTGTTTTTATACCTCCCGGCATTCACTTGTGCCAACAAATCAAATAGTTCAAGTACAAGGCTTTTAATTTCAAGTGTAGTCGACGCGCTTGACGCTTGCATAGTAATGTCGTCTGAACAGAATCCTAATGCGACACCTTAATCAGCAATCACCATGCTGCTATTAGAATCTAAAATGCGATACCTTTCCTATGTTCTTTCCTTTATTATTAGAATGAGATTGGGTCCATTAAACTCCTACTAATGGCTGGACTAAAACCTTAAGTTGAAAAACCTTAATCACATATTATATGAATGGATAGTATAATAAAATAGAAGGATAATGAGGATATTTAAGAAAGGACAGACATTAAGAAGCGGAGGTTAAGGTTTAAGACCTCATAAATTTCTTACATCTCGAAGTAATGTATGCATTCAAAATTAATTAAATGTGCTTGTTTATGTCACAATCTAGAGTTTACTCGTAAAGTAAAAAGGTAAAATAATAAATTCTTAATAATTAGGTATAAGGTTGATTTGTTATATTTTATCAATGGTGTGTACGTCTATAATTGGCACACATACTGGTGATTTTGATTTCCTTTGTCAAATGTATCTTAGATACTATTAATTTCACTCTGTTCTCTGAAGTTTATCGATGTTAATATAAGCTTGACTGCTCGTCTATCTCAAACGACTAAGCCACACCTAACAAAAGAACAAAGTAATTCCAATATTCCTTCAATAATAATTGATAAAACCGAATACTCATATCTTGGCTATAAAAAACTTTTACTAAATAATTAGTATGCATCGTTCGTCGCATAACGGTGGTCAGTGACACAGGCTTGGCGAGTGAAAACAATGGTGTAGCGGCACCATTAGTCGCCAGGACCTTGGTGACTCGGGAGAATGTGCCTCACACTCGTCACTCGGCCTTCCGTATTGATTGTACGAATCTTTGTTATGATAGTTTCCTTGTTAGTCATAAATGCATTGACCTGTTGGTGTCATCTTTGATTTTTAATATCGGGATTTTTTTATTATACTTTTACTGCCTTAGTAGGGACATTTTTGTTTTATTTGAACAAATTTGAGCCAGTCTTTCGATGCGTTATTTGAGAGTATCGGACTTTATTAAAGTAGAGACAACAAATATCAAATATTGATGCTTGGAAATTTAGAGCTCTATTTAAGAAATGAGAATTAAAGTTTTAGTAAATTACTAAGACGTTCATTTGAGTACCTAGTGACCATTTTTAATGGTTTTCGAAAAACACAAAAACATTTTTTTGTTTGTTTTGAAAATGATTTTATTATATTCGACTAATACTGTTCAGTACTCGATGGTACCATACAAGGGACAGGCAGGATCATCAAGTTCGATGACGGGGCGGGTTGCGGCAGGTCGTCGACCCGCGGTGGTGGACGGTGGACCCGGCAACCTGCCGTGGCGCCGGCCGGTCGCTCGCAAAAACGCTTTACTGTTACTATTAACGCGGTACAGTTAATTGGATACCAGATATCAGATGGTGTTTTAAATTGGATATTAATTATTATTGATTGGATTTTGTTTCTTTTTAAATTTAAATGTAAAGTAGGTGGTAGTAAAAGAGAATGTTAAAGGATTTATGAAGTGATCCTGCTTATTGTAAAGGAAAGATGAGTGTAATGATAAAATTTGTTGGTAGTACATAAAGTAGGTAACAGTCGTTAAAAATAACTTGGTCTTAATTCTTGTTTAAGCTATTAAATAGCGTTGTTTCATTATACTACGAAATAAGAAATGTTGAGTCACATTTCACCACATTTTTTTTCGAAATGGAACATTAAGAGACACAATTGATAACAAAACTGAGTGCAGAAGCGTAGAAAATAAAATATTTACATACATTATATACAATGTTTTTTAATCAAACAATTCCATAATCATTCAATTCAATAAGGACTCAATTCAATAATTACTATTTGTCTACCGTCTTTCATTGATGAATACATCGCGTGACATCGTACATCGAGGCAATAGCACCACCTCATCAGGCCTAAAGGCAGGTAATCATAGTAAACTACGCATTATTTACAAGTACGCATTAAATGTTTGGGGTATAATTGGACTCGATAGCCAAGATGTGTGAACAGTGACCTCTTTTTGCAGTATAGACTTAGTTAGAATTGCTTGCGTGCTATCTGCTACTAGATCTCTAATAGCAGTTTGTTAATGATTAAAGTGTTAATACTGATTTTGAGTGGTGTTGGTTTTATTATTTAACAGTAGATGTATAACACAGGAATTAACTTTGTATTTCTGTTCATTTTTTTCCTTGATATGTGTTGTACAAAGATTGGCGAAGAATAGTTGCGACTACAAATATTTTTTTTTTCGTTCTGATGTTTTAGTATTGGTAGGTAGTAACTGTTAATTTCTTTCATTATTAAGTCCTACAATACTAACATTCTCATCAATTAATGTTATAAATAAAATACTCTTCTTATATATAATAACATAGTCAGTAAACACATTCTACTAACATGCTATGGATTCACTGAATTTGAAATAAAGAATATTTCATTTTTTTTTATTTTATAATTTTTCTAATGTTTTGATTTGATAAACAGTTTTTATAAAATAATTATATTTATAGCTCTAATATCGTGGCTATTGAATATAAATAAACATTACAATAAACTTACATACAGGTACATGACTTATAATTCTCTTAGTATACTACATGGTTCTTAAATTGTCTTGACCTGAATTTGACGTAATGTTACATGCAATTAGAACCTCTCTTATGTACATGAGTATTACATAAGTAATGGCACAGTGGGCTCCATGGTCATTTCGATTCAAACTATTTAAATTACTAGTTGAATAAAGAGCAAGTTAACAGCTTTTTTGACGCACTTATTTCTATATCGTAACAAAAAAAAAAAAAAATAAGTATTCATTTTCGGTTTTAAGTGAGTTTCGTGCAGTATTTAATAATTCGGGCTTTTTCTCCGCTCCCAAGACTTATTTTTGGTAGATCGACAAATATTTATTTCGTGTGAGAATATGATCGTTTTTTTAGATTTAATGTCTGCCTTGTGACCACTAAAGCTGTAAATTCCAATAACGAAATACTCTGTGCTGTAAAGTAATCGAAAATACGCGCACGCCGCGACGCTTCGGGTAGTTTAAAAAAATTAAGTACGTGTGCGAACGTTGTGTGATCAAAAACCTTTAATGAATTCAAATATTTATGACATAAAGCACTCGTATATGGGCTGGTATATTGTCCAGCAGTATATTTTCTTTTGTTTAGGATGGCTATATCACATATACACATGAAAATTATGTACGTAATGATAATTAAATATTTTCAACTTCAAGTAGGTATTCGTTTACAATAGTTTTATGATAACATGGATTGTACCAAGTGGTATACATCGTAGTTGCGTTAGCATTATGACATATTCAAGAAGAGCTTTTGTAATAAATGTAACGATCGACTGTCGCCGATGGACAATGAAACAATGTGCAATTTTACAGGAAATGGCCGAGTAGTCTTATTCGTTTTTATTAGAATGAAATAAATAAATAATAGTAAAGGTTGTAATAATATGTAACGTAAATAAAATAGAAAATACATAATTTCGTTCATTTTTTTAGTCTGAAGTGAAAAAATTAACAAATTTTGTAATTTTGAAAAATATAGAAAGAAAAAGTCCTCATATCATACCGACTCTACCTATATTGTTTGCCCAGGATTGGATGTTGTTAGTGCCCAAATAAAAATATATATTTAGAATAAAAATACAAAGCGACATTCTTTTTTTTAGCATGTCGTTCTCAAGTATATCGCAATTTTTTTAGAATTGTCAGTTAAGTTTTTTGGATGATTATCGTTACAATTTTGGAATAATATTTTCTATAGAGTAGGTGTCAATATGTATAAATTAATTTACGATTGAAAATGAGCCCAAAATAATTAAAACGGTTGAACCGATTAAGTCGCCATCTGTTATCCAATACCGTAATACTCAGTTCTGCCACTTTCATTGCTCTTCCGTATTGTACCACTATTTTATGTAACATCGGTCGACGCATGGTTTACGATCTAATTGACTGGAACGGTAGCTTGTACAGCTTAAAAAGGAAAAAATCAGGCTTATATCAAGGTGGGTTCTGTTGGGTACTTCATACTTGGTTCGTGAGAAGACACGTATTTTAAGCTTGAATGTAAGAGGGAGTTATTCGATGTTTCTATACTTCGACAAAATCTACAAAAACTGTTTAAAGATCATTTTGAACATTCTTTTTTCGTTTGTTTGGGAATAGATTCAATGTAGTTACTGTATTGTACTGTATCAGCCCATATTTGTACGTCCCGCTGCAGGGCACGGGCCTCTTCTACAATCGAGAGTACGATTGAGAGTAGTTAGGCCATAATCCATAGTAGTCCTTCACAATTTCATTTATTCCTCATTTTGGATTACGGAGGTACAGCTACGCTTAAAAAACAGGATCTCATGAAGCTCTCATATCCATACTATATTTTGTTTACTTAAATTTCTGGGAATGGAGCAACAGTTAACATCAGCTAAACCAAAAATCATTGACAAAATAAATGAATATTTTATAGGTATCTTTTGCGAGCTTGTTTAACTTCAGAGTTTAATCTTGTGAATTAAACTTGTCAGATATTCCCTTCGTCGTCCCTTTCTCAGGATGTCCCTTGAGGGAATTCCAGTGCTATAGACTCAACGGAATCGAAAAACACACTAAATATATTGACTTGCGAAATGTCCTGACATCCTTGGGATATTTGTTTAATGCCACAAATATGAAAGTACAAAAAGTTGTCGAGTGCTTGTGAAAGTGTCACTGGCTTTCACAGTACTGCTCATGATGTGAATAAATTGCGACACCAATTAACGATTATATCAAATACTTATACAATTATTACATTGGTATTATTTTTATTTCACCCAAAATTATAAACACAAACAGCAGTTGCGGTGCAGTAAGTGTGAAATGGTGAAGGAAAACATAGTAAGTAATCCTGCATACTATAGTGATTAGTGCAAAATTCATGTAAAAATCCACCAAATCGCACTAGGCCAGCGTGGTGGATTATAAGCCCTAACCTCTCTCAATTGTAATCTCGATTGCAGTGGAAGCCTATTACCTGCAGTGGGACGCTTATTTGCTGATGCAGTATAGTAGAGTCCACCTTTCCCAATTGTTATTATTATTATACATTTTTTTTTTACTTTTTAATTCAAGCCATTTTAATGACTGAGCATCCGAACGTCGCTTGGTCCTCGCATTGAAAATCAGCGCTGCGGTACTGCTTATGCATTACTGAAGCATTTAGCTGAATGCGAGGTCCATTGTTGGCGCAGTGATAATTATTTTTAGTGTTTGTGTCTCACTTGTGTGATCTGTTTTGTTTGTATTTCTATGTCACTGCCCAACAATAAATTCTTCTTTCTTTCTTTCTTTCTAGTGTTAAATGAGAGAACACAGATTTAAATCTTATATTGACATAAGTGTTTGTATGATCCACAAGTATTTGTTTTAGTACGGGGTATTCGAGACCCACAAATTCCGTAGTTAGTGTTGCGTCTCTTAATGTGACGTGATGTCTATGTGGGTACATTTTGGATGTATATGTTGATTCAGGGATTTAATTGGGGTAAACGGATCGAGATTTAAATATATGTTGTCGATGGATTTGGTTAAAGTTTGTAGATTTGGTAAGTTAAATTACTCTTTCAGAAAATTACACTGTACAAAATTAAAATTATCGATTTTAAAAACGAATGATAAAACGTTCGAATCCCGGGTCAGGCAAATTGTCATTGGATTTTACTATTCATTATCAGCCCGGAGTTAGAAATTTGTGCCCGAAATGGCTCTAGACTCGTCCCCTACCACATCATGGGACAGAACATACAAGGCGAAACGTGTGTGTCCTGGTAGCACCTCTGCTTACCACTTCTGAGAAAAAGGCGTGAGTTTATGTATGTTTGTGATAAAACAATCATCAGATCCAAACCTAGGGCTATTGTCTAGAATTTTAGTGGTTTATGATTTTACAACTAGGAAATAAGTAAAGGACATAACAGTGAAGAAAATATAGACTTATTTTACTTAAATAGTTTAAAATGATTTAAACTGCCATTGACGGGCATGAAAAAGTTTATTAAGGTTTTAAATGAAATTAAGTTTACAATTTTAAACTATAAAAAAATTGGTCATACCGGTTTATTAAAAATTGTTTCAGTCTAGGGGTGATGAACTCCGGTCAAACAACTAGTTGCTGATATTATTACCTTAAATATCGCGTCTTTTGCAATAAGAGCACCATTGTACCATCCATAATATTGTTTAGGCAAAAAAAGGTACTTTCATTAAAATAGCGTTTTAAAAAAATAAGTGTAAATGTGTTCTTATTTCAAATACTTAACACACTATTTTCTTTAATTCAAATAATGCTAATCAGAATCTTATTGAATTCAAAACCCACATTCATTTCGTAATCTACAAAAAATAATGACATGCAAATACATCTCAATGAATTACGTAAACGAATTTAATGCTAATAGTTATATAAAAAATGAGGACTTCCTTCCGGAACACAGAAAGTGTCCGCCTTATTGTTGCGGCTGCTGACATAGTAAAATGACACAAATAGTAACAGTAGTTTGTCTACTTTCTTCAATAAGTACTTACTTGAATCAGCCGTACTGGTCGCTATCACTGCGGCGAAAAACAGCAGCACTCGAAACCGTTCCATTTTCAAAACTTTATATTTTTAATTCAAACTTTTTAATTGACCACAGACAATGTTTTTTTTTTAATTTGTGCGTGGCAAGCGTGCGCCGCGCGGTGTTTCGTCGGCGGTAATGGTGCGATGGTGCGGTGGTGGCCACTTGATGAGCCCTCTCCAAGATGCGTTGACCGTAGACCCGTCGGCTCACATCTTTATATGAATGTTTCCGTTGCTTTGTTTGTGTATGTGTCATCTAATTAGGTTCCTTTATTCCCGATAGGTTATGATTGATTGGTTAAGCATGCGGACACGAGATTAAAGTTTTCAATGCAATTTAAAAATTGTAATTGCGTTGAAGCTTTCTTTTTTTGAATCTAAGAGTTCTATCGCTACATATTGATTCATGATAATTTTAACTGGCATATATTTATTTTAGAGACGGAAGCATTGTTTTTGAATATATCAAACTCATCTTAAATATTTATTATTTATGTATATATCTACCAGTCTGCTTCTACAATAGCTTCTCACTGAATGGTTCAATTCGTCGTGGCCTAAATGTAGAACTACTATGTCCAACGGAACGGAAAGAAATAATCGATTTGTTTTTATTATTACAGACTATGTAGGTTACGGTCAAGTTGAAGAAAAAAGTTTTCAATGTGCGTGTAACAGAAAATTATTATTAATTACCATTGTTATAGTTAAAACAATTCTGATTTTTTTAAGTGGTATGTCATATGGTTTTTCGCACGTTAGTAATACATTAAATATGTGTTAAATTGCACGCAAATAATTAAATAGTTATTTTATAAAACCCTTACATTTTACAAGACTTTCTGTGTAATTCTTGTTAGTTGAGCAAGTAAAATAGTTATAATTCATCTAATTATTCTAAGCTCTAGGCGTGTAGCTAAATTTGGAAGTGCAATGAATTTTAAATATGTACATTTTGCGCATTGGTTGCGATATATTTTCATGTTATAAAAAACAAGCATTTACATATTCATAATCGAATAGTATTAACATGTCCAATATAACAAAATGTAAAAAGAAAAAAAACTGTTCCTAATATTTTGAAAACAGCATGACATCATCGCATTCGGACGCAGGAAAATTTTAGACAAATTATACAATTAATTTTATCCCGCTGTTACTCGTACTTTCATCAAAATATTCATTGACTCAAATAACATACCCATTTGTTTTACTTCAATCATAAATATGTACGTTGTTACTGTTACTTACTAGTCAAAAATTATGTATAATATTACATTATAATTGAACAGGAAAAAGAAAAGAAAAATATAATGCGATGGTCCGCAGATAGCCTTGCGTTCAAAAATATTTACTACTTGTCACACGAAGGATGTTTATTCAAAGGAAACATAATTACGTAAATAATATTTTTAATGGTCCATATTTTATTTCTCTTCTATGTAACTGGGTTATAAAAGGACCTTCCTTAATTATTATTTTATTTATGCTCAATGTGTGGATTCTCTGGAAGGGATAGCTTAATTTTTTTAAAGTTTCTCCATATTATGCTATTAGCAATAAGATTATTATTCTGAAACTCTTTTATTTCTGGGTGTAATAAAGGCCTTTGTAAAACTTGTTGGCCTTATATGGCTTGTTCTTGAGCACTGGAGATGCCAGAATATTCGTGTAACGTCCATAATTGTTTTTATCTAAATTATGACACTGTTCGTTTACTGAACATTTTAAATAATGAAAAAGATGTCTGTTTCTCGTTAATAAATTTTAATCTGTTCTTGGCTGTGATTGTTAAAATTATAAGAATCACACAATGTATGATCATGTACATAGAGTAAACAAACTCAAGTAAATCCCCGTTTAAAAACAAATATTTAAAGGGTGAACACAAAATTATGTATGTACACAATATGTATGTTTATTATAAATTACATTAGAAGTGTCATTCTACTGTTTTGTTGAAAATTGTACTCTCGTTTACATATTATGTAACTAATACGAATCTATAACTAAAATAGTTTTAAGTCTTGAATGTTTTCTAAGTATCCACGTAATTTTAGAAGTTGAAAAACTCGTCCTCGTCATACGGTTCGTTATTCAAGTCTGTGCCCATGACAGCGGATAGTTTAAATCCACTCTTTTGTAATTCGTCCATTTGCGGCAACTTGGTCTTTATCAACTGTTCCATCTCGAATTTGTTCAGTTCGTTTTGAATCTTCTCTTTAAGCGGTCCTTCGATAGCATCCATTATTTGATATCTCAACAGGTTTGGCAGAACGTTGACTACAAATTCAATGGCGTAATCCACGGTACCGGCTCCATTACATCTCACCTGAATGTTTCCTATTTCGAGGTCCAGACTTCTGAATTGCGGTTTATTTCTCACATCAAGTGGCTGTCCCATAATTATCCGTGCGCTTATATATTCAACCGAGAATGAAGCTGTACCGACTCTAGAGAGGAGGCCACTTATAGCAGTTATTTCCCATTGAGTTCTCCCCTCAACTTTTTGGGTTCCAATTTCAAAATCTGCAATTGCCGTATTATTTTCCATTTTAAGTGTGATGTTACCAACTCTTTGGAACGAAGAAATTCCAATTATCCAAGTTTCACTTAGTTTGACGTCAAAAACGCTCACAGACGTATTGTAGTTCTTAACCTTGTAAGGGTCGAGGTCCATTGTGCGCACTTTTTTCCTTAAATCAGCTATTACCATGTCAAGTGGTGATATTGAGTTGGGGAATTCCACATCTCCGGCAACTTCGTCTAATTTGCTGTTAATTTCAGTTCTTGCTTTAGTGTACGCTTCTTTTAAGACGTAAGGTTTGATAGAATCGAATAGAGAAGGACCAATGGAGTTAATAACACCTTGGAACATGCTGCCAAAGAATCCTAGGTTCTCGAAGTCCACGTTGATTGTCTTGAAGGCGAGGTCAATGACGATGTCCTGTGCTCTCAATTTGCCGTCTCGTTCCACGCCGAGCCCGCCCCTGGCTTTGACCTCGAGGCCGGTCAGGTTGATCGTAAAGGGACCTTTGGCCGTGTTCAACCAAGTCGACATCGTGTAGTTACCTCGTACTTGTATGTGATCTATTGTCAGCATCGCTTGAACCTGAAAAAAAGGAGTTTTGTTTAGTCGAAGTACTGTCAAAAATTTATCAAATATCGTCACAGAGCTGTAGTAATTACTAGGTACCTACTAAAGTTGAAATATTAATATATCTCTCATTACCAATAAAGGTGCATACAAATTTAAATTCCTGTTAAATTATGATGAGGGCTTAAGGAAGGGGCTTAGCTCGGGCTGACTGGAACATAGGTAGCGAAAAACGCTTTCAGCCTTTGTTTAATTCAAAATTTCCTACATGAAAGCACTGTATGTTTTATTATACTCGTAATATTCCAAATGATTTACATAATATGTGTCATCGGAAAGTACAATTATGCTAATAAATTCTCTACAGGCCGCACTCGGAGAAGTTAATTGTCAATTAAATTGTTCCTCAGTATAGATTTTATTTTTATAATGGTTTATTAGATTTACGCGAAAATTTCTCATTGAAATAAAACTAATATTGACGGATTTTATCGCGGATTTTGTCGAGTCCGCACCATCATCATGAAAGCTGTAAAGTAATCGAAACGTGTCGGGAGATAAAAAGAGTAAAAATTAAACTAAATCCGCGATAAAATAATGATTTAAAAAATTATAATAATTTTATTCAATAGATTCTTTTTGCACAATCTACACTAAGTAATGATTTAATTGACATTCAATGGCTTTGAGTACGACAGTAAGCGGATAAAATTGTCACAAACCTGCATAGCTGATAGTTCAAGATCGACATAGATAATTCTGAACTTGCTGATGCCGTACATAGCTGTGTTCTTGAAGTACATGGTGGCGAACGACAGTGGCTGCTTCATATCCGGGACCGGATAGGGATCCTTGATATCCCCTATTGGTAATCCCACAGGATCTGGTTGTTTATAGTGTTCAAGTATCAGCATAACGTTGTCGCTCAACTTTTTTTCTCCTTCCGCCAGTTTTGTGGCTTCCTCGGAATTGTCATCGTGTTCATCTGAAATTTGATTAAGGTTTTTATTAGATATATATGTTAGATGTTGTGTATAGAATCAGTAAGAAAAGTAAATAATCAAGTAAAATTGACACTATGTTAAACATTTTGTTCTTATTCGTGGTAGGTCTCTCGTATGTGAGAGGCCATGTGGGTAGGTACCACCGCAATGTCTATAAACAGCAGTGTAAATGCATTGTTGTGTTCAGGTTTAAAGGACATTGTAGCCGGGGTAAATATTGAGACTTAACATCTTATGTCTCAGGATAGCGAGCGCAGTGGATTGCCAAGCATTGCTACTGTCCATGAGCGGTCGTATCGCTCACCATCAGGCGAATGGTCGCCTCGCCATTGAAAGAAAAATAAAACTTTTACAAAAATAATTATGAGTAAGTTTATGTATGAAGCGTTTCGTTCAATTGAGAAAAATAAGTAGTTTTATAGCTTATGTTAATTTAAAGTATTCTTAAGCTTTTACCTTCAATATTGTGACTGATACCTTTAGTTAAATTCCTAGAATTCATTTGAAATGAGAGTCGTGTTATGATTTTCTCTTGTTTAACATATTTATTAGGCTAATATTTAATTTATAAAGCAGGTTTCTCGTGAAACTTAATTTAAGATATTCATTATAAATTAAGGACAAAATATATTTTTTAACCTTATGAAGAGACATAAAAAATAACGAGTATCTTGCCGCAGTCATTATTTCACAGATGAGGAAAAATATTTTGCTATTATGACTTATTTTTTTTAACTAATATAGTTTCGTAAATAATCATGTCGAAATCCAAATGCGAGATGCCTACTTACTTTCGAATTCATTGAAATAATAGGCATTCATACGAAACTATGTTTAGGTTATTGTGAATTACTTATTATGAAACGTTTGTTAATATTACAGGCAAAAAAACGTATATCGTACTGTCTGTGTTATTTTCTGCTTATATTGGTAACTCGAGAACTGTTTATCCCATTACATTTTATAGGATCGGAATGTGATGTCCGATTTCATCTTGGTGTGCATTTTAATAAGGATTTTTTCCGACGGGCGAAACCACGTAGAAAGTTTGCATGGTAATATTAATTAATAAACTTAGTAGCACTTAAATAAATTCTATTAATTTTATAAAATTACTAAAAACATTCAAAATAAAATAATAATTTCATTACGCGTCATTTTATAATACTCGTTTAAAATGGTTAGATTAAACCAATCTACATCTTATTTTATAGGTTAGGTCTAAGTTACATAAACAGAATCTGAAATTTTCGTTTAAAATCACGCCATATTGGATATCACTGAATCACCAGATCAAATCACACCCAGATCACAAGACACAAACACGACACATTTTACAAGCACTTTAGACCACTATTTAAAACAATGTTACCTTGTGTGTACACAAAATCAGCTAAAACTATAGCAAAGAACAATATTTGTTGCAGCAGCATTTTGCTCCGGCATGGGGCATGGACTATGTGTGAATGATTGGCATCCCGTCTGGTACAAGGGTCACAGTTTATCGCCAGTTGATTCGAACTAATTCATTATCGACATAAGGATGTTTGGATCGTAAACAAAATGGAACTCATTACACACAATTGTTTTGACAAATACTTTGCGAGAGTAAACAAAATTTAACTATTGTTAGTTAATGATGGGATAAGCTTAAGTCGATTTATTTCATATGCTTACTTTATGATGTCATTATTAAATATGTTTATCGGTGTCCTTCTTCGCACTTCAAGGAATGTCCCTGGGAAACATAAATGGAACCAGTTTGGTGTTCCTAACCTTGACTCTTACAGATAGGTTATGTCTATTTCCCCTGGCAAACAGCAGAGTAAATGCATTGTTGTGTTTCGGTCTGAAGGACATTGTAGCCAGAGTAATTACTGGACATATTGAGACTTAACATCTTACGTCTCAGGATGGCGAGCGCAGGGGAGTGCTAAGCATTGCTTTGTAATTCAAGGTGTTGTTTGGTTTTGCTACTGTTCATGAGCGGTCGTATCGCTTACTATCAGGTGAACGGCATGCTCGTCTCGCCATTTATTGCAATAAAAAAGCCATAAATCTATCTGGATAGAATTTAGAATTTATTTACTCGCTAAAGATCTGCAAATAATTACATACTATGCAAGCAAGAGCATTGTAATTCTTAAAACGGCGTGTAGATAATTACCATAAAATGATTTTAGCCTATTCTAATTCCTAAAAATTTTATTACGTCAGAGCAAGTTTAAAAATGGGCGTCACTCAAATAAGTAGGTACTGAGTTCCGCGAAATTCCTTATATCATAAAACTATAAACAACCTGGTCAAGTAGAGAATATCAATTTGGATCTCTAGCATACCATTATCATACTCTAAGGTATCAGGAAAAAGTATGCTTTATATAAATTGCTGTGAGTCGCTGCTTATTATATATTTTCGCTGTCGATCTGCGACGGAATTATGCGATGGATCTCTACAGGAATTCATGAGGTCTTATTTTTGCTGATACGGTCATAGTTCATGTTTTGCTATACAGTAGATGTTAAGTTCATCAACAAGCAATAGGCCAGAATGGTGGACTATATGGCCTAACCACTCTTAATCGTACTCTCGATTGTAGACGAGGCCCGTGGCCTGATACAGAGACCCATGACGTAATTTAATGGGCTTCCCATACATAGGATTTTGGGGTACTTTGCCGATCTGTGAAGATAGTAAGTACAGTACAAAAGGTAATATTAGGATAGGTAATATTACTTCTGTCAAGGAGTGAGGGAAGGCAGTGTTCTTTCGAGCTATCGAAGGAACCGTGATACCTAGTATTTTTTGTTTTATTTTCTATAGGATAATGACACATCCAGGTTGATTTAGTTTACTAGTCTTGAGCTGGAGTGAAGACTAGGTAGAGCGCGACTCTACTAAATTTATTTTTAATGTAAATAAAAAATATTAAACGCTGTTTCCTTATGTAGCTAATAAATTAGTTAGAATACATAAGTAAAAGATATTTAGTCGAATTAGAATCATGTTAATAAGACTTTGCAAAATATTTGCATAGTTTCCCTTGATGCAATTTGTTGACACAAAAAAAAAACAAAACTCTCGATGCGCAACTCACTTTACATTGTTTTTATTAGTTTAAAATATATTTTATGCCTCCATCTACCGTGAACATACAAAACTACATCATGTACTATGGTTAAATTAATTTATTAACGTGTTTACATTAATTTAGTTATACTTCCTTTACCAATGCATAGATGGCGCTATTGTAAATATTTGAACCCAAGCGTTTTTATCGTAGTATTTTATCTTCATAAGTAAATAGTACTAGCGGTAAGACAACCTTTTCCAGGTTACATTTCACAGGAATACAGTTCGATATAACTAAATCCAGCCGCGCTTCTGAAGTGATTATTGCATTAAGATGCTTTATGGAAATGTAAAACTTTTGTTTCATTAAATAAAAAAATAATGATATTTTGTTTATACTATGACCTACTGAGGTCCGGAAAATAATAAAACAAGTTCCTTACTTGTGTGCAATGATCTCTGCTATAAGTGCTGCTCTTGAAAAACCATAACATTTGGAGCCAAGTGTTGTCACCGAACCTTTAAATCTGGAGTGGAGCAGGAAGGAAAAAGGATGGAAAAAGAAAAAAGGATTTCATTCGGAAATTTCATTCATCGTGAAACGCGACAGAAAAGCTGTCACTTCACGTCGATCTCCTGTAAGACAGTAGTACCGCCTCGGACGACTACCCGTTCATTTTGAATTATAACTGACAACAGCATGGTTCTACTAATTTTAAATGAGTCTTTTTTTTTATTGCTGTGAATGGCGAGACGAGTATGCCATTCGCCTGATGGTAAGCGATACGACCGCTCATGAACATTAGCAAAACCAAACAACACCTTGAATTACAAAGCAATGCTTGGCATTCCACTGCGCTCGCCGTCCTGAGACATAAGATGTTAAGTCAAAATATGTCCAATAGGTTACTCATTCACATTTTTTTTATATTGGACATGTTTTTACTATTTGATTACTTGTTGTTTATATTAGGAAAACATATTTCAAATATTTTTTTTGAATGATTGTAGTTCCTAATTCCTCCTGGACTGCCTCGGTTTCGTAGTTGTACTACGGTGTGCTTATAAAGCTCAGGTCTCGGGTTCGAATCCCGGGTCGGACGAAGTGATATTGGATTTTTCTATTTATTAGCCTGGGGTTAGGAATTTGTTCCTAATTTGTGGCGGTAGGCTCGCCCCTATCACACAGTAGGATATAAGGCGAAATGTGGGTGTCCTGGCACCTCTGCCTACCCTTTCAGGGAAAAAAGGCGAGAGTTAATCTATGTTCCTAAATCCGCCATACGATAATAGTAAATAGATGAATTATCCCTGACAAGTGACAGGGATACCAAACATAAGGCTGACAATCCATATAATATGTAACTGGTACTTAGCAAATGTTCCGTTTTGCTATTGACCCATTAATTATGATAATAACATAATATCGCACAATGATTTCCTTATGACAGGTGACAGACGAAGGTCCCTTCATTGATCGAGCGAATCACATTTATTGTGATCATTATCTAGTATCTACACCATCATGTAAATTCAAATGGCAGTTTGTATGATATCTTTACTTTAGCCTATATGCTTATCACATCGTAGCACGGACACCTTCTAGAAGAGTCCTTAGGTACCGCACTGAGCCACCTTAATATTTAGGGTTAGATATACGTCTATCTATATCAGCCCATATACGTCCCACTGCAGGGCACGGGCCTACTCTACAATCGAGAGTACGACTGAGAGTGGTTAGGCCATATAATCCAACACGCTGGCCTAGTGCGGGTTGGCGGACTTACATACTATATAAATTGTTATGAATCGCTATGGCGTCCAGGTTTCCTCACGATGTTTTCCTTCACCGTTTTAGTGCGTGGTGATTGACTATCAATACACACATGACTCCGAAAAGTTAGTGGTGTGACCTGGGGATTTGAACCCGCGACCACCGTGAACATTAGATATACGTGTATTGTCTTTATTTTTATTGCAATGAATAGTGAGACGAGCATGCCGAGCATGTCTAATGGTAAACAATAGGACCGCTCATGGACAGTAGCAAAACCAAACATGAAGGTGACTGTCATAGCTCTGAAAGTTAGTAGGTTGAAGTGGCAATGGGCTGACCACATATTATGTAGTAGAACTGAGAACCGCTGTAGTAAGCGTGTTCTGAAGTGGAGACCGCGTCTTGGCAAACGTAGCGTGGGACACCCTCTGGCCAGATGGCGGGACGACTCGCACAAGAGGGTCGGCAGCGACTGAATGTATAAAGCAGTAGACCGGGCTCTGTGGTGTTCCTTGGGAGAGGCCTATATCCAGCAGTAGACTGCAACAGGCTGATGATGACTAGTTTGCACATTTGCCAGAACTTGCTTTTTTTTAAATATTCTAATGAATGGCGAGACGAGCATACTGTTCACCTGATGGTAAGCGATACGGCCGCTCACTAACTGTAGCAAAACCAAACAACGCCTTGAATTACAAAGTAATGCTTGGCATTCCAATGCGTTCGCCATCCTGAGACAAGTTAAGTCTCAATATGTCCAGTAATTACTCTGGCTACAATATCCTTCAATCTGACACAATAGTTAGTTTACATTGCTGTTTGGCGGGAGAAATATACATTGCGGTGGTACCTACCCAGGCGATCTTTCACATATGAGAGACCTACCAGTAAAAAAATATATTGGATAAAGTATGTGGAACCGCAAGTAGCAGCTAGTTCGTACAGATGAATTATTGTCCTAGATAAAGCTTAGGTGTTATCTTAACACAATACTGAAGGTAATTCTATAAAAACAAGCTTTCCTTCCTCCAACAAGTTGTCATTATATATTTTACATATCATCATCATCATTATCATCATAAGCCTAAACTGTAGTCCACTGCTGGACATAGGCCTCCTCTAAGTTGCGCCACTTTACCCTGTCTTCGGCTTGCCGCATCCAGCATCTGCCAGGGACCTTTCGCAAATCGTCACTCCACCCAGCCGGTGGGCGTCCTACACTACGCTTGCCAAGACGTGGTCTCCACTCAAGAACACGTCTGCTCCAGCGGTTGTCGGTTCTTCGACAAATGTGGCCAGCCCACTGCCACTTCAGCTTGCTAATTCTATGTGCTATGTCTACGACTTTGGTTCTCTGTCGGATAAGATCGTTACGGATCCTATCCTTCAGAGAGATTCCAAGCATAGCACGCTCCATAGCTCGCGGAGTGACCTTGAGCTGGCGGACCAGTCGTGCTGTGAGTGTCCAAGTCTCAGCACCGTAGGTCATAACAGGTAGGACGCACATTTTACATATTGTCTGAAGTAAATATTATTATAAGATTCTTCTTCTTCTTGTAGTGCCTCTCCAACTAGTGAAGGTTGGCAGTCAGCTCAGCATACTGTCCTTTGTCTCGTGCGAGTCGAAATAGTTCTGCGGCGCTCGCAATCCCTGTCCATTCTCTGATGTTTCGTAGCCATGACTTTTCCTCCGACCGACTTTCCGTTTACCAGCAATTTTTCCCATCATTATGAGTTGAAGGAGCTCGCACTTATCATGTCTAAGCACGTGTCCTAAATATGCAACTTTTCTTTGTTTGATGGTTTTCAAAAGTTTGCGGTTTTGACCAACTCGTCGTAGGACTTCTTCATTAGTCACTTTCTGAGTCCAAGATATTAATAAAAGACGCCTATAGGTCCACATCTCAAATGCTTCCAAGCGTTTGCCTAGGTGTTCCTTGATGGTCCATGCTTCACATCCGTAAAGAACTATCGGCCAGATGTAACATTGAAGAAGTCTAGTGCGCAGTGATATCTTAAGATTGCGATTGCAGAGCACCCCTTTCATCTTACTGAACGCACTTCGAGCAACTTCAATGCGAGCCTTAATTTCAGTGTCGCAATCCCACTCGTCTGTAAGCCAGGTACCCAGGTACTTGTACTTCTTAACCCTTTCGAGTCTTTGACCAGATACCGTTATATTTGGCTGTAAACCACAGTCTCTTGAGATTAACATTATCTTGGTTTTCTGAACATTCATTCTAAGACCAGCCCTTTCACTACACTCGTTTACTCTGTCTACGATCTTCTGTAGCTCCATTTCAGTAGAAGCTATGAGAACTGTATCGTCGGCATACCTCAAGTTGTTGATGAGGCGCCCGTTAACCCTTATGCCACAGTCTAGGTTGTCTAAAGCTTCCGCCATAATAGCTTCCGAGTATACATTAAATAATGTGGGGGACAGAATACAGCCTTGCCGCACTCCTCTTCTAATCACAACCTCTTTGGATTCCATACCATCAATCGTGACTGTAGCTCTTTGGTTCCAGTACAAGTTTTGTATTATGCGAATATCTTTTCCGTCTAATCCTATGTCTCTGAGTAGTTCTATTAAGCGGTCGTGTTGCACTCTGTCGAATGCCTTTTCATAATCTATGAAACAAAGATAGACATCTTGTTGCATATCTCTACATTTCTGAATTAAAACGTGTACCGCGAACAAAGCTTCTCTTGTGCCTACTCCGGCTCGGAACCCAAACTGGCTGTCGCTGAGATGTTCGTCACATTTGTTTCTTATTCGGTCATGTATTACTGATAGAAAGAGTTTAAGGACTTGACTCATGAGGCTGATCGTACGGAATTCCTCACACTTCTTTGCGGTCTTCTTTTTTGGGATTGTAATGAAGGTAGACTTAAGCCAATCATCAGGGATGTGGCCGGTATTATATATATCATTAAATAAACTCAACAGTGCACCTAGATGTTTATCCTTAATGAGCTTGAGTATTTCTATGTGAGCGTTGTCTGGTCCAGCAGATTTTCCTGTTTTAGCACGGCGTAAAGCTTTTGCCACCTCTTCTTTTAAAAAGTTATATCCGTTATCATCTGTAACTGGTGACATTACGTTTCTAGAATCATCTGCAAACAGAAAAGTGATGTATTGCTCCCACATAGATATTTTCTTCGCAATGTCAAGAATCGGTACATTGTTTGCGTCAACTAATGGGTGTTGTGAGACGTTTCGGTTTCCAGTCATGATTTTAATTTCTTTATGTAGGTTAAATGCGTCATGTTTTGCATATAATTCTTCTACATATTCACATCTCTTTTTGAGCCAGGAGTCTCGTGCGAATCGCACTTCCCTTCGTACGTCTCTGTCTAGGCTTTTGTATTTTTCAGAGTCTGTGTGTTTATAAGTTCTTCTCTCTTCCATGAGCTGGTAAATTTTATCTGTCATCCAAACTTGCTTACAGTTCCATTTCCTCGGTCGAAGCAACTTGTCATTGATTTTTGTGATTTTAGTTTTCAACGTCTTCCACTTTGATTCCACAGTATCTGGTGATTCCTCTATGTTGTCCAATGCCCACTCATTTATCTCCTCTGACACTTTAGATCTTATAAGTTTGTCGTTAAGAACCTGGATGTTGGTTTTGGTATGTTTCTTCTTATGTATTTTCTTGAGAGTGCACGTCAACACAGCGACTACAGGGTTATGGTCAGATCGTATATCAGCTCCAGGGTATGTTTTTACGCTCTTTATGCAGTTCTTGAATCGGTTGTTGATCATTATATAGTCAATTTGGTTTCGCATGGTATGGTCAGGTTTATGCTTTGGAGATGTCCAGGTGTATAGCCTTCTAGCTGGAAGTTCAAAGATGGTATTTGTGATAACGAGGTCGTTTTCTTGACAAAACTGAACAAGCGTGTCACCTCTGTCATTCCGTTCACCCAGACCATATTTCCCCACAACTCCTGGAACCTCCCCTTTACCCACTTTGGCATTCATATCCCCCATAATAATATTAATATCATGGTTTTTGTTACCTTCAAGTAGGTGTTCGACTTCCTGATAAAAGTTCTCAACTTCTTGGTCTGTACCATCCGTAGTAGGTTAAATTATAAGATTAGAGATTGTCTAATATAATAATTTAGAGACTTTATCAGTCCGCTTATATATTATTGGGGTTTCTTAAGTCTACCACGCTAGCCTAATGCAGCTGGTGGACATAAAATACCTTCAAAATTTAAATTTCTTGTGAAGAACTCACTAGTATGTCGTTTTCCTTATGATGTTCTCCTTAACAGATAAATCATGCGATTATTAATTAAAAAGCTTAGACAAATGGAAAGTCCAGTTTATTTAATTGAAGTCTTCACTCTGTACTATTTTATCAGTGTTGTAAATTTTGCGCCAAAAATTTAGAGTATTATTATTCATATTTTGAGTTTCGTGTGTCATTGTTATATATACTCGTAATTAAAGTTTATGTAGTGTATCTTTGTATCAGTTCATATACGACCCACTGCAGGGCATGGGTCTCCTTTACAATCTAGAGTAAGATTGAGAGTTGGTTGGTTAGGTTATGGTTAGGCCATATAGTTGGCATAATGCGGGTTGGGGGACTTTACATACCATAAAACTTCTTACAAATCGCTACGGTATGCAGGTTTCCTCACGATGGTTTCATTCACCGTTTTAGTGCGTGGTGGTTGACTATCAATACACACATGACTTCGAAAAGTCTGAGATGTGCCCTGGGATTCAAACCCGTGGTGAACATGTTGGCAGCCGCGTCTGGTCGGTTTACAAACAGCAACGCACTTATGTAATGTATGAACATCATTCATAACTTCGCGAATAATATCAAAATGATCATTGATTACAGAGTTATCTTCATATAATATGTGGTTGAATATTTAAATGCTTTATTTAGTATTAAAATAACCAAGAATGCATTGTTTTATTATTTTCGCATGTTACAATTTACGTAATTTGTGCTGCTTCGTCTATTAATAGAACGCAGTAATGGTGCGAAAATATTAAACTTGTGCGAATCAGCCATGCGCACTGAAGTACATACATACCTATACCCTATATACTCGTAGTATAATACTTTGTATCACACATACCTTTACCCTATACAGCATAATACTTAGTGTCTATTGTGTGATTTTTGCAAGAATTGAAGAAATTGAATTTTGCAAGGCTGATAACGTAATTCAAAATCATTTATTACATCTTAAGATTCATAAAGGGAGATATACCCAATTTTGCAATTGTTTTAGTATATTTTAGGAGCAAAATCAACTGACTATTCATCTCTAGCAAAAAATATTGCTTCAGTAATTGGGTCACTATTGGCATTCACAGAAGTAGGGAGAAATTAAATGATCTTTATTCTGAAAGACCATATAATCATAGCGAAGTTTTTAAAAATTATGTTAAAAATTATTCTAAGTTGTATAAACAACTCTACTATGAAACAAAGTCATTATATTTAAAGGAACAAATAAAAAAACCTCCAGAAATAAAAATAAAATGACATGGAGTGTAATTAATAAGGAAACTGGGAAAGCTAAACCTAGTGACACTGACTCTAGCATAAATATTAATAACAATATAATTAACTCTGATATAGAAGTAGCTAAGGCCTTTGAAAACTTCTTTACAGATATACCAGTTTCCATAACAAAAAGCCTAAATACTCCTTCTCTAGCCCATACGTTATTGCAAGAAAATGTGGCTGGGTGTGGAGATTCATATGAATTACAATGCGTTGACAGCGTTGACATTATAAAAACGTTTAAACTAAAAAACATTAAAAATACTTGTGAGTTGTGACCTCTGGGGAATCTCTACAAAAATCTCAACTATGTAATACCTATATTAGCTCCCCAGCTAGCTATAGTTTTTGACACAAGTATTAATAGTGGCATATTTTCTGATTAAATGAAACTCAGCAAGATTATACCTCTTTTTAAATCTTGTAGTACAGATGACCCCTCAAAGTTTAGACCTATATCCTTCGATCAAATATACACTGATGGAAGCCTATATCAGTACTGCCTTCATTAAGCAATTTTTTTTGAAAAACTGATGCTTATACAATTGCAAAGATATTTTAAAAATAATAATTTATTTCATGGTAAACAATTTGGGTTTACTCGGGGTCGCTCCACCACTGATGCTGGTGTGAAGCTCATAGATAACATATTTGATGCTTGGGAGGATTCTCAGGATGCTTTAGGTGTATACTGTGACCTATACAAAGCATTTGATTGTGTTTACCATGATATTTCTTTATTTTTTATTTCTTATTAGGAAATAGAGTCACTATGGAATACAATGTTGGAGACGTTGGGCTGCTGCTCGAGCCCAGAGGCGTGCCATAGGAGAGGCCTATGTCCAGCAGTGGACGCGAATAGGCTGATGATGATGATGATGGGTGTTCCGCAGGGCTCAATTCTAGGACCCTTTCTCTTTTTTATATATAGTAATGACTTGCCTTATTTTATAAGGGATAAATGTGAGGTAGTGCTGTTTGCTGATGCCGTTGCTCAGTTTTATAAATCTAAGCATACGTAGAGACAGACAGACGGGAAACGACTTTGTTTTATATTATGTAATGATGTTTACACGATGCAACTTTTTTATATCCTGGGTGCAGACCCAGGCAAAGTTTAGACATGTCTCTAGTTTGCCATAACAGGATAGTCTTATGACAGCGATGTCATTCGATAATGACATACGATTTTCGCTCCGAGAAACTCTCTCCATGTAATTGAGCAATAAGGGTCACACGGGTCCGAATATGAATATATTTAACTAGCAGTCGGGCCCGGCTCCGCCTGGGTGCATGCATGTTTTAAAATGGCGGTCAAAATGTTTAATTCTGACTATCAGTTTAGAATATCGACCAATCGGACCACGAAAAACGAACAAAATTTCCTCGTATTTGCTAAAAATATCACTACTGCTTTCCTCCTATAGGTAATAGCGTGATGATATAACCTATAGCCTTCTTCGATAAATGGACTACCCAACACTGAAAGAATCATTCAAATCGGACCAGTAGTTCCAGAGATTAGCGCGTTCCAACAAACAAACAAACAAACTCTGCAGCTTTATAATATTAGTATAGATATAGGCAAGGGGATATGTCTTGGTGGTATTCTTTGACTTCTCCACAGCGCCGGCATCACAACAATTCTGTAGAAATACTGATAATATGCTAATAGATTTACCTGTAAGTATAATTGTTTCAAAGAAATATTAAACAATAAATCAAATAATATTTAAATCACATTATACAGCTGTTCGTGACAAGATTTGTATAAAGTGATATAGATATTCTTGTGCATCGATTTTATAACTAATTTAATGCATGTTTGAGAGACTAATAAAAATAAAAGCAACAACGTTTGTATTAAGTTATTATTTCATGTAAATTGGCTTCGGAATATTTCCGCCTTCGTTTCAAATATATTTATGATCTTGACTTTTTTAATATTCAAAAAACAACTACTGCTAATTGATTTAATAATAAAATAGCTATAGATATTGTATAGATTTGAAATGTGGCAGAGTGGTGTACAGCATGACTAGTCACAGAGTACATTGTATATGATTAAAGTACTTCAGCATATACAAATACAATTCATTTCATAATTTATGTATTACTGGTGAGAGATCGCCTCGGTAGGTAGCACCACAATGTCTATTTCTCCCGCCAAACAGTAGTGTTAATACACTGTTATGGGTGCCCAAGATACGGGCTTGCCTACTTTGGGACTCAGGTTTTGGATACTTAATTGTAAAATGTGTACCTTGTATTTTCTTGGAGGTTTTCCGCAGTCAAATTTATGAATAAATTTATGAATTTATGTTGTGTTTCGGTTTGAAGGACATTGCAGCCAGAGAAACTACTGGACTTGTTGAGACTTAACATCTTATGTTTCAGGATGGCGAGCGCAGTGGAATGCCAAGCTTTGCTTTGTAATTCAAGGTGTTGTTTTCTTTTGCTACTGTTTATGAGCGGTTGCTTACCATTAGGTGAACGGCATGCTCGTCTCGCCATTCATAGTAATACAGTGGACCCCCGGTAATCCGGCCCCTGTCTAATCCGGCACCCCCTATAATCCGACATGGTCTATTATTTATTATTGAATATTTTTTTGATAATAATATTCACTAATGCAAAAGTTACAATTTGTACGCACCGTCACTATTGTGCTCGACGCGAAGGGTATTGTTTTGAATTTTGAATCTGATTGCTTAGTATGAATTTGACTCTATGCGAGAGGATAGCGGTGCTAAATTTACTAAATTTAACATACATAATCAAGTATGATTTGTACTTCAGACTACATATATATAATGCATATAAAGTATCTTATCAGTGGATCTGTAATTTGCCGGATTACAAGATACTCTTTTGTAAAAAAATCGGACTATAGGGGGTCTTAGGCAGTACTCCATAATCCGACAAACTCGATAGTTCGACACTGCCCTGCAAAATGTTTGTCGGACTACCGGGGGTCCACTGTATAAAAAAACAAAGACTGGCACGCCAAAGTGACAAAAAATATGATAGGTATATCTTTGTCATAACTCATCTATTTTGCCTTGTATGTTCCATCCCACGATGTGAGAGTGTTGGGGGTAGCTCTATGAAACGATACGAACTTCGAACGATCAGATCCCGTACGTAAAACTTCACTAATGTGCTTAGATACTCCACAAAATGTTGGAATCCTCAATCGTATGTTGTAACCATACACTAAGTTCGCAGAAAATGATAAGTATAATAGAGAATAGTATTGAATTTTAAGAGTGGAAAACTTCTATCTTACTCCGGACGTCGAACATCCGAAGTTCTTCTCGTTTCCTAGAGTAACCCCCCTGGAAGCACCTTTGCCTACCCCTTCTGGAAAAAGGTGTGAGTTTGTGTACGTATGTATAACTCATCTAGTTTTTGGCTTTTGCCGTCGAATTGGTTGGAAATTAATTTTTTGCATTCATAGCTGTGCAACCGGTTTTTTGAGCGCTAACCGTACAATTCCATATTTTTTGTCAAGTGTATTATGTAACATTGTTTTGTCTCCAGTTATTTTCCTTGTAATTTTTGAAACGACCCGAATTAAGTCTCACGGACAAAAGAATTAAAACAATTTCATGGTCAGAAATATAAACGAAAATAAAAAGACGAGTAATGTTAACTAATTATAATGATTTATAATGTCTTGTAACATCTTGTCATCATCTTGTTTTTAACTTATAATATTATTTTAACAGCTTCTATAGTAAAACAAAGGGTTGTCTGGGTTGTTAATCTTCTATGCATAACATATTCTAATTTCATAATAAATGTAAGCTTATTAATAGAAAAACGCTAAAGATTTTCGGATAATTTTACCTCAATTATGCGTGATAATTTTAAGAGTTTATTTTTAACTACTAGACTTATTGAGAATTAGTATCGTATGACTCAGAATGGCGAGCGCAGTAATGCCAAGCATTGCCTTGTAACGCATGGTGTTGTTTGGTTTTGCTACCGTCCATAAGCTGTCGAATCGCTTACCATTAGACGAATGCCACGATCGTCTCGCCATTGATTGCATTAAAAAAATATACTCAGATGTAATGAATTATGATAAACACAGACAAAACTACATGCGATGCTAGTATACTTATAACAAAAATTTTCTAAAGGTAAAAAGTTACGGAAACAGAACTTGTTTGTTCGATCAGAAACGTATTAATTTAAATGAACATAATCAAATAATGTTTATAGCTATGACTTTGAAGAAGGTGGTTTATTTTTATAACATTCGTCCGACGATCGAATTAGCGGTGAGTGATCACTGTTGCCAACATAATGATGGCAGCAAGGCTATATTATTCCATTCTTGATCTCCCCCACCCTCATGATTTTCAATAAACACTTTCTTTTAAATAATAATAAATATTATTCATTCCATTTCTTAATTACAGATTCCCTTAGTCTAAATAGCAGATATAGTACAATTACAACTCAATTTTATTTTAGAAAAAGTGTACATTGACGCCTGTATTAGTATTACTTGCCTTCCACAAGGACTTTTCACGAACGGCTTCAAATCAAATCAAAAATTTCTTTATTCAAATAGTCTTATACCAGATTATTTGAATCGTTAATTTCTGCTACCACCGCTTCGGATCGTGTTGTAGCTGTGGAGAAGAAACGCTTCCAATCTTCGATCAAATATACACTAGATTATAAGTAAAGGTCTAAAAACGACAGGAGAAATAAGAAAGAGCACACGTAAATATTAGCAACTTCGGCCATTTTGGCGTGTGATTTTATTCGGCACCCTGTATTTAGTATACTATTTGTGTATATTTGATCGAAGCTTCCATTGCTTTCATTATTGCGTATGGCACCCATCCCAATCCATTATAATATTATTATGATAATATGCAATCTTGATTGACGCCGATTGTAGAATTCAGGTTTTTCATGAGATAATTATTTTCGCCAGTAGTGTGCACCACGAGAAGGTAAAATTGGCTAAAATCTCAGCAATGGTTTGAGGGATTAGTATCCTTTACATGTCTTTGATTGGTTGTGGCTAATAGAAATTGTTGGCAGATAAATTTTGCATGTCTGGTTTGCAGACTTAGTGCCTACTTCATACCATTTTTATTTGAGTATGTTAAGGAAAACTTATTTAATTTTGCTTGATTTGTGACTATATTACATGTATATTTCTTACGGCAGACAGCAGTATAAATGCATAGTTGTGTTCCGGTTTAAAGAACATTGACAGACAGCCTCCGTGGCGCAGTTGGTTAGACACCGCCTGTGAAACGAGAGGCCGCGGGTTCGATCCCCGCACCGAGAGAAATGTTTGTGTGGCCCACAAATATTTCTTCCGGGTCTGGGTGTTTGTGAGACCGAAAAGTCTCTCGTAGTTCCTGATACCCACGACACAAGACTCGATCTTAGTGTGGGGTCAGGACTATGTATGTGACTGTTGGGTGTTATTTATTTATTTATTTATTTATATATTTATTTATTTATTTATTTATTTATTTATTTATTTATTTATTTATTTATTTATTTATTTATTTATTTATTTATTTATTTATTTATTTATTTATTTATTTATTTATTTATTTATTGAAGCTAGAGTAACTACTGGATGTAATGAGACTTATGTCTCACGATGGCAATCGCAGTAGAATACCAGGCATTGCTTCGTAATTCAGTTTGGTTTTGCGACTGCCCATGGGAGGTCGTATTTTTTATCATCAGGCAAACGGCATGCACGTTTCGCCATTCATTGCAATGAAGAAAAACATGTTTTAAAAGTCTAAAGCAACTAGGTATTACTCTAAGTATTAATATAATATTATTTTTATTAGATAATGAAGCTATCTTCAAATTCGTCGTCAGTTCGTGTGAAATCACATGATGTTAACTTGTGGTTTTTCTATTACTTTAACAATTAACTAGCCGGACACAAAAACAAGATAATTGGCTTTCGCATTAAAACGAAAGCATTGTTTAGCGTAAGCAAGTACTTGAGTGACTAATCATTATTATATTGGGATCCTTTAATTTCTAAAATCATTATTCAAAGACAATGTGATAGTAAATAAATTAATATATTTATAATGTACATATTAGAGTCATTTTCTAGAATTTACGAGCAATCAGGTGCCTGAGACTTACAGATGAGTTAATGACTCGAAAAGTAGTATAATTATTTACTCTATGAATGTGTAATAAAGTGTGTATTTGGATATATCAGTACCTGGGTTGTCTATGCTAACATGTAAACATGATAAACAAGTCAAAATCATAGCAAAAACTGTTTCTGGAATTGTTAGTTTTTATCATACCCAAATTTCTTAGCGAGCATCAAAAAAACATGAGCAAAAACACCTAAAATACCTGCTTAGTAATTAATGCATATGATTAGTTTGAATACCAATATAACCAAAAAATAATAAAGGATCACTTAGATGAACGAGGTTATAGTTGAAATAAAGCTAATTTCTGCGGATTTTATCTCAGATTTCGGTTACTTTTTTTCTGACATGTCGAATATTTTACAGCTTTCGTAGTCACGGTGAGGACTGAGGTAGTAGTTAATAGTACTATTAGATATTATCACAAAGTAAATTGAGTTCCAGCATAGATGTGGGAACAGTTTCGCCTCGGGTCAAATAAAACGAATATTGTCTTTGTAATATTGAATAGAACATTTCCTTCTTTATTTGCGTCTTTAATTACGTCATTATCCGCCGGTTTAAAAATCTTCCATCGTTTTCCATTCTGTTCTCGCCTTTTCTGTCCTTCCGTACTTCCACATCTTTATCTTTCATTCTACAACTCTTTCCCTCTTTGGTATTTTTATCCGTCATTTCTTTGACACATCACGTACCATATTATTAATTCGTGTAACGTTTCATTCTACTCATCGATCTTATTTTATTTTATTTTTATTTATTAGGATCTCCAACAAAGAATACACTTTACAAGCTTTGTTGTACTGTTGCAGTTTAGACATTGTGTTTCTTCAATTAGAGGAGATCACAACATGCAATAGTATTGTACAACAGGAAAGAACTATGACATAACTTATCCATAAACTATCTATATAAAATTTATTTCTTCATAAAATTTTAATCCTATGTAGATATTATACATTAGAGAGAATCTCACGACCAAAATATGTGTAACATAAAGAGCGATACACGAAACACGTATCGCTATTTCTAATTATGTCTCTATTATTCTTGTCTTCTTCTCTTCAGCCACAGGAAATCCAATCCAAGAATATCAAAAGCATTATATTCATAGATTTTCATTTTCGTAACTTATATGACGGAAAAGTTTTTCCCGGTAGTTATGATGAAGTCAACACTTAGTTTGTGCTTCCGTAATTTCGGCAAAACACGATACAAACGACTTGTTTATTATTAAGTTTGCCCAGATGTATTGATTTGTCTTGCATGACATTTTCACTGTTTTTATCCAATGCAATTCATTTTCGGTTTTTTGTTTTCCAACTAATCGCTCGAATGACGTCAAAGTTTCAGAAATATGTTATGGCATCTTATTTTTTCTGTTGGAAGAGAGTTTTTATGCCTTCCGCAATACTGGTTATGGCTAGGACAAGATTGCTACGACGTTTGCTATATTAACCGTTGAAAAAAATATATACAAAAAACTATGTGCGTTGTGTGGTACTCATTTAGTCTGGGACCCTGGGCGGTTGTCAAATACCTACCACAGCTACTGGATTTACATAATATGAGTTAATTTCATAATACAGACGTGTTCAAGGTTGATTTCCTTGAAGATATAATTAATAATTTGTTTTATTATTCCAATTTGAAAATTGTTTTTGAGAAAAATATAAGATTAAGTACGACGCTTTTTTGAAATGTATATTTTCAAAAGATTTATACTAGATATCTATTCATTCAATTGCATTCCTCCCAACGGCTTACACGTTATTAAGTGATTATCGCCACTCAAAAACAGTTTTGTGTGTGACCGTATTAGTACTACCCAAGATAACCCGGCTTATTCTTTTTTATTTTTTTGGTTGCACTGAATGGTAAGTCGAGCATGCCATTCGGTTGATGGTAAGTGATACAATCGCTCATGGACATTAGCAAAACTAAACAACACCATGAATTACAAAATAATCCTCGGCATTCCATTTCGCTCGCCCTCCTGAGACATACGATGTTGAGTCTCAATACGTCCAGTAGTTACTCTGACTATAATAGCCTTCAAACCGGAACAAAACGGTGCATTTACACTGCTATTTGGCGGGAGAAATAGACATCGCCGCGGTACCCACCCAGACTGCCCCACTTATGAGAGACCTACCCAGTAAAATTACATTAACGACAAAAAATACCAGAGCCTAAGTTAACTGCAGCGTAGTTAACTGAGTACAGTCATACGTTGACGCCTTTAAAAAACGTTGATATTTTCTGGTTCGTAATGTTGGTAGTTCAGTTATAATAGCTATAATTTAAGTAATCTAACAACAAATTGAAAAAAAAAACCATTACTAACCGAAAGTATATTTTGTTATTATCCGTCTAAAACTAGTTTGGGTGGAATTCGCTTTTTGAACTCCTAAACTACTTTTTTATTTGTCTTTGTTTTATGTTTCGCAACCAAATGCCAGCCAATAGGGGGACAGAAAAGGTGGCCCGGCACCACCATTTTTATCTACGTTTTTGAAGTACCTACTAGCGATTTGTCTTTATTATATATACTCTAAAATCAGTCTGGAAAATTCTAGAACCACGAAAGTGTTATATTGTATTAACTTGCAATATTTTTGGCAAAGGCAATAAATCATACAGCCTTAAAGGTCCTACAGTTATTGTTCCCAAAAAACTGGCTGGAAGACTGAAGTTCAATTAATTAAAAATGCCCGTCAACAATAGTTTTTTGATAATTCACAGTAATCGTTACCTTGATAATCAAAGTAGCCGGCGATTTGTCCGAGGTATAAAACTATGTAAGGCAGCGCAGAGGCTGCAGTGTGCTGGATTCGGTCGCATCTATTATCAGTATTTCCATTTAGTGTAGAATGTCTTCGACAAACAGATTCTTAGCTACTGTTGTAGTTGTTTTGTGTTTGACCGATGGAGGTTTATTTAAAAAGATACGTGAGTATATTTGAAAATATATATTCGATATTTAATTTTACAAGGACGCATTTTGAATGTTCGAAATTTAATTTTGATTTAAATAGAACATCATTATTGTTACATGAATACAATGAACCAAAGATTTTTTAAATAATGAAACCCTAACAACATTTTAGAAACAAAAAGAGGCTTTGTAATATAACATTTTTTTATTTTTCGCAAACTTGCAAGAATACAAAGCAAAATCTGAACAACGCTCTACGCAAGGGTAGGGTGGTGTGATGAATTGTTTTTCCGTGGCAACGAAAAGAAAAGAAAATTACCTCTAGTGAGCGAATGCATAATGCTTTTATCAGTTAGTTCGTTTTATCATATTTAGAGCACTATAGGTTCGTCCCCTATCACGTCTTGGGATGAAATTCACAAGGCGAAATATGCGTACTAAGTACTTATGGGAAAAAACTGTGAGTTTGTGAAGTGCACTATCATATCAGAATTTATATACCTAATTGTTTCTTTGATTTACGTGAATATTACACACGGAACGTTGGGAAGTAAAAAATATGTAATAATTACGCAAGATCCGCGATAAATATATTCATTGTTTTTTAAATATTTATAAAGTTTGTTTAATGTTTGTGCGGCTTAAAGGTCAAGTTTTCCACTATAAGTAAACACATAAAATAGATCCCAATATATTATAATCAATGGCTACAAATTAGAACAATAATTTGAAATCAAATGCTTCTATTTTCCATCTTGTATTTTCTTACATTTCGTGGAAACATATTTTCTTCTGTTTATTCTCATTTATTTGGCTAAGAATAATACAACTATTTCCATGTAATATAAATTTAATATCATTTTTCAGAGTTTTTATTAGGTATTGTGCCGACAAAATTGCACAACTATTTACGTATTAATTTTGTGTCTGTTTTTATAACTTTGTAATATCAATCTAAATGTTTTGGCTTGTTTGTTCTTAGTACTTTGTCTATTCTAGTAGTAGATAGGGTTATATTTTTGTTTATTGTCGCCAGTGCGCCAACTTACCAAAGACAAGTTTTAAAGTATTTAATTCAAACGGTTTTTAAATCATTTTTAATTTATACTATTATTTAACGCAACTTGCAATTTAAGGAACTCATAAACAATTGCAGATTGTTATTATTTTTTTCTTTTAAATTTTATATTTATAAAACAACTTCTTAAAAATAAAAACCAAACCTGCCCTAATCAAAAAGTGTTTGTACCAATTTGTACATAGTTTTTCATAGAAAAACTTCGTCTTTTTTAATTAAACCGGTTTGTTTTGGTGCCCAATGTCCGTATTGACGTATGTATAAACATCACATAACAACTGCGATACCCTTGACATCCAAGTCGTCAGTGCGGAAATAATCTTGGAAACTTAGGTTCCCTTCATTATTAATATTGAGGCATGTTAGAATTAATTTGCCATGTTTATTCGTTGTTTATTTACATAAACATAATTTGTACATTTAATGTACAATGTTTTTATGCGTGGGATTATTGTTTTTATACTGACAAAGTAGCTACAATATAACTAAGAACAGTGCGAACTAGCTCCGCTGACGTCAGTATTTCGGTTAGCTCAAATACGTATATACACAGATGGAACCCGAAATGTTAAATATTTGTAAAAAGGTACAAACTGGGACAGCCTTCATTTTTAATTTCTCTATCTATTAAAAAAATCGCATCGAAATCTGTTGAGTAGTTTTAAAGATCTAACCGTACGTAGGGACAGACAGACGGGAAGCTACTTTTGTACTATGTAGTGAAGATAAATATAATTATATAGTTTTTGTTCCAAAGCCGTGACCAGTCCTCGACCGCACTCGATCAATATGCTCCTCGGTATATATAATTAGTGCATAATTGCCATTAAAAGCTAATGCAGTGTGGAAACAATTACGTGTCATATGTAACTACATGGCGATTGCAATCAATCTATGGAATAATAGGAATTGCTTGTCATATTCATGTTTGAATTATAATATGTAATTATATTGTTACATATCATAGATTTAGTATAAAACAACTACATCTATGTTACATATAGTGTTATTTTATTGGTTTGATAGATTAAGTGCCATGTCGGGTGCGGTTTTATCAGTATTCTCATTTTATCGGGTTGTTTTTACTGAAAAGTAATGTTAGATAAAGAGGTGAAATATTTGTATCTTTATATAATATTTTAATAATTATAACCTTTGTAATAAATGCTTTTGTTACTGGTAACATGCATAATTTCTCGACGGAATTAATGGAGTTGAACTTTTTTGCAAACAATCTTAATAGATATCTATTTTGATGTCAGACTGTTCCTTAATATAATAAAAATATACTAAAAACATTTTATATTATACTTAATATACATTTAACTACTGTAATTCAATTTTAAAAAGCGATGAATATTCATGTCTTAATCATTGCTAATTGAGTTCATATCAATCATAGCTAATTAAGTTAATTGAGTGTTGATTACCAAATTGTAAAGTACCAATGAAAATTAGTCCCAATAGTCTCACACAATTCCTTTAAATCTGATTATTCCTAACCATCCTAAGCATTTTATAGGTCCAGGACACGCAGCCCTTTAGTTTGAGAGACTATTGTCCAAATACTGGAACGCAACTTAAATATAAATGGCGCTTAACTACGTTAATCCCGATCAAATGTACTGGCTAAGTGGGCCGTGCGCTGTTAAGAGCAATTTATTATTTGAATGGCGTTCCAGTACTCGGGCGTATGGGGCTCTCACCCACATTCTCTTATACTTACCGCCGCCTCTGCCCATGATTAAATTGAAATCGAAGTTAATTCCACAGTTTAACACATTATTACGGGGCAAGGAGTCGTAATCTGCGCCATTACTCAAGTTACCACACTATGTCGGTCATGTAATGTGCTAACTCTCATTGTAACACTATACTTTGCACATAACGCATTGATTTACCTACTTAACGCGTACTTAGATTCACGCCCGTATCTCCGAATGGGTGGATAGATGTGTTATATAATATATTATATTATATTTTAGTAATACTCATGGTCAACTCAGACATTGACTAACGAGATAATAATAAATTTCCTGGAATAACATTTTTTTTTACCATAAAAGAGTTATAAATGTCATAAACAAGAAAACAACAGAAAACGAAATAAATATAATATAAATAAGTTATATCTAATCTACCCTAATCTACCTAATATCAAATGACAATTTTCCAATTCATACAAGCTACTTCAGGACCAATGAGGCATTTATTGTAGGTACATGGCGTGCTGAAATAATTTCATTAATGATTGAATAAAATAGTTACATATATAGTGCTGTTTCCACGATAACATAATGTGTTCTAAATTGATGAGAAAGGGCCTTGTAGCAACTTTTAAACCTCACTCCTCGTCAAGATACAATTCAGGGGGTACTCTATAAAAACGATATAAACTTCGAATGTTCGGACGCCGTACGTAAAACTTCACTAATGTGCTTAGATACTCCACAAAGTGTTGGAATCCTCAATCGTACGTCGTAACCATAGACTAAGTTCGGAGAAAATGATAAGTATAATAGAGAATAAATTGAGTTCTAGAAGTGGAAAACTTATATCTTACTCCGGACGTCGAACATAGGAACATTCCAAGTTCGTATCGTTTTTATAAAGGAACCCCCCAGTCGTTGCGAAGCCAAAGTTGTGTCTGTGGCTACAAATTTTGCTCCTTAAAAAAGCGAAACGGTAGTCTTGTAATGCAGTTCTCATTTTATTATGAATAAAAAAGAAAACGGGATAAATAATATGACTATTTAATTTCATGCAAATTCAAATTCACATTTTAACATAATATTATATTACTTAATTGTACTATAAATAATTTTAATTATTCTATAAATAATTTTGTTTTATTATTGTTATTGTAATAACAATAATAAAACATTGTACTACGGTATATATACGGTATATAAAGCTGATGCCCCGGGTTTGAATACTGGGTAGGGCGAAGTGATAGTAGATTTTTCAATCTATTATCAACCCGGAGTCAAGAATTTGTGCCCGATATGGCGATACTACAAGGCAAAACGTACCTGCCTGCCACATCAGTAGTGGGTCAAAAGTGAAGTTAAAGTCTAGTATAGTTATAGTTATAGTCTACGAGCGTATTCCCACCTTAAAGGCCGGCAACGCATCTCCATGCCCTTTGGTGTTGCAGATGTCCATGGGCAGCGGTGTTCACTTACCATCAGGTGAACCGCGTGCTCGTTTGCCCCCTATAACATAAAAAAAAAGATGATGAATCAATCCGCTATGTATTGAATTGTGAGCTGTGTGATCGGTGCTTGTTTCACTGCACGTTAGGCAAATAAGTATTTTAGAGAACAGAAGTGGGAAAAGAACAAAATCATAAATAGGTACCCTTCGTATATTTAACTTAAATTTACACAAATCACAGACTAAGGAAATCTACCTAATTTATAAACGAATTCAAAAGGAAACAATCAATTATCAAATTAACCGTTACCTAGGTAATTTAAATATCAACCCAGCTCTTAGAAGAACAACTGACAAAGGAGGTTTCCAACCAAATAAATTTAATCTGATAGATCCTAACAGTATATTTATAGGTAACAAAGATTTGAGACACATCGGCGCCAGTGTAGTATTGTGTTTTATAAACAATTTCCTATACAAATAAGTTTATACATGTAATTCTTACTCTTCTACCCAATGACGTTTTACAAATAGACGCGTCATACACTAACATAATGGCACAAAAAAATGGCGCGATGCGATGAAACGCGATGAATACACATCGCCAGTTACGTAACAATAAGTGCCGCACTGTTATTGGCTAAAGCGCGTGTGACGTAGCACCAAGCATCAAGTACGGGATGACGTGGCGAGAGTTGTCAAACGTCGCCATGAGAGCGAATTTAATAATTTTATTTCATAAAAAAATTTATTTGTGTGTACTTGCGCACTAAATAAAAAAATTATTTTGTTTCACAGTTTCAGAATAATTTGTACGTTATTTTAAATCAGTCTAATCTATTTTTCCGCAATTGGTTTTGAGAATACAAATAGTCAGAGAAACGTGTATCCGCGCCACTGGTTGAATCGTGACTGATTGCACGTGAGGCAATTACCTCCAAACGTCTTGCCATTATAAAGCTCGGACAACGCATCTATGCTTTATAAACATCTTAGCTTCTACCGGTGTAAATATACAGGGTATATCAAGACTGCGACTGAAAATGAAGCGGGGTGGTGGGTTAACAGCCGCTGCCAATAAACAATCCCAATCCAAAATTTGCCGTTTGAGATTGACAGCTAAATCTTTTTCTGATACTATATTGCCAATAATCAATCTCAGTAGTGAAAAAACTATGACAACATGGTAAATGACAAATCGAAAAGTAGAAAACAATCCAGATTGACTTCAATCTAATTTTTTCGATTGGTTATTGGCATCGGCCGTTAGTGACAAACACCACCAGTAGCAGTCTTGGTATACCCTGTAGATGATTGGTCAGGCTTGCATTTGGCAGGCTTTTGGCTTTGAAGTGGTTTGGGCGCCGGTCTTGATATTTACTGTAGATGTTGTTGGTCAGGCTTGCATTGTGTTTTGGCTATGAGGTGGTTTGGGCGCCGTAGCCGAGATATCGATGGTATCTCTTATCTCCCAATCAAATAAATTTATTTCCAACGTATGGATTCAACTAAAACAATAACGATAATCCGATCATATGTCAAGGGTGCAAACTTGCAGAAACACTGATACGATCCGCGGAAGAAAATACACCGATTTGAATAAAATAAATTGCTATTTATACTAAAATCAGTGAACATTTCCGCTTTATGTTAATCGTAATTTTGCAGTTTTATGATATAACACAGCTATGTGAATTAACTTTATAAAGTTGAGAAATATAAAACGTTTAACAATGAACATGTTAGACACATTGTAACTACCTACGTAGAATTTCCGCGTTTTCCGACTTCTTTGTCCTTCTTGTTTCGTATTTGAATTCATTTTAATATATATTTACATTTATTACAATCTTAGATAACATCTGTATACGTATACAAGACATACTGACGATTATTAACTGGAATGATACAAGGACGCAGAACTATTTCTACTATTTTTTACTTCATTGAACTGGTCACTCTCCATGTCTTAAAGCGCACTGTGTATTGTTAGGACATTTTATAAGCAAATTTCTCCATTAACACATACTGCTGGCGTGTCTGAATCAGTCTCCACCTGATTTGAAAAATTATACCAGTCCATCATATAATGACATTTCAGAACGGTTTAATAATTACGTATATTGCATTACACGAAGAAATAGCCGGAAATATAGTTTAGGCGTCAATTATATGTATTATAAAAGATGCACAATTTTTTGTATATATTCGACTAATATGACGTTTTCCGTTCCAGCTGACTACATCAACGTGTGCAAGAGGGATCCGAAGACGATAGACGAATGTGTTTTGAATTCAATAAATGCTCTGAAGCCGAAGCTGCTTTCAGGCATCCCCGAACTCAATGTGCCTCCGATCGACCCTTTGATTATCCCTGAGGTTGGTATTTTATTTTTCCTTATTTGGAAAAAAACATTATTACAATAAATATATGCTAATAGTGTACATCTTAAAAATGTGTTAAGGTAATAACCACGATTTTTCCACGTATGAATTTCCACGTAATTAGTGTTTAAATTGCATTGGGACATTCCATAAGGCTTGGTACTTCAATCTATATAATAAGTAAAAAAATAAAAAAATATTGCTTATGATTGATTAACAAATATCAGTATCAATCTGCTTCAATGTCTTTATGATTTGATTTTTATAGTTTATTTTTGGTCTATTAAAAGAGCTAAATATGGATTGGTATTTTGTTTCTTTCTCTATCGCTGATGCGCTATATAATTTTTCCTCTCGCTCAGTGGAGTGAGCGAGAATCTAGTAGATTTCCCGAAGTCCTGGTTGGTACATGCGTATTCGCACAGATTTTGCTTGCGATGTCCATCGAACCCGCGGCCTCACGTTCCACTGCCGGTGTTCAACTGCGCCATACAGGCTGTCAAACACGACACTTGATATCGCACTGTGAGATTACGACTATATGAATAACTATTGTTTCTGATTTGGAAAATGTTAATCATTTATTCTCAGATATTCCGCTTACCCTTTAGAGACACTTCGGCTTATCGAAGGTGTTATAAATACGCTAACTATTTATGTCATGTAAATTGCAGATAGTTGCGCTTGACAGCGGGAACAATCAGCTCCGAGCTGTCGGCAAGAATGTGAAGGTCACCGGTGGTAGCGACTTCATCGTCAAGAGCTTGGTGTAAGTGTTCCATCGTACAGTAGGAGATTTGCTGTGGACATATTCTGTATCTGTATCAGCCCATATACGTCCCACTGCAGGGCACGGGCCTACTCTTCAATCGAGAGTACGATTGAGAGTGGTTAAGCCATATAGTCCACCACGCTGGCCTAGTGCGGGTTGGTGGAATTACATACCATAGAAATTCTTATAAACCGCTATGGTATGCAGGTTTCCTCACGATGTTTTCCTTCACCGTTTTAGTGCGTGGTGATTGACTATCAATACACACATGACTCCGAAAAGTCAGAGGTGTGCCCTGGGATTTGAACCCGCGACCACCGTGAACATGTTGGCAGCCGCATCTGGTCCGTTTACCAACAGCCACCACGCACTTTTTTTTTGTATACTTATTAAACTCGACTAATAGGAGTAAGTGACAAAGTAACTTTCGAATGGTAGTGCCTTGCTGATAATAGTATTTGGTTAATGGTATGGTTCAAGCGGGGTGCTAATATTATTGCAGAGAAATTAGTTAATTTATGCAATCGCAATAATTCTTAAAGGCAAGAAATTACCTGCTCCTTGCTTGCTTCTTGAGATCGATACAGATGATTAATATTTTCTTTCTATAGATCGATAGTTTTAGTTAATAATAATCATTATAGAAATGGAATTCATAAGTTGTGATCGTAGTTGTCGTGATTCACAGGTTGTGATATAACGTATGTGAACACTGCCATCTTGCGGTAGAGTGTGTGTAGTAACTTTATTATTTCCGTGTCGATTCTCTAGATGGCACTAGAAGGCTGTTTTGTATGGATTTAGCCACTTCATATAAAGTGAAGAAATATTTTTGTTTATGTTTTTTGAAAGGTTATGAGGATAGTTCCAGACCCAGAAAAATCAGCAATATCTTGTAAACAAAGTTCACACTCTCAGTCTGTTAATCTTCTGCTACATTATTTTTTAACACATACAATAATTAACATAGATGAAATGGCTGTTGATATTCTGAGGTTCACATATTTATCATTACTGGGCAAGATCCTCATCTTGTATTGACAGTTATTATTCATAATCATATCTCCATTTTCAGCTTTAGAAGATGTGCTACAAAATATATTACATTGGTGGTAGGTCTCTCATATGTGAGAGGCTGCCTCGGTGGGTACCACCGCAATGTCTAATTTTCCCGCCAAATAACGGTGTAAATGCACTGTTGTGTTTCGGATTGCGTAATTAAATGTTAAATTGAAAATTTTCTTACAGTGTAGACTTGGACAGCATGACGTTCCGTGTGCGCGTTCGATTCCCGAAACTGCACTTCAACGGCGAATACAAGCTGGACACCAAGATCCTGGTGCTGTCTCTCAACGGACAAGGAACGCTTGTCGCTGACGCTGGTGGGTAAAAACAATCTTTTGCGGGGATTTTATTTTTTGTGCACACGTTAATGTCATTCAGGGCCAGTTTCGCCAGTTTCTGATAAAGTCCCTGATAGCTATCTGGCACTCATCTCTCAGATAAAACACAAAAATCAGTTGAAAAAGTTCTGAATTTTGTATTTTATCTGACAGATGAGTGCCAGATAGCTATTATGGACTTTATCAGCAACTGGTAAAATTGGCTCTTAAAGTTTTACTTTTATTCGTTATAGAACACAATGAATATAACAATAAATAGATTTAATAACAAAGTATGTAAAACAAAGTACAAATGGCAGTCTTATCGCACTAAAACAACCTCTATTAGACAGCCATTGGATGGACATAAAAGACGGAGAAAGAATAGAAAATATGCAATATTGTGCTTATTTTACAGCTAAGCCAAGACTTTTCTTGATAATTGCTTTAGTAGATTGCCCTATTATGTTGTTTGATGAGTTTAAATCATAGTAATGAGTCCCTGACATATTTATCATAGCAAAAATACAAATGTAATTTTACCAATTAATTTTACAATTGAGAAGGCGTTATACAATTAATTAAATTTCAATTATATTTTGTCTTTAAAATTATTTTATTCTATATTTCGTCTATTTTTTGCTATAAAATAATACTTGATAATTTTTCAGTAAAATGCGACGCGGAGATCACGATGAAGGCAGAGACATACGTAAAGGACGATGTTAAGTACTTGAAGTTCACCAGCGTGAAGTCTGACATCAACATCAAAGACTACACGATCAAGCTGGAAGGGCTTTTCAATGGAGACAAAGTATTAGGTGAGTAAAACAACTTTAGACTTGTGAATAACTTCAGGTTACATAATGTTCTAGTCATCAGGAAAGGTATAAGAAAGGTCTCAAAATTAAGCGTATTAAGATCCCTCTAAATGGGAAGATTTTAGAACTAATAGACTGTAGAGATAAGGGAAAAGTAAACATAAAGTTCCGAACTGAGCCTAGTGTTTTAGAGAAAATAGAGTATGCAATTATCAAAAGAAATTTATAAAAAATGGAAACTCAGCTAAAGTGTGCTTATTAACTTGTCTTTACAAAGCAAATAATTAGAAAGGATATTGAACAAAATGTCGAGATAAATGCTTATTTAATCCACATATTTAATCATTTGTGGGTGTTGAAGCAATTTTTTTGTCAGATTCTTTATTCCTCTAATCATCAGGACTATGTATACAATGCTTGGGTTTTCTTTACAGGTCAAGCTGCAAACGAAGCTATTAACCAAAATCGTGGAGAGTTCTTGAAGGCAACCAAACCTACTCTCGAGAATACTGTGAGCCAAATGTTACTCAGAGTCTCCAACAATGTGGTCGAAGACTTGCCTTTAGACGAACTTCTGCCTAAGCCATAGACTTTTTTAATAGTTTTATAAGCATTGGAAGGTTATTTGGCATGTTATTGGTTAAATCCAAACAAGGCTGAAAATACAATTTAAAAAATGCGTGGTAAAAAAAGCATGTTAAAAATGCCTCCAAAAATTTAAATAAAAAATATTAGTTAAGTAAAACAAATGTCTCGAATGTTAATTCAGTGCCAATTTTTTCACAATCAGCGAAATCTTTATTTTATGTTAATTTAGTAGTTTTTGTAAGGTAGAGGTTAGTCAAATACTTATAAAGAGCAACGTGATTTTGATATGTTTCGATATCAGATAAATTGAATTATTTAATGTCATGTCAAAAACCAAAGTGAAAATCATACGTGGAGATTGTAATAAAGTGTAAATAATAATATTAATTATTGTTTTATTTGTTAACAGTGTTCTGGATTCTTGCAATATGAATAAATAATAAATAATTATAATTCATCAATTTTACTCCGAACTTCTTCTGTTTTCTTAATATAGTATTATGTTTCTAATATTGGCTTTACAAATTGTGTTGTTGAGAATTAAAAAAACGGAGACTTTTAGGACTCTATGCAAAATAATCAAAACGTTTTGATTCGATCTTGCACGAGAGAAACATAAATCGCAAATCAGCTGACATAATTATAAAAATAATATTTATTTTTTTATAATCCAAATATCATCGAATGCTGGATCTAAACGACATGGCTCTTACCATCTGTTGTAGTGCGATCTCATTACCGCAGTGATTTCTAACCTTTTACAGCCGTTCTCTATAATCTATCTATCTTTAACAAGCGATTTAGATATTTCTATGCATTTTATGTTTCAGTTAACAAAGATAGAGAGGTATGGATATGGTGCATATATTTATAGACAGCTAGGTAAGATAAATATACATGTCTATCTCTGTTTAATGAAGCGAAGATTTGTACCGACATAGTAATGGTAACTATTTTAACCTCTTCTTAAAGATAGATAGGTTATAGAGAACAGTCGTTAGTCATCGGGGATCATTTGACACAAGATCTATTTAGCCATTGACAATCCAGTTGGTTGACTGGTTTGGTTGTGTGAATACAGTACAAAAATGTAAATAAATAAAGGGTTTTGCTATCTATCCATAAATAAAATAAGTATATAATTATATTATGGAGGGTGTCAGGATGGCTTCGCGGACCATTCACGATGCTTTCAGGGACCACCGGTTAAGATCCACTGCTTTACGAGTCAAATCAAGAAATACTCTTTTGAATTTACTACGCATGATGTCAAAGGTTAGTTTGCGAAATTAAATTCACAAAATACGGTCAGAAGCCTACTAAAAATTGGACCAAGAACACCGACGCAATTTATGCGACATTTTACAAATTTAAACTTTAGTGCCTCATAATATTTGTATTTTATGACTGACACTACTTTTTGTCTATGGAATCAAAAATTAAAATGTGCTCTTATTAACTTAGAGTCAATGGCGCAATTGGTTAGATGTCGACTGTAAAATGACAGGCCGTGGGTTCGATCCCCGACAGAAACAAATGTTTGTGTGATCCAGTGGTATTTGTTTCGGGTCTGGGTGTTTGTGAGACTGAAAAGTCTCTCGTAGTTTCTGATACTCACGACACAGGACACGATCTTTGTCTGGTATCAGAACCATGTATGTGACTGTTGGGTGTATTTATTTATTTATTGAATGGCAATATAATAATTGTTATTTCACTTCGGTGTTCCGTTTTACCATTCAAGTCTTTTAATTTTCCTTTTTAAAATATTTGTTATTAAGTATGCATTTGTTTTGTTGAAAGACAGTGAGACTGACAGTAAAATTATTATAATCTATAATAGTATTTTCTCAGTTCTGTGAGTGATATTATCATCTAAAACTACATGACGTTCTTTGTTGAACATAGGCTGACCCAAGGATATAAATAAGTATATTAGCGTGTGAAAACCTGTTTAGAAAATTACATAAATATAGTAGTTACGCTGATAGACAATATTACACCTTTAAATAACCGTTTTTCTAATTACTTTATGCGTAGGAATTATCAGGGTAAATATTGTTCACTCAGTAAAGATATTTTGATGAAAAATTGCTACTTCAAATTCATACCTAATGCATAAGGTATAAAACGCTTTATGTTGTGTTTGCACCAATACATGTATTTTGTCCGATAGCGCGCCACTTGGTTTGTCTTGTTCATGGAATTTTAAAACAGAGTATTTGACTACAATCCTTTTTTTATATTATTTTGCGTACAAACAATTCTGTCAACACACTACAATGATTTTAGAGACCGCACGCTGACCGCGCGCTGACCGTCAGTGCTGACAGTTGAAATATATGAGCTTCTAAGGAGCGTTTTAGAACAACGCGTAGTTGTCAGCACTGACCCCCGTCCGTAAGCTACGCGATGAACTGTCAGCGTCGACAGTCGGCGCGGGGTCAGCGTGACTCTAAAGTCAGCCTTAAGCAGCCTTTAGCTTGTAACATGGGACAAATATTAGTATTTTAAATTAAAGAGTGAGTATGTAGTTAGGTCAACTAGTATTTTTATATTATTTATTTACTAGTTACAGCTATTTATTTAAGTATAACTAAATATTGTACTGACCATGAGAATATAATTATAGTTTACTTGTAACTTAGCACTGACATGTACAAAGTACATAACTGTTCTAAGAACCTCGCATAAAATTTTATACCATATAGAACCTAGGTTTATACTAAAAGTAAAATATTGATTGTCGCATCTTCAATAAACTCACTCCTAAGAGTGGCGACTATTGTGGAAGATATTACTTCTGAGCATATGGGATCTCTAATGTGTTTCTTGGTTCTTGATATTCCGCTCTGGTCTTTAAAATGCGTCCATAACTGATCAGTTGGCTTTAAAATATTGTCTTTCTGTCCATTTCTGTCCATCCTCCATTCTTCATTTGTTTAGTGGCTGTTTCTGCTCTAAACAATTTCGATTTCTGGGTAAAGCAATACATTTTGTGTGCTTGTGTTAGAAAAATCTCATATATGTTGTCCGGATTTAAAATGCACGGTGCCAGGGTCTCTCTCTATTTGATTTTAGCACGAAGATAATCTCGGATATCTCTGCTTCAACTTTAGCACGTACCAGAATGTATGTCGTCCAAGCTGAACATATCTCGTGATTATTGTAATTAAAATATTGTCCAAGATTATTGCAACTATACCACGCTCACATATTGCATCGGCCTATATGATATTATCGTCAATTTCCCCCTACCTGTGCAACCGGAATGTTCTAGTTGTTACTACATAATGAGTTAATTGAGGATGATAGAAACCACATCAGCGGATACCTGATTCCTTGATTCCATCCGATTCATTAGGACACAACGCACGTCGGTTACCAAACACGGAAAGAACAAATAACTCAGTTTTCACCTTGATATGGTTTGAAGAAAATATTTTGCGTAAGATCTATGGAAACCTACAGCGTTTCGTCATTCGGTCTGCAGTAAGATGTTCTAGATGTCGCATGCGCCTAATAAAATGAAGGGACAGAAGGCTTTATAATAATTTAATAATTATAAAAATATGTTACGATTTCTGTATATTTCTAAAGAGATTATCTAATTCGTATTCGTATTCGTAGATATTCTTTATCCTTACAAGAAGAAAAAATCGTATTAGATAAATTCAATTAATTTAAAATAATAATAAATGACATGCATATATTTTTGGCTTATTTTTTTAACAGACTTCAAAAAAAGGAGGAGGTTCTCAATTCGACTGTATGTTGCTTTTTTACGTTAAAAGTCATAAATACCCTTTGTTCTGATTATTTTTCAATAAAAGGCAAAATACAAACGTTCGTAGTGTATAATCGGAGAAATAAAATCCAGATATATTCGTGTTAAGTCTATAGTACTTCAATATCATTAAAGGCTGTAAAGACGATTATGACTACTGCAATTTAATATGATATTAAGGTATAACCTTACTTGTGAAAATAATTTTATGGCAATTTATTGCTTTAAGACGGCCTAAATAGTGGATAATACATTACTAAATCTGAGCCCAACATCTATACCAAACAGGCTGCATAAAATCACTCATGTATTTTTTCCAGACAATTTTCATAGTTTACCATCCTGTGTCCCGAAAGTAGGTAGAGTTGCTATAAGTATGAACCACTCACAGTTCGAGTATATTATTCGAGTATATATATTTTTTTTTTTTTTATTGCTATGAATGGCGAGACGAGCATGCCGTTCGCCTGATGGTAAGCGATACGACCGCTCATGAACACTAGAAAAACCAAACAACACCTTGAATTACAAAGCAATGCTTGGCATTCCACTGCGCTCGCCATCCTGAGACATAAGGTGTTAAGTCTCAATATGTCCAGTAGTTACTCTGGCTACAATGCCCTTCAACCCGAAACACAACAGTGCGTTTACACTGCTGTTTGACGGGAGAAATAGACACTGCGGTGGTACCCACCCAGATGGCCTCTCACATATGAGAGACCTACCACCAGTATATTTGACGCAATTGGTTTTAATTTTTATTATTGTGATGAATGGCTCATGGATAGTAGCAACACCAAATAACACCATGAATTACAAAGCAAATCTTGGATTCCACTGCGCTCGCGATCCTGAGACATAGGATGTCCAGTAGTTACTCTACTGTGTCCTTCAAGCTGGAACACAACAGTGCATTTACACTGCTGTTTGCGATGGTACCTAATCAGGCAGTATCTTACATATGAGAGACCTACCACCATTACATACCTACATAATATGTACATACCTAAATATTATACGTACATATTTTAGGTCTTTTATCTTGACAGCCTTAAGCCTTTCGACAAAAGGCGGACGGTACGATCCCCGTTTTAAGGAAAATGTTGTGTGGCACATAAATATTTATTTAGGATCTGGATGTTGTGATGCCTGAAAGTCTGCCGTAGTGTCTGATTTCCATTTGCAATACTTACAGCTTTATTCGCAGACAATTTAAAAACTTATTCTAGTTATAGAATGTCTTGATTTCTTCGTTCAAATATAATTCAATCACCACACACTAAAGTACACAAGTATTCCATAAATACAAAGCCAGAACGTTGCATTTTTCTGTAACATCTTAATTGGTTGATGAATGATAATAATTCATGTTTATGTATAAGAGCCTGTAATACAATTAATCTCACATCGATTACGATCAACATTTCGCAAATTTCGCCTCGGCTCGGTCATGTTGCTAATATGTTGTGTACAATATGTCAAGTGGTTGCTGATCGCCTTGACCGCCGGCATCGCGGGTTGCCTCACCGACGACGTCTGCCATCTGGCCTTTGTCTCCTTTAGTATTGAAACATTCAATTTTTACTGGGAAATCAGATACTGTAAATTATGGTAGGTCACTGAAGTGTACAGACAATCAGTTGATCAAATCCCTCGAGGTGATTTATCTTCGATTTTTTTATTGCATAGGTCCAGTAAACGAGCAAACAGGTCACCATGGCAAGTGATCACTTATGCCCATGAACATCCATAACGCTTGGACCATGGACGTGTTGCCGGGCCATTTAATTCGGAATTCGAGGGGAACGGAATGGAAAAAAGATGGGGAGAGGGTAGTGGTATTGGGCATCCGGCTATCTCACTCGTCAAATAAAACGCTACAGCGAAGCTGTCCTTTCACGTCAATTTCCTGTGAGTCAGTGGTACTGCCCTGGACAAGCTTGCCCATTCATGCTGAGTCATGACTCACATATGAGTCATTCATTTCAGGCATTCCTGAAAACAGCTTGGCTCTGCCAATTTGAAAATGATATTCCATTATTTTAACGGCTGAAAGGACTATTTGAATCAGGCTGAACTTAGTCCAGAGAAAAAAGAAAGGAAGAAGGGAAGTTGACGTCTGTGTGATGGCTACAAATAATAAATAAATAGTAATAACATGGCCAAGGATTCACCCACTCTTACATTCATACACTTTTGACACCAACAGAAAAGCTTGACGAACTGTAGATGGCAGTGTCACGACAACATACCCCTTTAGCGAAGTAAGAAGGCTTAAAAACAGCGTAGTCTTAGTAGTTCTTTTGAAGGAACTACTGGGACTGAAAAGTCCCAAATACGAATATTTTATATGTGTTTCGTGGTGCGATTGGTCGATATTCTAAATCGATAGTCGGAATTGAATAATTTAGCCGCCATTTTAAAAAGTGTATATGCACACGGGTGGAGCTGGGCCGGACCGTTAATAGAAAATAAACTTAATGTGGATGTTGGCTAACTCCTTCGAACATAGTAAAGCAAGCATTTTACACATGCATTGCAGTCTTTACTTGTCATTTAAATATTGTGCATCACATTAATTAGTTTCCTGTTCAACAATGGACATGGAAACGCATTATGTTTTATTGTGAACAGAAACGAGGCGCGTGTAATTCTTCTGTGAGTTACGTGGTGTACGCTGTTTACACAACTTCCAGTATTTTTATGCTAATTACTGGTATTTTATGGGCTTACATTACACATACATACTTAAACTAATGCTTTTTTCTTGAAGGGGTAGACAGAGGCTACCAGGATACCCGCATTTCACCTTGTATGTTCCGTCCGAAGATATGACAGAAGGCAAGCTTATCGCCATATCGGCCACAAATTTCTGACTCCGGTCTGAAAATGAATAGAAAAATCTAATGTCATTTTGAAGCGGGATTCGAACCCGAGACCTCAGCTTTGTAACCGTACCGTAGTAACTACGCCACCGAGGCAGTGATGGGTTGACGTTATATTTTGCACTAGCGGTCCAGCCCGGCCCTGCCCGGGTGCAAATATACTTTTCATAATGGGAGCCAAAATGTTCAATTCCGGCTATCAATTTGAATATTCACCAATCGGACCAAGAAAAATGAAAAAAAGTCCTCGTATTTGCTAGATTTTTTACTACTACTCGGCAATACTTACCATTCCACTGCGCTCACCATCCTCAGACATGAGATTTTAAGTCCCAATATGGTATGCACGTTTCCTAATGATGTTTTCCTTCACCGTTGTAGTGCGTCGTGATTCACTATCAATACATACATTACTCCGAAAAGTCAGAGATGTGCCCTGGGATTTGAAGCCGCGACTACCATGAACGTGTTGGCAACCGCGTCTGGTCCGTTTTAAAATTACCGGCCACCACGCACATCTCATTACATTAATAAATTTAAATACTTTATTACATAATTATATTATATTTAAAATAAACATAAAACACTATTTAGTTTGAAGTCATTTTTTAGCAGTTAGAAACTACCTTTTTATTATGATTAACAGCGTAAGAATGTCGTAAGCTATTACAACTATTAGTTTAGTATTAACGGTAAACGTACATAACAGGATATAATATCATTCGGAAATATTGCAGCAGTAGTAATAACACGTGCGTGGCGCTGATACGCGTAGCATCCTGGATAAAGGATGTGAGTTCGAAGGAAACGCTTGTATGGTGCAACCTACTTACCTATTCTATACTTATTCTGGCTATTCCGTGTATTATTATGCTGGAATAATAATAATACTACCTGGATCCGGATGACGTCTCAGTTGGTGAAGGATCTTCTGAAGAACAGCTTGTGACATGTGGCAAATATTAGTATTTGAAACTAAAGAGTGGGAGTATAATAGACATCTAATCGTCTCTTTCACACACTGTAATGCATGTTAAGCCTAGGGACGTCACTAGTTTTGTTTTGCATCCCTTTTCGTTTACTCCCATTACAAGATTTAAAACTTTTCTAACTTGTTTGATTCTGAATGGATTTATAAAATTCTTTGTTTGTTAGATTTTTGATATGCATACTTTTTGATAAATAAAGTAAAAAATGGAGTAAAGTACCCTATTGTAATCCATATTGAAGGTAATCTACTAGTACAAAAATGTGTTTTTTTTAATACTTGACTTAGTTTAAGTATTGATATGATAGAAAAGAACATAATGGATTGTTAAGAAACAAAATAAAGTCTGGTTGCAACAATAGCAGATTATCAATATTCGATTGTTCATTCATAAAAGCTTTACGAAATTCTATCTATTGTGTATTCTATAGATGTCATTTTTAGCTTATTATACGCCAATCTTGAGTATATTCGCACACAATGTCGAAATATCTAGTTAGTAACTCAGTAATAGTACAGTGCTAGTAAATCGTCATTGAACAATTTTAGCTTAATTATTTAGCGAAGATAATATAATATATATATCATAAAATATTAATAATATAAAACTGGCACTCTTAATTTTACTGGTAGTCAATGTGACACGACAATTTTTAACATGTAAATGAAATACAGAATATGGTTCTTTTTCTACCTGGATTTATTCCGGTCGATACCAGGATTCACATTCCACTAAATTCTCTTCAATTTTGCCTGATCTTAGGCATCCTCAAAAGTAAGGCCATTGACCCTGACATTTCCTTGACGACATCCAGCCCGCGGTTCTACCCCTCGGTCAAGGTTCAAGTTAGGAGTAAATAGTTTCAAAAAGATAGTGCTTTTGCCAACATAGCCATGTCCATTCGGATTGATTACATCCAACCCATACTAATTAGGGCATACAATGGCAACATGAATATCATCGATACGTCATGCAAATCACGATTCAATAATGGGTCACGCAGACACAGGAAATGTTGATTTTTGATTTAAAGATTACCAAAAATCAAGGATAATGTGCATGAACTTACAAGGATCCAGAATAAAAAAATTGTACTGCAATGGATGTCAACTAAATTGAGTTCTTAATCGGATGCGGTAAAACAAATATCAGAGGGGACAGTGTAAAGAAATCGCTCGCTATCCTGAGACATAAGATTTTAAATCTCTATGCCAGTAGTTGCTTTGATTTTAATGTCCTTCAAATTGGAACACAAGAGTGCATTTACACTGCTGTTTGGTGGAAAAATAGACATTGCGACGGTACCTACCCAGGCGACCTCTCGCATATGAATGATCTACCACCAGTGAACCCTTCTTCAACTATAACCAATTTCAATGCAATTTTGGCTTTTTCTACATTTGTTCTTAAGGATAGGCAAAGCAACAGGGGTATATGATTCGACTCGAAGTTCGAATGTACTGATGTTTGACGTCCGAAGTAAGTTTTCTACTTCTTAAAATCAGTACCATTCTCTATGATGATACAGGCAGAGGTGCCTGTATCATTTTCTTCGAACATATACTATGGTTTTGACGTACAATAATGGATTTATTTGGTGGAGTATTGAGGCACATTAGTGAAGTTTTACGAACGACGTCCGAAGATTCATTAATTCCCCCAGATATCATTGATTTGATTGATGGCCTTACAACTAAAGACGATGATGAATTGTAGGAATCTTAAGCAAATATGACGATGTTTATAGCCTTTACTCTACCGGTCCTAAACAGAATAGGGCTGATGGACATTCACATGTGTCCTTAGCCGTCGGTGGAGTGGTGGTGGGTGGTAGCCGATCGTGGCAGTGCCGGACCGCAACGCGTGGTGGTCGGCCGACACACCGCGCTTCTCCCGCGAGCGGTTTGCGAAACTAATAGTTGTGCAAGCTTGAAATGTTGCCGACCACGCTTCTACTGTTTGTGCTGCATTTCGTTGCGGCTGATATTCGTAAGTGTATTGCGTACACGATTGTACTTATTTCATACATAATACCTCATTTAAGGTTCGATGTTCTGATTTTCATTGATATATCCAATTAATATTAGAATATGCATTTTCTACACGACTGTATTTGTGTACGACGTTGGGAAATTGTCTGAAGCGGTTTTAAGATTTCTCAATACATTTCATCTGATGTCACGTTGAGGTATTTGCTTACAAAATATTTACTGATACAACTCTGGGTTATTAAATGTGATGAAATATAAATGGAATATTTGGTTTCTGGGGGCAAATCGTTTAATGGTTTAAGGAGATCATTATGATAGAATAACGGTCCATTTAGGAGACAAATATAGATACTAATATTAATTTGATATTGTTTATTACATTAATAAGTATGTAAAAATGTGATTTGATAATTATGAGAGACCTATGTTTTCGACAAATAAAATTGGATGGGGCCAAAAACTGGACTCACAAAATTCAAGACAAATATAATTTAAAAATAAATCATGTCAATATATTAAAGCATTTCGAATGATGAATATAGACTGATGTTGAAATACCTGTAGTAGTATTTTCACGTAGTACAAATTGCAGTGATCTGTTGTCGGAAAAGTGTGCCAGGTGTCGCAACTGTTCATTGATCAGTAGCCGAGACAACAACAATACCACTGACTTTCAAATTTATTAGAATATATCACATTAAAAAAATAAAAAAGTAGTAGGTATAAATTGAGACTTAACATCTTACGACTCAGGATGGCAAGCACACTGAAATGCCAAGCATTGCTCTATTATTTATGGTTTTGTTTGGTTACGTCTATGTTTTAATCTTTATGCGCGGTACCGCTTACCATCAGATGAATGGCATGCTCGTCTCGCCATTCATTATTGCAATAAAAAATAGTAGAAATTCGATTTTTTCATAAAAATAGTTTTACGTATTCGAAATAAATATTAAGATCGATAAGTTTTGTAGCTACATCAATCATCAAAATAATGATTACATTTCAATGAAATATTCGATTTTTTTATTTCTTTATCACAGTATGTATATCAATTATTTTATGAATTAAAAGTATTATGTGAGGAGTGCCCTTTATCCAGTTTTAGGCCAATATAAATACCATGAAGCTATATGTGACCTTAGAGTAAAAACAACAAATACTTTAAGTAAAAGTTACGGTATGGCATTGGCCTCGTTTTAAATGTTTTGCAAATAATAAAATCATCGACCGCAGTCAATACATTGCGTACAGTTTTTTAATGAATTGGTTTGTAATGGAGAATACTTGTATCATTAATAAATGAATATTTTTTTACATATACATATTTAATTATATACCTCTCAATTAGTAGGCACTGGTATTGGCATTCACAGTTTTATTTTTATCCCAAGATGTGATGATAGGCGAGCCTTTGCCTATGCTATTTTACTAGTGGTTGGTCTCTCATATGTGAGAGGTCGCCTGGGTAGATTCCACCGCAATGTCTATTCCTCCCGCTAAACAGCAGTGTAAATGCACTGTTGTGTTCCGGTTTGAAGGACATTGTAGCCAGAGTAACTACTGGTCATAATAATACTTAATATTTTATATCTCAGGATGTTGAGCGCAGTGGTATGCCAAGCATTGCTTTGTAGTTCATTGTGTTTGGTTTTCCTACTGACTATGAGCGGTCGTATCGCTTACCATCAGGCGAATGACATGCATTCAAAAACGCTAGATGTGATAACGAGGCTATCACCATGGCGAAAATTTTCAGCTAACTTTTCTTTCCACTTTCCTCTTTAATGTTAAGAGGCTGGCAACGCATTATAGAACAGAATAGTTCATGGTCAGCGGTTTGCTTGTTTAAATGGATTTAAACAAACAGAAAATAGAGCAAGTTGTAAAGAATACTACAAAAAGTGTGACGGAAATAATTTATAGCAATCATGAAAAAAATAACAAAATTATGCCCCACATACATCGGCATTTGTAAATATATAGTGCACGTGTTGTCTGGAGATATTTGTTTGTAGAATCCGCGATTTTGCAATGAATATGAATTAACAATATCTATAAAGGTTTGAGTTGAAACGAGGTTTGAGTTGAAAATCAGCGTTGTGGATACTTCCACAGCATTATGCTGAACTCTAACCTTTTTATGACAGCACTGGAATATTGGCTGCAATCTATACAGACACACGTTTTTAATATAGTTTCTAAATAGTTGTGTTATATTACTTGTTATTTGTTGTTTAACTTCCGATTGAATTATCTTTAATCCATTATGTGTTCTGTCCTATATTGTGCTGTATACTGTGCTGTCATGAATAAAATAATTCTTTCTTTCTAAAGAATTTATGTAAACTAAATTAAACCAGTTGCATTGACAAAACAAATAATTTACGAGTTATATTTATTAATAAACTCTCCAGCACATTTTTTTATTTTTTGTGTAGTCTATTATAAAGATCATAAACCAGAGTGGACATTGTGAACAACAATTGTGCGCGTGTATAAATAAGCCTCGCGGTAAATCGGTGATGCGAGAGGGAAGATAGTGTGAATGTTGAGGAGTGAAAGAGACAAAAATGAATGTTTTGGTAATGTATTTTTTTGTTACAATTCTTTTTTAAATATTATTTGTTTTATTTTCTCCATATGGTATTTACATATATCTAATGTGATGTTTATAAAGTTTTCATTTTACTATATTTTATTATGGTTATTGTTTGCGTATGGTATAAATTATTTTAGTAAGATAAATATTTTTAAAATGAATTTATGCTTAATGGAATACTTATTAATATATATGTTTATTCATAATAGTCACATGTTTAATTTATCAATAGCGAAATGCATTAATAATGAATAAAATAGTTTTGTATAATACATTTCTGTAGGAATGTTTTAAGTTCGTATGAATTTGCTAATTTAATTGAAAGTGAAATAAGTATTTTCATATTTAAATGGTGTAAATTAGCGACACTAGTTTTAAAATAAATTAATTAATGCATATATTTGACCTTGCACTAAAATATCATAATAAACTATTTTATACATTGCTTTTTTATTTATAATATTAGCACATGGTAGCCTCCTTGACGTAGTGGTTATGACGCCGTATGAGAAACGAATAGTCGTGAGTTCGAACTGAGACTGACGTTTCCTAGATCTACAAGTATCTATTAGACCGAAAAGCCGACATTTCCAACAGACTTTAATTTTAATATGGGGTCAGGAATACGAATTTTGGTCGTAGTTATATATTATTTATACGTATATACTTGTATATGACTAGTAATAGCTATATGTATAGATTGTTTACCTAAGGCAACTCATGGATTGCGCAGTGTTCGCTCACTTTACAAATATACCTACGTCAAACCTAACACCCGTGTCGAATGCTCTCGAGTTTTAATCATACGAATATTGACTAATTTAATATTGCTTTATAGATCACATAGATCTAAGTACTGTACTATATCAGCTCGTACCACTTCTGGACACCAAATACCTCACACTTGACAGTTTGATTCATAGCGTATAGCTGACTCCATCGTATTTTTGTTGTCTGAAAGAGAGAGTAGCGATAAGAGCGCCAGTTGTAACATTATTTCTAAAGAATGTAAACTGTTTTCTTGTATGTAATATGTGGTGAACAATAAAGTGTTATAGATCTATCTATCAGACTTGAATTTACGTTTTAAGAGCAAATCTACACGTGCAAGCTCTGAAATGAACTTACTTCTTAGATGTTTCCTGAGCGCTATGATCTGTCCTTCAAACGAGGCTAAAAGAGAGTACTCTCCTGATGGTAGGCAGCGACTTTGTTGTGCTGGACCCCTGGCACTGCGAAGGTTAATGAGAAGCGATAGACGTTTACTATTAGGTGGGCTGCAAGCTCGTCTGCCTATATTGGCAATTAAAAAAAACTTTACCTGATGTTAAAGATAGTGCCGTCTACATAGAGCAGTGTTTTTGAGTCAGCGGGTTGCCACTCCCTGGGGAGTCAACAATCCTTAGCCAAGTCGCAATTCTTACAGAATATAGGTCTTAAAAATAAATGTACATTGATATATTATACTAGAAGGGACACTGCAAACATAATGTTCGTAAACAAATGAACGGTAAAGGACCATTGCTTAGAGCATTGCTTCTCATTCTGTCTCTGTCACGCCTACGCATTAACATCATCTTCACTGGAGAAAGATTTTGTTCCCGATGTCCGCTCTAGTATACCTCTGTGTAAATATAGGTACCGAAATGGAGAAAATTTTTAACATAGTATTCTAAACTATTAACTTTTTGACAGTGGCACAAGAGGGTTGCCAAAAGATTTCAATCTCAAAAGTTAAAAGGGGTCTCCTATTGAGCAAGATTGTAAAATAGTGAAATAGAGTATTAACTGGCGACAAACAATTATGTATAGGAATGTGTTACATTTGTTCTTTCAATAACGTTTTTATGCTTAGCTCAACTGGCCAGTACTTGTATCTTGATGGCATTGTACTTGAACATCTGCTGCGGTCCAGTTACTTTGCCCAGACAGAGGTTTAAGAAATTATTTATATAAATAACGAATTGTCAAGAGACCTTAATCTGTTTATAAGTCTGAAAATACGATCACATAAACAAATTATCCCAACTCTTTCTACAGATGGGACAGCCTTACTTACCTAAACCTAGCCTAAAACCTTATAAACTGTCGCTTCACGTCAATCTCTTGTGGGACAGTGGTACCGCCCCGAACGTGCCTGCCCATTCATACTAAACAATATCAAATACAGATATTAAAAAGGTGAGGAATTAAACTCGGTTACTAGAATATTTGAGGGCCGCAAGCGATGCAATGCGTTCACATAACTGGCGCACACACAACACACACGCGTACATAAGTAGTTATGTCTCATAGATCTAGCTTGGACCCAATTTGGATTACTACTTGATAATGTATTGCATCCTATTGTTTGGACCCACGAAGGTATGTGAGTGTGTGGTATATTCTAACTATTATTTGACATATTGTTATATGTAAATTTTCGAGGTAAAAACCAATTTTATGTACTTGCGTTGCACCCTGCTAGCCAACGTACAAAGCTCTGTCTTGTTTTCCCAAACTCCCCTCCCTAGTAGCTACTGCTATTTTACGATTAGCCTTTTGTGACATCTACTGTTTAATTTAATAAAAAAAATCCCGAGAGAACGCTATGTAATAGGATTATCGAATCCCATAGCTGTCGACCCAGACTTCACACATCACTTGCTTAGATGCCGCCGTATGAGGCGAATAAACTAGAGTGAATAAAAACAGCTGCGCATGCGTGACGTTGCGTCAGTCCACTGGTCGTTGACTCTGCGGGACAGGGGCGGTCGAGCGCGCAGCCTGACCTAGGACATTATGCATCTAGGAACACTATTTAAATATAAATGAACTACGTATATTTTGAAACCAATTTTAGCTATAGAATATTTTGTTCGTTTCGATAGCCTCCGTTGCGCAGTTGGTTAGACGCCGGCTGTTAAACGCGAGGCTGAGGGTTCGATCCCCGCATCGGGATAAAAATTGTGATCCACAGGTATTTTCTACGGTTTTGTTGTTTGTGAGACTGAAAAGAAACTCGTAGTTCGTGATACTCGCGACTGAAGACTCGATCTTAGTGTGGGGTCAGGACTATGTATGTGACTGTTGGGTGTATTTATTTAGTTATTAATTAACTACTTTCGTATTCAGTTTCAGCGTAGAAGATAAAACATTCCATAACTAAAATGGGTCTTAAAACTGACTATCAATAAGGTAAGTGTGGGCTCGGACTCCGTGTACAAGCTACCAAGCACTTGGCACTAAGTAAACACGTATTTTATTAAAATTAAACCAAACATACAACCCCTTAACACACAATTTAGCTGCGCAACGATAGATGGCACTAGTGATGCATTTAACATCCGTCTAGAACAGCGGTACTCAACCTTTTTTTTATACAGTCAAACACGTTACAGGCATGGTGTTACGGGCCGACTCAACGCAATTCATCGCGGTAGGGTTGACAAGTTACCTATTTTTTTACTAGACGAGCGAAGTTTCTATGATTGGCGTGAAATTCAAAATGATTTACAATATATTTGCAACCCTAGGCGGGCCAATTATAAAAGCCCCACGTACTGCATGCGGCCCGCGGGCCCTAGGTCGCTGGTCTATAGAAATACAGGCGTCACCTACGCTTCGATTTTTATCAAAACAAAATATTCTGTTCTAACCTATTTTTTTAATATTTTTTTCAATGGAGACGGTTTATTCTTCGTATCAGTTTCGTAATAAATTAGGCAATACTTGTTCGTGCTATCATTCTAAGTTTACTCCAACGAATGTTATTTTCAATTTACTGAGGCAATCTAATATTATCATGAAACGTTAACAATTGTGTACTAAATATATTTTTTTCTTTTCCAGCGCCATATATCAAGGTGTGTCAGCGGAATGACCCCGAAGTGGACAAATGTATTATCAGCTCCGTAGACCAACTTCGACCCAAAATGATCAATGTGAGTACAACAATCTAACAACTTGTTATGACATCTTCATTGGGATTAAGGAACATTAGAGGAAGAAAAAGGTGAAGGGGGAAGTAATAAATAATTATTTCATTCATGTTGCATTCTTGAAAACAAATAGTTTTTCGCGGTACCTAAGAGTCTCTAGACCATAGGAACCATGTCATTTTCCTGATATTTTTGTTCGTTATTTGTGCTTTAACTACGTTAATTATTATTGATGAAAATCTTATGCTTTACTTGTACTTGTCCAGTAATTTTCGGAAAAAGTTACTCAAGAAGAGCTAAGTATATTTAATTAATTTGATGCTCTGAAGAATTATTCTACTTGATCCCCTCCTTTCCATTCCTAACCAGAACCATGGGTGTTGGCTTGCAAAGCCATAGCTTGATGGGCCAAATCATCTCGGCACGAACCAAAAGGTTCGCAATCTTCTTGTGCCGCACCGTCATGCTGTGGAATCATTTGCCGTCATGAATTGTTTGCAGTGTGGTCAATACGCCGGGCCAGAAAAAAAATGTGGACATAATTTTAAAAACATCCTCCCTGAAATAATAGAGGAGAAAGCGTCCAGAGAGTTCGCTCGACCTTTTCCCAATCATTTATCAAACTAAATATATGTATACAAATAAAACACCAATGACATATGAATATCCATTTATTATTACGAGGAAGATATTCCGAAGATAAAGCATAATATTACCTCTTAATATTATAACATATTAATGTCTTCATAAACTCCTTAAATATTTAATAACATCTTTCTATTCCTCTACTTACTGCCTCCACCTGGGCTCTTATCCTTTCCTGCGGCGGCTGTGGATGCGGCGGAACTAGAACCATCACCAGTGCTGCTGGCAGCAGTGCCTGTACTAGCGGCGGAGCTACCACCAGATTTACCATCATCGGCTCCACCAGATTTACCACTGTCAGGTGGACCACCAGTTCCACTGTCAGTGCCACTATCAGTTCCACTGTCAGTGCCACTATCAGTTCCACTGTTGGATCCTCCATCAGTTCCACCATCAGTTCCACTGTCAGTGCCACCATCATTACCACTATCAGTACCACCGTCGGATCCTCCACCAGAAGCACCATCAGATGCTCCATCAGTTGCACCATCTGATCCACTATCAGTTCCACTAGAAGATTTGCCATCAGAAGTACTTCCGCCAGTAGTTCCTCCACCAGACGAACCATCGGAAGTTCCACCAGACGATCCAGTACCAGAAGGAGCACCATTCACAACCGTGCCTACAACAATTTCCTTAGTGATGGTTGTGTTACTACTCGATCCACCACCGGATCCAGACGGTACCGTGGATGAACTGTCATCACCCCCTCCCGCGGCGCCAGTGTCGGCATTCGCTGCGTTCCCTTTATCATCGACAACTGTAGAATTGGTAGTAATCACGGTTTTACCAGTGCCTTGTTCTTCGTTGTCCCTAAGGTAAACGTTGACGAAAACAGTCAAGTTAGAATCAGGTGTTGTTGATTTTGAAGAGCCAATCACTTTGATGCCGTTTTTGCCGTCTACGACTGTTGAGTTGGAGGATGTGGTAATACCTTTGTCTCCAGTGGATGAACTAACATTGCTTTGGTTTTCGTTGACGTAAACGTCCACGTTCAAGGTTTCGTTTTTAGCTTTTCCTCCTGTGCTGTACTGGCATGGATTATTCTTTCCAGCCATGTCTATCATTATGTTGGTTTTCCTGTTCTTCGTTTCTGATCCAGGTAGAGTAAGCACTACGGCAGATGGTGATTTTTGACCATTTTTACAGTTGTTGCTACCGCATTTGGCTGGTGCCGATCCTCCTTCATTAAACGGTCCGGTGAATAGGGTCAAAGAACTCAAAGGAATCTCTAGTCGGACGACTGTTTTTTCTTTTTCGACTGCCCGAGCGTGATTAAATTCACACTGAAATTAAAATTTTATTTTAATTGATATACCCTGTATTATGACAGTATTCAGTATATTATTCAGACTGGGGCCGAAAACGAAGCCTGGTGCTAGTTTTAGTGACTTTAAACACAATCCGACTAAAAATTATGTAAAATGATTTTTTGATTATTTTTCCCTATAGTCGTATTTGGTTAGTAAATACATAGTATTTCCTTAAATAATAATGGGCACTATTTTAACGCATATATCGGCATGGTACGCAGGGGTTTAAATTATTAGTTTAGAAAAGCTATAGATTCACCACCTTAATATGATGATATTTAAAGGACCAAAAAAAGAAATTGTCTCGTATTTTTAAATTGTGTTTGTGGTCACTAAAACTACCACCCAGCTTCATTTTCGGTCGCAGTCTTGATATACCTTGTATACAACTGTATTATTCACTAATCGAAAAGAAATAAGTATACGTATAATTTATTTAAATTGAAAAGTTATAATATGCAACTTTCGATTTCAAATCTGTTGTCACGATTTACAGTTTGCATACAACGTTCACTTTTCCTTTGCCATAAAGAAGCAGAATATAATAAAAACGTTAAGACTGATTCCCTGCATTGACAACTTCCCTGATTTACCACTTCACCTCCCCAAAGAACGTGATATTTACTACGGATGTCGGTGTACGATATTGACCACTTTCACATACATTAACCCATGCACCTCTTGTTAAAAAAATACAAAAAATCTTTACCTTCAGTAAGCACAGATAGGAAACAAACAGAACCACTTTCAGCCCCATTTTTGAACCAAAACTGTACACAAATTCTTAAGCAATCCTTTTTATACCTCAAACGATAGAATAATTGTGTTCGTCGTCATACCTTAAATTATTGTTTTCTAGTATCATCGCGAACAAGCACGTAGGGCACATTATATTCTCCGATAACAAATTTCATGGAAATGTCAGGTGCTTAGTGAATAGATTTATGAACCGTGTCTATTTAGGTTTTGAATGTTGACTACTATGTATGTTTTGTAGAATTTTACGCTTTCTTTCACATAAACCTCTGTGGGCTATGTTAACTCTAATTAATGCAGTTTTATTAGATTTGTTTATTTAGTGTTCAATAGAATACAACAATGATTCCTTATACATTTATTTCTATTTCATTTTCAATATTCATTAAAGTTAGTTAGTAGAAATTGTAATCGTATGGGTAGAAACCCATTTGCATAAATCCCTGTGTAAATATTGATGGCTTCGATTTATAATATATTACTCAGTCAACGATTTGCCGTTACAATAGTTTGACTTTTCAATGCGACATCTCATTATATATTTGTTTACATCATACCTAGATTATCTTAAGCGCATTAATTTAGCCATACGGAACCATTACCATATAATTTCCATTCACATCTAACCATTATTATTATAGTATGTTAAAAAAAGAAAGACAAAGGTCCATTCGGTATTATTGCACAATTTAGCGATAGTCAAATAATAACAAAGTATTGAATATTCGCCACGTGAGGTTTGACGTTGCTGATGCAAGGGCACTGACACGTAAGCCATAACACGTAAAATGATATTCGCGTGTATGACTAATTAAAATAATTTGATATTTAAGAATTGGATTGGATTGGATATTTAAGAATGGGAGCACGATGATCGAAAAGGGAACAAGACTAAAAAAGTTTGTTAAAGCTCTAATTACACAGGCCTGCGAAAAAAAATTTTTGAAAAGTTTTTTTGTGAAAACGTTAATATTTGTTTTAATTGTCTTAAAAGTAATAGAAAATGGTATTCATATGATATATATCCCGTCATATTTATTCGATTTATATGATATAGTATTTGAATACGAAAAGGAATCAAATAGTAATAAAATGAATTAAATGAGAATACCTATATTTTAAGCATAATAAGCATTCTTTACAAACTGTTATTTTTAATCTTTGCTTAGTAGTTAAGTATATTGCCCCCAAATATAGTAAAATACATTTGGATTGTTTTTGCAATTCCAAGTTGCCATAGTTACAGATTTAATAAAACAATATTTTATTACATGTTATTTTCGCGGTTTAAACCTTATACTACATAACACTTTTTTGTTACTTTTCTTACAGGACAAGAAAGGCAGGTAGTATCAATATTAAAGGATAGTTGGCGATTGGTCATAGAGTATAGAATAAAAATATAGAAAATGGAATCAAATATGTAAAAAAAATACCGATTTTACGAACTTCTATATATTTATCTTTTATATATGCAAAAAAAGATGTGATCTGATACGTTAAAACAAAGTTTATATTTACGATATACGGACCAATATCTACATGTTTGGGATGATTTTATTTAAAAAACTTTTTCATCGCAGACCTGTGTTTTTATAAAATATTATAATTATATTCACAATTTATGAAAACAAATTATTTGCGTGTCGGTAAATATTTTATTAGATCTTGATAAAAATATTTCCAAAAGGAAGTTCGAAATTTCAAAGTAAAAATGTACGAATGCGCCTAGGTAATACACAAAATGTTCGGATTCTCTATGGTATATCGTAACTATATTGTAAGTTATATACATGTTAACTCATATACATGCAAAAACCACATTTTGTTATTTTAGTATTATTTTAATATTTTTTCGACTGCCTATGTTTATATATGTTATATTTTCAAAATGTAAATCCATTATTGGCCGTAAGATAAGCATACCTGTTGTATTTTATTAGTATTAAGGGCTGTGGATTGTTTTCAACAAAGAAATAAATGAATAAAGTTATAGTCACTGATAAGTATCATAGTATACATTTTTTAGAAGTGGAAAACTTATAACTTACTTCGGACGTTGAACTGTATTTATAGTTTAATTAACCAACAGACTAAAATATAATTTGAGAGACATGATTGTGATCGCAGTAATTATGCACATAGTTTCTCAACAGCTTGCGATATCATCAGATAGCGATCAATACTTTTCATTTTAGAAGGATTTGTAAAAGGAACCTTGCAATCTTACCGAATATTTTTTTTTTATAAAGCAGGCTAAATATAAATAAAATGCTTCCACATTAATTTATTTACACACGTATTTAGAACTATATATGCAATCATCATCCATCTATCAGCGTAAGGGAGTCCACTGCTCAACATAGATCTCCCCTAATGATTCCACAGTGATCTGTTGGAGGCAGCTTGAATCCAGCGACATCCCGCGACTTTTACCAGGTCGTCTGACCACCTTGTGGGTGGAAGCCTTACGATATAGGTGTTTATGCGAATAAAATAACAGTTTAGCCGTTATTTTCGGAGTTAACAAAGGGGAAATTTTAAGCGAATCGGCGTTCAGAGTTTCAGTCAAAGTCAAGATAAAGCAAAGTTATTGAGAACAGCGACATCTAATGCAATTATGCCTATGTCCCCGCCAAACAGCAGTGTAAATGCACTGTCGTGTTTCGGATTAAAGGACATTGTAGCCAGAGTAACTACTGGACATATTGAGACTTAACATCTTATGTCTCAGGATGGCTAGCACAGTGGAATGCCAGTGGCGTGCACAGGATTATGATACTGGGTATGCGGCGAAGTACTCGGCACAAAAACTTTTCTTTTATAGATGTTTAGCATAGCCACAGCCACGCGACGGATCTCTAAGTCGGAAACCATGCCAACAGAACAAGTCTTAGATGTACTACTATTCATATACATCTACGGAACGCAGAAAAACCAGCGATCGATTGTCGTGGCCGAAGAAAGTCTAATAAGTAAATGATTAATAAACTAAAATATTATAACTACTCACCGAGTCAGCTTCAATTTTCACATATTCAAGGTTCCGGTTAATTGAGATTACTATAGCCCGATGTAAATAAACGACCACCTCAAATATCTTATCCAAGTGAGTGATGGTTATAGAACACGTCCCTTGCAAGATATCCGATGTGGCCTTTAAAAAGACCGATTTTCATGTGATTCGCAAAATATATAAATAAACTTAATAATAAAATTACGGGTTAGTAAAAAAAAACTACTCATTCATTTATAGATTAAATCTATGCGCCTATCCTTTTTTAAATATGATTTTAGGATATCGTCATAGAAAGTTGGATTGCGTTTTAATTCTATCATTAATGCCTTTTCTATAGAAATCATGGAAAGCTCTGTGAGTCGTTGATTTTGTGTGTTTCTCAAATATGTGTGGATACGTTTTAAACACGAAAATGAACGCTCTGCCGATGCGCTGCTTGCTGGGATAGTCACAATGAATTTCGCTAATCGTAACACTTCAGAAAAAACTTTATTTAAATTGTCCTTATACAAATTTTGAATAATACTAAATACACAACTATTTGCAAATTGAGGTGATCTATAAATACAGCGCAATTCATTTTTCAATTTATCAAAATTAAAATGTGCCTGATAATTATTGGTGAACTCTCTGATTTCATTTTCAGGGAAACGTTCACTATATTTTTTAAAATTCTCACAAGAAAGTAGCTCAATAAACTTTAAATCTTTAATGTTTTTATAACGATTTCTTAATTCACTGACTACATTATCAATTATTTCAACAAAAATTCGCCGATAATGTATTTTTACATCATCGACATTGCGCTTTCTTTTAGGTGGTCCGGTAATGTGAACGGCGGCATCATAATAGATCTCGAACTTCTCTCTAAAACGTTCTAAAAATGACTCTAACTCTTTTATCTTTGTTACACAATACGCGATGTCACTAGTTTTTTTTTGCAAAATATCGTACAGAATATCCGTTTCTGCAAAAATATCAGCGAAAAATTTTAAAAGAAAATTAAATTCAAATTCTTTCATAATATATAAAAATGAACTGACTTGTGTCAGTGTTTCACCATCCCAGTCTTGTGTATTTTCGTTCATATTTTCAAACAATTCTAGGAGGTGGGTGGACGCATTATTAATAATATTAACCGTGCGCGAATGATATGTCCACCTTGTTTCCGCGACACGAGGCAGCTTTTTCATATCGGCAAAGTTGTTGTAATGGGCCATTCGCTTTGTACTGGTGTGAAAAAAAGCCGCGATTGATTTTATAATACTAAAAAAGCGTTTTGTTTCAGCAACTCGTTCGAACGATTTCGATAAAACTAGATTTAATATATGTGCTGAACACCAAACGTACATAGCTTGTGGACATTTTTGTCTCACCAAAGCCTGCACGCCATTAATTTGTGAGGATAAAACTGCTGCCCCGTCGTAAGTTTGTGCAACTAATTTGGATACACAATCGAACTCTTCTAAAATTTCCAAAATAATAGAACTCAAGGTTACAGCGGTCCGATCCGCGCTGACATCAACATATTTGATAAATCGATCTACTACTTCAAAATCACGAAAATATCTCAAAACTAATACTAATTGTTCACGGCCGCTAACATCAGGAGTCTCATCTACCATGACGGCGACAAAATCGGACTGTTTAATTTCGGCTTTAACGCGATCGATCATCACAGATGCAACGCTCGAGATCAAATCATTCTGCGTACGGTTCGACATGCCCGTGAATGAGGTACTTGCACTCTGTAAATGGGTTTCTAAAATTCCATCATACTTGGCTAATAAATCTACTATTTCTAAATAATTACCTCTATTCAACGACGATACTGACTCATCGTGACCGCGAAAAGCTAATTCTTGTTTTCCCAGAAAGCAAACAACATCGATCAGCCTTTGAAAAATGTTTCTATTGCGATCAACTTTAGCATTATGCCTCTCAATATCTAATCGTAACTGGCTGTTGATACTCATTTCAATACGAGATTTACCAAAAGTATTTAATTTTAAGCAGGCCTCCAGATGTTTTTCTGTATGGTCATGCTTCTTTGCCGCGGCATAGAAATTATTTAAATCTGAATATCCTGAATGAAACTTTCGAGTTACATTCCCTTTTTGTTGATTTAATTGTTGTAACTCGGGTACACACCTACCTTTAGACAAAATTTGAATCTTTTCACTGAATGACAATTGTGAGAACTTGTTATTTTTAATTTTTAATAAACACACACTTTCAACACAAACCTCACAATCAAATAACATTTTAAAAAATCAACAAACGTACTAGTAAAAGCAAATCACTACAATTATTATAGAATCTCAGAAATAAACTGTTAAATGTACACACTTTCAAATATTAAAATGTAAAATATTATAAGAAAACTATAATTAAACTGACGCAAACAAAATAATAAACAATGCTTATCACATGAAAAAAGCAAAATGGCCCCCGCGAAACACAAAAAAATTGTGCTATTTAAAGAAATAAAACCTTACCAAACAAAAATGCATAATGTGCATTTTGCGCAGTTTATTAGATTTCTGTCTATTATTTTTACTCGGATTATAGGCAACGAACATTTCCGATTACTCCCGACAACTGCCGAGCTTCCGAGGCCTGCCGCAGGAGTCGCGGCTTTCAATATTCATGCGTGTGTGCGTTTGCGACTATGCACGGACACCAAAATTACTACACACATGCAAACAAATGTCATGCGGGACGCGGCGGCATTACTTGGTTGATTAGGTACATTATTTTGCTTTGCAGCGCCTTTTGCTTTTCGAGTGGCAAACATAATGTTTGTGCGCTTGCAAATAGGTGCTATTTATAAAATATTAGGCGTTATTAAGTTATTATATTTTGTTTATTCATTTATTTACTGTTAATTAAAGTCATTAAGAAGTACGTACGTTATAATAAAATATCTGTAAATGGCAAGTAAAGCACTGCATTTCTGCCTACAAGGAGCGCACGCCCCTGTGGAATGCCAAGTTGTTTGGTGTTGCTACTGTTCATGAGCGGTCGTATCACTTACCACCAGGTGAACGGCATGCTTGTCTCACCATTCAAAGATATAAAAAAAAAACAAGGAAAAATCTAAAACTGTTAAGCCACTGCTTATTATTCACGTTATTTTTGTTTGTACTTCAATAGTATCCTAAACAGATTCGAACGATTCTGAAGGCAACCGGAGTGTTGCAAGTGGCGAAGGGCCAACCCGGCGAGAAATACTAGCCGAAGAGTTGTGCAAAATAAATACGCTCGAGGCATATCCTTGGGCCCTGAATTAGGGTGAACGGCCGACCGCTCCCTGCGTTGAGAAAACTAGCGTTACCAATTAATATTTAGTTAATTTTGACAAGAATTTCCGCGCAAACCAATGATTGGGAATATGAAATATTTTATTTATTTGCAATTTGCCTATCATTTCCGTGACTAAAATTGGAATTTTCGTGAATTAGTTTGATGAGTTCCTATAAGTTGTTTTTATCAGTTTTTATCAAAAACAGGTTGGAAGAAGCTGTTGGCTATTCAGTTCCGACAACTTTCTAGGTACATTTTTTCGAGAGGTCGATGTTCAACAATGGACTTCCAACCGAAAAAATCGAAGAAACTTCGACTTGATTTCTATTTTGAACAGAACAGACATTTATATTATTCACTAGCTGTACTCGCGACTTCGTCCTCATGGAATTTAACAACTTTATTTTTATACTTTATTTTTCTAAAATTAATGTAGCCTAAGTTACTCCTTATTATATCAGCTACCTGACAGTAAAAGTCCCGTCAAAATCGGTCCAGCCATTTCAGAGATTAGCCGGAACAAACAGACAGACAAAAAATCTAAGGTCATTTTCGTTATAGGTATCGTGTATATAACGATATGTAGTTGGACATTTTTTTCTATTTTCACTTTTTCAAACAGACACTTCAATTAGATTTATAGATGTATAGATATGAAGGCCGTCAAATGTTGCCATGCCTTTCGTTTGAAGAATTTTATCTGTTTATTGTTTCTTTATGATACATTTTCGTGTATTATAAAGTTCATAAATAATTCATTTTATTAAATAATGTGTAGTACAAATACTCAGTGACCCTGAAACAGTTTTCACTTTATTCTCAAAACCGGTTTCTTTGAAGTTCAAATAACAAATGTTTAACATATTTTTTGCTTAGTCATGATGATGTGCATTTTTCATGTTCGTTCAATGTTTACAAATATTGCACATGATGCATTTTGTATGAATATACAGCCAAAAAAGCTCTCACAATTATTGGTGGTAGGTCTCTCGTATGTGAGAGGCCGTCTGGCCAAAAACCACCGTAATGTCTATTTTTCCCGTCGAACAGCCGTGTACATGCACTATTGTCTTCAAGTATTTAGGACATTGTAGCTAGAGAAACTACACACATGTTGAGACTTAACATCTTATGTCTCAGGACGGCGAGCGCAGTGGAATACCAAGCATTGCTTAGTAATTCATGGTGTTGTTTGGTTTTGCTACTGTCCACGAGTCTTATCGATTGCCATTAGGCGATTCATCATAGCCATAAAAAAATGTCAAGAGATTTATGTCAGTCGCCAGGCGTTGCTCTATCTGGAAGCTCTGGTACCATCAGGTACTTTGTCAGCCATTCCATTTTGGTAATAGCCAGTTTACTCTTAAATATGGCTAGGCTCTTCGGCAAGTATGACAGCAATGTATCACAGAAAGTTCATAGGAAATATTATATTTAGTATACCTACACAATATACCGGGTATATCAAGACTGCTACCGAAAACGAAGCCGGGCGGTAGCTTTAGTGACTACAAACACAATGCAATTTAAATTTTTGGAAAGAAACGCGTCAATTTTTTTTAACGTTTTTTAAATGTCGTCGTTTTGGGTACTAAATCCATAGTTTTTGCTAAAATAATAATTTAACCTCTTTTTTACCTTAGAGTCTTTATAAATAAAAGGGTATACACTAATATTTTAGGAAAAAATATTTACCACCCAAATACGACCATATAAAAAAATAACAAAAAAATTTTAGTATGTTTTTCCAACATTTTCTGTTGCATTGTGTCTGAAGTCGCTTAAACTACCACCCGGCTTCGTTTTCGGTAGCAGTCTTGATATACCCTATATGTCCTTAGATTCAAATACTGAGATTGTCGTCCCCGATAGTTGAGGTTTTCAGGCTACCATCAAAGCCTCATGTGGGTTGGCGGTTCTTTATTTTATTTAAGAAGCTTTTTTACTTGTTTTTTACATATGTATGTATGTATTAGCTCATATACGTCCCACTGCAGCGTATGGGCCTCCTCTACAATCAAAGGTTCGATTGAGAGTGGATAGATTTTTTGTTTCAGTAAAATTTTCAATATTTTAGGCACTTTTCCATGTGGCATCGGTATGGGACGTCCTTTATAGGCGAGAAGTATAAGATTGCCCTTTGGCAACATTTATACAAAATATAGAATAATAATAAGCGGAATATATGGTAATTTAAACGCAAAGCTCAGTCTATTTAATTCAAAGTGGAAAATAAATGAATTATTTATGTTACAACATTACTGTTTGCATTGCTAATTAAGACTGTACTTAACATAACTTTTATCTGATTGTTTTCCTAAGAAGCATTTCAATGTTATGTTCTTTTAATTTAAATAGAATGCCTCGGCGATGCTGACGCTGAGTTGTAATACGGTAAGATTGTAAAGCTGGGTTCAAATCCCGGGTAGGGCAAAGTGATATTGGATTTTTCTATTCATTTTATTGGCCCAGACTCAGGAATTTGTACCCAATATGGCGTTTGACTTGCCTCCTATCACATCGTGGGACGGAACTCACATAGTGAAAAATGTTTGTACTGGTAGTATCTCTATCTACCCCTTCTGGAAAAGGCGTGGCGTTTATGTATGTAATTTAAATATATGTTTTGTTAATTTATTAAATGTCATTAGTTTTTTATATGCCGTAGTTTGTTATAATTGCTACTAGCAATAGAACAATTTTTTCCTCCGATATACTATCATACGCCGAATTTACTTGAGCGTGGGGTAATCTTTAAGACATTAATTATTTACTCTAAAACATACCAATATTATGTATGTTATTATTTTTTTGCTTGCCCTTATGAAATTTGGCAAGCGCGTTCAGCATACTGCATAATTAAACTAATATATCCAAATACTGTGCAATTATTACAATATCATATACACACAGGTGGAATTGATAATCTCCTTTTTTGAAGTCGAATAAAACGTTTAAAATTCGCATTGCCAAGCATCAACCCCATACTATTGGGAGTTTGAGCCTTTGTCTAGCATTTGTTAATCTTGAATATTCATTTATCTCGAGGGATCCAACGAAAAACGGTTGTCTGGCACTAAATTTGAAAGCGTGTCATTGCCAGAATATTTCATAATGTACGGCAAGTGTGTCAAGATGATATCTGCAGTAAAACCTTTTACTCTTGGTAGTTAAATCGTAAAAAGGTCTTGGGTGTAAACCTTAGGTGATTTAAACGTGCATTGACCTGACAGTAATGAATTGGATGCGATCCGCTGAGATAGTGGTCGCAGATTGAATCCTAGAGAAAACGTTACAGACATAGCATCTGAACGTGGGCGCTGTGTTGTTACTTCCAAGACAATATAGCAATAACGTCAAAGTAGCATCCAATCGGCAATAAATATTTAATATCCCCGATTCACGCATGCCTAGTTTAAAATTTTATCTCGTATCCTGACCTCATCATCATCATCATCATTAGCTTGTTGCAGTCCACTGCTGGACGTAGGCTTCTCCTAAGGTACGCCACAGAGCCCGGTTTGCTGCTTTTGTGATTTCACAATTGTACTTATTTTATTGAAGCCATTGCTTCATGTTAAATATTTTACATTTTTATTAATTTTGGAATGAAGTGTACAAATGATGATACTAATACATCTTCCAACAATTTTCCAGGGCATCCCCGAGCTGAACGTGCCAGGTATAGAGCCGCTGAGTCTAGGCCAGATCGCGCTGGCCCGGGGCCCTCAGGGGGCCAAGCTCACGGCGGTCGTCAATGATGTGAAGGTCACTGGACCTAGCAACTTCATCATTGAGGAGCTCAAGTGAGTAGCTAAAAAAAGTTTCGTTGTAGAGGTTTAAGTAAAAGAAGAAAAAACTAAATTTGGTTAACTAAAGATAGCTACTGCTAGTACTGCTCGTACAGAAAATTTTGCTGTAATTTCTAAACAAGTTTTAGTCCATGTAGTTTACATTATTTTCCTGTATTTAAAGAGATGCAAAGTATTGTAAAAATAGGTTAAGAGTTTCGAGACTGGTAGATAATATCATGTATTATTGACCTAGTGTGGTGTAACATAGTTGATACCCTTTGTCAAAATATGGAAGAGGGACGTGCCCTGTATTATGAATTGTACAAGATGACAAGGAAAAAAATATCAAAGGCCCGATAGGATGTCACTATTATTTATGGACTTTATCTCAGTCAATCGGCCTTGAAAAATAAATCTCGTGTTGTGGAATACAGATAGTCTCCTGCATGTAAATGATTGTCTTATTTGAAGTCATGCACGTGTTCTGAATAAAAATCTATTGTTATTTTTATATCCCATAGAGATAGAACGAATGAACATAAGTTATAAGATAACATACAAAGTAAAGATGAAGGCAGTAAATTGAAGTTATTAGAAATTTAGTTGCAAGATGAGTAAGGCAAACGCAACACTTAGATTAGTTCAAAATATTTAAAAAAATATAATACATACAGAAAATCAAGAGTGCTTACAATTTTATTTTATTTATTAAGGACCTCCAACGAAGGATACACGACATAAAAAAATAATGGTGTAGTATTTTTACAGTTTACGCTATAACTTGTTCTTCAATTATAGGAGACCACAGTATGCAAATTTAAATATTTATACAATGACAAAAAATAATAGACACACAATATATTTTAAAATAATTAATAAAATAGAATATTACATAATGTAACATATTATAACATAATGGTGAATATAATTAATCGATTTTATTATTTATTAGGGGTACATAATAATTGCATGACTTTTCAACAAAATAAAATGACAATTCATGTTTATTAGGACCCCATGGATAATTTCTCTATGTATTATCCATTTTTGAAGAAGGAAGCATCAATTATTAATATATTCTCATTACAAAAAAGCAGAAGTAATCCTATAATTTAACCTATCTATTCATAAAACTCCCGTCCTACTCATAAATTCATATTTTAATTTGATAATAACTCGTTTTTGCAGGTCTGACTTGGACAAGAACCGGTTCGACTTCAAACTGCTACTGCCGAAGTTGGATTTCAACGGCAAGTACAAGATGGACATCCAGGTGCTGCTGCTCAGGCTGCAGGGCAGAGGAAACATCACAGGGACTTTCAGTCAGTATATTTATACATATAGTAAATATGTAAGCGATCGATGTCATGACATGACATGGAATATAAATGAGAAAAACTAATATGTGGGGACTATATTTATGAAATAGAGTCCAAAATAATGATTTTTAGAATTTATGTCTGTCTGTGCGGTTTTGCGCGATGAACTGAGAAACAGCCTCATGGATTTCAAAGAAATTTGGTGTGGACGTGTCTGCTACCTAATTAACATTAACCCAGATTAATATTTAGGCTACTTTTATCCCGAAAATGAAAATGTTCCCGTGGGATAAAGAAGGAATTCCGATATATTTGTAACTTTTTTGTAATCAAAGTTGATGAGACTGGATTATATGCCTTGAGTGAGAATAAGACGGGACGAGGCGGGATATAGCGGCACTTGATCGAAAAATCTCAAATAAGTAATACCGTCATTCGTGGTTTTAGGTTTTTCTCTTTTTGTGGGGAGAAATGGGGTTGAAATAAGGTTTAGGGTAGTATCTATCGATCTTTGAGTAGATAAGTAGGTAAGTATAAAACACATTGTGAAGTACAGTTAATTACGCAGACGAAGTTGACAGCCAAAGCTAGTTTATAATATTTTTACCTTCGACTCGATCTTAGTGCAGGATCAGGTGTGGGATCAGGACTATGAATGTAACTTTTGGGGGATTTACAATGAGTTTTCCATAATGAATTTCGATGGTTGCTTTTTGGGCGAATGAAAATTCCACCACCAGATATTTGGGCTTCAACAAACTCACTTATTTGAACTGTAGCTTTAATTACTTACAAGACTTTCGCTTTTTGAATCTTTTGGGATGATAAATATTTAGATTCCAAACCAGTGGATGTCCAATCTCGCTATTAAAAATAGCTTGTTGAATCAACAAACCAAATCAATTAGTTTAATCAAAAATCCTTAAATGGCTAATCCTACATTCAAACTATTTATGTAGTTTTGTGGGACTTGAGAGTAGCTTGTAAGTTACAAACATTGCACTTTTTTAAACTTTCTTAAAATTTTAAACTTTTTTAAAATAAAGATAATAAAAAGGGCAGTCACTAAATATATCTATCCTTTATATTCTACATTGCCCTCTCTTTCTTCTTTTCTGATATCCAAACCAAGGTTGTCTGGAAGAAACCGCCCAAATAGATAAGATTTTTGTTATTTCTTTAAATTATTATGTCCTTTTCCCGTGCGTACTATAAAGAGTAAATAAATAAAATATATAAATACTATTTCCATTGAAATTCCAATTTCTACCTAACTCATCAAAATATAACAGAAAAAATATTTATTTCAAATATTACGGATAAGTTATCAAACTCGAATGCATAACGTAACACGGATTGGAGTAGTTTCTATGTCAAGGTCGGTAGTATTGTATTTCGTAATCTGTTATGTGTTTCCGTGCGTGCGAGGTTCTTGGAAAAACGCGAAAGTAGTGCGTTTATTATTAACTATTGTATCACTGTATTTATCAATTCATACATAAACTCACGCCTTTTCCTAGATCGGGTAGGCAGAAGTGCAACCAGAGCATCCACGTCACGTCTTGCATTTTCTGCCCCACGATGTGATAGGGGATGTGATGCGTACCTATCGTCATATCGGGCAAAAATATTGATTTAGTTGTGATTTAGCTTTAAAAAATTGATAATAATCTACTGAATCTTTTAAAATGTTCAACACCATTTAAGTTCAGTAATTTTTTGGTTCGGAAAGCAATTTTCACTAGAAGAAAACTCTAGTGTTGCGCATTTCAAAACTAGTTTATAGCTATATTTTAGCTGATAAGAATAGAAGGAGGCAATGGATCTCCATTAGAAACGGCTCTGACATAGTTCCTTTGGTTTTATCTCTGTTCAATAAACTCCTGAATCGTTTCCTATTATGTTTGCCGGTTATAAATTCAGTATATAAACTATTTTTTTATTATTCAGCTTTATATTTAAATGATTAACATTATTTTATATTTATTTGGAAAATGGATATTGAATCATAGGAAATATATACCTGAAATGGTATACATAATATAATATTTAAAATGGTTACGAAATATTAAAAACAATGACATCTAGCGGCACGTTTATAAACTTTTCGTCCACAACATACATCAATCAGAAATTGTAATGCCAATATTATTCTACTGATTTACTACTCGATGAATAAACAGTATCGAGTACTGTACAAAGAAGTTGTTATTAAAATCAAGATTGGTGATGTTACGCGCTCAAATGAAAATTTCCATTGCATAACCTGCAACTTTCTAAAATAGTTCAAATTATTCCTTACCGCACATCGCTTCATCGGACTTGTGGCAATGGACATAATCTGCGAAGTACACAGTCCTAAGTTAATTTTTAAAGAAAATAATTGTGATGAATACGGTAAGCCATTTCTGTGACTAATAAAAAAATAAATAACACCCAACAGTCACATACATAGTCCTGACCCCACACTACGATCGAGTCTTGTGTCGTGGGTATCATGAACTACGAGAGACTTTTTGGTCTCACAAGCACCCAAAAATTCGTACAAGAGTTCACACATTTGTAATTATTTAGAAACAATATTATTAGTAATGTGGAACAAATAAAAATTTGTTTGAAAAAAATGATGACGGTAGATGGCGCGTATTACACTATTAGCATATTTTTATTTATTTAATTTTCCCTGCACATGAGAATTTAAAAAAACATACAAGATATTACGGAAACAATAAAAATAAAGAGTTACAGATGGAGGTCTTATCGTTCTAGTCGATTTCTTACAGACAACCTTTGGATAGCTATAAGAAAAGGGAAAGAAGATAGAGCAGTCTGGAATATAAAGGATACAAGCTCCAATAAAAATAGATAAACAGATAAAAAAAATGATAGAAAAGCAAAGATATTTTTCTAGAAGTACGTTTTGTTATATATGTAATTTATACGTACACTGCTGAGCTAGGAACAATCGAGAATCAGATTCAGAATATTGTTCCTTCCGCTGGGTTATTACGTGTATGCGGACTTCACATACTCTAGAAATTCCTCTAATGATTTGTGTCGTATGCCGAGTTCCTTATAATCATTTTCATTACTTTAAGCATTTGTTGTGTCTGGCGATACCGTATATTTTTTTGGCTTGTTTTCTTGAAAATTTGTCAGTCCATCATATTTATAATATTTCGAAAATGCAGGACTTATTAGGTATGAGGGTCGTACCATGTATGGGTAATGCAATTATAATGGCATTAATTTTACATAATATCAATTCATGTTTTACACACCTCATCTATTTTTTTATTCTGATTTTCTTCTATGGTTTGTGTCGCCAACCCATAGTTAGCCAGCTTGAGGAACTAATACTTTTCATTCGAAATATCGGTTACAGAAGAGGCCAGTGCGTAGCACTTAGCAATGGACGATTAATTATTGGGTGATTTTATATTGTACTGTGAATTATTCCAATTAGTGTGGGACTCCGTTTTACTACTCAACCAATTCCTCTCCTCTTTGCGTCGATTCCCTAATGCTGAGGGTCGTGAGTGATTAGAGAAACGATTCGCGCACGATGATGTACCATCTGATCCGATCAGTTTTTGGCGACAACCACTTCAGCCAAATTTATGTTGAATGTAAATTCAATTCATGCCAATCACTAACTAAAATCTATTTCTTCACAGAGGACTACGCCTGCAACGTAACAATGAGGGGCCACAAGGAAATGCGAGGCGAAGACGAGTACCTCCAGTTCGATCCTTTCAAAGTGAAACTCCGTGTGGGACAGTCTTCCATCTACCTTACCAATCTTTTCGACGGCGACCCAGTCCTCGGCCCAGCCACCAACAGGGTCATCAACGAGAACTCCCAGGTCTTCCTTCAAGAGATCAGCCCTGTACTGGAGAAGAGTCTCGCTGACCTCTTCACTGAGATGGCGAATAAGATCACATCCAAGTTTACCTATAAGGAACTGTTCCCGTGATTCTGATGCACGTCTTAGCATTCGGTCTGATTTAGATTATTTAAATGTAATGTAACATTTGGTGTAAGAAGAAATTACTTTCATTATAACACAAATAATTCATATAATCGTGTTCTGAGTAATGAAGAATGTGATTGCTTACTTTAAAAATTTACAGTACCTATGTTAAAAGCCATACGCATATTTTCATTGTCATTAAAATCATAATTTCATTAATTGCTTTAAATTCAAACATTACTGGATCTAGATTTTGGTCTATTGTTCCATCATTTTCATCACCATATCATATTACAATCATTTTACCATCACACCATTTGTCCAGTGTATAAATTTTGTAAATGTCATAGTTTTCCATCATATTCTTAATTGAAAAGCTGGTAATACGTAGAAATCCATAAAATGTGATAATAAATAAATATTAAAATGCTAAGACGCCTGTGGTATTGAGGTAATGGTTAATTAAGACGAGTATTAGTTAAATTAAGTATATTAAGTTATTAGCTTTACTATGATGTATAATATCAAATATCGCGGCAGATTAGAAGGGTCAAAACTCACACAAGATAAAAGACAGAGAGCAAAACGAAAACAAAACATTGGGAACATGACTCATAAATATTAAAATAGTAGAAGCAAGTATTCAAAAACATCTAAACAGCTGTATATAGAACACTGACAACAAGCGCAAAAGATGACACTCGGCAAACAGAATTATGATACACAATAATTTAACTACATTTAGCTTTTGTCTATTCTCGTCGAAGACTTTGTATGGAGCATGTATACTTCCGTTCAGCTTTCAGTGTCTCACGACAAAAGCGTATAAAAGAACTGTTCAGTGCTGTTCTGTTCTGTTCATCGCTGTTTTTGCTGCCTAATTGTAATTCAAATTGTCCTGCGAAAGGCCAAAAAGCAGAATATATTGTGTTACCGCTAGAAATAAAATCAGGTATTCAGTGAAAAACTATGTATGGATAAATAAGAGTTTTATATTGTTCTCATCAAGATTCGTTATTGTAAATAAAATGGTAGTTTTAGTAAATTACATTTTGATATTTTGCTAATGTATTTTATTTTTGATTAAATTTTGTACCATGCCATTGAAAGCGTTTTTTTACTCCATAAATTTTCCTTGTTAGGATAAATGGCGTAGTCTTTAAGTCGATATTACTATTACTATTTTTTTTTTCAATAATATCAATGTAAAATTTAAGGAAAATCTCAATACTATTATTTGAGTACTAGCGGCCCGGCCCAGCTTCGCCTGGGTGCATATATTTTTTTATTCCACTCCACACCAAATACATGTTGTTTTTCGTATAAACTCTTGTATACCTAAAGCTATCCTACTGTCCGGCTCAATCCCGTCACATCCGCCTGTTCAGTCTCTTCCCAATCCGTCCCATCGCTTTTCTTTATTATCCATCCCGTTTTATAACGTGCATTTACATTTCGTCCTACCAAATCTGTCATCTATCCCAGCCCTCTCCCGTACCTTCCACTCTATTTTATTTTATGTCCCTTCTCTCCATATAATTCTTGTATATCTAAACATGACGTAGATATCCTACTGACCGACTCAATCCCGTCACATCCGCCTGTTCAGTCTCTTCCCAATCAGTCCCGTCCATTGTCTTTATTATCCATACCGCTTTATAACGTGCATTTACATTCGTCCTAACAAATCTGTCAGCTATACCAGCCCTCTCCCGTACCTTCCATTCTATTTTATTTTATGTCCCTTCTCTCCATATACATCCATATATATATACATATAAAGATTGCCTTATGAATTTTTGACATTAAAAACTTTAGCGCTTTTTATTGTCCATCCAATATTCCTTCCCTTATTTCAGCACCAAAAAGCTGTTTTTCCAAAAAATATTGCACGCCATTACTTTTTGTTAGTAATAAAGAGTTAAAATATTTTTTTTATAGACATAACTTCAGTGGTTTCGATTTTCTTAGATATAACAATTCAACCCTTTTTTACCCCCTTTAGGTATAATATAACCTATCTCAGTCCGATACGATGTACGTTTCTATCAGTGAATTATAGCGAAGGAAAGGCCACTGTAAAAATTCGTGATAAAAATGGCATTCGATCTTAAAAAGGAGTAAGTATAACTTCTTATGCTGCATTTACACGCTTGGCCAACCTCAGCCAGCCTCCACCAACGCCAGCGTGTAAACGGAGTGTTTGGCTCGGCTGGCCTTATGTTTTTCATAGTTAATAGCTTGGAGTTGGTAAACATTGGCCCAGCCTCAGCCAACATGTAAATCCACCATTACGTGTGAACATTATTTATTTCATTGTCTTATATTAATGTAGCTAGATATATTCTCCTTAGTTTATACAAAATAAATTTCTGAACGCATGCATAAACAATTACAATCAATTAAAATGTCAATCCATTTTCACTGTCAATATTTTACTTCTTTAAAATCTAAAATACGCCACTAATCGAATATTGTGGATATATGTTTTCGATTCGAAACCTTTATTTAAATACGTTCTTTAATTTGAGCGCAGAGTTTACCATATCGACAGGGTGAAAATTAAATGTTTGACAGTTACAAACCCATGAACATATTGTATGGGAAAATCACGCACATTGTTTTGATAGATATGATTGAATTTGAATTTTGTATAGCGGTAATAAAGTACAAATTGACTCTTTGACGTTAGGAACATACCTACATTGTTTAAACAACAGTGAGTGCTTGTTATTTAATATGAACCTTATACAATAGCAATAAAGCTCAAATTGACTCAACGTTTTAGTTAGAAAACGTTTGTATGGGGTAAAGAAAAGGGCTGTTTTTAGGGCTTTTCCGGCAATTATTCGAAATTTTCTCGCCGTAAAAACCATCCTTGGACTTTCACAAACATTTTAAAAAAAGAATCATCGAAATCGGTCCAGGCGTTGTTGAGTTATGCGGTTACCAACACATTTTGCGATTCATTTTTATATATAAGATTATTTCAAACAACAATTTAATAATCGTTTTAGGCTTGGAGGCGAGGTAGGAGCTAGCTTTTCGCTAGATGTCGCTGCTGGTATGTGGTGGCATTGTTTAGTTACCCCATCGCTAATTTATTTATTTATTTATAAATTATTTATTGAACACCACATACAGTAAATAGATAAAAAAATATGACAACATGTTTAAATAAAGCTGACAATTGGCGGTCTTATCGCTTAACGCGGTTTCTAATATTCGATACGATCCTTTCAACATTTCGTTTTGAAAATTTTTAGAATAAACCTATGTTTACAGAATGACGTCCTGTAAGAAACGATGAAGGTTAATTTTTTTGAGAAATATACTTATTGTAAATGACGTAAAATGAAAACAAAATATATAGAATTTAAATATCCGACTCATATTGAATTCATGATTATCGCGGCCTCACTGATTAGTAAATTTGTAGTGAATATGTCGGCAACATAAAACATATATATCATATTTATTAAAAAAATCATATAGATATTGAATATACTATATATTTTGATTCAATGTTAAATAGTTATGTTTTTCATGGTCTGTGATATTTTTCCATGTCTTTCTCAGATCTATCGCGTAATCAAGATTCGACAATTATTTTGCTGTAAGTGACAAACCAACTTATACAATATAATTTTAAAAGCTTTTTTTATTGCCTGCGAAGCTAGAGACGCGGTGCTCTTCATAGTAACCGCCCACCACTGTTCAAGAGTTGTGGTAATGGTAAGCGCCCTGTCAAAACGCTACTTACCCCATGGTACCTTCAGGCCGGAAACATACTACTGAATCGCCACGCAACCCGACCCAACGCGCCACGTGTTGAATAAAATCGTATTATTTTCTATGACCAGAACCTTACTATGAACACGCCACGCAACGTAGCATGGCTCCTCAGTTGTATGTTCCCGGCCTTTTCACCTGTTCAAACCGTAATTTTTGTTAGATTTAGGCGAACGTTACTCATTGAAATAAAACCAGTTTTTACAGATTTTACAGCGGATTTGGTTTAAATTTAGCTTTTTGGCTTTAAATAAAGCAGCCGACGGTGCTCTGTGGCTTATTTTGGGAGATACCTATGGCCATTGGCCAGCAGTGGGCTGATAATTATGAGAGAGCAGAGTAACCTTGTTTTAGAGAATACGGAAATTCTGCATTATATTTTAGTTACAGAGATTATTGTGGAAAAATACTTTTATGATTTTCTTTGAAAATTTGAGATAAAATATGATACCTGGTAATTTTATATTAATTTATTTTGTTTATAGGATTGTATTGCATTTTATACCATGTCTCTAGCAATTTATTTTTATATACTCAATCTCACGGACAAATTGGAAACGTTAGGACTGCGGAGAGAATTCAGGTCTCTCTAAGTGTTCTATCGTCTGTTCCACGGGGAGCGCTCCGAGGGATTGTTTGAGATAGTACCACCAACGCACCACCTGTCACCGCAGTAGAGTTCATTCACCAACCTGGAAGCGTACCGTTCCCGAACGGTGCGTTTCCAGCGTTCTTTCCTACCACGCACGTGTAAGCTCTGGAATTAACTCCCTGCATCAGAGTTTCTTGCAGCGGCGTGCACAGGATTATGACACTGGGTATGCGGCGGAGTACTCGGTCACAAAAACTTTTTCTTTTATAGTTTTTAGCATAGCCACAGCCACGCGACGGACCTCTAAGTCGGAAACCATGCCAACATAACAAGTCTTAGATGTACTACTATTCATGTCCATCTTCTACGGTAGACAAAACAGGGATCGATCGTCGCGGCGGGAGAAATTCTTATAAGTAAAATAAAAATCTCACCTAGTCAGCTTCAATTTTCACATATTCAAGGTTCCGATTACTTGAGCTTACTATATCCCGATGTAAATAAACGCAAGATTTCGGCCACCTCATACAATCATTTGATAAACATACATTTTCAACACAAACCTCACAATCAAATGACATTTAAAAAAATAAAAAAACGCACTAGTAAAAGCAAATGACTACAATTAATATCGAAACTTAGTAATAAACTGTTAAATGTACACACTTTCAAATGTTAAAATGAAAATCTTTTAAGAAAACTACAACAATGCAAAAACACATGAAAAAATCAAAATGGCCCCCGCGAAACACAAAAGATTTCTGCTATTTAAACAAATAAAACCTTACTAAGCAAAAATGCATAATGTGCATAGGTGATTTATTAGATTTCCGCCTATTAATTTTACTCGGATTATAGGCAACGAACATTTCCGATTACTCCCGACAACTGCCGAACTTCCGAGGCCTGCCGCAGGAGTTGCGGCTTTCGATATTCATGGGTGTGTGCGTTTGCGACTGTGCACGGACACCAAAATTACTACACACATGCAAACAAAAGTCATGCGGGACGCGGCGGCATAACTTGGTTGATTAGGTACATTATTTTGCTTTGCAGCGCCGCTTGCTTGTCGCGTGGCAAATAAAATGTTTGGGTGCTTGCAAATAGATGCTATTTATAAAATATTAGGCGTTTTTAAGTTATTGTATTTTGTTTATTCATTTATTTACTATAAATTAAAGTCATCTAAACCGTACGAACGTTTTATTAAAATGTCTGTGAATGGCAAGTAATGCACTGCATTTCTGCCTACAAGGAGCGCACGCCCCTGGTTTCTTGAGTTCTTGAGTACTATGACCTGGCTTCTTCAAATGAGTCTTAAAAAGTGTACTCTCCTTAAGGTATGCAGCGACTTTGTTGTGCTGGTCCCCAGGCATTGCAGGTGTCCCTGAGCAGCAGTAGCCGCTTACTCAGGCGGGCAGCTAGCTCAGTTGCCTGTAAAGGCAATAAAAAATACGTTGATTTTTAATAGTGTATTTTGCAATTATTCAAATATTCTAAGTTGCATTGATGTTAGTCTTGAGACAACCTTCGTTCCTATGCATATATGTATTGCAAATAAAATGTAATTATTGGCAAAAACTGCATGTTTGCTCTTTTATTCTACAAGGACAGTAAAGTAGTTTACAATTTGTAAAGGTCAGTTTTATTTGTCTTGGTTAAAAATATACTTTTTGTTCAATATGGATGATTATTATATAGGTAATCTTATTAGCCTATAGGTATATTATACAGGATATATCAAGACTGCGACCGAAAACGAAGCCGGTTGGTAGTTTTAGTGACTACAGACACAATGCAAATAAAAATTTTGCAAAATGTACACCAAATTTTCCTTATGTTTTCAATATTGTTTGTGTGATAAATCGATAGCTTTTGATAAAATAATAATTTAAACCTTTGCGTGCCATATTGTCTTTTAAAATAAAAGGATGTGCATTATTATTTTTGGAAAAACTATCTAACGTCTAACGATAACTAACGTCGCGTTTTTTTGCAATATTTTAATTGCATTGTGTCTGAAGTCACTAAAACTACCACCTGGCTTCATTTTCGGTCGCAGACTGGATATACCTTGTATATAGCTTAAAGGAGCCACCTCTGAAAGTGGTAGAGTCACGCTGCTATGAGTCTTGGCTCAACAACAATGGTCAGGCTTGTTCACGGCAGTACCACTGTCCCACAGGAAATCGACCAGAAGCGACAGCTTTCCTGCCGCGTTTCATTCAGTGTGTGAGATTACCGGATGCCCAGTACCCCTTTCCTCTTCCTGTACTTTTTCCTTCTCGCTCTCCTCCCTATTTGACGGGCCGGCAACACATCCATGATCTAAGCGTTGTGGATGTTCATGGGCGGCAGTGATCACTTACCATCAGATGATCTGTCTGCTCTGACCAATGCTTGAAAACACTTTAATGTATATTATATAATTTTGAGCAACGAAAAAAACTACATAATATACTGCTAACAACATCCAAAACACAACTACAATGAACAACAATCATGCAATTGATCCGGAAATAGGCCTAATTGTTCACGGGCCTACATGAATTGCAACAGATCTATGTCAGTAGCAACCGCGGCACCGTTTGCTTCCCAATTTGTTTACTATGAGATAACATTGTTGTATAATGCGGTTATAAACCAGCCAATTTAAATATAGCGATATTACACGCGATCACAATGATGGCAGGTGTTTTAAATTTATCTAGTTTACAGTCGGAACCGACACCCTGAATCGAAGTGTTTGATTTTTTATGCAATATCTTCGTCATCATATCATATCTATAGATTATTGTATACAAGTTGTTAAATATAGATCAGCAATTTTACGAGTTAAGTGCGTGGTGGCCTGTTGGTAAACGGACCAGACGCGGCTGCCAACATGTTCACGGTGGTCGCGGGTTCAAATCCCAGGGCATACCTCTGACTTTTCGGAGTCATGTGTGTATTGATAGTCAATCACCACGCACTAAAACGGTGAAGGAAAACATCGTGAGGAAACCTGCATACCATAGCGGTTCATGAGAATTTCTATGGTATGTAAGTCCGCCAACCCGCACTAGGCCAGCGCGGTGGACTATATGGCCTAACCACTCTCAATCGTACTTTCGATTGTAGAGTAGGCCCGTGCCCTGCAGTGGGACGTATATGGGCTGATACAGATACAGAATTTTACGAGTAATATTAAACATATTCAGGGAATCACTTTGGATAGGATTTTTAAATATAAATAAATAACACCCAACAGTCACATACATAGTCCTGGCCCCACACTAAAATCGAATCTTGTGTCGGGGTTATCAGGAACTACGAGAGACTTTTCGGTCTCACAAACACCCAGACCCGAAAGAAATATTTGTGGGACGCAAACATTACTCTCGGTGTGGGGATCGAACCCGCGGCCTCTTGTTTCACAACCGGCACCCAACCAACTGCGCCACGGAGGCTGCCATTTTATTTTATTTGAGGCTTTATCTACTCGTACTCTAGCCTAATGCGGATTGTAAGATTTAAGTTTGTATTACAGGTTTCCTCTACACTTATAGCCTATAGGGAACTGCTGGCTATAGACTTCATTTACTATTGTTTTCCTATGGATGTACATATGGCGTTGTGTAAGTTTACTAACTCGTTAATGCAAGCCATGATTAAATTCAGAAATAATTCCAATGAGATAGGGCATATTCCCTTTTCAACATCTATTTAAGCATTTTGTATTTATACAAGTTTAGTCCTCATTTAAAAAAAAACTAATTTTAAATGAAAATGTTGCAATGACGAAGACGGGGACATTATTCCGTCGGGTCAATTCGTAAACTGCAACGTTCGGAAACGAGTTTTTTAATATATCTGTTTGCGTGTGATTCACGTAAAAACCACTGAACAGATTTACGTAAGTTGTAAGTGTAGACAAGATCCGTTTCGCTTCTTGTCAAGGCGAAAGGTTATGTTGATTGAGGCAAAGGGGTAAAAAAATAACTGGCTATTTACATCATTTAAGTGCGTGGTGGCCTGTTGGTAACCAGACGCGGCTGCCAACATGTTCGCGGTGGCCGCGGGTTCAAATCCCAGGGCACACCTCTGACTTTTGGGTGTCTTGTGTGTATTGGTAGTCAATCACCACGCACTAAAACGGTGAAGGAAAACATCGTGAGGAAACCTGCATACCATAGAGATTTATAAGAATTTCTATGGTATGTAAGTCCGCCAACCCGCACTAGGCCAGCGTGGTGGACTATATGGCCTAACCACTCTCAATCGTACTCTCGATTGTAGAGTAGACCCGTGCCCTGCAGTGGGTCGTATATGGGCTGATACAGATACAGTATTTACATCATTTACCTAGTGCGAGCGGAAAGTTTGAACGCACTCTTTTTATTCTAGCACGGTAAAATTAAAACCTCAAAACAATTAAATAACAAAAGTTGCCTTGGCTTAATCGTTCCATTTACGCAGATTTTACACGTTCAAATAAAACTAATTGTACGTGTTTTATCGTGGTTTTTGTTTTAACTTGTTTTTTTTAATTATCCTTGGCTTATTTTTCCATCTTAAGTTATTTTAGCTCTTGATGGGGAGAACTTGGACCTATGTCTTTGTAAATTCTAATAAGAATATGGATGAATTTTATTTCTTTGAAATATTGAATTATCGCTTGAAAAATATGTTATTTACAGAAAAAGAAGAAAGAAAGAATTAATGAATTTTATGTATGAATTAAGGAAACAGTTTTCTAAAAACCGATTTTGTTTATTAATATTGTTACGGAATTCGTGTTCGTAGAACAAGGAAAAACGTTTGTAACATGATGCAACGCCTTATGGTATGTTAGTAAGTGTACTAGATTTGCACATTACTTTTTGATAAATGGATAAACCACTGAACTAGATCTAAACTGCTTCGAAATGTGGTTTTTAAATTTAGTTTAAATTGTCCAACTTATTAATATATTTTCAATATTTGGAAAAAAGTGAAAAGATTATTGTTCGCAATTATTGAAAGTGATACACACATATTACATAATCGTCACGCCTGTATCCTATAGGGGTAGTCAGAGAGTATAGATCACCCCTTTGCTCGATCCTGACATACTACTTTCGCCTTATCCACTTTCGTTAACCTCTTCATGCATTCTCGTCGGTTCAAGGTACTCTTGACCTGACCCTTGTTGAGGTTATCACAGATTTGGGTGGTGTAGGTTCGGTGGTCGACCCCTACCGACTCTTTCATCTACACTCGCCTTGTACATTTTCTTGGTTAGTCTCCTTTCATCCATCCTCTACATAACCGAAACTTCGTAAAATTTATTTTCAAATTCTCGTGACTACATTCTCTTTCACTCCTCAAGTTATTATCACCACCACAATTGAAGATGATTATAGTGTAAAACTATATATTAACAGAAATATTAGGAGATTTTGTACGCTCACGATTATTTCCAAATATATCATGATTATTTTTATATAACGTATGCATTCTTTCTGCGGATTTTATTGCGCCAATTTGAAATAGATCAGCGTTTTGGATTAAAGGCAAAGATTTCTTCATAGGACGCGCAACTGGAGAGGACTCTCATGCTCAGTATGGAGCGAATATTGGCTGCTACAAAAAAAAAAGATGTTAACATCAAAAAGATATAGATATTATAATAAAAGACTAATAATAATTTAATAAAAAAATATTTGTAAATAGAGATTGCGTTCTATGTATATTATCATAAGGGCTATTTATTTTTCTACATGACCAATAAACTAATTTCATTTCATTTTCTAAGTGATAATCCACATATGGGACCTCCTCTCATTTCCACATGATGAATGACGAAGACTGGCCAATATCAATTTAATTCTAAATATTTGTTTAATTTCAAACAAATCAACGTAGGCCGACCAACTTCCTAAACATTTCCCGGATGTATTGTGATTAAATTTCGTAAACCTATCCAAAAAATGTCATTTCGATGGATTTCAAGAATCCTATTCGATGATTTGTATGCAGCTAAGGACGTGTTAAGACCAGCGATAGTTAACAATAATATTATCCCGAGATGAAATACGAAATTTTCTGTAGATTGTAATATGGTATAATAGCTATTTTAATTTAAATAGGTATCTACACGTAATACTAATAACCAGTTAATATTCCAGATACATTTTGCTGTATTCGAATTATTATTTATTAAACATTACTATGCAATGTTAAAATCTGTCTTGAATACAAAAATTTAAGTATTAATGTATTTTACTCATTAGTAATCAATTATCTCTTCTTTGAAACACACACATTAATTATATTTACTTGTTTTATATAGCCAAATATGTATTAATTTCCTTCGATTGTTTTATATTTTCGAACTGCATAAAACGGCAAAAGGACTCCGGGTATGTGATGTCAAAACAATGCATCCTAAAATTAAATTTGTCAATAAAACAGTAAATATCCCAGTGGCATATAATTTGTTTTTTTTTTCCCGGTAGTTGCTCAACAGCGGTGGCTGCGGCTGGCCGTCGCTCCTTCTACAAATAACAGATATTTCGGCGGCGTCGCCCATTCGCGACTTAACTCTCGAGACTCACTTACCACCGTACGATCAAAATGAAAGTGTTTATATTCCTGTTATGTGCTGTATGTGTTTACGGAAAAGTAACTCGTAAGTGTCTATTCAATAAGTTTATTAATGAAATATTCTAATTTTGAATCTGATTTAATTTTTGGTGTGGCAATTTAATTCCTATTTTAGTTTCTAATTATAAATTGATTAATTAATTTAGGGTGGAGTATTTCATTAAATTTAGATTGAATTAATAATGTTTTGATTTGTGAAATTGGCATAAAGGTTTTAGTTGTTAATTAGTGTCTTGGTTTTGTGAAGGTTAGCAATTGCGAAAGAACTAGCGGTTTAGGTACCCTTAATTAAGTCGGTCGAACACTAAGAGTAAAACTGATGTAATTAGTTCTCTGAATTTTATGGTAATAATTTTCAATTGTCTATTGTTTAATTAACAGCTTTTAAGATTAATCCTGTTTACCTATTTACTAGTTATTTGAAAATTAACAAGTTATTTCAGGACTTGATTCCGTTGGGTATATTTGTTTATTGTTTTCTAATGTATGTGCAATGATTGATATTCTTCACGCGGCATCAAATACGTTATTATATTATGCGTATTTCCGGCATAATGACTTGCATAATAAATACAGCATGACAAAACGCAAGACGTTGCAATAATATGTTATTTATTATTGTCAGTATGTTATTATTATAAATTATGAACTGAAACTAATAATAAATCAAATAAATATTACGCGCCAAATATAAAATAACATTTGTGGAAGATTTTTAAAATCTAGACTAAGGAATCTCTCCAAGCCTTGTGGAATTACATTCGGCGTTGTCACTTGAGGAAAAAAATGAAATCAATGATAAATTAAAATAATTTATCGAATCTATTGAAATATTCAACATAATTTAGATTCAGTCATTTTTTATCCAACATCGTGCCGGTTCGGAAAGCGGGGACATTATTCAAAATCAGAAGCTGAATGAGTAATAATTGAATGTAATTATATAATATCCACGAACCATCTTGTGCAATGATCACGGTGCGGTCCGGGAAGTGGCCGTTACGACAGACGTTGCGGGTTCGAGTTCCGTGTGGGTAATTTTCTTCTTCAGTGATTTTTGCCTAGAATGCAGTGTCACAATCTTGTCGGGAATTACGGGGTGTTTGAAAAATGAGGCAATATTATCGTATCGTGCGACGAATAATAACAAGGCGAAACGTGGGTGTTCTGGTTGCATCTCTGCCTACCCCTTTGGGCAAAATGCGTGAGTTTAGGTAAGATTACGTATTATTGATTGTAATATGTCCTCATAGTTAATGGGTTAGGCTAATATATAATTTTATTTCTTCTATAGTTGATTTAGTATTTCAAAGAAGTATTGTTCTTTCCTAGAACGTATTCTGTCATGTGTGAAAGTGTTTGTAAACAAAAGTGATGCCGGTAATAAATATTAATTAGTGCGTTGTAGGATAGAATCTACTTCGAATAAAATGAAATGAAATATTTATTGAACCCATAAAATGTCATACATTGTTTAGATTCAGTGACATTTTCTTTTTACCATCAACCGGTTCACAAACCTGTTTTCGCCAGAGAAGGACGGGCAAGAAAATCTAGCAATCCGCAAACCGCATTTTTTTAAATATTATATGGGGGCAAACGAGCACGCGGTTCATCTGATGGTAAGTGAACACCGCTGCCCATGGACATCTGCAACATCATAGGGCATTGAGATGCGTTGCCGGCCTTTGAGATGAGAATACGCTCGTTTTTGAAGGTCGTTAGGTCGTATCTGTCCGGGAATGATGCCGCTGGCAACTGGTTCCACAGATTTGTAGTACGTGGGAGAAAGTGCCGGGAAAAACGTACTGTGGTAGATTTCCAACCTCCAAGGTGATGTGGGTGGTATTTGGAGGTTTATATCAGACCACGACGCACCAAGAGTAGACTTGCTGTAAATGTTCTGTTATGTTCCGGTTTGAAGGACATTGTAGCCAGAGTACTGGACATAATAAAGCTTAACATCTTATGTCTCAGGATGGCAAGCACAGTGGAATGCCAAGCATTACGCTGTAATTCATGCTGTTTTGCTTTCGTCCAGGAACGGTCGTATCGCTTACCATCAGGTGAATGGCAGGCTCGTCTCGCCATTCATTGCAATAAAAAAACCCGAAACATATGCTTGTGGTTTACAAAAACGTTTGTCTCACATGTCTATTGTTTCCCAGTTATTCAAGGCTATCACTTACCATACTTTTAGGCTTTCCACAAACTGACTTTGTCCATTTATAATAATCCCAAAATTATAAACTGGTTTTGAAATAGCAACACTAGAGTTTCTTGCCCGTTCTTCTCTAGTGAAAACCGCTTACCGAACCGGGTGTTAAATAAAAATAAATATTGAATCTAAATGATGTAGAACATCTTAATGAATTCAATAAATTATTTCCATTTTTATTTTCATATTCATAACTTTGTCTTTGAAAATGTCATTGCCATACATTTGGGATTTATTTAATATTACTAATGTATGGGATTAACATTTTGAAAGTTAAAAAAATATGGAATTTATTTATTATCAAATTGCATAAAACATGGTATAAATAGATGTTCAAATTACAATAGTAGGATCTACATGTTTTGCTATTATTATAGCGTGTAATATATTATTAAAACTTAGCCTAGTAACATGTTTATATTAGTATGTTATAACTATTGTTTCTTATCAACAGATAGAAAGTCTCTTACGCTATAAAATTATACTTAGCAAGCCATATATAAATATTTTTTTTAAACACTGTGTATTTGAAGTCTTTGAAGTGGCTTGGTATTTTGTTATAAATGTTAGTTTGTGCAATTGGGCTTTAGGTTCTTGGCCGTACAAAACTATAAGGGTCTATAAAAAGTTAATTTTGAACAACAAACACGATGGGTGGCCGTGTTATGGTACTGTTTCATGAATTATTCCATTCATATCGGTTATATGTCGATGCGTGATCGGAGATTTAATGCTGTGGACAACCAATACTACATAATTTATTAAGAATAATGTTATTGTTTGTTTATTTATTGCAATACATAAACGTTTTTTACCTGGTAATAGCCTGAACATCGGTTTATTTTTAGTTTGTACTTGTTACTACATTTGGGTAATAACTAACGTATTATTTTATTTATTGACTAAATTAATATTTTCATACAGTGAAATGCCAAGCTTTGCATTTTAATTCATGGTGTTGTTTGGTTTTGCGTCTGTCCATTATTATCGCTTACCATAAGGCGATACATCATTGCAATCATTAAAATGAAATTTTATTTTTGACAATATTTCACGTTATTTTCCATTAAAACATGTAGAGTATATTATTTATGTAGAGCTAAATAATAGATTTCCCTGCAGAAAATATTTTCGTGGTTTATTAACAAGTATATTTCTCATATTTCTAAATCTTTTGTGTACTATCCCATTTCCATTGAGGTAGGGGTCTCCTAGTCTATTTTTTTATACAGAATGTACCACAGCGACGCCAAGGAACTATCTAAAATATTTTAGATCGGCTATTTTACGGAAAGAAGTACTTATTGTGATAAAAATTAAAAGTGCATTCAAAGAATTTTGGATAATCGCATTTCTGAAATCGAATGGATCGAATTCAGGAATCGTACCCATGTGGTAAAAAATAAACATCATTTTACGAAACCATACTTAAAATAATTATGGGTGTTTTTTTTTTACCACATGGCGGGTTCGTCTCCAGTTTGAATTGTTTTCAAAATGAAAATGATGTGAAATTGTTTGTCTACAATATTTAAGGAACATCCCCTCCATACGGCATCGGCATCAAATTCGAAGAATATGATAAGCTTCCTGAGGAGTATTAATTTTTAGAAGTGGAAAACTTTTATCTTATATGTTGACGTTAAACTTCCAAAAATTCGAACTTAGCGTCTGAGTATATAGTAACCCCCTGTATAATTTATTGATATCAAAAGCTTTGACGCTCTGCGACTATATCGCCCGAAACCCCCTGTATAGTTTGTTGACTTCGGTTTCTTGCAAATGATGACATTTCAGCTAACGCAACGAACTGGTTTTCAAGAGTTATTCATGCTTGAAATATAACTACGAGTATTTCACTAGCTCATAAGTTCTTCGCAATAAGGTTCAAGTTACAATGAGATTTAATACATAATTTTCAGAATGTATTAACATTTACGAGATGGTGTTTGGCAATGAACACTGGTTCGGTAACTTTCATAATATAGTATTATATTTTGTGATATCTTTCACTGTTTTCATGGTCGCTAAGTTAATATAAATATTAAGTTCGTTAGGGCCAATAGTAAATATAAATAATTAGGTCAATTAACATAGGTCGTGATGTGAGGATTTTGATAAAATGTCAACAGCAGACGGGTTGGAGATCAAAATTGTGTAGCACTCAGTTTAGTAGTTCTAGTACGAACGGCGGTAAAATAATCATAAAAACATCGTCAAACAATTTTTCTAAATTAGTTATGAGTATATCTTCGGACGGGTTTAAGTTCTGTAGGATAGGATATTTTTCATATTGCTTTAAATAAACAGATGTTATTTTTTTTATTTTATGATATGATAATATACAAACAAGAGAATTTTTGTTCATTAATTTTATGACTAAAAAATCCCATCAAAAACATCCTGTAAAAAAATTCCAACTCTCACGGCCGTGCCCCCAGATTAATTGTAGCTTGAGGTCTTGCAATCTTTAGTCTTCTCCGATCATACAAGAACAAAGGGAGGCACATATGAATTCGTGTTCATTGTAAAAAAAATATTTTATTTTGGCAACGAACAGTCATATACATGTATTTAACTTAAATAAGAACTTAGGTTACTTATATTAATATTAGTCTAATGTTATTGACCTCTAGTGCCGAAAAGAAGTTAGTTTATTTTACAAAAAGTTTAAGTGTCCGTGAACAATATAGTAATAGATACCTTCTACAGTAAATATAATAATATCCTATGACTATAAGAAAATTAACTAATTAAATAATGGTACTCGACAAATAATAGAACGCATCTGTGCTTCGTTATTAAGGTAATATTTGGTATTAAAAAAAAAAGTTCCAATAATTTATTACAAACAACAAAAATTGTCTCATTAAACAGATAACTACCTTGTAAAACGGTCGGTAATGAAACATTCAAGATGTAAAATTACCCATTTTAATGGCTCTACTGTAATTTGTGTCTTGCAATGACATAATATGAGACATACCTTACCGCATCCGTTCTGTTTTTTATAGTACAGTTGTGAGCAACAATAAATAATTCATACATACCAAAACTCACGCTTTTTTACCAGAAGGGGTAGGCAGAGGTGGTGTCAGGACACCCCCGTTTCGCCTTGTATGTTCCTACGATATGATAGGGGACGAGCCTATCGCCATATTGGGCACAAATTCCTGACCACCTGACAATGATTAGAAAAATCTTATGTGATGTTATTAAACTTTTGGATTATATGACCCAACGACTCTTAATCGCACTTTAAATTATAGAGGAGACCCGTGTCCTGCAGTGGGATATATATGGGCTGGTACAGTTTTACTGCACTAGCAGTATGGATGAAATGTTTGAAATAAAATATTTTTTTTAATTGTAGATTATTTTTTCTTTACTTTCTTTTACAATTCGTGTGTGGCATAATCGAAGCCGGCTATGCAAATAAACATTAGCGGTCGTATGTAAAGGAAACTCAATGGGCCCAAGGATTTTCCGCTCACTGCACTCATAAGTAGGTGCCAATGAGCTTTTCACTATTATACGCGTTGAATGTATTGTTTAATTTAAGTAATTTCGCAAAAAATCTACTATCTAACTACTAGTATTACGTTTCGTGGTTGCTAGACGCGCGTACTATTTTAATTAACGTCTCTCCATTCCTTTTTCCCGCGAGAGAATCGTATACCATTATCGTATGACATTACTGCCATAGATTATCGTGTTTTGACTGGTTCTGAAAAAAATTTACATGATGCAAAGTCTTTCTATCCTTAAAGTTATATGACGAAAAATTTGGGCTGTATACTGAACATGACCATACGTCGTGAGGATACGTCAGATAAAATAACATGTATTTTATGTAGTTATAGAATTACATACCTAGAAATTCCACACAAATTATAATCTCTAACATTGCTGCCACATCTACGTCCGTATGATAAACCCATTGTATAATTATTCACTTCGTGTTACTAACCGTGCATCGACTGATGTCAAGTACTCGTATACTTCGTTGCATAATATTTATAATGACAGCTGTCTACTTATTAATTTCCTTCGTTCCACTACTTTGTTCTGGGTATTAGGCTAGATGAGTGGTTGAGTTAATAGCTACATAGAATGTAAGGGATTTTCCCCTACATTTGGTTGTATTATATTGTATCAGCCCATTTACATCCCACTCGGCCATTACGGGCCCATTTACACCCTCCTCTACAATCCAGAGTACGATTGAGAGTGATTAGGCCACTCACCACGCTGGCCTAATGCGGGTTGGCGGACGACTATAGCATTAAACTGATGGTTAGTGATAGTACCACTTATAGAAAGTATCAAAACCAATCAATAAAATAAATTACAAAGCAATACTTGGCATTCCACTACGCTCACAATTTTGAGGCATAAGATGTTAAGTCTCACTATAATTACTCTGGCTACAATGTCTGTTCGGCGGGTAAATAACAATATTAATAATATTGAAATAAAATTATTATTTACGGATTTTATCGCGGATTTGGTTTAAATTTACAGTTTTTGTGTTCCCGACGTTTCGATTACTTTACAGCTTTCGTGGTCACGGGGCGCTGTCCGCCCGTGAAATGTCGGGAACACAAAAAATGAAAAAATTAAACCAAATCCGCGATAAAATCCGTAAATAATAATTTTATTTCAATGTGTAACATTCGCGTAAATCTAAGAAACCAATATTAATAATATTTAATAAAACGATGACAGAATTCTGAAGAGCTCCTCGAATACAAGCGATGTATTGCATTATTCGACCTGTATTACGACAACGAACTGATGAATTCCTGAGATACTGTCAATCCATTTCCATTGTTCATAGCATTGATTTATACTGTTGCAATACACTGTGCGATTAGCCTTAATCTAGATCTCCAGACGACCTAGTGCTTACTCTTTGGCTGCGCTCCAGTAGGTAGAACGTGCAGGGTTGCTTTTATTATGTTATTGGTTCTTGGATTTATTGTTAGTATCTGATGCTAAGTTTTGCTTCATGGTTATGCCTCTTATGTATGTAGGTGCAGTCTCTGATATAGTTGGTATTCTTAAGCACCATGACCTGTTCTTCCGTAAACGACTCTTGAATAATTAATCTAAAAATGACAGGCGATGTCTTGTATAGGTCTCCTTATATATTCGTAATTAATGACAATAGTCTATACCATCCATCATGATCATTTATCTTTTTTAAATTATCTATGTTGTCGTTCAAACTTTTATTTAGCAATCAGATATAAAAACCGATACATTCACCATCAGGAGTAAATTAAAAAACATATATTCTCTATTGCAGCGGACTTCTTCCCACAATGTAAGAGGAGCGATCCACAACTCGACAAATGCATCCTAGACGGGGTGGAAGCGATGAGGCCCAGACTGAAGGAAGGTATACCTGAAGTCAACATTCCACAGTTGGACCCATTCAACGTGCCTACACTGAAGTTGGACAGGACCGCTCCTAACCTAAGGATAAAGGCGACGATCAGACATGCCAAGGCGTTTGGAGGTTCCGATTTCAAGATTGAGAAGTTAAAGTAATTGCCTTTTTATAAGTTTTTTCATTACGAGACGAAAGAGAATGGTGAGACGAGCATGCTATTCACCTGATGGTAAGCAATACGACCACTTATGAACAGTAGCGAAACAAAACAACATCATGAATTACAAAGCAATGCATGACATTCCGCAACATTAAGTATTTAGTGTCGATATGTCCAGTAGTTACTCTGGCTACAATGGCCTTAAAATCAGAATACAACAGTGTTTTACACAGCTGCTTGCGGGAGAAATAGACATTATTTATAACTCTGGTAATAAAGATTACAGAAAGTGGATGAAAGCCGCTTCTAATTGGTTGCTGAGATATTTTGGAGAGGCCTGTGTTTAGCAGTGTGGTCATCTTACTGAAGAAGAATTAATGTCTAGATGACTTATGGTAAATTCTAACCACCCCCATGAAAATGATAATAAAAAATAATAAAAATGCTTTTAAAGTTATTAAATTAGATTACAATACAAAACTAAGAATAAAAAATAACATGCATTATTGTGGTGACGGATAAATAAATATTACATGATTCAACAATGTGCATTGAAAAATATTTAATAGAATCTAATCCATGACCTAAAATGCAGCCACGAAAGTTATTGCTTTGGAATGCTTGCCAAATGTTCTTGTTTACGTGGGAAAATCACTATAGGACAATCATTGAGCAAGCTATAGTGATCCAACCATACTAGTAATCTATGCTCTAAACACCGCTTATTAATCACGAAATATACAGAGGATGAATTTGTGTTAAATATGCTAAATGTAGGTTTGGTTCAAATCATTTTATCGAATCCGAAGTCAACCGTTGCCAAGAAGTTATGCCGATTAGCAATATTCACCCAGTATCTATCCTATTATTTTTGTTAGATAATTTTATAGAATAGATCAGTAACATTGTTGAAATAATTGGCAGTGTAATGTGTATAAAGATACGATGAGGTTGGCATATTCTTTTTGGATAAAAACCCCGAAATAGATAAAGAAGTAAATATATACAGAGGAACGAATTCTTACATGAAGGTTCATATTATGAAAGATTGCTATAAGAGTATTCATAAAGTTGGCTGATTTTTTATTCTGCCTAATTTATTTCCTACTCATTTTAGGAAGAGTTTTGATTCATCAGCGCGTCAGTTGAAGATTCGATGTCTATTATTCTTCAATAATATTATTTCGTTTACGCCTTAGACTGCCCTTTCTATCTCCTGTTAGCGTATCCATCCTATGGTTGCCTGTAAGAGATTACCTAGTGTGATAAGGCCGCCACTTGTACTATTATTCTTATTGTGTAATATCTTCATAGTATTTCTGTACAGTGCAAAAAAGAATTAAATAATAAATAATAATAATATTTCAATCGCGCATCCTCAAAAACAAATCCTCTTCAGGTGTTGTTAATGTTCATAAAAGCAGTTTTCTTAGTAAACTTTCGTTCAGATTCGATTCTTGATATGCTCGTAAAATAAGAACAAAAAAGGGAATTCACAAAAAAACATTCTTAAAAACTCTATGTTACAACATGTATCATCATAGTAATTATGACTAGGATATTAATTGTGCTGAAAAAAAATAACTGCAACAATTATATGACGGTTTGGGTTTAACCTATGATTGTATAAAAGTTTTTGTTCTGAATCAAAAGGCACGTTTGTTTTGTATGTTTTTTGGTCAATGGCGTAGGTTCTAAAGGTTATTAATTATCTGGAATTTTTCCAGAAACATAATGTAGAATTGTAAACACGAAGTAGATTTTTATATAGGTAATCAATACAACTAGATCTACAAATACGTTATGAAGTATAATTTCAGATATCTAACGTTATGAGTTTTTACTTGTTATTTTAAATTTTGTACTTCGTCCATATCAATATGATTATTTCAGACTTCGTAATATATATCATGTTAACTACCAATGGTACATTTAATTTTGTATCTTTTATTTCTTTAGGTGTGTGTATGTATTTATAGTGAGTGCGTGGTGGCCTGTTGGTAAACGGACTAGAGGCGGCTACCAACTTGTTCACGGTGGTCGCGGGTTCGAATTCCAGGGCACACCTTTGACTTTTCGGAGTCATGTGTGTATTGATAGTCAATCACCACGCACTAAAACGGTGAAGGAAAACATCGTGAGGAAACCTGCATACCACAGCGATTCGTAAGAATTTCTATGGTATGTAAGTCCACCAACCAATACTAGGCCAGCGTGGTGGTCTATATGGCCTAACCACTCTCAATCGTACTCTCGATTGTAGAGGAGGCCCGTGCCCTGCAGTGGGATGTATATAGGCTGATACAGATACAGATGTATTTATATGTTTTTTTATGTAAAGTATGTAAGTTTATTGTATGTATATATTTAAATATTGGAATATTTATCTATGTATTGTGTATGTAAGAGTTTTTCAAGCATCGCCTATATTTCCTGTTTCTGTCGTTTTTCCTGCTCGAAAGGTTGTCTGAAAGAGATCGCTCTTAGCAATAAGGCCGCCTATTGAATCATCAAATCATAAAATCTCTTTTTATTTTTGTTTTGTATTGTGTGTCGCTGGATGCAGGCCGCTTCCAACAGGTCGATGTGGAGATACCTGGGGGAGGCCTATGTTCAGCAGTGGACTTCCTGTGGCTAAGATGATGATGATGATGATGATTGTGTGATATTTGGTGTTTTAATAAAGTGTTATAAATATTATTATATTACTTCTCTATTTAAATCTTCCCTGTTTCGACGTTAACAAACCATTGTCTTTAATTCCAGGGTGAACCTGAACAACAAATACGTGGGTGAGGTGAAACTGACCCTGCCGAAGCTCATGGTAACTGCTGACTACGATGTTCGAGGCTCCAGGCTGCTCACCCTCGACATCAACGGCAAGGGCAAAGTTAAGGGAGAGTTTTGTAAGTTCTGTTATAAAAATATTTAGGGCCAGTTTCATTAGTTCCAGATAAAGTCCCTGATAGCTCTAATTCATCTGTCAGATAAAATACAAAATTCAATACTTTTGCAACCGAATTTCGCATTTTATCTGACACATGAGTGCCAGATGCCGGACTGGTGAAACTGGCCCTTAGTGTTGTCGACTTCTTTGTTGAAATCGTAGGGTATGACTCAAGTTTAGCAGTTGTCAACTGTTTTGTTGATACAGTATGGGTATGACTATGCGTTGTTCTATTATTATCAATTTTAAACCTGAATTGTACTATTCCGCCATCAGTTAATATTTTGATTATATTGATAATTTTTATGATTAGATCAAAAGTGATGGTTTTGATTATAATAGATTAGTTATATGGTAAATAATTTAGATTTTATTTGTTACAAATTTATGAATGAGTCTGTAATTGCGCTTCTTAAGAACGAATCACTCGTAAATTTGTTTATTACTGACATTACATAATTAATGATATCGTAGGTATATAAGAAATAAAACAGTTCAAGAATCAATCATCATCATAATATGTATATGGACACCGAACTTTAACAAAAATGTTTAGTTTATTTAAAACAATGTAGATCAATGACAGGTCATCAAAATTAATTAATAATCTAACACCAATTTATACTGATTATATTTGGAATTATCTGGTTCAGACCTTGGTTCAATTTCTTTACTATCCAATCAGAACTGAATTTAGTGATGCAAGTAACCCAGATTTGATCAGTTGCAGTACTTACGTAAAACCGATTGTTACCAACACGCAAATTTATGAAACGAATGCTATGATTTGAATAATTAACGTATTATCATATCAATGACACGCGTTACTGTAATGATGCTAATACTATGAAATAAAGCCGGTAAAAATAGGCTTGACTTTGATAATAATTATGAATGACATGTTTTTACCGAGCTTTGTTTTGGGGAAGGCTATGAGTTAATGGATGAAGACAAATCGATATTTATACTCAAAATTATCGAAAACAAAGTAATGTTAACATTACAATAATAATTCAAAATTATATTTCTTTAGATTTCTCACAAATGTTTTTACTATAAGTAGTTTATTATCTACATAAAATGTTAGTATTATAAACATAAAATCTTAAAATACGGACATTCTTGTTATATAGATACAAGCTCTAAAGATACCATCTCACATTTCTTTAATTGTCCTGTCTGCAGCTGGAATCACCGTAGTGGCGAAGGGAAATGCCAAACCTGTGGTGAGGGACGGAGTGGAATATCTAGAGGTCGACAAAATCGCCACCAGAGTCCGAATTAACAACGCACAGATTGCTTTTGAAGACACGGAGAGGCCTCTTGCAGGTAAGACTTTTTTAACGCCTCGTATGTCGTAATCAATTTTTTTTATTGCAATCAATGTAGACACAAGCATACCATTCGCCTTATGGTAAGCAATAACATTGTCATAGACAGTAGCAAAACCAAACAACATAGTGAATTACAAAGCAATGCTTGGCATTCCACAGCGTTCATCACCCTGAGACTTAATATGTTAAGCATACAGACTAACTACTGGACATAATGAGGTCCAGTAGTTAGTCTGGCTACAATGTCCTTCAAACCAGAACCCAACAGTGTACTAACACTGCTGTTTGGCGGGAGATATTGACTTTACGGTGGTACCTACCTAGGCAGCCACTCGGCTCTCAAATGTCAGAGACCTACCACCAATACAAAAAGAAGTCTTAAAATCATGCTATTTCATGGTTTTGTTTGAACGAAATCTCTTTTACTTGTGCAAGCTGGTTTTTCAATGAACTTGTTTATTTTCCCAGCGGCATCAGCAGCCTCATTCTTCAACTCAAGTCCTGGCGTGGTGCTAGATTTACTCACTCCAATTATCGAAGAAACCAGTGCCACCGTCATCAAAACATTCGCCAACAAGATCTTAGGAAGCATACCGCTTAAAGACGTGCTCACAGATGAAGCGTCAGCAAAATAAATGTCTAAGAAGACAGAAGCAATATAGATTGTAGTAATTGCTCTTTGTGAATAGATTGGGCATTAGCACAATTGGTATGATGAGACTGTCTTTGAATGTGGGGAATCGATATTTGGTAGTGGTAGATATTTGAGAATAATTTATGTAATAGGGTATTATTGCAAATTATTATACAAAACCCTTCCTCCTTAACAAAATTCTTGATGCTTAGTCCTCAGTATTGTAGATCAGCGAAACAATCGTTGTTCTTATTCTTATATTTGAACAGTAATTGTAAATTTAATACTGCTCAGATAGTAAATCGATAACAAGTCGTTCTTATTAATGATAGCTGATCTCAGATATGGCTTAACAACTTCCAATCATACCTTCGATTGTAGAAAAAGCCCGTGCCCAGCAGTGGGATGAATATAGGCTGATACAGAGTTAAGAACTGGACACAGCACACCTCGGGTGGGTTTTACAAAATTTGACCACCTCCGCGGCCCAGATTGTTAGACGCCGGCTGTGAAACGTGAGGCCGTGGGTTCGATCCCCGCACCGAAACAAATATTAGTGTAAATCACAGGTATTTGTTTCGGGTCTGGGTGTTTATGAGACCGAAAAGTCTCTCGTAGTTTCTGATTCCCACGACACCAGACTCGACCTTACAGATCTTTGATCTTCGGACTAAGTATGTGACTGTTGGGTGTATTTATTTATTTGAACAATGGTCCCTATTTGTGTTGTTCCGAATATTCTACCTCTACCGAACTAGCATTTTGGTTAATTTATTGCAGACCAAGTCTCATTGTACCAATTGCATGTTGTTAAAGTTATCGTGGAGTTCCTAATGGAAAGACTTTAAAACTGTGTTTGTAGTGTAAGTGTCAGCTCTCTTCCAGTGTACTTCATTTCGTTCTTTGGCCTCCAAAGAATTTTTTGTACCTGTCTATCGGTTAAGATTGAAACTATTTAATACAAAATTTGGTACTTTTGGATTGTGTTTTTATTTCCTTTATTTATAATCGTGGCAGGCTTGCTAATCTACCTAATTTCAATTAAGTTTTAATGAAAATCGTTAAATGAATTTAAAATCTAATGAATGAATAAATATTGGGAACTTATAATACAGGTAAACTTCTTTACCTATTTCAGATAAAGTAGTTAAAAAATAAATAAAATAAAAAAATGGAATATAATTTTGGTACACAAATGTAGTTTGACTTACTAATAATTTAGATACGTATTGACTTAAACTCTCATAGTATTATAGTTTCTGCCTAACGTGGAATGAACGATCATCGTTCAAATTCAAGTTTTATTAAGAAAAAATAAATAAAAGTATTGTACCACACGGCTGTTTCCACTTATTCTATTTACGTCCTAGTTACTTGTAGGAAGTTATTTTACCTACTCACTATAAGGAAGAAGTGAGGCCACGAATGTTATTATTATATACCCTACATGCGGACGGAGATTAAAGGTCAGAAGAAACATTTTTTTATAAGTATGTTTACTGTTAATGCAATATTTTTTATGGAAACTTCCAAGAGTTTGGGAGATTCACGTAATATAAATTGCCAATATTGACGGTTTCTCAGAAAACATTGTCATAATATTTCGCAATAATATATTTATATTAATAACTTTATATTTTAGGAACATGATGGATGAGGATTTTAATACTGAGGTGAAATAAGCACCATTTTATATTTTATTTTAAGATTGAAACTGTTTGTAAAGTGAAAATAAAAAAAAATGTTCAAATACATATCGTTATATACACGATACCTATAACGAAAATTACCTTAGAATTTTTTTTGTCTGTCTTTCTGTCTGTCTGTTTGTTCCGGCTAATATCTGAAATGGCTGGACCGATTTTGACGGGACTTTTATTGTCAGGTAGCTGATATAATAAGGAGTAACTTAGGCTACATTTATTTTAGAAAAAATATTTTATTTTAGAAAAATAAGTTTTTGTTAAATTCCACGCCGACGAAGTCACAGGTACAGCTAGTGTTTACTATGATAGTAGTCCACACGTCTCTTCAACAAATCTTCAAAACATAATTAATGTATCGATAAAAAAAGGAACATAAAGTAAATTGAACGACAACTATAGACCACATTTCACGAATCTTAGAACCTACGTACCAGACCTTTTAACCCTAGATTATTCACTAAGATGCCATTAGTACTTATTCTCTACGCAGTCAAGGTTCCACCACATATGGTCATCGGCATGGTCACCAGTTCCCTTCATTTAAAAGGTCTAATTAGTTGATGAATCCCTTAGAACGAGTATAGCTGTTACAGCGTTAGTGAAAATGGGCACTTCTGTAACAAAAATCCTGTTAATTGTTATATTTGCGAAGATAGTAAATGGATTATCTAGTAGTGATGTAAATGGAGATAATATTGGCAATAGTACTGAAAAACGTAAGTATCTGTTGACATAATATTATGCCCTTTTGTTAAACAATTGTTCAGTTGATTTATTTTTTTATTTACTTCGATAATTATAATACAAATAAAGATTAGTTATTCCGATACAAAGTTTGACATTAACATAACCTCATGTTCTTATTATTTTAATGTAATATTGAGTATGGAAAATCTTAAAAATAAACTTGAAAATGAGTTAGCAAAAACAAAAAAATGATTAAGACTAACGATGATTTTGTAAAGAAAAGTAACTTAAACTAAGCGTGTGTAATCAAGACTATTAAAAGTTATAAAGTGATTAAAAGTTACCTCACACCAGCTTCCAAAAATATCGTTCTTACTCAATACTCAGTATCTTTATTGCACACCACATGTTTATGAAGCCTTTTACAAGTTTTGACAGCCTCCGTGGCGCAGTTGGTTAGACGCTGCCTGTGAAACGAGAGGTCGCGCGTTCGATCCCCGCACCGAGAGAAATGTTTGTGCGGCCCACAAATATTTCTTCCGGGTCTGGGTGTTTGTGAGACCGAAAAGTCTCTCGTAGTTCCTGATACCCACGACACAAGACTCGATCTTAGTGTGGGGTCAGGACTATGTATGTGACTGTTGGGTGTTATTTATTTTATTTTATTTATGAAGATGTTACAATTTATAAAGAGGTACTATGTGGACCCTGTCTCCTGTCTTTTCTTAATCCTTTTTTATTTCTAGTTCCATCATCAGTATGCCACTACAGCGACCCGAAAGTGGCTGAATGCATCCAACGTGTGGTAGAAAAGGCTAAAGACATCCTAGCAAATGGAGTGCCAAGCTTGAACATTCAACCTTTGGAGCCATTGAGGATACCAAGTATCAGGCTACGGCAGCACAATATGCCGACGAAAGGGTTCAAATACGACGCTTGGTTATCAGATGTCGTCTTGCATGGACTTACTAATTATACCTTTAATAATTTGGAGTAAGTAACTCTAAGCTGGATGTCTTGATAAAGGAGGTCTTAGAACATTGTAAAGTGCTGGTGGAAATCTTTTCTGGGCATAGACCCAGAACCCAAGAATATTTAAAATGTGGACGAACTGACAACCCAACAACTACATTCCCATCTTGATTCCGATTTTATTTGGGAAGAGTATTTTTTTAACAATAAATGGTGAGATGAGCTTGCCTTTCGCCTGATGGTAAGCGATACAACTGCTCAGGGACATTAGTAACACCAAACAATATCATGAATTGCAAAGCAATGCTTGGCATTCTACTGCGCTCGCCTCCCTGATCCATAGATGATAAGTCTCAATATGGCCAGTATTGACTGTTACTTCTTCTGCTTCCCTTTCTTTTTTAATAATTTTCATAGCAATGTCGCGGATCAGCAACAATCGATAAATAGATTCAGTGAACTGTAGAAGTATACTCTCATCACTATCTATTTCCTTTTAGTGTATACCCTGAAGATTTAAAGGTGACAGCTAACATCAGTCTACCTTTGTTACTCATGAGTGGGGAATATATGGTGGTTGGAGAGTTTCAAATGCTTCCTGTGGAGTCGACTGGCAAAATGTCAACGAATTTTTGTAAGTACAAAATTCTATACTCGTGCGGCCTCATTTATAGTGAGTTAATAAATCTGTTTTAGTTATCGAATACTTTGTCTTCTTCGCTCAATCTAAATTATTAAATGATAAAATTATAATTCCTTTTTAGATTATAGGCTAAAAAGGTCATTTTAATTTAACGATTCTGTGTTTGTTCTTGTCATGCTAAAGGGAATAAGGAATGGGCTTCTTTCGGTTATTTTACTCATCGATTCAGACGGCAGGAATACCGTGGTTTAGTGTCAGCATTCTGTGAGACAGGGATATATACCCACTTGAGCTGGCAAATTCCAACTATAGTTCGAGATAACCACAGCGTATATGCTTAATAAGATAATGTATTTTCAGCTGACTGTACAGCGTCTTTGGAGGTTCTTGGAGCTCGGGTGCACAAAAGGATGGTGATACGCGACGCGACAGTACGACTAATCTGCACTGGGCCGGTTGAAGCAAATCTTATTGAGGCGCACTCTACTACTGATGAAATGGGTATGAGTTTTATTTATTTTCATATTAGTTCATTAGTGTTGTAGGGTGTCAAATAAATGTAATTATCATCAGTTCTGCGGCAGGTCATATTACATGTTTAAAGATCGACGTTCAAAAGTACTTGATTTAGTAGCAAAGAATTGGATTTGTGTCTGTATTTAGTTAGATTGGAAGATTCATTTTGAGAAAGATATCAATGGAAAACATTATATTTGACCATAGATTATGTGGTTAATTACACTGGTACACAACAACAACAACAAAACGTCACTAATTAGCTTAAAGACTCCACAACATGTTCGAATACTCTATCGTACGTCGTAACTTCCTATATAACAAAATACTATGTGGTCGTGGCCATAGACTGAGTTCGAAGAAAATGATAAGTAGGTATAATAGAATGTAGTATTGATTTTTAGGAGTGGAAAACTTATATGTTACTTCGGACGTCGAGCATGCAAACATTTGAACCTTTTTTTTCGTGTCGCATCATGGAATATCCCCCCAGGCTTATTTTACTTTTCCTTCCAGAAATGATCACAAACCACATAGTAGGGATGCATTCAGCGGATCTAGCGAGAGAGATCAAGCCAGCTATAGAGACAGCTCTCGGGATGGTGTTGGAGGACATCGCCAACAAGTTCCTGAAGCAAATACCATCGGAAATGGTGTTTCCCAACTAGTGGGTCCAGATCATTGAACAAATTTGAAGCGAAGTGTCGAGAAATTATTAGTTTATACTTGTTTTATTTATTAAATATTATTTTAAAACGGAACGGTTGGAAGTATGTCTCCTATATGTTTATGAGAAATTTCGCCTCACAGCCTTCGTGGCGCAGTTGGTTAGACGCCGCCTGTGAAGCGAGAAGCCGCGGGGTCGATCCCCGCATCGAGACAAATATTTGTGTGATCCACAGGTATTTGTTTCGGGTCTGGGTGTTTGTGAGACCGAAAAGTCTCTTAAAGTTTTTGATACCCACGACACAAAACTCGATCTTAGTGTGGGGTCAGGATTCTGTATGTGGCTGTTAGATGTATTTATTTATTAATTTATAAGTTTAGGCCATAGGCCAAAACTTATGATGTATTTGTACAATGTTGTTGTTTTACAATGTATTTGTGTGGGGTGTTATAACGAAATTTTTGGAATTCTTGTAATTCTGTAGATCTTTACGTGGTATATTCTTTTATTAATTTAATTTGCTTTGAATTTTAATAATGAGTGAGGAGATTCATTAATAGTCTGGCGACCTTTTAAGAACGAAAACACAGCAAAGCTGTATTGCAAGATTTTGAGAGCACAAAAAGACCGCTTTAAACAATTTCAGGAAATGTAAAAATAATGTTTTTATTTTGTCAGAGCTATAAATAGGCGATATTTAAATACTTTTGAAAGTGTGACATTGAAATTTATTACGACATGCGTAAATGGAAACTACCCAGGAAACCACACGTTTTTAGGTTGCATTTTTAGATATGAGTATATTGTTTCTCAATGAAATGTAAGTGGAAGTTAAATATATTTTTTTGGCTTAAAACGTGTTCTTCTTGTTTTAATATAGTTAGTTAATGACGCCTGCTCAAAAGTGAAATGATTTATTTGCCATAAAATGTGTTTTGCTAGTGTTTTTCTTGCTTGGAAATAAGCCTTTGTGAATTTCTATTTCTACGTTTTTACTTATGCATAAATGGGGTTTACCAAGACAAAAACGTGTTTTCGTCTAGTTAATTAATTATTAATATACATAATTGGATTTAAATTATTATATTTTATACCTGCCAAATATAAATTATGTACAGGACTGATGATAAGGAGTGTTTGGATATATGTTTTATGTTTGTAGTTGTAACTTGTACATAATTAATATAAGCAAAACACCTTCTCAAAATAGCCACATAATAAAATAATATTAAATTGCTTACTTTGCAATTGTGAGTGCATGTTTACACTACACACTTATACTTTGTTATATTTAATATGATTTTTTGTAATATTTGGTATAGCTTGTCAAATATAATTTATTTTTGTGTCCAAGGTACTGTGTCAAATAGCTATTGACTTTTAGTTTGTAATATTAACTTATTAATGTAAATATTACTATGTGAAAATCTTAGACGAAGGTTACTTATATGTTACTTGTTTAAAAATAAAATATAATATATATATAAGTATATATGTACATATTTTATTTGTGAGTAACTTTCTATATTTGGCGGACTCCCGACAATTAAGAGGAATTTAGACCTTACTTCATAACGCTGGCCTCGCCCAGATAAGCAAACATGAGATTATTTTGAAATTATTGACATCTCTGGAATGCAGGGTTCCTGACAACGCTTTCCTTTAAAATTCAAGTGAGTAATTATCAACTACATAATCATGTAATTTTAGGTAACTTCTAAGTTGGAGTAAGTTCTTTGAATTTGAACTTGCGACATCATTTTTGTCAGTTCGCTACATCACCACATCAATCTAGGGCGCTTATATAGGCAAAACACCTTTAATTGTATTTTCTATTCTCTTTTTTTTTACTCAATAATTACTCTAATTTGCGCCAAAAATCGACAAAGATGCCCTAAGGGCAGCAACACACTTTACTTCCTACAACACGGTTGTAATGTTGTGCAACGCGCCTTAAGTAGGCCAATGTGCCGGTCGACCAGGCCTACGGCTCATTACGTCATTGCAATTTTGTTACAACAGCTTATTTACACAGCCTACACATCATATTCAACTCTATTAATGTAATATAAGGTTTAATATCAAATAAAAACATTTCGCAACACCTGGAAAATACCTGGAACCTTGCCATTTGATTTTATATTGTAATTGGAGGGAAGTAAGTTGACATTCGAATGGGGGGATGTTAAAAAGTAATCAGAACATGAATCGTAGCATTAAAAGTGCATGCAAATTGAATTGTCATCATGATGTCACAGTATGTAATTTTATTTGTGGCGTGCAATTTTATCAACTAGTTATGCTTACCTAGTTTACTTGCATTTTTTTTGTGAAATAAGTACATACAACATAGCAATAAAAATATTGTTGAGATACTTGAACTATAGCCTGGCATTGTAGTCAGAGTAATTACAGGACATATTGAGACTTAACATCTTACGGCTCAGGATGCCGAGCCAAGCATTGCTTTGTAATTCATGGTGATGTTTGGTGTTGCTACTGTTCACGAGCTGTCGTATAGTTTAAAATTAGGCGAATGGCATGCCAGACACGCCAATAAAATATTTTTTTTATGTCCGTCAAAAATGTTGGGTGCTCTTAATTCATTATGAAATTTATTTGTTGAAGATAAGGAGTAACTACGAAATATTTTGAAAATTTTAAATATTTTTGAAGAGGCACCTTAGCAGGCCGGCATAATTGTTTCCATTGGCATGGGACTGCCGTCCGATACCAATGGATACTCTGCCTGGGCGGCATTGGCACTTTCCATCAGATGCAATGCCGACACTATACCAGGCCAGCTTAAAAAAATATATATATATGTTTCTTTTCAAAGCGCTTAGAGTGATCTTTAAGAGGTGATGTGCATTCTTATGCCTCTTGTAACCTAAACCTTGCAATATTCTTCACGTCATTGTGATATTATCTAATGTTATGCTGGTCAATATTTGATCTCTACTCACGATTTTTTCTACTCCATTGGACTTTAGTTTTCATATTTTTTTTTTATATTAATACAAAAAAGACGAGGTTTTACTTAATTCCACGAGATTTTAAAGTAGTATATTTTTAGCCATTTGCGTCAATTGGGATTTCCATTTGTTGTTGGTCAATGTGTACAAGGCAATAAAAAAAAAAATGTGTGTTGACACCTGAACAATTAAATATGTATATCAATGCTATAAATATATTTTGTTGTTATTACGCACTGAATACCTTCGAAAAGACATTAATGCCACCTACAATTCGACGAATTTGTTTTCATTTTACATGTGATAGCGATCAATCTGCTTATTACAATGTTAAAGAAAATATGTTTTTTTAATATGTATCTGTATCAGCCCAATATACATCCCACTATGGGGCACGGGCCTCCTCTACAATAGGGAGTACGATTAAGAGTGGTTAGGCCATATCGTTTACCACGTTGTCTTAGCGCAGGTTGGCGAACTTTACATACCATAGATTTTTTGCAAATAGCTCTGGTATGCAGGTTTAACTTTTGCAAGCTTTATGTATTGGATTTTTTGAGGTTTTGTGTTCCGAAAACGACGACGCTGGTTTTCATAGAATTTTAAATTTACTTTTTTAATACATTAAATTGATGTCAATATTAGTGTGAGTTTGTTTATCTTACCAATAACATATATTTCTACGTGTATATTATTTATCCAATAACATAATTAGCATTTTCCCTGATTCATTGTGCTTCGCAACAACCAAAGCCGATTTAACTTGAAAATATGACCTTTACCCTTGCTACATACTGTGATTGAATCATAACCATTAGCCGTAATCCTAGTCAAAGTCTTTTGAACTTGTTGCAGATAAAAAGAATATGATTTAGTAAGAGATCTGTCGTGTTGTGTTGCGATACAAAGGATTTGAGCAATCACGCGTTGCGCTATCCTTTATGGTAGTGCGGAGTTCATAGCTAGGCCGTTTTGCAACCAGACAGTATGCCATGTACACGAAGATTCATGCTTTATATCCGTCTTTTAAGGACCTTATTCATACACAGTTTATAAACCTATTTTAGTCACCGAATATTTTGCCCCTTTCGACTTTTGAATTCACTTTGAGAGAAGAAGATCAAACATTCGAAACTTAATAGATTCGATAACTAAAACTAATAGATTATTTTTAGTTTCAATTTCCGGCACACGCCAGTAGAAAATAAATAAATTATACGTGAATTGAGGAATCCATTTAGTACACAATTATTGGTGATTCATAAGTATCTAGTGCCGATCCGAAGTCTCTGTCTCTATAATACTAATCTATGGTCTCTGTTGGGTCCTATAACATTTTCGATATTAAGTGGTTTTAGGAAGTGGTAACCCAAGCCTAAATATCTATTTTGCGTCATAGAGTTGCATCATAGTCATATCATGATAGTATTCATTGATAGATAAAATAAGAAAATGATTGAGAAAAACACGCCTTCATTTGATAAATGATTAAAAGATAATGATACGGTATCACTGTCACGTCTTAATTTTATATTTATATCATAACTCTGCTGAAGTTGACCATTCTGATCTCATAATGTGGAAGGTGCTGTGTTTGTTAGGTGTGGTTAGCGGAGTCTACGGAGGCATTGAGAAGAATTTCATAAATTGTAAGCTATTTATTTGTTTGTCTTACTTCATTATTTTGTCACTCGCTACGGAGAGAACTGGGCAAAATTATTTCCATATCTTCCATTTAATTTAATTTTATGATTGATTTCGTTGCCGGTTGAAGACAAGTTGTACATTTCCGGAGACTTGCCGAGCTTCAATGCTCGGTGTCATTATAATGCGTGCCACTGTTGATCCTGGCTTACGGGAGTTGCAGTGGTGAGTGTGAGGACGGGACGGTGTCCATAAACTGTGGGCTATTTCTATTTGATGATGTCATATTAAGTGCGTGGTGGACAAACACGGCTGCCAATATTTTCACGAAGGCCGAGGGTTCGAATCCCAAAGATCAAATGCTTTGATAGTCAATCACCACGCACTATAGCGGCGAAGAAAAACGTTGTGAGTAAACCTGCATAACATATTGATTCTAAAGAATTTCCACGGTATGAAAAATTCTCCAACGCGCACTAGGCCAATGTGGTGAACTATACGGCCTAACCCCTCTCAATCGTAATCTAGATTGTAGAGTAGGCCCGTGTCTTGCAGTGGTACGTATATGGGCTGATACAGTACTGCACAGAAGTATAATTATTTGTACACGCACAGTACCCTGCGCCTTTGTAACAGCAGTGCTGTCCAGAAAGTCTCCACGAAACGACATGGCTACTAGATAACCAAATAATGCTGATCAAGTTGTATTGATTGCCATATGTCTATGCAATCGAATTTATAATATATTTTTCGATTCTTTTTATTTTGTTTCGTTTATTTTACATCAAAGATAATTAAAGGGCTATGTTTGTTTATTTTTGTATCACAGTTGGAGGATTTATTTGTCCGCGGGAAGAGAAGGCTCTGGGCAAATGTCTTCGAGACGCTCTAAACGCGTACATTCCAAGATTGAACACAGGTAAGATTAATAAATATATACATACACTCACGCCTTTTTCCTAGAAGGGGTAGGCAGGGGTGCCAAGGACACCCACATTTCGCCTTGTATGTTTCGTCCCATGGTGTGATAGGGGGCGAGCCAATCGCCATATCATGCACAAATTACTAACTCCGGGCTGATGATGAATAGAAAAATTCAATATCACTTTGCTCAACCCGGGATTCGAACCTTAGATCTCAGCTTTGTAACTGTATTCTAGTACAGCTACGCCACCGAGGCAGCCAACCAATATAAATAAATAAACAAAATAATACATACCTAAAATTAATTTTCCATGCAGTTTCGCTTTTGTATTTAATATTGTTTAAGATTTTTTTTTTTTGATTTGTTAGATGCTGGTTGTGAAACGAGAGGCAGCGGGTTCGATCCCCGCAAATGTTTGTTTAATCAATAGGTATTTGTTTCTGCCCTGGTTGTTTGTAAGACCGAAAAGTCTCTCGTAGTTTCTGATGTCCAGGACACAAAACTCAATCTCAAGTATGTGACTGTGTATTTATATGTTTTTACAGGACTGCCACAGTTTGGCATACCATCATGTGAACCTCTGGTGGTTCCATCTATCTCAATCCATCAGTCTACCGGACCAATCACTGTGACGTCATCATACTCTGACGTCACTGTCAATGGACCTTCCTCTATGCGAGTTAAGGATGTGGAGTAAGTAAATATTTTTAAGAGAACAATCCCATAGGTTCATTAGAAAAAATACTCCAACTATGTACATATATTTTTTAAATCTACTTCAAAGAAGGAGATTATCAATTCCATGTATATAATTTTGTCAGAATTTGGATATAATAGTGATTGTTTTTATACAATAGGCACGGCAATTTAGCAAACAGGGGATCTGATGGTAACTCATCACTGCCGCTCATCTACATCCACCTCACTTGGGTTATAGATGTGTTATTGACCTATCAAATCGGAAGGAGAGCGGGAAGGAAAAAGTGTCGGAAAAGGAAAGAAATACTGGGCATTCGGTAATCTAACTCATCGGACAAAACGTACCAGCATAGCTTCACGTCGATTCCTCGGTGACAATACCGCCCCGGATGAGCCTGCCCATGTTGAATCATGACTAACATCAGCGTGGCTCTACCACTTAATTATTTTTCCCTTTCGTGTCTCGTATTCCAAAGTGACTACAGGGTTCTGATGTTGGTTGAAGAGCAATGTTGATACAAATTTCACTAGCAAGAGCTAATCTGATTACGTGGGTAGTTATGACGGAGTTTGATACCAATATGTTGTTAATAGTTCTACGCTATTTCTTTTACAGAGTTGATTCAGCACATCACCGCATTGTTGCCAAGCTGCAAATTCCTGAGTTAAGAATGAAAGGGCACTACACTCTCTCTGGACAGATCCTAATGCTACCTATTGAAGGAGCGGGGCAGTTTACGGCTAAATACGGTAAAAGTTTACATTATAATAAAAACTTTTTTTACAAGTGATCATTAATAACATACTGCTATTTAAGGAGCGCGTTGAAATCTAAATCTTTAGGTAATGTGCACTTTTCTAGTTATTTTTTTGTATCTTGTATTCTTAAGATATCTTATATCTGAGGATTGCGAGCGCAGTAGAATGCCAAGCATTGTTTTGTAATTCAAGGTGTTGTTTGGTTTTGCTACTATTGATGACTCATGAGCAGTTGTATGGCTTACCATCAGGCGAACAGCATGCTAGTCTCGCCATTCAGTGCAATAAAAAAATATATATGTCAGAAAACTGGGGTTGCTGGTTAGCGGTGTTTATTTATTATTAAGTGAGTGATTGATTTGCTATCTAGTTAGTTCGTGAATAAATAGGTACGACCAACAGTCACATATATAGTCATTATCCCACATTCGAGTCATTGACTTATGTTGTGGTCCTAGAAACTACCAGAGTTTTCGTTCACACAAACACCCAGCCGAAACAAATGCCTGTGGATCGTAAAAATATTTATCTCGGTGCGGGTATCGAACCACAGTCTAACCAACCAACCAGTAACCAACTGCACTGGCTGTCAAGTATTTAACTCTAATAAACGTTAAAAAAAATATTCAAAGAATTCAAAGTACAAGATGACATTGTATCAAAATTAGGCCTAGAATCATTAGTCGGTCGTCGTTTAATGTGTATTATGTCTATTAATATCCAAACAAAATTCCAGTTAAGTTGGACAAAAAAAATGCATTTAAGAGTCTATTACGTCACCACATTCCTGATTGGTTGTTTTAGTATAGTACAAGAGTTCTACCTTCACTCTTTGTTGATCAAACACTTTCCGTTTTGCGCAAGTACACATGAGGCAAGCGTAGTTTAACTACATCATATTTAAGTGGACACTTCATTTCCCTATTAAAATCTATGTCGCCGAACGCTGTTGTCAAAATAATGAGTTTAGTTTTTCTCTATTCGGATTTGATTACATTGGACATATAATACTCTTTTATCTCTAGATTACTAGTATTTTTTTATTGCAATGAATGGCGACACGAGCATGCCATTCGCCTGATGACATGCGAAACGACCACCCACGAACAGAAGCAATGCTTGGCATTCCACTGCACTTGCGATCTAGAGATTTAAGATGTTAAGTTACAATGGATTAATTGGATATCCAACAATAAGGCATCAGGCAATAAGGCGCAGGTGCAGGCCTCTACTAACTAGTCATTTCAAAAGGTACATATATACATACCCTAGCCGTTGTGGATTTCATTGATAAGTTTATTATTTTAATAAAAATAAATATATTCATAATATTGTATCTAAATATATTAGAAAAAAAGATTAATGCTTCTGCATAGTTTTGTATTCAGATTCAAGACGTTGTATCGTTGAGTTCAGGGATTCGTGAATTACGAATCATACATAATCATTATTATTTTTATAAACGTCTACATTAATGAAGTGACATCTAGCGACACATGCATTAATTACATTTTAGCTCGGTCAAAATAGACATTGATCCTTTCATTAATCCACAGCAAGCTGAAAATTTACAGGCACGTATGTGATACCACTCTAATAAAATCCTGAAATGTGCTCATAGTCCCGCGTTTGAAAAAGTTATTCAAGGTCAAAAGTGGCAAATATGTTTTTATTTTGGTAGAATTTCAAGCCAAACAGTTTAACGATAAAAATAGCTGAGATTTAATCGAAGACCATGTTATTATCTACTATAATTGTTCATATACTTTTATCTCTGAAATTTACCATTTATGAGAAAAAGCAATTCAAAGTTAGCTGGAGCTGTATTCTGCCTAACGGTATTTTGTCTTCATTTAGTCTAATTAATTAATTTGTCAGGTAACATTGACGCCGAGGTGACGATTGTTCTGGGCAGGAAGCCGCGACCCAACGACGTGGACGCTCTATCGTGTGAGCATCTGGATGTGTCCTTCCACGTTGCAACCGCGTCTATGCAGCTGGAGAATCTGTTTGGTGGAGACACTGAATTGGGTAAGAATTTGTTTTATCAAGTTTAATAGTTCAACTGTTTAAGATACCTTTGTGGAAGATTCAGATTCATTTATACGAGTTCTAGGAAGATAGAGTAGGAAAGGAGATCTTGACACAATGGTAGGTAAAGAGATTTCAGTTTAAGTTGCCTGTACAGTTCATTTGGCTAAATCACCGCCTACTAAACAATAAGTCGTGTTTGGGATCTTAGGATCAAAACAAATGTTTATTTTGGATCTGTGTGCTATTCAACGATGAACTACAACAAGGATTAATATATCTCCTTCAGAGATCCTAACTACATTATGTAGTAATTATGTTACTCGTATGTATATGATATATTTTTTATTTTATCATCCCATATAAGTCCTATTGCAAGACACGGGCCTACTCTACAATCGACAGTATTATGGAGAGTGGTTTAGGCCATATGGACTATATGGCCTAAAGCTATCCAAGTGCAGGTTGGTGGACTTTACATACCAAAAAAATTAAATATAGCTATGGTATGCAGGTTTCATCACGATGTGTTCTTTCATCGTTACAATATATGTATTTAGCAACCCGTTTATCCACATCCTCAGGTAGAGCAATGAACACATTCCTGAATGAGAACTGGCAGAAGTTGACTGAAGAGCTACAGGTGCCTATGGAAGATGCGCTGCGAGATTTCTTGAAGCCGTTGGCTGACCACGCCTTCGCCACGTTGAATGCAGATGATGTGCTCTCTTCGTGATACCTGATTACCAATAACCATCATTCTTAGCTAGTCTTTCTTCATGATATTTATCATCATCGTCATTATCATCAACGACATCATTATTTTTTATAAAGTCCTGTAGATAGACATCTTAGGAGCTGTCGTAATGTAATTTATATGAGATCTGATGTGTATACTAACCGTAGGCCTGTATTTTAGAAAGCCAGGCCTATTCAACTTTACTTGCTTAAATTGTAATAAGATAGTTTGTAGAAGTTATTTATTTATTGTTATTAAATTAAAAAAATGTAATATAAATATGTTTGTCGTGATTTATTTGTTTGTTTTGCCGCATAGTCAAAACTTAGTTATCTGTCCATACTCCTCTTTCTTGTCGATTATATACCTTTATATATCCAAAAAAATATTGTCTAACTGCTGCTGTTGCTGTGTCAGCCCATACTACGTCCCACTGCAAGTCACGGGCTTCCTCTATTATCGAGAGTATAGATATAGTAGACTGCCTCGGTGGCGTAGTTGTACTAGGGTACGGTTACAAAGCTAAGGTCTCGGGATCGAATCCCGGATTGGGCTAAGTGATATTGGATTTTTCTATTAAAAAAATAATATTCAGCCTAGAGTCGGAAATTTGTGCCCGATATGACAATAGGCTCACCACCTATCACATTGTGGGACGGAACATACAAGGCGAAATGTGGGTGTCCTGGCACCTCTGCCTACCCATTCTGGGAAAAAAGCGTGAGTTTATGTATGTATATATATATAGTAGAGATTGAGAGCGGTTAGGTCATATAGTTCACCACGCTGACCTATTGTAGGTTGGCAGCCCAAATTATGATTGCACCTGTTTGTAAAAAGTGCATGCATTCCCCAAGACAGACCAGCTTCATCTGGTGTTGTATGATCTAACAAATATACATAAATTTTATTTTTGATAACGGTATATTTACGTATATTAGGACGGCGCAGCGGTCTTGTTATAAAACACATATTGTTGGTAAATAATTATTTAATTTTGTTTTAATTCATCACAATCAATTCTAAACATATAAATCTTATTACTTAAACATAAAGTGTGCTCACTGGTCACTTAAAATAAATAAAACTTAGGTTACTGCTACCAGATATACGGGATGTTTCCAAAAGGAAAAATCATACATATTTAGTTTTTTAATATTTTTAGATGAACTATCACAGAACTTTCAAGGAATATCAAGTCTAAATGTATATTTGATATTAAAACGTATTTTTAAATTAATGATACGAAAATATTATGTTGAAATATTTTTACGCTTTAATTCCTTTTCGAAACACCGTGTATAATCAAATGCTTGGATGGGTTTGTCATGTTTGCTATTACACTAACATTCAGATGTAATTATTTAATAAAAAAAATGCATTTCAAAAATGTACGAGGATTACAAATAGTTATTTACAATGCGCTCTATAAAAATATTAGGGATTCTTAATATAAATCGGGTGTTTATATTTACAACAAAATTATAATATATTAAATGTTAAAAAATAAGACAAATAATTACTTACAACTAACGTTTAAATATCTTTACGTTTTGAATTGGTTTTAAGGCGCGAATAAGGACCCTTTTCCACTAGGTGTTTTTGAATGCATACATTTTATTTTGTACTGCTGCAACGAATAAGTAGTCTGCATGATGATGTACAGACATCAGTAAAACGCACTCTTCAGCCATAGGACGTCCTATGCTGAACATAGACCTCCCCCATAGACCGCCACATAGATCTGTTGGAAGCGGCCTGCATCCAGCGACTTCTTGCAACTTAACCAGGTTGTCCGTCCACCTAGTGGGTGGGTGTCCGACACTTCGCTTGCCTGTACGTGGCCTCCAATCCAGAACCTTGCGGCTCCAGCGGCCATCAGTTCTACGTGCTATGTACCCAGCCTACTGCTGCTTCAACTTGCTAATCCTAAGCACTATGGTATATTTTAGTGTCTTGAATACCTGCCTAGTACTTATATACCTAGGATACCTGTACGTATTTTATCTTGAAAACGGTAGTTATCCAAAGATATACGAACTTACCACCAGATGGCATATTTGTAGTGATCCTGAGCTACCCGATAGTTACTAATGCATGTGTATTTTTTGGTTTAGCTAGTGCATATCTGATTTGTGTTATGGAATAGTTGTGTTGACTGGTGAGAGAAACAATCTCTTGCATGAAGACGGTGGATTATATGAGTGTCTCTATGAACACCAAATAGCATCGGGTGTCCTAGCAATATTATAATATTGGCATTGCTCTTTTATTGTAATACGCCCGTAAACCGTGGGTATGAATAAGTACCTTTAATTTTGTATACAAAAATGCATCGTAAATTTATGACGATTATAGGATAGGAGAACATCAGAGACAACTGCTTTATGCAGAAGGAACTAATACTGTTAAAGATGATAGAAAAAGACCTGGACTTGTAACAGGTTGTAACAGAGTTTGCAACAGGACTGATGGAAATATTAACACAAAAGACATTCTGCTACGGAATCTCTGCTTCTGCTTTGTTGTATGAGAAGAATTACTCAACTTCAAACTTAATCACAGATTCTTAATGAAAACTTTCATAAAACTCCCAATCGTAAAGATTTCCATAAAACAGAAGCTAATAATTCAATAACCGAATCTGAAATATTCATTCTATATATAAAACCTGAATTCTGACTGGTGATATCCGTGATAGATGCTAATTTGTACTAGGGCTTGAGCCACACATCGATGGGTATCTTGGTGAAGGCAGCGTTGATGAAGGACTGGAAGTGCTTCGCGATGGACTGCGAGGCAGCCGGTCTCATCTCCTCGATGATCTCAGCCGCGTTGTTGTTCAGGAACTGGTTCATCGCCTCGCCTGTGTGTTACATACATGTTGTCTTTATTCAGTTTGTCATTGTGAAAAGATGTATTTTTATGGTTATCACAACCATTTATTTATTTAGCTTATGGTTTTGTAGTCATTTATTTATTTAGCTTTTATCCTTTTTTGAGGGTGTGCGTTGATCAGAGCGTTTCATATAATCTTATGGTTTTAGGCCCGTGGTTCTTAAACTTTTAGTCATTAAGGACCATTTCTGTCTAATCATTGATCATCCACTTGGTTGACTGATTGTTTTGTTATACAGTAACGATATGTAAATAAATAAAGGATATATTCTATCTATGTATGCATAAAACATGTAATAATTATTTTAAGGATGTCTCCGCGGACCACTTGTTATGCTTCCAGCTACCAGTCACGTCGTCCATGGACCACTGGCTTAGAACCACTGTTCTACATAAACTAGCTAACTACAATTCGAAAAATAATAAAATAACTGACTAGACCAATCTACTATTCTAAATCTAGCTACTCCGCTCATCTTATATTATTTTGTGACGTCTTTTTCTATAATGAGCGATGACCAAAAATCAATTTTAAACCGAAGTAACAGTTTGGACCGTCTTGGTCAGTTTTAATAATCTGAGTAAGACCTCGTCTGCAGCTAAAGGTCATAACCAAAATAAACAATGCAATAAAAAAGCATGTATTCTCTGTTGAGACATTTTGATTAGTATTACGCCATTCCTTAACTAACAAAATATGTTCTGACTGAATACTAAAGAAAAGGAACAAAAAAAATTACCAATAACACTCCCGTGGTTGACCGTATCCCGAACCTTGAACCGGGAGTTTCTGAGTTTGAAGTCGACGAGCAGTCTGTCGGCCATCATGTACTTGACGTTGTCTCTTTCTATTTCCTTGCCGAAGATCTTAGCAATGGCGGCGACGTCAACTGAAATAAATATGCAAATTGAATGTACTGTATAATGTTTGTCTTTCAGGTTTTAATTACATTTCAATTTTTATATTCTATGTTATATTATGTTCCAGACTGTCTTCTTTTCCTTTTCTTATATCCATCCAAATGTTTTCTGTAGGAAATCGCCTAGGGTGATACTGTACTCTTTATTTTCATTTGTTATTATCTTTTATATTTTTGTCCATTTTGAGTGCAGTAAAGAATCTTAGAAGAAAACGTGTGTTTTTTTATTGAGAAATTCGGCGTAATCCTAGCAATTGCCTAAAGTCTGAACCGAGAAAGGAAACCAATAGGCACATTGTTTTAACACATGCCGATTATTTTAATCATGAAACCCACTGGAGTTGTTTTAACCTACTTCCTGATAATCGCCAGTTTTACTTGGCTATGCTATTTAGATGCAATATTATCTGTTACGCCTTTAAGTTGGAAAAGAAATCAATTTGCTACTGATTAAAGAAAAATTAAAGAAACAATTCGTTGAGCAAATATAATGCAATGGTTTGATAATTGTTCAAGCAAGAAATAGCTGCTAAAATCACGGTGCACCTAATTCATGATACTCCTGACTATTATATTCGGATTAATTAAAATTAATATTTTCATTATAACTACAAATAGAACCAATAAATATAAGTATAGACACCACAATAAAACATGAGTATAAAAAAACTGCATCAAAATCCGTTGCGTAGTTTTTAAGCATAAATAGGGACAGATAGACTGGGAGCGAATTTGTTTTATCCTAAGTAGTGAAGTCAGGCGAACCAGCGCCTGGTTGAAGCAGGCCCAAACGCTAATTTATAATGTAGTACGTATATAGATATAAATAATACTAACTGAAAGCAGCCCAGAAGTCTCCCTGCGACCTGACGGGGAACAACAGCACCTGTCCAGACACTTCGTACCGCCCCGTGATCTCGATACGAGGCAGCACCAGGCCTAAGTCGATACGCAACTTGCTCAAATCGGATCTGAAATGGAAAAATAAATCTTTAGTACATAAAAAATACATTAATTTATTATACTAGATTTTATTTATTTTATATTTTCTTCTATTTTTTCCTGTTTTTTATTGTGGAATTGAACTCGGTAAAGGATATAACGACTTAATATCAGAAAAAAGTATATACCAAATAAATTTTTAAATTCTTAACTATTGCCAAATAGAAAAAAAATATTTAGATGCAATTTATCAGTAGATTTTCGACAGTACTTATCTAAGGTTTTTGTACACTATAATGTCTATCACAGTTCTATCTCAATCTGATAATGTAATACCAAGTAAGAAACAATGCATTCATACTATCAAGTCGAATCAAATTCCAGTCACGATCAGAAGAACTGAAATTGTGTATAAATGTCATTGTGATAACGAGTAGACGAACAAACTTTGATCGGGTAGTATAGTGAACGATCTTTTGGCATCCAAATGCTTTGCTGTAATGCTATTGTCAAAATATTAGGAACATTTTTTCTCTTTCACATTTTATTACATCAGACATATTAATTTTATTAGATTACGCATTTGTATGCTTGTTGTTTATATGACAAAATATCACAAATAATGCGTTTAACAATTTTTTTAAAATTATATTTATTTATGTAATTATGCTTTATATACAGAGTATAAAAGCGGACTTAATTCCTGAGGCATTCTTTACCTGTCGACTTTTGAATGGTGCAGAAAGAAAATTAGTTGGCGCATAAAATATTGGTATTTGATAATTGAGAGTTTAATATTTAATTTTGGCGGATTTTACATACTAAAGAAATTCTTATAAATCTCTATGGTACGCAAGGTTTCCTCACGATGTTTTCCTTCACCGTTTTAGCCTGCCAGCGTTTGGGCCAGCGTGGTATATTATATGGCCTTACCACTCTCAATCGTACTCTCGATTGTAGAGGAGGCCCGTGCTCTGCAGTGGGACGTATATGGGCTGATACAATACTATTTAAAAAAAATTAAATACAATATATTTAATTTTAGTTCCAAATTCTGCCTCACGACAATAAAATTTAGACAATATTACACTAATGTCTGTCAGTCTAGCCATTCAACCTACAGTTCATTTGTAACTTTACTTGAAACAAGCGTTACGAAAAACTTGTGCAATTGTCGCGTAAGAACTATGGTTACAGAATGTCGTCATAGCAACAACTTTGTCTGCGAAGATGTCTTGTTCACCTCCTGACTCATTGAGATTTCCTTATTTAGGATATAAATGGGCCGGGTTATGTATTTTGAAGATCTTAAGTCAAGGTTCGTTGCTGAGTGGTTGGTTAACGTGTCTGTCATAGCTGAATATGGTCTGATGGGATTCTTCATAAATTGTGGAATTTCCGCCGTCTCCTTTACAATGTATTTAAAAAAAATTGTTTTATTTTTAACTTAATATTACGGGAAAGGATTTAGTATAGTTATTAGTATAAATAAATATTGTTTTAGAGCTTACATGCACAGAAATATTCAAAGGTCAGTCAGACACCCCAAATTTTGGTTTTTTATTGCAATGAATGGCGACACAAGCATGCCGTTCGTCTGGTAAGCGATACGACCGCTTATGAACAGTAGCAAAACCAAAGAACACCTTCAATTACAAAGCAATGCTTGGCATTACACTGCGCTCGACATCCTAGGACATAAGATGTTGTATCTCAATATGTCCAGTAGTTAATCTGGCTATAATGTCCTTTAATCCAAAACACAACAAAGCATTTACACTGCTATTTGGCGGGAGAAATATACATTGCGTTGGTACCTACCCAGGCGGCCTCACACATATGAGAAACCTAATACCAGTAACCCTATTTGTACTAATTAAAACTAATTACAAGTAAATGCTTTATATGAATACGATAAAGTACATTATATAAGCGGTTGTAATTTTACTAGCCATAAAGAAACCTATTTTATGAGTTCCATTTACTCAGCTACTTATGTAATACACTAATAACATGCAGTAAATAGGTATTACTCGCATTAAGGTAATCGAAGCTAATACAGATTCTAATTTGATACAGACAAACTGACATTATACCTCTTAAATTGGTATTAATCGTCCCAGTCTTATTTAAATTATATTTTCAGCTATTTTTTGAAACTTATTATTTTCCTTTTATCTTAATCTTTTTGTTGAAAAGATAAAGTTAAATTCTACATAGCTCCTCTTAACCAATCATCAAATTGGTCGGTGATGAGCTGAATAATATTTATAAATTTTGGTAACTCATATAATACTGAAACGGGTAGATATTTTGCTAATCATTTTTTTAAACTGCAATCGCTATACCCACTATACTTATAGCAATCGCATATTCATACAACTTGATATAATATAATTGCTGGTACTTATAAATGTTCCATAAGTAACTTTTTCACTCGAACCTTTATCTTAGTTCACATGATGCTATTTGATCCCCGTCCCTTCTTATCTGATTTATTTTTCGCACTGAATGGCGAGACGAGCACGCCGCTCGCCTGATGGTAAGCGATACAACCGCTCATAAACAGTAGCAAATCCAAACGACACCTTGAATTAATAAACAATGCTTGGCTTTCAATAAATCCAGAACCCTCGAAGACCCACCTGATCTTAGTAACTGTGTAATTACTAGGTCCGATCACAGTGATGTTGTTGAAGGCAGCGGTGACCCTGACTGGTCCAGCGGAGTTTTCCATCACAAGACGGTCGATGAAGAGTGGCTCCACTGGAGGCACCTGAAGGTCTGGCAACCCTCGTGCCAGGTACGGCCGTAGGTGGTTGAACGAGTTCTTGATGCAGGTGTCGATTTGAGGGTCGGCTCTGCTGCAGGGAAGGATGTATTCGGCTGGAAAGAAGAAGAAATAGTGTTGAAGAAAATAGAAGTAATTGCATAATTATTTCCTTCTCTAGTTAGGATGTTGATGATGACACCATTTTTATGAGGAAGTGACGAGTCGAGTAGTTCATTTGCTGGATTATAAAATACACGCCTGCCAATAAATAGAAGCAACACATCCAAATTTATGAAGCAAGCAAATGACACATATTTATCAGTATGTACTGTATCAGGCCATATATACGTCCCATTATAGGGCGTTCAACACCATCAACACTGCGATTGAGAGTGGTTAGGCCATATAGACCACCACGCTGGCCTAGTACATATTGGCAGGCTTTACATACCATAGAAATTCATGCAAATCGCTATGGCATGCAAGTCTCCTCACGATGTTTTCCTTCACCGTTATAGTGCTTGTTGATTGAATATCATACACATATGACTCCGAAAAGTCAGAGGTGTGCCCTGGGATCCGAACCCGCGACCACCATTAAAATTTTGGCAGTCGCGTCTGGTCCGTTTACCAACAGGCCACCACGCACTTAATAAGCTAAAATCATATTTTTATTGTGTTAGGAACTAGATAGACTTTCAATCAAGTAATTATGGTTGCTGTCAGTTAATATGCATATCTAACAATCTAACGTATGCAATTATTTTGCAACATAATCATAGGCCCGTTCGAGATGTTCAATTAAGTTTATTGAGCAATTAATAAAAAAAGTGCAGAGAAACGATTTAAAATACTCTTTTATTTGTTTTAGGCATCTTAGAGCACTTGATTGCTTGTGGCAGTAAATTATTGATAAACCCAAGTGTACACTTACGGAATATAAGTAAAAATAGTATTTTCAATCATTAGATATTTTTAAGCATGATGAGTGGGTGATGAATATAATCAGGACGAAGAATTGAGAAATAACGATTTAACAATTTTACTTATTAAATTATTAAAAAAAGAAAACGAAAAACTTTAGCGTTAAGTCGAGAATTCTAATTTATTACGACTATGAGGGAATTTAAATGCATTGTGGTCTGTTTGTAACGGACCAGAAGCGACTGCCAACATGTTTATAGTGGTCCCAGGTTCATATTCTAGTGTATACCTATTGTATTGACAGTCAACCACCACCCACTATAACGGTAAAGGAAAAACTCGTGAGAAAACCTGCATACTATAGCGATTCCGAAGAATTTCCAGGTATATAAAATTATGTAAAAACCGCCAAACAGCACTAGACAAGCGTGGTGGACTATACGGCCTAACACCTCTCAATCGTACTCTCAATCAAAGAGGAGGCCCGTGCCATGCAGTGGAACTTATGTGGATTGGTACAGATACAGAGAAGGAAAATGTAGCGACTTAATCAATGGATAGTACGATTAAAACGCTCACAGAATAGTGGAATTATCATTTGTTCTGTGGTAAAGCCATATTATAGTCCACCATGTGGACTTAGTGCGGGTTGGTGGTCTCAATCAGCATGGTTACCTGTCTGTAAAAAGTCCATGCATTCCTCAGTGTATACCAACCTCAGCTGGTGTCGTAAGCCTGTTTCGATATAAACAAACAAAGAAGGCCTGTGGTTACATAAGCGAGTGGATTAGGCTCGCGGTGACAAGGTGACGCAAAGAGCGATGACCGACACGGCAATTTAGGCCGAAAAGTGAAATTTTCGCGTGCCAAGGACGAGTTCAGTGGGTCACAGAAAAGACACGTACTTTTGCATTTGTGAGTTGAGTGTTTTCTTGGTTGCTATTTGAGGAAAGTGGTATAAATGCTCGGTTGTTGGTATTACATACATACATAAACTGACGCCTTTTTCCCAGAAGGGGTAGGCAGAGGTGCCAGCACACCCACATTTCGTTTTGTATGTTCCGTCCCACAATGTAATGGTGGCGAGCCTATCGCCATATCGGGCACAAATTCCTGACTCTGGGCTGATAATGAATAGAAAAATCCAACATCACTTTGCCCAACCCGGGATTCGAACCCGAGACCTCAGGTTTGTAAACGTACCGTAGTACAACTACGCCACCGAGGCAGTCAGTTGTTAGTATTAGGATGGCTAAATTATTATCCTGGACAACCGTTATGACTTAACCTAACAACAATTGCAGTGTCAGACATAGGAATCGATAGCAATGCTTCTAGACATACATACCGTACGAGTCACGAGATAAATTACGCGACTTTGCAACGATTTAATTTCATATACCATCATAGTTCTTGGAACAATATTGGCCACCAAAATGTTAATACTAACACGACAAACAACTACAATGCATTTATTGAAATTGTACACTCTTATGTCATGGTAAACGAGTATTACGTCACCATAGAAATAAAACGTCCAAAACCAACATAATTACTAGGCCGAGTGGATTAATATTGAGCAAACTGTGGAATTATGCGCATATTCTACACACTTTCTACGCGTAAATCGTTTTGAACTTGAACGTATCGGTTTCTCATACAAGGTCAGCAGCTGTTATATAATTTATAACGATTGGCGCGAACCGCGACCCAAAAATTGTTGCGCAAGTTATTATTTACGCACATTCTTGTGTTGATAGAAATTCAATCTCTATTTGAACATGTAATTGAAGTTATTTGCGAAATTCTTGGCAACTTTTATTATTACTAATATTATTTGAAATTCTGTAAGTTATCTATCTTCTATTGGAATTTGGAATTACAATTAAATTTTAAAAAATATCTCCTGAACGCATTTTTTTATATTTTTTCGTAATATAAACAACAAGTATTTACACTCGTTATCTGATAGTATTAACATGTCCGATACAATAAAATGTGAAAGAGAAAAATTGTTCGTAATATTTTGAGAATAGCATAACAACGCATTGGAACGCCAAAAGATCAACCAATCTATTATTTGATGCGTGACTTTTCAATTCAGTTGCTGGTGTTTAAATAATATGTGGGTAAATAAAATCTCGCCTGTACCTTTATTAAGGACAACAAAACTTAGGCAGGTATTTATTTCCCGAAGACGGGCCTATGATAGGGGCAAATATAACTGCCAGGGCTGAGTGCCCAGGAATTCATAGGCGAATATACACACAGCATTTACACAGTGTGGTGGTTGACATGGGAATCTAGGCCAATTTTAGAACTCAGATGTTTTATACACTACCGTGAGGTCTATAAAGCGGTGTCAAACAAAAATCGCATTTAAATGTATTAATAAAAACTATTTTTTTATTGCTTGACTATAAAACGATTAATTGAATTTATATGAACAGGATTGTATATTCAATGCACATGTATAGGTTAGAAATTGAACAATAGTATACTTAGTATATGATTAGTATAAAGATGTAAATTATGAACGTTTAAAAAAAAGGCAAAGTTTTAAGTTACTTTAAAGTTAGAACTAACACACACATTATTTTCGGTCACCACTTTTATTTATAGCAGTAAGATGTCTCTATTAAGGAATTACACTTTAATATTCAATAGAGAAATTATTACGTCGGCATATTGTGCTTCGTATACAAAATATACATTTTACGTCATATTAACAGTCATGATATGTAAAAAATTATTTAGGTAGTCTCCAAGCGTTTGGTATGTACCATATTTTCTCCCAGTTCCCAGTACTAGTTTCCTGACAAAATTTTCCGTTAAATAATAAATACACCCAATAGACACATACACAGTCTTGACCCCACACTTCGAGTCTTGAAACGTGTGCATCAAAAACTACGAGAGAATTTTCGGTCTCACAAACCCACAGACCCAAACAAATACTTGTAGGTCACTCAAACATTTGTCGCGGTGCCGGGATCATTTATGGATTTTCAAGGGCGGTATATATGTATTTCCTGGTAAGTAAGATGCTCCATGACAGCTATTTATTGTTGGTAGGTCTCTCATATATCAGAGGCCGCCTGTGTAAGTACTACACTATTTCTCCCGCCACACAGCAGTGTAAATGCACTGTTGTGTTCTGGTTTGAGCTAGAGTAACTACTGGACATAATGAGAAATAGCATGTTATGTCCCAGTACGGCGAGGAGAGTACCAAGCATTGCTTTGTAATTCATGCTGTTGTTTGGTTTTACTAGTGGCCATGAGTAGTCGTACCGCTTACCTTCAGAAGAATCGGATGCTCGTCTCACCATTCGTCACAATAAAAAAGTAACGTTTTTGTTTCCTTGCTCATCTTGCAAACAAGCCTAAGATTTTTTCTTAAAAAATTACGAAAGTGAATGAAGCAACGTCTAATTTGTTTAATTTAGATAAAAGCGTGTTGCAAGCAAAGATTGGATCTGTGCACGTAATTCTAACAGTGCAATTTGTAACGTGTTCAGAGTACTGAACGCATGACGCACCAAATTGGTTGAGAAGTGACTACGCAACTTCGGTTATGGTTAACTATGCGTCCCATTTCCATTGGAAGTATCCCAATTTACGCTACCTCGTCCCATAAAAAGTATCGTGTCGTCGACTTATAGCGTAATCAATTACAGAAGTAAGATATTGCACAGTTTATTAATATTCCGTCGCCTATGATCATCAGGGATAAAGTAAGAATCTAATGGTGAAAGAAGTTTTCAAATCGGTCCAGTAGTTTCAGAACCAATTTATTGCAATAAAATCTTTCCTCATTATAATATTAATTTAGATAAAGATACTATGAGAACATAACGTGAGTACCATCAAGAGCAGTACACATACCGCTATTTCTTTTCCTGCTTGTCATTCTTCCCCAGTCACACTATCTTAAACAAACAATTTAATCCTCCAAGGTGAATGAACCAAAAAGGGAGTAGTATGCGGTTGCGGTGATCTGATTGGTTGCTACGTATTAGTATTCAAAGTAGCCAACATTTAGACCATTAATCATCATCAGCCAAGGATCCACAGGAGTGACGTGACTACCAAAGTTACATAGATAGTTTCGCAAAAGTTGACGCAACGCGCGGCGTCAAGGGCAACGAGCCGAATCGATTACCGCTGACGATCACCGAAATGGGTATTTTTTGCACACGGTAAGGAGTAAAGTATTGAATTTTATTATTGATTTTACAAGAAAAATATTTAACGGTAAAATGTTTACGACAACATTTAACAATTAAAGACATAAATGAATGATTTTAAGTTATGGATGGACATAAAACTACAGTGCTCTTAATGGTATGTCCAAAGCTGTAGTCCATACTGAGTGTCAAAAAAGAAGAGATAAATCTTTTCAAGAGATATATTTCTTTTTAAATCTTTCATTGGCTTCTAAAATGCAACAGGATTAAGGTATTGGGTTGGGATGGAACCTGAAACTCTCAGTTGGGGGTTTGTTTCGCGTGCGGAAAAACGTTTTCATACGGTAATGTGTATTGGTCATTCATCAACAGTTCGATCGTGATATGATGATGATGGAGTTAGACTAATATTTGTATGAGTCAAAAATACTTGTCGTATTATTTATAAACTCTTTCCTCAACAAATCAAACTAATGACATGTTATTGAATCTTAACACGTAGTAGGCGACCATTAAAATTTTATGCAGCCATAGAAAGACAGGCAAGGCGAGCCATCTTACCAAACGCACTAGTATTCCACTCATGTCTACCACTAGTCTCATTGTTCGAATTTCACAAGGATAAACCACAATGCTTCAGCCAGTTACTTTTATTAGCTATTGTACTTTATTCGCTAACTTAAATACAGATTTATGTTATTGTTATTTTGTATATGTATTGGGTTGGATAAAAATAGAACACATCAATGCACTGAGCTCATGGCAATGTGGTTATGGCTGAAGGTGCGACTTCGCCTGAATACCTGTTTTATATTTGTGTTTGAAAATTATGCATCTGTAATCGCCGATATACGTACCACTACTGGGTACCTTCTCTGTAATCTAGGAAACGATTAAAAGGGTTACTAAATACTAAAAGGGTTACTGGACTATTTCGGGTTAGGGGACTTCATCTTCCACAATTCTAACAAATCGTCAATGTATGCAGGTTTCCTTACGATATATTCCTTCACATTGCATGGTGTTTGACTATCAATACACACATGACTCCGAAAGGTCAGAGGTGTGGACATGTTGGCAGCCAGGTTTGGTTACCAACAGGCTACCACGCACTTTTTCAGTTAATTACATTTAGTGAAAGTTATGTGTGCTAAGTTAATTGTATGAAGGAATGCTTATTCAACGTTCCAAATTTGCCATCACATTCCTTCCCCATATTTTTTACGCCGAACTCAACGTCAGCAAATATGTGAGGGTGTATAAAACCACAAAGTTTCAATTGGATAAATAACCGATTGAAAGATATCTTAACGTAAAAATTAGAAGGTTTCACTACTTGCGTTTCTGCAAGGTGTCACCTTCGCATTGTCGGATCTATTTCACGACTCACTATCAAACTAAAAATATTACTTCAATATTTAATAAATAAAAAATACATATGCTCACGCCTTTTTCCCAGAAGCGGTACGCAGAGATACAACTAGGACACCCACGTTTCGCCGTTTATTGTCCGTTCTACGATGTGATTGGGGACGAGCCTAACGCCCTATCGGACAGAAATTCCTCACTCCGGGATAATATTGAATAAAAAAATCCAATACCAGTTTGCCCGATCCAGGATTCGAACCCGAGACCTCAGCTTTCCAAACAACTGCTCCACCGTGGTAGTCCCTAAATGTTGTTGGCATAAACTGCCCTGGATATTGGCGCTGTCGGTTAGCCGCCGGCTGTGAAACTATAGGCCGCGGGTTCGCGGGTATTTACTCTGGCACATTGTACCTTCAATCCGAAACACAACAGTGCATTTAAACTGCTGTTTGGCGGGAGAAATAGACATTGCAGTGGTGCCCACCCAGGCGGCTTCTTACATATGAGAGACCTACCATCAGTAAAAAGTATTTAAAGTAAAAGTAAAGCCCTCTTTCACATTGGGGGATGAAATATACAAGACGAAACGTGGGTGCTCTGGTACCACCTCTGCCTACCCCTTCTGGGAAAAAGGCATGAGTTTATATATGTTTGCATATGAAGACTGCTACTCAATCTCTTCAAGTAATTTACTAACGTACAACAGTTCCTAGACGACACATTACGTGAATATCTTCCTGTTCCACGGCTTATATGTGAACTGCAGCGTGACTGGTAATTGTATAGCTAGGAAACTGATGGACTGAAGTCACTTGAGAACCACGCACTAAAGAACTGCATGACGTAACAATCCGACCATTTGTCAGGGATAATTTCATTGAATAATATGATGGTAAACTCGGTAATTTAGGTTTGACAGTCTCCGTGGCGCAGTTGGTAAGACGCCGGCTGTGAAACAAATATTTGTGTGAACCACTGGTATTTGTTTCGGGTCTGGGTGTTTGTGAGACCGAAACGTCTCTTGTACTTCCTGATATTCACGACACAAGACTCGATCTTTCATATTAATGTGGGCTCAAGAATATGCATATGACTGGTGGATATTTGTTTATTTATTACCACCACTGTAATTCCTATATGTATAAAGTTAACTACGACTTTCAGGTATGGCTCGTAAATTTTTACACAGGATACCCTACAAAGGCAGGTGTTTCGCAATCCTAAAATAGTCCATAATTATAATTCTGTATCGCCCCATATACGCCTCACTGTTGAGCTAAGGCCTCCTCCACAATCGAGAGTACGATTGAGAGTGGTTTGTCCATGTAGTCCACCACGCCGACCTAGTACGGGTTGGCAGACTTTATATATCATAGAAATCCTTCCAAATTGCTAAGGGGTGCAGATTCTTCCACGATGTTTACAGTGTACAGTACAGTATAGTGCTATACTAACGCGTTGTTAAAATTTGGTCACTTTAACAACGTTAAAATAGTCAAAAAAAGAAAAGAAAAAGATTTAAAAATTAAAAAGAAACAGTTTAAAACAGTAACAGCCCTATGTGCTTATATAACAAACGTAATTAGCTCTCAGCAACCTTATGTTCGTGTCATAATGAATATGAATGTGGCATAGAATGTGAAAATTTGGGCTAAACAGAGCACGACCAATTATGCCCTTTATCACGAGCGCCATAATGTTAAATATTGTTGTATTTATGTTTAAAGCCAAAGAGTATCCCACAGAATATTTTAAGGCTTTTAAAATACCGTCATTATATCTAGATTCTAGACGTATTATACATAACAAAACGATATATTATGCTTTATTTTATAGCTAAAATCAATGTCAGTTACATAAAAAAAAAAACAGGACAAACATTTGAAAAACAACCAGTTGTATAATCCATAAACTTATTATCAATAATTTTCACATAAATCAAATTTATATGAATTGGATGCGTATCATAAATAATTCTGAACACTCAACGACCATTTTAGGCCGTAGAATCTTTCGCACGCTTTCGTAATGTTTAATATTCAGTGCGTTGCAAAACTCATCAATTCTTCAATCAATAGAATATTATGGACACGGTAAGGCAATTTTTTTGGCAAATATATACACAAGACATTTCTTCAATGGAGATTAACTTGACCGACTATGTTAGTTGATTGCGGCCTTGACATGGTTTTGCGTTTCACATGGCATAGAAATAAAATCGAGATATATTCATGAATTCTACAGCTGATGTGGGTTTTCCCCAACAAAAATCTTTTTCAAAAACATAATCGCTTTTTTGGTTTTCCTTAGTTTTACTTAGAACTAGTGAATGATGAGTTCTACAACTGAATACTGATGTGGGTTTCCCCTAACAAAATAACCTTTTTCAAAAACATAATTGCTTTTTTGCTTTTCCTTAATTTTACTTAGAACTAGTGAATGTTTCAAAAAAACTAAGTACCTTGACATTCAAAAAATTTATTGACTTCTCAAAATTATAGCTAGTTCAAATGAAATGTTGGGATAGAGTATACTTGGACCTAGGTTACCAAAGTAGACCTAGGAGGACAACAAAGATTAGACCAACAGTTAAGAGAGTAGACCGTTTATTTTTATATAATTAAATTTTAACGGTCTTTATAAAGAAAAAAGTTATCCTTTGAGGTATTATGGGATACTGCTGAATACTTATAATTTATTTATATAGTTATTGTATTGGTCTATTTAACTACGAATAAACAAAATGTTACTTAAAAAAGCATTAATTTAAACAAACAATAATTTGTTTACCGGAAATATACTATTTTATATATGTGATTACAATACTATTGATAGTAAATGGCATTGACAAAACTATTGTTTTTAAGAATAAACAACTCATAGACAATATTTCCTAATTAGTTCATTACGCGCATATTCAACCTCATTTTAACCCCGAAATTATTAACAATGGTTTCTCAATCTTGTCGCATAGATAATTAGAGAAATAGTGACATTTTTAAAATGCCTGATTTACACAACTTCATTTTAGTTCACCTGTGACATGTGTTGGTAACAGATTTTATAACATTTCCTAATACGAAAAAAGTCAAGTCACTAACTAGTACTTTATACATAAGATGTTACGCGCAATTAAGCAACTAGTCAAACATAGATACCTAAAACAATATCTGGTTTTTCAAATACAATTTATAAACGTACTAATTTTGCTATCGAATGTTTTGTCTTCTTCAGTCAAATTGAATTTATAAGTTGTATGAAAGGAACAAAATATTCTATTGATGACTAAAACAGCTTTATAAATTGTCTATGAATAAAGGCATTTAGTAAAGTTAATCCGAAAAGAACAGGAATCCACACCATAGAGTTTATGACCATCATGTTTTGTGAAATTTATAAAAAACCGAAACAATGCACAAAACCAGAAGATCGCGCATAGTTTAGGAGACTGTCCCGCTCTCACACCCGCCTCTGCAACTCCTGTAAGCCAGGATCAACAGAGGCACGCAATGTAAAGACACCGAGCAATGAAGCTCGCCGAGTCTGCTGGAATGTCTAACTTGTCTTTAACCCGCAACGAAATTAATCAGAAAGTTAAATTAATAGGAGGAGTTGGAAATAAAAAAAGATCGCGCATATTTTAACTGAAAGTAAAATACACTTCAAAATATTTTTTTAATTGGTACATATGAAGTTATGAATTGCATTCCTATTCGATATATTAATCCCGGAGGTGTAATAGAGGAATGTAAGTGCTTTTAAATTATATTTATTACAAACGCTTATTTATTATTGCTGCAGAAGAAAATATAAATCCAATTTTTTTTTAATCTTCGACATTTTTTTATCTCTACAGCCAGTAATACGCGTAAATATTAATATTTTACTCACAGATATTATCTCATAAAGGACTCTATTTGTGATTACAACTATAAAGTAAAAAATGTGCGAAACTCATAGTTTACAACATAACAGGCAGTTTCTTCGATATAATTCATGTAACGTTAATTATTATTTTGTATTCTTATACAAACTTAACTGAGATTAAAAATATGTAGAATCGATAAATTAAGAACCTAGATAATTACTATAATATTTTGTATAGATGAATAGACCATTTTCTGCGCAGCTCTCTGAAGGAAAACCCTTTGAAAAGTTATTCGAAGAGGAATTATTGTCTAATCTACAATATATGGGATCAATGAAATTAATCGTGCAAACCTTAAGTAATGATTTATTAGGTAACATATCGAATATTTTATCTTCATAAACCAAAACAAAAGAAGCATATTTTTTTAAAACTCCTAGCCAGTAACGACTACAAACTTGGCAACGTATACAACCTTTTTTTATATAAATTTATTTTTATTTTATGAACAGCATTTACACACGCAGAAAGCAAATAGTCTTTAACATTACAGATGATTTCGTCGCAATCAACCCTAAATGCTTTAAAGGTCATATTTCGGCCAAAAGGCGATGTTGCCCAACCTGGCAGGGCGTTTCATCATGCCAGAACATGCGTCGCCGTACTGTATGTGAATTTCATAACTACATTTGAATACAATAAATATGCTATATGCTATTATTTATGTGCTAATATGCTAGCCTTCTTTGGTTAAATATTCGTGCAATAAGTGTGTAATTATTAGCACAAGATTGTTTATCATTTTAAAATTTAATTCATTATTCACTATACTATTAAAAGAAAACGCTAGTGCGTTTTTTAAAATGTGCTCTTTAACAAATGCTCCTTAAGAAAGGAAGAAAAAAGGATTTATTCACACAACATGGAACTCATGGAATTAACAAATAAAGTACATACAAGACATAGGAAAACAAAATTTCAAAAATACTTAAACACTAACTATTAAAAAACCTAACATAGTATTTGTATACTGAAAAAAAAAGACATACGAGTAGCACGCTCACATTATGCCAATTAACAATTATTAACCAACAATTATTTAACAATTAGTTAAGAAGAAGAATTAGCTCGAAAATTGTTCTCAAATGAAATATATGTTAATTTTAAAATGTATTTTTTGGTTGTTTTGGACATTGTATTCTAGTTTTTCTAAACCTTTTCTGATTTTTATAACGTCATCGATTTTATTTACCTCAGATCTCAATTTATGGGGAAAATGCATCTAAAGGCCCAATTTAAGAAATGTATGTCGCGATAAATGTTATGAAATTCGTCAAACAAATTGTGTCACATATTTTATAATGCTACAACCACAGTCGTTATGCTCCATCAGAAACTGTGCCTAAACAATCTGACATTAGTCTAACTACCTTATCCATAGACAGATTAAAAACCTATTTTAGCAAACAAATTTTTTGTCCTTTTTGCTCTGACTGAACTCAAAAGTAGTTCGAAAGGGACAAAACATTTTATAAAGGCTTTAAAATTGTCTATGAATATAATAAGTAAAATAGCAAAAAAATATAAAACCCTTTTAATTTTGATGTAGTACTTGTACTGCCATATTAGGCTGTGGTGGAGCTGTCATAGACTCTTATCTAAAAGCCCCTAAATAAATATTGATTAAAAAAATATCTGTGCTAAATCCGCAATGTCTAATTCTTGGAAGCTAGTGGGATTTGTCATGTGATAATGAGTTAAAACGATAGTTTTATCTGAAAATAAACTGACCTATTTTTAATGGGTTAAAAACAATACTTATATACTTGAGACTTGTTATCTAGTCAATTATATATTTTTTTGTTTTATAAAATTGTACGAATGATTGCTATTTCTCTGTTAAAATAAATATCAGAATAGTTTGGAAATAAAAAATCAATAGAATATTCATATTTTAGTTTAAAGTTGTTATAATAAACTAAATCAATGTCTCCACATTTCATATGTTATGTCATAAAACTATGCCGTAGGCGCTCATTTCACGCCTATGCAAATAAAATGCTCGCACTTATGCAAATTAGATTGTGTCAATTTGAGTAATACTTTATTGGTCAAATGTAAATATTTGACTTTTGTAAAACGAAGAAATAAACTGATAAAAAATAAAATGTATAAAAAGTGAGTACGGTCCAGTTTTTTTTTAAACTTCAAAAGTTTAAAAACTTATTTAGGAATTTAAAAAAGGTGTAATGTTATTTATATATAATAAGTTATCACTGAATGTGTTTTTGTATCGTATCTAAGGTCTACTATAAACTTACGTGTTGATGTCAGGGCGTTATCACTTTCAGCAGCCTCTCCATTGTGACATATCTCAGTCAGGCACAATACCAAAAGGGTCAGCATACAACGGCCAGCCATTGTCATTTTTAAATATTTTCCTTTTTCAAAAATATTACCCAAAGACAATGTTCTTTTTTTAAAATCAATCCATTCTTTGATCACAGTACAGGCACAAAAGATTTTCGAATTTCGAATAATATAGTTCGGAAAGACCGCGTGCGTGGTTCGGCGGTTAGTGTCGAATAGACGCGGGCACGGGCGGCGGCTGAACAAGCGCACGTCTCATTTTGTTTGAAGTGAAAGCAAGGAGCTATGTGTTTTATCGCGCGCAATTTTCGTCATCCCTCAGTAGGCTCCCCACTTTTCCGACTGACTATTTCCCAAGGGCGTATCCAGGGAAGGTCGCGGGGCCTCGGCCCTCTAATGATTTGATAATGGGTGACTATAATTATACTTCGTGCCGGATATGTTTATTCGCTTGGGTGGAATAATGAAACTCGCTGTAAATTGTCAAATTATATCCAAAACACCATGACATAATAAATGATTTAACAATTTTTTATGTCATACACAATTATGTGTTTTGGTATAATAAAATAAATTCTGAAAACTGCTATCTACCGTTGGATCCGGTGTTAACGCACGAATATACTTACTAAATTCTTAAATTTTTTAAATACAGGGCAGAAATTGGTATAAATTGACCAAATAATTTAACCCCCAAAATTATTTCCAAATCCGCGCGCAGCTTTTACAAAACATAATATGTAAAAACCGTAGGACATAGTTTTTATATTTTATGCACGACGCTACCGTTATTAAAGATTTTCTTCACCATTATGTCACGTTTTTGTAAATGGATCTTGGTTGGCAAACAGTCTTCTTCCTGTAATATACGTACACTGAGTCATGGTTTAAAATTAAGCAACTCACTTCCTGTCGGTGTTCAAATTACCATAAACAATTTTACTTTTCAAAACCTTGAGAATTTGTTTATGCTTTTACGAAATTACAAAGTACATAATTCCATCGTTTTTTGATTTTCCGTGTTTATAGAGCTGTCTGCTGAACATTTGTCTTTTTTATTTTTTTATTGCAACACCTTGAGTTATAAAGCAATGTTTGGCATTCCACTGAACTTGACATCCTGACAATGTTCTTCAATTTGAAACACAACAAAACATTTCCAATGCTGTTTGGCGGGAAAAATAGCCATCGCGGTGGTAACCACCCAGGCGGCCTCTCACATATGAGAGACCTACCATCAGTAAAAACAATGTCTTAAACGAGAGTGGCAGTTTTTTATTTTTTTATTTTCCTTATGGCCATGTCTACTATGACGGAGAATAAAAACCTCTTGAGGAAACCTGCATACCATAGCAATTTGTAAGAATTGGCCAGCGTGGTGGACTAACCACTCTCAATCGTACTCTCGACTGTAGAGGAGGCCCGTGCCCTGCAGTGGGACATATATGGGCTGATACAGTACAGTACAGAATAGTCATGTCATGTACATGCATATCATGGGCACAGATGGACACACATGACTATCTATGGAAGCAGTAAATCGAATAAATAACTACGGAACGTAACAAATTAGTTAGTGAACGGTCTAGTCACTAGTATCCCTTATTCTAAAAAATATAGATAGATTAAACAAATAAAAAATTCCCACAGTTAAATCAAATTGTCAGACCTAGAAAATCGATACATCACAATTCCAGGACTACATTATGTACTAGTATAAGATGGCAATAACATGACGCAACAAATACACAAAATTTAACCACTTATAAATTATATTTATTTTCTTAGGGGAGGCCTTTTCCCAGCAACCATTTTTTAGGCTATAGTATAATAATAGTATTTATTTGACAGCCCCCGTGTCGCACTTGGTTAGACGCCGACAGCGAAACCAGAGGCCTCAGGTTTGATCCGCGCACCGAGAAAAATGTTTGTGTGGCCCACAAGTATGTCTCGGGTCTGGGTGATTGTGACACCAAAAGTCTCTCGTAGTTCCTGATGCCCACGACACAAGACTAGATTTTAGTGTAGGTCAAGACTATACGTGTGACTATTAGGTATATTTTAATATTTATTTATTAATAACTCATTATTTACATTTTTACATAATTGGCACGTGAAACTACAGCTGCCGATTCGGAGAACAACTGCCTGAAATATCCTTCTCAATTAATAACAAGTCTGTATTCAATAGAAGACATCCTGTGATTATTTTCATTTTTTACATAGTAGTAACATGAACATCTGCATGTCTTAATATAAAATACGATAAAACACCAATAAAATAGTTTCTGTAGTAACAAAATTAACTTGATCGCTTGTATCTGGCTGATAATTAGTTAACATCGTGTAAATTACTACGTACATCGCCGTGACGACGCCGCCACTTGCCCTCTCACCTCTTGATTTCATGTTCGGATGATAAGGCTCTTTGCAAACGCATGCTATCCGTGTTTTGAAAGTTTAGTCGTTAATAATGAACCTTAAAATATATTTATTTATAGTATACTTAGAATTACTCTGCTGAATATCAGCCTCAGGATTCCAAGTTGAAAAGTTCCATTCAGCGCTTGGGTGCAACCTTTCCTTGGTCTTCTGTCTAATTTGCTGGTCCGATGCTGCTCTTGGCGATTTGTGGTTAGTACTCTTGATAATCAAACCTCGGACAACACAAGAAAATATGTCAATTGTTATTTATTTCTATTTTTATATGTTATTCTAGACTAGCTCTCACCAGACAAATATTTGTGCTTGTTCCTTCCGCACTTTCCTTTAAACTCATTCATAAAATAAATCTATGTATTGTCACTCCATTATCAGCAGTTTTCACGTGGTCAAACATAAGTTCGGTGATACGATAAGGTCCACCGCAAGAGATCAATGGCGACACGTGATACTCACTAAAATAGACACGAAATGCGTTATTGTTTTCAATATCGTTCTATACTATGTTTTAATAAGTGAATCGCTCGTATGATTTTTTATTTAAAATATATTTATGATCTTCCTCTGGTTGAACCAATAAAAACTATGAAGAACTATAATTGTTTCTGTTTTCTTTTATCGTTAAAGCAACGTCTGTTTATTAAGCTTTAATACATAATCGATGAATTTTAGATTATAAAAATTAAGCCTTTAAAAATTTGTTGGGGGGGAGAATAATAATGATTTGACAACCTCCATAATGCAATAAGTTAGAGGCCGGCTGTGAAACAGGACGCCACGATTTGATCCCTGCACCGAGACACATTTAATGTTATCCAAAGGTAAAAGTTTCAGGTATGCCATATGAGTGTTTGTGAGACCGTAAAAATACTATCGTCGTTTCTGATACACACCAAATAAGACTCAATCAATCTTGATGTAGGCTTTTTTTGCCTGTTATATTTTAATGAAATCTGGATAGTCAGCTGTTTTTTTTTCTGCCTGTGTTTTATTTTGCTCGTTGTGTTTTGTTTCGCTGTAAAGTGTTATGTTTGTATCGTGAAGTGTGCCCGGCAAGGAGTGCGCGTTGGGTTTGAATCAACGAAATTCTGAGGATCAGTAAAACAAAGATGGTGAATTAATAATTTTGCCTTTTTATTACCTACGTTGGGCCAGAGTCATGAACTAAGACGTAAATCATATTACTACAGCATGCGTTACCCTCATTGACTGAGATAAATAACAAAGTAATATAACTAAACATTTTTTGTTTATACACATGCATAAAGTTTAAAACATGATGATTATCGACATTATTTGTTAATTAGCTACTGCGTCGTCATATTACGTCTTAATTTTTAGTACAATTTTTTATCAGTTTTTATGAGAAGAAATGGGATATTTAGTATATGAAAATAAGCATAAGTGTTGCATAATATCTCTTATAGATAATAATACATTGAGTCAGTTTGAAATAATGGTTAAGGTTTCAGGAATGGATGCAGGATGCAGGTCGCTTCCTACAGGTCAATGTGGAGATCAGACCAGGCAGCCTCTCACATTTGAGAGACCTACCACCAGTAGTTAGTATCATCAAATCAAATCAAAATGTTCTGTAAGTAAATAATCTTTCACAAGATCGTTTGAATCGTTAATATCTGTTACCACCGCTTCGGTATGTGTTGTAGCTGTGAAGAAGAAACGTCATTATTAGGTAACCTAGACCTCCTACGATGATTTATAATGTGATTTGATGAATAATATGATAGAAGCGGCCTGCACTCGGCTATTCCAGCGGTTTTTATCAAGTCGTCCGTCCTGCATTAGTTTAACTTTTTTCAATGCGATTAATGGCGAGACCAACATGCCATTCCCCTAATGGTAAGCGATACGACCACTCATGGATAGTAGCACAACGAAATAACATGAATTACCAAGCAATGCTTGGCATTCCACTGCGCTCGCCATCCTATGACATAAGATTTTAAGGCTCACTATGTCTATTTACTCGGGCTATAATTTCCTTCATAGCATATTGTCTGTGAGCCGAGCGGCAATAAAGATACCTTGATGAGTCAATTCACGAATTAAAAAGATTGAATTTTATTCCCTTTTAATTGTCATCGATATCCTACGCTATAAAATATTTAATACTTGTAAATGCTGTAATGGCATCATTAAAAAACATAAAACACATAATAATTTAAAAATTAATCTATTGTTTACTATGTCACATTTATGGTCGTTAAAAATATTAATTATAGTTTTATCTGTTGCTGATATTTCAGTCGCGTTTATCTTTCTTGCGGTCATTACTTCTTGCCTCTATACTCCTTCATACGACATTATATAACTCCCAAGATTTTTCGTTTCATTGCCTATTCTCATCAGTGTAAAACAAATAGCTGTAATATAACCAGCAATGTACTGTACTCAATGCGATTTATCCGTGGGTGCAATAGGTCGGCAACAAGTATTAAACAATAATCATAATAGTAATGTACCCGCCATCCCGAGTAATTATCTTCTTGTGTCTTGAGTTAGTTTCACTCCCGACATCGGTACAAAAGCTCAATTTTCCGGCGCGTGCAAAATGTGATTGTATACCGTGATTAATAAAATTAAAAGTGATTAGGACAATAAATTAATTAATTATTTTCATAATAATTTAATTTTATAATTTATTTTAATTACATCAAAATGGGTTTCGATTTTTCGAGAAGACAGTGGTTGACTATCGTCGTGATATCAATTGCTGATTTTTGTAATGCAATATGTGTCGCTTTGCAAGCGCCTTTCTACCCCCAAGAGGTTAGTACCCGACGTCAAAATTTATATTTGCTCATATACCCCTTTATTCATAAGGACTTAAGACAGTTTTCAAATGCCGTTAATATGAGCTGACTCAAAAAGTTATTCATAGACATTAAAAATCACTAATCAGCTAGTTATCCTCAGAACAATATCGGCCGATGCCAATAAACAAACCAAAAAAATTAGATCGAAGTCAATCTGGATTATTTTCTACTTTTCGATTGGTCTGTTATCATGTTGCCGTTGTTTTTTCACTACTGCGATTGATTATTGGCAATATAGTATCAGAAAAAAGATTGAGCTGTCAATCTCAAACACCAAGTTTTGGATTGGGATTGTTTATTGGCAGCGGCTGTAAGTAAAGCATATTTATCAGCAGAAAAATAACGAATGTCTATCAGCTGGACATATGATATTCTGTCAAGTGACCCAAATTACTTTTTGTCGGTGAAGTGGCAATATTAGTTAAAAATATGAAGAAAAAACTATTATATATAAATAGCAAAACTTAATAAACGTTTTATCTTCTCTTAACATGATTTAAGTAATTTACGTTTATATGGCTGATTTCTTATAAATGGGGGCGTTTATTTATTTTTCTGTATTTAATGTTTAAGATATATGTTATATATAAAAGGATGAGCATAGGCTTCTATAACACAGTAAATTATACTAGTTTGGAAGCCTGGGCCTTATCTAATGGCATCTGTCAAAATTGTGATGAATAAATGAATTTAAAAAATCACTAGCTAGTAGCTACCCAGACAGATATCATCTTAATATCTTTAATTATCTAAAGATAACGAACTAAATCATACACAGGACATGTTAATAAACAATATTTATTATTTACAAAAGATAGGACCTTGAGGAATAAAACAATGCTCTACAAAACGTCTCAAACATAATCAATCAATTTAAGGTCTTATAACAACGTTGTTTACATAAAGATATCGGTAAGGGCAAGTTAGCTATAAGACAATTTCAGTTATGGGTTGCAAAAATAAACTATAATACAATTACTGATTAGTAAAACGTCTTAATACCTACCAAGTGCGAGTAAGTTAGGACGTGTAGTTTTCTTTTCTTCAAATATTGCTTACCAACATAATAGTTTCAAAATTAAATTAAATACAACATTGCAGTTTTTGTTTTATTGTAATTTGTGTTGATGTTCTGTTCCCAAGGTCTCTTATACTTACACACCAAATAAACTAATAGGAATTTGACGTTTCATAGTTTTCAAGTCGAAACAATTTTATACAAGGTGTAGTTGTCCTTGTTCTTGTAAAATTTCATGCTAATAGCCAACTAAAATATTAGGTATCGTTTGACATTTCATACTCTTCAACTTCGTACGTTCGTTCGGCGTAACTAATACAATTTTAATATTTTTTTCCATAAAACTACAATTCCATGGTTTTACGCAAAGAACTGGATGCGTAAAGCTACAGACCGGGCTCTGTGGTGTACCTTGGGAGAGGCCTATGTCCAGCAGTGGACTGCAACGGGCTGATGATGATGATGATGATGATGACGCAAAATGTGATTTAATATATTTTTTACCGATACTATGAATGGGCATTCTCCTTTGCTATATGTGACTTTAGCAGTCAGTACATATAATTGAACAATAAGTAGGAATTCTAATATCACGTATACAATATAACGCTATTGTAATCAGCAGCTGATAACCTTACGAGCAAACGCGCAGCTTGTGATCCGGCAGCGGTCACTAGGCGCTGTCATGAACGAAATTTCACTGCTTTTGCAACATTATTTAATATTAAAAGTATTTAGCTACAACCTAAATATTTATATTACAAGTTATTTAGTAATTATAAGAGTATCTAATGAATGTAAAATTATTAATCAATTACTGTGAATTATTATACAATGTAATGAGCTTTCTGGACGATCGATACAAAAATAATATTTAAAAGGTTTTTTTTTTATAAAATAACGTAACGTTTACATTACATAGGTATGTTTTTTTTTCTATTTATGTCATATGACTTTTGTGGTCTGGGCCTTTCAATTAGAAATATGTTATCTACTCGTATATCTATACATATTATAATAAATTAACCGATCGATGTCTGTACATACATACATCTGTTTGTCTGCGCCTTTGTGCACGCAAATCTTAGATACCGCTGATCCGATTTCGCTGTGATATAGGAATAACTTATACCCTGGTTTAACACATAGGCTACTTTATCCCGAAAAATGTGTTCCCGTGGAATGAGCAAGGAGTTCAAATATATTTGTGATTTTTTTTTACTCTAAAGCAATTGAATGGGACAGGATTGCATGACTTGAATGAGAATGAGACGGGACAGGGCGGGATATAACGAGAAGGAACTGGAAAAGTAATACAGAGGACGACATTGAGGTTGGAAAATAAATAAAATAGTATGTACTGAACAAACATAATATGTTGCTGATGTGGACAAAACTTAAAAAGTACCTGCACCCGGGCAGAGCCGGGCCGGCACCATAGCTTTAACCACGTGACGGTGCTAACAAGATATTCTATATCACTTCAATTTGTAATTTCATTAATCTATCGGACTATCACACGGGTCAGTTGATTTAATCAATGTTGCACTGCAATAAATATTAGCACATGTTGAGATAGACTTGTACCTTCACACTAAAGCATGGAAATCTCGTGTTAGATTACGAGAGACAAACCAAAGGTATACGAGTGCTTTAGTTCGTCAGCCCCCGTGACGCATTTGGTTGAAAACCAGCTGTGAAATATGGGGCTGTAGGCTTATTTCCCGCATCGAGATGGCAATAAGAAAATAAGGATTAATGATACTACAATATAATACTAAAAAGTGCGTGGTGGCCTGTTGGTAAATGGACCAGACGCGGCCGCCAACATGTTCACGGTGGTCGCGGGTTCGAATCCCAGGGCACACCTCTGACTTTTCGGAGTCATGTGTGTATTGATAGTCCATCACCACGCACTAAAAACGGTGAAGGAAAACATCGTGAGAAAACCTGCATATCATAGCGATTTATAAGAATTTCTATGGTATGTAATTCCGCCAACCCGCATTAGGCCAGCGTGGTGGACTATATGGCCTAACCACTCTCAATAGAATTCTCGATTGAGGAGTAGGTCCGTGCCCTGCAGTGGGACGTATATGGGCTGATACAGATACTACAATTATCCAAGAATTATTTTTGATGATCTTTTGAGAGTAGGTCGAGATAGGACAGTATGGCCTTAGGACGATAAGGGTGATAAAATTGCCCCTAAACGATATCTGGATGATCTTTTGACAGCATGTTGGTACTAATAAGATTATTCAATTCTGCAAGTTTTGACTAACCTAATTCGGTTTTCGAATAAATCGAAACAAAATCAAAACAATGTTGTTTGTATTCTAAAATATGGCTCCATTGATTTAAATGAATTTTATTATAACTGTTGCAATATTATGTAAAAAAAAAGCTAGAATATCGAAACGAATAGATCCTTCGTCTGATATTGTCACTATTGTTCTTAAACGATACCTACAACAACAAAAATAAAAAATATTTGCGCATTTCTTCTGGAAATATCCAAGAAAAATTTAAATAAATAAATTATTATCTTAATCAAATCAATGCTAAATATAATACAAGAGATTTAAAAAAACTTTATCAGTTTATTTGTAAAACGACAAGGGCACTGACCTTTAACAAATTATTAAGAGAACTTGAAATAATTACATAAACAGCAGCATTATCAGTGAACTAATTGGAATCATCGAATGAACTCGACATATAACACGGATATGTCTTGTCCTTCTTCCCAACTGATTTACAAATTTAGATTAGTAAAAAAAACCTTCATATCACTACATAGTATAAAACAAAGTCGCTTTCTCTGTCCCCATGTCCCTTTGTATGCTTAAATCTTTAAAACTACGCAACGAATTTTGATGCGGTTTTTTCAATAGATAGAGTGATTCAAGAAGAAGGTTTATATGTATAATACGTACATATTATTGTACAGAAATCTATTTGTACCCGGGCGAAGCTGGGCCGGGCCGCTAGTAAACTTATAAAGTAAGGGGCCATCCATTAACTACGTGAGGTTTCAACGACTATCAAACCTCTTGTATCAGTCCATATACGTCCTACTGCAAGGCACGGGCCTCCTCTACAGTCGAGAGCACGATTGAGAGGGATTAGGCCATAAAGTAGAACACGCTGGCCTATTGCGGACTTCCATACCATAGAAATTCTTATAAATCTTTGTAGTATGCAGGATTCCTCAAGACGTTTTCCTTCACCGTTTTAGTGCTTGGTGATTGATTTTATCAATACACACATCACTCCGAAAAGCCATGAAACCTCCTATTTTTATTTAAATAGAAGGAGGATTTACAACCCACTTATGACCATTATATCTGGAACTACATTAAAAAAAGTATACCTAAGCAATCAATAACGTAACTTGTGAATTTTTTTTTTTTTTTTTACTTTATTGGTTTATCAGCAGTTGTTACAATATTACATGATCGCTGTACGTTATTCCACTTATATATGTAACATATATTTATGTCTCTAATTGTACAACTATTTAAGATAAACACGACATGCATTAGGTGTAGTCAAGTTAACAATAAAAAAAAACTATATTAAGAATGGGTAGATACAAAAAGAAAAGAAAAAGTGAACATTCTAAATTAATAATAAAAAAAAACAATAAAGGTAGGGCACAAATAATAATAGGATTATGATCATAATATTATGTTGTTTACACTGAATGGCTTATACATAAACAAATTAGTACTAATAATATGAAAGGTTTCTTAGTCGCAATATGATTTTCCGAAACGTATGCTCATTAGTGAAAAATATTGCTGTATTGTGTAATTTGTAAAATCGATAATGTTAATAAGATTAATTTTAAGTATTACTGTACTGTTGTTAACTCGCGTCAACTTTGGTATAAACCTGGTGGTTTTATTGATGCTGTTCATGTTATAATTTATGTAAAATTTTCTTTTCTATACAATAAATGAAAAAAAACTTATAATCTTTATCGGAAAGAAATAAATGTTTGTATTTTGAGTAGAAGATACTGAGAATGGATTTCAAAATTCTAATGAAAGAAGATAAATACGGAATTTAAAACTGTCTTTTACCAAAAATTCAGGATCTTTCTCTCTCTATACATCATCTTTCAACCCTTGTGGGACTGAAATACCTAAGTTTCTCTGAATCATTGAAGAATCCCTGTATCGTAATCACTCATCGTGCCAATTAAAAAAGGTTCAGACAAGTCCTTAAACTTCATTTTTTTGTCATCTATTTCAGGCAGAGAAGAAAGGCTGTACGGCAACAGAGTACGGGCTGGTGTTCGGCATATTTGAGCTGGTGGTGTTCGTGATCAGTCCTGTTTATGGTGCGCACCTCAACCGATTGGGGCCTAAACTACTGTTCAACGGTGGCATACTTACCACTGGAACCTGTGCTATATTGTTTGGGTAAGGCATCCTACTTCCTATCATACTATTTTTTTTATTCTTTCCATCCATCCATCAGCTAAACGAGGTCCACTGCTAAACATAGGCCTCCCCCAATGATTTCCACTGTGAAGTGTTACCTTTACCAGGTCGCCTGACCACTTTACTGCACACAAAAAAGAACAAAATACCATACAACATTTTACAAATAAAATTAAAGAGAACGGTTGACGGTCTTATCACTCTAGGCGAATACTTACAGACAAACTTTGGATGGATATAACACAATATTTGGTTGGATAATATTATAAAGATTAAAGTTTATGTGCTTATTTCCTCACACTTAAACGGCTGGACTAATTTCGATAAAACTTGCTATGAAAATAGCTGATACCTTGGATTAACACACAGGATATTTCATAGCATACCATAGCGGTTCATAAGAATTTCTATGGTATGTAAGTCCGCCAACCCGCACTAGGCCAGCGTGGTGGACTATATGGCCTAACCACTCTCAATCGTACTTTCGATTGTAGAGTAGGCCCGTGCCCTGCAGTGGGACGTATATGGGCTGATACAGATATTTCATAGAAAAATTTCGTATGCCCGTGGGATGAGCAAGCAATTAAAATATGTGTATTTGCTATTCTTTCAAAATCAAAGGTATAGTTTGGTACAAAATATAGGAATGAAATGGGATATAAGAGAACAGGATTGTATGCCCTGAGTCGTAGAACAGATTGATAAAGAACAGGACGGGCTGTAACTGGAAGGGACGAGAAAAGAGACGCTGAGATAAAAACAATTAATACGCGAAATAATGTATTGTGTCTGATATGGACTGGACTCAAACTGTCTGCACCTGCTCGAAGCCGGATCGGACCGCTAATTCTCATATAAAATATACTTTTAATACATCGCTGTCTTGTCTGGCTGTTTTAAAAAGAAAAGTCAACTTGCGTAAAATTGGAATTTGGTAGATTGTTCTAGTATTATTTTTGTTTTCATGCGGTAAGAATGATTCTGTTTGTGTTCGCGAATTTGATTTGTTAGATATGTGTTAATTGTAGAAGTTCGTTGTTATTCTTATTAAAAATAAACTCCCACTTCAGATGTTAAAATCTTCAAGCCGCTTGGATGGCGACTTCATTCCTATGTGACTTAACGAAGTGTTGTTAGACCCTTGAATCTATCATAAACGCTGTACTCTCCCGAGGATTCAGTAGCAGTGAGGTGTTCTCTCCGCGTAAAAATGGCCTATATGCAGATATCCTGCAGTAATGACGCTGAAGATATTAAAGCAATACGTAGCTTAATAAATCTTGTCATAGCGTGCATTGTATGTGAACTATGCATGCAAATACGTCTATATACACGTAAGGGCAGATAAAAGCCCACCCACGTCTCACCGATAGCTTGTTCTTATCCCCAAATGACTCTTATAAGATTAATTAAAGAAATACATAGTATATAACTTAAATGAAGTCATGATAGATAGAACACTTAATTGTACACCCTTTAATGCAAAAATATGACATATTATATTTAACAATTATAAATAAAGAGTGCAGCAAATGGCGGTCTTATTGATATTAGAATGCGTGAAGGAAAACATCGTGAGGAAATTTGCATATCATAGCAATTTTTAAGCATTTCTATGGGACAAAAGCCCGCTAACCCTAGGTAAGGATGGACTATATGACCTAACCAATGTCAACCGTTCTCTCAACTAGTACGACATATAAAGACTGATACAAGCATACAACATGTCTACACTGTAAAACGCAGAAATAAATAATACTATTCCCAAGCGAAACACATGACAATACAATTGATTTGCCCTCATTCTTAGCACTTCAACAAACATCAATGGCAGTAGAATTTCGTAAAACAATCATTAGTGAAGTGTAAAACGTTGCAACACCCGTAGGGTCTAATAACGTGGACCTATGAAGGTTCTACGTTACACGAAAATTCACAGAATGGGATATTACGAAACGAAGGTTAAGTATTTCACAAACCGTAGCACGTGTCATTACCTCAAATTATATTACCAACCATGCAATCTGTTGTGAGTGAAAAGTAAGCTGAGAAACAATAGGATTTAGTCCATAAACTAAATACCTGTGACTATTCAGTAAATGTATAAAAAAAAAAAACAAAAATCTTAGTTATAGTCGTAGGTGGTATGTACATACATTGTACAGAACCATTTGAGTAGCTACCGCCGCTTTGTCTATACCATAGAACAATCTAGAAACATCTTTGGATGTCCGATTAAATGATATCAGTCAGTGATGATTGAACCGTCTAATTTCTTGGGTCGCGAGTGCAGGTGTAACGCTTTGCAGTGATTATAATAACAATTTCTGAATGGTGATGCTCCTGTTTTAGGCAGGTGCAAGGCTTACTATCAGGCGAACGATTTGATCGCCTCATTCCTCTCGCTAATAATAAAAGTCTTTAACCTGCATTTTGTATGCCACAGAAAGACCTATCTTGTCCTACAGACTGAAAATTAAATCATTTCGAAACCACCCGTTTTCATTCCAATTACATAAGTACACATTTTGATTATTTATTGTTATTTTCGCAGGCTACTAGACAAGGTAGAAGATCACATACCGTTCATAGCGTTGAGTTTTACGATCCGAATTGTGGAAGCCATGGGCAATGCCGCATTCCTTACTGCGTCGTTTGCTATCATCGCCAAGGAGTTCCCTAACAACGTGGCTACTATGTTTGTAAGTTAAGATAACTTATATACTTTAAAGACAAAAAATAAAATGATTTTTCAACATTGGCATTAGTTTATTATTAATGCCAATGTTGAAATATCACTAAATTTGTATGTATAATTTTGTTTGCACTTAGTTTTCTGCCACTTTTGAAGTGTAATATCCAATTTACGGAAAGTAATTTAAAAAAATACACTTTTTTAACCCAAATATCGGTCACCAAAATGATAACTTAGGTGGAAAACCATGAGCACCTAAAAGTATGATTAAATTAATGATAAATTACATCAACATCGTATCAGTAATTTCTAAAAAGATTTCGGGCAGAACAACTACACGCAAGTCGCATATAGAACTTCATTTCTTGAAGTCACTACATAAATAAATCTTTATAGTCTATGAGTAGTACTCAAATCCACACCCATCATTAAAATAACTATAACAATTTTTCCAGGCGTCTTTAGAAACATTCTTCGGTCTTGGCCTAATCGTCGGTCCTACTCTCGGCGGATCGCTTTACGGTCTTGGAGGCTACACCCTACCCTTCGCAGTGCTGGGCTCAGCACTGTTCTGTGCCGCTGTTATGAGCTGTGTCGTGTTGCCCAAGAGTCATGAGGATGAAGATTTAAGACCTACTGGAGGACGTAAGTTTTATAAAATTAGAATAGTTTGAAATAAAAATATTATTTACGGATTTTATCGCGGGTTTGGGTTGATTTTTTAATTTTTTTGAATTCCCAACGTTTCGATCACTTTACAGTTTTCATGGTCACATTTTAATCACTTTACGATTTTCAATGTGTAACATTCGCGCAAATCTATAAAATCATTAAAATAGTTTGTTTTTGTGCTATTATATAAGTTTAAATATCGATTTTAATGAATTAGTTAACGTTGGTCTGATAGGAGACTCTAGACTTGAATAACTAAAATGGTAAAATAAATATATTTTTATTTAAATCCAATTTTTGGGCCGACATTAAAATAGGTAATTTGTTTTACCTTAGTCCATCTTAAGTGTACACAGAAAGATAACATTAAATCTTGTCAAATATATAAAAAATCGGCTTACCCTCTTATTTGTTTACCGGGTGTCCTTTAATACTTACTATTCATTTATATTCAAAGTGAAATGTATTTTATTTCACAGCGACAATGTTCACACTGCTGAAGATTCCTGGCGTGTTGCTATCAGCAATAAGTATTCTATGTACAAGTATGAGCATTGGATTCTTGCAGGCTACTCTCGAACCACATCTGCGACAGGTGAGAACTTAATATTGATTTTCATATTAAATAGCCGTAAATAAATTAATTTTAATGTGATTTACTGAAATGACTGTAATTAACTTAAGTAATAACAACTATAGTCGGGTTGACAAACGCCATGTAGTGCTTAATAACAAACTATGAGAACTTTTGCTTTTACTTTTGTGCAGGCACTATGCTCATCTTGGGCTTGGCAACTTGCTAGTATCGTCTTCTTCATAATAAATAAAAAATATACTACCCCGTATACATCCCACTGCAAGGCATCAACCTGCTCTGCAATCAAAAGTACTGAAAGTATTGAAAGGGGTTAGGCCATATAGTCCTCTATCCTGGCCTAGTTCTTGGCAGGCTTTAAATGCGATGGTAATTCTTACAAATCGCCAAGGTTTCCTTACAATGTTTTCCTTCAACGTCATAGTGCGTGGTGATCGACTATCAATATATGACTTCGAAAAGTCAGAGGTGTGCCCTGGGATTTGAAGCGATTTATTTTTGATTTGACAAATTAATAACGAGAGCACGAAATAGTTAAAAAAATTAAATATTTGTACCAACTAAAGCTATAATTGCAATAGGGTGAAACTTTTATACTTCACATAAAGGATGCTTAAAATACAAACTCCTAAGAAAGAAAAGAAAGTGTGACGCTTTCATACTTAGAATTCTTGCGGTGACCAAGTCATCTCATATGGAAGTTTGCCAGATTTCACATATGTACAAAGCAACACCAATTTCAAAGCCATCTAGATTAATCTGTATTGTTCCAGTTCAAATTCTCCCCCATGGTTCTCGGCTTGATGTTTGTGATCAACGGAGGCGTGTATGCAGCTTCAGCGCCCATCTGGGGTTGGGTGTGCGACCGGCCTGGCATGAAGCCCAAATACGTCACCGCCATCGGATGCCTCTGTATCGCTAGTGGGTTCATGCTTATTGGACCAGCTCCCTTCTTTGATATACCTACGTAAGTAATTATTAATTATAAATGCACCCAAAAGCAACACTGTAGTCCTGGCTCCTGAACCTGCAGTTAGATACCAAGACTGGAGTTGTGGGTATCAAAAACTACTAGAGATAAATAAATAAATACACCCAAAAGTCACATAGTCCACACTAAGATCGAGTCTTGTCTCCTGGGTATCAGGAACTATGAGAGACTTTACGGTCTCACAAACACCCATACCGGAAACAAATACCTGTGGATCACACAAATATTCGTTTCGGTGCGGGGATCGAACCCGCGACCTCTCGTTTCACAGCCGGCGTCTAACCAACTGCACCACGAAAGCTGAGGAAGAACTGATAATACACAAAAATCGAACACTCAATAAATTATGTCTTCAAAGCTATCTGTACTGTCCTTCTGTTTCCTCTTTAGCTTCAGTAAGGAAACAAATTAATATAAACCTAAAAAGAGTTTATAGGTTTTTTTTATAGGTAGCCTCCTACATCTAACATCGTCTTTATCAATCTCGTCTAGTAGTTTATCCTATAAAGAATATTAATTTATTTCAGAATCATGTGGGTCGTAGTGGTGGGGCTGATGCTTCACGGCCTAGGCATGGGCAGTCAGCTAGTAGCTTCATTCTCTGACGCATTAAATACAGCCATGTAAGTATACATTAAAATGCAATAATATATCATCAATTAGAATTATTAATATACCATGTACTTTGAACACTTTGAATTTAAATAAGAATATCACATGCCATTCAAGAATAAATAGAATATTGTATTATTATACACGAGTACCTGGGTTCAATTAACACTGCAATAGCATCGTTTTATGTTTAATCCTTATAATCTTCGTAACTGTTCGAAACCGGTATTTGATCCTAACATGGCGACATGAATACGAAAATAGGCTTGACGAGTTCAGAATAGCACTAGAGAAAATAATACGTAGTACTCACTGTCTCTCTATCTCCACTTTATAGATACTAGATAATAGCGTACAAACAAGACTTTATTTCATTAAAATGTTCTTCTTGCTAATTCAATTCTCCACTTTCAGAGGCAGCGGCCTGCCAAATTCGATAGAGACTTACGGCCTGGTCTCTGGAATGTGGACATCCTTGTTCGCGCTAGGAGCCTTCATAGGACCCACGGTGTCTGGTCTCCTGTATGACTCCATTGGATTCCGCAACTCTACGCTGTTCGTTGTCATCGTACACCTAGTTGTAGTAAGTCGTATATTTTATTATAGATTACAATGTTCGCATTTATATCACTTATTTTTTATGGGTAGAAAACGTACCTACTGGTATACAACTTATAGAGATTGATACATATTCACAAGAGTCTAAAAGGTAGAAAATATATTATGTGAAATTCAGTAACCTATTTACATAACAAGCGTAATGTAGGACACCCTCTGACGGTAGCGGTTGGAGACGATGGGCTGAAGATCGAGCCCAGTAACATGCCATACGAAAGGGCTATGTCTAGCAGTGGACGCGGATGGACTGATGATGATTTATATAGCAGACAATCCCCCTCAACGAACGGTAGATATTCTATAAAATGCTGCGTCGGAAGTCCAAACAAAAACGAAGGACCGACGATATAATTAATGTTTCAGAAAGTCTACTGATGCAGGTCACTTCCAACAAATCGCTATGAAAAACCCCAGGATGTGTATGTCCACCAATCGATTTCCTCCAGCTAACGATGATAAATTTATGATAAACTCTAAATTATAGTATGTTCTTCTTCCAGATGGTAATGGTCCTGCTATTCCTGTTCACGTGCGACCGCGCGAGTAAGATGGACGTGTCGGTGTCGGCCGGTGACCTGCTGCAGCTCGACGGCACGCTGGACGAGAGCGTACTGGTTGGAGACAAGTATATCGCCCCGGAGAGGACGAAGAGGTATGTTGAAGGAATCTATAAAACTAGACACGTCTTTTAGTACTATTAAATTTACTTCCAAGAACAAAAATGCCTTGGCAGCGTAGACTACAATGCGCCTCTTAGTGCAGTGCCGGTGTATAACTAGTGAAAGATAACAATCACGGTCCCTCTGTCGTGAAAATGAAACAAAATATGATCTATGAATTTATTTGCCTACCCCTCTTGATCCAATTTGTCAGGGGTTACATTGATGGCTGTATGTTTACCAATATTTCCAACAACACATCACATTCTCCCCCAGTCGCCGCTGCGGCATCAGCGTGGAGAAGTCCCGGCCTCCTGCCATGAACAGCCTGATCGCGTGCTCCAGCTACAAGAACCGGCGCAGTCCGTGGAGTCAGCGCACGCCGCGCTACCGCCCCACATACGGCAGTCTCGACCACCGCTACCGAGGCGCTTACGGCACATAGACTAATAAACCAACTTACACAATCTGCAGTTTTATTCAAACGTTTTATTCAAACGGGACACACAGAAAGAAAACACATTTATTTGCCACGCAAGGCAACGCACACTCTCTTTTAACATAGATACATAAACACTGGTGATACTTGGTAGGTCTTTCATATATGAAAGGCCGCCTGGGTAGGTACCTCTGCTAGGTCTATTTCTTCCACCAAATAGCTGTGTTCATGGACTGTTTTGTCCACCGCCACCGAGGCGCTTGCGGCACATAGACTAATAAACCAACTTACACAAGCTGCAGTTTTACTCAAATGTTTGGACAAATATAAAGTATAATGGTTTCTTAGATTTACGCGAATGTTACACATTGAAATTAAATTATTATTTACGGATTTTATTTGATTTGCTTTCATGAAAGCTGTAATGTAATCGAAACGTCGGGAAGATAAAAAATGTGAAAATTAAACCAAATCCGCGATTAAATCCGTAAAAAATAGTTTTATTTCAAAATATAAAGTAAGAAAGACAACACATTTATTTGCCACACAAGGCAACGCACATTCTCGTTTAATATACATACATAAATACTGGTGGTAGGTCTCTCATACGTGAGAGGCCGCCTGGATAGGAACCATCGTTAGGTCTATTTCTCCTACTAAGCAGCAGTGTACGTGGACTGTTGTGTTGAGGGACATTGTAACCAGAGTAACTTCAGAACATATTGAGACTTAAATTCTTATGTCTCAGGATGGCGAGCGCAGTGGAGTGCCAAGCATTGCTTTGTAATTCAAGGTGTTGTTCGGTTAAAGAAAACAAAAGTTTTAAACTTTAGAGGCCATGTTTAAAAAAAAAATTAAGACTAGATCTAGTTATTCTACTATCATTATCTGTTTTGCGATTCTTCGTAAAAAAGTAAAAATAGAACTTACCTTAACAAGTTGAATACATATATTTTACTTTTCTTGTTTCTGATAAGCTAATAATTTAAATTATTTAAATGCTAAAGGGTAAGATTCATAAAAATAACACAAAATAGATACCAATAAAGAAGATAGCATACAAATAATAATGTATACAAATGTTTTTTTATTATTATTTATGCTGGCGACTTAACTGATGATAATTGATTGGCAAAAATAAACTTGAATTAGTAGCAATTTGTAAATCACCAATAAGGCGCCTTTACACATAAATCATTTAGCTTATAGGTGTCAACGTCTTTTTGTAGCAAATTAATAACGTGAACAAATTAATTGAACGCTAAAAATAAATTAATTAATACAAATTTCGATCATGATCGTACGTCATTAGAACACAAATCTCATTTTTATCGATCTTTATACATATAAGCGTTTATATAAGTCAAATTTACAACTACTGACCAAGAATCATAGGCTATAGCCTATAGTCCACCACAGGGGCTTACTGCTATACGCCAACAAAAGACTTTTTTAAATCTGACAAGCAAATGATTATTATCATCATCATCTCATAAGGTAATAAATAATTAATAATCTATACTTATATTATAAAGCTGCAGAGTTTGTTTGTTTGAACGCGCTAATCTCTGGAACTACTGGTCCGATTTGAATGATTCTTTCAGTGTTGGGTAGTCCATTTATCGAGAAAGGCTATAGATATATCATCACGCTAAGACCTATAGGAGGAAAGCAGTAGTGTTATTTCTAGCAAATACGAGGAAATTTTATTCGTTTTTCATGGTCCGATTGGTCGATATTCTAAACTGATAGTCAGAATTATACATTTTGACCGCCATTTTAAAACGTGTATGCACCCCGGCGGAGCCGGGCCCGACCGCTAGTTAACGATAATTTCTTGTTCTCACCAGAGCGTGGCGGCTAGAATCTAAATAATTGTTTTCAATATGTTTCATTTAAGTCGCATCCCTTTGGAATAGTCTACTCGGTTTCACTGCAGTCACCATACAAATATATTAATAACGTTAAATATTTAAATAACTTTTCTGGCAAAAATACATAAAATTTAATGTTTTATTACACCAAAAACTAACTCGCAAAATTAATCCATTTAAACTATCTGTATAAATTTGCAGGACATTCATAAAGTTATAAATTTTATCCTATGATACAAAGAAATGAAAAAATAAACTCTCACAGTTTGATATATAAATAATTGCAATATAATTTAGGTGATTCCCTAACAGAAAAACAAGCTGTCTTCATTATCTGCTCCGTTTAAATTCTCTAGTTACGAAATTGCGATTTTCACTGTCAGTGATGCAACCAGTCATAACAACTGGTTTAGTATTTACGAACACCGGACGGACCAGTCAGTAATTAATGCTTTTAGTCTATTTGCTGATCTTAACATCTAGAATCTAGAATCTGTTTACGGCGTCTACTTTATGTTTTGCGAAGCTGTGTCGACAGTTCCACTCTTATCTACTTGAGTACTTTTAAATTCTAATTTGCTGTGTTAAAAATGCAGTTTATTATGTCGCTACTTTGATGATTTTTATTTACAGGACGATTATTTTTCCCGTGTGTACAGAGTGCATACTGCGAAAAATATTTTTTGTCAGTACATAACGAAGTTGTTGGGCCGAAAATGTATCAAGTCAAGACCTTTATTACCTCAAGACTTTAATAATAAATTGCACAATAGGTACTGTTTTTACGCATCATGTTTTATATAACTATCAATACGTACCTATTCTCATTTAAATAATTTCTCTGTTTACAAGACCAACACCTAGCTTTTCACAAAACGCATCTATATGTTAATAAAATAACGATAATTTTCCAAAGGTTATAATTTATCTTCAAGCCCGCAGTTTCTGTAGTAAGGTACATTTCACATGATTACCATCTAGCCAGTTGAAAACGCAAGTTTCGCTTATTATAGTGAAAATGCACGAGGATCATAAGATTTCTATTGCTGTATAATCGAACTCATCTTACTGATATGGAATATTCGTTTTTTATACGCATCAGAAACAGTATTGACTCGCTTGGGCAAGATTGAAATCGTAATATTGACTTTAGTTAAATGATCTGTCATTTGTTTTTAGTTGCATTTTCTACAATCATAGTAATGTATACATTGGCAGTAATCGTTAGAATACGTCAGAAATATTCTATGTATGTTTTATTGACACAAATAATAATCCCAGCATGATCGAAAGTGGATACACGCAGTGAACCAAGAACGCATCACACTATGAACGGTAATAATTGCGTATACTTACTAGACTACTACGCAGTCTTATATGAATGTTCTCTCACCAGTTATAGGCTTCCTGGTAATTCCATATACCGAACAACAAAGCTACTAACGTAACCGCACTCTAAATTCATTATTCTATAACAAAACTACAAATTCAAGCTAAGTGGGTTCCTATCATAGATCAGAACCCACATATTTCATCACTGTATAAAATGCTGTACTGACTGAGCTACAATCCATTCGAAGTATTTAGTCGAGGTATTTGAAACACGCCAAACAGCGATGCAAATTAACTATTAGAATATACTTCGGAATCGACTATTTGTATTCTGGATTTCCAAATACACGTTTAAGGCAAGCCATGTCAGAAGATATCCTTGCCATGCGCCGTGACCAAAATCGTAAAGTTGACTTAAAGATTGCTCGATTAAAAGATTATTTCTTATTGAATGAACATAAGGAATAGTCACTTAATCCTCTCATTTAATAAATTAGTAATTCTAAACTAGGCATACTAACCTTACAAACCGAGTAATTAATATAAATCGACATACACTGGTGGTACGTCTCTCATATGTGCGAGGCCGCCTGGGTACCACCGCAATGTCTATTTCTCCCGCCAAACAGCAGTGTAAATGCACTGTTGTGGTTCAGTTTGAAGGACATTATTGCCACAGTAACTACTGGACATAATGAGACTTAGCATCTTATGTTACAGGATGGCGGGTGCAGTGGAATGCCAAGCATTGCTCATTTGTTATTCATAGTGTTGTATCGTTTACCATCAGGCGAATAGTATTCTAGTCTTGCCATTCGTTGCAATAAAATGCAATATCAATTTTGCTGCCCTTTTTTCCATTGGTAAACAAGATTGCCAAAGATTGATCCCTTCCTCTCCTTTCCACAGACTATATGAAAGGTCATCAGCACGTCTACGATCATAAAACATTGGCAGTCATCGATTAGTAGTAATGTTTTAGCATCTGGTGACATCTCAAGTAAAGTTGCGATTTTTTTTAGTATTATGCCATAAAAAGTAACATGGAATAACTCATTATTACTAAACCATTAGGCGTGCTTATGTGTATTTTAACCATAAAATGTAAACAGATAATTTAAGAAACTCTTATCAATGCATATTCGGTCTTCTTCCAAGAATATTCACTTAAGAAGGTTTTAGCCTATAAATAAAACAAATACTCTGTAATATATAAACCGTTAAACAATTTCAATCGACAAAGTGTGATTTCGTTTGGCGTCGTGATATAGATGACATTGCAAAATAATTCGGAACGAAAATAAATTAGTTAGGCTATAAAATAAACACTGACTAATCCATACCACTACATTTAACATCAACATTTTGTGTACTTTACATTTCATTACGCAGTTTCTAAGCACTACATCTTATATAATGGCAACAAAAGCAGTGATGTATTGCAATATTGGAATGTTTCTTAACATTTGTAGCAATTGGTAGAGGGTACAACAGAATTTTTCGAAAGCAAGGACGCCGCTGTATTGGTAAATGCAACTATACACAATCCAGGGCAGTTTCTCTCGACGACTGATAACATTGCTAATGTATCGACTTCAATTATATTCGACATGCCGTAAATGATTGTGGACGTGATATGATTGACCCTTAGTGCGTGAATGAAATGTTTAGAAGACAGAGTAAATACCAAAATGCTGCATATACAGCCGCTGCCAATAAATCCCAGTCCAACATTTGCCGTTTGAGATTAACAGCTCAATCTTTTTTCTGATACTATATTGCCAATAATCAATCTCAGTAGTGAAAAAACTAAGGCAACATGGTAAACGACAAATCGAAAAGTAGAAAACAATCCAGATTGACTTTAATCTAATTTTTTCGATTGATCGGCATCGGCCGATAATGATCAAATATTTGACAGCCGTCTGCCCAGTCGCTTTTAAAACTATTGTAAAGACCTCGACCTCTGGTTCGATCCCCGCTCTGAGACAAATATTTGTGTGAACCGAAATTTAATTTGTGTGAAAATTAAAAAGACTTCCAGAGTTTCTGATTATCACAAAAGGTTTAAATCTTGGTGTAGAGTCAGTACATTGAGTATGGCTATTATTTTTGTACGGTTTTCCCTAAGCAGTTCTTTTCATATAGAAGTAAATTACAAAGTGATTTACCTTATAGAAAATGTTTAACTCAACGAATCAACACCCATAATACATGGAGAATCTCATGTATTACCTGTCACCGTTAAGTATGGTGCATAGAAATGGAAATTCATGTAATTATAGTTCTTTGTAATCTTGCCACTAGTTTCGAAGCCATCAGGTCATAGTTAAAATTTATCCAATGTGGTATATTAGAAATTTGATGTAATCAATAATGATGCATACAGATTATTTTAAGCACGTTTTTGATAAAATTGTATTATAGAAAACATTTATTAAAATCTACTTACGAAAAAATAACTAACACCGGAAAATACTGCAATTTTCCTGAAATTACAAAACCTATATCGTCATCCCGGAACCAAAACTCACAATTATAATCTACATAAAATTAAATAGAAATAAGACAACCTCGATTACTAATTACGGAAACATTTACTTCCATGTAATATTATTGGTAACAATGAACTATTATTAGATCCATCACTTGAAGGCTACCAATAAGAGCAGCAATAGTTGCTAAACATAATGCATTTGTCATTAGCACGGTCATTTCAAGATTGCAAAGCCCCGCGCAATGTTACTGACCGAATGAAACAGAACAACAAAATTACTTCACGTGGATTTCTATCAGACTGTGGTAGCGCTGCAGTACTTGAGATTGATGTTGTTGAAAGAAAAGGAATGATAGTAATAGATACATTCATAAACTCACGCCTTTTTTCCGCGGGGTAGGCAGAGGTCCAACCAGGACACCCACGTTTCGCCTTGTATTGTCCGTCTCACGATGTGATAAGGGGTGAGTCAATCATTATCAGCCATAGATAGAAAAATATAGTACTCGTATTGTATACCTTATTTATTAGATCAAAGTGATAGAGCTTGAGCGTGGTTTTCGTGAAGAATTATAATACACCTACAAGTACAGCCGACAGTCACATACATAGTCCTGAACCCACATTAAGATCAATTAAGTCTTGTGTCCTGGGCATCAGAAACTACGAGAGAGTTTTCGGTCTCACAAGTAGAAAAATTCAGTATAGTATACCTTATTTATTTAATCAAAGTGGAAAAGCTACACTATGGTTTTCTTGGAGAACAGTAGAAATACAGTTCCACCGAGTTACAAATGATTCACACAAAACCTACATGAATCGACAGATTTGTTATCGTATTATGTTGAGTTAATGAGATTGTCATAAGCCCAATGCTCTTTTCCTCCTCCCATATATTTCCTTTACCATTTTGAGAGGCCAGCAACGCATCTACAAAAGTATTGTAAATTGTAATTGTATTGTGTTCCTTCCTAAAGTGTAACTATAATCCAGGGTACTTCCGCCGTAATATGAAGAAACACCTAATAGTTCGTTTCGTTTCTTCCTTTTCCAATTTAATATTCCGCTTCTACAAGATTAGTCATAAAGGGTATATAAAGCCGACAGGAGGATGCTAAACTCATCATAATGAACAACTTTTATTGAGGGACGGTCCTGAAATCGCAGAATAAAATCAGCTGTTCCATGCATTTTATCAATTGAAACGATTTTTGTTGTATTTAACAGCTGATTTCTTTTCGCGATTTCAGGGTTGCCCCCATATTAAAGGTTGGCTTTATATGCCCTTTATAACTAACCTTGTATAATCAAACAATCACGAGGGCATCAGCTAACTATAATATATCTGCTATATAGCTAGTAATCAATAAATTAGTTGATATAGTTTCTGAGAATAACGCAAGTTTCTACGCATTAAATCTAATGCGCAATTAGTGGGAGTGAATGAGAGATGAGCCTCTGTTAATGACGCGATGGAAACGCAACTGCAACTGTATAATTTACCAATAAATATTCATATGTTATTGGTTTGCTAAACGAGTTTTACTATGCACGTTGTTTAAACATTTAAAAAGATTTGGTTCGGATTCCCGATTGTAAAATCGAAGTGTATTGAACGAATTTTTGTATTGGAACTTTAAAAGAAAATGAGGAACACCTTTTTGTCTTAAGCCGTAATGTATGATACGAGTGAGCGAACCAAAGATTTACCATAGGTTGTTCACCTACTATCTGTATTCAGTTACTATTTGTGAAAACTTGTCATTAGCCATCAGTATTTCCAGATGCTCACAAATGTTCCATTATTTGTAAGTTTTCCTTTTCAATAAATTAAAAAATATATTGCCTAAAATAGATTGATGAAAACACACAATTTTAATTTATAGCTACGCATAACACATTTGTTTTATCTTGAACACAAAATGGAATTTTAACTCTTAGTGATCCGTCGGTTAATATACACATACAATTCAAAAGCTAATCAATAGTGTTAAAGCATTTTTAAATTAAATAATTTATTGTGGAAGAGTAATTTTTGAATGTTTTTTTTACTACTCGATTCCTTTCTTATTTTTAAAAGTAACTAGGCAACCAGAAACCTTACTATTTCCACGAAATTCTACGAAAAAATCATGAAACCCAAGCTCAAAGTGAAGGATTGCAATGGAGGCATGTCGCAAAGGCTGCATTCCGAAGGCATAGAGCAAAGGGCGCGGATCCACTTGACTTCAGACCCTCAACCTGCTCATCTATTATTCATAATAACGCTCTGAGAAAGTTACTTTTACTGGATAGTTTGTGCGGACAAATTATGAGTTACAAAATATTAAAAATATAGCGAAATTGTGAAGAATATGAAAGTTTTATTGAGATTTTTCTTTCTACTTTATTTTATTTAAGGATTTTTTAATGATTCGTGGTTTGTAAACCGCCAAATTCCAGGTTCTATTATCAACTTTTACGATATGAATAAATAATAATGTGAAAAAATAAATGCAATTATGACCTTTCGATTGCATATTTAAAAAAACGTAAGGAGTGAATCAAAATGAGGGGTACCATCTGGGTACCTACTTATTCAAAGTATAGGCATTATGTTAATTGCAAAGAGAAGAAACATAAAAATAAATCGTTCAATAGCATCACAATTTTTGGAAACCCGGAAGACTTTAATGTCGAGGTGAACTTGTCATACTAAATATTATGAATCATAGAGAATTAATAAAGTTATTGAGTATGACTAAATACTAAATTCGATAGGCATTTGTTAATTTGTATTAATTTATTTCTCCCCAGATACAACAAAGTTATATTATTTTCTATAGAAAAGTTAAGACTAATATTAGCTTTAGCTACATACATACTATACATTTAAGATGCTTCAATATTTTAAATTATTAATAATTCAACTATGACAATCACACACACTACAACTGTAACTCCTGTCAAGCAAGCTCATCAGCGGCAAGCAAATATGAAGAAAGATTACATTAAGATTGTTTAAAACCTGACACGACTTTCATCAAAAGTTAATCATAATACACCTAATAATATATACATATGACAGTTACTAACATAGTCCTGACCCCACATTAAGATCAATTAAGTTTTGTTTCGTGGGTATAAGACACTACAATAGGCCGGAGACAAATATTTGTGGGATCCACAAACATTTGTCTCGGTGCCGGGATCGATCCCGCGGCCTCTCGTTTCACAGCCTTCGTCTAAACAATTGCGCCATAGATGTCGCTATCCAATCATGTAGGAGAATCAAAACATTTTTGGTTATGTGGTCTTCCAAAATCAGGCATTATAAATCTCAAAGCTGGGTATTCAGGAGTTAAATAAAGTAAGTACATGAAGCGACGAGTGACGAACTGGCCCTAATTCATTAAGCTACGCTTATTGGTACTGAAGCGACAAATGGCAACCCGACGGTATAACTACCATTATACTTGCCTCAATTGAATTCGAACCCAATTCACACCAACACATTCGTGATACGAAAATCCGTTCTATTAACTAAACTCCCCGTGGCCTTTACTTTGAAACTTATGAAATATAATCAACCATATAAATCACTTAATGTTTATTCAAACTGACTAGAAATATAATTTGACTCATAGTTCGAATTGTAAGAAACAAAAACAATAGATGCGCGATATGTAGCTTGAATAGATGACGTCACAAAGCTATTGTATTAGTCATCCACATCAATATTATACCAGAATTGTTGCTTTATTAAATAAGCTGTCCAGAGAGATTTTATGAATTATGCTAAAGCTAGTCTTGACTATAAAATAAACGGCTTTAGTCTGCGGAAAGTTACGTACAAAAGCTGTATATAAACAGTATATTTTCAAAGTGGTAGAGTCATGCTTTTGTCATTGATCTCGAACGACGTTAGGTGACAGCTTAGCTGTTGCGTTTCTTTCGGTTAGTCAGTGAGTGAGACTACCGGATGATGAATACCCGTTTCCTCTTCCCATACTTTTTCATTCCCGCTGTTCTCTCATGCCACGTCTATGATCTAAACGTTGTGGATGTTTATGGGCGGCTGTGATCACTTACCATCAGGTGACTTGCATGTTCGTTTGCCGGACCTATTGTCTTAAAAATACAGATAAACTTAAGCATAGAAATAAAATCTATGATATTACGACATGGATCATTTTAGCGCTCTACAGTTGCCAAACACAGAATCTTTGACAGTGTCGAAAATCCGAACGTTAATTTAATAACTATTTAATATTTATTTAAAGAACTAACATTTTCACAATGAACGTACACTACGAACGCACGTGATACAATGTTTGTATTGTCACAGATGGTCAACAACACATTTTTTCCGCTTACTGAACACTTAGAAATAACACGCTATTTTAAAAACACAAATAAGTACTAATCACATGTCATGCATGACAATAACCGGGCACTTTCTGATACAATCAACAACCGATAATCGTGGAAATTAGCTTTTTATTTTTTGGCAATGAATGGCGAGACGATCATGCCGTTTGCCTGGCTGTAAGGGATACGACCGCTTATGAACGGCAGCACAACCAAACAACATCTTGAATTACAATGCTTCGCATTCCACTGCACTCGCCACCCTGAGACATAAGATGTTAATTCTCAATATGTTCATTAGTTACTCTGGCTACTATGTCTTTACTTGATACAATGTGCCTTCTTTGCTCCTAATGTTACCTATACTTTATACGGAATTATTCAGCGATATCCCGAGCTGTGCTATGGTCCGCCTTCCGGCTGCATTTCTTCCATTTCAACCAGTCTTCGGCATCCTCAATTGTAAGGCAATTGTTTTTCATGTCTTCCTTGACGACATCAAGCCAGCGCTTTTTTGGCCTACCTTTCAGCCGGGATCCGTAAAAAGGTTCAGGCACACATTACCAACGAACTCCTGCGGCTTTCTTAGGACAAGACCAAACCATCTCAAGCGACATTACGGGAGTTTACCTGCCACATAGTGGACACCATACTTTATGTGGAATTATTTGGACTAATTCAGATAAGATGCACCCCAGAAAAACGTGCCAATAACTCACCAACAAAATTATTAAAATTAAAAGAACTATCCCGGACACTTTAAATTGACCTCTGTTAATCTTTTTACTTAAATCCATCCCATGGTTATCTGTAAGACATTGCCTTTATGCGATAAGGCCTCCAATTGTACGTTTTATATTTGTGCCTTTCGTTTTTATGTATATTTTTTGTGTGCAATAAATAGTTCATAAATAAATAAATTAACTACGATGAAATTCACGCTAAGAAAACAAATACAGCTATACCTACATAATTCATATCATTGTCCTCAACATAAACATGTATTTTAGTGACATGAAAGCACACACGCTCACTACGTGAAAGCTAGTACCAGGGCATAAGAAGAGCTAAGATATCATCAAATGCAGTTATGCAGGGTGAATGCACCAACCAGGGTCACTCGTGAAAGGTTCTCAATATACAACGAATATATTAGTTACACCGATCATTAAGCAACTCATTATAATTGGCATAATTTACATATCTGTGCAAAATTTTGTTTAATTCGTATTATTTTGACTTTTATGAGATTTTATTGTTTTTGTATAAATATTTCTTGGGCGAATATTAAAAACGAATATCAAACACAAATTGTGTCGTTTAAATTATGGATCTATGAAATTGTCTGATCTTTAAAGTTCTTTCTGTGAAAATATCTAACTAATTAATTATGATTATACAACCAACTACCATTAGCTTTCTCGGTCCACTCTTTTCTCACTTCGAAGCATCAATATCTCGCAAACTTAGTAATCATTCTCAAAACTATTATTTATATTCTACAACTACAATTCAAGAATGAAGCCCCCTATCCGCGCAATGTTCTTGACCCAGAGGGCGCAGTTTGAAGACCTCTAGGCTAGAACATTGTACCTACAATGGTACAGTTCGCCCTACAACTGTATTTACCAACACACTGAAACCAGTCGGACGGGCCTGAGTCACGACTCGCGGTTCAAATTTCGAACTGAGGTCCTGGGACTAATAAGAGCACTCTATAAACTGAAAAATAAGGTGGTAAAAACGGCGCGGTTTACTTTTGTGTTTCGTGTGACTGGTATTTAAATATGAGAATTTTATTGATTTTAAATGAAATAAATAGGTTTGGGAATATTTTTTTCATTAATTTATTATCGTAAGGTAGGCGGCCAATAGTAAATTTATAAACGAAATATATCTACAATAAAAACAATTATTGTGAGACATACGAGTAAGAGTGAGACAAAGACAGATACAAGAAAGAAATAAATAGAAAGCATTACAAAAATATTTACATCCAGATATATTCATATTTACTGATATAATGCCAAAAACACAAGACATTTTAAACAGCCATCTCATTCTTGAAGAACTTAAGTGAAAAAAAAATTATAAAGCATTTACAAAAAAACAAAACCCAAGGATTAGTCAGTGTTGATGTCAGAACATGGATGAGTATTTATAACGTTTCGAAGGAGATCCCCTTGTACCTGGTTATTCGGAACATCACAAAACGCTACTGGGTACGTCATCGGCGCTTAAATTCACGCGACGAGCTTCCCTTCAGGGGATAACAACATTTGGTCCTTCTAAATTCAAATGGGTAAAATACGTTAAACTTTTTCATAATTTTGATGATAGAATTGCGATATTTTAAATAGATACGGCAATGCCATTTATACACCTAAAGTAACTCAGAGTGTTCTTTTAGATTTAATAAAAATTAGATATACTAAAGCGAAACTAAGAGTGTGGCTCACTTACGTAAGCCATATTGTAGATTTCACACATTTGTTGATATAGTGTTCGATATTCGAAATTATACGAATATTTGAATTTGTTGTACATATTATGCTTAGAGTATTTAGAATATAGAGGAGCGCTGTCATATATTTGCGTCTTCAAAAACATAGATATTTTCTTGTTCGTAATGTTGGTAGGGCTCCTACATTGGCGGAAAGAGAAGGAAGGCAAAAAAAGGTGGTCCGACACCACCATTTTTATCTACGTTTTTGAAGTACCAGTGCTCCCTCTATATTATAAATACTCTAAGATATTATTTATGTATATTTTGATGTATGTATAGTGTATTTGGACTTAGTATGTAAGTCCAAATACACAATAAATTCCTATACATCGTTATGGTATGCAGGTTTCCTCACTATGCTTTCCTTCACCGTTTAAGTACATGGTGATTGACTATCAATATGACTCCGAAAAGCCAGTGATGTGTCCTGGGATTAAAACCCGTGACCACCATGAACATGTTGGCAGCCGTGTCTGGTCCGTTTACTAACAGGCCACCACGCACTTTTACGCATCCGCATTAAGCGTGGTGGACTATATGGCCTAACCACTCTCAATTGTATCTCGATTGCGGATTGCGAATTGCGGAAGAGGCCCGTCTCCTGCAGTGGGACGTATATGGGCTGATAAAAATACAGAAACATATATAGTAGGCTTTTAAGTCTTCTAAATAAGAATTAAGTGACATTTTATCTTCAAATTAAAACAATGCATAAACATAACTTAATTTTTAATATTAATCAGTGTAATTTGCGTAAGATAATTTTAGTTCATAACTGACATTTATTTGCATAATAAATGGCGTAATAAAAATTGATTTCGATGTGTTTTTGTTTCATTTTTAACATTAAACCAATATACGAGTAATTAAAAGTTGCAATAAAAACAAATTTTATGCTACAATTGCACTCTTCGACATATTTTAATTTTTTTTTTAGGAATTATCCTTTCATCATTTTCATCTGGTCCTCTATATGTCTCTTGACCCGTAAATTAAATAAAATCATTTCCTTACATTTAGTTCGACATACGAATTGACTGTATCTATACAGTGCATATACGTCCCAATGCAGAGCATATGCATCCTTTGGAATCAAGAGTACGATTGAGAGTGGCTAGGCCATATAGTCCAGCAAACTGGCGTGGTGCGGGTTGGCGGAGTTACATACAATACGGATTGACTAAAAACAATTATTTCAAAACATTACCAACTTAAAATACCAATATAGGGGAAACAACATAATTTAATTCAACACCAAACCTGATATTTTATTAATGTATTTCGGCAAACGAGTTACAATGTTTTCGGATCAGCGATGGGGACGAGTATGTGACATAAAGTTCACAGGACCGGTTTAACGGACCCAAATGGATATGATCACCTTGACACCTCATGAGCAAATGCCATGTTGCTACACGCAGACTTCCATTATACTTAGTATAATAAAATATTGTGATGTGCCTAGTATATCAGAGTTTTCACTGCATACCAGTTCCAACAGTACGATTGACATAGGCCATATAATCCACCACGCTGGCCTAAAGCGGGCTGGCAGACTTTACATACCATGGAAGTTCTTACAAATCGTTATTCGTACTCTCGATTGTAGAGGAGGCCGTGCCCTAAAGTGGGACGTATATAAGCTGATGAAGTTATTTATTTATTTAATTCTTTATTGTACACAATAAAAAGGATGAACAGTTTAGAGATAATACAAAAAAAAAACAAATTACAAATGGCGGTCTTATCGCTCTAAAGCAATTTCTACCAGACAACCATGGGATGGAACTTAAATCATAATGAAAGTTTTTTTCTGACGTCTTCATTTGAGAAATATTAAAAATACTTTGTATACTCGTACATAATTCACATGAATATTAAATGAAAAGAAACTACATACCTCGATGACGCAGTTGTAATACGGTACGATTATAAAGCCGAGATCTTGAGTTCCAAGTCCGGGTCGGGCAAAGTGATATTGGATTTTTCTATTCATTATCATCCTGGAGTGGTGATAGGCTCTTCCCCTCGTGGGACGTAACATACAAGGCCAAAACATGGAAATGCTGGTAGTACCTCTGCCTACCGCTTCTGCGAAAAATACATGTGTTTATGTATGTGTGTAGAAAGTTAACAAAAAAACTTAACTATGAAAGATATTGTACGTACCAAATCCCAACGTATTGAAGGTTAGGCCCAAAAGTCGTCTTCATGTCATATTATTTTCAACTTAATGTGTACACTTATCTTGGCCCGAAAATCAGGGGGTTATACTTTAATTTTATTTTTACATAGTAATTTTAACATATTATTATTTACAACGAAATATTAAAAGAATTTTTATTGATCTCCGCTGTGTAGAAGTTGCTGTTCTATGCAAAAAATGATGTGGCTTACTGATATTTGTCTAAGAGTTGGACGCATATACGAACTTGGCTTCTAAAGAGTGGCACAGGAGAAATTCTAATGTTTAATAGTGTTAAAAAAAAGGAACTAGAAGAAAACAATATGAAGATAAACATTCAACCATTATTGAAAAATGTTTGTAACCCCACGGATTTTTGTTGCTCTTCTAAAGCTGGGAATAAAGGAACAAAACTTCGGCAGATGACGTAATCGGATTCAAGGGCACCTTTTTTGAAAACACCGTTTTGCGTTTGGCGCATTTGTACTGTGGTATGATTGCAAAGCTATGGTCTTGGATTCGAATCCCAGTTCGAGCAAAGTGATATTTAATTTTTCTATTCATTATCAACCCGGAGTTAAGAATTTGTGCCCGATATAGTGATAAGCTCGCCCCCTATCAAATCATAAGACGGAAAATACAGAAACATGGGTGTCATGGTTGTCACCTCTGCTTAGCCCTTCTAGGGAAAAGGCGTAATTTTGTATATGTATGTATTTTTAAAACCTGTTTTAACAAATAACATCTTGATTACTTTTGAAATTGTATTTATGTAATAGGTAATCAGGATCTAGAATTATTTCTTAGCACTTTTCGCACGGATTACAATTTAACACATGCATGAGAACTTTTCAAACACGTTTTAGAAATAAAGCAGCGGTCAGGTAAGGATTCCAGTTGTTTGCCATAAACACTTTTTTTAAATAAGACTTTATTCCATTGTGATAGAGTTTGTTTTTGATTGACGTTGGTTTTCTGTTTTTCGGACCAATTATCGTCCCCTAATGTCCATTATCGCTTGTTGATAAGTAAATGAATGGCCTGAGGATTTTTCTGGGTACATTTTTGTGTAATTTCGTATGCATTTTATTGAAATTATGTTCGAAATTAATTAAGTTTGTTAATCACTTAAATGCTTTTATCAGAAAATATTATCTCAGTTAAATTTCAGTGACTGAGTATCATACCCAAGACTGCAGAATTCACAATTCTGACACATTTCCCTAATACCAATAGATACAATTAAATCTACACGTCATAAAAATATACCTATGCTTACTAGGGAGGCCTACTACTAATACATCCAGCAGTCTACGGCGAAAGGCTGAATCCATACACATACATACTTATATATATATGTAGAGGTACATTAATTTTATATTTAAAAATGTGCTTCTCTATAATCTCAAAACTTAACACTGACAATGACGTCACAGTTCAAGGCATCACCACAGATGAGTCACTTCCAAGAAATTATGCTCAACAATTTTGAGTTATGGAAATCTGCCTCATCACCTTGGACCTATGACTCACTGCAGTGGGTCGAACATTCACCTCCAAGATATGTAGTAATTAAATACATCACTATGTGGTATCCCATATGAGTTAATATGCCATTAAAAGAAAAAAGTAAATAAATAAATACACCCAACAGTCATATGTATTTGTATACATAGTCCTAATCCCACGCCAAGATCAAGCTTTGTATCGTGGGAATTAGAAATTTCGAGATATTTTTCGGTCTCACAATCACTCAGACCCGAAAAAAATACCTGAGGATTACTCAAATATTTACAACCGACGTCTAACCAACTGCGCTACGAAGGCTGCCATGCATTTGGCTTTTGTGAATACTTTTTGCCGTTTTCTCTTTATAGCTACTATAATATATCCTAAAATGTTATATTTATACATTTTTGTGGTCGTAAAAATGAATTATGAACTTTCTAACTAATGAGAGATTTAACCTATGAAAGATCATTTCATCACCCACATTCGGCAGTTTCCGTATATGCCAACTCATAAAGGCGTGTACATACGAAAGCATTTTCTTTCAAAAACAACTCGACTAAACTGAGTATCCAGGTAAGCCACACGCGTCGGTTTCCGCGAACCGGTACAATCACAACGGTTGTGTTTATCAACCTCTGTTATCACAGGAGCTATTTGCCGACTCACTAAAATATTTGTGAGCAAATACGCATCTGCAGGTGCGATACTCGTACTTGGTCCAAATGTTTGGTGTTTGCGTCATGAACACAATATTTATGTTTCCAGATACTTGGTATATTTTTGTGTCAATTACCTTATGGCATTGTACTAGACCAGTCGACATGGAAATTTTCCAATGAGGTAAAATTTATCACGTTTATATAATTTTTTTTGCAACGCAGTAATATAAATAAATAAGCATAAAAATAAAAACAATTAATTCAAGTTTATTATATGCAATATGACAAAATATTTTATCTTCAATTTATTCTCAATCGATGTCTGCACATGGAAGATATATTAGAAAAACGATTATGTGGGGACCTTATAAACGTAATAGAACCAGAAGATGCATCAGGAAATACGAAAGATTTTTCAGTCCATTCTCGTCATCCTCGTATTATGTTACTAATTGCTGAGGGTCGTGATCCCTTGAACATGAGGTAGTCTTTGTTTTGAGTATGCTGCGTCACTTGTTCCTATTTTGGCATAGTGGAACACAATGTGAAGTTGGATGTTAAGAGTCGAGCAGGTCCCATAAAAAATCGTTTTTTATAAGTATGTAATAATAACTCACATATAGTATATGTTACCGGCCAAAACCCGATCTTAGATGAAACTAGTTTCGCCTAGGCCCTAGGCCAAGCTTTTTTTATTGCAGTAAATAGCGAGTCGAGCATATCGTTCGCCGGATGATAAGCGATACGACCGCTTATGAACAAAACCAAACAACACCTTGAAGTACAAAGCATTGCTTGGCATTCCACCGCGATCGCCATCCTGAGACATAAGATGTTAAGTCTCAATTTGTCCAGTACTTACCATTTAGTTCAATTCGAAACACAACAGTTAATTTAAACTTCTATTTGGCGAGAGAAATAGACATTATCAAGTTCATGTCAAGCTGTTTAGTATTAACACGATTTTGTCAGATGGGTTGCAAGCGTATGTAAAATGCATTTCCTAGAAGGCAACATACTTGCATAGGTCACATTATACTCTGCTTATTATAGTACTTAGGAGGCGGACACGAATATTACTCGTTACCGCTACTACTACCGCCAAATTACTCGTGTTCATCTTTAGATTTGTATAGATTGGGTATTGCGGTAAGCACGTCGGCTAAAATACAAGATGTCTAACGGTCCATGATTCGTATTCCAATCACGAAATTCATTGAGCTTTGACCAATTCTATCCCATCTAAAGTTCACACATTAAAACTGCACCGTATGAACAAAAAACACGTCGACAAAACTGCGAGTTATTTTAGCGTGAATATTGTTTTGTGCTTGATCCTTATTGATAAATAAATACAAATAACAATCAAATAGATAGTCTCGACCAAGAAATCGTTGTGGTAAGATGACTATACACCTTCTATTTTATTCTCTATAGACTGTTTTATTTTCTACAGAAATTACGACAGTATTTACGGACCTAAATACATCCCTACGACGGCTCTCTTATTTATCTATAACTTATCATAATCTAGTGTAAAAAGTTAAACGAAGTGTATTCGCCTCATCAAGAATCTAGTTCTCAGCCATTATGCGAGGTTACTAGACCAGTGAAGCCACTTCCTAATACGATCCAAATACCCAAGCTAATCGCCTCAAGCTTAAAAACAATTAGTTGTTAACAGGTTTATCACTGGTCCTAAAGTTGATATACGTTACATGAGTCATGTATCCGTTGAGAAACGTTTTTGCCAGCATTGTTCGTATCTTCGTGGGATGGGCATGTTAGTTTTTGTATAGCCGGATCAAAGATGTAGGTTTTTTGCATTGTCAATAAATTAAATAATACATTCTGTTATGAAATTGATATGATCGTTTCACGACCTTGCGGTGAAACTTGAGAATCTGAGTTTAATTCTCTAATGTTGAATTTACTCTCAGAGTAGCGACTAATTTATGTCGCCTTATACGACGAAGGAAATTGGGAGTTATCAAAATATTAATTGTAGTCTTTTTAGGCTCATATTTTTGTTTGCTTCGAAAATAACTCATACGTCCTAACATTCTTATCAAAAACATAGATTCATAAAATTCATTGTAGTCAAAAGCTATTATATTGTCTATTGATCTAAACACCAAACACACAAAAAACTACACGTATTATTTTGTATCCCATACATGATTTGGATACTAAAATTTACCGGATCTGAATCTGTATCAGCCTATACACGTCCCGCTGCAGGGCACAGGCCTTCTATACAATCGAAAGTACGATTGTTAGTGATTAGGCATATATGGTCTAACCACCAAGCTGGCCTAGTGCGGGATGCCGGACTTTACATACCTTAGAAATTCTTACAAATCGCTATGGCATGCAAGTTTCCTCACTATGTTTTCCTTCACCGTTAGAATGCGTGGTGATTGACTAGCTATCAATTCAAAACATTATTATTGTTATTTAGTACCGGATAATTGATGTGAATTGAGTTATGACACGTCTGCTAAACCCTTCGATGATATATACATTATATACCAATTCCATAAAGATTATTTTTTTATAAAACATTTGACATAAATATAAAGTCAACCGGAATATTTAATTCGAATGTCTGACCCCCTGTCGGATGAGGCTAAATCCTTTTATAAATATGTTATGTTAGATATTAAGAGACGTAGCGGTGATTAGTTATGTGACGTGCCCCAATGAGTTTGACATAAATATTTATATTTAAAACCCTCTTTAAAAAATTAAGAGAAAAAAAACAATTCAATATCTGCCTATATACATCCCACTGCAGGGCACGAGCTTACGATTGAGAGTGGTTAGGCCATATATTCCGTGTGTTAGGAAACATCAATATCGTACCCCACACTAAATATTGTGTAACAAGTAATTTCATTTGAACTTTCGCATCGTAATATGTTTATGAAAACGATCCATCATTAGCAAAACTGATTACAAATTCAATTACTCTACTCTTATGACTTAGGAGCGGCAAATGAGCAAACGACATCTATAGAAAGTGAACGTGATGAAACAAATCACGATCAAAACATCAGGTTAAGAATTTCCATTACGTAGTGTCTATAAATTATTCCATGGTATTTGGAAACGGTCCCCAACCTACAACCTCATGTATCTTTGGCAGGTTATCGTCCATCTTGTGATGGATACAATGTTCTGCGCTTATCTAAGAATCTAAGGGAATTGCAGATCAGAGTGAGAATAAATATAGGTGGTAGTGGAATGCCGTGGCATCAAAAGGCATTTCTCCGTGCTACGACATCAATTTAAAACAATGTAATTTATTCCGTATTCCCACCGAATATCCTTTGGTAAAGAATGAAATCCCTTGCCATGCCGTCCTGGACTGCGCTGGCCTGAAATAGTCGAGTTTTTAAGTATTTTGTAAAAACTGACAATTATTGTATTGTTACAAAATGCTGCAAATTCCTCAACATTCCCGGACCTCGACTGAGGGATAAACCATAGAAGCGCTGGCTAGATGTCTTCAAGGAATATAAAAGAGTCAATGGTCATTGACTACTATTGAGTATGCTGAAGACTGGGCGGGATAACACTAAGTAGAAGAAAAGGAGGCAAGATGTACAATTACTGTACTGCACAAAACTGCATGCGGTGATAAAATTTGTAATTCATGGTGCCGTTTCATTTTGCTACTGTCCATGAGTGGTCGTATTGCTACCATCAGGCGAATGGCATGCTCGTCTCGCCGTTTATAGCAAATAAATAAAAACAAAAACAATAAAATACATAAAAATCATATTACGCGGAGTCTGCCTAATCTTCGTTTAATGGCAAACAGATCAGATTTCTTTAAAATAAAGCAAACACATCTACGAAGAAGAAATATACGATGTTTACAATATTTTTATAACATACCGCCCACATACATATAATACGAGTACAAAAACATTACAACTTGACAGAACAATAAAACAGGTCTGCATTCACAACATTGTCAGGAATTCCATCAATAAAAATAGAAAAAATGAGGTATTTCCAATCTCGTTTTATAATTCATTTTATTGCACGTGAATCACTGGCTTAAGATAATGCTATTGCAGCGGTCATATTTATTTAAATCTAATCTATAAGTATATAATCCATTCAATATTAATTCTCATTCTGGTGGTGGTAAGTCAGGTTAATCCGGCATGTGAAGCATCGGAAGTCCAACAAGATGGACAGCCAACTTAGCTAAGGAAATAGATGTGGTAAGCCCTAATTAAGGTCTATGTTGAACAGTAGACAATATACACCCTATGACTAACGATTGTTATGGTAAATTCGAATATATTTCGAAGTCGTACGAATAATAGAAAATAATCGAATCCTCAATAATACGGTCTCCGCACCAAGACAAATATTTGTGTGATCCACAGGTATTTGTTTCGGGTCTGGGTATTTGTAAGACCGAAAAGTCTCTCATAGTTCCTGATACCCACGACACAAGACTCGATCTTAGTGTGGGATAAGGACTATGTATGTGAATGTTGGGAAATGTGAAAATAAATACATTATTTAAATAGCATTAATTTTAAGAAGTAGAAAACTTATCACTTACTTTGGATGAACCTTTGAGGTTCAAACATTCGATCTTCGTTTTGGATCTGATAGTAATCCCCCAGAACTATATATGTGTCTGTAGGGTTTATTAATTTTATCGACCAACAATGCTTAAAACACGCATGTTCTAGTGCCTACATAGTTACGCAACACAAGAGTTAAGAACAAAGCTGTTAAATGCCTGAATGGTGATATCACGGAGAGGAGCACATCCTTTCATTCACAAACGCAGGTAGGCGATAGATACGTCGGAAACGGTCCGTGGGTTTTATTATTCGCTCATTGTGGCGTTAACATTATACGATGGTATTCTTTTAAAATGTAAACTGTAGAATGAGTAACTGTTTTCTATTGTTCTAAATTAAAAAAATATATTTTAAGTAATTTAAGATGTTTTTTGTGTAGTAAAGATTAGCATTACTGATGGTAAGAAAGAAAAAGAATAAAAGTCGTTGGATGAACACTGCTTACGAAAGTTCGCTACGAAAATTCCCAAAAAAGGTCTATGTTCAACAGTAGCTCAGGATGTGTATAATAGAAATACAATCTATATTAATCTATATACATACTAATATATAGAGCTGAAGAGTTTTTTGTTTGTTTGTGTCGAGCAATCTCAGGAAATCTTCGAATTGAAAAATTATTTTTGTGTTAGATATGTAATTTATCAAGAAAATTTGTAGGCTATATAACATCATGCTATGACCAATAGGAGCGGAGCAGTAGAGAAAATGTTCCAAAAATTCCTCTTGTGAGCTTCTGTGTGTGCTGCGTGAACGATCGAAGTTATACTAAAATCATGTATGACAGGATTGTTCCTCTTAAAAAAGTCCAATGGGATAGGACGGGATGTAACGACGCAATGTGAAAATGTATAAAACAGTTGGTACACAAAATAATATGTTTCTGACGGACTGGACTCAAAAAGTATTTGCACGCGGGCGGAGCCGGGCCGGGCCGCTAATATAATAATATAATCCAGGATAACAATAAAAATGTATGCCTCCATAATACTAGAATAATAAAAATATCTAAGAATAGTATTAGCACTCATAAAACTTCAACCAGGAAAGGCCTTGAAGGCGATTGTAATAGAATCAGTCGAAGCTCATTAAGCAATTCTTAAAATAGGCCAACTAATCCGCTTAGAAACACAAAAAATGAACTAATTTAAACATTTTTTTCCAGAATTGTCTTCGCTTGAATCTTTTTAAGTGCCACTTAGAATTGCAGTTTTTGAACATTTGTGAGACCGTTAATTTACTTAGAAGATTCACTACATAGCAATCTTTTCGTATAGTCTTGTAACAAGTTTTCACTGTTATTGTCATATTTTTGTACACAAAACTATTCTTATTACAAAAAAGCAGCTAATTGACAAACTTTTACTGGTGGTAGGTCTCTCATATGTGAGAGGTCATCTGGGTAGGTACCACCGTAATGTCTATTTCTCCCATCAATCAGCAGTGTAAATGCACTGTTGTGTTTCGGATTGAAGGGCATTGTACCCAGAGTAACTACTGGACATATTGAGACTTAACATATTATGTCTCAGGATGGCGAGCACAGTGGAATGCCAAACATTGCTTTGTAATTCAAGGTGTTGTTTGGTTTTGCTACTGTTTATGAGCGGTTGCATCGCTTACCATCAGGCGAACGGAATGCTCATCTCACCATTAATGGCAATAAAAAGAATTAAAAAAACTATTTGTGTACCAATACCGTATTTCCGTAAGATATATTCCGAACATTCATTTTGATTTGCTGACACTATTTATACACGGTTGCACTAATTTCGCTGCATCTAAAAAAATCTGAAAGTTAGGTCAATGCAACCAACAGTTACGTTTTAGTATACTATGATGAGCCTAGTAATAAAGCGATTCACTTGACATCAGAATAGCAATGCGCATATCTATTGAAAGCTTTTTGTTCCAAACCGATAAAAAACATATCCCGTACCCATTTCTACCTGAACCTTGAATAGTGGAGAATTTGCTCCATGAGGCTCTACATTATATCCACCTTTACTATATAAGGTTGTATTAACTGGTGGTAGGTCTCTCATATGTGAGAGGCCATCTGGGTGCGTACCACCGCAATGTCTATTTCTCCCGTCAAACAGTAGTGTAAATGCACTGTTGTGTTTCGGATTGAAGGGCACTGTAACCAGAGTAACTACTGGACATGTTGAGACTTAACATCTTATGTCTCAGGATGGCGAGCGCAGAAGAATGCCAAGCATTGCTTTGTTATTCAAAATGTTGTTTGGTTTTGCTACTGTTCATGAGCGGTCGTATCGCTTACCATCAGGCGAACGGCATGCTCGTCTCGCCATTCATAGCAATAAAAAAAAAAAAAAAAAAAAAAAGGCGTTTTGTTTCTCAAGAATATATGCCACAATGACCCTAGCTTTGTAATTTGAATCTTATCACGAAAGAGATAAGGTGTATTTTTATACGAAAGTCGTTTAAGAAGGGGAGAGTGTTTTTTTATAATGTTCACAGGTAGAAAGATATTGTACTGTTTTTTAATTAATGACAAGTGTATAGAGCACCTGTTTCTTTGCTGTTTCGAGTTATTTGTTGTTATTACTAATATCAAGAAATGGGAGGCTAGCTTGGTTTTATAAGACGAAGAGTTTATGATAGAGGCTGGACCTTATGAGATTTTTCTATGAAAAAAGTTACGCAACGTGGATTATTATCCAACAGGGGAACCGAATCCAGGACACAATTCACTGTAAAACATTGCACTTAAAACTATCGTTGCAATAAAACAAACTAATAGGTATTTAATAATAATCAAGCCGTTTCTTGGAAAATCCTTTAAAAACGTCTACCGAATTTCGAAGTTACTGCAACACATAAAGACATTTAAACCCAAGTGAAAAAACGATATAAAGCACCAAAATCGATCATTCAACTTTACTGAACCGATAAAATAGTCCATTGACAACACAACACACACCAGAATGAAATACTAATGCGATCGTTGAAGTACCAAGAGAAAAGATCGCATATAAACGACAGATAAATGTATCCCGAACAAGAAATGCTGATACTAAATCGAATTCCGCGAACGTATAAAGCCGCTCGACAAAGCTCTTTACATAAAACGACCACACTAATCATCAGAGCGTAATGCAGACAATGGTATATGTTTTTAATCATGAACCCAAGACTTCTAAGCCACAATAACACTTCCTTCGGACATTATTTGGGTGATTGTAGATCCATTATTGAAAGTAGTGTGAACATTATTTGCTGCTAGATAAGCACTACAGCCTTAATCGTTGAATAACTTAATACAATAAATAATTTTAAAAAAATACATTTAACATTTGCACCAATTTTTACCTTAGTATGTTCTATGCTGCTGAGGCAATTTTATCGTCAATTTGTACAAATAGCCAACCATATTACGTAATTCATATCATTCTAAATTCAAAGCTGTGTTACAACCAGGCAGTTTAGAAAATAAAAAACTTATTTTAAAAAAGACCACCTAAAGTACAAGAAACAATAATTTGCGGTTTAAAAATCGAACATCTCGAATCGATTATTAAATTCAAAAATGGAATCGCTAAAAAAAAGGCGGTTGACAGTCATCATACAGGGTCAGCGCGTCTGCCGGTCGCGCTCCAGTGGCGAGCCCCACTTGCGCGTCACCCTCGACGCTTCCTGCTCGCATAGCGATGCCCTCTCGTATACATGTGACTTTTGTACTCCACTTACCCATATAACTTGACACCGGTTCAAGTGTCTTAAGTATTTTCTTGTGTTCATCTGTATTTTTACATGGCGTGTTAGTAATGGCTTAGTGACGGATAAGTTAGATGTTGGAGTTTTACCTTTTTTTAAGAGACATGACCGTTTGAAGTACTGTTAATATTGAGTGACTAACACGACATAAGGATTTTTTAATTAAGACCAAACGTTTTTCTTTGTGGTAGGAACCAAATTAATGGTATCTGCTTTGAGTGTATATTCAAAAAAGGGAAACGTAGGAAAATACAATTTTCCAAAATTTACGTGAACTTAAAGACTCACTCTATGTTTGAGCGCTTAAATCTTATTTTACTTTACATGTGACAAATTCATACGTGAATTTATACGTTTTCGATGACAAAGCACAAACTTTCCTTTGCATTATTATGCAACTTATCATGATTATCAATAACAAAACAACTAAAAATTACTCTATCCAAAAATACTTCATTAATTACACCTATTAATATACTGAGCTACGCGCACTGCTGTATATAAAAACATAGCCCTTTATCTTATCTATAATTACAAAAATTACCAGCAGCGTCGGATATTTGAAAGCTTTCGACCGTACACCATCATCGTCGCCATGACTTGCAACTCTATTACTGTAGTTAAATACGCAACTTAGCGTATTATTTTTCATTAAGGTAAACACTTTGGTTATTCTGGTTTAGATGTATTGTGACCTTGGGTTTTCATCTACTTGTTTCTATACCTCAGTGGTGTAGTTATTGTGCTACGGTACAATTACTGAGGTCTCTAGTTTGAATCCCGGGCCGGGCAAAGTGATACTGGATTTTTCTATTCATAGCCCGGAGTCAGGAATTTATGCCCAATATGACGACAGGCTCTCAAGCCATCCTGGGACGGAAATGAAGGCGAAACGTAAGTGAACTGATTGTATCTCTGCCTACCCATTCTGGGAAGAAAGGCATGAGTTAAATATCTTTCTACACGCTTGCAACAGGAACACTAGGAGAATAGGCAGAGATCATTTTAGTGGTACTCACTTTCCGAAAAGCTTATTTCTGCCTAAGGTTTGATATACTATCGATATACTGAGCATAGTTCTAGCCTTACCCAACTCATAAATTTCTTAAACCACAAAGTAAAATTGTGTGTGGATTATACTACTTGGGTTCCGAATTTAAAATTATGTAACTAATCAAAATACACACAGAAAGTAGAGCATTGTCATGGGAATGGAACATGGAACCTCGCGATTTACAACCCACTTACGCAGTCATTAAGGTGATAAGTGTTTAACCTTAATTAAATATTCACCCTAAATTCCCAAGTTTTGACGCGGACAAGTGAAATGACAAGTGGAAGTTTGATAACAGGTGTTGGCGTAATAGCTCATTTACTGGTGGCTCATTTACGTCTTTCATATGTGAGAGGCCGCCTGGGTAGCTACCGTCGCAATGTATTTCTCCCGTCAAACAGCAGTATAAATGCACTGTTGTGTTCCGGTTTGACGGATTTGTACTGGACATATTGAGGACATCTTATGTGTCAGGATGGCGAGCGCATTGCAACCACGCATTGCTTTGTAATTCATGGTCTCGTTTGGTTTTGCTTCTGTTCAGGAGCGGTCATATCGCTTACCATTAGACAAAAGGCATGATTGTCTCGCCATTTATGAAACTATGTAAGTCCGCCAACCCACACTAGGTCAGCGTGGAGGACTATATGGCCTAACCACTCTCAATCGTACTGTCGATTGTAAAGTAAGCCCGTGCCCTGCAGTGGGACGTATTTGGGCTGATACAGATCAGATCACAGAATGAAATAAGAAATAAAATACCTAACTGCCGGAATACACTTCAATAGATGCGAAACATATCTCGCATGCAGGCCCGATCGAAGGCTTACATAAATAAGCTAAAATATTTTAAACTAAATAACAATATTACTATATTTCAATGCACAGGTAAATTGCTTAAGCAACTTTCAAACACTCATCGGAATTTATCAAAGTCAACGTGAACAAATACTCGAGTTAATTGCATGGATTAAGTTATTTGACTCTAGTCTGTATCCGGCTTAACTCAAATGCTATTCCCATTTTATTACCGACCTGCTCATTAACACTAAGTTTCGTATGACCACTACATCGAGTCACAAATATTATTATTCCCATACTAAGTATTCCTTGACCATGTCAGTCTGAAGGACTGCATTTTTTAATTTAAAAAGTCTATATCCTTCTTTACACATAAAACTATTTCTACGCCTAACATTTCAAAAATTTTGTCACAAAAAATTAAAAATAAAGAGTCACTTTTGTATCCATAATTTCAATATGGATAAATTTAAATCACTGTTTCTGATTCATTGTTTAGAAATGTCGGTATGCGTTAAACTAAAGGTTATTCTCACAATAGGATTAACAGACGGCTTACATTAGGTCATAGGTACCATATCAGTCGCAGATATCCATAAAATACTCATCTAATGAGGCTGGCTATGGTTGCGTTGGCAAGCAGCCAAGTAGTCCTTATAACGCAAAAGTAGAACAATCATTGTACCAAAATAAAAACTTTATTTGTTTACAGCTGTGCCAAAACGTGCTAACCTACATGTTTTCAAAAAATGAGTTAATTAGAATTTAAAAAAAACACAATATATATTTAAATCTTACATAAAAAGGTTCATTAGGTATCCCACACTTATGGAATATGCATGAAATAAGAAACTTTAAAGTCCAAAATTCTTAAAATCAATTTAATGCACTCAGCACATTTTTGAGAAAGAATTACAATGCTATCCGTGAATAAGTGGGTAAATGTTCGTTTACTCGATACTTGGGAATGTTCAAAATGTAAGAAAAAGCGCAAATATTTCTCAGTAGATAGTAATCGCGCGCAGTTCCGAGTATTACCCCAGGCGATACTAGCTTACCTGGCTGAGCTTTTGCCAACACCCGCCGCTCGACACCTACAACGCGGCCAAATGCAAAATCACTCAAACGTTCAATCATCTCACGCAAAAACACAACATTGTTTTTCCGTATCAATAATAATCTGATCGAAAGTGTAATTGATATGTCCTTGTTTTTTCTTGTTTTATAATCTGTTTAATTAGTTAGAAAGGATTTGGGTAAGGTTAAATTTAGTCGTTAGACTGGCCCGCTTAATCAACCTTAGTAGTTGTGTTGCAATACAAGCAAGTTTAATTCGAGTTAAATTTTAACTTGTATAACACACGGCATCTGTGATTTGAGTCACCTGAGGTTAATGGGTTGAGGTTCCCTAAGGCAAAAAAAATCAAACACAAAGGAAGCGGAAAAGGAAAAAAACAAGTGACAGGGTGGACGTGCCTCCTTTATTCGGTCGGGTAACAGGTGTCGCCGGTCGGTGGTCGAGCGCACGTGACCGGGCGCCACTCGCGCGCGCACCGCGGACGCTGCCGCTTCGAATTTTGAATCCGGAACGTTAACCGTTCCATTTTTGAAAATTTGAATTTTTTTCAAACAAAGTGTCAGTGGAACGAACTTCTTTGAGGATTTTGTGCCAGTGTTGTTTTGTGCTACTTGTTTGGCAGGTTAGTTTTTATTTAATTTTAACTTTTGAACAGGTTTGATATTTTAAAAGTGAATTTTTATAGCAGCCTTTAGGAATATTATTACCATAAAAGCTTTTTGAGTTTAATATTATTATGGATAATGTTAAGACGCGTATAGTTACAGTATTCCTTAAGAAAAGATTTCAACGAGTTTCAAGTTGGTAAATTAAATTGTTTTTCTTAAGGAGATGAGTCGATGTTTTATTGAAAAATATGGTATTAATAAGGAGTCGATGACATAGTAATGTACCTTTTTTTGTATTTAAATAATTTTAGCTTTTATTGATTAAAAACATGATGGTTATAAGTGGATGTGAACAAGAAGTTTTTGATTAAGAAGGCTAAGTTTCGGTAGATACATATAAAAATGACCATGTGTTTTATAAATATCAGCCGTTGTTACCGCAGATATCGTCGTGATGAAATGTATTTTAATAAGGTGATGTAATCGCTGATTAGAATGTTTTACGACAGTATTGTAAAATAGATTTTAGATAACCGGAATTAATTTACGCTAAAGTTCTCTAATAAATTATAGTGTCTGTAAATGGATTTGATATCAAAATAAATTAAATAATTTATAAAATAACATTAATATTTATCACGTTAGACTTCGCTAAATGCATTTATTAAAGTCTCTACATATTGTTTTTTAGAGACTTTCTTTTTTTCTTGATGTGATATATTTTCATTGCAATAACTTCTTTCGTATTTTGTTTTATTTTTTAATACCGCGGTGAACTTCTTTTGTATGCCTTTCAATTTAAATTGCTTCTATACATAGTTGACGTTTTTCAATCCACTTTTATCCTATGATGGATGACTTACAGTTTAACGACTCTGGTCATTTTTATTCCTTAGCTTCTTATTTATTCCTCAACTTCTCCTTTTATTCTTTCACTTCAACATTAATCTTTATCTTGAACAAATTAAATAACATCTCCTTTCTAAACTATTGCTAAGAATATTTTAATCACCAAGCCTATATTCCTAAAGTAAGCATTTTGAAAAAAATATCAAAATTGGCAAGAAAAATTTGCCACCTTTTCTATTTTTAGGTAGACGAAAAACACTCTAAATTATTTTAAATGCATAACATGTAGTCGTTTTGTAATTCATTGGCATAAAAAAATAATTGTATAAAACCTGTTCAAATGACGTCATTCAATAACATATGTACGTGTCTCTCCATTGATTTTCGATAAGCAATAATGTTTGATCATCTTTTTATTGTCGTCTTTATAGAATTACATGTTTGACATTAGAACAACCTCCGATTTAAAAAGATTTATGCATCTTTAACACATTATAGTAGATTTTAAAATTTCCAAAACAGTATCCAGTACATATTCTTAATTTTTTTATTGCAATACCTGGTGAGACGAGCATCCCATTCACCTGATGGTAAGCGATACGACCGCTCATGAACAGTAGCAAAACCAAACACCTTGAATTACAAAGCAATGCTGGACATTCCACTCCATGGCGCTCGCCATCCTGAGACATAAAATGTTAAGTCTCAATATGTCCTTTAGTTACTCTAGCTACAATATCCTTCAAACCGAAACACAATAGTGCATTTACACTGCTGTTTGATGGGAGAAACAAACATTGCGGTGGTACCTGCCCAGGAGGCCTCTCACATATGAGAGACCTACTACCATCCTTATGTAGGTATTAAATTCTCTTGATAGAATATATACTTAGCACTAGCGCTGTTTAAAGAGAGTGTTAAAACTTATACATAGTGCAAAGTTATTCCATGAATTGTAATATTATTTACGGATTTTACGGAGCGGCTTAATAGAAATCCAAATTACATACATTCTAGTGATCAATAACATTTATTTATATAATTACAATCAGAGAATTAAGTTAATCAATCTTTTAACGATTTTAATCTCTACCTTCTAAAAACCCTTCGCAATTTGTTCTACGATCTGCCTATCATATGTAATGAAAATTATACATAACACTAATTAAATAACATCAATCACTTTACACGTTTTTACTGCGTTACGTTATTAAAGCGTTCCTTGTTGAACAACGTGACCTATCATCACGTTTGTTATATCACAACAGTGAAATCGCAAGATATTAATTCACAATCAGATACAGAATATTATTTCTAGAATTTATTGTGAAACTGATTGATTTTTTACGAAATTCTTGAATTCAAGTTAATTTTGTAGTAGTTTTTTACTGGTTGTAAGTCTCTCGTAAGAATCCGCCTGGCTAGGTACCATCGCAATGACTATTTCTCCCGCTAAACAGCACTGTAAATGCACTGTTGTGTTCCGGTTTGAAGGTAATTGTAGCCAGAATAACTACTGGACATATTGAGACTTGACAGCTTATGAGTCTGGATGGTGAGCGCATTGGACTATCAAACATTGCTTTGTAATTCGATGTGTTTGGTTTTCCTACTGTCCATGTGTGGTCGTATGGCTTACTATCAGGCGAATGACATACTCGTCTCGCCATTCATTACAAAGAAACTTTGTTTAATTATTTATCTAGAAACATAATTATGCGTTGTAAATGTTTTCTCCCAAAACAGGCAATAAAATAGTTTATAATCAGCGTTGTGCGATGTGGTTTGCACCACATCATAACATAAAGCTACCGGTCACAGTCGCGACCAACCATTTTTTATTATTAAGTTTTATATTACTGTATGTTTTATGTACGTTGCGTCTGTGATTACTAAATAGTTTTTCTTTCTTTCTTTCTAGTATGTGATAATCTTGTCTCCATCTACGAATATTGATTAATGCCGAATTATTGATTTTGCAAACCAGTATGTGTGGAAAACTTCCAAGCTGCTTAAAAACAGAACACAAAGCAAAGGGGTGAACGCACGTCTCATTAATCATTCATTATCTTTTTTTCATATATCTAAATGAGTTTTTAAAGTATTTAGATAATGTTATTGTTTTGGTGCGGTGTGGAACGAAGTGGACTCACTTTGACCTGTTTTGTACTTTTTAGTATTTTTAAAAGTTTTTGTTTATTAAAAGTGCTTTAAATAAACAAACTTATAAACGTATTCTACCGTATCGTCATGTTTTTATTAAGACATATTGTATCAAATCTCTGTTTTAAAATATATTATACAATGATTGAATAAATAGTTTTACAACAAGTAAAATCATACTATTTCGTTTATTAAAACTTCTATTTGTACTGATATAAATACAGAGCTTTAAGTTTTTTTAAATTACTTGATGTCCTTCAATGAGACACAAAGAAAACGAGGGTTGTTAAATACGTTGGCGCAGCTTTTATTATGAATGATCCCCTCAACAGCGCTTCCTGTATCGATAAAACATTGTTGCGTTGCATAATGCATTCCGTTGCTTAGTTTGCACTTAAGTATATTAAATTTTACAAATGCCGTAATTGAACACTGTCTGAATAATTGAGTATATATTTACATAGATATAAAACTATTTCGAAGTAAAGGAGTGTCCGAAAGTTATTATAGATTGCAGGTTTGTAACTTTTTAACTTTAACTTTATCGCACATTTAAAATAAAATAGTTAAATATTATAATAGCGCCAATAGTGCCAAAATTGCACATTTATTCATATTGCAAAATGAAACATAATTTAAGACATATTTCAGTCCACGTGCTATATACATGTATATTTTTAATAATTATTCCACCATTTTTTCCTTCGAAGTCACTGTAAAACGACAATTATCTATATTTTAACTTCACCCAAACCAAATTCAATACAAATTGATTCAGTAACACATCAAATAGTCCAATAAATCCGATATATAAACGCAAACAGCGTTATTTACTAACATTAGTTTCGCCATGTGGGCCATGCGACAAGGCCGGCGCTAGTGGAGCGAGCGGTTCGTGTTTCGGCAGTACCAGCGGTGCAGTATGCGTTTTTGCCTCAGCATTTCTGCTGTTGACGCGTGGTGTATGGTAGGAGCGATCAGCGATAGATTTATTCGAAATGGGAGAATGTGTGAGAGATCAGCGACAGATGGTTGATGTCTCAGAAGTACATTTAAAACGTGTACATATGTGGAAAAGAGGGGAAACATAAAATGGAACGTTTTAAAAATTTGAATATTTGTCGATGAGAAATAGTATAACTAGATGTATTATTGCGTAGATGCTAACAAATTTTATAACATTGATGAAAAGTGGCGGTTCGCTTTTAACGCTATAGTACCCTAAAATCAAATTAACTTCCATAAATACTAGCATTACTGGAGTGTACCAACCATTGAATAAAGATTAATATGTAGCAATCCAACTATGCCACTATATTGTCGCGGGACACATCGATGGGCGTTAAATTATTACTGATTTCAAGATGCAATAATAATACACACTGTACTCTAATAAAATGAAAATAACTAATTGGAATATAACCAGGTTCATACCTATTATGCCTTTTTATTTTATTTATTGTTTTTATCGCACATACAGAGGAAGGCTAAATAACTATAACTAATGTTTTGCTAATAAAAGCACTAAATCACGTTAATTTAAAGAATATATATTAGTACTTTATAATTTATTTCAAGTGACAAAAAATCAAACGACAAATTCCAAATCATATTTAATTTTTCTATAGCCTGACGTCATTAGACGATAACCTTGACCGAAACCGAAACATGCTCATCACTACGAGATTTTTTATTCGATAAACGTGATCGCACTCTAACCACACGCACGTTTTGAACAATTATAACCCACTATTGTTGCCAAGTGGTTACCAGACTTCTATCACGGGGACAATGGGTATGAAGAATTCGAAAAGATTAATTATAATGCGTAAAAAATTGCTCTAAGGCCAATGTTGCTTATAGTTATGAAATAATTCTAAGACGGGACCAATCTTTGCCATACGACGTCCAGAGGTTATTTAAAGGTGAACAACTCTGTCTGTCTATATACAGCAGCAGTTAAGCATGGAAATCCTCGAGAAAATTGATTCAGAGAGTGTAGGTCATCAGAAAGGAAAATTGCGGGTCACTGCACTATCAAGAAATAATAACAGTAAAGAAATGACATAATAATAATAGTGCAAGAGGCGGCCTATCACACTAGGCAAATAAAATTGATTTAAATGATAAACACTCACATATTATTTGCCATTGACGACGTTTCTTTTAACATCAACCAACTAGAAAGTATAATTTTACACATTTGGAACGAATAACATTAATACATATTGATATGTGAATTAGAATATGCTATTAAAGTAGAGTATAAGCTTGCTTACATCAAAACGACCTTAATTTTACGCAATCGCAAGCAACATTCGTTAAATCCATTTAAAATCATTAATCTCATTAAAATCTAAAATCGGTTAATTAGAACCGTACTCAATTACGTTAGATCATTAATTAATTCTGTATTCATTTGCTATTTCTATGCATCGATCGGGAGTTTCAAGGCCAAATATCAAGAGTACCACTTCATTAAATTATTTAAGTGTCATTTTTTTTGTATTTCGTAATGGCAATACTTTCAATTTCTTGAGCCGCCAAGTAAGTTCAATTTAATAAACTACATATGTGTTAGATTTCGTACTTCTGGAATCTTCATGAATTCTTAGAAATCTTGCTGAACTACAGATTTTGCTCTTCCGAAAAGCTTGTGTAAATAACAATACGATTACCAAAACGTGTTTCAATGGACAGTTTGAAATAAGAAACTGACATTCTGGTTAGTCATAATATTCAGAACCACTGTCAATAGCACCTGGAAGAGCCATAATATTTGTGCATTATTACTAAAATATAATACAAAAACCTAATCAATATTGATGAGATTCCCGAAGGCTCAATAATCTTTTCGCTCATTCTCTATTCTCTCCTTTTCTCTTTAAACATTCAATGTCCAGGAACATCTAAAACACTCGAGTACGGCGGGTGCTTATAATCCCTTGCACCTTTGGCATACTAAAGATAAAAAAATACGCACTTCAAATGTTGGAGAATTGTAACCTTCGTTGTGGTTGTTTTTAAATAACACTGAAGAGTAGAAAAATTTGGATTTAATGTTTTTGTGTTCTAGCCTTAGTTACTGTTCTTCAAATAACACTCGTGTCAGTCAACATCTTTTTTATCTACAAAGCATTTCAAAATTTTCTAATTATGATTACAACATTAAGGACCAATTTCACCAGTTCCTGATAAAGCCTATGATCTGACACTCATCTGTCAGATAAAAAAAAATCAGAATTTTGCAACCGACTTTCGTATTTATCGGACAGATAAGTCCCAGATAGCTATCAGGGCCTTTATCAGGAACTGTTGAATCTGGCCCTAAGTACAGTAATCTTATTACTCCACCCATGATCGCCCATCGCTTGTCACTCAAACCCTCAAGTTAGACAAAAGCGGGCTTGCCGTCGGCCTTCGCGCGACCGGTTCGCGCCGCTTACTTTCGCATTGCATCCACCGGCGCGCCCGCTTGTTTCGTGTTATTTAATTATTGCCCCGAAACGAACACTTGTCGTATTGCAGCCATATTTCGGTCATTTTTTAGTAACAACACGCTATTTTACTAGTATATCCTATTACAAAACATAAATGCAATTTTTAAAGTAAAGAAAAAATATTAACGAAAGTATACCCATAAATGCATGAATTAATGTGGTATGGGACGCTCGACAACCCCAATGGGTCAATGTAGAGGTCTATAGCCAACGCTATCTCAATGGAGGTCGATTGTAGATTGATATCACACCTATCTGGCGGTCAGTGATACCCTGAATATATGTTAGGCTTCTTTTTCATTCACAAAGATTCGCAAGTACTAGCGAAACCAATGCTAATTTAACTTTTGCGTGCCATAAAGCTTGATGGCAATGACAATCATTTACCGAGGTCGCTTTCACTGGTGTAAAATTAAAATTATCTTTGGTGACGTCACGCGAAACCTTTCGACCGACGCTTTCAAAAATTTTTATTCACGAAACCTTTTTCTGAACTTTGTCATAACTGTACTCAATTTTAAGCTACTGCAAGAGTTTAAATTCAAGCTATTCTACTTTGTTCGAATCATGTTGTCCTTCTGAGGAGATCAGGATGAAACAGCTACAGTGGCATGAACAAAGGATACGGTGACTTTTATCCAATCCTACGCATTAATCCATATATGGAACGCGATTAAAGGTCATACGAATCTGTCTTTGTCACAAGAACGGAGACAACTTGTTATTATAATTCTATTAAATTCCAACTAGATCTTAAAGTAGGCAAAAGCTATTATTACAATATATGGATTGAAAAAACGCATTCTCTCTATAACTTGGACCACAAATTATTATTTTATTTTTATTTTTGTAAAGCCATGCATAATACGAATAAAATTGATGATAAAAAATGTTATAAAGTATAAACTACGACCTGAATCCCTTTCAAAAAGAAAAGATAAACTTAGTCAAGGAAAAAATATAATTTTTATTTAAAAATCAGTAGCTTTAGACATTAAAATATTAAAGCGTGAAGCACGAATAGTTACTAAAGTACATATATACATAAAGTTAGTAAGTTGTTATGTTAATTATATGAAATAAGACGTAAATAAATTATACTTTCTTCTGATAGGGAGGCCTTTAAAGTCAGTTTATATAACTTATAAAGCTTTAAAGTAATTTAGAAGCAGCTATAGTTCTTAACCATTAGTCCCCAGATCACTGGTAGTTCCCGAGGCATCCCAAGTATTCCGCAGAGAAGTCCTTAAAATAATTTTATGCATCTTTTATTTATAGGTAGATGTTAAATCCCTCTATTTTCTTACATATCTATACTATATTAACATACCGTCAAACCATACAACCAACTGGGTGGTCAATAGATAGGCAGAAATTTTGTCAAATGGTCCCTTATGACTAATAGAAACACTGCTTTAGAGGGTCAGGAAACATAATTATTCCAATATCTAAATCTACTTTTTCCATAGTTCAGCACTGCTTGTCCTTTTTAAGTTTACCTATGAAATCGGCAACTTATTCCTTTTCCTTCTATACCCTAGATCCTCAGAATAAAGTATGAAGAAGGCAATCATCGGGTTGGCATAATTGCTCTCAATAACCGAAAACAAATTAGGATATGATTTGTGGAAACTTTTAATATATCTTACTTTAGTTTTATTACTTATAAGATTATTTTTAAGCTTTTTTTATTGCTATGAATAGCAAAACGAGCATGCCGTTTACCTGATGGTAAGCGATACGACCACTCATAAACAGTGGCGAAACCAAACAACACCTTGAATTACAAAGCAATGCTTGGCATTCCACTGCGCTCGCCATCCTGAGACAAGATGTGAAGTCTCAATATGTCCAGTGGTTACTCTGGCTACAATGCCCTTCAATCTGAAACACAATAGTGCATTTACACTGCTGTTTGACGGTTTCTTATTGTAAGTATTCCGAAAATAAATAAAATAAAAGTATTAAAAAAGTAACAGACATAGTACAAAAAACATGTGTGTTCCGGGTCTGAAAGCGTATGATATGCCAAGCCGTGCCTTATTGTGGCGACGCAGTTCCTGGCTGGAATAATAAATGCAGCCGTCCTTACACTACTCAATGTCGTATCAATCATTACGGCAGCCCATAAACTTGTTTATATACTTCAATAAGTATACGTATATTACACCATATACCTACCACTGTATACCTGTTTTAACTCTATGTAGATCCACACCTAGTTCATGTTATGTAGTAGGTAGTATTAAATGTTAATTATTTTGATAATTTTATATAATATACCCGACTAACCGTACAACATACAAATAATGCCTTCAAAGTAAATATCGAGTAATATTAACAAAATTAGATAGATATGTGAAATTTACCAACACACCGTGTTTTCTTTCTGCACCACCCAAAGGTTGACTGGTAGAGAATGCCTCACGCATTAAGTCCGCCTTTATAGTATCTTTGTATAAGAAGCGTAATAAATAAATAAGTACCTATTAAAAGAAAAATATAAATAGTTTTCTTACAAAGGTATTTAATTTATTCACACAAAGCAAATCCCCGACAATGAACTACATACCTGACAAGATTATTAATATCCCTCGGCTCATGGCAGCTTTAAAGAAATGTTCGAATGTTGTCCGCCTTCACCGCACGTGATAGCTCTCAGAACTAGTTGGTCACGTGACGACTAAATGCTAATGTTACCTTCATTGAACCTTCAGATCGACCCCAGAAATACGTGACAATTCCAATCACGTACTTAGTTTTTGATGCTGAAAGTTGACTTAAAAAATATATCTTAAAATTACAAGCAAAAGAACGAAGAACGAGAAATATAACTGAAGTAAAGAACGTGGATATAATTTAAAGAAAAAGTAAACAAATCATGTTATTTATTAATTTTATTTCCTACCAAAACATTATTTCAAAATTGGTGGCTATTAGTACAAACCATGTACATATTGTATTTTTAAATATAAATTTTGAAATACGCAAATCCTCGAAGCGAACTCTTTGTTGAAGTTCTAAACATAATGCTTTTTACACAGCATTCGTTAATCCACTTAGATCATTTTTAGCTTCAACGAAGGACAAAATTCACAGTCACAATTGTGAATTAGCAAACTAACAATATTACTGAAACACGTTCATAAAAATATTTGTACATAAACTTAGCGAATTCATTATGCACACATCATCGCGAGTATGTTTTCATGTTACACCGTCACTGGCCCCAGTACTTCCTAGTAATAAAATGTCATTTCTAATGGCTCGGCCACAATACATTATTATGTATGATTCATGTCCACACATCTCATGCTCAAGCCAGTTTACAACAGTTATAAATGTTGGATGCGCGTTGTATAATATTGCATGCTTCGTTTTATAACAATCAGCGATCTTCGGTCTATGGCAGCCATATAAGGCTCCTCTGGGCTTGAGAATTCTCTATGATCTGTAGAGGTTAGGTCTCAGCCCTGACTCGAGTTTTACCGGATGCAATTTTGCGTAATAGCATCTAATGGCGGGATGACCTTTAATTTTGATTTTGGTATATTATTCTGAATTTATGTGCCACAGAAATGAGCATAATGTTGTAATTTTATTTCACCCCGACATTTTGACCTTAGTTGTTTTATTTTGAATACTATTTAACAAAATAGTAATTTATATCTAAGTTTCAACTATGCGTTTGCCATACTCAACATCTACGATAAACTTATTATAATATCTCACAAGTACATTTAATTAATTTGGTAAATCGATAATCCCGACAGATTTCCAACAGGAAAAAAATCATAATATTTCATAACAACTATGTAAACAGTTGAATAACCTAGCCGCAGAAACGCAAACAAATGTCAAAAACCATTATGACATGTCATTAGTAACACGGATAGCGCACGAGTTGAAATCGCCAGATCAACCCCGTGTTTGCACGTACGTTTCTTAAGGAGTGTGCACACTGTTACGTGTCCGGCGCGATTAATTACGTAAACGTGTTTTTTCGGAGGCAGGTGCTTGGAGCAGTAGGTCAACAATTCGTGACGAGGACAACCGCTCTATTCACCACATTCGATTTGACATTTACGTTTGGAATTCGACATGAGAGCGCGCGGGATCGTGTGATGTAACGCGATGGTGTGCGGCAACCTTGTACGATCATAATTTACGGATTTTGCATAGAAATCACGAAAATTGAGTATATTTTGAGGATTGTAGAGACCGTTACAGGTGAATTAATTGGCTGTGTAGAATTCGAAGGTTTGCATGTTCCGGTCCGTCGATGTTACGTCTATTATAGAAAATTTTATGGATATTTTGTTTTGATATTTTTACTGCATAACTGCACTTCCGTTGCAATATCAGATATTTTGTGAAATAGCTAACAGAAATAAAACCCAACAAGAATCACCCACCAATGCGAACATATTATCCTTTATTACACATTCAAACACCTTAACATATAGACAATTACATTCCAGCTTAAAATTGTTAATTCAATCACAGGAATGTCCCACCCAACCTTGTCCTGGATCAATAAATCAAAACCATTCAGAATACATACAAGCATTACCAAACACTAATCAAGCGGAATACGAAAACAAACAGTTCCAATAGACTAGTTTGCTAATCCTTCGCAACAGTTACAATTACGATGCATCAGCAATTTATACACATGGATCTGGCACGTATCGCAACGATTGCTTTGCATTTTTGCGAATGCAATGTTTACTGTTCAGTCGCGCGTTACCCGCCGCTCGGTGTGTTCGGTCCTTAAGTTCCTATTGTCGGATTTTAGTGGTAACCCTAATTACTTGGGAATGCGCATTAGTAAGTATGAGTATTAGTAGTACGTTATGTTAACGAGGGATATTAAGATAGGTAAACCATGTAACCTTAATTAAATTAACAATATACCAGTACAGATAAAGTATCGGGATAGTGGGGTGAACATATTTCAGAAGGCGCACAATGCACATACAGCCACTATAAAGGATGTGCTTCACTCTCGGTATGATGTTAGTGAAAATTTTCCTTAAGCCTGTTTAAAAAATACAAGGATTTCATTACTGATCATCAACCATCCAGCCAAAGGAAGTCCACTGCTGAACATAGGCCTCCCCTAGTGATTTCCACAGTGACCGATTTCCACAGTTCAAATAAAGGCATTGTTTTATGATGTGCTGAAAATATGTGAAAGTGAAAAGATCTAGAATACCAGAAGGTATAACAAGAATATATTCTTTATACTATTTTTCATGTGATGTAATACATTCGGATCACTAAACAGATTTTTCCTTTAACAACGCTATAAGTGAGGTTGTCACAGTTGTACTCAAGACATTGAACTAATAACAAGAAAGGCAGCTGTTTCAATAAAGTATTTGTAAAAGGTATAGCAACTGAGTAATCCAACTAGCTAGTAAAGTAAATACTTATAATACGATAGGTTTTTGATCAGCAATTTGAGATTTTTTTCTTTAGATAACCAAATATCTACATGTGTCTAATAAAAACTATAGGTGTTAGATACTAACTTCTCATATACACATACTTACTATTCGAGATATCACGTCATGTATTTTCGTGAAAAAATAACAGTCAATAATTTATACTAACGGCGGCATTCATAGCCAATTCCAAAACCTATTTAACTATTGAATCTTTTGTCCTTTTCTAAAAACTTTTGAACTAAATTTGAGCGAAGAAGACAAAACACTCGATAACTAAAATAGGATTTAAAACTGTCTATGAATAAGGTTGTAACTAACCAAAGTCAGTGTTTTGCATCGATCAGATATTAGCTAAGGACGCCAAAACATCACGTTTGCATATTTTGATGGAATGCAGCAGTAACGATGGCATCTGAGCTCGTAATGGTATAAAAAAGCAACATACTGTCGAATTGAGAACCCCCTCCTTTTTTGAATTCGGTTAAAAACATATAATCTGGGAGCTTGTATAAGTATTTTGGCGAAGCTCCAATCGGACATTGCCAGAACTTTATAATATTTATTATTAATAATGCTTTACATTTAGTTTATTTAAGTTTATTTATACATGTATTTTCATTACCAGAGTGACATATTCACTTAATGAAAAAGCCGTAATTTTAGAAAAAAAAAACACGTTTACAAGCATTGACGCATTTGAACAAACTTGTGTACAACTCCGTATGCTAATATTTAATTACCTGTCCGTGGATAAATGATGCATTCAACCATAAAAATATGTTATTACTGCTTATTTATTATTAGACAATAGAGCTAATAAAAGTTGTTAAGGGAAGATAAAAACTATTTATAATATTACGATATAACCAGAATTTGCAGCCAATATTAGGGCATGATGAGGCTATTATGGATCTCTGAGTGTAGTTAACGACATTACTGCCTATCCCATCACAGATGTAAGCGGTAGGCTATTTACCCTTTGTATTTTTTGGTCAATAAAAGCAAAGGCATCTTGCGTAACAAGCGGCATGGGCGCTATATAATATAAACTGCAAAACAATATTATTTTGAATTTTAAGTAATAACTTGTACTTCTAAAACTACTGACATGTCAACATAGCTACAAGTACGACAATTATTCTGAAATCAACAAAACCAACGTATTAGTCAACATACAATCTGTCGCGAGAGAACAATCAACTTACAGACTTAAAAAGAATATTTCTCACGTAAAAATATCTCATATCTTACTGATAAGTATCTAATCATGTATTAATTAACGATTTACTACAGAGACACATAAACGTGTTTTTAAAATGTGTATTTGGTAAACCATGACTCTTAATGATTTTAGCATTTGATAGTACAATGTTGTCTAGACAGACTTTCTAATGACGAGAGATTATGATAATCTTACTCAATATACAAATATTATCTGAATATTCTAAGAAGCTTCTGAATTATCTTCAATAACCAAAGATCACAAACTAGCCATTTCATTTTTAATACAAAAAAGAATTTACATTATATCGATTGAATCGCACACCCTTAATCGACAGTAATATTTAATAACTTGTGTTTGTTTCAGATAGTGACGAGCAACCGCTGACTTTCGAACGTAAAATGTAATGAACATTAACGTTAAGTGCATTAAAGTTTTTGCCCCGTGAATTATAATCGACTAGCTTGTGTTAATCGACTAAAGTGAAGTGAGATTCAGTGTCCCTTGTACGTTGGACGGAATTTTATATTTTGGCGGCATTGCCTTGGTGAGTTATTTTTTTATTTATTTATTTTAAATGATTCGATTTAGTGACGTCATAGAATTTTCCCTCGTCTCATCGATAGAATATTAAAGATTATTTTTCCGACCCAAATATCGACCAATAGAATTGCACCATTCGACGTCACGTGGTACAACCTACATGGTATTATACTGATAATTTTTTGAAAATTTTCTCTGGTAGTTGCTATATATAAAAAACAAAACATGATCCAGTCAAATTAACCACACGTCAAACTGACAGGTTTAATTCAATTGTGAAAATTGGAGATTTTGCATGAAAATGAGTCGATTTGGAGTTTGTTCTCTGTCCACATGAAATTCTTATTTGTTAACTGTACATTTCGTCTCATGGTGCAATTCTATTGGCCGACATTTGGGACGGAAAAATAATCCCCCGAATACCACACGAGCTTCAAAATTATCTGGCATTTCCCATAAATACCCGATAATTTTGAAGCTCTTGTGGTATTATAAGTGAAAGATGTCTCTTAATTTATAATGATTGTTTGACGTAAATATGGAAATATAATATTATAATATAGCACAAGCTTACTTCATTCTCGTCAAGTGTTGAAGTAATTGCTCAGGTCGATGTTAAATCACATGTATTTATTACCATTATGTGTAAATATGTGGTAAATAATTACCATGACTACACATTATGTAGTTTCCGCCTCATTACTAAAGTATATAATTTAAAGGCGTTGTTAAAGAAATATGCAATGTTATTATGTTTCAGTAACATCAACTTGTTTGTTTTGAAAAATAATTAATTAATTGATTACCACTTATTGCCATTAAACGCTGATATATTATTATATCGTAGCGAGTGGTGGATATTAATGTAGTAAATTATATAAACACACATCTTTATTACATAATATATCCGTAATAAATGAAAGTAGTTGAAAGTCGCTGGGTAGAGATAGTAGTCTAGTAAAGGTAATAATATTATTGAAAACTACTAGTCTTAATTTAAAAGACAGGCAACAGCAAGATAGGTGTTATATTATTATATCAAATAAAATGTGTTTTGTGTCATATCTAAGAAATTGAATCAGGTGAACAGTGCCTAGCACTAAGGACACTTTTGTCTACCCCCTAAACGATATATGCGTGAACTTAAGATGTATAAGTGTACAGCTAAAACAGCCTATGAACGCAGTCAGTAGCAAACTAGGGGCGGTTTGGTTTTACTACTATTCATGAGCAGTCGTATCGCTTACCATCAGGCGAATGGTATGGTCGTCTCGCCATTCATAGCGATAAAAAAACTTTACTAGTTCGCGACTTCATAATATCTGATCGTGTGGTGCCTGTCAGAGGCATGCGCAGACATTCAGCTTTTACATAATGACGAAAGTCTTGCGACCATCGGCTCTTGTTCTATATATATTAAGGCACAAATAAGAGGTAATGCAGTATTTGCATACAAAATAGCTACTTCAAAAGACAAATTAGGACTAGATTTTGTCAGACGTGACTCAGTCCTAACGAGGCATATTATGTCAAACAAAAGACAAAATTGTCGTCAACAATGACGCTGGTGCTGATGGCTGCGTGATGGGGCTGTTCCGGTGGCGGATATGGTGCGACCTTGGTCACAATACGCAAGGCCATGGTCGCTTACTGTAATGGTAGCGCGGATGACATGCGACCACGACGCTGTTGTCTATTGGATCGGTGTGCGTTAGAACAAAGTTTGAATTTGGAATTTGAATCAATAGAGTTTGTAGTCAGGTGGTTTAAGAGAAATATCGGTTTTGAAAATGATGATATCGCTGTAGAAAATATACATTCACATATTTAAAACCATGCTTCTTCGTACAACATAAACAAAATCAATCAGTAGATAATTATTATTTGTCTGAATCAAGAGGACCTTATCAATGGGCATACAGGATTAAGAATTTATAAGCCTTTAAAATTATTAATTTTCGAAATCGACTTTAAATTTGTACTAGCATCCATAAAGAAATCAAATGAAATTCTCTTTTCGTCTTCTTAGATTAAGCCAAAACATCCGAACTTATCATTCTTGATAAACCCTCTCTATACCCAAGTAAAACTACAATACAAAATAATAATTTCATATAAATCAACCTAGACTACATCTACAAACACCTATATATCCACACACTTCATAATTCCACCTAATCATACCTTCAAAGATTGTCACTCAAATGTCAAGAGTGTTTCATCTAGATAAAACGTGTGTGGCATGTGTGGTCTGAGCCTGAAGGTACGGCGGCGTGGGAGCGAAAGTGCGCACCGGCGTAATAAGGCTTCGGGATGCAAACATGAATTACTCTCAGATATTTGGCATTGACCTGTTAAAACGGACGTACAAACTTTATGGTTAAAAAAAAAGGTGTATAAATAATACGGATTCGAAAGTATTTAGTTTTACTTTGATTTCAAGTAGAACGGGGCAAGGGACAAGGCTGCTTTTCACGAATAAATGTTTAGTTCTATATCATTGTTTTGCTTAATTTATAATCAGAAAAATGCGCAGTTTCTCTCGTATAAACTTGAGTCGTAATAGTGTGCATTTCGAAGTATAAATAAATATTTATTTACATAAAACTCCACTTAGACATACTCGCACATGCAAAAACCTTGTTATTAAATCCAAACAATATTCCCATCAACTCGCGTTCTAAACTCACAGTCCAAGAAAACGGGAATCAAAAGCCCTAACATAAAACCTAAGAGCTGCGCGAACCGGTTACGGGGAGACGCGGGGAGGGGAAGAGGAGGGGAAGGGAAGGAGTACAGGGGGGAAATAAGGGGAGGGAGGTACCTGCGCACGCGCTGGAAAGCTCACCGACCCACTTCCGAACATAACCTGTTCCCGTTTTACATAACTCCTACTCTCGATTGATTTTATATCGATAACTTTACAAATCGATTATCGATGTAATCGCGAATAGGAAGATTGGTTGATTGTGAGGTTTGAAATCATTTTGAAGTAGCATGTTTTGTGATGTCTATGATGATTGAAAAAGGTTTTATTCGCGCTTTTAAAAGTAAAAACACAGACTAGTCCATTGCGATAATTCTTATATTCAAGCAAAAATAATATTATTAATTCACTGAATATTCTAGCAAGCTTTGTTTATACTAATATTATGCGAAGACGCATGTACTGTGCAGAATTAATACTCTTAACCTGAATAAAATTAAATTCCAGTTATATTCCAGTATTAATTTGCACTACATTATGCTTCAAACGATGATCTGTTTGCAAATACCAGTTTGAGTACTTTGTGGTTGCCTTTAACTCCACGACTTAGTAATCAATCTTAATTTATTATTCCAGACGTGTACTTCATAAAACAGGGTCTAGATTTAATTTCAGAAAAAAATATTTTTTGCATGGTTTTACATTGCCAGGAGAGACCAGTTTAATACTAGCAAAGGCTCTTGTTTCGTAACGAATGACACACAATCAATATTAATGCCTATATTATTAAATATTTTGTTGGTAAAAAGAAAATCATGTCGCATATTATTATCTTGATTCAAATTTTAAAAAACATCACATTTATAAAGTCCCTCCAAATCAACTCAATTTATTTCTCTAATATCACAAGATGCAATCGCAGTCACGGGCAGAAGCTAGCAATCATACACGCCGTAATGTTGGCTATGCAGTGAGAGCAGTGCTGCCACACTAATGAGCTTACTTCACATCAGAGAGAAATAGCTGCCGTTTTTCAACGCTGTCACTTTGATACGCAAGTATAGAAAATCGTTAAGGTTTTCTTGCTTGTACAAATTTTCAAACATCTTAGTAATATTATGTTGCATTTAATTTACTCTTGTTTTTGGTTAGAACACAACTAATAAAGTAACGTAGTAATTCGAAGCAATTATCCAAAAGCCGAATGCATGGAAAACTGCTATTAACGATATGAAAATGAAGATGCAGTAAAATATTACCAAAAATATAATTATAGTATATTTTAAATTCTAATGTTCTAAATAAATAGTCTTGTTTTTATACATAAGTATTAAACATGTGACATGAATGACAAAAAATAACCTTTTAGAATAAAGGTTAATTATTTAATGATGATTGGCGAAATCTTACAATGCCTACGTAAATCGAGTCATGACTAAAAATTAAATCTGACCTCGGATTAAGAAAATTACACAGAGTTGAGCAAACACTCGTACCGAATTCGGAAACTTACCGTAAAATAAAATGGCATTATTGATTCACCTAGATATTTCTTCATTTTTAACAATCATTAATTCATCAACTAACGAAGAAATTGAGAAATAATAATTGAATTGTGTTATATTACAGTTTATCTCTATTATACCAAATTCGTATAGATCGTCTACGGTGTTTTATCGTACGAATATGATTGACATGCTGTGGTCAAAATATTAGGAACAGTTTTTTCTTTTCACCTTTTATTAGATTGGACATGTCAATACTATTATATTACAATTATAAATGCTTGTTGTATATATTTATATACGTAAATATTTGAACAAAAGCATGACAACCATGTATTCAACCAATAACCATGACAAAAGACTGTAGACGATCTATACAAATATTAAGTCAGAGGTAATTTTCCATCATCCGGACCAGTTTGTACTGATGTGAAAATCACGCCATCTATTGACGAAATCGAGTAAACTTCTCAAATGTCAAAATGATCTATTTATAAATGTTACTATTTTAAATCAACTTTCAAACATGAATATTCACAGATAACGCCTTAATATATTATTGACATGGAGAAAGTTCTATCAGCGTCACATTTAATGGCCAATAAATCTTCGTCATCGCCAAAATTGCGTAATAAAAACTTGATTGAGTATACCTAATGCGACGCGCTGTGTACAGATACCAGGACATCAGAAAGTCGATAGCAGTTAAACTCCGAATATGGTCGGACAGCTTTCCCGCCCGGCTGAAGACTCGGCCCTCTCAACGGGACGCAACGGCACTTGAAAAACCAGTCAAACTTTATAAAAATCCAGTCTGCGCTCATCAAGTTCTGCATGAAGATGATGCCTTGCCTTCACTTATAATTTATGTGAATTCGCGTTATTGTTTTAACCTGCCGTATTGATATTTAAGAAAGTTTATGCTACGGCTATTTTAAGTCTACAAGTAGGTAGTGGCAACTGGCAAGCTGTTTACTATCAAAAATAAATATATAAAAGTACATAAATATTTAGACTGGATCTTTCTGAAGAATTGAAACGGAGAGCAATACCAAAATGTCATTGAAACAAACTTATTCACAGGTAGGAAGGTATATTAAAACTCACTTCTAATCCTTTGCAATATATAATATCATAAAAAGTAAAGCTAGATGCATGGTACCAACTGGTTTCGAACCTTAATAAAAACATCGTAAACACGTGCATAAAAGTTACCGCGCAAGCAAACCGGCGTGATCATTAAAATATTAACACAACGGTAATATAATAACCCTTTAATACAACTAAATAAACAAGAATCAACGCAATAATTTTTTTATTGGAAGATTTTTTGTATTTGTCTTAAAATAGTCAAGTCCATAACAGATTCACACATGCTAGTTTTTTTCGATGAATGGCGATACGACCACTCATGACAGTAAGACCAAACAACACCACGAATTACAAAGCAGTGATTGGCATTCCACTGCGCTCGCCATCCTAAGACATAAGATGTTAATCGGAGAAATAGACATTGCGGTAGTTAGTAGTACCTACCCAGGCGGCCTCTCTAATATGAAAGACCTACCACCAGTAAATAAGTATACCAAGAAGTAAGCTTTAAAGTCGCTTCGACATAGGTTTGCATACAGCGATTTGCTTTTTTCTATTTCTGTGGCATTAAACCAAATGCTAGGGAATCATTTGCTAGTTGTTTTTTCCTTTTTTACATTTTTGGGCCAGATGCCATTATACATTCCAATAAAAACCGACAAAAATGCAGTTTCATTTTAAAGACTGTACTGATGGCAGAGGTGAAACCGCTACCGTAGAGCTAAAGTTACATAAGTGAACACGAGACCAACACGTAATTTGGCACAGTAGCATCCTCCTGTAAAATTGATATCACCTTGATACATTATATAACAGGTGCAAAATAAAAAAGCCTTTTAGGTTGCGCAAGAAAATCACGAGTTTGACGTAGAAGATCGTGAAGACACCTTTAGAGTTTCGCTACGTACATTGCAAAAATAGTTACGTTTAGTGAAATCGCAAACAAACGTACAGATCGTGTTGTCTGTTCGTGATCGTCTTGTTTCGTATATCGGCATTTGTGTAATGCCAATTATGGTGCAGCATTCTCGTACATTTCGACTGCCGCCATTTTGAACTTCCCAAATGTCAGTTTGATCGAAGGCCCACATTGATCTGTAAGTAGAAACGAAGAGTAATACGGATATTTAAATATATTCTTGTGAAACCATTTCAAAAGGTATGCTAATTTGCAATCATTAAAACATTCTACTGCAACTAACGCCACTGCATATTCTATTGTTAGTCGTCTTTCACAATCCAAGAAGCGAGACAGGACCAAGTTTTTACACTTCCTATTAAATCCTTTTGACGTCACGCGGAGCACGCAATCAAAAAAACCTTTATCCTCTTGATAAACCGTGGAAGTCAGTTCATTGTAATGGTGCAATTAAATGTATTATTAACTAATGACTAAAGAGATCCTCGATTAGCGAGCCATTCCGTCTCTTCTGTTGTCACTTGAAAGTCATCTGAACGTGGATTGATTACATTGTCAGCGTGAATAAAATCTAGACAGCTTTCTAATGCCAGTGCGGGTTAAGTTCTCAAATTGGTGAGTTAATTTTAAAATTATTTATTATTACTAAAGTGTTTAATTTATAATATTCAAAAAACCGGTTCATGATTTTGTTCTGAATCAAGGCGCATATTTAAGCGGGGATTATAATACTGTCTATTAAATTCTTTTTTTTTTTTGTAAATGTCGTTGAGTTTATTATTAAAAACAGTGTTTGGTGACGGTCATTTAACAAAATTTATTTTAATTTAAAAATCAATATTGACTTAAAGGAAGAATACACCAATTCCTTGACCAGTAAAATACATGTAAGAAACAATTTAAAAGGGATTTGTCTGGGAGTAGTCAACGCACTGCTAATGTCCCAGGTGCCGCGTATTGGCGACGATGTCCGCTGCGCTATGTTACTTATTCCTTACTTATTTAGTGCTTTTTGAACGGTGATCTCTTTGATAAGAATTAAAAATTAATAAAAGGTTTCCAGCGGCTTTGTTTCAGTACCCACTTTTTTCTTAATCCAAATTTACTTTTAAAAATAATTATAGAATGTTAAGTTTAGCGCAAAATTTAATGAAAATACCATACTGCGTTTGCTGGTTATATCATATTAAAATTTATAAACATTTTATTTTTTCTGCAATCGGGTTATAAAATTTAAATTGAAGGTTTAAATTCTCTTAACCACCTACTTCCGGAATCAAAATCAAATTTCACTAAAAGATCTTCAGGACAATAATGCCCAATGTAACAAAATACTAATATAATGGAATATTCGGCCTAACCTCTCTCAATCGTAGTCTCGATTGTAGAGGAGGCTCGTGCACTGCAGTGGGACCTCTATGGACTAATTCAAATAACAAATACATAACTGAAACAGTATATAAAGATATTCTTTATTTATGGTAATATTACCAAGCGGAGGCTAATGGTAGCGAAAGTAGAGTCATATTAGCACCAATACTTTTACTGAAACACGCCCAGGCATGTTTGCGTTACGAAACACGTGAACATCAGCTAATTAATATCTACGCCATTCACACATGCATTATGGATGTAACATTTTACATTTTGCTGTTTGACCTTTTGACGTGAATTCAGGCAGCGCTAATGAATGTGTTCTGTAGCGGTTGAAATTATTAAAATATCTAAAAATAATGCGTGTTGTTCGCTATTCCTCCTATCATTCATAACGAACTCACGGGCAATTTCATTTAAAAAATATAAAGGTGATTTGTCGTACATAGGAGAATCTAACATAGTGTTCTTATTCCTCTATAGGGACCATCGAAAACGATGATGGAAAATCAATAGTACCACGCAGATGCATTGCTTTTCGAATTATTTATTTGCTTTTCCACCCACAGCGCTCTACATATTAATGCACATGATATAGGGTACAATATTAAATAATGTTGTAATCTGAAATTGCAGGTGTAGGCTAAGATGTTTATAAAGCAGGTACTTTTCATTTACAAACACAGCTTACAAAAGACGTCGTATTAAATGAAAAAAAATAATGAAACTAAAATTGAAGCTTAAATTAAATTATTAAATAGGATTGTGATAAATATTCAAAATTGTCACAGTAATGGAAAATAATTTGAAATAAAATTAAAATCTTCATATTATTTAACATAACATGAATAATTCAGTTAATTTTGATTTCGAGCAACACGACATAATTGTGTAGACCGACGAAATATAAGCTATCTTTCCTTTATAGATACCTACTTTATTCGAATCTAACCACACTTACATAAAATGCATTTTAGTCATTAAAAATGAAACTACTTTTTATGTACCGTTCCACCTTTCTGATAATTCGTGCAGTAGCGGTCTGTCGCTCTATTATAGACCATGAATTCTCAGTATCGTATTGTCTCAGCTGCAAATATTGAATTTACATTCTGTTATTATCTTTGTGCATTGATTGCTAAATGAATTATTAAATTATGTCGCCTTGGAATAGCAAGAAGAAAAAAATATCTAGAAAAAAGGTATTGAATTCATTCCGTTGCTTTAAATGTAACTTCATGCTAATTGAATCTAACATTTTACATATTCAGTTATGAAATTACAGTTTTTGTGAAAATATGATGTGGCTTATTAGCAATTCTAAACAATTCAAACGACTTATTGCATATTTTTAAATATGTTTTATCTTTACTATGATAATGCTAAAACTATCTCAATTGTTACATATTATTACTATTATAAAAACACACATACACACATACACATAGTTATATAAAATACTAGCTGCACCCGCGACTTCGTCTGCGTGGAATTTAACAAAAACATTATTTTTCTAAAATAAAAGTTTTTTTCTAAAATAAATGTAGCCAAGTTATTCCTCATTATATCTGCTACCTTACAATAAAAGTCCCGTCAAAATCGGTCTAGCCATTTCAGAGATTAGCCGGAACAAACAGACAGACAGACAGACAGACGTCATTTTCGTTATATTTATCGTGTATATAACGACATGTAGTTGGACATTTTTATTTTATTTTCACTTTACAAACAGACACTTCAATTTTATTTATATATATAGATTAAAACATACATAAATCCTCCTTTTATAACACGGAAGGATGAAGAAAGGAATAACCCAAGAAGTCATTACGATACCTAGCGAGCAAATCAATGTCAACAACATTATTGCAAACGAAAATACGGAAGCATAACTTGTTTATTTAGTAAATATATAAACCACTTAGCATAAAAAGGTGCGTCTCATTGCAGCTAAACCGATTGTATAATGCAAAGTCTCGGCAATATTTGTTCGAGTGAGAGCACGTGATGTAACATCTAGTGAACTTTCTATATGTGTATGATTGGGGACGGGTTGTTTGTCCACAGTCCGTAATATTTGACAGATTCATACAGCACTACCATTCAAACTGATTACGACATCGATGACCGCGCGATTATCGATTATTCAACTTTAAACCACAACACTATAATCTACACAATACATTTTAAATGTAGAAAAGTAATTCGAAATTCAAATCCTTACCGATGCTACTTTTAATTTTCGAAATGTTGTGCAAGTTTTTTTTGTAACCAAAATTATTTAAATAAAAACGACACATTACTAAAATAGTTTTATAATTCAATTCGAGGCTGCACCAATATATACATTACACAACCTTATACACATAATGAATATTGACAAAATAAAATAATGTTTTACTGTTTAAACACTTGACTAGTGAAATCTTTAATTACTCTGGCATATTGCCTTACACTAATAACAATTATTTTTATTTACCTGCTTGAAATACTTATTACAAACTACTTTAAGGTGACCGATTTTAGACCAACTATTTTACCGACCATATTAGTTTTAACGACATTATTTTAATATTTATTATATTACGTTATTTTAGACTTATCACATTTAAAATTTCACTGTTACGTAATCCCTTTAAACCGCATTACACTAGCGTGGTAGACTATGTGTAGCCCTGCTCTCGACAGGGTTAATATCTGGCAAGCAACCATACATACAATTATAGGTACATCAAAATTATTCTGAAACTTGGGTCAAAACTCGAGTTCCGCTAACCTCATGTTGCTAACCACATAATAATAACAAACAAAGGAAGATCTGAGAACACATATGTTACGGAAATGACACAAATTTTAAGATTTACGTGTGAACAAGAAAGCTTCGCATAGTCTAAAACGCATTTTGTCACCTCTATGAAACTGTATTGTTCTTAACAAGTCTTTACTGTTATCCAATCAACTCGAACGTTGTACGCTTACAACCATATACCTTCAGCCATAAACAGTTACTAAGCATTTAAATTCCACTTGAAAAACATTTAATCGACTGCAAATGTAACTTTGCATAAAAGTTAAAGCCTACGGTCGGTGCAATACGACTGAATTGAAACGACATAAATCTGAATAATTTATTGGCATGTTGTGTTCTATTTAATTTGGTCGACTAAAATGGTCTGCATGGTTCATTGACCAGTCTTATTAACACTTACATTTGGCCGATAGATTAAATCGGACGACTTTACTTAGCAGAACAATAGTTACTTCCTTTGGTCCGTTAAGTTCCGTAGTCAAAACATAACTGTTGCTGCTATTAACATTACCCATAGGTGAACAGTTAAAACTAAATTAATGCGTGTACCGTAAAATATATTAAACAGACCAAGGTTCGCACATAAAAGTCCTGCTATTCCTTTGTTTGTATAAAATTATTTTGACGTGACAACGTCTTAAATTAGGTTGCGGCTGGGAGTCACTTATGAAAAAGTGTAACGCCCGGTAACGTTACGATGAGTCACCGAACGAGAGAGAGGCCCGCCGAATGCCTTGCGTCTCTCTCCCACTCAACTATGATCTAATTATAGTTGAGTGATTAATTTAATTATATTCATATCAATAAATATTCTACCGAGAAAAAGACGTTGTCACGTAAAATCTTCGCCCGTAAAACCGACTTTACAGGCAACCATTTTTTAAGCTAGTAATAAGAAAGCAATTTCGTGATTTCTCACACGGTTGTAAGTGCAAAGTATACTAATTGTTAACACTTTTTATGGCAAGCATATGGACATGTTTTCGTGACAAGTTGCAATTTTTTAAAAATCAAGTTTATAAACCTATACCTACGTACAAAATATAAATAATTCTACCATTAGCCTTAATCATAATCAAAATCTTTTCGCTCTTTGCACAAGCATTATTGTAGCGAATACGCATAAATGCAGAATAACGTACCTCAATAGAAAAATCGTTGAAATGAAATCAATTGTGTTATTCATGCAAAAGGTATTTTAAACTGTTAATTAATGCCCAGGCAATAATTTATCAATTACATTATAACAATACATTCTATACGGAAGTACAGTTTATTAAATTCTTCGCATAACAATCCATATACAAACGTATATACAATTAAATATGATAACAAATGTACAAGATTTATTGCTGTATAAAATTATATCTTGTTCATAAATTAAGTAAAAAACTTAAATAAAAACCATAAATATGGTATAAAGGAAGCATTTTTTCCATGTAAAGCATTATTATCCGTTTCCTTCCTTTTCTTAAAAATAAATGGCGGCCATTTTGAGTTATATGTCATAACGAGTTTCCCGGCATTGAGAAATATTCTCATTAATTGAACACAAGGCCGAAGCGATTCCGGCTTGTCGGATATACTTTTATTTGGACAACTTATATCGAGATTTCGTCAGAGAGTGCTAATTAAATTCGATACTTATGCTATTTAGGAACATGCTATTGTTTATTTAGACTTATTAATTATTATCTCAAGTAATACAGTTTTCAACATCACAAAAACAGACAAACAAACATAATAACATAGCAAGATATTTTTTATATATAGCATAGTATCCTATTAAAACTATACTAGTCATCAGATTTTCATTTTCATAAAATGGATCAATAATATTTCGGAACCAAAATGTATTGCGGAAAATTCTCCGTTCTAGAAATCCCCAATAGTAAGTGCAATGTATGTCACATCATCTGGTGACAATAATTTTTCGCCAAAAACACAATCTTACATATCTGTTTAGTTAAATTCGGCCCCGTTGAAGCTCCTGTCCTTTCTCACGATCTCGAATTAACTTATAACTTCTCAAAAAATAGTTGCATAGTAAAGAAAATGTTGTTAATTCGTGTATAATGAATTTAGCGCTAGTCCGCGTAGTTTCATGGTCAGGGGGGTTACTCCATCCTCATACTACATTACCACGACGAACGTTCGAACGTCGTACGTAAAAGAGTAAGAATATGCCTAAATAGTTAACCAAAAGTGTTCAAATCCTCTATCATACGTCGTATCTATCGATTGAGTCCAGAGTTTCATAGAGAATAGCTATGATTTAGAAGTTAAAAACTTTTATCTTATACGTGGACGTCGAACGTTCGAATATTCGAAATTCGTGTCGGAGCATAGAGTAACCACATACTCTCGGTTTCTACAGCATGCGTTAATAATCGTTGCGTTTGACGAGCCTTTGATTAACATACTGTTACTTGTGTTGCCATGTTGGAGGTACGGTATCTTGTTTTTTTATTTATATTACATTGAATGGCGAAATGAGCATGCCATTCGCCTAATGGTAAGCGATACGACCGCTCATAAACATAGCAAAACCAAACAACGCTTTGAATTACAAAGCAATGCTTGGCATTCCACTGCGCTCGCCATCCTGAGACATAAGTTGTTTAATCTCAATATGTCTAGTAATTACTCTGGTTACAATGTCCTTTGGTTTATAGGTTTTGAGAGAATTATGATTGTGTGATGGTGAGGTTGGATGCATGCCACTTCCACCAGGTTAATCAATGGAGATCCTTGGTGGGAGGCCTGTTTCCAGCTGTGGGCTTCCTGTGGCTGAAGAGAGAGAGAGAAAGAGGTGTTGAGGATTTGACCCAAAGCCTTTTATAGAGTTATACTTTTTAAACTGGTATTAGGTCTCTCATATGTGAGAGGCCGCCTGGGTAGGCAACACCGCAATGTCTATTTCCCCCGCCAAGCCAAGCATTGTAGCCAGAGCAACTACTGGACATATTGAGACTTAACATTTTATGTCTCAGGATGGTGAGTGGCAAGTGCAGTGGAATGCTGAACATTGCTACTGTCCATTAACGGTCGTATTGCTTTTTATCAGGCGAATGGGAGGCTTCTATCGCCATTCATAGCATTAAAAAAAATACCCCGAGCTAAATAATAGTGATACCTATGGCGATCGTCTGTTTGTTTTTATCCTGCATCGATATTATGTTCTTTGTTAACTTAGTTCGTTTAAGGCCAAATGTCACAGGATCTTCCCAGTTAGGTTAAAAAGTAAAGACTACCATAATGTAGCTAATCTTAAATTTAACTGAAAAATACGTACTCAAAACCGATACACATTCGGTAACAAACACGTTCATATAACGCTTACGTACTGTTCCTAGTTGTTATCCAAGAAGTAAAAGTTGTGAACCTATAAATCATTTTACTAATAATACAGCTATTAGCAACCAAACAGTCTATTATCTCAATATAAAAACTAATTTGAAAGTTGCTTTGATACGTGTAGAACTACATATTTTTAGTTAGAGAACGATGGTACAAAATTCATCTTTGATACTTGACCTTAAAATATGTATATGTACTAGAAGTTAAATATTCATAAATTATTCCATATATTTATATTGAATTTTATTTGATTAGTGCGTATTAAAAATAACAAATTAATATTTACTTTTTAAATATGCGAATACAAGACGGCCATAAAAACCTGTTCACATTTTGATCCATATCCGGCCGCACCGGAAGTAACGGTAATGCTTCGCGTGCGCACGTGTCTGGTAGTTATCGATACCAACAATCGAATAATAACAATATTATCGATATCATATCGATGCCTTACCAGCACCGAGGTCGGTACAATTATCGATTCATTGTCAAGTAAAAGTTGTTACACAAGTCCCATTCCTTATGTAACTATATCTTTGAACGAGGATAAACGAAAAAATAATCAATTTAATTGTATATGTTATGTAAAAACTGCTTTCGCGTACATGAAAGGGAGTGAATTTGAAAGGATGCACACTAAACTGTGTTAAAAATCTTTTGAAAGGTCGTTTTTAACACCAAACAGCTGGTGGCTGTGTGAAGTTACCGCCTCCGACACAATCATATTGAATTTATTACTTTTTTTACTTTTGCTCAGTATTGACGTCAGTTGGTAATAAAATACGGATACATTTGTATATTGGAGCTTTAATAATCACATACATATTTACTGAATACCGTATTTTATTGGTTTATTTCGATTTATAGGCCAGGTAAGAGGCTTATACAGCTAACAAACAATTAAACGTATATGGCTCTAACGGTTCTTTGGGAATACGCACTAGTCTGTGAAGAAACTCCAAGGAAACCCAGCTGTAGGTCATAGCTTTGTGATTCTTTATATCTTACCAATCAAGCCATAAGATTTTAAACATTTTGTTCATCATTTGTAACTGTTATGGTTTGTTTTTATGTAAGTATAACTAATGTATTTTTATAATTCCGCCTTAACTTAAGCTGTTTTATTCGTAGTTCAATAATAAATAAAAATACTATTACCACTTCAAAAATCTTACCCTTTCACCGAAGCTGAAAAAAGCCGTGTACCAGTCAAATAGTCCATACAAAAATAATACAAAATTAATCTTATAAAAAGCACGTACACAATGATTTAATCTCGCGGCAAATCTTCCACTGCGATTATGACGTCACAATCTCCAATTATGATTCCTTCACGCGCAGGTTGATCGAGAAAGTAATCGATTCGATTGTAGAAATGTGACTGCACCCTCAACATTCCTCTGCGATGACAAGTTGCAGGTGTCAACAAACACCTTACCATACCTTTCTGTTAAAATAAGAACAAAACATTTCTTCTTCTTTTATGTTTTTACTGCCACACCACTGTTTTACTTTTATTTATGAAAATAAACCAACATTTAGACAATAAAAGAGATGTCCTTTGTAGGTCAGAATCGATGACATCATTTAGAATCAATAATTTCATTTTTTTAGACTATGCTAATATTGGGTTGAACTGATGGACGTGTAATAACGTATATAATAACGACGTGTGGAAATTAGTGATCTAAAACATATCGTCAAACATTTAAAAATAATACACCATGTAACCTAAAACTCTTTTAATTGTAAGGGGGCGCATGCGTGCCATAGGGCTGTTATGGGTTGGACTATTCATATTTATAATAACCCTTGACCCATAAACCCTACAATGAAAACATTTAAACAACCGTCAATACAAAATATAATATACATATTTGTTAATAACATTCCATATTAGGTATGAGGTATGAACACCAGGCCGTTCTATTCGTTGACAATGCCGCGCGGTCACGACATCGCTGCGTCAAATGGAACGCAAGCTGATGACCTTGCTCTCGAAGGAACAGGACCTGCATGACGCTGTCACTTTACTCATTCGTTCATTCTTTCCATTCATTCACTACGGCTTTTTATACTATGAATAGAAATTGACATAATAATAAATTTATTGTGAGAAAATAACGTATAGTGTGTAAAGTTATATTAATATCCAGTATGTGAGTTCTAAAGCAAGCCCGTGTCTTGGGCACCCATCTTGAATTAACTACGGCCAGTGTAAACAAATAAAAATAAGTACAGCCTGAAGTTTGGAGTAAATGTTAATGCAAAAACTTACTGGCATTTTGTTTGTCTTTTCTTAGAATTAAGCGGTCTTCTCCATAAATTCATAACTTTTAAATTTAACCTAAATTTATAAAATGTAGTGGATCAAAGTTAATAAAACACCGTAATCAACAACAAGTAATGTTTAAACAAGAACGCAGATTACAAATTAATTCATAACCTTAATAATTCTATGACCACACTACTTTTGGTAATAAAATGCATTCCAACTAAACCACGGAAGTGTAACAAAGAAAAAACGAGGTTTCCTTCACATTTCCTAGTATTTACACACTCATTCTATTTACAAAGACATACCTACAGTTTATAAAAAAATAGCATTGAGTTTTTGTTGGTTTGAAAAGTTAATTCTTTTAATAGAAAAGACAGAACTTAAGAATTAGTAATTGTTCCTCATCATTTAATAAAAAGCACGATATAACCATATTTTTTTTAAATAATACTACAGCAGCACTTTTTAACAACATTTTTGTATAATTTTAAAGGAATTATGCATATTTTATTCCCAAATCACGTTAGATTGAAACGAACACACAATGATATAATTTATAAAACCGCTATGAATCAATTATCGCTAAAACCAAAACGGCATGAGGCGAACGGCTTTTTAAAGTGCCAATGTGAGTGCGTAAACCACAGACTAGCCTCCGGACATAACTCTTGTAAATCATATCTATGCACATAGAATTGTGTATAGATTTATAGCTTTATTAAAAATACAGTCGAATTGAGAACCTCCTTATTTTATTAAAGTCGGTTAAAAACGGTAGGCTCGGTGCCGGGCGTGTCAATGGCATTCGCCTGCCCAGCATGTATGTCAAGCAAATCTTTCTCCGATACCCAGAAAATACAATGAAATGAAAACATTAATATACAACCGGCCCGGACCGGCTCCAACCGGGTCGGGCCATACACTTTATTGAAAATATTCTATCGCCTATGTTCATTTGGATGGATAACCTTAACTTTTAGTCACCTTCCCCGTTCTGTGCCAGTATAATAAGAGTAGTCCATTCTAATGTATGGTCACCAAGCAAAATGCCGGGACATCGTAAAAAGCCCCGCACTGTGATTGAGCGTCGGTATTGAACAGTCGCTACTCCCACGACTCAGGTTCATTTACCTCGCAATTCTTGGTCACTCGGAATCAGCAGATTTCAACACGGGAGCTTGCCTTTCCTTAATAGTCCTTTAGAAAGGTGGTCCAATAGAAATTATTCGATTTAGATAATTGTAAAATTATAGAAATAAATAAATGCTTGATTAGTAGTTTTAAATTTATCTAATTAGGTTGCAAAAATATATTCCATGAGCGATGGATACAAATAATTGTAACTACAGAATGAATAAGTCAAATATTTCTTAACTTCTTGTAACAATCTTCATAGACTAGAAATCGCAAGACACATTGGCATTCCAAATATGAAATGTATAAAAATCTTAATCATTAATAATATACCATTACTTAGCAAATAACTTTTGTAATACAAAATTGATAGTTGACCAAATAAAGCTAGTTTACAGCGGTTACCGTTAGGATCCTCCGATCACGAAACACAGGTACAATATACTGTTACCGAAACTCGAGTGGTTTCCTCTACGTGACCGCCGCGACGTAATGGATGATTATCAATCATCATTTCCATGTCCAAAACAAAAACCAAGCCAATTTTCAATGATAATTTACGGTATGGGAATTAGTTTTTTTGGACGCGCCGTGCTTTTTACTTAATAAATTAAGCTTCAAGTGTTACTGCTTGTTGTGCTTATTAATACAGATGAAGTAGGTGATTTAGGCTATAATGATATCAGTCTATTAATAGAAAATGTCAGCAAGGTAATCATCGATTTAAAATTTTAGATTTTTAATTAAAATTTATATTATCGCCAGCTTAGAAATGCAGATTATCTATAACAGAACTCAAATTGTATGATAACTGTGTACATTATATTTAGAACAAACGACAAAAGTAAACAAAATGTATAAGCTAGATATGATTATATCTCACCGAATCTTCTATGACGGTTATTTATAGAAAAAAATCACATCGTTTCCAAATGCTCTTACACATTGCTAATAACAAAAATTAATGTGACTCGCGTAACTTGTGCCACCTCTGTCTGTCCCTTCAAAGGTAAATCATTGATTTAAAGCCACTATCTAACATTATAGAAACTACAATAAATACCAAGAAATCCTAATAAAGGTCTAATAAACATCCGTTCTACAATCGTTTATAAATTGCCATGAGTTGCCGATAAATACTGAATATTATAATCTACGTACTCGTATCTTGTAGGCAAATCAAGTTGTTTGATGGAAACTATTCACAGTGTTGATGCCCTAAAGAATTATTTGCAAATATAAAAATGTAATAATAAATACGTATTTTAGTAGTGTAAGAGTAATTCTTCTTTTAATACTACTTATAATAATATAATGGACGTCAATGATCACTTCCAAACATAGCTTCCAAGTAAAAGAAAGTCATTAACTAGTGGTATATCTCTCATACGTGAGAGGCCTGGATAGGTACCACTGCAATGTCTATTTCTCCCACCAAACAGCAGTGTAAATGCACTGTTGTGTACCTGTTCGAAGGATTATACCGCGTTCTGCCTGAACAGCTCATTTATTATAGTTCATGATTTCGGGTTGACTCAATATTAGAGTAGTATATTTCTACAATGTTGATATAAACTATATTACTAGTATGACCATTGTAGTCGCTTCGCTCAGTATTTAAAAACTTTTACCGCAAAACAGCATAACTAGAAATGAAGCTCAAATATCAAGAAGCTGTAACATTACCCGCTTAATTAACAACATCGTGATACCTATAACACTCCGCAATACATTAGACATGCATAAATTCAACCAGTGTTTACCGGGAATTCGTAATAAAATATACCTCGGTTTTGCGTCGTTTAACACTATGTTGTACATACTAATAAAACGTTGATTATGTGCTGTATATTCATAAGTTGTGAAGCGATACTATACAACTAAACTAACAGGTACCGTGTGACGTTTCATATTTTTCAATTTTAAACATATTTAGACAAGCGTAACTCACACAATTTTAATTTCGCTTGCCGTAAAGCCACAATTCCATGGTTTTAGGCGAAATCTTATTGAAATTGTGTAAGTTACGCCTGTACAAAGTTGAAAAGTATGAAACGTCAAACGGTGCCAGTTAGTTTAGTTGGATAGTAGTTTCTAGAATATTTCAACATTTGTCTTTACACTCATCGCGCTAAATTTGCTGGACCTCAATAAACCTTTAGCCATCTTGTCCCGGTTTTTTTGGCGTAAATTCGCCGTGCGTAGGGACGGCTGTCAGAGTTGGATGGATCACTATGAGAGCTTGTCCACGTACACGTGTGTGTGTATATGTGAAACTACTTTATTGCTCTATGTAGCTATATGTATAATATAAATAATATATAACAGCTTTCATCATGTCTACGTATGTTTAAATTTAATCCTCTAGTTCATCTTAATTTTGCTCTATGTAGCCATATCTATAATAATATATAACAGCTTTTACTTCATCGTGTCTACGTATGTTTTTTAATTCTCTAGTTCATATTAGTCATTGCAATTTTAATAATGCAGAAGATTATTTAAAACATGCAAATACACTTAAATATAATTATTTATATATGTATAATCTCTCAATCACACTGCATTTGGCTAGTAGACAATCCTTTAAAGTTTAAATTATCCAAAAATATTCTAAAAGTTTCTTTACATACAGCTTTGTTTTACTTTTTCTCAATACTTGTACAAAAACAAATTGTAATAGAATGTATTTCAAACACTCATTCAAAGTCATATCCATGCTATCGAATACTAAAATGGCGATTGATTGAGATTTTATCAATATCAATAATGTACTTCGTATCTGATGTACCGTCTTGAAAGTATCTTACAGATCAAACTAACCGTCTGCACAGGAACGTATCCGCGTATTAATATAAACGATTTATTGATCTTATGAACGAGTATCCATATTTTATAAATCAACCATCTTAGTTTTCTATATTAGAAATGCGTATGTGTCGCAGCAAGATCGCTGCTACATCGTAAAATATTCTGTTATTTCATGAAATTATTAGTTTTAGATCTGGCCACAACTTGAATAAGATGTCATGTTGCACTGAGTGTTTACAAAAATGCCTGTGCTCAAACAAAGTGACAGAAAACAGATTACGTAATCAAATTGGTTATAAACAACCTATATTTCTCATTAATAATCCTTTTCAAAAGACAGTGCATACTGATTACTGAATTTACTATAATCATGTACTATAGTCATAATATCAAAATACCAAATACAGATTACAAGGTCTTTTATTTTATTCTTTTATTCCTCAATAAAAAACTAGCATAATTACCGGCCACATTCCACATGTGTTTGTGCCAACCGTGAAGGGTCTAATGCACAATTTCCTAGTCGCATTCCGATGACAACACCAGCACCTCCTGAACCAATTCAAAGTCGCGGCGAGGCCAGCTAGTCACGAAGCTTGCGACACTCCCTCACCTTATTGCTCAGCATTCCACGTTCAGTTTTACTGACACTTCACGTACAGTTTCACTGACAATGCCGCTAGACGGAAACTGAGGGAAATTGACGGGAGAACGGAATAAGTGAATGCGAGTGACATTTTGGATGCTTAATGGCAGTGATATTACATCAAAGCTAGTAAGAATGTTTGAAAATGTCATATAAAAACTAAAATAATTTAACTCTTGCTGGTTAGCATTAATAGAAATCTTGAAGTGAAACTAAGCACCGAAAATCGACAAGACTCTTAAGAATCAGAGTTCCTTTAAAATCTTATTAAATTTTTTAATAAATCTTATGAACAAAATAAGAATAAATTACTAATTTATTAAAGTTATATCTAGACCCTGCCAAGTAAATATAAGTCTCAAAAAAATAGATTTGATCAAAGATAATGCACCAAAATTAACATTATATGCAAAACAATACTTTGGCTGCAAGGCTAAAATGTTAATGTATAAAAAATTTGAAATTAACATAATCATACGTTTTGATTCTAGTAAATGTCGTTGCCCTACATTAGTTAACAAAGAGCCAATTATTAAACCTAATTATTTTACTTGTACTTTTTCACATAGCAATTAGCATCTCATACAAATAAAGAATTAAACTTTGCTAACGAAGTTATTCTCTGCAAAAAGTTTCACACAACTGTTATTAGATTATTAAAGAAGTAATTATTAACACTGCATTAAACTTTACAAATATTTGAAAGCAGTCTTTGTCACAACTAAGTCAAACGTTTAAAAAACCGAATTACGAAACCTTTTTTTGCACGATAAAAGTCTACTTTGGGTAACTTTAAGAAAATATTGCAAAAGTCACTATATCAAATACTTAATCGCGATAAACCATATTTGGTTATGGGTCAAAAGTTGTAACCGAGATAAGTTATTAGGAAACATTGTCTGAAGTTTTACACAAACTTGATTTGTAACAAAAAATAATTTAGCATTTGGAGAATGGTTCCTCAACAAATCTAATTTTGAATAATCATCAAACTCCAAATAAATTGTCCATTCCAAGACCTTGTAATAACAAAGACATAATCGTGACTCTACACCGGGACACGTGTCTTATTTAATTTAATTCTGCTTCATATACAAATTACAATATAATACCAAAAGGCTTATGCCATGAATCTTAGACACAACGTCGAAATTCTTAACTATATAATATTCATAAGGAAACTCAAAACCAACTGTTGATCAATCAAAGATTTTGCAGGAGAGCAGCTGAACATTAAGTTCAGAAGGAACTTTTTATACTGAAAATGATTTCATAATTATTACTTTTGGTGCATCGAACTCCCAGTTTCACACGCATCTCCACGCCCACACAGAAGCCATCAATACACCCATTCCATGATTTAAACACAAACTAATCTTCATTAACATTAAGCTCATCGCGCCTACAGTGAAATACTTGAAATGCTTAACCGAAATCCAAGGTTCATTTCCCAAGAGTTATGTGGGAGCGTGCGTGACTCACAGCGACCTCAACCAAACTGGTTGCTATTGTTTGAGCCAGATCCTCTGATACCGACCTCTAGCCTCCGTTGGTTTAAAGATTCCGATTCGCAATTGCTTACTCATCTTCTTTGATGATCATGATATTTATAAGTACTGCTTTTCACGTTATAAGAGTGATATCGCTCGGTTTTCTAGTGGAGAAAACATCGTGGTGAAACCTGCATATTTTAGTGTCTGAAAATCCTAAATATTTTCGAAAGTATTTCAAATCTGGGAAACTTAATTAGGGCTGCGAGTTGCACTAATATACCGTAGTAATAAATAATAAACATAGTTTTTTTTTGCATTCAGTGTACCCTAAAATAGACCACATCAATAAAATAAGTTAACCAAACAAACAAGTCATAAAACAATTGAAAGTTAATGAAAACTTTACCAATACACACGACAGTAAATTTTCAAAGAGAATTCAATATGCATTAGTGTTATTAATTGTTCAATTTATGAATTTAATTTGCAATCACGTGTGTTTGTGCTGCATATGCATAAAAACAGTTGACACTAAGCTCGCAAAGTGCATAATAATTACAATATTACGCAAGCGATGAGAATAATTGTAGAACAAAACATAATTAAATTCTCAACCCGGGCGAGGGCAACTGTGGGATACGAGGATTGTTAAATAAATATGGTTATCTTCTATCTTGATGTTAGCTGTCGCGTTTACGTTTCGTCTCCTTAAATAATGATATTACTATCGTTGTTTAATAATATTTTTGTATTTTTATTGCATTTATATACAGCAGATTCTAAATCATAAAATGGAAAATCATTATCTTGAAAAAATCTTTACGAACTAAGATATTGGGTAGTTTAATAATAATTTAGGTCGTAGTGGTCAACAAAATTGAATGATTTTTTCATGAGCAGAGAAAGATTTGACCTATGTTTAAATACCGTTTAACTGACGTCATCTTTTCCAAAAAATCCTTCTTAGTATAACAAGCCTTCGAATGATACAAAAACCGTAAATAGATAGTGACTATTAGAAGAAAAACAGGCAACCCTATAAGATTCAAAGCTTGAACAATTAAGCGCGGTCCCACGCATACTCCTTGAGAAGTAAGGTTGCACTTAGAACTTGTAGACACTAATTGAATTGAAGCATTCAATTTTGATCTACACGACGAGGCCGCCTAACTGAATTTTCTTGACACCATTACACATATCCTAACATCTCACGCAATATGTAGTTCATGGTGACAATATTCTAAACCATATTTAATTTATTGACAACATTAAAGACAAATTTTTATTCACATTATCCAAGTTTATTATCGCTTTAGTTTATTAATTATATTTACAACACAAAAGAACTTAACTGCTGAACAAGAATCTCAACAAAATATCACAATTTTCCTATTATTAATTTATTGTGATACATGAGATTATTTAAAAATTATCTTTGATATTTAACCTCTTGTGAAGTACATTAATCTATAGTCTACAATGAACCAACAAATTCCCCACAAATTTCGTAAAAGAACACTTCAAACCTTTATCGGCAATTACCCGTCACGAGCCACGCAACAACTAAATTTATCCTCTGACAGCCTTCGGATTCTCTTTAATTCTGTTCATGTAGGCACAAGGCCACAAGTGTGAGGTGCTTAAGATCATACAAATAGCCAAGTGACACCATCCCATCAGAGATTCACGGCAGACCACGTTGCACCCAATATTAGGCAATTGACGACTTGCGCCACGAACCATCTGCATACAATTACTACGTGTCACGGACAGGGTTGGCGCCTTTAGATATACTTCCTTAGAATGAGGACGCATGCTAATTGTAAGAGTTTAGATTTAGAGGCGATATATCATTTTATCCGGCTATATGGTGACTTCTGTGTACAAGGTGTGAAACCGGCCATGGAAACAAGAACAGCACGGTTCATCAAGTTTTGATAAATCAGAGTATTACTGAACATATTGAGACTTAACATCTAATGTCTCCGTATGAATGCCAAAGGAAAAGAATGCTAAGCATAACTTTGTAAATTAAGGTGTGGTTTGGTTTTGCTACTATTCATGAGCAGTCATATCGCTTACCATTAAGGGAACCGCATGCTCGTCTCGCCATTCAGGTAACAGGAAGGCAACTCAAGATCTTAGACATGAAACGTAATTGCCAGACATTCGAAGTGATTACAGAATTTTCATGTTACTACACAAGTGCTAAACAATGTCGTTACATGAGTAGCAACTAGCGTAACAAAACAGATTATTAGTCGTGAGAATGAGTGAAATTTCAATTACAACACTTAGCAGCCAAGGAAGACACTAATAGACAGTCGGACAGCAATTACGATTTTATACAATAAGAGCTGTAAACGAAGAAAGGCCCAAATATCTGCAAGAAAAGAAGACGAGTGGTTTAAATAGACGGTGCTTGTTTAATACTTACTGTAAGATAAACTTACACATACACCATCAAGTGTGAATGACCTACAGACATATTATTATATTCTTCATACTATTTGTCCATCACTGGCAACCCTACCGCTAAGTTCTATCCGATCGCGTCGTCTAACGACCTCTTTGAGGGGATTTGTACCGCGACTTAAGGGATAATGGATCCTATTTCGGCTTACACAATGTTCATTCCACAGAAAACACATTCTAGTCAGCCATAATTGAGAATTACGTAAATCACATGAAATACGCCAGTGATTAGTCTACAAATTCAAATAGTTGTAATACTTTAAAGTTTATTATGTTAATCCGATGATTTTCAACTTTATTGCATTAATTTTACTGCTAACGTAATAAGCAATGTATTGCCGTGTAGAACAAAAAGTGAATGGTAATTTGAAACGTGGGAAAATATTATCAATCTCTTCATATGCGAATCGTGTACAATGTTAAACCCCGTTAGCAGATAGAAGCGTCGAAGCTGTCCTTTCAATCTCGTAAGCCCGCATGCCGGCTTACGAAGCTTAATTAGCAGATTCACTAACTGCTATTTTCGCCGCACCGTTAACCAACCTTTTGTTTTATATCTATGAATGGCGAGACGAGCATGCAATTCGCCCATAGTAAGTGATACGCCCGCTCATGGATTCTTCTTAACAAAACAAAACAAAACTAGCAAAACCAAACACCATGAATTACAAATAAATATTGGCATTCCACTACGCTCACCATCATGTGATATAAGATGCTGAGTGTTATTATTTCCAGTAGTTATTCTGGCTACAATGTCCTTTACATTGCTATTTTACGGGAGAAATACACATTGCGGTGTTACCTACCCAGGTGGCCTCTCACATATGAGAGACCTACCACCAGTAATATGTTGAACAAAATAACTACGTGTTTCCTCTTTTCTTAAAATCTTAGATTCTTACGCTTTAGCCTGAAAAAGCAACGTAAAAAGACCTGTAAGAGTCCACAAGCACCTAATGCACTTAATACAGGGGTAGAGAAAGAAAATCTTAGATAAAATAATCTCATCTTTGATACCTAATTTCAAATGCAATCATAAACACTGAACTACTTAAAAGACTCTATCATCCATTCATGATCTATGAACCATTTTACGGAAAAAAATACCGCCTTTTTTAAACCATGGACTAACAGAGTTAATATAAGGAGTATATAAGCATGAAGGTTTTTCTATATTTACATATCTTTTTAAATTGCGACTCTTAAAGGTTCGTGAATGACCAATACCGCACATACCTACCAACGCCTTACCTTTTATGCTAAACACGATTTAGAACGCAAATTATCTCGATCAGGATAATGATTCAAGTTATCCTTGTGTTTGTGGTTTTGAGGAGCTTCAATCTTTACCTCTTGACTCATAAGGATTTTCCATATGGTATCATCACTATTGATTCATTTTATCATAAAAAGGAGAATATTTTCATAGGTGAAGGCTTGTAATTAGCAATAGGATTAGATAGTAAGATATTATATTTTTGTTATTAGTCTATAAGCTTTCCGAAAAGTAAATAAATTAATATTAAAATAACTACCATAGAGGAAATGTATCACCAGTAACTTTGTAAAACTTAGGAATTAAATTGTTGTAAATTAAGGCATTGGTCGCACTGTTCAAATAAATGACTAAGGCTTACTGACAAACTAACCTAAATAGGCTTTAGATTTTAGCCCGTGATGTATTAAAAACATCGTTTAAATATTTTATTCAATACAATGACGTGAAAACTATATAAAGTGAAAATAGTAATTTGAATATAGAGCACAGCAATAAGCTTGAAAAAAATGAACAAGTTTTCGTAAAATGTATTTTTTTCTCATACATTAAAAACATGTAAATCCAATAAGCATCAGAGCTTTTTTAGTATATTTTTATTTCCAAAAATATTCGAATCCAATACATTTTCACAAGATCATTCGATTACTTTATTGACATCAACATCCATAAAAATACAGCAGAATTAAATTAATCTTAAACATATAAATAAAGGCATTATGTTCAAAAGAATTGTGAGAATGGAATCTTTACTTTCTCGACATCTTGACACTGTGTGATGTCATCGCGAACATTCTGGCCAGAACCCGGATATCAACATTGTCGAATATACGCAATATACCTTTTACAAGTAGACAAATATTTATTGAACAACCTGCGAATGCCGAGTAAACAGAACCATAGATTATAAAGCGAATGATTTGTTACTGGCAGGTTGAAGTTACAATTAATTATAATACAAAATAGCCATCGAACATGGACGTAAAATCAAACCATCGAAGCTGTGTTTTGATACGATTTGAACGCTGGAATACCGAGTGGGACAAAGTAATATTTGATTTTTCTACTCATTATCAGCCCGGAGTCATCTTGTTCCCGATATGGTGTTAAGCTCGCCCTCTATCACATCGTGGGAAGGAACACAAGGCAAGACCTGGGTGTCCTAGTAGTACCTCTGCCTACCCCCTAGCGATGTGGTGTAGTTCCCTCCTTAACACAGAAAAAGTATTGAGATAGTCATCGAATGGTCACGATCAAGATTTAAGTGTACTTTTTTTGGCAGTACTGGTTTTTACGTGTCTCATATTTGCGGCAAACGAAGCTGTTTTAGTTCTTGCTGCCAGTTTTAAAAATGATGAATGCTTTTTTACTTTTGATAAATCTTATTCTTGTGAGCTAAATTCAGAATAGGAAGGATATTCTACAAGCTTATTTGAATTTCTTTATACAACACATACAGGATATATCAAGACTACGATGGAAAATGAAGTCAGCTGGTAGTTTTAGTGAATACGGCGATAGGTACAAAAATACAAAAACAAATGTCTCTTTTTCCCCCAAATTTTGTTGTATCTGAAGTCACTAAAACCTGGCTTCGTTTTCAGTCGCAGTCTGGATATAGGTACTCTGTATTATCTTTATGTAGGTATAGAATATCTACACGATGTCTCGGCATGTGCAGTCTTACAATTATGTATGTAATTTTGTAAGTGACACGCAATATTACTTACTTGATTGCTAAACAGCTGTAAAACTTGACATAGATTTGTGTAGGCAAGTTGTACATCATTATTTAAACACTTGAGTGCAACGTAAACAATAATAAGCAGATTACTTATTGATATTTAATAATTTGCGAATCGAAATAAAAGGTTGGGACTTTTACAACATTCGCTAAATATTGTTTTTATATGTATCTTTTTTTGTATGATAATATTTGCCCCACTTGTGGAACCAATAACAATATAACGAAAAAAGAGCTAAAGAACAGGAAAATTCTCTGATGAACTGCTAGTAGAAACAAGCTTTTATTTTATTTTCCCAATAGGCATTACTTATAGTTTTATTATATTAAATTCGACAAATTGCTACCTTTATTCCACGTAGTTGAAAACATAAGCAAAAGTCCGACATCCGCTGGTACCTTTCACTGAGGCGCAGAACAATTGCGGACAAAACAAAATGCGCGAATACGGTTCAATGAGCTCACATAATACTGACCGCTGCAGCTGCCATCTCACAGAAAGAGAAAATAACAGGCACTGAGAGATTTGTGTTAGACATCCACGTGTAAGTTTTGAAAAATATCTTAAATCTGTACTAGAGCTTATGGTTATTTTAAATAAGGTCTGCATGAATCATATAAATAGCGGGAAATTTGTTAATTCTAAGCATCAATTTGGCATTATCTTGTAATATTTAAATACTAGTCATATCAGGTTCGTATCGTGGTATCCGTACTGTTAACTGTTAAGTAATCATTATTATTTAAGTCACGTGATTTTTTACTACATTACCTTGACTCAATAAATTTAAACAGTGTAAAAAAATAAATTTGCTTCTCATGTTTGGTTTAAAATATCGTTTAATTTAGCAAATAGAATTAGGTAAAACGTCAAACTAAAATACCTAATTGCCATCAAGAGTCACTTCGGTTTTTGCCGAATCTTAAAATGTCGTAAACGTATTAAATTTTGTTTTTGTCCGGTTCTGTCGCGTTGAGATAACATTTAGACGAGATTAGCTCAAATGCGATTTAGTTTTTACAGTAACTTGAGTCATCGACCTCAACAGAGTACGTACACCTTCAAAATAATTGAACAACAGACAATTACATGCTATTATTTTAATTCTACAATTTACGAAAAAGGATTATTTCGGTTGCTTCTCCCATAAGTTCACACGTGAATCATTTTTATAACGCAAATATGACTCGAAATTTATAAGTAGGTGTATATTGTTAATTCACATACAAAAAGTAATCATTATTTCTTCTTAACAAAAGAATTAAATATGTTCAGGGTTTATTAATATTGTTATCCATATTTTTAGGTTTTTTTAAGAATTGTGATCTCCTAGACAGCTTCCACGGCGCAGTTGGTTAGATGCCCGGCAGTGAAATTTGAGGGTGCGGGCTTGATTCCCGCACCGGGACAAATATTTGAGTGATCCACAGGTATTTGTTTCGGGTCTGGGTGTTTAAGAGACAGCAGTCTCTGGTAGTTCCTGATACCCACGACACAAGACTCGATCTTAGTGTGGGGTCAGGACTATGTATGTGACTGTTGGGTGTATTTGAGTGGGAGGGTATATTTAACTATATTAAATGTAAGTTATAGTAAAATCGCTTTAAAATACAAGATATAATCAGTGTTAATTATCTTATTAATTTTTAGGCATACATTGCACAAGCTAAAACATATGTTTTGCAAATACCCCGTGTTAACCAGGCTGTGAATGTTATGCATCATAACTACGCCGTATAACTATTTCTCAACTGAATAATGTTTCATGAAATTACTTTATCCCTTATTTTTGTTTACTGTATTTATTTACACTTACTGGCGGTAGATCTCTCATATGTGAGAGGCCGTCTGGCTCACTGGAATGTCTATTTCTCCCGCCAAACAGTAGTGTAAACGCAAAATTGTGTTCCGGTTTGAAAGACATTGTAGCTAGAGTAATTACTGGACATATTGGGACTCAACATCTTATGTCTTAGGATGGCGAGTACAGTGGAATCCCAAGCATTACTACTGTCCATGAGCAGTCGCATCGCTTACCATAATCTTTATAGCAATTAAAAAAAAACTTAATAATAAAAAAAAGAAAATAGCTGAGTATGGCAAGAAAAACATTCGATAACTATAATAGGTGTTACCACTGTGTATCAATAAGTCCATTAGAATATAGCAATATAATCGTCACAAATTGACACCGAAGAATTACCTCATGATTGGCGATTTTTCTGCTGCTTTGGTTTTCTAAGACCAAAAATAGCAACAATTTACATCTCATCTATATTTATCGAAGGAATTTCCTAAACAGCGGCGATCATTAACCATGATATACAAATTCTTATCTATTAATCCCATGAGAAAGCATGGACGATAAAATTGCTTATAAATTTGGTAAATCATTTACCAAACTGATAAATACCGGGTATCTCAAGACTGCTACCGAAAACGAAGCCGGGTGGTAGTTTTAGTGACTACAAACACAATGTAACTAAAAATTTCGCAAAGAAACGCGACAATTATTTTTTATGATTTTTTAAATATCGTCATTTTTGGGTGGTAAATCCATAGTTTTTGCTAAAATAATAATTTAAACACTTTTATACCCTAGATTATTTATAAATAAAAGGGTAAACACTATTATTTTAGGAAAAAATGTATTTACCACCCAAATATGGTCATAGGAAAAAAATAACAAAAAAAAAATTGTCATTTTTTTTTGCAACTTTTTCTGTTGCATTGTGTCTGAAGTCGCTTAAACTACCACCCGGCTTCGTTTTCGGTAGCAGTCTTGATATACCCTGTATCTTACAAAACAAAAGTAACTAATTCATTCGTTGCATTTGCGCAGTCAGCCGCCTCCACAAACCTGCTTATGCAAACTACACCGACTAATAGTAGGCGCATAAGCATTATTTCTGATTATGTAGCACTTCTGAACGACCTTCAAACGATTTGTGAGGTGTTTAGATCATTATTATGTGTTCTGTATTTGCAAATCTGATGAATTATGAGGCATGTAGTATTTGCGCTTTTTAATTTTCTATTAAATAAATACACCATACCAAGATTTTTTTTAAATAAGTTTTAAACTAAGATGTTAGTGTACAGCCTTAATAATATCACATATTTATTTACAAATATTTTACGTCTCCATTATACAAACAAAAAACTTAGTAAATTTCATCATCCACACAACATTTATTTATTTTTAATAACTCCAGTAAAATGAACTAAGACTTACAAATCTGTTCCACCTTAATTATTTAGCAACGTATTCCAACGCAGAACGCTATCAAATTGTACATTAACCGTACTAAAATACGAAATTCCATTGGACTTTTCATAACCAGACATTCCGTAACGTTCCAATATTATCGCAAGCTATCTTAAGGAAATTGTGGCCAATACAAGGCGTTCCAATTAAGAATTATGCATGCTCAAACATTGGAGCCAGTCTGCCAACATGCTTTTCGCCTGAGAAAGTGCCAATTACAAATTCTAACCAGTTTAAATTCTAGTAGCTAGTGTGCTGTTAGCTGTAAAAGAGCTAATGCTGGTTTATAGCATTGGATAATACACGATCTGAAGCTAAACACGAACTAGTTTCAAACATGTGCCGCTAGATGTCGCTATGTTAATTTGTCCCATTCAAGGCAATGTTGTACTCGTATTAATTTGTATTTATTTTGCTTTTAAGCCTTACCTATAAAATAATGTGTGGTAGTATGAATAATTATGTTTATTAATTTAATTTCGACTTGCTGGTTGCCACAAAAATACGACAGTGAATAACTTTGCTTAAACAAATACAATTGTATACAAAGATAGCGTTAACTTAGGTATATTTATTTTAAAAAGTTTGCAAAGTATAACGAAAGATATAAGATAAATTCTATGAAACAACATTTAAAGGTAATATTTTATTATTCAAGTATTCATAAATCATTTTACAGAAGAGCAATAAAACAAGATAAATAAGTTATTCTAAAACTAGTTCCAATACAATAAAAGTAGACATTCGAGTATTTATTGACTTAAAAAATATGATATGCTGAATTAGACAAAATATAGCATACGATATTTTTCTCTATTACATCGTGGGGCAAAAATAGACGGCGAAATGTAAGTGTCTACCTACCCTTTCTGATAAAAAGGCGTGAGTTTATGTATGTATGATATTTTCAAATCCTTAGTCACACAAAATCTAGATTCATCTGCAAACATAAAATGTCCACGCATAGTCCCTAAGACCCATAAGCCAATAAAAGAACCAGGTGGCATCGCTCACCGTCAACATTAAAATGCAGTTAGACTAGTATTCGCTAACTATGGCCGTAGCCTTTCACAACTGGATGATTGGCGTGCTTGCGTCACGGAATAGGCCCAATACTGATTTTACTGATTACTTTTGTATGGAGCCGTCTGTGTAATAAAGTACGAGTCTAGCGATCATGTAAGCTTATGTAAATTCCAACGGACCTATTTAAAGAAAGTTTTAAACGTATGTGGGTATAGTTCCGTCTCGGGTCAAATCAAACAAAGATAGTTTGGATAATCTTCCATATATTTTTGTCTTTTATATTCGTCTTTATTTTGTCCTCACTTCAGTCGTCCATTACGTCTTCCATAGTCTTCCAGGCTCTTCTCCCTTATTCCGTTTCCCCGTACTTCAACATCTTAATTATTCATCCTCTAACTCTTTCCATATTAAGTACTTTCATTAGCCATCTCTTTTACACAAACCACGTTCCATAGCAATTCGTCTAACGTTTCATTTTACTCATCTTTCTTGATAACATTCAAAACTAACACCTGTTTTAGATATCGAGTGTTTTGTCGTGTTCGCTCAAACTTATTTCAAAAGCTGTTTGAAAGGGACAAAACATTCTAAATTCAAATTGGTTTTTAAAGTATCTATGAATAAAGCTACGAGTATTTTTCTTACGTTTAGTTCAGTCAAAGTACTGACTACTGAGTAAGGTTAGTTACTTAAAGACTATAATTTAAGCCTTAATAGCACAGATATTCCTTCCCGCTCTCTGCCTCAATTCCGAATGAGATACGAACGGGTTTTCTAGAAGATAGTCATTATATAAATATTATACTTCCTTAATAGGCAGTTAGATGGCGTCAATCTAGATTGTTTTACGAAAGTACATTCTCGCTTCCTTAGATCAATGGTATTGCTAAACAAATAAACATCAAATCTGTTTCCCATAATATATGTTTTGAAATCAAACCCTATTAAATCTATAGTACAAATCACGTGTATTTAAACACACACAACGTCTGGGCATTTATGTTAATGACAAAATAACAATTGAATTATGTATGGCTACAAACGTTTTGCAGTGAACGCAAATTGTTGCTGATTATCCCCATATTCGTCAGAGTTATGTGAGTGTGGCGCGGGCAGCGCCAAGCTGTTATTCTTTTAGCATGAAATCATTAGTGTTGAAAATATTCCATATACGCGGTGTTGCTTTAAATCGCGAAAATGCCAGTCACCTTTTGCGGTATTTGAATTGCGGAGGAAAAAATTGGGAGATTTCACGTTCTGTAATGAATTTGCCTGTTTTTTGTATAAGCTCATATAGTGCTGAGTACCGAATCCCTCTTGACTGGGTTCTTAAAAGGATGAAGCCATAATCTAGCTTATCCGTTGCAGTTTACTGGATTGCACATACCATGGATATTCTTGTAAAAAAATCCCTGGTATTTAAGTACAAACAATTCGAACGCAACCAGTTAATTACCAACAAACCAACAAAACACCACGCACTTTCCATTTATTTACTTGAAATCCGGCTTACGATATCAAAGGTCATATGACCATGACACAGGTAAACACTTTCAATAAGTACTAAAAGATTTTTTACTGTTGTACATACTTAAATTATGTTTGTCTTGAACGATGATCATGTTTAACTAAGCAATTTATTTCCTTTCTGTATCAATATACATTGTTTCAGTTGAATATTTGACAAATCATGGTCTTAAAATGTAAAATTTCCTTGGAATAGACTTACGGACCTTGCCACATGTATATTACTAGAACTGTTAAATTCCGTATACAAAATCCGCTACATTTATATAGGTTTACTGCCTTTTTGATACGGCATTCAAAAGAACTAGTTACTAAGCCTTAGAGAAAAGATTGACATTGTAAGAAACACCCACAATATGGGAAGATATCATTTGTAGTCTCTGATGGGTTAAAGACAGAATTAACGCAGTATTGATAGAACAGTAAACGATTAAAATAAAGAATACATGAACATCAAACACAGCGATTAAAAAGAATATGACAAGCACAGACAATTGACTATAGATTATAGAACACACAATCTGTATCTGTATCTGTATCTGTATCAGCCCATATACGTCCCGCTGCAGGGCACGGGCCTACTCTACAATCAACAGTACGATTGAGAGTGGTTAGGCCATATAGTCCACCAGGCTGGCCTAGTGCGGGTTGGCGGACTTACATACCATAGAAATTCTTATAAACCGCTATGGTATGCAGGTTTCCTCACGATGTTTTTCTTCACCGTTTTAGTGCGTGGTGATTGACTATCAATACACACATGACTCAGAAAAGTCAGAGGTGTGCCCTGGGATTTGAACCCGCGACCACTGTGAACATGTTGGCAGCCGCGTCTGGTCCGTTTACCAACAGGCCACCACGCACTTCTACAGACAACACACAATATTCAAAGTAAATTGTTTCGTTTACACTAACCAGTTCTGAGTGTCCAAAAATCCCACTGACTGATACCGAACCAAAATCGAAAGTTTGACCTTTCTATTTCTCAATGTAATACCACAGTCAAGGTCATTTAAGTCTATATTGACCACACCAAGGGTATTCCGGCATCGATAGCCCGGATGGCGACCACCGGACACGATTGTGGAAAATCTGAAATAGTGACTCATACAGGTGTTTCATGTTTCAGTTCAGTCTGTATATAAAGACGAGCATATTAGTGTCTATTTGCAATGCACTGCGTTTACCATCCATCAATTGCATTATAGGCCCCCTGAGCATAAAAGAGCTCTACGTCTGAAATATTTCATATTGCCAATATTATAAGTACTATGAAAGAACGCTTGAAATATTCCGAGCACTCTGTATACAAAGCGAAGCAACAATATTATTGTTTACATGATTGTTTTCTTCGTCACACGAATGCAAAGCAGTGTCAGTCAGTGCGCGCGTCAGTCCTATTATAGGAATTATTACTTCACTCCTCTTCGAAAAACCACCAAAATGTGTTTGTCTTTATCTAAGAGGTAGCATGTGAGTGAGAAAGATGCCAGGGGGTGGTAATCTCGTCAGGTACGAGAGGTATCGGAAGGCTCCTAGGACTCCACGATCGACTCATGCCAGGTATTACTACAGCAGGTCGCTTGTACTGGACAGAGCTAAGAAAAGGGCTAAGAATGAAATTATCATGAGGTGAGGAGTTGACATTATAAACTTTCAACTTTTACCTATCAAGTCAATGTTTTCAAGGCAATTGTTTTGAACTCAGCTTCAGTGATCTCGTAAATAGAAGAGACTATGAGCTCTTTAGTAGATATCTTCTATAATACTTTGCAACACATCTTTCATACTTTTATTATGCCAACCAGACTATCCTTAAATCTTATTAGAAACAAACTGAATAAAGCAAACCTATTAATTATCTATTAGTCTGTATAGCTATCTTGGTAGAACGAATGGAATCTTCGTATTGAAAGAACATTTATATTACTAGTCAATATTTCATAATATTTTACGTGTTGCTAATTTTAGACGCACAAAAGATCGTATTTGCTATAACATTCCGGATTAGATATACTTGCAATGGATGAGTGATATCGAAATTTGATTTGGTTTCTTGAAGACATCGATTTAATGTGAATCTTCAATGGAATTCAGATATTCTCGCTTTTTATAGTAAATCGAATATTAAATGCAATTTGATAGAAAGTTTACACTTCTACACAATTTGTTCATTAAAAAGCAAAATGTTTTTTATTGATTATGATTACATTACGTATTGAGAGTATTTTCGTTTCAAGTTTGCTGAGGAGCATATTCTCTCGCCTGGTTATTATGTTCTAGTGGAATAAGAATATTTGTAAAGCTAACCAAATAGAAAACAGTTACATAAGGCGAGTGAGAATTGAAAAGTCGGTAAGGACCGACACCGTCGAACTAACCAATTGATTGCACTCCGCAAGGGTTAGGTTAAAAGTACCCTGAACCGACATGAATGCATAAAGAGATTAATGAAAGTGGACGAAACGAAAATAGTATGTCGGGATCGAGCAAAGTTGAGATCCACAGTCTCTGCTTACCCGTATGGGATACAGGATTGACGTTTATGCATTTATGTAACTAAATCGAATGTAATGTTGATGAGCTGAGAATTAAAGATTGCACCACTGCAATGAAAAATGCCACAATGGTAACCTATTCGAAAGGTTACAGTTTACCCAACATTCAGTACTTTAAGGTGTTATTTATCCGTCGACGAAGAAGACCAATTACTTACGAATAATGAAGTAACACAAGAATTGCTACATTTTCTGGTGGTAGGTCTTTCATATGTCAAAGGCCGCCGCAATGTCTATTTCTCCCGCCGAACAGCAGTAGAAATGCAATGTTGTCGGTTTGAAGGACATTGTAGCCAGAGTAACTACTGGACATATTGAGACTTAACATTTTATGTAATGCCTAGCGAAATACCAAGGATTGCTTTGTGATTCATGGCATTTTTTGGTTCTACTACTATGAGCAGTCGTATCGCTTACCATTAGACAAATGGTATGCTCGTTTCGTCACACACAGCAATTTAAAAAATCTACATCTTCAGAAAAGACATACTGGAGAAAAACGGATCACTGTTAAAACTACAGTTTAAAAATATAATATACATGGAATCTAAGACGAAATCAAGCAATTAAAAATAGTCACTAATTATTTTAAAGACGACAATAAACCGCTAACATCTACCAATCCCTCCAATCAAAGAGTGTATTGATCGCAGACCAATCCTATCATTAGTTTTCACTGAAGATTCAAAACGAAAGGTTCACATATCATGTTAAAACAATAGTCAGTTCTCAACCCTTATAATTAAATCCATGGGTGACTGTTACGTGCCGGAAACTTAAAGACTTAATTTAATGCCCAGCCGAGACAAAGAAGCAAACATACGTCAGTTCGACGTCTAATTACGACTGAACCTGGTAATTTCTACGAGTATAATAATTATTCCACTCTCGAGCCTTCGGTCAACTTTAGACGATTATGAGTAGATATATCTAGGACTACTGACCTCGTAAGTGATATGTACCTTTTATTGAAGATCATTTTGTAAATCAAAGATCATGAATAATCAAATAAAGATCATTGCTATATTGTTTACTTCTTAATTTTAGAAATAAAACTATTATTTATGTTTCAACGTTCGTTGTAACGGGTTGAACACAAAAAGAATGTAAAATGAAACCAAATCCGCGATAAAATCCGTATATAATAATAGCTTTAATTTTAATCAAAAAACAGTATTTTAATATTTATTTTAAGCCGACGATGCCCTTGCACAAAAATATCACGAGTTCCTTATCGTGCCGTGATCTCTTTTTAAGTATTTTGTTTTTGTGTTTCAGATATTAATGTTTTTCACTATACGGGGAAAACAATACTAATATAATAATATAGATTCCAAAGATAATATTCAACCATCATTATGGAAGGCATTCCTTGTTAAGCTGCAGGACGCTTCCAACAGGTCGATGTGGAGATATTGAGGGAGGCCTATGTTCAGCAGTGGACTTCCTATGGCTGAAATGATGATGATTACCATTATGAAAAAAAAGGTTAATAAAGTAGCTGCTTTAAATTATATAAATACATTTTCAGTAAAGCTCTAAAGTGGAAATCTCCCTCAAAAAAATTAAGGATGTTTGTCAGACTTCACAAATCTTGTCATATCCGCTGGTTCTCGTTATAATCTATGCCGAAAACTGCCGCATATTTCAATCCTAATAAACTAAAGAATATTCATCTTATATAAAAAACTGGGTACGAGGAATCGTGAAAATACAAATAAACTTAAGTTTCAAGGACGCACTCATGTGGCCTTGTTTATTACTTATATTGGCATAAAAATAGAATTTTATTAACTGGAATACATCACTACTTAATAGTACTTTAAATTAACATTGTAAATTAATTGCCAACGAAAAAATCAATATTTTTTTTACCAAAAGTAATATTGTATGAACTACTGTAGTGTCCTGCAGAACTATACAAATAGTTTGTTAGAAGGATCAGTTTTTACATGTATTATATATTAGGGCAAGTTGGCTAAATAATGCCTTTTAAGTATAGACTTAGATATATTTTTGGCACTTGGCAGGCTCCTGCCTTTAGGACCTCAGGCAGACTGTTGAGACTTGTATTCCTATTTGTTCTTACAGATACGATATTTGTTTATCTATTATAATTTATTGCTGCTGTATCAGCCCATATACGTCCCACTGCAGGGCACGGGCCTACTTTACAATCGAAAGTACGGTTGAGAGTGGTTGAGCCATATAGTCCACCACGCTGGCCTAGTGCGGGTTGGCGGACTTACATACCGTAGAAATTCTTATAAATCGCTATGGTATGCAGGTTTCCTCACGATGTTTTCCTTGACCGTTTTTAGTGCGTGGTGATTGACTATCAATACACACATGACTCCGAAAAGTCAGAGGTGTGCCCTGGGATTTGAACAATGAAATGGAATATTTGTTACCAGAGTACATTATTATGTCCGGGTAATAAAACAACCCTTAATATTTCGCTACTGTTTTTTGCATCTAATATTAAATGAAAATTGTGATCTTGATATAAAGTATCATTTTATTTAACAAAAAATGTCTCATTTACTAAACGAAACCTAACACGATATAATCAGAAAGTCGCTGGCCTTAGACAAGAACCACTTTTTTATGTTGCCTTCAACGCTCTTAATGTAAATATTAAATAGTTATTATATTTTTCGCTATAATATGCTTATATAAAATTAATTATTTAATATTTTTCAAATACATGAAATTATCGTCTTCGATTTCCCAATCTAAAAAAGCTTTATTTTGAATTCTTTGTGTACTAAATTCTTTGACAACATTTTATAGTTCAAAACAATAACTCTGACGTGATGCAAATCCACAATTTTGATTATATTAAGCAACTCTGCTTGTCTAAACTCAGTTGATGAGTGTGAAATTGCAGATTATGTTTAACAATACACATAGGCAGATGGTAATATTCGTAAACATTTCCACGTATACCAAACATAATCTAAATATGAATACATAATATTAACAATAATGAATAGTAACAATATTTGACACTTGCTAAGAGACGAATATGTGAATACATAATATGTTGTGGATACCGCACACTACGGACCGCGACCAATGCATTGCGCGGGATGTTAAGTGATTTAAAACCTCCGTAAATTCTGTAAATTAAATCGGTTTTGAATATTTATTTATATACTAAATAAGATCTGGCCTCTTGGATATTTTACCTGAGGAGAGGAAATGATATAAACATTATCAGAATTTGCAAGATAGTTCGCAATTATTTTATGTAGAACGTACTTTGACGTATTATTTCTTTGTGATATGAAATATTTTCTACATTTGAACTTATAACTCTCTTAACAGGACCGTAAAATTTTATTAATTTAATTTAAGGCTCTAGGCCAGCATTATGGTCTATATGGCCTAACCCCACTCGATGGTATTGTTGATTTAAGAAGGGACTCGTGCCCTGCATTGGGGCGTTTATGTACTGATACAGAACAATCAAAATCACATTATTCAACATAGTACAGTAAATGGATCGATACCAGACGAGTAATATTATGAGTGATACCAATAAAGAAACAAATGCAACATTAGTATGAGTAATTACATAGGAAATATAATTTGTGTAAAACATGACGTAAAATACATACTTTGAAAATAGCCTTTCTATGTCTATTCTAGTCTTATTCAGTATACAATTGTAACATAAACCACTCAAATTTAATGTTATGTTAAATATAAAAAATTCTGCTTAACAAATTGCAATCATAGATCAATCAGAGATACAAAATTATGTGAATAATCAAGAGGCACCGGAAATACATAATATGTACGTACATACAACAACATATGAATCGCGAATCTATGCATCACTTCTACTATTGTAACATATTCGTGTTATTTCAACCCTTCTATTCTATATATATTATATATTTACTACTATAACAGTAAGACGACAAATCTGAGGCTAAAAATACATATTCAACTACCATATCGATATCAGGTTTTACCAAACTTGTGTAAACTATTTATATTATTGTGATGTGCTAATCGATTTGAATAACATTTATCTTGGAATTTTCCCATGTTGTCAAGTTAATAATCATTAGGAAATCTACAAAAGTTGACGCTTATACCCAAGGCCTAGAGAAGCCAATACTGCCACCAACATATTATCTTCTATACCAAGTATTAATTTTCCCTATCGGCATGCAGTTAAAGTTAAAGTTAAAGTAAAAACAATCAGAAAATCTAACACTTTATTTTCTTTCGCAGATGTCAGTCCGCTCCAAAAGTAATGGATAGCCACAGCAGATCGGCGTCGCCGCGGGAGCCAATACGGCCCCAACACCGTCCACCGTCGCCACCGTCCTCACCAGCAGCCTTCGACAACAGAGCCTACCAGCACGACGAATCAGACCCAAACCACAACGACTCCTTCACATCCAACGGACCACAGCAGAATGGACACACTAAAGAACCTAATGGCGAGACGAAAACCCTGGAGGCAGTCAACTTGGAACTGATAAACTTGACACCGAAGAATGGGAATGCGAAGAAAAAAGACGTTGAAGTGGACATGAACGCGAGTAACCCTTACGATGAGTACTTCGTGCCGGTGAACGAGCACAGGAAATATATGAGGTGAGATTAATTACTTATTTCTTAATATGAAAGGTGTTACAAGGACGGCAACTGGACAGGCTTATAATTTAGAAGCTATTTTAGCAATGGGCCATTTTGTTGATAAATTCTGTAGTATCTCATTGTAGCCCGTTTAAAATGAACTGGGATGGTACTGCTATTCTACAAAAACTAACGTGAAGTGGCATATCTGCTATCTCGTTTCACTCGATATTGGAGACTCTCCAGTCATCTTTGAAGGCGGGTAACGTATATTCGATCCCTAAGGTTTAGTTAGGACAAGTAAGTTTGATAATAATATTAACGCTGTACATTTGACACTTCAAGTGTGATATGGTTAATGTTAAAGTTATGGTCAAAGTTAGTGGAAGCAACTGGGCCTGATTATTGTAGAAGTTTAAATAGCTACTGATGGATCACGTATTGGTGGAGCTGACCGTAGCGAGTAGAAACCAATTGATACAATCGCCTATGTATGCAATACAAACAAAGGCCCATTGTTGCATCGTATGCGATTTGATTTTTTATAGTACAGTTATCGACAAATGTGGTTTTGAGTATCTATTTAAAAACGACAGATAGACTAACAAATGTAAGGTATAAAATTACAAGTATAGATACTGTTATGATCGATAAAATTGCTGTGGTAGAGCAAGACTCTACCTACTCTATTATGTCATGTAGAGCTGATAATACGGTGGTTAGTAAATGTATATTTACAAAAGTAACAAATGAACAATATAATATAATATAAAAAATATATAAATACATGGCAGTAGTTAATACCACTGCTGACGTAAAATTATATGTCTTTCAAGCGCTATTACAATTTACTAGTTTTACTTAATAGAACAACATTCTATCGTCCTTTTGTATAAGAATCGTGTTTTAAAATAATTCTATTCCATTTTCCTTAATGTAACTTCTACTTCTAAAAGCCATAAATTAAATAGTTTACCTCATCTACATAGTTTACCTACTATTATACAATATCTACAGCGCAAATAAAAATGTACATAATATAGAGGAATATATACCACACTATACTATAATATGTCCTCACCTCCTCATTCTTATATTCTTCTTCTTCTTCTTCTACCTGGCATTATCCTGGCCGGTGCCAGGGTCCGCCTTCCGGCAAATTCTCCTCCATTTCGCCTCCTCATTCTTATATCGTACATAATAAACTATATTTATATGTTACTATTTCCCGGGTTAAATACTGAATCGATTATTTGAAAACTTAACAGAGAGATATTTGAAAGTCTGGAGATGGATATGGCACTTTTATTTCGGGACACACCGTTCCTCAATCATAAAATTACAAATTTTAGTTACCCACAGACGTATTCAACCAAAACCGGGCTCACTAATTTTAAAAAAGTACAAATTAGCGACCAATTACACAGCAAATCGAATTCATATAAAAAAATAAGTACATTTTTTATTTTTTAAGAATTTTATGTAATTAATGATGAATCAGTACCGAACTGACTAGTGAGATACCGGCCGCTTCGCAATTAGTCACAGTTGAAGTTTCCACTTCAGTAACATCCGAAATTAAAACAAGACAAACAACCTTTGAGGTCTTTGGCCTCGTTGGGCTTTGCAAAACAATTAAAAGGCACGTGAATGTTTTAATAAAAAAAATGTGATATGAAATGTATATTGCTAACACTCTGAAGTATTTTCAATATCTTTTAAATGTTATATAATATTGATACCTACGACACAGACTTGTATCTTGGTGTGAGGTCAGGGCTCAAGACTTGATATTAATCATAGGTATTATGACGTGACTATTTGGTGTATAATTGCATTAAAATGTATAACTAGCAGCGAAACTTAATAGACTGAAGTTATGAAGTTCACAATCGATGTTTTGTACCAAGCATACGAGTACTTCCAATTGAATCGATGATAATAAATATATTGAAGGGTTTCATTCGTCTGGACTTTTAATGAATCAAAACTGTTGTTTGTTTTAAATGCCTATGTTTTAGATAAAATGTATATTCTTTGTTAATCAAATTACTATTATCCACCTGCATAAAATACTTTCATGCTTAGTTAATTCTTAAGTAGACATTTTTGAACAAAAGGATTTCCTTTACTTAACAAATAACAAAAAGTTTCTAACAAAGACAAAACAAATATATTAAGGACACGGAATCACCAAACAAATTCTAAATAAAACAATTAATTAAATGGAAACTTCCGGAAATTACGCGCGCGTTTGAAATTAATTTGATTAATTACAAAATTCATACGGTTTCCTAAAATGGCTGGAACGTGTCGGCAACATAGTTCACGAATGAAGCTATTAATCATAGTGGCATGCAGGCTTCCCGCCAGTTGATTTCGTGCTATTGCCAACTGGCTCGTAGAAATCAGTTTACGCAACGTTCGCTGAAAGAAGGCCTTGTTCTGCCGCGAAAATATCGTGATAGTTTCCAATATTACAAACTTTACAACCTAACTCTGATCTACTATTGCATTAGATTGTCTAGACTTCAAAAGTGGAGTATCTACAATTGACGGTTATTAAATCAATTACAATAATTTAATACGTCATAGCAAGAAAATATCTACGTTTTTGAAGACGCAAATGTATGACAGCGCCCCTCTATATTAAAAGTACTCTAAGCTACTGATTAATATAGGTATTTATTAGAGCTCACAATAAATAATAATATTCAAAATGAGCCACAACTATTATTTTAAGATTCATTTAATCATCTTACGAAACTTCTTGGCACATGTTTAAAAACCGGTCCGTTTACATTAATTTTATAATGAAAATTTTTAATTTATTTTAATTTCCCAATATATTTAAAATAACGTTTATTATCGAATCGCGTCGAGCAACGAACTGGGTTGCCTGTGTCACTTTCTGCAGAATGCGGTTTGTTGGTGGTGACTTGTGAGTTATGCAACAGTCGTGCCCACTCAACTGTCGCGTCTAACTGCGACAAATAATTGAATTTTTAAATATACATTTTTTTGAACCTTTATTCAATATCTATAGTTTTTAACATTTAAACATCACTGGAAAAGTTTGCTATCATCATTCACGATCGTCTTTTGTCATTAATTTTTGTCGACGTCCTTGCCAATTAATTGATGCCTATAAGGTGCCTCTATTTTTGTATTACTTATAAATAATGTTCTTACATATCTTTATACTCACATGGAAGTGATACAAAACGTTGAGGCAGTTCCCATACAAATTGCATATCAAATACGTTATCCTTCTGTCTTTAATTGATCCATAGGTAGGTCTTAAATTCCTAATGAACCAACTGCCAATCAGTTCACTCCTGTCCTTGAAGGGTTGACGTCATCGTGACTAAACCCCACACTAACAACATGTAAGTAATTTAATCAATAAATTGTATCCTGCATACTTGAAACGTAATGAATTGTTCCGTCGCCCAAAGGACCCGCATGAGTGACTCGCCACCGACCTTGACCTTGAAGTGTAGCCACTAATTTAAAATTCCGACATGAATTTTATGTACGTTACATTCTTATACCCCTTCTCTGAATTGCAAATTAGCGTATCAAGCCACTTAAACTGCGCGAGGCAAATCTTTGCTCAATATTTGAATTCGGAATTCAAAAACGTACTACACCAGGTATCACGGGCTGTAAAAGTTAAGTTTTTAATATTACATGTGGTTATGTAAATTGTACGGAATTCAATCATTGCGTGACATTATAGTCATAAAAATACATCTCGTAACATTTAAGAAGTAGCGTAACCTCAAAAAGCTACTCATAAATGAGATTTATCCATTTTGTGTTTTAAATGTTGTATTAAACTTTTGTTAAACCAATTTAAATACAGTTTACTCAGAATATAGCAACCGACTTTGTATAAATACACAGTATATATTCTTTCACATACTATATTTATTATCAGTTACGAAAGTTCCATCTTTCTTTATGGTCGTAAAATGCCAAATGCCAGTAATTATTCTGCGGTTACGTGCTATGTTAGTACTTCCTATTATTTGACACTTTCTGTGACCTCGTTCCAATCTTAAAGCACAGCTTATATTTTGCTTAACATAATATTTTTGTATGATATAGGTATTTAAATATACTTCAATCTAATCAATATAACCAATGATAAAGTTATAGGCCTAGCTAATTTAAATGGTCTACTGAGACAATATCAGTTTATAATACGCATAGAAAATGAAAATTGTAGAAAATAAATACGATACGTGTCAAATCACAGTAAGGTCTGCAGCTTTAACAATATTTGGTATTAATACGAGTATTCCTGTTCAAATCATGTTGTTTTCAAATAAAAATATTTAATTACGAATGACTAACACTATGTTAAATTAATCGGCTATTCACCTCTAAGGTGGAACGACTCCGTCCGCTTAGCGCAATCTTCCTCAAATATTAGACATCTTATTGTTAAACAATGTAAATATAATTATGATTTCATAGAACAAAGGAAACTGTGATGAGGATACGCTAAATATCTCTTCCTGACATACCGTATCTTGTGTAATTAACTAAACATTTTCCCTTCTGTAATGTGCTAAATCCTGTATCCAATTGCATCCGTTATTTTTAATCTCTTGAGGTTTTCTATATGTCTGCAATTACTGTGGAATGCTTCAGCATAGACAAATAAACGTAATTTATTCTTTTCCAAAAACTACTCAATTTGTAAATGTATTAAAAATGATGATCAGTTGGTATAATGGCTCTCTTACCTTGATGGAGTTTAGGCTACTATTAAATCGCTAAAAATAATTTTCTAGTAAAATCTTCACAGATCAATGTTTGTACATCCAAAAGCACTAAAACCCACATTTCTAGTCAAAACCTTCAAAATCTTTAAACCATTTATTATTCCATACATGGCTAGTAGTTAGTAGTAGTTAATAACTAGTTCAAGAAACAGATAATAATAAAGTATATCTGCTTCACACCATAAATACTCACAATAAACGTAGATCTTGTTTCTTCAAAATTTTTGGTTTATATTTTTTTGCGCCTTCAATTTTTTGTCGCCATTACCAGAGGGAAATATGCGCGATTAAACAATTACACTATCCGGTATGCGAAAACAAAATGTGTGTCATAATTAGGTATTTAATATTAACATTCAATTACGTTAATATGGGTCCTTCCGCCGTAGTGTGAAGAGGCACCTTAGCAGGCCGGCATAATTGTTTCTATTGGCATGGGACTGCCGACCGATGCCAATGGATACTCTGCCTGGGCGGCATCTGCGCTTACTATCAGGTGCAATGCCGCCACTATGCCGGGCTATAATAAAAAAAAATGTGTTGGATAATTAAAATTTTCAATCCGTGCTTGAAATAATAAAACGATTATTTTAACTCTACCTCATTGCTAAATAACTAACGAGTTTACTTTTCCCATCAGTTGATAGCAAGGTCTCCGAGACAAATCTTGACATGTGTACTAGAAATTACTATTTAATGACTATATTTTTCCTTCACCTTGAGAGCTAAAACTCACATTAACCTAGTAATAACCATAAATAAGGAGCACGGAATGCGCATTCCTTTAAACCTTTTAAAACATATGGCGCGAAAGTGTAAAAGAGATGAAGCGAATATGTAACTATTCATTTTCTCCTGCAATTGACAGCCAAATCGATTCACTGAGTTTTTATTCGGTTCTCACTACCATGGCACAGCTTGCAGACATCCAAACTACACAAAGACAACTGGAAGATAGTTTCTCTAAAAGGATGGCAGAACTTGAAGAACAGCTGCACTTGGGAGGTCCTGCTAAGGACACTGTGTCGCGGGTAGCCGAGGAATTTCGCACTTTTAGAGAAATCATGTTTCATATGCTCCGACTCCTTCGACAACAAATCGACGAGTGTGCTCGCATGATAGACATCGCGGAGACCAGGCATCGGCGGAAGGCGGTTTTGTTCCTGGGTGTACCTGAAGGCGCCGAGGATGATTGCACAGGTTCTGTCTTGGGCATTGTAAATAAAACTATGGGTGTTCATGATATTACAGCAGCCGCAGTTCACTCATGTCATCGTCTCGGAACTCCTAAGAGGGACCACCATCGCCCAATTCTTGTCCGATTTGCAACTACCAAAGACAAGTCTGCAGTTTGGAGTGCAAAGTCAAAGCTTAAAGGTTCGGCCGTTTCGGTTAAAGAATTTCTGACGAAATCTCGGCAAGCAGTGTTTGGAAAGGCACGACAACACTTTGGCATGCGGGCTTGCTGGACGCAGGACGGCATTATTTCGGTCAAAGTCCCAGATGGAAGTCGTCACAAAATTACTAATATTGACGAACTCAACAGCCTCATGTCGAAATATCCCGGAATTTCTGCCAATTCGTCGTCAGGAATTAAGAGCGCTGCGGGATCACGCGCGAAACCGAAGAAAAACTAACTTGTACTAACTAAACTGTATCGTAAACAACTGTTATCTGCAATGTAGCTCAATACTACACGATCTAATGTAAACATTTGTAAGTGTCGATTCTTTTTTTGTTACTTACCCTCTTTTGCATTGATTTTTTTTTTTTAATTTACACTTATTTTCTTTGTCAATTTGACGTATCTTTGTGACAAATGACACATGGTGCGTTCCGAGTTCAATCACTGATAATTACTATTGTTTGTTGTTTTTTGTATTATTTTTTCCTTGTTTTTCTCTTGTTAATTTTTTTGTTGTGGTTTATTTTGAATGTTCTAACTAGTGTGCAGATTAGCTGGCGGGTGGTGTAGAGTATATAGTACTGCACCGGTCTTGTAAGTTAGGTATATTTATTATTATTTGTGCTAAATATTTTGAATACTTATTTAATATTTATATAGTTTATATATATATATATATATATTATAATTTTTTGTGACAGTATATATTAAATAATATGACGTCTGATGACGATATTTACTTTTCCGCCAACGAATCGGATACACAATCGAATGACAGTTTCTGCTCTGTGACTGATGGGCTTGGGAATCTGATGCGCCAAACTTTTAACAAACGGACTTCTCACCTTCTGAACGTGTGCCACATCAATGCCCAGAGCATCCCCAGTCACTACAGTGAACTGTTAGAAACATTCACGGGTGCAGACATTCATGCCGTTCTAGTTTCTGAAACTTGGCTCAAACCTCAACTTCTTTCCACTACGTACCCTCTCCCTGGATTCATTCTTGTCCGTAACGACCGTCTCAATAAAAGAGGCGGTGGTGTTGCTATTTACATCCGTAAAGACTTTCCCTACAGACTTGTCGCTTCCTCTTCTCCTGCCAACTCTTCTACGGCAGAGTTTCTATTTCTGGAGGTTTGGGTCAAGGGTGCCAAAACAATACTTGGAGTTGTTTATTGTCCTCCCTCTGTTGATTACTTCTCCAGCCTTGAGTCAGTTCTGGAAACCTTGGGGTCAAACTATGCACATCATATCATCATGGGAGATTTTAACACAGATCTTCTCGCCCATTTATCCACTCGTTCCGTAAAGCTTCTCAATATCCTACAATCTGCCAGTCTCAATGTCCTTCCACTACTACCCACTCACCATAACACAGATGGTCAGGACACCTGGTTGGACCTTATCCTTATATCCAATACTTCCCTAGTCTCTTCCCATGGCCAATATCCTGCACCTGGTTTCTCTCGACATGACCTTATTTTCCTCTCTTATGCCCTTAAGCCTCCAAAGTCCCATCCCCAAGTCTTGCACATGCGTTGTTTTGGGCGTATGGATGTCAACAAATTGATTGAGGACGCTGAACAGTTGAATTGGGAAAGTTTGATGAAGGCTGATACTCTTGATCAAAAAGTTCTTCTCTTCAATTCCAGTATCATCAATCTGTATGACATTCACGCACCTGTAAGGAAGACGAAGTTGAAGCGTCCACCAGCGCTATGGATGACGTCGACTGTTCGGAAGGCGATGAGACGTCGGGATCGGGCATTTCTCAAATTTAGGCATAATCGTTCTGATGAAAATTGGGCGTCCTACAAAGTTGCAAGAAATCGGTGTAATCAGACGATACGTAATGCTAAACGCCATTATATTTCCGAAAGCATATCTTCCTCTTCTCCTGCTCATATCTGGAAGTTTCTCAAAACTCTAGGTATTGGCAAACAGAGACCTCTAGATTTTCAACAAACAATTGGCTTAGATGACATCAATAAGCACTTCACTAAGACCCTCTTATTAGATGACCAAGTCAAGTGTGGTACGTTGAATTATCTGGCGAGCCTTCCTTGTCCTGATATCGATCCTTTCCAATTTTCTCCAGTTGCATCTGACGAGATTAAAAAGACTATCCTTAATATCAAATCCAATGCGGTGGGCTGCGATAACATCAGTCGTCGTATGATTACTCCTATCCTTGACCAACTCCTCCCTGTCATCACCCATATTATAAACTTTTCCTTAACCTCCAGAGCCTTTCCTTCTTTATGGCGGAAAGCACTGGTTATTCCTCTTCCTAAAATTCCGAACCCTACTCTTGCCTCGCACTTCCGGCCTATCTCTATTCTCCCTTTCCTCTCAAAAGTGCTTGAGGCCTGTGCACATAGGCAGATGTCCAGGTTTGTGCACAAGAATCAACTTCTTAGCCCATTTCAGTCTGGCTTCAGGCCCGGACACAGCACTATATCCGCCCTTCTAAAAGTGACTGACGATATTAGGGCAGGTATGGAGGATACCAAAATAACCATACTGGTTTTGGTTGATTTCTCGAACGCTTTTAATACCGTCAGTCACGATATCCTGTTATCTATCCTCTCCTATCTTAATGTCTCGTCGGAGGCACTGGAATGGTTTTCAAGTTATCTTCGAGGGCGTCAACAATCAGTAAAACTTGGTGAATCATCGTCAATTTGGTGTGACCTGATTTCTGGCGTCCCTCAAGGCGGTATACTTTCTCCACTTTTGTTTTCAATTTTTATCAATCTCTTAACCCAGGATCTTCAATGTGCGTATCATCTTTATGCCGATGACTTGCAACTATATGCTCAGGCGAATATTGATAGTATCTATTCGGTTATAGACAAGGTTAATAGGGATTTGACACATATTCAACGCTGGTCTGAGCGGTTTGGGCTATCAGTCAACCCGTCTAAATGTCAGGCGATTATCGTGGGAAGCCAGCGGTTGTTAACCAGGATAGACATAACGAGTCTTCCACCACTTTTCTACAACGGATCAGTAATACCTTTGTCTCCTGATGTTAAAGATCTTGGATTGCACATTGACTCAAATATGAACTGGCGAACTCAAGTCACCTATGTTTGCCGTCGAGTGACCGATACCCTTCGTGTTCTTTATCGCCTGAAGAATTTTCTTCCTCTTAAAACTAAGGCAATGCTTGTGCAAGCCTTAATCCTCCCAGTAATCGACTATGGTGATGTGTGCTATTTTGACCTGAATGCAGATCTTCTCAACAAATTAGATCGACTTCTGAATAACTGCATTCGTTTCGTATTTAATCTTCGTAAGTATGATCATGTGTCGACTTGCCGTTCCCAGTTAAAGTGGTTGCCCATTCGCCAACGCCGTAACCTGCGTGCACTTACTCTTCTGCATTCTTTTCTTGTCTCACCTTCTCCACCTTCTTACTTAATTCCCTGCTTTCAATACCTTGGTAGCAACCACGATAGAAATCTTCGTTCATTTAATAATTTACTTCTTAAGTGTCCCTCCCACAGCTCTGATTTTCTTCATTCCTCTTTCCATATCCAATCCATACTTCTTTGGAACGCGCTCCCTACGGAAATTAGGACGTGCAGGAATCGTCTTGCATTTAAAGTAAAGGTTCGAGAACTGTTTCTAAAACAAATGGCAGAACAGTCAAATTAAGTTCTCGTTTCATTTATGACATGTATATTTTATAGCTATATATTGTATTCATCTATATATGTTATGTATGTATGTATGTATATATATATATATATATATATATGTGTGTTTGTGTATATGTATGTATATATGTATATGTATGTGTATATTTTGGAATATAATTGTGTATATATTTTTTTTTTCTGTATCTTCGAAACACCCTTTTAATCTCATCTCTGCATCTCCTAAAGGTTGACTGGTAGAAAATGCCGACGGCATTAAGTCCGCCTGTACATATTGTATAAAGTTTAAATAAATAAATAAATAAATAAATAAATAAATAAATCGCTCTATCTCGATTCTCTTCCTATGTTTTTTATATCAGTAATTTCCAAAATTACACTATAATTCGAGCAATAACCTTCAGAAATAAACAACGTTGTTTGTACAACAACAAAAAAATTATCAATCTTCTTATGGAACCGCTAAGCATAAATATAATACATATGTCTATATTTACTTATCAGCTACTTGTATTTTTAATGTTGTATTGGTAACTGAGTTGAGTAATATTTGACCACCCACAGCAAGCAGCCGCGACACTTTAGATGCAAGGTAAGGTAGCGCCTACGCCGCGTGCTTCAAACTAGGCCGGCTCCACTTATGTATAGATGCAAACAACGTCTAACTGACTTCATTTCAGTATGAAGCATCTAGTGCAGCTAAATGTTTATTTACTGGTGTATTAAGTTGTCCGTCAGTCATTTCGAAGATTCAAGCTATTTAGTTTGGAGTGGAAATCTATTTAGTTCAGAAAGATGAAGTAAAATCTGCCCTTTCTCTCTCCTCTCTCTTATCTCCATCCAAACATTGCCTCTAATAGATTGCCTAGTGCAATAAGACCGCCTATTGTAATTACTATAAATATAGCTACAATTGTTTTGTTTTGCTTTAGGTGTATGTAAAGAAAGAGAAAAATAAATAAATGTATTCGATGGTAGTCATAATTTTAAGCCTTACTTAATTAATCACGACTTAAGTTATGCGTGAGGAATATAAAATAAAATTACACACATGAAGGTTTTTCAAACGTAACTATTCACGCCAATTACCAAATCCCTTAACGATGTCAAATTAAAACTTCTATCACCACATCAAACTGTAGCCGTATCGAAGGTTATGACAAGTCGCTTGTAAAAATGGCGGCAAGGTCGTTGGCTATAATTAACAATCTAAAAGCTTGGCAGTTGCCACTGATACGTTCACTTCGTGAGCTGAGCTCGTGTTACTGGATATTATTAAGAGAAATGGATTTAATAGCCAACTTGTCGATGACGCTGGAATGATTTATCAGATGTAAATGAGCTGCTCGATTATGATTATCCAAATTACTTTCAGCCACGACACTTGTGTTTTTGTGAAACCTTCCTTAATAATTAACGCAATTCGTTTCCTACCATATATTTGTGCCTTAAGCAAACCCAAACTTTGATATTTGCATTCATGGCATCACAGCCAATAATTCTATCACGGAGTAACAACAGTAAATAAAAAATTACAAGTATCTCAAAATTTTCCGTCGCAGTATATCGGGTTACCATGTTTATACTTAACTCGATATTATTAAAAACAGACTCTTTTTTGCCAAGCTATATAAAGTTGAAAAGTATGAAACGTCAAACGGTACCTAGTAGTTGAATACTATGTTGTATCTGTATCTGTATCAGCCCATATACGTCCCACTGCAGGGCACGGGCCTACTCTACAATCGAGTGTACGATTGAGAGTGGTTAGGCCATATAGTCCACCACGCTGGCCTAGTGCGGGTTGGCGGACTTACATACCATAGAATTTTTTATAAATCGCTATGGTATGCAGGTTTCCTCACGATGTTTTCCTTCACCGTTTTTAGTGCGTGGTGATTGACTATCAATACACACATGACTCCGAAAAGTCAGAGGTGTGCCCTGGGATTTGAACCCGCGACCACCGTGAACAGTGGCAGGCGCATCCGGTCTATTTACCAACAGGCCACCACGCACTTACGCAATACTATGTTGATTTTTTTAAATATTTTATATGTATTATTTAAATGTCTACTTAGCTTAAAGTCAATAAAATTGACGCTACCTTTAAGCTACACTTAACTAATATAACCTTTGCAAAAAAGTCACGCAGGAAGGTCTTTACGCCATTTCATCCTGAGCTCGCATGGCTCTCACCCATTGTATGATGATCGTCAGCTGTCCCGGAGGTTTTGATTATCATAAGCACAGGTGACAGGATGTAATCACATCCTTGTTTATATAAATACTATAGTCAAACTTCGGGAATGAATTTGAACATCCATTATTTACCTAAAGCAATTGGTTTCAGTTTTGGCGTACAAACTTGTCTTAGAATTGGTGAATTATTTGTAGCGCAAAAAATGTGTATGGAGCTTCTTTATATCATACTTATCCTTTTAATTGAATCATCAACTAGAAATTGGACGATGATTCAACTTCCGATTATTCTAAAATATATCTGTACTGGCATTAATCAAACACAATTTTAAATTTTAATAATTTTTGAGTCATTCCCAGAGTATACGAATAGTTTTAAACCCAATATTTCTAATGATCAGTGGGTGCAATGGTCACGGTGACCTTCAATCCGCAAGCCTTCACTGGTCACTGAATAAAGCAATCTAAAAGGTTTCTAGTCTACGAAACTTAGGGTTATTATCATTTGCATTCACTAGACCTAGACCAAAAGCAAATTTACTAATATTTTATTCATATTGCTTCTGCGAGTCGTGTTCAGACGCTACCTACGTCTCTATAGTAGGTTATATATCCGCACAGTACAGCAGAAAACTCTTCCTATATTATGTCAGGCGGTTTCCTAGGCAGCCTGTACATTTATTTATTTTGATGGTACATTATTCTCCTCTATTGTCAATTCTAGACTATAGAAAACATCGTAATTAGAATAAGTTTTCATACAATATGTATAACAGCTTCAATGTAATCTTAATTAGTTGCTAAATAATCGCGAGCTTTCACATTAAATTGAATTGAAGCGTTTTGATCCCACGTCGGCGAGTTGAATAATGTTTTCGAAAGGCCGGAAATATGGAGGAAGCGTACATCACGAAGACGCATTGTTACCTAACCACTTATTCATTATGCGACATTCATGGCCGGCTTGTACCATCCATTATCAAAAGTGGCCGACGATATTTATCACGTGGCATTCACTATCGTGACCAAACCCAAAATTTATTGACTCGATTTTAAAGAAATACTTTGTAAAAACACGGAAATTGTAAATGAGCTCGACGTAGCCAGTCCCACAAATAACTAAACGCTAGAAGATGAAGTAACAAACACGTAACATTAGAACTAGCCCGCTTTAAATTACTCAGCAGCATACTAAACTCGGTCCCCTTGACTTTCAAAACACGTTACAGAAAATCAGTTTCAGGTTACACAACCGTTCGCTTATTGTTTCGAATCCGGCAGAAAGTTCTCATAAACAACCACTGGCCGCACTAGTTGTAAACAAAAAATAGTTTCAGCTATTTGTTGGTAGAAAGCGCTTGCATATTCAACGGCAGTGGACAAAGCAAATGTGTCGAGGTATGAAAGAAATTCATAACAATGGTTGAAGTGTGTGTGGAGCCGCGCGGACCGTGGCGGAAACATTGACATTGCATTTGAAAGAAGTCCACTGGCGTGCACATTGTTTCTTAAATGGAATTGTTCCCTGCATATGGGACAAGGATTTAGCTAAGCGGTAGGATAAATGGGATTTTGTTGCTATACTGCATACAGTTGAATCAATTTGTTAAAGTTGTGAACGTGTGAACCTACCTGAATTTATAACTAGTACATCAAGATAACAATAGCCAAAAACACAATTTGTATCCATAACAAAACGTAAATGCGTTCGAAAATCGAATACAAATTGCATATTTGCAACAAAACAATCTTTTGCGGCACATTTCACCTATACTGTTACTCTATCCATCGCAATACAATCAACACCTAACAGATTTTATTCAATCGCTCCAGTTGGTCTATTCACATCAGCCCCTCGGGGCGCAGGCTTCGCACAAACAAAATTAATTACTCATACAGTTAGTTGATTCGCATTAACTGGACAATAAATTCCATTCACGTGTGTGGGAATCGCGCTGTCCAAAACTGTACCGCGACGCGAAAGAGAATATGAAGCAGAGGTTTTTGTTTCGTTTGCCGAAATAATGTTTTTAAGGACCGCCGTGAATACATCATAGTAATAGCTTTTCTGAGAAAGGTCACTGGAGTCAAGGATAAGTGTTTGTTCCAACTTGATGAGACTAGGTGCGTTTGAGAAAATACAAACATCTGTCTCTTTATGGTCATAACTTACAAGTAGTTTCAAAATTTTAGTCACATTGTTAACGGTCTAATTTATTAAAGTTGTATTCGTGAGAGATTTTCATAAAAACAGTTTTTTTTTTCGAGATTTGTTAATACTGTACTCAATACGGTTTCTACTACTCTTCACTACTCGTGCACGTGTCAATGTAAAACTAAATGTTTCATAGTACTTAATCTTCAACGATTGTTTTACTCATCGTGGGTATTCCCTGTTGGATTTCCCAAGATGACGTGTACGGTCATCTTCATTACTGATGTCCTTTACACGAGGTCTGTTCTTATTAATATTCACCTCCTGAGTCTCAGTCCAAACTTGTCCATCTACGCTGACCTGATGAGCATCACCCAAGGCATTTCCTTAGTATTTGTTTTTTCTATTTTTCCTTCTGCTTGCTCATTGAAACCGGACGTGAAATAACAGTTTTACTGACTATCGGCGATATTTAGTATCAGTCAGGGCCCCTAGATAAAAGAAGGCGCGTGACTGCCAAATATAAATTCCATACATTGGATCTTTCCGCAGGCGTTCACGCCGACAGAATAGTGTCATTTTTCTAGGCCCCCAGGATAGCAACCAATGTAAACAATAGTAGAATACCCTACATCTTGACCCACGCAAGCGTGAGGTGTCTTGAGTACAATCTCCATCGGACATTGAAAGATATCCGCCTGAAGCCGATGAATATTCTATTCACTGAACATAACATCATGTGTACCGCAGTCAATTTGTCATACCAGGGTCGAACCAAATCTATGACAGTAAAAGCCTATCATTATATATGACAACATATTCGAAGACATATTTGTAGCCTAGTTACATATACATAATTAATAGCACATGAGGCGGCTGAAAGCTTATGATCGTCCGTTGTGACATGCCACTTTGCATTGTAATATTGCGTAAGTTCAAATGACACTGTGATATTTGAGTCATTCATGATTTGAATAGGAACAGTGTCGCTTGCTCAATGACTCGTTTAGAGTTGTCCATTGATCACTCGTCAGAGAAATTAGGTCGAAATTGGCTGTGGAAACTTTTCAACAGCGAAGAAATAAAACCTAGTGCATAATCAGAAATCGATTAACTTAATATAATTACCATTAATAATTAATTTAATATTTAATTCCTAGGTAATCTTTTATTTGCAACGTTGACGCAAACTTACCTTTTTCACAACATCGCTTGCAGTAATTTGTTTAAAAGCCAAACTGTTTTTTATACGCTGCCACATACTCATATATAGAGTATTACATACTGAGAAACGCAGCCTCTAAGGACTAATATTTAAGTTTACTACTGGCTACTGCAATCATTAGTTATTTAATCGCTTCGTCTTTCTTCACTTACTCATTGCATTTTAAATTACTGCAATCAGCCATCAGGCTGTCTTTAATTACCTTTTTTCTTTCTGAATAACCTCTTTCGCAGTAACTTATACTATGGCTTAATATAAGTAAACTATCTAGGTATTTAGGTTTAACAATTTAATCATGCGATCTCTAATTAGGTCGTTTTTTCATAGACTAGGCGTCCGTATCATTCAGCTTAGACCGCAAGAGCACACAAGGCTGTGTGTGGCACCATCCTTTTTGTTCCCAAGATTATTATTAGCGTGGTAGTGGCAAAATACCACCATGCGCTCCTAAACGTGGGCTCACGACGTGTCGCGCCGCGTCGAAGGCCTAGAACCATAACAAAACCGATTGTTCCGCCGCGAGCTGCAGTCACGGGAGGGAGGCGTGTGTTGCCAGCTGTAGATTTATGAGTCAAGTTGAAAGGGTAAAATAGGAAATAAGGTTTTATTGATATTGATTTTACGGTGGTGGATATTTGTGCAGACATATGTAGTGTGAGAATATGATTTTACATCCTGCGGTATATTTATTTATTGTAGACTCATTTCGTGTATATTACAAAGCTGTTTTATCAATTTGTCCATTTTTTTTGCTGCAGAAATACAGTATATCGCATCTTAACACCTTAAGATTATGACATGAAAATCGCCAATCAATCATAAGCGAAGTACATATTATCACAATTTAATACCAACAAACATCGTTAATATGATATTTCCATTCCAAATGATTATTTTAATTCAGCCTTTTCCATATCCCAAATACCGCTATGCTCATACATTCAAAGCTGTCGAATCCATAAACAGCACACATTATTTAGAAATGGTAACACTGGGAAGTGTTCGCGAGCGAAGGAACAAAGCGCGGGCCATCGACCTACGGCGCTCACCTCGCCACTCGCTCCAACCTGGATACCGACGGATTTTATAATAACCGACATGTCTCAGACCTATATCTATACATACTTCAAACAAAGCGCGGCTAACCGCTGCACTTAACCTGTCATAACTCATAACTACATGTGGTAAACGCGTAGTACTACAACTTCATAGTTATGGGCTCCTAGTTTGAGCAAAGGCATTGTGTTCTAAATTCAAATAAAATAAAATAGAGGTTCTTATAGTAAAGTTTGCACATAAATGCTTAACTTTACAATAACGGCCTTATTCATAAAAGCTATTTTAGTTATTGAATGTTTTATCTTATTCACTCAAACTGAATCCAAAACCTAAGTTCGAAAGAGGCAAAACATAAGGTAACTAAAACAAGTTTATAAACTGTCTATTGATAAGGCCATTAGTATAATAACGGATTGTTGTTTTACGTTTAGTGATATTGGGACGTGCTAATTGTGTATATAAATAATTTAGATTTAGATTTAGATGAGCAGTAAGATAATGTCCGGAAATATGGACAAAAGCCTATACACACATGCCTATTTTGAGCAATGGGGTTGCTGTAGGCAAGGATGGTTCATACTGTAGGATAGAGTAACTAAATCCATTGCGTGATTTTATTCTTCGATCATAGCCGCTTCACCATTCTCAGGAAGTGTGATACTGGTCGAAGGTTCTTGTTTATTAAGCTATCTATAAAGAGGGATCAACAACGCAACCTGTTTAGAGGGTTTAGAGTTCAACACCACAGATTCAATACTAACACAAGGTCTATGTTTGTCTATGGTAAGGGGCCAAAAAATCCTTCCGATTTGTTGCCACACATCTATTATTGGTTTTTATTGCAAATCAAAACGAAATTAAACTTAATAGTTACATTTAGTTTAGTTTTATATCAGAAATCAAAATTGTTTTGGGTTTCATCATCACAGTTGCATCACAAAGTCCGTTACACTTTTATTAGATTTTTACTCGAAAAAGTTGAATTTATGACATATTCTGACTTATTACGATCAACTACGGTCATTAATCCCGGACCAACGTCATAGATGGACGTTGACGTCCAACACTGGCTCTTTAATACAAAAAAACCTCTTGCAGGTACTATTAAATATAACGTTACAGAGTAGGCGCTAACGATTCCACTCCATTTTTATACGCTATTTTTATCTTTTATATTTCTTTTATATTCAGGCAGGAATTCTTGGTAAAGTTTACGGTCCAATAATCATTCTACACGTTGTACAATGTATACTGACAGTGAATAAGGAATTTTGTAAACACACTATGTTCTTTGAGGCGACCATCATTCAACTATTCAGAAAGAAAAATTGGGAAACAAAAGGATAATAATTCAAATTATACATCAGTTAAAACAATAAATTGATTAATATAATTGATACTGCTAGGTACTGCAATCAACTACAAAATGAATAATTAATAATAATGAATTCAATTCTATGAAACTGATATTTCTCGAATTAGGTAAATATGGTGACGACTGCAGTGTGATTTTAAATAAAATATTGATTATAATATGTGAATAGACATAAACTTCCTAATATGACAAAGTTGCATCATCAAAACAAAAACGGTAGACCCTGTTAAAAAGTTGCAAGCAAGCATTACCAACATAAATTCCATTGGGCTGAATGTGTTTAAACAATGTGACCGGTGAGCTATGCCTCCCGACCTTCTATTATCTAAGCATGTCCATATTTGCATAGGTGCATTAAATAACGCTTAAAGCCATGGCAAACATAAGCCGCTCGCCTACAGGGCACATTACCAATCCTAAAACGAGACATGCAACGCCATCTATTGATAAAAATATGAAAAACATTCGTCTCATACAAATAACAACATTTTTGATAAACACCTTTCACCAGTTGTTCTTATGCAATATTAATTATCATGTTTCGAGCGCATTTATCATTCTAAATAAAGCAATTTCCCAATAGGTGTTTATTTTACGTTTCCTAACTTACTTTCACAAACCAGCCGGAGTGACGCGAAAACTTTACAAAGTTTACAATAGGAATGTAAATTGATAGTATTATTATACAAAACAATCGATTCCGGGCAAGTTTATCGCCGATGTTATTATTAACTGAATAATCGATTACCCATGATTCTTATTATTCTACTGTACATAGGTATAGATACATTTGAAAATTTATAATACATAAGTTGAACACAATATCCATAAAATACAAATATATTAAAAATAAACAAGTAAGACTATAATTTTTTCCATAGACAATAATAATTTATTAAAATAATCAGAGGGTAGTTAGGCCAAAATTAATAAAAATATTATTTTAAAACTGTCGTTTGTCAGTCATCGTCCACGTGTGCAAAATGGAAATACCAGCGGAAGTGGTGCGTTTACTTGCCTCTGATATTGAAGCCCTCGACTCCATTCAGTACGTACTATATTATAACTGTTTTAACCCTCGTCGCACAAATAAGTTATAAGTTTGACGCGAACCTTTTACCGAATAGATCAGTCTATGTCAAAACAGATCCAACGTGGATGGACCCAATGTAACATAATTTATTTTCTTCTTTGTAACACAATCAGATCATATTCTTTTATATCTAGAGAATAAACATGTAAATACTTTAAATAAAAATCATCCAAATGCATATAAGGGGGCGTCCATAAATTACGTGAGGTGTTTTTTTTAATTTTCTGCCCCTCCCTCCCCCCCTGGTGAGATGTCGTGAGATTTTATTCAACCCCCTCCCCCATCTCCCAATCTCACGTGAGATTTTTCAAAATGTGAGTTTCTTACGTAAACGTGTTGGATTGTTATTGTAAAAAGAAAAAAACAAATTTGCTTCGTGCTTTTATTTACGACTAGTTATGACTAGTAATCAATGTTGCTGAGAGTTTAATAAATAAATAAATTAGAGTAAATGTATAACGTCGAAGTATGAATGAAATTATTTTCTATTGAACGAATTAGTGAATGATCTTTATCGTATTACGATTACGCTTAAGATTAAATCTTATGCATGTACAATCTGGATTAAATGGACCAAAATAGTATAATTTTTTTTTTGTTTCAATCAGAAAAAAAATTGCGTGATATTTGCCGAGACCCCCCCTCTCTCCAACGTAAGATTAGATGAGATTTGACTCGACCCCCTCCCCCCCTTAAACACCTCATGTCAGTGGCGTAACAATAGGGTGGCAAAGTGCGCAAAATGCCACGGGCCCCCGGCCTAAGGGGGCCCCCGGACCGGCAAGGCCCTGGTCTGACAGGGTCTCAGGCCCGACAGATCCCTGGCTTGATAGGGCCTCAGGTTCAAGCCCGACAGGGTGTGAGCAGATAAGAATATAACATTAATAACGAAATTATTAATAATAAACAATTGATTACATTTTAAACATAACAAACATTTCTTAATCATGTATTTGATTTAAATGTTATATTTTTGTTTCATTATAGTCTAACAACTATGATGAAGTGAAACGATTTGTGATTGAGAAAGGTTCACTGTAAACCCAGAGACCATGGGGTTAACAAGAGACAGTGCCAATAATTAAAAAATAAATGAATAAAATAATAAACAAACGCCCCTACGTTTCGGTGACGATATAATCTTGATGGCGGAATCGCTGGAGGAGCTGCAAAAAATGTTGGACGGTCTGGATTCAGTCTCACAGCGAATAGGTCTAAAAATTTACTTCGACAAAACCAAAGTAATGTTCCACCCTCACCTTGATCCAACCTTTCGCTTTATGTGGCCACCAGCTCGTTGTTGTTCCCAAATATACTTAACTGGGGCTTACCCTTTAACTAGGTAGAAAAAACTTTGAGAAAGAGGCTACGAGTTTTCTCGTCAGCTAACACTTTTTTCCCAAAAGCTTGAAAACGATGGTTTTCAACAAGTGCCTACCAGAGCCTACGGTACCTACGGTGCTGAGCTCTCACAGCACGGCTGGTCCAATGGCTTATGGTCTCTCAGCGAGCTATGGAGCGTGCTATGCGCGGTGTCTCTTTGGAAAATAAGATCCGTAACGAGTTGATCGGACAGAGAACCAAAGTTATAAGACATAGCACACAGACTTAGCAATCTGAAGTGGCAGTGCGCTGGCCATATCTTGTCTTGTGTTCTTGATTGGAAACCGCGTCTTGGCTAACATAGTGTAGGACGCCCGCCACTTAAGTGGAGTGACGATTTGCAAAAGGTCGCTACCACATGCTGGATGCGACGAGCTGATGACAGGGTGAAAAAAATTTGAAGGAGGCCTATGTCCAGCCGTGGACAGCAAAAGGCTGATGATGAATGTTTGAGTTGAGGGTTATGACGACTAGAAATAAATTTTAAATGCGCTAAAGAGATACGAAACATCGAAAGTTCACTTAATTAAAAAAAATACCTTTTCGTGGCCATAGAGAAAGTGCAGATACCCGTAATAAAGCAGTTACTAGCATAATGTGATACTAATTTAGAGGAATGGTTAAATAAGTCCAAGGGCCAGATAAAATACTTAAGTCTGAAAATTCAAAAAAGAGCTAATTGCTGTTTTGGGCCCAAAAACTCCATTATATTTGATACTCAAGATTTTTCTAAAACAGACCAATTATGTGAAGTTTATCGGTACTATGTGATAGAAAGAAATGGAAATGAAGTTACAAAAAGCAACATACAGTCGAATTGAGAACCTCCACCTTTTTTTTGAAGTCGGTTAAAAACACTCTTTAATCATTATTAGAGAAACCTTTTTAGATTTTATGCAGTGATATTAGATCATAATTCAATGACAAATATGAAGCCATGTCATTAAAAGATTCTGTGCTCTTCTGTATAATCCCATATAAGTGCCATTGCAGGGCACGGGCCTCCCCTACGATCCAAAGTACTATTGAGATTGGCTAAACCATTAATTATAGTCCACCACGCTGGCCCAGTGGGGGTTGGCAGACTTTACATACCATAGAAGCTTGCAAATGGCTCCGGTTTCCTCATGATGCTTTCCATCACCGTCATAGTGCATGGTGATTGACGATCCATACACACATAACTCCGAAAAGTCAAAGGTGTGCCCTGGGATTCAAACCCGCGACCACCGTGAACATGTTGGCGGCTGCGCCTGGTCCAACAGGCCACCACGCACTTTAAAATATAATCATAAAAAAGAAACTACAATGTAATTTTTTTTTACATTTACAAAGGGCCCCATTTGATGAATTTTGCCACGGGCCCCCGATGGGGTAGTTACGCCACTGCCTCACGTAATTTATGGACGCCCCCTAAAACATTAGTGGGTACCTACACTTTTTCAGTAAACCAAATCTAATTTCACAATCTTCAACTAAATAGGTACATGCCTATTATTTTTACTAGCTTAGCATAAAATATGTTAGTATTAAGTACAAATAACGATCTACCGATAGTTATAAGTTGAGATGTTAGAATTCTATCGTAGATTTACACTTACATATGCAGTAAATTATTGGTTCTAAATCATGCTAACTAAAATATTTTGAATATATCTTATTTTTTCTTGCTATACCTATACAATACTATATCGATGTCTTCAATAACTTAAATAAAAATGGTATTTTGTTTTCAACTGATTAATTTAAACAACAAAACGTCACATGAAATCAGAAATAACACTGTAAAAGTCCAGAAAGAATAATATTAAAGAAGTGTCCTGATTTTCGTCATGTAAAATATACCCAGAATGTATTCAAATAGGCTTTACTACAAATAGACCAAGTTATGTAAGTCGACTGGCGACTGTTGTAGTTGTCTGGTAACTCGCCTTTCCCTTGCATGCTAAATATTCCAACGTCGAAGACTGTTAATTTATTATCGCAATGTAATTAATCAAAACCGGGTACTGTAGACCATTTATGGTCCACTCATTGTGCTCATTGATCTAAAAGAATTTATATAGTGACTGTTTGAAGCGTTTTACATCCAGTGACGTTTTACAACCTTCCCTTTTGTAATTTAATCAACAAAATATTTTAAATTATTTTTAATTGACAGCCTCCGTGGCGCAATTGGCCAGACGCCGGTTGTGAAACGAGAGATCGCGGGTTCGATCCCCGCGCCAAGAGAAATCTTTGAGGCCCACAAATATTTATCTGGGGTCTGGGTGTTTGTGATACCGCTAAGTCTCTCTCGTAGTTTCTGATACCCACGACACAAGACTCGATCTTAGTGTGGGGTCAGGACTATTTGTGTACTATTGAGTGTATGTATTTAATTATTTAATTTTGATTCCAGAGGCGAGAAACTGTACGTGACAGCCGACAAGCGCGGCGAGAAGGGCGGGTGCAAGCGACCGCTATGCTGGACGCTGCTGGGCCTGGTAGTCGCTGCGGTCGTAGCTGTCATTGTATTAGCAGCCAGTAAGTTGCCTTTATTTGATGAACTATTTTCTAAAGCCTACAAATGCGATTCTGTGGGAAATACTTTAGACTACTGTATCAGACCATATATGGCAGAGCATGGGCTTCCTCTACCATCGAGAGTAAGATTGAGAGTGGTTAAGACATATAGTCCACCACGCTGGCCTAATGCGGGTTGAATAATACTTGAGATAAATACTTACTTACTTAATAAATACTTGAGATTGCAGACTTATAAATTTAAAAATTATATATTATCACACATAATAGTATATGCTATATTATTATCTCGCATTAAATATAAAACTATATTTGCACCTCTTGGGTTCAACTTAAAACCTCGTTCAATAACCATTATTTGTTTGAGATAGCAAAAATATTAAAAATAAGATAAGATACGATATATCTAACAAACGATACTCATCATACAATAGAAGTATTATTTACAACTTCCTTCTGAGAAAGGACTGAATGTAACATTGTCTTCTACAAATAAGAAATGCTCGTAAACAGACAATACGATTCTTGCAATACAACAAACACGTGTTTACTACCATAAACAACGCTATTTATATGAAATAAAAATAAGTACATATAAACATAATTATGTATAAAACTCAGTGCTGTCAATATAACAAATAAAAACAACGGATCAGTACACTTGCTTTTAGTTCAAAACAATTACTTCGCTATAAGTAAGTGATAGGCTCTTCGAAGGATAACTATTCGTTTTCAGCGACCACCGAGCGAGAAGGTGTTATAGAGGCATATAACAATATGTCGCTTTTAGATTTGATCCTATATACATATTATATTTATACAATGATGGATACAGTGGGGAGGTCATGGGGTCCATGTCCCCCTAGGCTGACTCCAGATGGACAGAATTTATTGATTATCTTGTTGATAAAATTTATGAGTACAATAAATCATTCATTATTACGAATTCGAGAATAGAACTCGTACCCAGTTCTGACAAGAACTAGCACAAACTCCCCCTGGCTTGAAAACTGGATCCGCACGTGCATTGATCGGGTTATCTCTCACGAGTGGATACTATTTTTGAATTTCTATGTCAGTACTAAAATTAATATTGACAATGCAGTTAAAGATTTCCATTAAATCATCTTACTTAACCTCAATAACCAATTTATTACCTTTTCCAGCCGGCATACTATTCACCAACTCGCCGACTACCCTCGAGCAGTACAACACGTCGATCAGCTCCGCCCGGGCACTTGGCGGCATCGCCCACGATCACGCACATGATCACGACCATGATCATCACGACCATGATCATCATGACCATGCCGATCACGATCATGCAGACCACACCATGCAGCCTCCACTTGAACACGGACCAGACACGCAGAACGATGAGGCGGTTGAAAATTCTATGGGATCTGATGAAAGTGATTCGTCTATGTATGGTGAGTTGGTTACTGAAGATGTTTGACTTGTTTATAGGAAACGAATTTAAAAATCTTAAATCAAACATGATAGAATAACATCAAACAGTTAATAAGTAATACATTTTACGCTAGAGCCAGGCTTTAACCTAAATTGAATTTAGGTTATAACATGAATGAGCACACTATATTCTTAAAGGAAACAATAGCAAAGTTGTTACTTTGGGTCCGATTTGCTGTCGTAATTTTCCCCCAGGGAAAATCTGTGAGAAAATACTGAAAAACAAGTAACAAATATTTATAAAGTACGGCTATTGCATTTGAGATATATCTGATAGTTATGAAATACTGGTTTCTTAGATTAACGCGAATGTTACACATTAAAATAAAACTATTATTTTTACGGATTTTATCGCGGATTTGGTTTAATTTTTACTTTTTTGAATCTCCGAAACATTCAATTACTTTACAGCTTTCGAGGTCATGGTGCGGACTGTGACCCGCGATAAAATCCATAAATAATAGTTTTATTTCGTTACGGTTTACTGGTCTACTCTCTACTCTACTGTTATTTCTCTTTAAACTATTTCATAATAAAATTGACTGTGCCACACTGTTATGTAAATTCAACCTCAGAGTTCCTGCTAGAATACCAAGATATCCTGTAACTCCTTTATCTCCTCCTCTGCGTAGAACCGTACTGGGTTGTAACTCTCCGGTACCAAGGCTTTGCAAGCTGTTAAACAGCCTAAGTCATGTAATTGACATTCATGCAATCACATTACACAGCTTTCGTAAGTTATTATATTCTGTAAATATATCTGTAAATTGTACTCATCCTTAATTTGTGTAAAGTGCCCGTTATGGTCTTCTTTTCTTTCTTTTTTTTATATTCTACATTTTTACGCACATATTTTGTTTAGTAGGTTAATTTATAATAGGCATTAATTTAATGAAATAGGTAGATATGTATGTAGTTATTTTTTTTGAATGCTGTGTCTGCTTTAGTACAATCATGCACTTAGACTAAGATTTTTGTTTCTGTTTTCTTGTTCAAATGTATTGGTATGTGATTGATAGTAGACCTAATAAATAAAAATTAAAATAAAATAAAAAAATAAACTAAAATGAGTTCAACAAATTTCAAGTGCAGGGTAATCTGACTACTACTTCTCAATAGCACTTTTATTCGAATGAAATACACATACAATTTCAAAACCATTATTATATTTTTTCAGTTCCAAGAACCGTGGAAGGAGAGCTGAAGATCGACAACGAGGAGTTTACACCCATGCTCCAAGACCCCGAAAGCAACGAGTACAAAGAATTTGTTTCGACCTTCACCGAAGGACTGAAGCGGGCGATATTCGACAAAAACACGCTAGACTACGGCGGCAATGACATAACTGTTGAAGTGGTACATCTGAGGTAAGGATTTCATACAATATTCAGTAAGATTTGATATCCAAGGTACTAGTTACTTTACTAAAGTTCTAATGCGTATTGTTACAGAGAGGGCTCAGTCATCGTCACCTACAGAATCCACTGGACACCGAAAATGAATACTCAACCGTCAGAAGAATTACTCACGCCGAAAACGTTAGAAATGAAACTCGAAAACTATCTCAACAGGTACGACAGAATGATAAGCAGCTACCACGTGGCTGAAGACAAGATGGTGGCGCGACCGGTTCTTGACATTTGTCAAATCAACCAAAACGACTGCGAGCACGGTTGTGAGTTTGATGAACACACATTGGAATTCACTTGCACATGTCCAACAGGCCTTATTTTAGACATGACCAACCCGAAAAAATGTATGTCTATTTTAGAACATCCATCTCATAATGAACACACCGATAAAGAAGCCCAAGTACCCACAACTGATTCTAATACGCACGCTATGCAGCCTACTTCACAAGAAAATTCAGCAAGTGATGCGCAAAATGTCCATGAGCATGAAAATACATTCGATTGGAAAGAAACCCATCACATGATGCCAGTAACAACCACAGAGTCAGACACTGATGTAAACTTTTCACATATCTTCGGTTCTGACCATCACGAGCATGAGACTGAAAGTTCCACAGAACATAAGGAAGGCGCTGAAAATTCCGAACATGAAGTTGAACCGAAGCCAGAACCCGAACCTGAACCCGAACCGACCTCCGAGCCGCATGCTCATGAAGAGCCCCATCCATCTGCAGAACCGCAGCCAGCTGTTGAGCCCGAACCTACCGCAGAACCCAAACCAGAACCAGAACCAGCACCTGAACCAGAACCAACCGCTGAACCGCAGCCGGCCGCTGAACCACAACCTACTGAAGGATCAAAAATGATGCCTGAACTACTGCCAACACCAGAACCCCAGCCTGGTGAAGAATTTAACTCTGAAGATGCTCACCCCACCGAGGAACCTCAACCGGCTTCTGAACCACATCACAATTTAGATTCACAAGAAGAAGCGGATACACAGCCCCAACCTACTGCTGAACCAAAACCAGAACCTGAACCTACTTCAGAACCTCACGTTGAAACTGCAGAAAGAAATGAAGATCATGAACATAGCATACACATGATTGAATCCGAAGATGAACCAAACGCTGAACCTAAACCAAATGCTGAACCCGAACCTAGAACTGAAGCAGAGTTTGAAACCGAACACCACACTGAGATGCATACTACCATGAAACCCCAGGAAATTGAAGTCCATGAAGTTCCAATGATGCATGAAACTGTACACGATGATGAAGAAAAAAGATTCGAAAGCACTGGTCGCGCTTTAGATCAAGAAAATAATGTCACATCTGAAGAAAATCCTATGAATATAGATGATAACACAGAGGCCAAACCTACCACTGTTAGTTCCATGGATATCACTACAACAAGGATATCCATATCAGAACCAAATATTATTAATGAGCCTTCATATGAAGCCAAACCTGAAATAATCTCTATCCTTAATAACAATAAAGAGGGAGCGGGCGGTTCAGTAGTTACCAGCAGCAACAACCATGAAACGACCACTTATAGTAACGAATGGCTAGAACATAATACAGAGACACGTATGAATGGGGAAACTGGCGAAATTGAAGCAGAAAAGAATTCAGTGTCCAACATCCAATCTGAAATGGATGCAATTATGAAAAATCTAACAGGAAATAAAGAACATGAATCGGAATCAGAATCTAGATCATTTAAACATATTGATAGTGAGGTTGCAGCTGAAACAACGACCATGAAACCAAGTCCAAAATCAGAAGAGGAACTCTCATTCGACCTTATAACAAAAGAAAATGAAGTTCCTGTAACTGAGTCGATTGGCAAAGTAGAAGAAGAAACAAATAAACCTATGATTTCTTTGCATTCTGATATCGATATCAACGAGCCTGAGAAACAAAAAGATTCCAAGGAAATGAATGCTTCCGAAATAACGACTACTATGAAAAGTTTTGTAAACCAGCACCAACAGGAGCAAACAACCATATCATCAGAAAACAAAGAAGAACAAACTGGAGAAACTACAACTCTAAGACCAGTCGAAGAAATTAATAAAGAATCTAAAATTACTTCTTTGATTGAAGAAGCAAAAGTGATAGATTCAACCACTTCGAAACCACTCCCAACTACAACATTAGCACAAGAAATAGTAACTGAATATTCTATTATCACTAGCCATCATAATTTTGGCTCTGAGGAAGATAAACAACTAATGGATGCACTCGAAAACAAAAAACCTAAGGAAAGTAATGAAACTTCCTCAGAGTCTAATGATGTTCCCGATGAAAGTTCAGATATTACTTTTGATACTATCAATATGCTTTTTAATCGTTCATCAAAATCTATTGAAACACATAATAAAACTGGTTCAGACGTATTGGTTCCAGAAACAAATAACAACACAGCAGATGTTGTTGTAACTACAACGGAATCAGATTGGTTGTCAGAGCCGGTAACCGAAACTAATTATGAAGAGGCAATGAATAAAATGGAAAAACACGATACAACTGAGACAACTATCACGAAAATGGACGATATTATGAATCGCGAATTGACTAAAGACGATTTCGAGCCTGATTATTTAAATAATATGGGGTCTAGCAACAAACCGGCAGAACAAGATGAGCCTGCTTATGGTATGGTCCACGATTACGACAATGAGGATTCTAGGGTCAAGAGGGTACACACAGAAGTAACAACTGAAGCGATAGCGAATGAGATTGGCAACAACAACCCGCAGGAAATGAAAACTGAAACTAGTTCGACTACAAATGTACCTATTGAAACTACTACAGTAAGTGAGTATATTTACAAATCCGCTGAACGTGCTACGAACCAACCTGAAGAGGATACCAACACAAACAAAGAAAACTCTAACGAGTCCATTATGTCTATCATGTCTCACGAACCAGTCATAACCGCTGCGCCAGCTCCAGTCTGGGAAGAATCGGAAGGTGAAAGGGAGCTCGCAGTAAAAGAAGCCATGCCTAAAGAAAACAATGATATAACAACACATCGCACTGTCACGATCGATGATATTATTGCACCAACAACTATGACAGCGGTAGCATCTACCAATGCACCGCAGCCTACTACAATGGCTCCAGCACCAACCACAACTGTTCAGGCAGCTGCTGCGATGACAGACAATAAGATGGGAGAAGTTAACGACAGCGAATCTACGATGTCAGAAACGCAAAACGCCACTCAAGTTAAGAACTTGAATGTTACTATATATGAAATATCCAACCACAACAGTAACACCACTCTGCTTTCACCAAAAACCAATAATGCTAACTCGGCCGAATATGAAGATCACGAAACAGAAATGAATCCTTTCTTACCTGAAGTTGAAAACAATAAGAGCCTTGTTAAAAAATTGCAAGAAGGCCACAATATCGAGCCAACAAATTTGAATGAAATGCAAAATGAAAATGTAGAAGAACATTCCGTTGTATCTGAGGGACATGCATCTTCTGACGATGGTTTGGCAGTAATATCAAAGGGTAATGAAGAGTCGTTTGTTACTACCACTGCATCCTCATCAACAACAGAAAGCGATACATCCTTCAATGAATTGCTTATGCACGTGACACAAGCCAACGAAACCGAACCACCTAGAACCAACGCACCTGACTTAGCTGCCAAGTCTACTGAAGTTGTATCGATGGAAGAAAACAGCAGAATGGCAAAACCACATGAAAAAGAAATATTGCCCGTTTCAACATTTTTATTGGACACTGATGATTTAGATGCATACAAACCAGCAACCAAAATAATTCCCGAAAGAGATAATACCGTTACGCCTGTTCCTGCAAGTATAAATAGTGATAGTGAATATCTTAGTGTAGTGCCCATTGAAGAGGAGAGGAAGGAAGAAGACGAAGCACTAAACGGGAATTATCAGAAAGATAACATCCAAGAACTTAATGATATAAGTGATTCGCCAAAAAATAGTGACAGGAGGACATTAGATGATACCAAATTCGATTCAGTAATTAATAATGAAGCGTAGTGCACACTATTGTTTAGGTTACATACACAATCACGCTTGTATATTGCTATGTAGTTTCCTGTGATGATGTCGATACTGTACTTTGAAAATTATCAGACTATTTTATACCAATGTAAATGCAATATTATAATACAGATTTATATTAGTCTCACGTTAGGTCTGAACGTTGATCCAAAACTCTGTACCTTAAACATTTGCGAACAAATTTTCATTTGACTAGTCATACTACGAAAGAGTCATCTTCTTGAAGATTTTAAATTTATTTATTACTTCGTACCTAAAAAGAAGGAAATATTTATAATTCCATAATAATGATTATAAGCATAATGAATTCATTACGAGGTACACAAGTATCGTAATATAATTAGGTCCTCTTTGCAACAAGAATATTTAAAATATCATAAAGTTTTGTTACCATAGCTAAATGTATATCGTTATTATTATGTTTAAATTATTCTTGAATCGGTTACTCGGCCGTTGAAAAGAGAAATGTGAGCGTAAAATAATTTACGTGTTAAATTATTCTGGTGTGATGAAAGAATTCGTGTTCTGCCATGATAGAATGTGATAAGTCTCATATGTATACATTCCACAAGCACTTAGACGTTTTAACTTAGTGAGTAATGCAGAAGTGAGGTCTGATTGTAAAATAATAATTAATTTAGTACTTGTTAACTAAGAAATATTTTGTATAAATGGTTGATATTGTAAAGAATTACGTTGTAAATAAATTTAAAGTTAATAATTATAGTTTGTGTTTTCTTTTACGTGTTTCTGGAGGAATAATGAAAATAAAATTAATATAAATTGTATTTATTATATGGTTACTAAATATCACATACAATAACAAAAAACAATGATAAATAATTTCTAGTTAAGTTTAAATATCACATATAACTATGGCGTATCATAGTAATCTGTACTAATATTATAAAGAGGAAATAATTAATGTTTTGTTTACATGGAATAGGCTCTGAAATTACTGGACCGATATGAAAAAAATATTTCATCATTAGAAACCGAGCGGAACCGGGCCAAGCCGATATATATTACAATATTTTTACAGTCTTCATAAATCTTAGCTACAGAGACAATCGTTTTTTTCTAATGCACCATGCAGAATAATGAACATAGCTTAATTTCTCGTAAACCTACCATCACTTGCGAGTAAATTCGAATATTCTAAATCACAATACTGCGTAATTTTGGGTCATTAGGATGCGGTATTATATCTTCTATTTCCTGCGCTGTCACTGTTTGCTCATCAATATTCATCTTCTTACACAGGCAGCCGTCTCCAATTGTTCCATTGCCACTTACAATACATTTTCCTAATACGGCTTTACAACTGTTAAATGGAATGGAATCTTCATCGTGACTATTGACTTCTGATTTCACAAGACCTCTGCCATAGTCAATATCGAATGTATCCTTTATTTTAATAGCGCCATTTTCTTCAATTTCGATTTTCGGAGCATCAAAATTATTAAAATCTTTGCGATCTAGTTTAGAATTGTTTTTTGCTACGCCACACACACTTGCACATTCACAATCATCACAATTAGTCCTATCTGAGGCGCACGTAAACACGTTATTGATGACAACTCTTTCGTTTTTGTCTCCAGTAACTGTTAAATCATATGGTTCTTCCGCACACTCGGACATTTGTGCACACAAACAATTTTTATTATCAGTCTCGGCATTCATAAGACACCCACCTAGTACTGTTTTACAATCAGTTATATCGCTTGTATATGATTCTGATACATTGTTTTCAAATTTTATTAGTGATTGTTTTGATATTAAAGGAACTTCATTTCGTAGCACCGATATAAGTGGGTTTTGTTCCGGTATACCTTCTGATAATTTTGTATCACCCTCGGTTTTTATTTCTTCTAGTGAGTTTGAGGAGGTTTGGTTAAAGGCGATATCTGAAATAAAATTTCAAGTTAGAACACTAAAAATAACAGTAGATTCTAAAAAAGTATCTAGTGAAAATAATAATAATTTGTATGCTACACTCGTGTGAAATTTAAGATTAAATATGCGCATGCTCCCTAATCCTATGTTTCACTTGACAACCAGTGGTCCAACGATCGAGAACACAAAAGATCGATCCAACAGAAAGATTTCCATACACGCATGCTAGGCCTGGACTGGAAGTTATCACTTTAATTGCATAACAAAACTTATAGGAAGATCATTTACCTGTCATAGAATTGCTTGAAGATGACTCATCAACGATAGAGTTTGGTTTACTAGAATTTTCACGTTCCCGTTTGACTTCTGCAAAAATATAATGTATACTATATTAATATTTTCATATAAGCTATTATCTAAATGATGAGTTGAGAAATCTGATAAATGTCCAGTACCAGAATATATTATGCCCGGTATGCCGGTCATAATTTATTCGCGACAGGCTCGCTGCCAATCACATCTTGGGACGGAAAATTCTTGGCGAATTGCTGTAGGCGTCACTGCTAAAACCACTCCCTACGCCTTTGAAGAGACTAGCGTAAATTTATACATTTCGATATGAGTAAAATAACTTACTATGAGTGAGTAGGTGTCTCTTCCTTGCGTATTCCGTAGTGAATTTCTTCTTACAATTGGGCTCCACACAGTGCAACCAACTGTCAGGATTGTGAGTATTGAGATGCGCTTTCAGATGATGTAATTGAATGAAACCTGCAAATATATTATTAACGCACTGTTTATTTACTAGAAAAATCGTGCCCGTTCTGAGCAGTAGGATAAATCTGTATCGGCTCATATACGTCCCACTGCAGGGCACAGGCGTCCTCTACAATAGAGATTACTAGGCTATACAGTAAACCACGCTGGCCTAGTACAGGGTGGCGGACTTTACATACTATAGAAATTTATACAAATTTGCTATGGTATGCAGGTTTTCCCACGATGTTTTGTTTCACCGTTATAGTGCATGGTGATTGACTATCTACACCCACGTGATGTTGTACTTTAGTCTAATCCTATTCAATATTTTTTACGTTAGCATACCAACCAAAACCTCTTGGCGGCAATCGCGCAATTTAGAATGACTACAGTGTTTAGGAAGCGAAAAACATAATGCATTATTATGCAGTTATAGTTTGAACATGACTGTCCAATATTTTTACTACGCGAAAACAATCTAGAAAAATAAATGCTATCAGAAGATACTAGATAGTAATGAAAGTATTATAATAATAGATTATGATAATAGAATAATGATAAGTTGTATTTATGGAAAACATTCTAATGAAATCTAGATTTTTTTAAGTAAGAATATTTTACCTTTATTGCAGACATTGCAGTAATGCTGTTTCGCATTTGTATGCGTCAGTATATGATGTTTTAAATGGTGGCTAAAGTTGAATGTTTTTTCACAGCCCTCGTGAGTACATTTGAATTTCCTTTCAGACTCTGGTTTGTGGGTTTTCATGTGTGTTTGCAATGCCATATCACTGTTAAATGATGCACTGCATTTCTTGCAATTGTATGTTCCTGGAATTAGACAACTTCTATATTTAAGTTAATTGATTACTTGCTCCAGATAGGAATGTCTATACCTCCCGACAAACAGCAGTGTAATTGCACCGTTGTGGTCCGGCTCGAAGGACATTGTAGCCAGAGTAACTACTGGACATAATGAGACTTAACATATGTCTCAAGATAGCAGGTGCAGTGGAATGCCAAGTGCAATGCTTGGCTTTGCTTTTTTGTAATGTTTTTGCAGTTATACTGAACCTTATTTTAATAAAGTAAAGAAGTAATACTGCTCTATTATATTATTCACCTACATACCATGGGAAACACATATTTCCACTTTACTGATAACAGTTTGCCAAAGATATCATCAGTGAGATAACAGTATTCCACATTATGCAATCTTATAAGCTTGGTAAGGATTATTTAGTTACCAAGTGCCTATATCTATTATATCATGGAATTGGATCTTCTCAAAGGGCTATTTTTAGATTTGCATAACCACAAGCAGTGCTCAAATCAGCTTAAAATATTATCATTTATTTATTAATCTATGGAAATCAACAGAAATATCATACAGAGAAAAAAGTTAGTGTGTAGTTAGTGTGAAGAGCATTAAGCATGGGACTGCCGTCTGATGCCAATCAATACTCTACCTGGACGGCATTTGCGCTTACCATCAGGTGCAGTGTGGTCACTATGCCAGACCAGAATTAAAAAGGAAAGATAGAATAGACCAAACTTAAAACCACACTGTGATATGAGTAGTAAAGTATTATTCATTTTAATGACAGAAACATTGTTCAACTACTGACAGGTTATCATACAAAACAAGCTACAGCATATGGATTCAGAAGCTTAAATTATTGCATAGTAGGTACTTATTCGTAAAACACAAATTTGGAATAAGTGAGGATTTAATTAAAAATTAACACTTTTTGAAATAAACAGAACTTAAATTATGGCATTATTTATATCAAGAATTGGTATAGATTAGGATTTTATGATATGACATAGTAAGTATATATGATAATTAATTAATTGGTGGGTCCCTGATTACAACATACTAAAGTTTACCCAATTATTGTTTGCTACTAACCTTTGTGTGCATAGCTGACATGTCGCTTGAGTAATGTCTCGTCTCGAAACTTTTTACCACAATCACAGTAGACGCTGCTCTTTCGGTCATGCTGCTTCTCATGACGACGTAACGCCGAGCTACATCAATATCAAATATAAATAAATGTGTTAATAAATACTAATAAAAAACCAAGGTAAACTTACAGAAAACTGAATTTCTTAGAACAAACTCCGCATTCAAAATGTGGGGAGTGGCTCTCCTCATGCCTTTTCCTCTCGCTTTCATACTTAAATGTCTTGGAACAATGAGAACACTTCAACTTTATATCTAGATGGCCACAATATACAATCGTAGCCATTCTCTTATCAACTAAAATAAAACATATACAATTAATAACTCGTAGTAACTTTACAACATTTCAGAATCTCAAAATAAAGATGTAAATAAATATCATTTTTGACAGTACATAATTCACACCAAACAGCTGCTACTAGAGTACTTAAACGTCAAAGATCGCGGAATATAAATACGGAAATCGTTGCTTTTCAGTAAAGAATTTACAACTTGCGGACAGCCCTAATATATACTTTTGCCGCACGCACACACACAAAAACATCTATGTACTCAATTATCAATTGTCAATGTCAAATGTCATTGCAATGCCGTTTGGATTAAAACTTAGGAAATATTCTCATTTTTGTCTGAAATATGTAAATAAAATTGATTCACATTAAAGGATATAATAAACATATAGGGAGGTGCCATATCAATGAACCTACGTCATGTAGTTTTAGTGAAAACCACTTTAATTTGAATATGCAGAGGTTATATGACTGCTGTTCGCACTGTTTACGTAAGTTTCGAAATGCTCGTGACTACGACCAATCGGGGAGCGGGCTCAGTAAGGATAGGGCCAGTTAGCGAGCGTGCCGCGTGTGATCACCGCTGTCGCGCGGTAAGGTCAAGTTTCGCGCCGATTCGAAAAACAAAATTTTGTCAGAATGCAAGATTGGATCAAAGTGACGTTGATATTGTGCGCTTTTGGCACTCTGAGGGAGATCCGGCCTTCGGAGCCGTTCGTGTCAGAGTTCCTACTCGGAGAATGGAGGAACGTAACCGAAGACCAGTTGAACCGGGAAGTGTATCCTGTAGGAACATACTCTTATTTATCTCTTCTCATTGTAGTGTTTCTTATCACAGACTTTTTGAGGTTCAAACCGGTAATAATCCTGTCAGGTGAGTTCTTTATATGATTTTCCTCATGGACTTTTTAAAATATTTTTAAAGAGATTTCTGTATGAACCATGTTGCACAGTCATTACTGTTGTGTGTTTTGCTTAAACCAAAATATTGATACTGAATGATTAAATTATATCAGTATTAGACAACTAGAAACTATTTTAAATCACTTTCAAGCTCTTACAAAAAATAACTTGAACATATTTCTGTATTGTGCAAACATTGTAAATAATCTATATCTTATCAGTATATTATCTTTATCAGATAATTAAATACATTGAGATGCATTATATTATTATTTTAAACAAATTTGCATTTTTTTTTTATATTTTGCATATAAAATTGCATTTATAGATATTCCTTTTAGTTTAAATTAAGGAAACTACATTTGTTATTACTTAATAATAGAGCTTTCAACTTTATCAAATTGAGTAACAACATAAGGTGGATTTATGGCTGCTCTCAGAGCCATTTACTGTCAATTAACAATATAATTAGATAAAATCTTAGAATATATACTCTCTTCATAATATCCACGATAAGTCATTATTTAATTGACATTCAACATCTCTTAGTATGGCAGTTAGACAATAATGTTATATGTACCACCAGTATGGTTACACTCAATAATATAAAATTTATCAACATTTAATCTTATTGGCCATAACATATAACTATAATATAATTTATTGATATATGTTTTAAATATTATCAAAGTAATCAAATAATATTACCTTTTTATACCTTAAAGTGCTTGATAAGTTATCTCAATTATTCCATTGCAGTATGATATTATTAAAATACTAGAGGCCTGCTCCAGGTTTGTTGGGGTGCAAATATTTTTCATTCCATTTTTCACTCCAAACCAGATAAATGTTATTTTTCATACAAACTCTTGTATACCCAAACTCAATGTAGCAAACCTACTGTCCTCCTGTCCTGCTCAATTCCATCCACTCCCGTCCATGATCCATTCAGTCACTTCCTGATTTGGCCTGTCCGTAATCTGTATTATCCATCCTGTCTCGTCCCGTGCCCTTACATTTCATTAGATTCCGTTTAAAGAAATCTGTCAGCTATCGTAGTCCTATCCCATCCCTCCTACTCTATTCTAAACAATCTCTCCATACCCAAATAGTGTGCTATATGATTTTTTTACATCAATAGCTCCGGCAGATTTGATTTTCCATACAATATTTTTCATCCCTTATTTCACCCTATACTGTATTTCCAAAAAATTTTCATCCGTCATTTTTCTTTTGGATTATAGAGCTGAAATGTCAATTTTCATAGAGATAGCTTCAGTGGTTACAACTTAGAGCGCGTAAATTACGAGCATCAGTAATCTAACGCCCGAACAAACCTTTAAAACCGCCCTTGTACTTTCCCATTCTGAAATATTCGAAGTAGAATCAGAATTATAGACCAGCTGCGGTTGGACAATGAGTACAAATCGTCTAGAATGCTGAGTAACCACTGTACTATTAATTTACTATACAATTTTAATTCGTATGTCAACATTTTTGAAGTCATCAATACAGCGCAGCATCAACATCGATAACCATTCGATACGATGAAAGTATTAAGAATCACCATTCACAGTCAATAAAAGTCACGCTTGTCTGTACGAGTCTAATACGCTACCCAGCTGAACTCAGCTCAGCTCAACTTTCACAAGCAGGGGCGTCGCCAGCCGATGGCCTGGGGGGGCAAATAATATGGAGAATGAGAATAGTAGTCAAAGTAAGTCAAAGATTTTGATTGCTTTACATTTGGCAATTTTTTTTATATCTAGCAGGGGGGGGGGGGGCAGCTGTCCCTACCTGCCTCTTCTTGGCGACGCCCTTGTTCACAAGCAGATCCGAGCTGTCAGTCGCGCCGACAGAGAAATAGAGTTTTGTGGTTTAGCACTGCGCATCTGTAAGATCGTTATTTGTTTCAAAATTGTATTCGTTAAGAATGAGGCTCATGACTGGTTGGCACTTACTTAGGGAGGCCTGCAACTGGCAGTGGACGGCGATATGCAGAATATATCTATTGAATGAAAAACAGGTAGATGTCCCTAACGATTTGCCAAGGTCTTCTGCTCCATACCCGTACAACATATCATTGATAACCCTCACAAAAGTTGCAGTAATTGTACTTGAGATCACAGAACAGTTGAATATTTAGCTATTCTAGATGTAAGATCATATCCCAATTACGTCTTTAAAGGGATGACCTGTCTCTAAGTTCCATCCCAGTGCAAGGATTTGCACTGTCTGGATAGGTCATTTACGGTCTGGATAGACCGTCGTATTTTTTTAAGACAGCCTTATTATTAGTCGAACTCTTAGTGACGTCGTCATTATTCAAATCATCAAGAGTGACTTCTTTATTCAAGTTCAGGGTCTATTCATTTATGTCCTATAAATCAATGTACGAATAAATGCCATAGGCGAAGTGTGACTCATTCCTTCACGGTGCAAAGCGCATACTTGCACACTGACTTTCATTTACATTTCTTAAGACTACGCACATAAAATCCATAATGAAGTAAAGTGCTTTCCCGGAAATTTTACGCAATTTGTTATTAATGTTTATAGTCTGCGCAAAAGACGTTATGATAATGTGTAATGCAAGGAAGTTATACTCTAATTAGAATGCTCACGCGCACTTCAAAAGCGTTCCGAAGATATAGCTTCCAGAAGGTAGCCGTGTCCCTTTCTACTAGTTTATCCATACAAATGTATACGATGGGACATTTCTAATATAAGGTATAAAAAAAAACATTTTGTATCCATTAAAAAGTTAGATTTGTAAATTTCTTGTAATGCGACGAATAATGGATTGCGAAGTCGCAGATCGCGGACTCGACTCTAAAGCACGCACGTATAAGTCACCTTAGGATTCATAAGTTTTATAACCTTATATTTTAGATTTTTGCACCTAGGGCAAAAGCCCGCATCTACTGTCTGTGTGTATGCGTATTAACAATCACAGATATCGCTTACTCATGGGTGAATAAAAACGCACAAGAGAAGATCTCCATAATGTTCTTGAAGCTATTCAAGCTAAGCTATATTATGTAATCCTTGGCGCTTAATAGGACTGTCTCCTTTTAAGTGTTCCCTTCTTGAAATATATAAAAACCTAATTGCTTTTGGATTATAGTACATTTTACAATGTATAATATTGTGTCGTGAGCATTCCAGTTAGAGTATATCGACCCCTCCCACGCATAAAGGCGTATCGAGATTATGACAAGTTTTCAGTACGGTCATTTGAAGATTAATTATGTGATTATTAAATATTGAGTATAAATATTTAGTTTCTTTCTAGTTTAAAATCAAAAGTTCCTCTACATCTTGATTAGTTAGAGACTATTTAATAAATAAAAACATTAATTAGTGAGAAAAACGATAATTACATACTTACGACTTTGTGCGTTGGAACAAAACTGCCACATCACTAATATACGACGACTTACAACGATATGCGTGGTGAAAATTTTCTATGCCTTCAAGTTACAACGGGTTACAACTTTATGCGTCGTAAGAAAATATATTTATCATAAGTACCATCAAGTTTTACGACGTTGTTTTTGTAGGTCATCATTATTATTTAGTTAAAAAGTTCGCCAATGGTCAGGGTTTTAAAATAAATAATAGATTATACAACATATTATGTATATTTGAAGTTGCACTAAACATAAATCATATTGGGGTTATTTTTATCCTATATATAAATGACTTGCCTTATTCTACTCCTAATCCAATATCGCTTTTTGCAGATGATAGTATTGTTTCTGTTAGACGCTCAAATAAGTTAATATTTGAACAAGATATTAATAATGCCTTAAATTCTATAGTAGATTGGTTAAATGCAAATAATTTGAAAGTAAATATAGAAAAAACCAAAATTATGAATTTTAGTCAAAGGGAAACAAAACAAAATCTAGCAATAAATTATAATGGCCAAGCTGTGGATGAAGTAAACTGTACTAAATTTCTCGGTATAACCATAGATAGTAATATTAAATGGAAACAACATATTGAATCGTTGGCAAAAAAAAATATCAATCTGCATATGCCCTGCATGAACTATCTACTGTTACAAACATGAACATAATGATGGCTGCATATCATGGACTGGTCGTATCCAATTTGCGGTATGGTATAATTTTCTGGGGATATTCTACAGACAAAGAAATCATTTTTAAGGCACAAAAAAGATGTGTTAGAGCAATGTTCGGATTAAAAAGTAGTGATAGCTGTAGATTATATTTTCTAAAGCATAAAATACTTACGCTACCATCAATGTATTTATATGAAGTCTGTATATTTGTAAAATCGAACCAAAATTAGAAAGTGTACTCCAGTCCATGTAATGGAGTACGAGTTGCATCTCCCTTCGCTACGTTTGAGGCAGCGATATTTAGACGGAAAGTACTGGCTTAAGGCAAAGTCTTTCACAGAGAGTGGAACTATTGATATAATTGACAGTTTGACCTCTTGTAAACATCTATATCGGAGATGTAAAATCAAGCCTGTGATGAGGTAAATTCATAAATCCCTTAAAACAAATAACATACATTCAACCTCTCAGCAGTTGAAGCAATTTTCATTAGTAACATAGATACAAAATATATCAAATCTTCTATTAAATGTGTGACAAAATCCAAACATCAATATAATCCAAATATTTTAAAACTTCGATGCAATAAGTATCTTACTATTCACCACTCAAATTTATATTCAATTTGCACGGATACGGTTCAAAAGAAGGACAAAATTTCGATATGGCAGTATTTGATCCTCAGACCAATACGTTTTAAATGAAATTTATATCAAATGATGTTTCAATAATGTAAATTGAATTAATTGCAATCTCAGTGGTTGTTTCATATGTCGAGTCTTTTAGTAGCATTAGCTTTGTTATACTGACGGACTCAAAGAGTGTGTTACAGCATTTGGCTCGTTGCACCTCGACTTTTCGAGGAACATCAATAGCCTATACCATATTAGAGTCTATTAGGAAAGTTCACAAGAAGGATATTAAGTTATTTTTACAACGGGTACCCTCGCATATCAGATTGTCAGGAAATGAAATGGTAGACCATCTTGCCAAGAAAGCGATAACAGACGGAACCATGTGAATTGTTTACCGCGTTATACAAACCCTATCTCTTTAGTTTGTAATGACTGCCTAAAGTTGTGGAAAGAATCTTTTGATAATAGATCTCTACATAAAATTATATGGTATAAAACTATTCAGCCTGATCTCAATCGTAAGCCATGGTTCATTAATTATAAATTGACTAGAAATAAAGTAGAGATGGCTTTCAGGCCACATACATAATTTGCATTTCTTATAAAACAGATAGACTCACCAAACTCTGTTGTATGTGGCAGCATTGAAGATGTGATACACGTTTTAACGGTATGTGTTCGGACCGAGGCCGAAAGGGTCTCGTTTAATGTTAAATATAATCTTAATATAAGTGAAACAGGCAAATGTAATTCAATTTTAGCAACCCCTTGATGATTCGTACAAATTTCAGTATTACTTCGTTTCAAGAAAATCAGGTGATTCTAAAAGACAAATTTAGAATAGTATTCATAAATACATTCAATCAGTGTTACAGGATTCCAGTATTTTACTTTAATTTAGCAACTGCCACATTGCATATAGTCTTATATCTTATTGTGGTCGGAGCATATCATTGTATGTACTAGAAACGACTATATGGACACCATCTTAATTAAATAAAAGCAGCGCATAAAGTCACAAGTACCAGTTAAGGCCCCTAACTTTCAAAAATAAACAACGCATAGCGTCGTAACTAACGTGTTACGACGTTATGCGCTGGACAAAATGTAAACAATTTAATTTTGAAAAATTCGTAAACACGCGATAGATTACAATAGATAAAATTCAAATTGCGTATTATTAAGCAAATATTACATGGTTTTAAGTTAATTATCAAGCAAAACTTATCAGATCGATGAGATTCATTAGGGATCAAATTTACATTTAAATTATTGAGAGCTAACTTTAAGATTCCTGATGAGTGTAAGTTGTTCATTTTGCTATCATATAAAAATAAAACCATTATAACAGCATAATTAACACAAAATACAAACAAAATCTGATTATTTTTCTTATGTAGGTCCCATGTTTATTGCGCGTACCGGCAGTGTCATACGACGCCGGTAACTAACCTTGTCGGGTCTCGCGCGAGCTAATAGTACAACGCAGATAGTCGTTACTCGTGATTGGGCCATATGCGCCGGCACTTTGAATAGATACGACTATAGGCGTTTCAAAATCTCGTTATTTATTAACAATATGAAGATTTTGATTTCAGGGATATATAAAGCTTTTGTGCGTAATAACAATCAGCTAAAAATCTGATTTTGAGTAAAAATTTGGTTAAGATCTTATGCGTGGGAGGTGTCGATATGTTCCTTGGTCTAATGTTAGTGGTCAATTTGTATAACAAATTCACTTAATAACTATAATGAATACATTAGATACGCCCGGGGAAAATAGGCTATTTAAAAGAAATGTAAATGATAATAGCTTAATGTGGAATATTTTTTGTGCTTATTTTGATAAAGCTTATCAATTTTTAACACTTATAGATATTAAAAATTATAATTTATTCAATACCATCGCCTATAAGTTCTTATTATAATATTCAGCGAAAATAATTTTATTGCTTAGCATATGCCTCCCCCACATATTTCCATAGCTACTTATTAGAGGACCTTATAATAAATTTTTCGATAATCTTTGTTTTAAAAAAAACAATACAATTTAACCTCCAGACATGTGCGTACGTGGGTACAACTAAGATATTCCAAAAGGAAGACGTATATCTGTCCAGAGACACAGGCAATTTATTTATAGCACCAGGCATGGAAAATAAACTAAAACATGTAGGCTTGTCACGTAACTAGACAGTTTAACTAGTCGACTAGACAGTCAACTATGCATTAGTAGGTATATCTTTTAATTATATGCATTTGTTTCATCCATGGTACCTACATTTGCCGCTGACGTTAAGTAAAATAACTAACTACAAAATTAATTAGCTGTTATTCCAGAAAATTAAGAAATCCCACAAAAAAACAAAATAATCATCGAAGCCCAACTAAATAAACTGGATTAAAAACGAATCAACTATGTAGCAAACAATTGAGTTTTGCAAAAACGTTTGAGTTTTGAAATTGCCAGTAATGTAAGATTTTTGTTGTAATTATTAATATTTCCATTGAAAAAGTAAAATTCAAAATATTCTTACAATGATAACCTGATGAGCGCCCAAGCGTGGAATATGTTAAGCTATTTTAAACTTCTGAATTATAATTAGTTACCCACATACATATGAAAAATTATATTAAAATAGAAAATTGATAACACTGTGCTAAAATTACGTGTTATACTTTTTATACAAACTTCAACTGATAGCAAGTGATCACAGCCCCCATGAACGCCCTTGGATCCAACTTGAATCATAGATGTTTAGTCAGCCCATTAAGGTAGGGGGAGAGCGCGAAGAAAAAAGGGTGGGAAGAGGAAAGGGTTTTTAGGCATCCGACAATCTCATTATCGAATACGATACGACCGCAAAGCTGCCACTTCACGTCGATCTCCTGTAAGATATTGTTACGAGCCAGCCCATATATGCTGAGTTATGGCTGTCAACAAGCTCTACCACTTTTCGTACTTGGCACGTAACTAGAGCCAAGTAGGAACAAATAACCATGTATCTAAATCACAAACAAATGAACTCTTCAATTTCGGTAATTTTCGGCTGACAAGGACCTTATTAGCTCATAATCGCATAATGTTGTGCACAGCAATCTACTATTATTTTATTATATATTTTTTTGCTATGAATGGCGGAGAGCATGCCATTCGCCTGATGGTAAGCGATACGACTGTTCATGAACAGTAGCAAAATCAAACAGTACCTTAAAGTACAAAGCAATGATTGGCATTCCACTGCGCTCGCTATCGTGAGACATAAGATGTTATGTCTCAATATGTCCAGTATTAACTCTGACTACAATATCCTTCAAACCAAAACAAAACAGTGCACTTACACTGCTGTTTGACGGGAGAAATAGACATTGCGGTGGTACCTACCCAGGCGGCCTCTCATATATGAGAGTCCTACCACCGGTAAATATTACCACCACCAGTAAATAGCTTATTGTGGGTTGGCGGGCTTTACATACCTTCTATAGAAATTTTGATATGCAAGATTCCTCACAATCTCAAGGTCTATCTCTATTTGTTGCAGGAATAAGTGGCATTACTGTGTACGCAATACTGCTATGGACGAGTAGTATAGAATGGCTACAAGCTTCCCAGTTCTTCTACGGCTTATACATGGCTACGGAGGTCGCATATTTTACGTATATTTATGCCAAGGTAAGAAATATGGGAGATTTTAATTAGATGTATGCATGTGCTCCGCGATACACCCGGCGATACTCAACAGCGTCATTAAAATGTTCATGTCATGTTGGGCCGCCGACATGTCGCTATAAAAGTTTTTGCAATGAGTGAAGCCGCCGACTAGCCCACCAACAAAAAGTTGTCAACGTGTGCCGGCGGGTCGGCGGCTTCGGTGTATACTGTATATTATGCTATAGGTTTATTGTGGTTTGACGGTTTGAAGTTACATATTAATTCATAGTTAATATCACCTTAAATTGAAGAAAACATAATAAAGAAATGTGCTTATTTGAGAAACTTCTATCAGAATTTCCAAGGTATTTGATGACCACTAATACATTAGACAGCGCAGTGAACTAGATACTAACCGCTACAGATAGATAGAGGGCTAGTACAATAACAATTAAAATACCAGGCTGATTCTTAATGCATTCGCATTGTGTTCAATTGCAAGGAACGCATTGCGTTCCGTAAAACCCGGAGAGCGCAATCAACCCAATGAGTATGCAGTAATTTCCTAAGTATGAAAAGAAGGTATTTAAAACAGTGACCAACAATTCAAATATGTGTCATCAATTTCACAAACAATGATGCATTAACAACTTACTTAATAATATTTAAAGCGTTGTAGTTGAAAGCATAAGTCTACAATTGAGATGTGTCGACGACGCGCTTATCTCGATGAACGCATGCTATACAGACTAGGCTACTTATCATTTCAATCTGGTCGCAATTTTTTTAACGATTTTTATTAAGACTGACGTAACTCGAAAATATTATTCTTCTATACTGCTCAACGGCTCAGACGTACAAAGTCAACTTAACCTGCCAATCATCCATCAATACTTAAACCTACATTCCTCTTATAAGTATATAGATCAATGTAACCATATTCCTAGACAAACTAAGCCTATACAAGCAACCGATAAAGGATATGTGCATGGTATCAAATAGCGAAGCCCATCCCTTTGTCGGTTGACTTATCTACAAACATCAAATAGAGACTCAAAAAAACCACCTCACAGAGAAACACAGGTGGAAATAACGACAACGAAAAACACGTTTATTGTATGGGGACCCCTTAATATTCTATTTTTTTATTTTTAGTATTTGTTGTTATAGCGGCAACGGAAATACATAATTAGTAAAAATGTCAGCTTTCTAGCTATCACGGTTTATGAGATACAGCCTGGTGACAGACAGACAGCGTAGGCTTAGTAATAGAGTCCTGTTTTTATATTTTAGGTATATAAAAAGCATATACATGTAATTATACAATGACGCAGGTGGATTCGGCGAAGTACCCGGTCGTGTCTTCCTACACGCGAATCGCTGCGCTGGCAGGACGCGCGCTATCCGGCATCAGTTCCCAGATACTGACGCATTTTAATATTATGGACTACAGGCAGCTCAACTACATCACGTTTACAGGTATGTTTATTCGATATACTTTGTCTACTCACTTCAGGGAAACAAGTATCAACAACTATTTTTTATTTATTTAATAGGTTTGATAATATATGGACTAACCACTCTCAATCGTACTGTCGATTGTAGAGTAGGCCCGTGCCCTGCAGTGGGACGTATATGGGCTGATACAGACAGATACAGATTAGGTTCTATAACAGCGTAATACGCTGCTACACTTTTTAAGATACAATAATAATGTAAATATTACGTACTACAAATCTGTGGAACCAGTTGCCAGCAGCAGTATTTCCGGACAAATACTACCTAGCGACCATCCCTCTCTGTCTGTCTTGTTCCTTTTTCGTTTCTTTATTTCTTTTGGATTACACCGACTTTACCGGCCATAACAAAATAAGAAAAGGATCCTCCACCTCCAGATGTAACGGTAGTCATAATGGATTTTTTTACCAACGCTCACTTTACTGCATCGAGAACTTCTTTACAACCGAGAGTTCTAATGATAAGATACATATTAAACATAATATTTTTTATCAGCTATTTACAAGGAATTAACCCATCACAATTATAATTAAGTACCTATAGAGTTGATTCATAGACCGTTTTAAAGCATATTTTAGTTATTGAAAGTTTTGTCACACTCAAACTGAACTTAGAAAACCGGCCAAGTGCGAGTCGGACTCGCGCACTGAGGGTTCCGTACAAACCTGTAGGTATAATATAAGTAAAAGTTCAGCCATCACGACAATCCAGTCATAGTTATGGTATTGTTATTTCTTATAATTATAAAAAAAAAACTAAGTACTAGTTCTCGTTCAAAAAAAATTTCGGTGCAAGTTTGCATGGTAATGTACATCATATTATTTTTTTAGTTTTATCTATTTCTTATTCTAGAAGTTACAGGGGGACACACATTTTACCACTTGGGAAGTGTTTCTCACGAAAACTATTCGGTTTAGAGAAAAATGATATTAGAAAAAGCCATAGGTCCCCCACACGTATAGTTTCGATGAAAAATGTTTTTTGATTTTCAGTTCAAAATATGGGAAAGATTCAAAATATTTTTTTATCTTTTTTTCGATTTTTGTGTGAAAATACCAAGTTTCAACAGTATAGTTCTTGTAGTTTCGGAAGTAAGTGGCTGTGACATACGGACGGACAGACAGAGATATCGTATCCATAAGGGTTCCGTTTTTTGCCATTTGGCTACGGAACCCTAAAAAGGGACGTTCAAAAGCGACAAAACATTCGTTAACTAAAATAGTTTTTCAAATCCACAAATTTTCAAATCGCACAGCTTAACCCAAGACGTAACAATGGCTGTGTTATGAAGGCAAGTAATTATGTCGATGTGTAGAAAAATAATATTCAAAATAAAAGCCATCATTTAGCTTAATTTATTTGTATTTAACAATATTTTTATGTATTATTTAAATATTGAATTAATGGTTTATATGAGTATCCAGTGTTTGTAATCAGGCGTTATTATTGCAGGAATAATACTTGGCAAGCATTCATCAACATTTTTACTATGTTGTTAATTTGGCAGAGGTCCGTTGTGCTATCGCCTACTCACATTGTTTTACGTATCAAACTCGTGATTATATGCTTTAATTAATTTCAATTAATCTAGAAACAGTCCTGTTATTCGGCCTACTTTAAACGTTAACATCAATAAAATAAGCTTTATATTGCGTTGGCATAGATTCGTAAATAAACTTGTGCAACATGTTGAGATAAGTACTTTGTTAATACGAAAGCTGCCTAAGCTTCCTTTTAGATTCTGGGGAGATAGGGGAAAGAATACGTCGAGATATCCTGCCTTGGTCTCTCTTCTGTTCTCTAAGTAACTCCAGGATACACCTATTTTAACCACATCTAAATTGTGGACGGGACAGATACTCTTAAATAGTAATAGCTTTTTTCGCTTGCCCTTTAGAGTGTGCTGCAGGATATTCAGGGCAAATTATTAAAAGATCTTGATCTCTGTCTAAAGATCAGTCCTGAAAATAGACCAAAAAGATTTAAGCCACGCCCACATATTACGTATCCTGATTGGCTTGTTTTCTGGATCGATTTTTCAATAGATGAATGAAATGAAATAAAAATAAATGAGAATGAATTATATGAAATGAAATCTGTATAGCAAGAGCTGTGTAAAAACACAAAAGCACGTAATTATATTTATCTTTAAGACAGACAAAGAGAAATCTCTTGTGATAATTGTTGACAATTCAACATTCAAGATAAAAATACTTAGCAAATAGTCGCCACTATTTACTTTAAGAAATGCATGTGTAAAATATATTATAAAATAATGCAAGAGTAAATAAACTCTGGAAAGACAAGCGGCTACTGGCAAATTTGCATTTCAAAATGAATGTGTTATTTAAGACCTAGTTTTCTCGCGTGCTTCATGTAGCATATCGCATTAAATAAATAAATAACACCCAACATTCATATACATATTCCTGACCAGTGACCACACAATTAGATCGAGTAATGTGTCGTGGGTATACAAGACTTTTCGGTCTCGCAAACACCCGCAATAATTGTCTCGGTGCGGGGATTGAAACCGTGGCCTCTCGTGTCACAGCCGGTGTCTAACAAGCTGCGTCACGGAAGCTGCCAACATATGCACATGCATTTTACAGTTTTCGTGCTCAAGAAAACCAAATCCGCTTTAAAATTCGTAACAAAATCGTTTTATTTGAGAACATAGGCAAATTATTGATACACATGTCGAAACGAAAATAAAAATGAAATCAATGATGAAACAAACCATTAAACTATTTATTTATGTGAAGAAGCCATTATAATGTCACTTCTATTAGCTATTATGTCTTGAGATATAAGTACAAATCAACATCTATGTTTCTTAAATCATCTACATATTTAATAAAACTATTATTATTAAAAAAAAAAAAACTTCTTTGACATTTTTTGAGGTAATCGAAAAAAAATGTAAATATTGAACCAAATCCGCTATAAAATCCGTAAATAATAGTTTTATTCAAAAAAATTGTGTAAAATTCGCGTAAATCTAAGAAACCACGAATCTACGTTGTTTTGAAATGTTTCGTTTCAGCTCAGATACTGGCAACGTTTTGGGCATTCTGGCTCCCTGCAGTGGATTTCGGGATATATTTCCATCGAAGAAGTTCTACAATAAATCTACCCATAGACAAGCAGTTAAAAGCGCCACCGAATAAAGTAAGTAGTGGAAATACAATAATAAACATTATACGTTTAAATTTTTTTTTAATTTAATTATTACAAAGTAAATGAGAATTTTTTTTTGTGTACATGCATACACTCCCATTTTTAACCGAAGGGAGGTGGGGTGCTAACCGAACACCCACGTTTCGCCTTGTGTGTTTCGTGCGACGAGGTGATAGGAGACGAGCGATAGTATATCTCCTATACCTGGAATTCGAACTCGAGACCTCAGCTTTGTAATTATACCGTAGTAGAACTGCGCCACCGAGGCAATAATTTGTTTCATAATAAAAAAACAGTTCCCCTGGAATATAAATTAATTATTTTGTTGTGCAATAATATTTATTTCATATTCATGACCACACTAAAATTTCTACACATGTATACTATCTATCTAACCTACCCTACCCTGTATACCTAACTTATAGCATAAAATAAACCCGTGGTTCATTAAACAAATGCAGACAACAGACACAGAAGGAGATTTTCTTTTTTTTATGCAAGGTTAGCTTGCCGACTAATAAAAACATTTGAGTAGTTGACTTATTTAGCACAAGTCTACCTATATCTAACTTTGCACGTTTTGTAAGTCAAAATAATCTTAAATAACAATTTTAGAATTATACGAGACCTAACTAAATTTTTTTTTTTTTTTTTTGGGAAACGTTCATTAAAAATATGTAACGTAAAAAATTTTGTACTTATCAGATTAAAAGATCAAAGTATAAATATTTCTGTCTCACGCGTCAATAGGTCCTTCTTTAATAACGGGTCGATGGAGATAGTCATTTTAAATAATTATTATTTGCTGTCTGTATTCTACTGGTTGTGTAATCTATTTCTGTTGTTACATTACTATCGGCTTAAGTTTTTTTTAATACTCTTATAAATATGTAAGTCATCCATTGTATGCTGTAGTTGCCTATTTACGGAGGACCATTTAACTTTGTTTCATTATTTGTTTGTTAGGTTTATTTGTAGTGAATAACATACATATCTTCTTTTGGTAACTCTAAAATAAATAAATATATTATATTTTAAGCCATTATACTGGGTATATTAAAACTGCAACTGAAAATGAAGCCGGGTAGTCGTTTTAGTGACTAGTGACTACAAACACAATAAAACTAAAAATTTCGCAAAGGAAAGCGAAATTTTTTTTTTATGCTTTTTTAAATATCGTCATTTTCGGGTGTTATATCCATAGTTTTTGCTAAAATAGTAATTTAAATTATTTTATACCTTAGAGTCTTTATAAATAAAAGGGTATACACTATTATTTTAGGAAAACAATGTATTTACCTTCGAAATACGACCATAGGAAAAAAAACTGTCGCTTTTTTTTGGCAACATTTTTTTTACCACCCGGCTTCGTTTTCGGTAGCAGTCTTGATATATCCAGTATGATTAAAAGCCAAAATCTATTTTTTTGGATTGTGTCAATTCTAAAGGTTCTAAATAATAATTTGCAGCGCTCACTCCGCTCTAACGTGGTACAAGCGGCGACGCTGATCACGCGTCACGCGCGCGCCGCCTACACCCGGCCGAAGGTGCTGGCGTGGTCGGCGCTGTACGCCGCAGCACTGGCGCTCTTCGTACAGGCACAGACCTACGTGCAGCTGCTATGGATACAGATACAGGAGCAGGCTGAACAACCGGTTAGTGATTTATTACTATAAAAAAATAGTACTATAGAAAATATTATAAGGTTAAAAGTACCCCCCTTTAATATGCCTTCTTAGGAATGGAGGATAAAAGTAAGTCTTTTTAATTTGTCAACCAAAATATCCTTTTTGTTTGGAGTTGTTGTACGTTAAAACAAAGTGAGTCGATTATTAACATTAAATGAGTCAATGCATCGATTATCGATTACCATCAATTGAGCCGATTACTCGATACACAACAATCTATATAGGAAATCTTAAATTGTGGGCCTTTAATACTGGAGAATGTAAAGGCTGAAGGGAAATAATTTTAAATTATAACAAATCCAGCAATAAAGTTTATATTAAACTCAGAAATACTTCAAATCAGCTGGTTGGACCAACGGTTGGCAAGTTGGAGGACTGTGTGTCGCACCAGTAATAAATAACTCCAATGGTTTAAATAAACATTATTACAATGGTACAACTAACACAATGTGCTTATCATTATTGTACCATAAAAAAGTAATAAAATGTAATCGCTTAACAAAACACGCAGGCAAAACAAATGCTTGTAATCCCTTGATAAAGGCAACGGTTATTGTACACATTGTTATCTGGATTGCAGAGATTAATGCATATGCAGTGCTAAATATAAATGCATGCCAATTCTAGATGTAAGCATGATTCGCATAAATTAATTAGTCAATGAGGCTTGTTAAAGATATTTTGTTAATTAACGAAATAAGTTGGAGAATTGGTTGGCGATTAGTTGTGAGATGTATATTAACGAAAAACGATGATCCTGGCATGAATACCATTGTATTATAAATTAATTTAAATTATTCAAGCTCGACAATTTAAATTAATTTATAATACAATGGTATTCATGCCAGGATCATCGTTTTCATTGCACCTGGTGGTAAGCACAATGGCTTCCGAATGGAGTACCGTTTGGTTGCGGACTCCACAGCCATTTACTGGTAGGTCTTTCATTTATATGAAACCCTGCCTGGATGAATGTCTATTTCTACCGCCATAAAGCAGTGTAAATGCACTGTTGTGTTCCAGTTTGAGGGACATTGTAGCCAGATTAACTACTGGACATAATGAGACTTACGTCCTCACGACTCATTAGTATCATACCCATTCTCGGGTATAAATAGAAAAATATCGATCGTACAAAAAAATGATTAAAACCAAAATTGTAGCTTTAATTTGAAACAACTCTATTGATTATAATTTTTCTCATAAAATTGAAAATAAACTATTTGTTCGATAATCAAAAATGTATCCCTCTTTTCGGGTGTAAATGGAAAACATGGACACAATGTATTGTAAACTGTGCCATGAATAAAATATATATTTTTTCTTCCTTCCAGGTGTCGTACAACGGCGCAGTGGAAGCGGCACAGACGCTCCTTGGCGCGGCGGGCGCGTTCGTGGCGTCGCGGTGCGCACGCGCAGAGCTGCCCGCGTACATGGCCGCGCTGCAGAGCGTGGCCGTGTTCGTCGGCACGTACGTACCCAACGTGTTCGCATCGTACGCCGGGTACATCGGCATGGGGATGCTGTACCATTACAATATCACGTTGGCCAGGTTTGTAAATAAATAATAATAATTATTATTATAAATATGAACTGCTTTGAATCCTCCTGTATGATCACTATATTGTGTACTTATTTTGAAAAAGCATTGCTAGAGTTTCTTGCCCGTTTTTCTCTGGCGAAAACAGACTTGTGTGTGTGGTAATGGAAAAAAATTGGCTGAATCTAAATAATGTATGACATTTTATGGATTCATTTTATTTTCATTATCTAAATAAATAAACACACCCAACAATCACATACATATTCCTGACCTCACGCTAAGATCGAGTTTTGTGTCGTGGGTATCGGGAACTACGAGAGAGGTTTTCGGACTCATAAACACCCAGACCCGAAACAAATACCTATGGTTCACACAAATATTTGTTTCGGTGCGAGGATCGAAGCTGCGGCCTCTCGTTTCACAGCCGGCGTCTAACCAAATACGCCACGGAGGCTATCAGTACTGTTTTTAATTGGATATATTGGGTAAACAGTAGGTGATGTAGGTAATGGTTATTGATAAATTATTTATTACCGTATGAATACGAATAAATTAAAAGTAGGTGCGTTACCAATCTCTCGAAATGCAAGGGGAAAAGGGTACGGTAAAAACCGGGAGAAAAGCTAAAATCTCACTCTCATCTCTTAATGAACCTGTATTATTCAATTAATACCGCAGCAAATAAGCTGAAGATGTAGCCTATTGTTGGCACAATTATTGAGCAAAAAAACAATTGACCTATTTAGTTATATATTCTATTTAGTTTTCCCTAAAATTTGAGCCTATAATAGAAACGATTTATTTATTTCTCTCTATAAACGGGCCAATTGATTATTTTTAATTTAATTTACTCCGACATGAATAGCATTAAGTTATCGTTATGGTAAAAAATAAAGAATAAATTAATTTCAAAAGCTTGCGCTTTATTTAAATTCTGAATGAATGGACGTGGCGCCACGATAAGATATAATACATACGTTTTCCGTGACACGTTCATTGATAAATTATATTTTAAAGATAAAGGTTTTCAATTGGTATACAATCTTTAAATTAATACATTTAAACCTGTTTGTAATCACGGCTCAATTCACCTAGCCGCAATGTTACAAACATTTACAATTATAGACACCACTGTAGTGTATACTAACTATAGATATACCAATTATATTGTTCTTATTGATAATTATTTACCGATGCCATTTATTGTGAACGATTCCAATGAAACTAATAAATCACAATTGAAAAATTTAGCTTTATGGCCGCCATTTTAAACTTAATCAAAAAATTAATTTCGTTATTAACACACCTATTTTTATCCACAGTGCAAAAATAGCCGGACAACTAAGCGACGAGAGCTGCTTTGGACTAATATTCGGCATCAACACACTCCTAGGTACAGGACTACAGTCCCTTCTCACATACGTCCTCATACAAAACTTAAACCTGTCTATATACGCACAGTACTATACCATCAGTGGTCTGTTCTTACTACTAGCGTCGTTATGGATATTGGGATGGACAGTCAAAACTTGCAGGCAGAAACGAAATGCTAGTGATAGTCATATAGCTACCTAGTAAGTCAGTATCAGCCCATATACGTCCCACTGGAGGCCACGGGCCTCCTCCACAATCGAGAATACGATTGAGAGTGGTTAGGCCATGTAGTCCACCACGCTGGCCTAGTGCGGGTTGACGGACTTTATATAGCATAGAAATTCATACCCCTACGGTATGCAGGTTTCCTCACGATGTTTTCCTTCACTGGTATAGTGCGTGGTGATTGATCATTACACACATGACTCTGAAAACTCAGAGGTGTGCCCTGGGGTTCGAACCCGCGACCACTTTGAACATTTTGGCAACCGCGTCTGGTCCGTTTACCAATAGGCCCCACGTACTTAACTTTTAGTAAGTCACTGTGCTTTAAAATTGACGGCTTTAAAAAGACAGAGCGATTTTAATAATGATAGTAATAAGGCAGTCTATGAAAATTATGTGAGGTGCGCTTCCTCTAATAATGAAAGAGATTTAGGTATAAGTCTGCTATGGTGACTTAAAAAAGTTTGGTGGACTTTAATAAATTAGATATTTTCACAGAGGTCTCAGGTATACCAGTTCGCTTAGTATATTTTTCTTTATAATTTTAGTGAGTTGGAAGTTATGTGTATTCACAATGAATTATAAATTAGAAGAGAAACAGCAGATCATTGATTTATCATGATAATTCAAAATCCGATTCTGATCTGCTGCCAAATGGGCTATTACTTACTGTGCATCTAATGAGTCACCTGTTGACCGCACGATCGTTTTGTCTCGCTCACATTTCAGCCCCATTTTAAAAGAGTGTGCTGTCATAGAAACGAGTAAAGTATTGTCTATACACTATGTTCAATGACTATGGTGATTTATTGGCGGGAAAATACAGTATAGGTTGTAGGCATTTTGAATGTTTTAAAAGACTAGGTTTTATTAGAAATATCGGCACAATGCTACTTATTTTAAATTATTTTTATGAAAATAAAACACAGTATTGTAACAGTTAGTGAGGTTATGTTACTGCCAAACATTTGATCAAATGTGGGATCATATTAAAAATTGATCAAATTAATGATAATATAATATGTATTATTTGCCAGTATAACTGGTATTCATTGAAGGATCTACTTATTATTTTAATATATTAGCCTATTGCTGGAATATAGGCATCTTATTTATATCATCTTTTTATATTTTTTTTACATATCACTTTAGTTAGAATGTAAGTTGATTTCATATGAAAAATATGATCTTTAATTTTATACAAAAATCATTTAATTTTCATATTTCAATTGGTAAATTTTTGTTCTAAACGTATAATGAATTTACTACTATCAAAAATAATTGTTTAGTTTAGTTCTAAGATGTCAGGGTATTTGATAAAATATGCATATTGCAGACTATTATCAAAATTATTATGTACTTAACGCCCTGTTTACCATCTTCAAGTAAAGTATTTTGTTCTTAAAAAATCTTATTTTAAAGATTAAAATCTCAACCACCTTTTTGTTTTTTTTTTTCATATTTATATCATCATGTTAATACGCTACTTGGCAGTCGATACGGCCAGTAAAATACTGATTAGTGTAATCATAGGATTAGTCTCGAAGGTCGCGTAATTGACATGTGATGTTACGGGTTAGTCCATTGAAATGTTACAATTTAAGGACCGAATATTGCATTTCTTAGAGGACGCAATTTTATTTTTGGGACATGTTTGGGGGGTCAATAGAAGCTTAACCTCAAGTTTGTGGGGTCGCCACCCTTGTCCCCCGGCCGCCATCTTGGAAAAAGGGGTGAAAACACTTTTTTCGCGATAATTCGGAAACTATGCGTCTTACAAAAAATTTGTAAGTACATAATTTGTAGCAAATTGTTTTGCCTACAAATATGTTTATATAACTTTTTTCCCTAAATTAAAAATTAAAGAAGTTATAAGCAAAAAAGTGAAGAAGAAATTTCTTAAGGAAAATCTTCCCGTTTATCTTAAAAGTAGACTCTTCGGCTTGTATCTTACCAATTCTCACATACAGTTCTCAATCCTGGTCTTTGACCGAACTTCAAAGGTCCACGTCCAGGTTTGTCAAAAAGCTATGGAGCACAGGACGCTAGGTGTAACACGCATGGACAGAGTACCCACTAACACCTTGCGCTCCATAATCAGAGTCAAGAATGTTGCACAGAAATCAGATTAACTAAACTGGGATTGGGCGGGCCACGTCACCCGGATGCACCCGAAGAGGTGGGCAAAGATTGCCAATCAATGGATGCCTAAGGATGGCGAGAAGCCACGCGGCAGGCTTCGGAAAAAGTGGCGCGACGATCTTGACCAATTTATCAGCACTTGGATGGCATCAGCAACTGATAGGGATAAGAAGAAGGAGTTGAGGGAGACCTTTGCCCATCAATAGCACAGAATAGGTTAATATAAATAAAAAAATAGCAAAAAGTGAGATATTTTTCATAAAAAGGTATAGAGAAAAAAAAATATTTTTTTATAAATATTTACTCACTTTTTTGCTTATAACTTCTTTAATTTTTAATTCAAGGCAAAAAAATATAAAAACATATTTGTAGGCAATACAATTAGCTACAAATTATATTCATACAATTTTTTCGTAAGACGTATAGGTTCCGAGATAACGCGAAAAAAGTGTTTTCACCCCTTTTTCCAAGATGGCGGCCGGGGGACACGTGTGGCGACCCCACAAACTTGAGGATAAGCTTCTATTGACCGCCCACACATATCCCAAAAATAAAATTGCGTCCTCTAAGAAATGCAAAGCTCATGTAACATTTCAATGGACTAGGTGAATAACTGATGACTAGAATATTTGACGCTTTACTTGAGGGTGGTGTATGAGGCCCTTAGTAAAGACAGCTAATAAAAAGCAGCAGTACAGTTTATTTAGATTTAATATTTTTCAAATCAATACTAGTGATTATTATGATAGATACATTATACCAACAATTAATTACAAAATAATTGATATGATTCCATCACAATATTTTATAACTATAAAATTAGGTGTCACAATAATATTATATTTTTATAAAAAAAGCTATATTTTCAAGCTAAGTAATAAAATGATTCCAAACCATAATAGACATATTTATGTTTACAAATTATTTCAATTTAAATTGTGTTTCCACAACCCAGTGTATGAAAATGATTAAAGTTATATAATTTATTGGTACTGTTAACATGTGCATGCACTTAATCTAAGATTATAATGGCAGGCTATTTCGCAATTGCATAAAAACATTACCTAAAAGACAGCTCATTTGTAAGAATTTATAATTTTACTTTTTCAAATTACTATCAAGATGCAAAACAAGGCAAAATTAGCCGTTTAAATATTATACCAGAGGGGACAGTGCGAAACTGCAAACAAAACGTCACGAAAAAAAGGGCTACCCGCGAATTCTGTTGCTTCCTCTGTCGCACAGTCATAACAAATTCCCTTTCGTTCCAATAGTTTTCTAGATTCGTCTAGATTTTTTCGTTGTGTACTCTAGTATAAAAATAACTTAGACCCGACAGTCACATACACAGCCCTAACCTCACACTACGATTAGTGGCGCAGGTTTCGGGTTCTAATCCCGAGTCGGGCAAAGTGATATTGGATTTCTGTACTTACTAGCCCGGGGTCAGCAATTTGTGCCCGATATGGCGAAAGGCTCGCTCCATATTGTAGGATGGAAGATACATCGCGAAACGTGGGTTTCCTGGTAACACTTCTGCCTACCCTTCTGGGGACAAGGCGTGAGTTTATGTATGTTGCTGTGAATGTAGGTAGCTCAAGTTTGGTTTAAAAATATGTGTCTAAACTTAATCTAACTCAATTCCTCGATTTTATTCACCATGTGGCTATCGAGTCATTGCAGATACAATAAAATCATTTTTTTTATTTAAGAATTAATATAATTTTATATCTGACTGTAGTTCATGTGGCAATGTTTTGATGACTATATTATAGATATTTTATCCTCATGTTCACAACATACTTGTAGGAAGTGCATTTGTTTTTATATTTTACATAGTATCACTGTGAACAAATAGACTAAATATTGGTTGAATTATGGATAGATCGTAGTAGTAAAAAACTTAGCAATTAAGGCACATAAACAAGTACATAACATTCAAATAAGTGACAGGCACCTAACAGTATAGCTGCTGTACAATATCAATAAATAATATCTTTGTATTAATTTCGGTTGTGGTTGCTTTATGATTAGTTTAGGCAGATTTTGCCACATAATTTCCTTGTGAATCGAGCCTTAAGTTTATCAGTCTTTTTCATGTTACAAGATTACTTTAATTTAGAGACATCTGACAGGTGTTGTAAATTCTACCATTTATTGACATTGAAATTAACACTGTATGTCAAGTAATTTATTTTAAAATTTTAAATAAATACACACGCATAGTTCCTATTTTAGAGAAATATACTTAATTAGTTGGGATCGGTAGCAAGTTAGTTTTAATCTTACATGCCACAATACCCAGACATTGTAGGTCGAATCTGACAAGAAAATGTTTCAGACCGATTATTTTAAAAAATGACCTTGACGCAATATTTTACAGGAAATTAATATTCGCCAATGTAACCCAGATGCATGCAAAATTAATGCATAACAATTGTACAAATATTATTTCACCTGTAGTGACGTTTGTGTACTTAAATATATCGAGACTCGGAAAATAAATTTTAATGTAGCAATATAGCAATTCCTTTGAAAATGGATAAGACTTAGTTTGTGATATCTACTAGATTTTTATTTTTAGTAAGAAAGAAGTTACATATTGTATGTAAAATTAAGGGAATGTTACTAGTTCTCTAAATAAAATGTTATAAATGATCTGTTTTGGCTGATTTATTTTGTTATCAAAATTATTTTCTATTATGATTTATATTCTGTTAATTGTAATATTTCAAATTGAAATAGTTATTTGCATACTCTAAGTATTGATATTGTAAATATATTCATATGTTTAAATATTAAATCTTTCTACATTTTATATTGTGTTTAATTCGAATTATACCTATGTGCGGCGTAGGTTAATTTTTAACTGCAACATAGCTTGTTTCTCAATGTATTGATTAATGTATCAACTCATTTGTCATGGTAATGGTGTAATGAACATTAGCCATGGTCGTGATAACGTTTTGAGCAAACAATAGCCATAGTAATATATTTATAGTTAAATAATAATGCACTATTATTGCACTGGATTTATTTAATAATAATCTATTGAGTATTGCCACTTCCCGCAAAGTATTTTACTAGGAATATATTATATAATGAAGTCGGTGATAAATTGCTTTAAATGCTCATAGGTAGGTATATTTCAAATGTATGCATATCTCGGGCTACACATATTGCAAAATTAATCAAATGCATGTTTATGTAAATTGCTTTGGGTTCAAAGCTGTTCCTGAATTAAACAAAAAATAATTAAAATTTTTAACATAAAATTAATTCCTTTTGCACTCCATAAGTAATTAAATTATGTTTTACTGCAAGTCTGTATAATGAATATTCAATTGCTGGCTTATCATTCCAGGCCATTAATTCCACATTAAGATTACAACATTTAAACTTAAAATTGATAAAATGAAAGCCATTTAATGCATATCTTAAAGCATTCAAAAGCCAACCGTGATAATTATTTCACACCACAGACTTCCTACATCTGTATACCCTATTTCATAACTCATATACTTATAAAAAAACTATCAGAAATTGAAATTATCTTTGTATCATTATTCAGACATATAACAAAATGTTTAAAATGAATGTGCAACCTATTGTTACACCATTGATTTGTCACCCAATGAACTATGAATACTGAACCTCATTATTTAAGTATTGGGGCAAATGCAAACAACACAATACATATAATTACTTTATTAAACTCTATTATTTACATAAATTTTAATATATTTTAAATGTGATATGTCTAGGGAATGGAATGTTTTGAATGTACTAACACACAGTGAGTTACACACAACAAACCTCTAAATACAGCCACATAACTGTAAATTCACAACCTTACATATAATCCGACACCAAAGGGTATGTGGCAAAAATAATTTACTAATATGTACAATTCACACATCTTATATCTAATCTTTATGCGTATTGCATCGTGGTCGGTCTTGTCTTCACGTAAACGTAAAAACATATCAGCATGAATATGAAAGCGCAAGTCGGTAACACCACCGTGTGGATCTGCTGCCGCATCTTGGCGAACTCCTGTTTCCTCTCCCGCTTTTGCCGGGCCGTCTCCTTAACAGGTCCCTTCAGCTTTCTCATACTGTAATTTAAAATTGTAGAATGTTGTAGAACAATTCAGTTCGTAATAATACTTATTAAAATACGACGTATTTTAATATATAAATTGTTTCCGAATAACTAGGTAGATTTTGTAAACAATCACCTGATGTCTGGAGTGGGGTAGAAGCAAAATAAACAATTAGATTTCTTGAAATTTAAAGATTCGTCCGCAATACACAACACGTCACAACACAAAACGTCAACTGACGTGTGACAGGTAAAATCTGGATAAGTTGTATGACTTTAGAGTTTCCAATATTACAAATAAATCTACTAATTTTTAAATAGTCGACTATTATAATATTGGATATCTAAGATACCTATTCAATTTTGATAAGTGGTTTACTGAAGTTTTAAGTTTATATTCAATGAATTAATATCGCGTATTATATATTTTCTTTATCAACTCTATTACTATTTTTATAAACTCACGGAAGCGTTTTCTAATATTAACCAAAATTAGTGTTTCGCGTTTTCATCCTAATAACACATCATAAGTATGTCGAGTGCGTCATATGCAATTTTCAAATAATAAAAAAAAACACGGTTGATTTACTGGAGAATCGAACCCAGGACATTGCCCCTAATGTTCAGTCCAGATATGTTGCTAAGTACCCATTAAGTACCTATGTGCCTTTAGTGTACTAATCACAAGTACCAATATGATATCAAAAGATCTGAAGGGATAAATATACGTTTACGTATAAATCGATAACTACAGTATTGTTATTTTGTTTGGTGTACTGTCTTACTTACTTACATAAGTATTATCAAAATCGATACCTATCAATCCAATCGACTATTCCACGCATACATAGACACGTCACACGGCATACATCCACGCACACCACACACGTAGTACAGAACAAGGTCATTCACCCGCCACATCACTTAACTGCTTATCACTTGCTTATCACCTACGATTAAGAGGAAAATGTTATTGAATGAAATAAAAGGGTTTTCTACATACATACATAAACTCACGCCTTTTCCCGGAAGGTGTAGGCAGAGGTAGCAACCAGGACACCCAAGTTCCGCCTTGAGTGTTCCGTCTCATAATGTTGTAGGAGGCCTATTGCCATATTTTGCACAAATTCCTGACTCCAAGCTGATAGTGACTGGAAAATCCAGTATCCCAACCCGGAATTCAAACCCTAGACTTCAGCTTTCCGTCATACCGCAGTACAACTACGCCAAAAATGTTTTAACATATAAAATTTTATTCTATTCATTATCTTATACGAGTACAGCTGCGGAGTGTCAGGAATTTGTGGCCGGTATGGTGACAGGCCATCACTCTTGGAATTAAACACATTTAACACACAAGGTGAAACTTGGGTGTCCCGTTTGCTACCAGGAGAAGCTGAATGTATGTATGCATGATCTGTGATGGAGCGTTACTGAAATTAGTCGTTGCTCACAACGATTTTCAAAATACTTGCTTGTATTATGAAAATTTCAAAGTACCAAATTTTGACAAAATCATTAAAGACATAAATACACACCTCATCTTTTCGATATTCCATGTGCTCTAATTGTACTGAAGGGCCTATCTTTAGTTTATAAATCAATGACATTGATACACATTATCACACATTAACGGGGATGAAGAATACCTTGAGAAACCCTGCATACCAAAGAGATCTTAAAAACATTTTCTATGGTAACCATGTGAAGGGCGCTAGTCGCCAACATGGTGGAGTATGGCCTCAACCCTCTTACAGCCGTTCTCTATTACCCATCTATTTCTCTATCAACAGTGCCTTAACGCTGTTTAACGGGAGAAATAGACATTGCGGTTGTACCCAACCAGGCGGCCGCTCACATATGGGAGACCTACCAGTGAAATAATGAAATCTTATAATCTTAAATAATAGCTAATAAAATCTTTTGTTAAAAATAGAGATTACTGACTACTGCTGTTAGAAGAGCCTTATGCTCTAAAGTGTATGATTATGGGGTGATACCAAACAGTTCAGTATTTTTTAATTACAAACAACACAATAAATAGTACACCATGATGTCATATAAAATGCAAAGGTTCTTATTCAAACAACGCTTTATTAAAAACTGACTAAAAGTACATCTCACTAAAACATATTGACATTATTTTCTTAATTTAGTGGTTTTGAAGCAATTTTAAATTAGTGTAATAAATTTTTTATGTATATTTTTAATTCAATTTCTTTAGTAATAAAACTAGATATATTTTCAAGTTTGCTTTTATTCAATGCATTGTTATTTGGTTTTAATCTTTATCACAAATGCCAATTGATTACAATAGACACAATAGTTATCTTTGAAAATACTTAATAAAAACAAATTTACAAAAGCTAGGGTGAAGTGTGAACATGATACCATTTTGTGATTCAACAATAAATAATGAACCTTATTATTATTAAAGATACTACTATAGGTAGTTTATAATAAGTCATGTTATAAAAAAAAACTTCAACATATATTTTTAACATTTATCACATGCAAATAAGCATAGGAAATATTTAATGCTTCTTTTTTGGTTAAAAAAGATTATTAATTTCAAACACAACCAATGTTCAAATACATTTAAAAATACATATTTCAAGAAGTTAAGATGTTATTAATAAATGCATTTTTCGAAAGTATGCTTTGAAGATTAATAAACACCATAATTTTTTTATTTATCAATTATTTCTACAATAAAGGTTTGACCAAAATGAATGTAAAAAAAATATTCATTTATACATAATTTCGCTTATTTAAATATCTATAGATAATAATTATTAAAACTTTCCTGTTACATCCAATGCATTAGATTGCAAAAAGTGTTCTATAACAATTTCAATTGGGTATGTATCAATGTTCATATTTGTTTTAGGCATATTTGTAATTCATACATGATATTCTCCACCATCAAGTTTTTCGTCCGATAAAGAAGACAAGATACTAGCTGATGTGCTTTGGGAGAACCATATGAGACACATGAAAAATCCTTCTAAAATACCGATTCCTGCACCTGCCAGCACATCCAAAATATAATGCCTTTCAGCCAGAACTCTTGATATACAAACTGCTGTAGCCCAAGCCACAAGTGGCGGGAAACAGAATATTGGTATAGGTTCCAAGTATGTCAACATGAATGCAACCATTACAGATCTGCTTGCATGGCCAGATGGGAAGGAATATTTATCAGGTCCGACTGCCATTAGCTTGTTCATCGGCACTGGGCGACGCCTGCGCACTACCGCCTTTATAACTGCTACTACTATAATGTCCAAGATTAATGCTGAAAAATATAAAACAATGAAAATTAAAAAAATGTTTATTGCATTTCACAAAATACAAGGTAAGGTTGGGAACTTCTAGAAAGCATTGAATTTGCTTATAGCAGAAAATCTCACTCTCGCACAGCAATTTTACCATAGTAAAAATAATTGGGATGTAAAAAATATATTAAAAAAAATTGGCATAACCACATAAAAGAAATATGGTGTTAAAATTTATGACAAGGTAATATCATCCCTATTGCACACAAGGTGCTGACTAAACAAAACAACATTTGAATTTAATAACTTCAAGTTTAGTCATACACCAATGATAATTAAAATTTACTTTCAGTCTGTAAATTGATAAGCAATATACATTGATTACTGCCTAATAAACAGAAAACTTGATGACTATTGCAAAATAATAAAAAAATAATTTATAATAAGGTGTGTTGGGAAAGGGATGAATGATGAAGCAATACTCACCAATAAACATATTAACTTGCAATTGATATAACTCTTTGTTGTTGAACAACCATATGAATGTGAGCCAACCTGCAAGCCACACTATGCCATGGCATGATACCTTGAAAAATATATTATAGTTATAGTTTACTGACGGTTGGTAGACGCATTGCAGAACAAAATCTATCTATTATCCCTATTTTACATTCAGTTATTAGGAACAGTGTACTTATAATACAAAATATTACATTGGTACCATTTGCAAATCAACATTTAGGCATGTGAAAAAATATCTAATAAATAAAATAAAACCTTCTTTTGAAGCAAAGTTATATTTAAATTAATTTAAAAAATAACATATGATGATGGAAGACACCTAGTATTCCACTAAGAATACTGTAAATCCATAAGGAAAGAATATGCTATGTTCTCCTGCAAGTAAATATGAGTACTTCTGAGCCTAAGGATCGTCTAATAATTTTAATTGACTTCAAATATTAATAAATATTTACATATCAATATTGTATGATCTTAAAGTACATGAATCCAATAAAATGCTTCAAGATTCTTATTTCTTAATAACATCATTGAGATTGCCAAGGATAATATTACAGTAATTGCCTACTATCACTATTTTAGTATTGTAGTTCTATTATTATGCTTGACATTTCAATCAATAATATAAAAGCCACAAAATGAAGCAGACAATTATCTAAGGCACTGACATTCAATTACTACCAAGGCTATGATTCATTTAAATAACATTATGTAAACAGAACATACCTCTAAGAATTTTGCATGGTTTCGTAGCGACCTCAAGGCCGTTGTTTTAAGAGCTCCTTCAACAAATCTCTTGGTGATTTGTACATCATAATATAAGATTTTTTGCAACATTGGTGGCACTTTACGTTTTGATTCACCTTCACTAAACTGAAAACAGTTAATTACATGAAATGGTTAATGAATGATAGACAGTAATGCTAATAGCAATTTTAACATACCAGCTACCAAAAAACTAATTATTAAACAGTGCATTGCAATATATTAGGTAAGGAAAAACCACAAGAAGTGGAAGTCACACTTAAAATGATGTTTGAAATTTATGGTTAATTTACTTATTAAAAATAATGCCTGATATAATAAGAAATTCTGAAGATTTGTTAATGTATTATTGTGAATAGTTATTACCAAAGCACATCTCCTATCTATTTTTAATTATTTTATGGGAATAAACAAAATATAAACAGAATTGTATAATTGTGATAACCAATGATGTAGAATTAAACTGCAATTTAACTATACACTTTATTAGATTATAGAATTACAGTTAGCTGCTCTACTTGCATACCTGTGTCAGATCAATGATTGCAAAAATAGTGAACAATTCAGTAAATACACATTTTTAGGTATACTAGCCTTTCAAGTCTATTTAAGTATTATAGGTAACTCATATTAAAATGCTTAAAAAACATTTTCAACTATTTGAAAAAGGATTGCAATACAATATTTAAATTGTTTGGCGTAAAACTAAACTACACTAAATACCGGCTTTAGAACTACACATGACATTGAAATATACAATATAATACATAAATAAACAAACATCAAGATAACAATATGCTAAATGTAAGTATGACTCAAGATGACACTACGAAAGATGTAAGGATGATATCACTACAACAGAGAAAAGTAACAAGCTTTGGGAATGCGAAGTCTTACCAAATCCATGCTGAATTAATTATGTGCTATTTACAGAGGAGCTAAAGCGAGCACTTGTGTAAACGGAGTTAGCTATGCTAAAATGATAAATTGCGCGATACTATAACTACGCGACACTAAAAAAAGGTATGGCACACAAAATACTGAATCGTGAGAAGGAATCTTTTTTATTTACAGCGACTTAAATAGTTGTATTTTTACTATTTTAGATAGCCTCGTAAGCCGTAGTAATTAAGCAGGAACCAGGAAGTGACATCAACGAATACAATTGACACTTGACAGTTTGAATGGAATGTCATTATGACATTCTGTTTTACTTTTTTTAGGCATGGGATGGATAAGCTTTGGGGCCTAGCAAAAGAAACAATTTTTCTTTGAATTTTTTTGAAATTGAAACTGTTTTTTTTTTAATTATTCTATTCATGGGCGTAATATATGTTCTATTGAACAACCATTATTGATTTATATTGTTCAATATATTGAAAAAATATATAACTTTTCACTACAAGTAATTGTGAATACACCGACTTAGGCGATTTTTTAAAAAATCGTCTTAATAACAATTTAATGTGAGCACTGGTTAAAATGATAATGTTCAACCACAGTGTTCAACAAAAGAAAAACAATTTGACTTTAGAAAACACAGATCATTTTTATTATCGACGTATTTCACATAATTTTGGTCTGTGATTATTTGGTGGTTAACATATTATGCAGAATGATACCAGTAATTTATAAATAACTAAACTTTATAATTTATTTAACTTTATAAATTACAAAATGGAATTCCTTGGGTACACGTTATTCGGTCCTCAAAACTATATTAAAGACGTTATGAGAGAAGAATACAAAGAACCGATGTCAAAAGAAGACGTTAAGCCAATAATGAAAAAAATTCAAGGATATTCCACTTTACCCGCAAAGGTACAATTATCGATATCAATGTTTCACTAGATAAGACGTCCTTTGTGAAAAACGTGTCCCGCCTAGGTGCAGTGCATGCACCGCACACGAATCAATCAAACAAAATAAAACACGTAAGCACCATAAAATTCACGGCATGACCTACTAGTCCCGAGAAAACTACACCCTAAAAGCGGTCTAGCGCTGCAGGGTTATACTATTTGTTTAGGCGAATATATAATTGTTGCACGCTGCAGCTATTTAGTTTCAACTTTTACCAAAATTTGTATGAAATAGCTTCTCTTTACATTGTGATTTATCTCAATGGGTACAAATTAATTAAAAGTTTTGTTCAATTTCTCATGTGTCATATTCGCATCAAGCAATTCATCGGTCCACAGGCACTTGTCTACCATTCATAAAAATAATATTGGGGCCCATTTCATACTTCTTGGAAGAAATCCTTTAGATCACGACGCCACGTATTTATAATGTTTCGCATATTATAATTTACTTTTCTCTATTTTTCATTTTGATAAAAGTTTTAAACTTCAACGAGGTGTAAATCTAAGTATCATACCAATCATTAAACAGTGTACCGAGAATTTTTTATATTGCTTTCTTACTTTAAACTAGGTTATAAGCATTTGTTGGATAAACTAAATGCGTAGTAACAGGGAGAAGAAACTGTAATTGTCTAACGCGACATCAGTTTTTTAACCATTAATATATCCTCAAATCATTTTCCACAGATAGAAAGGCCCGACGCTGATATAATCAGAGTAATCGATTGTTATATTGGAAGAGTAAATGGTTTCGCTTATGGTTCAAAGGAAAGATTTATTAAAATGAAACGAAAAGGTGTTATTAAACCTATTGGACCGTGCGACATGTTTCGGTTTCCACCAACTACATCTGTAGAGGTATAAATATATTTTATTGCTTACACATTCGCTGGTTCAATTTTTTAAATAATTTTTTTTTTTTATTTTTGCAATAAAAATGGTAGAGCCACGCTCTTCAATTTGATAGGCCGTCAACACATCCATGAACCTGCGTTGTGAATGTTCATGAGCGGCAGTGATCAACACAGAGTACATTACTATAAATGAAAGTGATCACTTACCATCAGGTGACCTGTTTGCGCGTTTACTGGAACTATAAAATAAAATAAAAAATTGAATCGTAGTCAGAAAGTTCAAGGATATAATATTATTTTTTGCAGTATGGCTGGTGGCAACATGACCCTTTAATTATTAATACTGCGTGGCATCACACTTCTCCCCGGCATCCCCAACAAGCTTCACCGTATACATTAATATTGGATAAAGTGCGAAAAAATAACAAATATGCATCTCTATTTTGATTCTTCGTTTTGTTAAATAAATCTTTCGATACTTATGTCAAATGTGTTTCGAATCGATTATAATCGACTATGTTATAAAAGTTATGTCCTTCGGGCTCACTAGCTGAGTAACATTCTTTCAGACAGTTGACGTCGGTGTGAGTGGTCGATCTTCGTAAAGATGTCGTAAGTTAATCCGTATTTATCGTAGAAATCCTTTGCAACTACGTGTTTTAAAGATGTGAATTACCCTCTTATTATAATTATTTAATTGTTGAAGTGCTTTTTTCCGTTATTTAGAAAATGTGTGTACATAACCTATGTTATGTTTTAGGTCCAAAGTATCCCGTGATACACTCTACGAGTGCGTAAATGCCGTGCTCCAGAACTCAAAAGACAAGAAACGCAACTTCCTGGAGACCGTTGAACTGCAAATCGGTCTGAAGAACTATGACCCGCAGAAGGACAAGCGTTTCTCCGGTACCGTCAAGTATGTTTACCTGAAAAGAGCATTTTAGTGGAACATGTTTTGATTTTATATCCACCAAAGTGAATCTGGACAGGGAGTTGGCGAAAGCTGACGGGACTCCACCCAGAGTCTTTAAATAATGGGCAAAAATAAGCCTCGGCTTACCATTTTTTACGGAATGTGAAGCTACGTGGTGAGGTACGCTTCCAAAATGACCAGATTACATATATAAGTTGTAGCTGCAGTGGCTTGTAGTGACCTGCTATTCCTTTATTCCCACGATCCTGGTAGTAATTTGGACATAACCTATATTATGAAAACTATTGTTTTATTTCGTACTGCGATACCGAAATTGGTTCCCGTTAAAAAACCAGAAACCCTTAGAAACACCTCTTTTTTCGTTTTATTAACATGATGTCTCAATTTGCATGTATTATCTGTTGATATTGATGATAAATTTTCTTCTGATCATTTTGTTATCTCTGGTATTTGTTGTGTAATTTGATGATTGCTTAACATATTTAAACATTTCAGGCTAAAGTACATCCCGCGTCCTAAGATGCAGGTGTGCGTTCTGGGAGATCAACAGCATTGTGATGAGGCAAAACAGTTGACCGTGCCATGCATGGACGCCGAGGCCCTTAAAAAGCTGAACAAGAACAAAAAGCTTGTCAAGAAACTAGCAAAGAAGTGAGTATTGCACCTTTAGCTTAAAAATGAACATGTGCTTGTGATATGAGTTGTATGATTAGAGCTTGACTGATACAAACACTTGTATGGGCTCTTATAATTATTAATAATAATAAACCTTATTTCTCCTCACAAAAATTACAAGAACATAAGGTGCCTTAAAACTATTTTATTTGAGTACATACATATTTTGTGAGAAGCTGGTGTCTGCTGTAGGTTTTAACCTGTGGTACAGATCACCAAGATTTTGATTGCCTTGTGCATTTAAGCGTGAGAAAGTTATTATTTAGCATTCAATTTTCTAGCAGGGTAAATTATAGATTAAAATGGCTTGCTAAACACAAAGCATTTTGTATGGAATCATGTTTATCTAATTGACATTCACAGATATGTATGAGTAAAGTATCAGGATTATAAATATTAAGCCTAAATGTTAAAAGAAATACTCATTTATTTTTACATTTCTTTACAGATATGATGCATTCCTTGCCTCAGAGTCTCTGATCAAACAGATCCCTCGTCTGTTGGGTCCCGGTCTGAACAAGGCTGGTAAGTTCCCTGGTCTTCTGTCTCACCAGGAGTCCATGACACAGAAGATTGATGAGGTCAAGGCTACCATCAAGTTCCAGATGAAGAAGGTAAGAATATAGGGAATTTTCTTTACATATTACATAAGACAACTATATATTTTTTGTTGACATTGTGCTTATTTATGTTTTTGTGTAGTAGGTCTAGCTATCCTAACACAAATATTAATTTATAAAGATGGTAAATAAGCTCGACTTGTGGATAAGTTTATTGTTTTTAACACCAAGTCTATCTATTTTAAGTAATGTTAGTATAATAGTAACAATAAATTATAATTTATTAGGATTGCTCTATTCACTACTTTTAGTGGGTATATAATTCAAATAATAAATTGAGTTGTTCAATCTAAAGTGTATTTTTTGTTTGTTCTCAGGTATTGTGTCTATCAGTTGCAGTCGGCCATGTTGACATGACCCCTGATGAGCTTGCACAGAATGTGCATTTGTCAATCAATTTCCTGGTGTCTCTGCTCAAGAAGCACTGGCAGAATGTACGCTCGTTACATATGAAGTCAACCATGGGCCCGCCCCAGAGACTGTACTAATTTGACACAATAAATATTGACTATTCATAACCAATGCCTTGTATGTTTTCACCATTACTTTCCATCCTGAGTAACCTTATAGAAAGCGCATAAACTAGTTAGTGACAATTAAAACCTTACAAAATTGTGTCTGGTTGCCTTATGAAAAACATATCCGTAAAATCAATCTGTGATAAGAGATTCAATTGGGAACTGATAAGCATTTATAAATCGCTTGTTTCATCGACAATGTACTAAGGGCCGACGCAGCGATGGGAACTCTCATACAGTTCATGTCGTGCCTGATTTAGCTCCCAAATAGGACTTGTAGCGCATGTGAATAGTAATATGTTATGCGCGACGCTTTTTAATAAGATCGATAACGACTCAAGAGTGATGTAGAAAGTTTAGCTGTTAATTTCGTAAGGAAAAGCTATAACGTTCGGCACCCAGGGAGAAGCCGAAAGGGGTATTTCAGTGTCGCTGCCTTTCAGCCCGGAACAAAGCGGATATTGTGGCTGAGCCGAGTCCCTAATATCTACCACAGTATAATGGCTAAAGACCCTTGATGACGGTCACATTAGGGGCAGCACCGGACATCCCTGGGCGAGCGCGCTGATTTAAGTCAGTGGAACCTTCCGTGCAGCTCCTTCCATTATAGGGATGCCCGGGTGAGCCTTATTTTTACGAATATTGTGAGTCCGAAAAGTCTCTCGTAGTTCCTGAAACCCACGACACAAGACTCGAACTTAGTGTGGGGACTATGTATATATGTGACTGTTGGGTGTCATTTATTACAATGAACAAGTGGAATTAAAATCATCAAGACCATTATGAAATTATATTTACACAATGTCACTTATTCTACCTTCAACATCAGAATTCATTTCATCATCCGTATTATCGCTTTCATCTTCTGGTATTTCCGTTTGACAATCTTCGATTGAATCGTCGCTGACCGTCTGCTGCGACGCAATCACTTCTCCATGAATATCTTTATTTTTGAGATTACCCATCCAAAATGCTTCCGAACAATTATTCGCAGCAAGAACAGCTTTAACTTTATAAATCAAAGTTTCTAGTAAATGCCTCACAGCCGGAACTTTACTCATTAAGGTTTTATCTTTCTTTAATCTAGAGTGACAACATAAAGACTGTAAGAATCTAGTTGATTGTTGAAGTATCTTTAAAATTTCCAGTACTTCTTGCGTCTCATACTTTAACTGAAGTTCAAATATTGGTATACCTTGAGACACAAATGTTTTCAATACTGGTAATGATTTTTTGAAAAATGCCGCCAATGTGTTTCTATTTTCTATAGTTTTGGCTATATCTGACATATATTTGAGAATACTGGCCACATCTTTCCATAGTTCCAGGTGTTCAGAATTCGTCATTCCTTTATTAAGCCTAATTTTAAGAGATTCATGTAGAGATGTACCCAGGTTTCGGTAGAAGATTGGGAAATTACTCTTGGAGATACATTTAAGGGAACTAAGAGTATCGTTCCTTCCTTTTAATATTTTAACATCGTGCGTCAACTCTAAAGCAATTTTCTTCAATTCCAATATTTCATTAGTAATAAAATATGTAGAAGCTAAACAATCAACACTTTGATTAAATTGCAATCCAGTCTCCAAAGCACCATCTGGTGTTCTCCATTGTTGTGACAAAAAGTGCTGGGCCATATTTTTCAAAACATTTAATATAATCTTATGATCACAATAACTCTGAATCGTTTTTAAAAGTTCAACTAATGCCACAGCAGTAGTTAATTGCAAACAATATTTTTGATGATTTTTTAATGTTTCGAATACTTTAATTACTATATCTTTCAATGATACAATAGCATCTTCATTTGAATCAGCTATTGTCCTCAATGAGCTTTTTAACAATGCATTGTGGTGGTGGTTTCTAAATCCTATCCACTTGAAGAAAATAGTAAGCATATTATATATGCTATCTAAGCATATCACATAATCCATAAACTGTGATGTAAACAAAATACCAGTTTCATTGTGAGATTCAGAAGTATGTCTTTCAATATATAAAGTAACAGACTTTAAGTGGCATACCAATTTTGGCAGTATTTCACTTACTGCTTTTGCACAATCTTCACCTTTCTTTGGATCATAAGTCACATTTTGTTGTTTGGTTAAAAATGTAATTCTTTTAATTTTGGACACTAAAATAGTTTCGAGGTTGCTGTTAATGCTATTCAGTAAATACTTTAATGATTTAATACTCAATTCATTTTCTGAGTCAATTTCTTCAGAAAAGTCTGTGTTTAGTAGCTGAAGTAAATTCAAACTCAACTGCCTAAAAGGCATATCATGGAGGATGTTACATGTGTTCTTAATTGTTGATGGAATATGTTGAGTAGCTTGAGACCTTACTGTTTCTGGAAGTACAGTTTCATCTGGAGCTGCTTTCTTTATAACTTTTTGTTTAGATGTGTGGCCTTTATTTACTCTTCTATCCATATTCTCTCCAGTATACTTATTTATACTCAATGTACTTATTGGTGGCTTGTATGATATTTTACTTCTGAATAATATTTCAGAAATCACTGATTGTAGTTTATCAACTTGTACAATTCTTTTAAGAGTTTTGATCTTCAATGCTTCCTCCTTTTGTGTAGCAAATGCATTTAGTAATTCTCTGAACCAATTTACAGTATGGACACAACAATCTAATATATTGTTGACATTAATCTGATCCATGTCTTCAATAGTTTCTATATCATACTTGGGCATAATGATAGGACATCCCAATAATGCATCAATGCTAGATAAATTGCCATCATTCTGCCTGGAATGCAAAGTTTGTACTAATTGAAATAGAGGTGACAGAATCTCTATACATATTTCTGCTTTTGGTTGTAAAGTCAAACCAGCAATGTTGATAGCAATCATTTCATTCATTTCGCTGTCTGCATTGATACAATACTGCATTGCCAGTTCCAAGTCACCTATTCTTTCTGTTTCTAATGTATCAATTATAAAGTTTTGTTCTAGATCATTTGTAACTGCATCAGTCAACCATGTCATGAAATTTTTATTTATATTAGGTGCTTCAATTATGATCTTAGACATTTCATCATAGAAAAATGCTATCATCTCAGGAAATTGTCTGGTACTACGACTAATTAATTCAATTATCTGTGCAGCTTCTCGAAGATCACCTTCAGGTAAATGTGTAACTGAGCCATAAGTTATATCATTTGGCAATTCAGTGGTCTGATCATTGTCATAATTTGATGCCATTAGATACTTGACTGCATGTACACCAGCAAGAATGCCTTGAATTTTAATCTTTGGATTTGAACTGCTCAACTCTTTTCTGATAATCATGTGCATATCATCCCTTATAAGTGAGTTTTCATAGCTATAAGCAAGACCACAAAGTAAATTCATGACAGCTTTGATTTCATTCCGAGGCATATCATCCATTCGATCTAGCAATGTCAACATTTGAAGGCTCTGAGGCTTTAATAGAGCCATATTTTTTGTAGCAACATTATTCAGAATTTGTAATATACTCATGACACATTGCTTTGAGTCCAGTCCTAATTGTAGAAGTTCAGCTACAATTGTTTGTCCACAATCCTCAAGTTCAGAAAACATCAAAGTATAAATGTGAGATGCAAATGACTCCATAGTGGGATCACCTTTAGTTTTTAATAAGGAATTTGTCAAACTTATAAGATTTTTCAATGAATCTTTAAGAATAGGTTTGAATTTTTGAAATGCATCATCCAATAGTTCTTCCTTAAGGGTGTTTAATTTAATTTGTTTTCGTATTAAATTCTCCACTTGCTTTTGTCTCTCTTCAGAAGTGGAAAATGATATTAGCAAAATGATGAAATCTATAGGTTTGTGATCTGTGTACACTTTACACATAGATACAGTTTTAAGCCAAGAGTTGGCTATGATTTTAGAAGATATTATAGAATTTCTAATTGCTGCTGCAGTCAACACTTGACTTGACGCTACCTCCTGAGGTTTAGCCAATGTAGTAGACCAACCCAGCGCATTTCTTAACCCCAGAGCAGCCTCTAAGTATGCATTATCACTCAGTCTGCCAGGAATTAGAAGAAATTTCACAAAATTCGGAAAATAGTTGCATCTTGACAAACTTGAAAGTATATTGAGGGTTTTCTTCTGCAGTTGCTCATACTGATCATCAGAAAGACACAAATATGTAAGGCAGTCTAATATAGCTGGTATTAAGTCATGGTCCTCACTGAGAATCCTGCTCATTTCAGTCGCTATATTATTGTGCTCCTGATCCCCAATAATATCTGGTATAGCAGTAATTATTTCAAGTCGGACCATTTTCTCTGATGTTACATCAAGGAGATTAATTATATTTGTTGCCATATTTTCTGGATCAACTATACTATCGATGGTTGAGATACATTTTAATATTATTTGTATCCAAGGGCCGCACAATGATGATGCTGCTAAATCTATGGCTTTCTCAAATATATAATTGATTAATTTCGTTTGCAAAATAGATATACTTAGCAGTATTTTAATCACACTGTCGTTGACGGGGTGTTCTTCGGAACTCTCGCTTGTGACCATCACAATATTGGGAAATAGATAATGTTTAAACACATCCATATCTTGACATTCTTTCTCCAAATTTGAAAATAGTTCAGCCACATTACGCGGGTACTCGAAATTTTTCTCCAGATTCTTCTTTATTTTACATATTAAATGAATAGTTTCATGTGAAGCAACACACTTTTCTGGTGGATGTTTCAAATCAAGCCCGCTTTCGTGTAAAGTTTTGTGTAAACAATTATTCTTATCGATAGTCTTCAACTTTTTCCTCTGACTACCGAAAACACTGTTAGATCTTTGTGATAAACTTCTTTTATGTGACATGATATTTATGATATAATTTTTTGCTATTTATTTTATTTGAAATCCTGATATCCAAAGAATAGTCCACTCACACAACTATTGATAAACATAAAACAACGACTTGGTTTTGAACTTTTTGAAATTTGTTGAAATTTTGTCATTGTCACTGACAGTCACTGATTACAAAGCACAGAGTATATTCTATACATGGAGAATTATAGCTCTGGCAACATTGATATTAGCAATGTGCAATTCATTATATTTCAACTATGAAATGAATCAGTTCAAATGACTCGATCAATCGAACGATTGGTTCCGTTTAATCTATGGTTTAATCTATACATATAAATAAAATTGAAGTGTCTGTTTTAAAAGTGAAACTAAAAAAAATGTCCAACTACATATCGTTATATACACGATACCTGTGCCGAAAATGATCTTTAAAAGATTTTTGTCTGTCTGTCTGTTTGTTCCGGCTAATCTCTGAAATTACTGGGCCAATTTTGACGGGACTTTCACTGAAAATAGATAATTTTTGCGGGAGTAACTTAGGCTACTTTAATTTTGAAAAACAAATTAGGGTTCCGCACAAAAAAATAAAAACCCTAAAATTTTGGGGATATTTTTTTAAATATGGTATTAAGACACACAGGTGGCTGAGTTCATTATGTTTATTCGAATTATGTTGCTATAAAATTATTTAGGGTTCCACGGGTACGAAACATATCTCTAAAACAAAAAAATCTTAATATTGTTTTATTTTTAGTATGGTATTATGACACGCGGGGGACTGAGTTCATTATGATTCTGCGGTTTATTTTGGTGTAAAAAATATTTAGGGTTACGTGGGTACAAACATCTACACATATAAATAAAATTGAAGTGTCTGTTTGTAAAGTGAAAATAAAAAAAAATCCAAATACATATCGTTATATACACGATGCCTATAACGAAAATGACCTTAGATTTTTTTGTCTGTCTGTTTGTTCCGGCTAATCTAACCAAAAAAAAAAACAAAATAAACTAATTAACTTTTTTATTACATTCCACGCGGACGAAGTCGCGGGCACAGCTAGTTCATTGATATAAATGAATAGGCTCTTAGTAGAAGTAGAGGTAAGTAAACACGTTTTAAAGTTCATATTACCTATTCTGTATCAGCCCATATACGTCCCACTGCAGGGCACGAGCCTACTCTACAATCGACAGTACGATTGAGAGTGGTTAGGCCATATAGTCTACCACGCTGGCCTAGTGCGGGTTGGCGGACTTACATACCATAGGAATTCTTATAAACCGTTATGGTATGCAGGTTTCCTCACGATGTTTTCCTTCACCGTTTTAGTGCGTGGTGATTGACTATCAATACACACATGACTCCGAAAAGTCAGAGGAGTGTCCTGAGATTTGAACCCGCGACCACCGTGAACATGTTGGCAGCCGCGTCTGGTCCGTTTATCAACAGGTATATAACCTATTATTTTACACAAATTTTCACTTTTACAACTGAAACACACGAAAAACAATTTTACAACAAAATTTTAGAACAATGGAATACTAATTACGAAAAACATCAAAAACGGGTTATTACTTAATGACAATATTTTCTTTTTTCAAACGGAATTCGCAAGTAATCATAAATCAAGACGTAACTAACTTCAACTCACTCAAAAAAAAAGCATAAAATTGTAACGCAAAATAAACTTTAAAGACTACCATTCAAAGCATATATTTACCTTGTCATTTACATTCGATCTATTTAGTGTCTGTATTCGTCTCTAAAACCGATGATATCCGAACGTTTGCTTGGCTTGATTCGGCTCGACTCGGGTTGGGTCGCACTTCACAGGACAATGGACATTACCGGCGAGCGGGTTAGTCTGTGTTACCGGCTCAGGAACCGTTGTTCTCGGCTCTCGGTTGACGGTTCTCGCTTCGCTTGACGCGATTTTCCAATCGGAATCGATCGAATGAACGAGTTTTATTGTACGTAAAGATCGAATCGATCGCGTGGTTCTTGCGAGCTGGTTTATTTGACCCGTTCAATCGCGAATGACCCATATCTAATTGATATTCTGACATCTGACACTTGACAGTACCAATTGTAAATTTTACCATAAATCTAAATTCTGAAATAAAATTTCATGTTACTGTTCTTGAGCTGAAGAATAGTAAATCATTTCACGATAAGAATAATGAATTTGAATATTTCTAACGTTGGAAAATATGTGTGGAAATCTCAACTTACAGCTGGTTTTGGAGTAAGTAGACTTCGCTGTTTACTATTATTGAAACTTAATTTCATTTATTTTCTATTATTTTTTTTTTTAATTAAATTACTATTCACTGTACACGCCTAAAAAAGAATAATTTAATATACATGTTTTAATCTCATTACATAATTTAAATTCTAAATGTAGTAATTCTTTATATTATAACCTACAAATTTCAGTATCAGCAAGTAAGAAACAAATGGGCTAACTGGTTGATGGTTCGCGATGTTAAGAGGCGCCGCATGAGTGCCGAAAACTTTCTAGAAAGGTCTAGAGTCAATGCTTTAAGGAAGAATGATGTTCTGCCAGTAGAAATCAGAGAGCTAGCTGACAAAGAAATCAATAAGTTTGAATTGAATGCAGGCCCTATGAGAATCAATAACAGATGCGTTATTACCTCCAGGTAAGACATTTCCTATAAGAAAAATGTAATTAAATTTACTTTATTTCTTTGTTATAGGATCTTTATAAAAATATGTATATATATTATATTCAATTAATAAAATTGGCACTTAACCTGAAACTAGCCTATTTTATACAAGCAGGAAAAGGATTCTTATTATATAAGGTAATAATTGTAGCTGTCTCAAGCAAGCTGCTACAACAGGTTGCTATAGAAATCATTGGAGAAGGCCTGTGTCAGGAATGTTTTGGTAATGGTTGACGAGACTCCTTCAATTTATTTGATTGAAAATTATAAAAATCTTATATAGCAACTGCAGTCATGAAGTTAATGATGTGGGTGCCCAGTGCTGGTCACTTCTAATTTATTGAAATTGTTTTCAGACCAAGGGGCATAGTCCCCGAATGGCGCATGAGTCGTATTGTATGGCGACATCTAGCAGATTACAACAAATTATGCGGTGTGCAGAGAGCCATGTGGGGTTAAATTGTTATGTTTATTTATTTTGTAGCAATAATAAAGTTTTATTTAGTTGTTAATTACATCTCTTTTCATTTAGAGTTTAAAATTTCTTTCACAATTTATGGTATTAGAATGGATTTTCTGAATAGACTGTTTTAACGTCTTTCATAATGGCTAACTTTTTATGTTTTTTTTATTCTTAGTAACTCAAATCCAACATATTGATGGCCTCTATGTATACTATTATCATAACCATACATACCTACCATCAAAACTGAAAAAATGGCATTTTTGCAATTGCAAGTAGAAATTTTAATATATATAGCTATTTCATTTGTTAGGCATTCAATCAAATAAAATAAAAAGTTCATTAAATGAACAATAAAATATAGAAAATGTGGCCAATTTACAGTTTCGACAATTTTCATAAGGAGCGTTTATATTATATCCTGATAAAAATAATGAATCTTAGAAAAAGTAACCTATTAACAGCTAGTCCTCTTGCACCATTTGCAATCAAATATGAATCTATTTCTGACAGACATTTGTCAGATGCAGACTGTGAAATAGGTTACAGGTTTGACAGTTTTACAGGTTCATTCAGGCAAATATTTGTTTCATGTCTGGGTGTTTCTGAGACTGAAGTCTTCTGTAGATTATGAAATCAGTTCAGACTTGTGGGTATCATTACCCACAAGATTCAAAGTTTAATAGCATTGTGGGTTTCAGACTACTGAGAATGAATGCCAGGTATCAAATCCCGAATAATAAGGAAGCTAATGTGTTAATTTACTTCATTAGACATTCAGTGTTGTAGAATCAAATATATACATTACAAATATTAATAATAAATAATATTTAAGTTTTCAGTATGGTTCTATTCTATAGTATGGTTTATAAAATGTTATCCAGGTTTTTAAATAATAAAAAATCAATTTTCAGTGTTTTAACCTTTTATAAAAGTCATTTCCTTACAACTAAAAGCTTCACAAAAGCCGAAATGGAATTGTTTCGCTTCAATATAAAGCTTTTTAGTCAAAGAGACCTGAAACAAAGATAAAAATTGGGTTAATACAAATAATAATCTTTCTTTTATAATTCAATAACTGCTGGATTCTCAGTGGTAAATGTTTTCAGATCATTATTTTTCTGAAGCTAATACATGATAGATCAAGCATCATTGAGGTTCAAATTAAAGTTCTAGATTAAATGTGCCACCTATCATTTATATGAATATTTTCTTTGTATTATTACATACTACCATGATAATAATAATAACTAAAATAATTATTAAAGGAATTAAAAAAGAAACTGTATAACATATATAAAAAGTATTAAGATAGATAGCCATGTGTGAGAGGGACATTTTAAAATGCAATCAGATCTTCTGTTGATCAATTTTATAGTATCATAATAATTTTGTTACGAAAGACTATTTCAAATAGATTTTCTAATTTTTTCTTAGTGGTTAATTTAATTTTGTAAGAAAAAAGTCCTAGAATTCTGAAACTACTGTTTCAATTTTGTGTTATATATTTTTTTCAAATTAAGAGATTCTATACCCAAAATATAACTATACATCTAAGATAATTGGTAAACAGTAAATAAAAATTCATTCATCAACAGATAGGAGTTCAAATATTGTTCTATACTTAACCTAAAATTGGTTCTGTTAATAAACATATGGGGGGAGAACTTACCGAAGCCCATGTCATCGTCAGACTCCTCAGGTTCCTCCTCTTTCTTCTCCTCCTTAGCGGCCTCAGCGGCGGGCGCGGCTGACGCGGCAGCAGCGGGTGCTCCAGCGGCGGGCGCGGCTCCAACACCCGATCCGATGTTGGTGATCAGGTCACGGACGTTGATGCCCTCAAGGGCCTTTGCGAACAGACCTGGCCAGTAAGGCTCCACGTCGACGCCGGCGGCCTTCAGGATGGTGGAGATCTTCTCACCCTGACAATAATACGTAGCATGTAAATAACACCTTTCGCGCCAAACAGCATGTCATTTATCAAAATACACGAATATACACTTTCTATGTATTCCAGACGCATGATTGAATAAATGCATAAGCTTCAATATCGAGAAATATTGAAGATGGAACTGGATAACTCAATTATAACATTTGCCGAACATAACCTGCGCACATTTTTTTCGGCGTAATACTTACAGTTACGGCGACATCATCGTCAACCAGGATGAGGGCGGAGTAAACACAAGCTAATTCAGCCTTTGATGCCATTTTTTATTTATGTACGTGCAAGTCGCCAAAAGGCCTTAGCTCACAGAGAACAAGCACGATTGACTTCTCAAATTGAAGAGAAAAAGAGACTCGGCGACAGCTGTCAGAAGCGTTCGCAGCGTTACGGTCGCTGTTTATTAAAATATTGATATTACAAGCATAAAATTATATCTATCTTTTTTTAATATCAGCATCTCTCACTCACTTTCTTGTGCTAACTGGAACAAATGACAACACAATAGTGTTGTGCTCAGTACACAGGGGTAGCCACCGTGTAACCTAGTATGAGATAGCGATATTTGTGGGAGTGTGGCCAGGTTGACACGTTTTTCCTAAGGTATCGGGAAACTTTAACCGCTCTTTAAAAAAATATAATTGCTAAAATATCGATATTTTAACTTTGAGTGGAACTACAGTGCCCATACATGCCTGGGTCACCAGCCATCACCCAGAACTAATAAAAACACTGTATAACATAAACATAATTTAAGTAAATAGCTAGTTCTGAAAATAAAAACTATTGTAATAAAAGCTAATAACAAAATAATATCTAGTCCGCCCCGTGACCACGAAATTTGTAAAGTAATCGAAACGTCGCGTGGAGAAGTTAAAAAAAGCAAAACTTAAACCAAATCCACGATAGAATCCGTAAATAATTGTTTTATTTCAAAAACAATATCTACTGCGCAACCATATGCAATTCAATACATATAAGGAAAAAGTTTAAAAAATAAAAGATAATTAATGAGGTTTGTTTTTTAATATGTAATTTAAATCTTTAATATCTTTTGTTTTAGGGAATATCAACCGTTGGACCGCTGGCCACCCCAAATAATGTAAATATTTGCCTCCAAAACGTCAAATTTCCTGGAGTCAAGCGGTTACGCCGATAAGGACAGGCTACAAAAGCTTGCATCTCTTTCTTACATGAACGTTATGTATAAATCTCTTTCGTTTTGTGTAAAAGGGATAGAACATGTGACTCCGTCTATTAGTTTCTCCGTCTACGGCTCAGTATGGAATGTGAATAGAGTTTTGTCTATGGTGTATAAAGACCATTAATCGATTTTTTTTAAACCTGTATTGTTGTATAATCTGTGTGTATAATACGTCCGGGGTGAGTCGAAACTCCGGTTCAAATAGAAAAAACACTGGAACTCTTCTTTAAAAATCAATTTTGTCATATTTTCTTACAAATAAGGACAAATAATGGTTTAAGACTCTTTTGGTTCAATAAGAAACCATGAGATTTGTAGCCCACCGGAAATTCGTACTTTACAGTACGAATTGTTTTACTTTATTCGTAAATAGATTAGGAACATAAAAGTTTAAAACTAATTTTAGACATTTACAAGCTAAGAAATATAATTTTTCATTGATACTGAATAGAAAAACACAATATCACTACTCGACCAGGGATTGGAACCTGAAACTTCTGCGTTGTAATCGTACTGTAATATAACTACGCCACCGAGGCAAACAAAAAAAAAACCAAACAATCATTTCCATCAAGCAAAACCAATTACAAATAATATGGAGGAATATTTCTGCATTTAGAATACTGTTTAGGAAATCATATTTAGAGAAAAATATTGTGTAAGCTTACTATTTTAAACATATATCCTATTTAGTTTTTTTAAACATATATCCTATTTAGTTTTTCATTATGACGGGAAGAAAGCAACGTAAAATATGTATGTAGTAAAAAAAATAAAGCTGGCAATAATACATTTTGTTATTAATTTCAAATAAAATTTTAATAATAATAAACGCAACGAAATCATGGTTTTAAATACATATTAACACAATATTTTACAAGGCATTAAGTACTTAGTAACTCACACTGGAAATTGCACATAAATTCATATCTTAAATAATTTTAGAACAATAAAATACTGCTACTGATTACAAATCCCATGAAAAAAGATGGTGTTTGACAAGCATATCCCTTACTCCCTCTTTTAAAGGCTGATTTTGCGTGTCTTTCTTGAGAGGCAATTCCCAGTCTGGATTTAAATTAAATCCAAACTGGGAGAGGATTCGAAGCTCACATTTTATTTGGACCCATCCTGGTGAATTTATAAATGACCATGGATGGTACCATTTCTGCACTACATCCACACACGAGCATAAAACTTCCAGCCATAAATGCAAAGCTTCTTCATTCAAGCCCATACAAATAAGTGTGCGCAACTTAACATCCATTTGTGCATGAGCATTGTCATGTGACAAATTGATGGCTTGTACACATCTATACAACAATTCCTCTGGGGTTAACACTTTGCCATCTTCATCTAAGCGATATGTCTTGCATAAAACCAGGCGGCTATAGACTGAATTGAAATCTTTCTCTACTTCCCTTGAAGATGCTTCTTCTATAAAAAGCCATGGATGGCACGGCCCATCAAGGAAACTTGGTCTTTTGATGCCATGCAACAGAACTCTTTTGAATGCAGGTGCTAGTACACCTCTTACAAGATGAGCTGCTTTCTCTGTAACTGAATCATCACCTGCCCTGCTATATTTCACTCCTTTCTCATCCAATAGCTTAACAAATCTTGCAGGGAACCAGCCTCTTAGTCCATTTAGTTCTCCAATCCAGCAGTGTTCATCCCTTGAGCTTATCACTTCTATAACATCATTCTTCCTGAAACCCAATTCATCTCCATCCCTTCTTTCAAAGTCTAACAGAGCTTTGGCTCTGCGTCTCTTACTTCTTGATACATTGACATATCTTTCTCTATCTGCTGCATGGCTCTGCATTGTGTAGTCGGCTGTCAATTGAACCTCAGATGCTAATTGTGGCTCTAGAGCTAAAAAGTGTCTAGCAACTTGTAGAATGGCTTCCCGGAGATCAACTAGGATTTCTGTCTGCTTTACATTCTTGGAAACTGCATCTTCATTGTTACTGTCCTCTCCAAATAGAATTGTTTGAATAACAGACTTGTTTTTCTTTATCTGACGTCTTTGGAGTTGTTGTTTAGGTAAATTGGGGACAGCACTGGGGTTGCCTACCAATGCTCCTTGGTCTGCCATCAGGTAAGCTAAATGTCTCCTTCTGTGTGTTTCAATCAATGTAGGACTCAATGTGTCACCACAAACTTCATAAATTGTCTTTATCAGTAAGTCAACATCATCTATTTCCCTTGGAATGTCAGACAAAGTATTAAAAATTTGTGCTGAGTTGGATATTTCAGTGAATCTTATTTCCTTTATTTTTAGCATTGCTAATGTCACTTTGAATAAAACTATAGAACCATCTAGAAAAAAGAGATCCCAAATCCTTAAAAGAATTTTCATGTGTACAATATTAGCATATAATGTCAAAAACCAATGCATGGTTATAAGAGAGAGCTCGATGTCATGTGCATTTAAAACCTGGTCAATACCAGGTAGGTAGTTTGCAATCAGGGTCCTCAGTACTCTCTGGTCAGCCTGTATGCCAATCAAAGTTGATGAATAATATGAAGCTGGTAATAGATCCTCAACTGTAGTGCACATTATCCAAAATGCATCTTCTTCTTCCATTAAAAGCAACAGAGATGCTGCTATCATTCCAGTTCCCTGACAATATCCAATATCAGGGTAAAGCCATGCTAAAGCTCTTAATATTCTTCTTAATCTGGGTACTCCTGTGCTTGTCGGGTGTGAAAAGCACACATTATTAGGCAGTATTTGAACCAAATCTTTTTCTATTTGCTTGCTTGTCACCAAGCCATCATCACTTGAAGCTCTCACTATATCATGATATGTGATCTCAGTAGATGCTCTCTTCTTGTTAGCTCCACAAAGGTTCATCCACACTTGCGGCCGTAGTGAGTGAGGTACACCATCCTTAACCATTTTCTGAAGTTTATCAGTCTTCTCCAATTTCCCTTCAGTTTCAGAGAAACTTATTTCCTTGCTGTAGAATTCCCACTGCAGTCTATGTTGGTCATCTTCTACAAAAGCATTGGCAAGTAGCTTATTAGAACTCTGCTCTGGTCCGTCTTCTTCTTCGACACAAAAGCCAAACTCGTCGAATCTGTAATCTGGCAAGCCTCCGCCGTGACCTTCAGATTCCGGTTGTGCCAACTTGGCCATTATATCTTGCGGTACCATGCTTGGAGTCAAGGCCGAAAAGGGCCCGCCAGGGGCCGGAAGAAGCTCATCGGCGATATTGAGCCCTCGTATCGCATCAATCACGTCTTCTGGGTCGTCATCGGCCAAAGCTGCACTGATTTTCCTTTCATGATCTTCTCGGCCCACATAGCCGACGTGGTCGCGTGAACTAAATAAAGATTTTGCTAAATCCATTGTTTAGGAGACAATTATAACACCAACAATCATTGTAAAGCTAAACTTTTGTTTTAATAAACACTTTCCCTTTGGTATTGATCACAAAATCATAATAAATAAAGGTCACACGTCAAACCTTTTTTTATCGTCAACATTAGAGATGTTACTATTTTTTCTCGTTCCACTTTAGCCTCTATTGTTTGTTAATCGATATGGAAATGAGATTTATCGTCTGGATACGTGTTGTTTGTTTTTGTATATGGTAACCTAGTCTTATTATGTCATGATCGCGTTCCATGTTATTTATAATTTTGTTACAATTCTGGCATCATAATTATGCCATCTTCTTTAGGTAATAGTGATTTTATATAGTTGTGTTTCACAAATAAGTTGCATGGATGTACTGGATATGGAATATTGTTGAATATCATACAAATATTGAATTGTATACAATATAGAAGAAAATGTCTGCTATAAAAATGTGGCGTACGCCGATAAAAAACTTGTGATACGCCCAATATCTGGAGACTTTTTGTTTTGAGTGCATAATTTTCAACTTTGAAGATTAATGGGATCATTTACTTTGTCGCAAGTATGTCCAACTATTTCTGTAATACAAATTTAAAATGTCAACATTATTGCTTCTTTTGTCACTAATTTACTAATAAGTAATTTTTGTACATATTGGAAAGTATTCATGTGGTTTTCACATTCCAACGGCCACACCAGAGTCCGTGTATTTTTACATCATAATTTACTCATTACATCTAGGCGATTGTTCGTTATTGACAAATATAAAGAGAATTCGTTTCGGCATGGTTGTTTAATTGTTACACACAGGCTAGATGTAATTTTTCATAATTCTTTACACAAAGATACAAACTACGTATGAACATACACTATGCATTAATAACTCCATAGTTTATATTAGTTGTTGACACATACTTCGTACACTAGGATGGCCGTAAAACAATGTTGCATAGAGAACTGTAAGTCCTGCTCATCAAGGAAGGAAGATGATGGTGTCACATATCACAAATTTCCCAAAGATCAAGCCTTATGTAATATTTGGAAGTCAATAACATGTTGCAATGACTCCGACTTGCCGAAGTATGTGTGCTCAAGGCATTTTTATAAAAACGATTTTCAAATGTACAAGGACTCTAAATACATATTGAAGTCAGGTACTTGTGTCCTATTGCTTGTTGGGTTCTTGTATGGTACTGCATTGAGTTTGTAGTCGGTGTAGTTATTTTGCAGCATCGTGTTTTAAGTTGGAATGTAGATATGTTATTTTCTTAATGCTACTTTAATGTTTTTGGAGTCTGTGAAATTTGATCTTGTTATCATCTATTGTCATCTAGTTATTGATAATCTTTCCAATTTCTACCAAACCATCATTTTGACTTCTTCATTTCACTACTGGTAAATATTATCATTTTGGCTGCAGGTTGATGTACAAAATCTGCTCTGGTTAGTCACCGCATTGGTACCGCTGCTGTGCTATGGTTCTATAAATTATTATTTGTAACAATAACATATTTGAGTTGAGCCTAGTTTGTTATTCTATATTTATTTTTTAAAAACAACATATTTAACACAAAGAAGGCACACACACAGCAATGTCTATTTCTCCCGCCAAACGGCAGTGTAAATGTACTGTTATGTTCCAGTCTGAAAGATAATGTAGCTAGAGTAACTACTGGACACATTGATACTTAACATCTCAGGATGGCGCACACCGTGAAATGCCAAGCATTGCTTCATAATTCATTGTGTTGTTTGGTTTTGCTACTGTCTATCAGCAGTTGTATCGCTTACCTGATGGTAAGCGATACAACATAGATTCGCCTGATGGCGAATGGCATGCTCGTCTTGCCATAAATAGCATTATAAAAACATACATATATTATATGTTTTTATTAATACCAATTATGTATGAATATAACTAACCAGCACTGTAATTGCTATGGATAAATAAAGTTATAATTTAAAAAAAAATATCCGTTACATCCAGGTGTGGCTGTGTGTTTAGAAAAATAAATATATTTTTGTCATAGTCAGTGTATTTATTATGTTCGTCTAAATATCTATTTCGATTATACCATGAATAGGACCACTGGAAATTTCTTATAAAACTAGATTTTATGCACAAAATTGGCTATACACTGCACATTTTCCACTATCACATATTTGACAACCTTTTGATCTATTTGAGACTCCAGGAATATCATGTATTGCTTCTTATTTTCATACACTCAATGAACATGAGCTATTTTCCTTTGCATATTGTTTTTTATTTATAGAATGGTAATCTATTGACATAGTCAATGCACCAAATATATTTTTTGTCTTCAAACTAGCTGATTGTTGTTATGATAACGAATACTTGTAGCTATTTTTCAAATTGTTTCTCATACATTATTATTTTAAGTTGCATTGATAAAAGCTGGTTGATGTGGTTATAAATTCGTAGAGTGCATTGTAATGTATTATATAGAAGCATGAACAATAATTATTGTGTGGTTAACATTAAGGTTGCCTTACAAAGTTTTGAATTTTCAGATGCAGTGCCTTCAATATTTCCATGGACTATGACAAAAATTTTTGACACTACAGCAATGGAGACTGTGGATAGCGTATTGGAAAAGCAGGAAGCTGCAGCAAGCACATCCGATGCGCCAAATAAATTAAATACATCCAACAGCAGCAAAGAATCAGAAGAGAATTTGGAAGCAATAAAAAAATTCATTGAAGACCAAGAGAAAGAATTTCAAGAGAAGAATGATGCAGCTAACATTGTTAAGACGGAAAATATTAAAAATGAACCTGCTAATAAAGATGTTAAAATTCATAATTCTGAAGAAACAATGGCAGTTGCATCCAGTGTTATGGATATGATTCTTAGTGAGTCGGAAGCAAAGATAGAGAAAAAACATGAAGTTGCTCCTGTGCCTAAGTATAGCATTAGTCCCGCTGATAAATGTAAGTTTTATTTTTCTTTATGTAAAGTGTCAAGTTTGAGCAATCATTTTTATAAAAATATTGTTGTTTTAGTCACAAGTGGTAGCATTTCTCTATCTGTTGGTTCAAGAATTGAAGCCAAGGATTTTAGTGAAGAATGGCATCCAGCAGAAATTGTGGAGGTTGATTTTGATGAAATGGAAGTCTTGGTCCGATATGAACCGGTTAACAAAATGTAAGTGCTCAACGTTTTTTTACGCACAGTCACAAAAAGTCTTAAATATCCAGTTATGGATTGTGTTGTGGGTAGCATAACGAAAAGAGACCTTTTGGCCAGATCCAGATCCAAAACCAATAGTTGACTCAAATATTGCGGTGCGGAGTTGAACACGCGGTGTTTCGTTCAATTAGCATTTCTTTAATGAATTGGCCATTTTTTTACACTCTTTATATTGGATTCACTTTTATTTTAGTATATTTTTATGCTTAAAGAAATGAATTACTCTTTCAAAATTTACTTAATTAGGCTATCAAAAATCAGTTATGAAATTACACTTAATTACGAAAAAAAATCTCGTTGCAAAAAGCCGATTATAATTAAACCTCAATCTAATTGATGTCTATTGTAAATTCCAATAAGGTTTTATGTATTTTTTTATTCTTCTGAAATGTCAATCATCATTTGTTTTTGGACTATGACAGTGATTATCGTGTAAAATAAGCGCAAAAGTATATCAACAAATAATAATAAATATAAATGTAAAAGTATGTATCCATATCAAACACGATACAGGAAGTCACGGAGGGTGCTCAGGTAACCCAGGTTACTGTTTGTTTTGGATAAATTAATTATGGTTACGTTTGTAACGATTTTTAAAAGGGGTAGGACGTGTTTGTTAAACAAATTTTAAATGTAATGTTTCTAAACATTTATCAATTAAAAAGTGTGTACTAATAATGAAAAGAGGAGAAATCACAGCGTGTGGTTATGGTTCGCTAGATAATCATTGTTCAAGATATTTACGATACGCATTATACATTTACACAATTTGATATAACTAGTTTAGTCGTGACCACGTAGAAGTCTTCTAATTTTAAATATGTTCTAAAAATAAATATTATTTAATGGTTTATTAAGTTGATTGAATACGACTTAAAATAACATTTTATGGCGCAAATATGAAATATTAATCAAATGTCTTTTAATAGTTATTTTCTACAAATTACGGTATGTTAATATAAGGTCTCAAAATTGATAGGCCAAAACTAAAATACCATATATCGATCACATCGTATGCGCACATCATCGTTATTGCAACGTAACTGATCTAGTCTAGACTATTCTGAATCTATTTGCCATTGAACATGTAGGCATTTATTTCTAAAAGCCGGATTTCTATTCCAGTGTTTCTAGACACGACGAATGGATAAGCGTCAGTAGTCCACGCCTACGGCCTCTTAGCGGCAACACTCCCAAAACGGAGGTTAAAGAAGAAACAAAGATGCCAGAGAAGGAAGCGCCTGTCAAAGAAGAAGTTAAAGAAGTAAAACAAGAAGAGAAGGCGAAGGTAACGTTTGCGGTTGGAGAGAGATGTCTGGCGCGATGGAGGGACAACAGACGGTTCATGGCTACTGTACAGAAGGAATTGGAGAATGGTGAGAACTAGAATTGCACTAATATATTTCGTTTATACCAAGTAGTTGAAACACATGGAAAGTTTCAATGTTATAATTACGTTAATAGGTAATTTGTGTGTTTTAATAGTATTTGGTTTATTTCATTTTATTAATCACTATCTGTCTGATATCCAAGTCTGATATCCAACTTTTCGAGTTTACACCCAGAAAATTACATTTTCTGTATTTGAACATTTTGATATTGTCTATCATTGCTCTATTGTGATTTGTGATATAATATATTTGACAGTATTAAGGATACATAGAATTAGTGTTTTCGGTCGGACTGATTATAAAATCTGCGGGATAACAATATAAGTGCTTTTTCGCGACTATATGTAATCTAGATTCCATTTATAGTTTACATGGTAAATCAATTATTTAGTCATAGTTATAATACGAAATCGACCTCTGTACTTGAATTTCCTAAGGATCATACAAAATGTTATATTCTACAGGCAGCTACGAGATAATATTCGATGACAACTTCAAATGGAAATGTAGCGTGTCCAGACTTTATAAATGGAAACCTACTGGCAAACATGAACATGTAGAGACATCGTTAAATTCTCCCACGGGTTCCGCATCGCCTGTACAATGGGGGGGACCTAGTACCATCGACTCAGCGGGCAATAAGTCAGCATTCCATACACACCTCTTCGATCCAACGCGAGATTACTTGAGCTCCAAAAGCGAGCGTCGAGAAATGAAGAGGAAATTGAACATTAAGGAGATATTCAACATCGGGCAAAAGAGACAGAAGACGAAACCAGATAAGGAAGTTACAATGTCTAAACGCCCCAGGATTATAAGGAGGTCTACTAAAGTTAAAAAACAACCAATAGTTAAGGTTGAAGAGAAAGTTGAAATTAAAAAAGAGGGATCCGGTGAGTATCTATACTACAGTGTTTGATATGTTTCAAATTTGAAAAAATTGTCAAGTGTAGTGTAGAAGTTTTGGAGAAATACAATTAAAAAAATTAAGATTATTAGATCTACATACATTATAGAATAGAATTCAAAATTCGTTCGAAAGGGATAATCTATATCAGCCCATATACGCCCCACTGCAGGACATGGGCCTCCTCTACAATCGAGAATACGACTGAGAGTGGTTAGGCCATATAGTCCACGCTGGCCTAACGCGGGTTTACGGACTTTACATACCATAGGAATCGCTATGGTATACAGGTTCTCTCATGATGTTTTCCTTCAGGCTGATTTTAGAGTCACGCTGAATGCGCGCTGACTGTCGGCGCTAACAGCTCAGCGCGTAGCTTACGGACGGAGGTCAGCGCTGACAATTACACGTTGTTCTAAAACGCTCCTTGATGCTCATACATTTCAACTGACTCACTTTAAAATCATCCTTACCGTTATAGTGTGTTGTGATTGACTATCATTACACACATGGAAGGGAACAAAACATTTCGTAACTAATATTATGTTATAAAACTGTATATGTATAAGGCCGTTAATAAATAGAAAGATTTGCATGTATCTAGATGCCGTTGCCTCCGTCAATGCAACACATACGAAACCAGAAACCATTGTATCAGAAATAAGGATTGATGTTGAATTTGAACAAGACATTGAGTTAAAAAAGGAAGATATCGTTGAAGATGTTAAAACTTCCGAGATAGCGGACTCACAGGTAGCAGATGCTTTTAAAATGGACGAATATAAAGCTGATTTAGACCCTGTAAGTAGAAGTAGTATTGCTTTAGTTTTTATTTATACACACATTATTAGTTGTATCGTAGTTATGTTAGAAATAGCATCGTAATGCAGTAAGTGTATAAATATATTGTAAATTATTTTATATTGCAATTTTATACACGTAACTTCACCAGCTACTGTTTAATAATTCACCAATTATCCTTTATTTTTAGATATGCTTTAAGTTATTTAGGAAATAGATACACATTTTCTGTTCTATTTTGGTATATTGCCTCAATTTTATTTGATTGCAATGAGTCCTACATATTCAATGATTTCTGTTAGTTGTGTTAGTCTAATTTGTTTGTCATAATCATTTCTATATTCATATTGTATTCTGCAACAATTTACCGTAAATTATTTCGCCTTAAAAATTGCAAAAAAATGTCAGGTATATTTTGACTACCTCGGTGGCACGGGCGCTCAAGGCGAAACGTGGGTGTCCTCTGCTTACCTCTTCTTGAAAAAAGCGTTAGTTTATGTATGTATGTACATATATTTTGTTATACAACAATATTTGTAACATGTAGGTGCACGAGGAAGATGTGAAACTTGAGAAGTTTGAAAAGCAAGATGACTGTAAACATGAACAAGTCATTGACAGGATGAAAGAAGTAATCAGCAAGCTAGAAGTTGGATTAAATGAAAATGAAAAAGTTTATTCCCCGAAAGTAGAACATAAAGAAGAAGTTTCAATCCCTGTCAAAGTTGATACCGAAATTAAAGAGGCAGAAATTCCAAAAACCAAAGAAGAAGAAATTCCAAAAACAAAAGAGTCCGATGAAAACGTATTCGTAGACGTAGATGGACTTGATACTGTGGAACCACCAAAACAGTCTAAAAAACTGTCAAAGATAAAGAAAGGTAAGAAGATACGATTGCTGCACGAGAAAAAAGTGAAGAAACAGGTGGAAATAGTGAAGAAAGAGATGGAAGAGATGCGGAAACAGGTGGAGGAAATGAGAAAGCAGATGTTGCGGACGCAGGAGTTGTCGAAGGGCCAGGAGATGCCGGAGAGCTTCTTGTTGCCGGGAGAGTGGTGCTGCAAGTGGTTAAACGGCCAGCCAGTGGGAACAGTTAGCGAGATTGTATGCGAGCCGAAAACGGACAGCGAGGGAAAACCGGGTTTGCCGCGGAGGAGTGTTCAGGTAAACATGAATGTAGTGACTAGAGGTGGATTATTTCAATAGTATAATCTAAAAATCGCAAGATGCTTTATAAACCCACAACATACTTGTCTGGGTAAGGTGCGTTGGGGTAACATAACAAAAGGTTGAATGGGGTAAGAACGTAAGCTCCTATAGTTCATATGAGTTTACTTTCTTACCCCTTACGCACTACCATTACGGTGTTACCCCAACGATATTTTAATCGATATTCAGATTTTTAGCAAATGCGTATTTAATACCATTAAAAAATTGATTCAATTATTTATGGTATTTAAAGTAGCCATGATTTCTAGTAGATAATTGTGTAGGTTGCTGGTTGACCAGTAAAATATTATTAATTTAATAAATAAATCGAGTTGTATCAGTATTCAGTAGATAATAATATTTTGTAAATACATATAGAGGAAATTAGTAAAATCTTGTTTGTATTGGTGAAATTGTTAGTATTATTTTTTCGTGTAGTAAGATTATAGCTTCGTTTTATTTCAAGGTGGAAGACAAGCGATTACCTCCAGGCTGGACTAAACACATGGTTCGAAGGAGTTTGGGACATTCTGCCGGAAAGTGGGATGTCGTACTTGTTAGGTAGGTAGTTCTTGATAATTTGAGGATAAAACTTTTTAAAGTAAAAGTTGAAAGAGCAGGTGGTTTAAAAATCTGTTCTTTTTTATGCACACCGCGTATATGGCTATTACTGCCATACGTGTTATTCTATGTCGTGTTCTAGTACACCATTTTCTTTTTTTTCTCTTCTCTCTGTCATGATACCACTAAGATAAGCTATAAGAAGTTGTATCTTCTTTATGTTCAGCCCAGAAAACCGCCGCTTCCACACCAAAACAGACATGAGGAATTACCTTGAAAACAACCCTGATGAAGCTCTAAAACCGTACGAATACGCGCTAATGGATTTCGGAGTACATTTGAAATTATCTCGGCGCATGGGTTGGATATCGACTACACCAGGTGGCGTTGCTGACGGGCCCTCAGTGTCTTCAAGTATATTGAGCTGCACCTCGCCTCTGATCAAGAAGAGAAAGAAATCGGAGAAGAAAAGAGAGAATAAGAAGATGCCTTTGAAAATGAAGATAGTTGTGCCTCCTGAAAGTGTGAGTATGGACAAGTTTCAAGTTCAAGTTTATACCAAGAAAAATCTCCTCGCATCGGTAACTTCTTAGTCCGTTATTAAATATGTTTTCGCACCTACAGGTTGCACACGAGCCGATCAATATAGACACCACATCAGACACAGTACACACGCCTGAACCACCCCTCAACACAGTGGCTTTAGAAGACGGATACGGTAAGTGCATTACAATTAATCTACACATTCATTATCAGTCTGTTGCAGTCCACTGCTGGACAAAGACCCCTCTCTAGATACGCCACAGAGTCTGCTTTATGCAAATCGTCCTGCCATTTGGCCAGAGGACGTTCTACGCTACAATTAATCTACTACATTCTAGTCATTATTCCCTACTTATTTTTTAACTTGTAATTATTTTTTCTAGTGTACGTCGGCTCGCTCAAAGTTCAAATAATCGAGAATCTTCTCCGATGTCCAGCCGAAGGTTGCTTCAAGAATTTCCGAAACAACACGCTATTACAGATGCATATAAAACATTACCATAGAGAGCTAAGAGAAATGTTAGGAGATACTCCGAAGGTCTTGGATTTGGCGTATGCCAGGACAATGCCAGTGGACCCTGATCCGCCGAAACAAGTTGATTCTAAGATCATTAAGGTCAAAATACCCAAGCCACCTAAACGTGAAGAGCCGAAACGAGTGGAACTAGAGTCTTTGGACATCAAGCCTGATTTAATACTTGATACAGCACCTAAAACACCAGCAAGCCAAGAAGGAGATAGTATTCCTAAAGTGCAGGACTCTCCTAAGTTACGCGATGCGTTGATCAACAAGCCGGTGAAGAGACCAAGGGTATTACTTCCAGTTAGAAGACCAGAGTTTGACCCAGAACCAACTAATATCGAAGATTTTGATGCCGAGTTACCAGAGATTCCACCAGAGAGCAACTTGATAGATGTGTTGGATTTCGAAAAGGCGATATCTACTCACACGGTGACTAAACCGGAGAAGCGGAAGAAGGGAGACAAGAAACGGAAGTCATTGACTCTGATGCCGCAGAAGCACAGCGAAGATGATGAGTGGTTAACGGCGACTTCTGATGTGGAGACGAGGTCTAGTTTCCCGCGTTCTGGTACGCCTGACTCGAAAATGGCCGAAGCAACGCCGATGCAGGAAGTAAGCGCTATGTCCGCGGATTCTAATGAGGAACAGAAGGATTCCCACAAATACATGTATAATGAGAGTGAGTATTGCTTTTGCTTAGATGTTTGCACGTCTGTGTATTGTTAGGAAGGAAGCTTTAAACATACTAATTGATAAATTTACTGGTGGTAGGTGTCTCATATGTGAGAGGCCCTCTGGGTGGGTACCACCGCAATGTCTATTTCTCCCGTCAAACAGCTGTGTAAATGCACTGTTGTGTTTCGGATTGAAGGGCATTGTAGCCAGAGTAACTACTGGACATATATTGAGACTTAACATCTTATGTCTCAGGATGGCGAGCGCAGTGGAATGCCAAACATTGCTTTGTTATTCAAGGTGTTGTTTGGTTTTGCTACTGTTCATGAGCGGCCGTATCGCTTACCATCAGGCGAACGACATGCTCGTCTCGCCATTTATTGCAATAAAAAAAAAACAATTGTGCTGCCTACTTTTTATCTTTTCTAAATGGAAAGTACGCCATAAACAGCGGGTGGTTTGACTTTCTGAAGCTATATTTATCCAACCTACACGGCCTGTAACGTGGCCCATGATTCGATCCACTTCAAAGTTTTTTCAACCCATTCCGAAATAGACTTTTCAATCGACCGCGCTCATCTAATCCACTTGGTTGACTCCACATACCTTCGTAATTGTTGTACAGCACTCTATTATAGTTTGTGATTGATGTGTGTCTGTGTGTGCAGACGGTGAGCGCGTGAAGATCGTGCACATGAAGCGCGAGGAGATCATCAACTGCCACTGCGGCTACCGCGAGGAGGACGGGCTCATGGTGCAGTGCGAGCTGTGTCTGTGCTGGCAGCACGCGCTCTGCCACAACATACACAGCGAGGCGCAGGTACACACGCACACACACACATCTACATACATACATACACATTTACACACAACTATACACATACACACAAAAGTACACACAAACACATCTCACAAATACACACAAACTATACACAACTAAACACACATATCTACACACATACACATCTACACACAACTATACACATACACACATACATAGCAGAAAAACTAGTTCGCTCTGAAGTTGACGCGGAGGGAAAGCGGGGTTCACAAGGCAGCAATATCCTTCGAGTTCACTTTGGACAAGTTATACTGCGTTTACTCTACGATCTGTTAACGTACAATGTGTTTTTTAAGGTTGTGAGATTGTAGGATGGGTACTATCTTAAACCATTTTTGGTTGAGTATGTTTTTGAATACAATCAAAAGAGCCATGCTAGTCTCGAATTTATTCACACAAAAGTTTTATTAATATTAATGTATTTAAAAATGCTTAGAAAGAGGAGTCACTAAGTGCGGTAATTAAAAAAAACTTTGTCGTTATTAAAACTTTTGCTTAATATCAGCTAATCCAAAAGAATACATTAATTTGACACAATAATTAATGACCTTATTTATCCAGGTGCCAGAGAAATACACGTGCAGCATATGCCTGAACCCGCGGCGCGGTCGGCGCTCGCAGCGGTTCCTGCACGACCAGGACCGGCTGTACGAGGGCCTGCTGCCGGGGGCCAAGCCCTGCGACATGCTGCGGCGCTCGCACGAGCTGTCCGGCAACCTGCTGCGCATACAGGACGCCCTGCACGCGCTCAGGGTCAAGTGCTATGTTGCTAGGTATTTTTGAGGATTTTAATGTTATTAGTTAATCACATATGGCTCTTTATTATCTTTCTTTTGGCTTTTTATATTAAGATAGAAATTGGAAAGATATCATGATCACATTAGTGCCTCAGGCATTAAGTTCTCGTTTATACTTTGTAAATAACATAAATAAATAAATATTTTTTTTGGAATACATCATATAAACATAATAATATATGTGTATTTGAAATACTTGTTACAATTATGACCAAATTACAGCTATAAATTAATACAAAAATAATAGGTAAAATATGTATGCGAAAAAACATATATTACATTCCTTTAACTTTTTAAAAATCTACATATTTAGCCTACAAAAATAATGCTAAAAATATAAATGCAAACATTTAATCGTTTTAACTTTTTAAGGCTAACATATTTTACCAATTTCATTATAACTTAAGTTACTTTCATAATAATTTCAGCAAAAAAGACCATCCCAAACTGTACCTGTGGGCCAAAGACTGGGAGCACGCGGAGTTGTCGTACACGCAAGAGAAGCTCAACTCGGACTACACGGACCTGAACATCATGATCAACAGCGTTGGCAAGGAGAACATGCCCATCAAGCCAGAGGACATCAAGGATATGCAGCTGGACATCAGGGGCACGCTGTGTGATGATCAGGACTCTGACAGGTTTGTTATAAAAGTAGACTATAGTGATATATAGTATAATAGAAAAATAGTGATCCAAAAATCCCGACGCCAATGCAAGAGATTTGCGTCTTGTATAATATATGAGGGTATCAGAAACAACAAGTTACTTTTTGGTTCCCAAAGTACCCACATCCGTAATAAATTATCTTCACAGAGCAGGCAGATTTTTGTTATATTAAAATACAAAACTAAGTAATATTTGTGGTATGTTTTGAAAAATATTGATAGCAGTTTTGGTCATTGTAGTCCAGATGATAACTATTTAATGTCATTAATTTAAATTAGTTATGTTATTATGGTTCCAATATCCTAAAATAAAGTTGATTACAGGTTCTCGCAGCGGACAGACAGTCAACTGAGTAACGTGCTGTTGAATAACTTGCTGTCGAGTCCTGGCGGTGCATCACTAGATCTGCCCATAAGCACATCCGAGCTGGAGACTCTTGCCAAATCTGTTCAAGGTAAGGTCAAATAGTAAGTTTTTGAAGACGCAAATGTATGCGCTCCCTAATACTAAGTAAATAAATAAATTCAACAGTCACATACATACTTCTGACCCCAAATTAAGATTAATTAAATCTTCAGTTGCGGGTATCAGAAACTACGAGAGACTTTGCGGTTTCACAAACACCCAGACCCGATACAAATATTTCTGCTGTTATTAATTGTCCTCCATAGAATTTAAAAAACGAAAATATATCATAACCATTTTTCACAATTAATATTACACACACAAAATTGACTATTCAGTTTCTTCTTTATATGTGTTCGTCAAAAAGAACTTACATCTTCATAGATTACACGAGATCGTAATAATATTTTAGCCGTTTGGCTTTGTGAATCACAATCGCAAATCGCGATATTTAGCTTATACAAATATCTTGTGAAATGCTATTATCGACTTGCTATTTGTGATTGCTATTGCTATTTATTCCAGCACTATATGAAGTGTTGTGTTGTCGGCAGAGCAAGTGTGCGCGGGCGTGGTGTCGAGCGCGCCGCAGCCCGAGGCGGCGATCGAGAGCGGCGCGTGCCGCGTGCGCCTGCTGCGCCACCTGCAGCGCTGCCACGCGCTCGTCGACGCGCGGCTCGACTCCATCGAGGCGCAGGTGGCCGGTAATGATGCACACCACACTCGTACATTATTATGTAGATTCTCTTTAAATTGGAATGTAGGGTGTGACGAGTATGACATTCGCTTATTGTAAGCAATACGAACGCTCATGGATAGTAGCAAGACCAAATGACACGATGAACAAAACATTGTTTGGCATTTCATTGCGACATAAGATTTTAAGTCTTAATTTGTCCAGTAGTTACTATGACTACTATATACTTCAAACCGAAACACAACAGTGCATTTACACTGGTGGTTGCCGGTAGAAATAGACATGTGACCAGTTCTGATGATTGACTCTTACATATTATACTTGAGGGCTATATTGTAAGTCATTTGGGGTACTTAGTAAACTTTGTATTTGGGGTTGATTGTTGGATGAAGACATTGGTGTTGAACGAAAAAAATATCAAAATTGTACTTTTAAGAAAATTCGCGTATTTAGGGATATTTTTTCTTTTTGTCGAATTGAATAAGTTGTGCATATTGTTTAGTTACAGTTTGTAATAAAATTTAACGTAATCTTTCAGAACTGGAATCTCAAGATCCTTCGTTCGAGGACGACGAGACGCCGGACTTCTTCCCGCGCACCAAACACACTGTTCAAATGTTACTACGAGACCTGGAAACGATGGAAGAACTAGGAGTCATCACTTAAACATGACGTTGTTTGCCTAATAACCAGTGCTTTAATCCATACTCGAATGATACATAACTACATGCCTAATTAGTGGCAGGGCAGATACACAGTGTTTGATCTGTATGTTGTAAAGAAACCACAGGAAGGAAAGTGGAAGGATGTAGGTTACAGGGGAAATACCAAATGGAGGCCTACACTAAGCAGTGGGCTTTTATGGCTTAGGTTAATGATGAAGGAAGCTACTTCGGACAATGAAGACTGCTGGTAGTGCTGATGATTACAGATATGACAGAAAAATAACTTTTTTTTAGCATTGAGTTTGTTTTTTCTTTTGGCCTTTTCTCCCACCGCTTAGTACCTTGTGAAGTGGCGTATATCATAAAACATGTGATGTTTAAAGTATGTAGATCTCTAATTAGAGAAATGAATGAGCTTTGAGTTTATTCTAGAAATGTATTATTTCCTGTACATTATTGTTTTAATATGTACTAAGTTTAATTTGTAAATAAATATACTAATAAAAATTTCTTATTTGTTTTTCTTTTAATGATTAGATAGCTAGACGACAAGTTATAACAAGACAATAGTTAGATAACAAGACATCCTTGTAGTGAAGGCTAATAATACCACAAAAGCTGTTGAAATAAAACATACTTAGAAAAATTTAGTACAATTTAATTATCTTAAAAATATGGAAATACATTCAACCTTCATAGAACTTGGGGAGTTGGTCACCCAAGATAACAGAGCGTTCCACACCAGCCTCAGTGATCACACCGAGACGTACCACACCACCAGATGAACCATCACGAAGCATGGCTAATGTCAGGGTGTCTGTGACAAACTTCATCGCTTCCTGTTTAGTCATATTGGGCTTGAAGTTAGCGTCAACATAACCATATACATATGAGGAACCGGATCCACCAATGGAGACTGCTTGACGTTGCACCATACCACCGATTGGTACTGAGTAGATTTGTGCTGTAAAATCAAATTTGACATTATAACTAAGTCTGGATGGTAACCCTTCTATTTCATGAATTAAGTACTTTTTAAAGGTAAGTGGGTTTACTCTATGAAATGATATGAACTTCGAATTTTCGGACGCTGTACTTAAAACTTCTCTAATGTGCTTAGATACTCCACAAAACTAAGTTCGGAAAAAATTATAAGTATAATAGAGAATATTAGTGATTTTTAGAAGTGGAAAACTTATATACTCTGAGCATCCAAACATTCAAAGTTCGTATCATTTTTATAGAGTAACCTCCAAGGTTTTGATATACAAGATACCATAGCAAGTTCAATAATGACACAATGAAATAAGTTCTTCATATCTCTAACTCATAACAAAATCACTTAGAAAGTAATTGGAAATCAAAATGACCTAGGCATATAAACCCAAAATAGTTTGTCATTCAGGTGTTTGTTGCCTAGTTAGCATCATATCAAATCTTCAAATAGAGCATGAGTCTAGAAGTTGCATAGCCAAGTTTACTGAACAAAACATTACAAATACACACCTCCCTTCTTTTTGTCCCATCCAGCAACTAGAATACCGGCCACAAGTGAATCACGGTAGTTGTAGCAGAGCTCACGGAATATAGCTGCTGCAGTTTCCACTAGTGGCGGCTCTCCCAACTCCATCTTGTGGAAATCTGTAATATAATATTTGTTTAGTGAAAAATTTAGGATAACAAAAAATGCACAAAATCAACTGTAGCAGATATAAACGTTTGCATAATTTATACACAGTTTTAAAATCAATTTTAGCTATCAAATGTTTTGTCTACTTCGCTCAAACTAAATTCAAAGCTGTTCAAGAGACTATTATTTGACAAGTTTAAGTAAATGCATATGTAGTTAACATAATTTTGGCTAGCTATTCATAATTAGCTTCAATCAGAATAAGCTTGATCTATATGAGTTTACTGGTTTTGATTGTGTTGCCCAGTCAGGCAATAGTTAGTAACAGTCTTCAGTCTCTACCCCTATCGCACCATTCTGTATATTACTATATGTTTAATTATGTGAGCATGTAACAGAGTTTTAATTAATGTGTTAAACAACAACACCATTATTACAAGTCAATCAAATTTAAATTATTTTGTTACACTATTGAGCAAAACAAGAGGTTTTCTCACATGGAGGTCGTCAAGTAATAAAAACTTACTCAAATGATAAGTAACAATGTCGGCGATCGCCTGGGTATCGGCAGCGGATCCCGACCTACAGCAGTATATATGGTCGGTGATTCTCGTGAGCTTGTCGGTCACTCTGTTGGCGATGTACGCGCCGGTGGTGGTCCGGGAGTCGGCGCCTATCACAACACCGCCATCGAACTCGCACGCCATGATCGAAGTACCCGTGCTGTGTGGAGCGTTCATCCACTCCGGAAGGCAGGGATCGGTGTATGAATTTACAACTGATGTCGCCATTTTACTGGAAAAAACACACTTTTATAAATTTAGGATGACTTTGAAGCACTTTTACATGTATTGAGGACGAGGAGCGGTGATTTATTGAAGAGAAATGTTAGGTTTTTTTGTTGACTGTTGTTGTGTAGCGTCATTATGGTGCAGGTTATTGGAAACGATGTTGTTTTCATATGAAACGTAAATAAATGCTTCGTAATAAGGTTTAAAGAATGAAAATAAAAATTAAGTCATAAAATACTTACATGATTTAGTAATTAATACAGAAATAAGTGTTTTAGTTTTTGGATAGTCACGATATTTTTCCGGCGACAATAGTCTGTCAAAGCTAAACGTCAAACGAAACCGTCAAATCATCTTTGTTAATGTTTACGCAATATTTTAACATGTCCATTTTGTTTATATTTTAAAAATTTGATTTAATTATACAATATTAAATATGCATAAAGTAAATTTAAGCGAATATGTATAATTTATAAAAATACTGCCAGATAAATAAGGAAGTAAGTTCTTCTGAAAGGTTATTATAGAATCCGATAGATGTCACTAAAGTAAAATGTCGAAATGTTAACAAAAATGGAATGTCTGCTAGGGTATCGCAATTCGCAATGGTTAATAACGATGATTTCATTGGTCAGTTATATTAATGCAATTTTGAGTATACTCAATTATTATTTGAGACCACGTGTAATCGTATGTAACGTTATTTTGAGACCCCCCTTGGCAATACTGATAGCGAGCTGGCCGTGAAACAATAGGCTGAGGGTTCGATTATTTATTTATTTATTTAGCTTTAATTTCCTACACATGTGACACTAATATATACATATTTATATATTTAAATCTATTTAGTATTTAGTTATTTTCTATTCTCTGATGTGTGGTCCCCTTTTGGGTAAAAGCCTCCTCCATCTTTTTCCATTTGTCTTTGTTAGTAGCTATCATCATCCAATTTTTTCCTGCTACTTCTACAATATCGTCTATCCATCTCTTCTTTTGTCTCCCCACGCGTCTTTTGCCTGTTGGGCCTGTCCACTTTGTTACTAGGTAGGTCCACCTGTTGTCTTGGTATCTTGCTATATGTCCTGCCCATCTCCATTTTTGGCGTAGGCTGTATTCGAGGGCATCTATTATTTTTGTTTTCTTTCGAATTTCTGTGTTCCTTGTTTTCTGTATTCTTCTTAGTTTTAAGATGCTTCTTTCCATTGCATGTTGGCAAGATATTATTTTGTTCTTTATTCTTTCAGTGTATACCCACGTCTGGCTTGCATAAGTTAAAGATGGGAGTATGCATGAGTCCATTACTAGTTTTTTTGTTTTTAGGTCATAGTTTCCTTTTAAGATTTCTTTTTGTGCCCAGTATTTTTTCCAAGTTATATTTCTTCTTCTGTCAACATCATTTTCTTTATTATTTGTATGGAAGGAAACCAGTTTGCCTAAATATACATATTCATCTACATATTCTACTATATTTCCTCCAATTTGGATAGGCTTTTTGTGGCTGTTTGTCATTATTTTTGTTTTGCTTGCATTCATGTGTAGACCTCTTTTTTGGCTTTCTGAGTCTAGTTTCTGTATCATGTTTTCTAATTCAGCGGCTGATATTCCAAAAAGGACGATGTCATCCGCAAACCTTAAGTGTGTAAGCTTTTTGTTTAAAATCCATATACCTTTATCCCTCCAGTCAATATTTCTAAAAATGGTCTCTAACACAGCTATAAATAGTTTAGGGGAGAGAGGGTCTCCCTGTCTTACTCCTCTTTCAATTGGAAACTCTTTTCCTTGTCGTTCTAGTTTTATTTTACTGACACTCTTGGAGTAGATGTTCTGAATGATGTTAACATATTTTTTATGTATGTTATTACTTTTTAAGGAATTCCAAATAGATGAGTGTGTTATGCTGTCGAATGCCTTGGAATAATCAACAAATGCTATATACAGGGGTTTGGAAAATTCTTGAAATTTTTCTATTACTTGTTCTATTACATGTATGTGATCAATTGTAGAGTAGTGAGGTCGGAAGCCAGCTTGTTCTATTGGCAGCCGGTTCCGGTGCCGAAACTGTTAACACGTACGTCAGACAGCTCCGTCGCTTATAAATAGAAAAACGGTGCTAAAGTGATTTAACATGTAGCAAATGGTGAAAATAAAGTAAATAAATTATCAAAGTTTGTGATTACGAAGAAAGCACAGTGAAAAAGTGTCAAATTGTAAAACTGCGAACTTTATAAACAACATAACCTATAAATAAAAATCATAGACAATAGAACAATAAGTGAATTAGTTTCCCGCGTTATATTAATACAGACTTACTGTGATTCATAAACGTCAGTTGTCACTTAACATAAACGTCAAAGTCTCGAGCACGGTCAAAGACATAGGCCAAAGATTTATACCATTAGAGCAAGATGGATAAAAGTATGGAGTTGTTGCTGTCAAAACTAGAAGAAAAACTTAACAAACAAACATTGATAATATCTAAAGAAGTAACTAAACATGTTATGCAAGCGCTAGACGAAAAACTGAAATTACTCACTGAAGAAAACAAAGAGCTCAAAACAAAAATAACAAAGCTCGAACAGAAAGTTGATTCTATGGAAAGAAATAAAAGAAAAAACAATTTAATATTTTTTGGTATGGAAGAAAAAGGGAAATCTGAAGCGGAACTGGTAGATTACATTAAGGAAATTATTGTCGACATGGGTGTACATATAGAAAGCCAAGAAATCGCTAACATAAATAGAATTGGAAAATACTCTGACAAAAATCGACCAGTAGTGGTGACATTCACAACATTGTGGAAAAAACACCTGATACAAAGAAACAAATCCAATCTTCCTCAAGGCATATATTGTAACGAAGACTACCCAAAAGAAGTGCTAGAAACAAGGAAAAAACTTCAACAAACCCTAGAGGAGGAACGGAAAAAAGGCAATAAGGCATATATAAAATATGATAAACTAGTAGTAAAATCACCACTAGACACAATTCGTGAAAAGAGAAAAAGAGATAAAACAGAATCACCAAATTCACAGAACACACCAAAAAAACAAGTGACTAGTGACAGAGTAAACACAACAAAGGAGTACATGTCTGAACCAACAGACACAACGAAAGAAGCAACAATTCCCACAATACTGAACTATATGACACGAGGAAGATCTCTATCAATGTCGGAACCAACAAAAAACTAATAACAAACCCCCATAACTGGAACCATAACAAAACAAAATACACAACATTTTGCCATAAAACAACAACATTAATAAAACATTCCCCAAGCCGGCTGGTCACCGTGGGGAAAAAAGACCATCACCCACCATCTATAAAGAAAAACCCAATAGATAAAAACAATCAAAATCCTAAAAGGGAACAGTGCTTAAAGATTTGCACATTCAATGTAAGATCGTTATCAACAATTACAAGATTATTAGAATTGAACAATGCAATTGAAAAAATAAAATGGGACATTATAGGGCTCTCGGAAGTTAAAAAAATGGGATGTACCATAGAAGAACACAGTGATTACATCTTCTGCTATATTGGGGAGACAATAGGTTTACATGGAGTTGGTTTCTTAGTAAAGAAAACTTTGAAGAACAACATTGTAAGCTTCTTAGGTATCTCGGAGAGAGTTGCCTTGCTAAAACTTAAATTCGATGACATGTCCTTATCTTTAATACAAGTTTATTCTCCGACTGAAAGTGCCAGCGATGAAGATATCACAATATTCTACAATGACATAAGAAGAGCACAAAGTTTAGCAGATAAAAACACTATAATTATGGGAGATTTTAATGCCAAAATCGGACAACAAAAGCCCCATGAAAATATGATCATTGGAAAATATGGATATGGAAAGAGAAATACCAGAGGAGAATACTTAATAGAATATGCATATGAGAATAAATTGTCTGTGATGAACACATATTTTAAGAAAAGATATTCACGGAAGTGGACTTGGTTATCACCGGACTGCAAAACAAGAAATGAAATAGATTACATACTGAGCACAAACCCAAAATCAATTATAAATGTGGAGGTATTAAACGGAATAAACTTTTCATCAGATCACAGGATCATAAGATGCTCCGTAAAAATCAAAACATCAAAATCCAGTCGCAGCTCGTACAAAACCCCACTCAATACTCTGAAATCTACACATGAGAGAAATAATTACATCAAAAACTTAAAAGAAAACTCAGAATCACTAGGTAGAAATATAGATAATATGAAAAGTATACAAACTCTTAGTAATAACATAGAAGAAATAATTAAAAAAAGCATACAATTAAAGGAAACAACTGAAAATAGCTGTAAAAAACATAAAGTAATTAGTCAAAGTACATTAAATTTAATATCAAGAAGATCAATACTACTAGCCAAAAAACCTAAATCAAAGGAAATAAGAAATGAACTTACACATCTATATAAGGAGACAAACAGGTCAATAAGAAAGGATTATGATGCATACAGAAGAACAGTTATAGAAAAAAATATGTCAACATTCCGTAGTTCAAAAAGAGCATATAGAGAACTGACAACCCATAAAAATTGGATACAGAGCTTAAAGGATGACAAGAGGGACATAAAAGAAAGAGAAGATATAATAAAACATGCAACGAATTTCTATTCACATTTATACAAAAAACCAACAACAGAAAGTATGCAAGAACAAACCAATAAAGACATGGAAGAAGAAGTTGGACCAGAAGATACTGCATTAGAGACAATAAGTGAAAGTGAGATAATAAGACACATTAAGAAACTAAAATCCGAAAAATGCCCAGGACCAGACTTAATTACAAATGAAGCCATAACATTAGGAACCTCTGTATTAGTGAAACTCCTATATAAACTTTTTAACCTAGTAATGGAAAAAGAACGAGTGCCAACACAGTGGTGTCAATCGCACATAACACTAATTTACAAAAAAGGTAACCCACTGGACATTAATAACTATAGACCCATTAGCTTACTGTCAACCATCTATAAACTCTTCTCATCAATAATACTGAGCAGAATATCACCGGACATTGATAAAAATCAGCCAATAGAGGGTTCGATACCCGTACCTAAATATTTATATATGGTCAGGGTGTTTATCTGTGGTGTTTATGACGACAAATATCGTCTCTGATAATTTCAGATACCCACGGGCTAGTGGTCTATCCTCTGCCCTCGGGCCCAGAGTATATTTTATATACGGAGCTTAGCTTTCTACGTTCTGAACCCACGGACTACAACACAAGACGTGTATTTTAGTGTGTGGTCATAACTATGTGTGTGACTGTTGGATGAATTCATTGAATTTTGGGCCACTATTGCCTCGAATTTAAGTAGTTAGTTGTAATTAGTTCGCATTAATTTGTAATAGCGATAGTCCAATCCTGATAAATAGGTAGAGTAGTATAATAAATACTTTGTTCTATACCTACTCATAATATTATCTTATTTTTTTTTTATGTTATCGAGGGCAAACGAGCACGCGGTTCACCTGATGATTTATTTCAATTATAAGGCCTTAGTATTTTAAATATAGAGGGAGCGCAGTTGTAAAATCACGTCATCAAGAACGTTGATGTTTTTTTGTTCGTAATGTTGGAGGCCTGCGCTGTACACTGTTAATTTTCAGAAAATTGAGCTAATTATTGTGGTAAATTCCTTTTGTGACCGAACCCAGTTTAAACTTTAAAGCATATTTACTATTTATTATGCGTCTAAAACGTGTTATAGGAGAATTCACTAGCTTAAACTATTTTATTTAGTTTTCTTCTTCTAATAATTATATTCCTAACAGGAAGGCAGAAAAAGGCGGTCCGGTACCGCCATTTTTATCTACGTTTTTGAAGTATATACCATAATAGGGGGCGCTATAATAATAAATACTCTAAGGTTGAGGCTTTATATTGTAACGTCATCATACCTATACGAGTCCTAATTTTCGCATAATTAACTATACGCCTTCTAAGGAATTTAATTTTTTTATTTCAATTTTTCGAAAATTGTGCGAGATGCACAATATTCATATTTACAGCTACTGAGCATAAACTCATAATTTCCTTGTCATCCCAATAATTAATTTGGCCTCGTTGTAGTAGTCCGTTGGTGTATGTCTTGCAACATTTGATAAAATTAGCCACCAAGGCTTTTTCAAACAGCAAAGTGTTGTTTTTTTTCATACCCCGAGATGCCCTTATAGCAAAATTATGGTTACGTTGTTTTATTCCCTAATTTATCTGAGGGTAAGAAATAGGCCTCTGCATCAAAAAATATACTTTAATGCGGTTTGATGATGTGTAAATACAGTTCGAATAAATATATGTCTTTATGTTCTAGCAAAACACTTACTTGGACTTCTGGATGAAAAGCGATCACATAATATTATTTTTGTTATTTTTTTGATTAATTTGCAAACCAAAAGCTTACATACATAGCAATAGATATCAGGAAGTAGGTATAATAAATAAATTACCATTTACGGTGACATGTTCGCTAAGTGACAAAGCTCTAAATTTGCAATAAAAAATTGTCCATTTACAGGTATTTCCGATTATTATAACTTGCTTGTCCGTCTGTTTCGAATAGTTCACTGAAGTCTAAACTATCAGCCTCGGTATATTCCATTTCAGAATGCAGAGAATTTGAACGTATCTGTTGAATCAATCTCACCAAAACTGTAATATATTAATATAAGCCCGTACCTGTGGAAACGCTGTGGATTGTAGATTTACCTAAAGCGTACTGCATATCTACATATAGAAGATATACAATGTACAATTGTTTATTTTCCCAAATAACATAAAAATAAAATGAGCTGAATATGAAGGTCTATACAAGACACGACTTTTTGTCTCAATGCTGGCCACTAATATGTTAAAAGTAATTCATGTGAGTACAAAAAGACTTTGAGCCAGCGTGGCTAAGAAGCCGTGTCTCCTTTTATCCAGTAAAATAACTCGAAAGAGCCTATGTCCAGCCGTGAGAACTGAGACCTAAACGAGCTAACGAGTAAAAGTACGAGAAAAGGTACCTTTCTACCAACATTACGTTTTTTCTATATCATTAAGTTCTGGGGTATAATTTCCCTTTAAGTACAAATAAAAAAAACGCTAGTAATATTACTATCTCCGGCAATAACATTTGCCAATATGCGTGATGGAGTATTTGCTAGCTAAAAACGTCTAGTCATCGCGGTGCGTGGGTGTCCCACTCATTAGCTTCCCTTGTCCCACCAAAAAGGTTTCATAAAAAAAATTAAATTCGCTACGCGCCATTTTGTACGTCATCCCAAAAACGATGTTTATTTAAAAAGTTATAAAAGACTTCTTGTGAATGGACGTGCATGATAAATCACCTTTTTATTCGACATTTTTATTCAAAAGGAATATCGAATTTATATTTATTCATGAAGTTTGCGATTCGCCACCGTTGTTCACGATAGCACACGTCTTAAAGAAATCTGCGATTGATCAAGCACGTGAGCGATCTTGATACTTTAAAAATTAAATAAAAAGTTGGATGGGTTCAATGTGAAAATAAAGAATAAATATTTAATTAAATGGTTTGAGAAAAAACGTATTTCCATACTGGTAAGTGAAAAAAATTACAAATATGCCTGTAAAATATTTAAATAGGCTAATATTATGTGTACATGTTAAAGAGAAAGGTTCTCCGATAATTGTTTTGTACGTAAGGATGAAAATATTTTGCATTCCTTTTTAGAACAACTTTTATTTTATATCCAATTTAAAGTAGTGCTCAAGTATCAATACCGTTTTTAAAATAATATTGCTCAGCGGCATTAAGTAGGCGTATTATTGAACCTCGCGAGCGGGTGCCGCACGCTCTATGCTCTATGGAAGTGCTTGTCAATCTCGCTTGAATAATGACGCGTGCGGTGGCGACATTTTGTTATTTATTTATTTTATTTTATACTACCTTTGAGAATAGGTTGTGTAGAAGGGACATGAGATATTTGCCTACAATCAACAATATCACTGTAGAGAGATCTTTAGGCTTATGACTAAGCCTAAGCTTTATGTATAACTATACCTACATTATACATATTCACAGTATAAGTACTTAACTTTTAAACATTTTCTGTACCGACACACTTATATAGCATAGCACGACATATCTCTACAGTTTAATTACGGGCTTCAGAACCTCTATTTTTTGTATTATGGTAATTAATAATAGCAATTAAATGCACTAAACTAATATTATAAAGAGGAAAGATATTTTTTCTTGAATATGCTTTGAAACTATGGGACTGATTAGGAAAATATTTCACTATTAGAAACCTACTTTATCCCTGATTGACATGGCGATATAATATTTTTAAAAAAGTGCACCCGGGAGGAATTGGCCGGGTCGCTAGTTTAGAAATAAAATATGGTCTACCTTTTTACTTACCTTTGCTGCTAGAATAGTCCGCGAAGTAGTGTCACATCTACACAATTTATAATCTATAGCCCGCAACTCCCCCGCAAGCGGGTAGACAATGGCCAGATGTTGATATTTTTTCCGACATTACAATGTATTTTGAGTTGTGATAGTCAGAGATCATTGTTGGCTGATGGCTGTTTCCGTTGAGCGAACACCCCGGTGACCCAGTCAGCTGAAATGTCAATTCGATATCAAAGACCCATGAAAATAGAAAAAAATCATTGGGGTTTAATATATTGACATAGCCTGTACATTATTAACGGCTCAAGACCATGTGGTTTTAAAAAAACTCGGCTATGAATTGTAGAGTTAAAAACTCTTGGAAATTAGCGATGAGAATTATTACCTTGGCTGACATTTTTAAAGTGAATCTCAGCAAGTTAAAATATGCAGTATTTTAATGACTATATTTTGCTGTAAGGCTATGCGTTTTTATTGCCAATTTGGTGTTCGCCCTTATCGGATTATTTTTGTAATCTCATCAATTATTTTGAAAAGCAAAGACACACTTAGAGGATCTCCTTAGATATCCTATCCTAAGATATGATACTAGGACTTTACTTTTACATTCTAATTGTACATGTAAGTGTTTTTTTTCTAAACTCGCACTAGGCCAGCGTGGTGGCCTATATAGCCTAGCCACTCTCAATCGTACTCTTGATTGTAGACAAGGCTCGCTCTTGCAGTGGGACGTATATGAGCTGATAAAATACAGTAAGAACGTATTAAATAAACTTACATAAAGAGGCAAATAATTTCTTCACTTTTCCTTCAATTTTATTGCGAGATGAAATTACATCAAAGCTATTTTTTTGGCTTCCGTCCAGATATTCGAACTAGCTAGTACTGAAACCTTAAGATTTCCAGTCAATAGAAAATAAGTACCTAGTACCTACGTTAAATAAGTATGAAGGTGGGTTTACATTGGATGCTTTTGCGTGTGGTTTCAGTTGAAATAGTTCGTTATATCTATCGTATTAAAAACAAGCATATTTTTGAAGTGTTTATATTTACTATTTGTAGGCTTTGTTTTATCCATATTTTAATTCTTGCGATAAAATTCTGTGGATTAAAATATAAACTAGCGTTTATTTCAGTTACCAGTCTAAAGTCAACTCGTTCAGCAGGTAGGTAAGTAGGTAGTACCTTTACCCGTTGGTGCCTTAATATTTTTTCATTAAAAACCTCGCCTCATTTGACATAGCTCCATAGCTTGTTTGAACTGTAATTTGCTGTATTATATGTGGTAGAGTCGCGCTCTATCTAGTTAAAATAAATAGCGTGAATGGGCTCAGTGACTAGGATTAAGTAATTGAATTCAAAATATTTGAAGCAATCAGTGGTGTTATAATGTATTATTTTTAAGCAGGTATAGGTTTTTTATATATACATTTGTAAACTCACGCTTCTTCCAGAAGGGGTAGGTAGAGGTGCTGGTAGAAACCAGAACATCAACGTTTCGTCTTATGTGTTTTGTCCCACGATGCGTTAAGGGGCGAGCCATAATGAATAATAATAATGAATTGAAAAATCCCATATCACTTCGCCAACCCTGGAATTTGAACCTGAGACCACAGCTTTGTTATCATACCATAGTACGACTATGCCACCGAGATATTCGATATACATTTTAAGTGATCATAATAATACGATAATTAAACGATTGCAAGCACGTGGTCTTACTATTTCGTAATAAGTTCAATTTACAGCCATTGCTACAGTTATTGCTGAATCTATATGAATATTTTGCACGAGCTGTAAAAAGTTCTCTAAAACTTCGAGAAGTAGGTTCCCTGTTCTACAAGGCCCTAAATTAAGAGCTTGAGTTCAGAGGTTGAGACGGAGTAAAAAATACATGTTAAAACATCTAATTTGGTTATTGATATTGTTGAGACTCCAATCTCATTAATCCTTTCCCCTTCTTTACCTCTTCACCCATTCAAGTGATTTGCCATTTCATTCCCAATCCTGTAATTGACATTAAAAATCATGTACACCACTACAACCTCCTCTCTCCTCAAGCTCATTCCGCTTCCCTAAACACATCAAAACAAGCAACGTCCGGGTCCATTCACGACGAATCAAAGAAGTTTTTTCCATCGCCCGTGCCAACAAAGCCACTCCGCATTATATAAATTTGATACGATATTTTATAACGTATTGTAAGCACGCGCTGGCTTGTATTTTATATTTTTTTTATGTGTTCCCCCCCGTCTCTCTCGTGCGGTGGGGTGGCAGCGGCGCGACGGCCGGCCCCTAAAAACTTATGTATTTTTTTTCCTCTTTTTTCCCATCGACGTGATGAAACGGCGAGCGATATTGATCCGCCTTGCTGGCTCGTTATAAGAGCACCTCTCATAATATTTCTTTCGCTTTATGTACTTGGATGAAGGCTGTGAAAGTTTTTAGGGCGTAGTCTAGATATTCTGGATGTTTTGGCATGTTTTTTATGTTAGAGAAGTAATTGTCTACAAAAAATACTTTTTACTTGACTTTACTATAATGGCTATGGTTTTGGTAATATATGTCATTACATAACATTGATACTCACTCGTTAAAACGATAAAATAATAGCTAAATATGCTAGAAGTGATAGAGCCAAGCCGTTGTCAGTCATGAGTGGGCAGCATTGTCCAGGCCGGTGTCACCATCTCACAGGATATCGGCGTGATGGGCTCTGCTGTCGCGTTTCGTATGCAAAAACTATATTATTTAATAAAATTGATATATAAAAGAAACTCTTTATTTTGTATTGTATTATAAAAATGTAAATAAATAAATTAATAACAAAGGATCTATCAGTATAAATAATAAGTTAATTAACATTTATATAAAACAACATAAGTTAACCACACTATACGTACATATTATTTTATAGTAGTTGTTAAGAAGAGAATTACTAGTTTTTAATTTGTTATAACTATTAGTTAAATGCGCCTGTTTTTACCCTTGTTGTATGTTGTGCAATATTATAATGTTGTATTACTGTAATACTTATGCTGAGTTTAAAGAAGAATGCTTATTTTACTATGAAACTTAGTATCGGTGCGAAGATTCTTGTGCCTCGATGAAACTTACTTTTTTGTGTGGGAAAAATATATATTTTCGATAAATATATACATAATTGCGACCCAGGCCATGGGATCTTGGAAAAATGAACTTGAAGTCCAATAAAAAATATGTTTTGACTTCGGCTCCGTGAAATGAATGTGTGACGTAAAATGTAAAATGTGATGATAATTACTTTATTATAAAATAGAAAAACGTTTAAGGAAAAACCATAAAAATGCTATAATTAATTTTAACTAGTATTGGTATCGGGATCAACGATACTTTTTACCGATACTATGAATGGGCATTCTCCTTTATGTACAGTTTTAAGTCTTGTAGTAGGATTCTGTCCAAGTCGAGGGTGTAAGCAGGTGTGTCACAGGGCGAGTAGCGCGCGTCCATCCCTTTACAAAGCGCGGGCAAGCTGCCGCCATGACATGGTCATAGACTATAGAGTGGGCACGCACGTTGCTACTATACGGGGTGTTTGGAAACACCTCACTTTTAATTATTTTTATTGTATAAGGATTTGTTGCATCGTCTATAAGGTAGTAAGTTCAATTGTTTTGGATTTTAGTTAGAATTTTGATTCCGAAACCCTTCATGAGTGCAAGTTTCTTGTCCGTATTAAATTTGGGATAATGAATTAAATATAAATATGAGTATTTGCTTTTAATATTTAAATTATTAGGAATAAATAATTTACATCGAAGTTACTGAAAATAAAAGTTTATTGTAATACGGCCTGAATGACGTACAATTAAGAATAACGTATTAGTTTATTGTTATCTAATTAGTTGCGACAACAATGGAAAGCTAATTTCACATTAAGAATATTTTATTCAAATTCCGAGTTAAGCTATGGTTTATTAAAGTGGCACTACACGTAGGTATATAAATTAATTGTATAAAATGTATTCATTTTATACCCTATTGTTTACACAAGGATTGAGGATGGAAAAAACCTATATATTAATATATATCTTTTTGCACAAGTGTTAATTATTAAATTTATTCATTTTCTTTAATAAACGGAGAACCCGCAAAACATGATGAGGAAATAATAACATAATGATGTAACCAATCGGAATATTCGAGATGACAGCATTCGTACCAAAATGTGCTCTTTAACCTACTAATTTGAACACACATACCTGCTTGGTAAAAACACACTACTTTTATTTAAATATATTTATATATGTCATTGATATAAAAATATGTTTAAACTTTAATGTTAAAAATAAAATGACAAAAACATATTTTTTTCGCAGCTGTGTCAACTGTGTTCTATTAATAATTGTGGGGAGCAAAAATTCTACGCTATTTGTATCTTTATTCAAACATATTAACCGTGCCTTTAAACACACTTTTTGTTCTATATTACAATATTTGTTTAATACGAATGTAACAATTCATCTATGTGGCGATATCGTGTAATATTCAATATACAATATTCATTTAATAGTCAATGTGTTTTGAAAAGCAATCAGTTTTTGTGAATTTGTATACCTACGTATTGTTTAGGTAATGGTTAAATAATTTAAATAAAAAAAGCAAATTATTATCTTTAAAGCTTCGGATACAGACTCTTAATATAATAATATTTAATACATTTAGCTTAATTTAACAATATAGAGCTATCAGATATGTTATTTGGAATGAATCAACCAGAATATTTAATAATCATAAATAAAAAAAAATACGAATTAAAAAAACACACTTTTAATTCCAGAACACGCTGTAGAAACCCATAAAAATTACGTGCCAAAAATACACGATTTATTTTTTTGGGCACACGGGAGTTTTGTCCGATTCGATGGCACGCCGTGGCGGGACAATCGCGCACACTCTTTGGGGTCAGTTTTTGGAGATTATTTCGCATTGTTGGGAGCCAAAAAGCTGGACAAAGGGATGAGGGCTGTTGACTGGCTAAAGACCAGTTTTTGTGCAAAGCCTGCAACGGTTGTGATCTGCGGATTACGCACGTGGGATCGGTTACATCTTGATTTGAATTATCGAGCGAGCGAAAAATGGACTTCGCTGATAACAATCTGAAGATGTGAAATTGATTTTCAAATGCTGACTCAATTGAGTAGACGCGTGGATGGCACGCGAGGTAAATTAAAACATCTGCATTAGTTTTTTTTACTTTTCTGTTACTTAAGTGATAGTATTATTAGAGGATAACATTTTGTACAGCAAAATTGATTTTTTATACCTATATCTACGACATTGACGGTCAAAAATGGTCAATTATCATGGAGGGACAATAATTAATTTATTTCCATCCCCTATTCATTTAAGTTTTTGATTGATTTCGTTGTGGGTTAAAGACAAGTTAGACATTTCCGGAGACTCGTCGAGCTTCTATGCTCGGTATCATTAAAATGCGTGCCACTGTTGAGTCGGGCTTACAGGAGTTGCATTGGTGGGTGTGAGGACGGGACAGTCTCTAATAAAAGAAGATTGAAGAATATGATTAAAACTATTCAGAATAATGAAAATTTAATCTATAATAACTTACCCATGTGGGATATGGGCTCATATGTTATATTTGTTCATAGCATGATACGCCTATTTTTCCTTTTCATACATACCTAACCAAAGTCACAGTACTACCTATTTCAGCAGAAAACGTTAATGTATTCTAATCAATTTCCGTTAAAATAACAAGGTAATTACCATTAACTTTAACTTTTTAATGAATGTTATTAAATTGAGCTATTGTTACATATATCTTAAAAATTCAGCAATGTTTCTTGGTAAAAGTAGAGCTTACGCGATAATAAATAAATAGGTCAATAAATAGTTTTGACCCTACGGTAAGATTAATTAAGTCTTTTGTCGTGGATATCAGAAATTACAAGAGACTTTTCGGTCTAACAAACACCCAGACCAGAGACAAATATTTATTGACCTCTCTAACCTTTGTCGCGGTGCGGGGATCGAACCTGCAGTACCTAACAGCCAGCATCTAACTAACTGCGCCTCAGAGGCTGTCGTTATATAATATATATCAGTCAAGGTTCGGTTGTATAGGAAACCCTTATTTAGCAGTGTCCATTAATAGTAACAGTACTTTAGATAGAGCTATGTTGTAGTCAGTAGCGGATGTAGAATGCAAATTGTCATTAATGTCTATTTGAATTGTTTGCTTGCGGCTTGTGAAGCAATAAATGCCATTTTTAAACAAAATCCTGTTTTTCTTCGAATTCTACGTTAATTAATTTAAATAAGTAAAATTTAACCTCAAAATATGACAATAGCACTCCTCATCATAATTCATGTTTATACTGGTAATTTGATGATTCTCCCAACCCTCAATTTATACCTAATAAAAAACACAATAAAACATGATCCCATTTAACCTGTAATCCACGAGGTACACGCTTTAGAGAAAAAAACGTGGGTAAAAAAGCCCCCTGCGTTTTTTAAACATCATATACTAATTGCCCCTCTATTGTACAAAGGGGACTTTTTGTACGCAGATAACTGACGGAAGTGTGAGGTGTAAAACAACGCCTTATGTTTATTATTTCTTTTGTAAAAATAACGATGTGGGAGACCGCATTTTTTAAGGGTTAATGTGGAATGTACCTGCTTAAGTTGATGGTCTTTCAGTAGAAAGATATGACATTGGTTTTCTTTTAATTTGCAGTTTAACAGATACATTTGGTATATCTATAATAATATTATATAGAGGAAAGATTTAATTGTTGTTGCATTGAATAGTTTCAAAACAACTGGATCAATTTGAAAAAAAAAAACCTTTAGAATTCTACATTATCACTAATTAACATAGGAGATAGAATATTTTCGAAATATGTATGTATATGCACTCGGGCGGAGCCAGGCATGGCCACTAGTATATGTATATTGACCTGGTTTAGTTTATTGTTTTACTTATTAGTATCTTCAGCAAAGAATATACCATACATTTTAGTAGTCCATTAGTCGGTTTGAATGTCTTAAATGTGTATCAGTCCGTAGACGTCACATTGCAGGGAACGGGCCTCGTGCACAATCTAGAGTATGATTGAGAGTGGTAAGGCTATATAGTGCACCAAGCTAGTCTAGTGCGGGTTGGCGGACTTTACGTACCATATAAATTCCTTTCCCGTTTCCGCACGATATTTTCCTTCACCGTTCACCGAATGTCTTAATATTTCCTTTTAATGAAGCAATTCTTAGACAACTTATTTACTGCGAAAGTCTAAAAAAGAAATATCAAGTTGTCATATTTAGCTATAATACTTTATTATCTATGTTATGACGTATAACGCATTAACAAATAAAAAACGTAACCAATAATATAAAATTACCGTGAAACCGCAAAAAACTGCCCCAATCATACACACGCGACCACAATTAAACACGTATTTTATGAATAAAAAAGCGTAAACTCCCCTTACTTCCGCACCCCATATTAAAAAGTTAAGTGAATAATTTCTTGTTTTTTGGCGGTCGCGTGCGTTTAAAACAGGGGTTGTTCATATGAGCGCTCTTTTTGTATTCTTTTCAAGGGGCTTTTTGAATTATTTCCTTTCGTTATTTAAGATTTGACGCCGCAGTTTACATGGGGGACATACTTGATATAGGTAGTATTAAGATAGTAGTTTAACTGGTGGTAGGTCCCTCAGATGTGAAAGGCCGCTTGAGTAGGTACTACCGCAATGTCCATTTCTCCTGCTAAACAGTAGTGTAATTACACTGTTGTGTTTCGGATTGAAGGACATTGTAGTCAGATTAACTACTGGACATATTAAGGCTTTATATCTTATGTCTCAGGATGGCGAGCGCAGTGGCATGCAAGTATTCTTTTGTAATTCAAGGTGTTATTTGGTTTTGCTACTGTTTATGAGTGGCCGTATCGCTTACCATTAGCCGAACGGCATGCTCGTCTTACCATTCATTGCAATAATAAAAAAAAGTTATCGGAGGCACCTTCCAGCAATTGCTTTGGAAAGTGATTATGTTGAAGTGGGCGTGACTTATGCCGCGGAGTATTGATGACCTCGAGATGAGAAGTTTTTTAATGAAAGGCTTGTACGGATAAGAGTACCTTATTATTTATAAGACAGTCATCTGTTAAATAATCAAAATACCAAGTGAAAGAAGACGCTCGATGCGTGTCAATCAGATCGAGGTGTGGAATCCTAGGGGAAATGCAAGCAGCTGGTGAAGCAGTGGACTTTCCGTAGTAATAGCCGATCAAAATAAATCTGCTAAACACGAGAAATAATAATTGTTTCATTCCTTTAATTTAGCTTCCGCTACCTGAAATATAAATGAGGTAAAAATGTAATGAAACAATTTGTAAAGGTGTTAAATATTGAAACAAATTGACGTCACATTTTATTTAGTTATTCAAATTATCTTTTTTGTATCGTATATATTTAGGTCGTTAAAAGTAAGCTAAATAAGTACCAGGATTTTAAAGAATGAAGTGAAGACTGAAGTGATATTCCTCACTCAAAAATAAATTAGAAAGATAGGCCCAAAATAGTTTTTTAAACAAGATAAAATGTAGAGTTCCTTCCTATTTACTTATTGAACGATATTTTTCGGCCTTGTCTATGCCGGCAGAATTTAAGGGCTTTTTCCATATCCTTTAATATTTTAATAATCATATTCTTAGCATTTCAACATCATTAGCACATGTTAATAGAAAACAACGTGTGTTTAAAAAAAATAAAGACTTATAACATTAATTAAAATTCGTGTAGCCGTGACACTTGACAAATTATTTAAAATTACAATTTTTTTTGTGCTTACCTATTCTCTTGCTAAAGAACGATTGACAATGAACAAATTAGTGTGCTCTTGGATAAACATATTACATTTTAAACGAAATATATTATTATTTTGTACGTTGGTGGTATAGGGAGGAAAAAGTTCTCACGTTTTTTAACACTGGTACATAAAAGCGACTAGGTACAATGCACGTGGTACCGTGCTGTTCAGGCAGAGTATGAGTAATAAATAAAATTAATACATATACATCCAACCGTAGATAATACACTTAAATATGACACACTAACAGTAGAAATTTAAAAAAATAAAAACAAATCGTCGCTTACCACACTTACACTTACTTAAAACTACCACCCGGTTGCGTTTTCTGTCGCAGTCTTGATAATGATATCTGTATCTGTATCAGCCCATATACGTCCCACTGCAGGGCACGGGCCTACTCTACAATCGAGAGTACGATTGAGAGTGGTTAGGCCATATAGTCCACCACGCTGGCCTAGTGCGGTTTGGCGGACTTACTTATCATAGAAATTCTTATAAACCGCTGTGGTATGCAGGTTTCCTCACGATGTTTTCCTTCACCGTTTTAGTGCGTGGTGATTGATTACTAATAGACACATGACTCCGAAAAGTCATAGGTGTGCCCTGGGATTTGAACCCGCGACCACCGTGAACGTGTTGGCAGCCACGTCTGGTCCGTTTACCAACAGGCCACCACGCACTTCAGTTGATAATGATATACCCCGTATTACTGATGGTCCGCGATATATTGATGTATATGCGTAAATCCGTAAGCCGTAACGCAAGTTGAACGTAAAACAATACAGGATATTAATATTAGAATATGATAATATGTGTAATGTATTGTCATTTTAACAAGAGGTCAATGTCGGTGCTAAATGTATGTAGGTACGATATTTTATGTAAAAATTATGCAATTGACGTAAGTTTGGCAAAAACTCAATTATCGATTGGTTAAAACAACTTTATTTGCTTGTGCGTAACATGTTTATGTTATATTCAAAGACATAATAAACACTAACATTATATTAGAGAATTGTGTGTGTATGTTTGTAAGTTCTTTAGGCTGTCACGGCTCGTTGGATTTAAGTGAAATTAAAAATGAATATAATTTACATCCAGGAGTAATTTATCTGTACTGTTCTGTATCAGCACATATACTCCCACTGCAGGGCACGGGTCTACTCTACAATCAACAGTACGATTAAGAGTGGTTAGGCCATATAGTCCAGAGTAATTTATAGATAGGGAATTTTTAGACTGCCTCGGTAGCGTAGTTCTACTAAGGTACTGTTCAAAACTGAGTTCTCGGGTTCGAATCCTGGGTCGGACAGTCATATTGGATTTTTCTATTTATTATCAGCCCGGACTCAGGAATTTCTGCTATATGGCAATAGGCTCGCCCCCTAACACATCGTGGGACGGAACATATAAGGAAATGTGGGTGTCTTGGTTGCATCTCTGCTTACCCAAATGAGTTTATGTATGTATGCAATTTATTGTCTAGAAAAATATCGATTCCTATATTGATCTTTTCCTTCTATGTATAAACACTTATAGGGTTTGATACAATATATTTTTTTCCCCATGATCCAGAATAATTTGATTATACTATAGTTTTACATCTGGTGTTTTCTATAGAATTATTAGCATCTTTATGACATGTAAAAAAGGAGGGAGGAAGGACATGTAAAAATATTTGGTATTTGGCCTTTATGTAGATTAGGTCTCCTATCCATTTAGCACACAGTAAAACTGTATACTTAAAATGCCCATGATCTGTATTGGACGGTTCATTGATGAATTTCAAAGACGGTCATGCTTTAAGAAATATTGTTTAACAAGTATTAAATTGTAAAAAGTAATAAATAATAAATCTAAAAATCCCCGATTATTCTTTGACTGATATTTCGCCTTACATAAGCGGCGGAAATTTAAATAATCTTAGCTTAGGATTTTTTTGCGGCAAAAACATTCGGGATGTTAAAAGTTGACTAAAGCGCCGTTACTCCGCCGGGCCTGAGTAAACAATGTTAAAATTAATACCATTGTCCATTAATCAAGTTAAAAGGATTTCCTATCGCAAAAACTACACGACATTTAATGTCCAACCCTTTTTTACAACCCCACCGGTACCGTTACCTCGGCAAAATGTAGTCCAAACTATTGTCTTTTTTCTAAGCTTTTTACAGTCCACGATGTCGGGTGCCGGTCTTTTGTACCCTTCAAAGTTATATTTGCATATACAAAGAAGATTTGCATTTTGTCCCCGCTGTCTGTTTACGGGTTAAATTTTTATATAGGCCGCACCGAGCGACAAAGATTTGAAATAATAAAATGCAAATCAGTAGAAAACTTTACTGTTTTAATGTCTTTGAATGTTTAAAGTACAGATTGTTCGTGACAAAAACTCGTACTCACCAGCTGCAAGAGTCATGGGTAATTGTGATGCCTTACCTTCAGGATGTTCCTAGTAAAAATAAATCAGCAACTATTAACACGGTATGGACTTAATTCAAGTTAATTATTTATAGACATTGGTACTATGGAGCTTATTTGATGAGAAAAACTATTTAGTTTCAGAAATACTACAACTTTCGATTGAAGTTTATTTTTTTTAAATATTAATAGGTTAGGCGTTTGACTATAATTTCACCTGATGGAAAGTACCATATAGTCTACGCTGTTACACGCCTACCTAGAAGGTGCCTATTCACTCTAGCCTTATAGATCCCCAAGTCATAGCTTTCAGGAAACACTTTTCACAATATAATTAATGTGAAATATCTTAGGTGTCGCATAAAATTACATTGTTCATACGTATTTTGTTGAAGAGAACCCCATAAGAAGTTTTCTATCACTGGTAAAAGCCTCGCAAAGTATTAAGGCACATACATGCAGCTCTCAAAAGTCACAAGGCTAAGGTGTGCGCTAAGTTTTAAACTACTTCAGTTGTGGCAGTTCTTTACCTAAGCACGGTCACATCAAAACATTTAGTAAATTAATAACAAATAAACAAAAACAGACAAAAGAAACGATAATGCCGAGATGATTTGGATGCCATTTATTAATGTTAGCATTTCTCACAATGTTATCTCGAATTAACGGGACTCATTACACATTTTACATTTCTTATACACATATAAACTTTGTCTATTTGTTGTTTGTTTTAATGATTGTGAATTGTAAATAATAATACTCTTGTTTGTTATTTGTAAAATCGTGGTTCCAGCTTCCCTGAGAATGTTTTGGTTTGATGTTTCGGAGTATTCACTGTACAAAGATACAAAATAATAATAATATTACGCGTAATTAACAGAACACATAACTGGAAAGCCACTGGGTCAGACAAACTACATAACTACTGGTACAAGAAATTCACGAATTTACATGCACCATTATTAAAACATATTAATACTTTTATTCATACACCACACATTATGCCGCCTTATTTGACCGAAGGTATCACTTTTATGCTGCCCAAAGACCCGACAGATACTATTAACCCAGCAAAATACCGCCCTATAACTTGCCTCCAAACTTTTTATAAAATAATCACGTCTTGTATAAGTGAAGTAATATATAGCCACATAAATAATAATAACATCCTAGCTGAAGAACAAAAAGGTTGCCGGAAAAATAGTCAGGGCTGTAAAGAGCAGCTTATTATAGACGCTGTAGCGTGTGGCCAAGCTCACTCCAAAAATAGAAATATTTTTAGTATGTTCATAGACTATAAAAAAGCGTATGACTCCGTGCCGCATACCTGGTTAATATACATTTTGAGACACTATAACATTCATCCAACAATAGTATCATTTTTAGAAATCGTAATGAGGGGCTGGAAAACTAGCATAAAATTATACAGAAATAATCAATCAATAGAAACAGATTTTATAAATATTAAAAGAGGAATTTTTCAGGGAGATGCCTTAAGTCCCATCTGGTTTTGTCTGTCACTAAATCCTTTGTCAACTCTACTCAATAACACTAGTAAAGGGTTTAAGGTTAAATATGATAATACTCACGACACCCTTTCACACTTATTATATATGGACGACATAAAGCTGTTTGGTTCCTCTCTCGCAGAAATTCACACATTAGCAGACATCACACAAAAATTCTCCTCGGACATCCAGATGGAATTTGGCATTGATAAATGCAAAATTCTATCAGTTAGACGTGGCCAAATAGAACATAATAACTATATTTTCAATGATAACGCACAGATAGAACCTTTAGATATACTAGAGGGATATAAGTACCTGGGCTTTCAGCAGACGGCGCAGATACACCACAAGCAAATTAAAAATATCCTTAGGGAAAAATTTAGATCACGATTACACAAAATCTTAAACACACACTTAAATGCCCGAAACTCCGTTAAAGCTATAAATACATTTGCTATTCCCATCCTCACATACTCTTTTGGAATAATTAAGTGGTCCCAGACAGATATAAAAAAATTACAGAGAAATATCAATACCATTATGTCAAAATACCGTAAACATCACCCAAGAGCTTGTGTACAGCGACAGACGTTACCAAGAGCTGAAGGCGGGAGAGGAATAATCGACCTATCTAATCTCCACACAAAACAAATCCAATCACTTCGCAGTTTCTTCTTGACTAAATCACTAGCATCACCATTACACCGAGCGATAGCTTTAGCTGACCACAAATACACACCTCTTAACCTAACAGATCCAACCACGCAGATAAACCAGACCACTATTACCCAGAAACTTGATGCTTGGGCTCAAAAATCCCTTCATGGGAGACATCGCCTCGACTTAACAAATACGATTGTTGACAAAAACGCGTCAAACGCATGGCTTAAGCGAGGAGATTTGTTTCCCGAGACGGAGGGATTTATGATCGCCATACAAGACCAGACTATAGACACGAAAAACTACAGAAGATATATAATAAAAGACCCCACAGCACAAAATGATTTATGTCGCCACTGTCATAGTAGTCCCGAAACCATTCAACACATTACCGGAGCTTGTAAATCTATAACCCAGACTGATTATAAACATAGACACGACCAAGTAGCTGCAATAGTACACCAATACCTAGCATATAAATATGAATTAATTAGCAATAAAACAGCATATTATAAATATACACCCAAAATCATCTTAGAGTCAGACAATTATAAACTTTACTGGGACAGGACTATTATGACCGATAAGACAATCCACCATAATAGACCAGATATCACATTCCATGACAAAATAAATAAAGCAGTTTTCCTTATTGATGTGGCCATACCGAATAGTCATAATTTACAAACCGCATACACAGAAAAGATAGCAAAATATACTGATTTATCGATAGAGTTAAAGACTCAGTGGCGTGTAAATTCTGTTCGTACAGTCCCTATTATAGTGTCGACTACTGGCCTGATTCCTAAATACCTCCACAATAGCCTCAAAATGCTCCAAATACATCCATTGACTTATACTCTCATGCAAAAAGCTGTTATCCTTAACACCTGTCGTATAGTCCGAAAATTTCTGTCAATAGAAACTTAACATTTAATAACGTGTTCAGCTTTATAAATCTATCATTATTTACAATCAGTTTCGCTTTGGCCACAAGCCTGTGCAACTGGTTATTGCGCCAGAAATGGTAGAAAAACGTACATATATAAATAAATAATAATAATAATAATAAAACATTTATTTCAGACAAAATCCATAAAATAATAATACAGTAGTCAGCACACAAACAGTTCTAGAATATAAATAGTATCCTTTTTATAAATTATTTTTGTTTAATAATTCACACACACACATATCACTCTGTACTTACATTTAATACACATAATTCTTCACACACAACACTACACTCCACAAAATCAGTCATCACGCATACATACTATTTCTATGCTCACAATGGGCACCTATACCTGTAACAGCTACACAGTTCCCTTTGTGGCACCATAATGTCTAAATAATAATATTGTAAGAATGCTGATACTCATAACACAAGTTGAATCTTTTCTTGGGTATCAGAGTTCAATCAAATACTACGACGGTAATTAGTGCTAAGAACTTTTTACTTATAAAATGTAGTTGTTTGTGTACTCTTTTTTGGTATCAATAAATTATTTTATTATTATTATTAAATAGAAAATGAACGATATACCAAATCAATTAATTAAATATACAAAGGAAATAGATTACAGACACATAATTATATTAATTCAATAGTAACCACACTACGTCAAATATTCATTATATCTATATCGTTATGTCAATCAGTCAATTAATTTGGAAAAATAAAATAATAAGAAAATCATACACAATTCATAAGTTAAACAATAATAGGAATATGTCAGTCTTGTCCGGTAATTATACACATCCATTTATGTTGGATCGGACAATCCGCGCGAGAAGCAAAATAAATAACATGTAACAATTATCTCTTTAATTTTCTGTGTAATTGACAGATTAGAACAGAATGTTTATTTGTTTAATGTTCTTATAGTTATGACGAACTTAATACCTAGTTGCCACCAAAACTGGTGATAAGGAGCATTGGGGTATAACACCTTAACACCATAATACAAGGAAGGAAGAGGTAAAATATAGGACGCACTAACATTACGGTGTTACCCCAATGACTTACACCATTTTGAAATTAAGTTCGTGTGTCAAGCAATATGGTATGACGAAAATCTATTGCTTATGCGAGAAAAATTGCTTCACTATATTTTTTGTCATAACTTTCACATGATTCCCAACTCCATTGTACGGACAGGAAAGGTTTTTTGACATACAGAATCAGACAGCATGTACTGCCTAAAAGGATTAAAATCCGTTGAATATTTTTACAATTGCAATTTCTACATCTCGAGCGGACAAAGAGGTTGGTATACGACAAAAGATTTTTTCGTCCAGCAATGATCGATATGAAATGTGTTTTTTTCATGTGGCAATCACTGGAATAACATTTAAAAATGTGCATGTGGCTGTAAAGGGACAGTGGTGGGCAGGTACTCGCGTTTTTGCATTTCCTTTCCATACTTTTTACAATAAAAACTTTCTTTTAAATAAATAATCCCGACAGCCTTTGACAGGGATTCATCTTAAAATAATAATTGCTGAATGTTGCCAGTAGTTTTTTCTTTTTTAATGTATCGCTTCTGTCCAGTATGCGAAATTTTTGGACGGAAATATATTGTTTACACATGAAAAATATTTAAGGAAATCTTAGTTGGAGTCGACAGTCGACAGAATACTAAAAACCAGCCAGGTATCCAAGTCCTGACTGGTACCCAAGGTCCAAAAAGAAAAGAATTCAAAAGATACAAAGGACAAGTTTTACGCTAAACATATTCTTCAACATCGTTTATCCCGATCTGTCATTATCATAAAACCGGTCCGGAGTCACAATCCATTGCTAGTACTGAATAAGTACATATAAACAAGGAAACTAGTTACATCTGTGTGTTCAGATGAACGAGATGAGGGAGAGAGGGTGAGCGCCATAAATCCGGCCAGTCTCATTTGAATTTCCAATCAGTGCATTTATTACCGCCCCTGGCAAATGTATGGGGTTTGTTTATCCAAAAAAACATTTCTATATACAAGGTTGAGGAATACAATAGAAACTTAGTCTTAATTGGAACTACAATTGGTACTTTGTATGGTAATGACGAGAAGAAAGCTGTTCAATTGGACCATTCGGAGAACTGATATTAGGAAAACAAAATATTATAATAGACTCATATTATCAGTGCCTCCGTATTTTTACCTAAAATGTAAGATACCTTATGCTTTAGTTTACTACATTTGCCCTTATACAGATTAGAATCTTCTCTAGTATGAATTATCAGGCTATAAAAAAGAGAATACCCATTTTACTATGAAAATTAGTATTGGTGCGAAAATTTTTGTGTCTCGATGGAACCTACTTTTTGTTTAGAGAAAAATGAATATTTTTAATTAATATCAACATAATTGGGACCCAGGCCCGGAGTTCGTGGAGAAATGCACTTGAAGTTTAATAAAAAATATTTTTTTGTCTTCGGTCTGAACAAAATGTAAAATAGGATGATAATTACTTAAATATATATAAATCTGTCGCCCGGCATAAAAGCGGAAAACGACAGACAAACCATAAAAAATTCTATAATGAATTTTAATTAATACAAGTATATTTCATTTTCACATTCCTTTATGCTGTTAAATGGCAACAATCCAAATCAATTTCTTATAATATTTTGTGTATATATTTTGTGATTGAAAATGTCTTGAACCAACTTACTAGTTTTCATAATTTTATCTCTATTGTCTCATTTAATAAATATATCAAAGAAAAAATCCCTGTCAACAGCCCGGCGTCTAAATATATTTATCCAAACATAATGTTATTAAGTTCCACGTGGTTTGTTACCTGTCCATACAGATAAAATCAGTTGTATTATACCAGTACCACGAGGTGTCGATTGCTATGAAGATATTCGTATTAAAATAATCCCTTTTTCTTGTCTGCATCTTACTAATGTTTTCAGGTTTAATGTTGCGAGATGAACGAAATTATTATCTTGATTTTTTAAATGTTATTGCAATTTTGATGGTTTTGTAATGGTGAGATATTTATAGAATTAAAAGTACGAATTTATGTTTACATTTTACCTATTAAGGACAATGTAGCCAGAGTAACTACTGGACATATTGAGACTTAACATCTTATGTCTCAAGATGGCGAGTGCAGTGGAATGCCAAGCATTGCTTTGTAATTATAAGGTGTGGTTTGGTTTTAATGCTGTTCATGAGCGGTCGTATCGCTTACCATCAGAACGGCATGTTCGTCTCGCCATTCAAAGCAATATTTTTTTTATCAAGGATAACTAATTTATAGATCGTGTAAGGCCTTTGGCATGGGAATGGTTGTCAAAATATTACGAACAGTCTTTGAAACATATTTTGTTAATATAAACAACAAGTATTTATACTCGTTCTCGAATAGTATTAACATGTTCAATATAATAAAATGTGAAAAGAAAAAAACTGTTCCTAATATTTTGATAACAGCATGACAGCCATACATTCGCAAAATTAATTTGTTAATCATGCACATGTTTATATATAAATCCATATTTTGCCAATGATTTACCACACCATAGGGTAACAAGGAGACACGAATTATACCACAAAATGACCTCATGTTGTTTGTTATTATTACAACAAAGAGGTAAAATTAGATTATATATAAAATGAAACATTAATATTACGGATTATGTAAATTGTTGGTATAAAAAAACTACGTTTTTATTTTTAATGAAATCTCTTTCAAACAATTAGCAGGTGTTATTAGTTTAATATGTATTAGTTCACTAATACATAATTCTAGCTTCAATGGTTTTTGCGGCGTGTAAGAGCTATGAAACTTGCTCCCTGGCGTTTCTCTCCCAAGCAAAATCCTTGAGCTAAAACGACGGTTGTGCAAAACATACGAAAATCATGAATTGCATAAGATTGGAGACATTTTCACCAGGGTTGAAGTTAAAAACTCGCTCAATAATGCAATTGTAAGTATTTTTCTATAAACTGTAGACATATTCAGCAACAAACCCACACAAACCTAGTTACAGAAATAAAGAGCAAAGTTGATCGATGGTTTAGCCGAATACTCGCTTTGTATGGCATTTTTCCAAAAACCTCATTAAAACGTCACTAAACCGTCCTCATTCGACTTTCATTCGAGAAATTAAAGTAACAAAAACATTGTTTGTTTAAGGAGACAAAAAACGGAAGAACCATAGAGAACACGTGTCAGAGAAATAATAGATCGGCATGTGTCGCGGAGATTAAGCAAGTGTTCTGCGTTTCTCGGAACGCGGCGAAATTGATTTTAATTCTTATCCATCACGACCGCCTGTTTTCGGGATTAGGCCTCGGCGTTTTTACTTTTTTTGTTTTTTTTTTAATCCAAGGAATAAAAAAGTCTGTTTTGCACGCGGCGAAACGTGACTCGGATTAATTTAAATGCTGTTTTATTGTAGTACCAGTTTATGACGGAGTCAAAGGATTATGCCTCTGTAATGTCTTTAGCTGTTGTCTATGTATTTCGTTTTTGAGTCGTAAAAGATGAAACAGATGTTAATTCCGTAATGAATTTACCGATGGTTACTTTCAGGATTGTCTGAGATTGTATTATAATCTTATTTGCTTTTATTATTGATATCGGTCCGGCCGGGTGCAGATAAGGACTTTTCAAAATCGCGGCCAAAATATTCAATTACGATTATCAATTTAAAATACCGACCAATCGGACCACGAAAGATGAATAAAATTTCCTCGTATTTGCTAGATTTTTCATTAGTGCTTCCCTCCTAAAGGTAATAGCGTGATGAATATATAGCCTATAACATTGCTCAATAAATGACCAACCCAGCACAAAAATAGTTTAAAATAGATTTAAAAATAGTACAAATTCGAACAAGTAGGTCCTGAGGTAACAAACAAACTCTTCAGTATTAGTATAGATTTATTAATATTTACTTGTTACTTTAGTAAACTTGATGAAGTAAGGTTAAGCCATTACTAGCTTGGACAAACTAGGTATCCTGAAGAGAGACGTAAGTGGGCAATATGATTTAATTACATATAAATCTGCTTCGTTATAGCCGTTGCAAGTCCACGAATCACCGTTTACTGTAACATTACACTTTTATAAATAAAAAGATGCCAACGGATTTTTATCTACGCCTAGAATTAACATCTGCCTACTTCATACATCTTTAAACCGCTTCAATCGTGGTATCACTTAACATGCCCTTAGCGGACAAAAAATCGGACACTATGAGTGGTCATCAAACAACAGCTGGCTTCTTGGCAGTAGGAAAAAAATCGCACATTCTGAGGTTTCGAAGCGTGCCGCCCTGCACCGCCTATCGGTTTTTACCTTACAATTTGGCTTTTTATTACCGAGAAGGATCGCCCGTATGCGATGGTCAGCCACCACATGGCTTTGTCTGTGATTATAGAAAATGGGTCATGTGGAAATACCGGGAGTACTTTAAAAAAACTTGGAAAAAATCAGCACGAAAATACATATTTCAAGCTTAGAAAAGTTATGAATTAAAAATACTAAGACCTTTTTGGTTTAGAACTTATTTCAAATCTGGACGGATAAAGTATTCTATATTCAAAATATTCAGTTTATTTTTATGCTGTCCAGCCGGATAAATGGAGATTGTAGCAAAAAAGTTACAAGATAATTTATTATCACATAAAAAAGGCGATATTCTTGGCAAAGCATGTGAGAGGAGAGATTGATAGCCTTTGCAATTCATTTTTTAAAATCTCTAATGCAGGGGTGGGTGTGTGAAAAATCACAAATTATCGGTCGATTGTTGCTCAGTAAAAGGTTCTTTGGCGCTTCATTACTTGAATAACATGAGGTGTTTTTTTTCGTGTTTTTTAAAAGATCATTGGCGATAATTATACCTTAGTACATAACTATAATTTTAAAGATTTATTTCCTTTTGGTATTCATAATTAATGTCTTACGAATATTTCGACTTTAGCCAGACTTTTTGGGAACGCATTATCTTTTGGCAATGTTTCTGGCTGTCTATAATTGGTAGAGTCGTATTTTGTTATTCCGTCCTTGAAGGTCTGCATGCTTATCTAAACGGTTATTTTTTTACACGCAGTAACTATGCAGTTTTATATAAGCATTACATGGGTAATTTACCTCGTGATAACGCTCGGTTAAAGCAAAGTTAGTTTTTGACTCTTAGGCCCAGTTGCATAAACTAACTTTGACGATAATTTTAATTTTGACATCGCCATACATTTGTGACGTATTTGACATTGCTATGTACTAAAACGTCCCGACCCCCAATTTTGACAGATGTCGTTTGTCAAAGTCAATTTGACAGCCTAATGTAAATAGAAATAGGGTATATTTTTTATATTTAAATTTGACATTGACAGGTGGACGTGCCACTAGCTAATGTATGGGAATATATTGAAATTTTAAAGCCAAAGTTAGCTTGTGCAATTGGGTTTTAATTGGACATGTTAATTTTATCTCGTTTTGTTACAAACTAGAATCTTTCAGAATCTATCCATAAAACGCGACAACTATGTGAAAAAGCTTGGATCTTAGTCCGCTAAGTTCAGTATCATTTATTATTATTATTTAATCCTTTATTGCACTACATAGACAAAAAATACACTTAAGAAATGATGTAATTATAATAGTATAAGATGCGGCCTTACCACACTGTAATTTCTTCCAGGCAACCTTTCAGTGGATTTAAATAAAAGGAAAAATTTCATGAAATTGAAAAATAAAATTTAGTAATAATTTACTGTACTTTGTTATATTGTAATTCTTGCCATTTTCCCTATATATTGCTATTACCGCAATGTTCTTCTGTATCCACATCGCGGGATGTCATCTACATAAGTTTCGACGAAAAACGGTTGCTATAAACCTGTGCATTATATTTTTTATCGCATGTCCCGGTTACCTTTGCGTTCCACAATCGTGAATGTATGAAGGGTCCACTCATTGTTGTGTGTGCATGTTTTATGCACGTCTCCATTTTTTTTATTAACCACCTGCACTGGCACGAACCTTGCAAAACGCATTGTATGAATACACCGATTCATGGATTTTTAAAAATGTTTGTAGAATAAGAATTCCGTGGAGTGTTTCGAATTTTATTTTTTGTTAGAGTCAACCTTGCGAAATGAGACAAATATATATCGTTTATAAGTTTTGGTTAAGGTCTGGATGTTGAAGAATTTAAAATTAGCTGAACTTGCGAATTAGGCATACATAGAAAAACTCACGCCTTTTTGCCCAGAAAGGGTAGACAGAGGTGCAACCAGGACACCCGCATTTCATATATTGACCTATCACGTTGGGTAGTACCAAATAACACTCACGTAGTTAAATTACTAAAATTATAGTTTTGTATTATTATAGTTTTGTTTTTGACTGCCTCGGTGGCGTGGTTGTACTACGATACGCTTAAAAAGCTGAGATCTCGGGTTCGAATCCCGGGTTGGGTAAAGTGATATTGGATTTGTGCCCGATATGGCGATAGGCTCGCCGCCTATCACATTGTGGGACGGAACATACTGGCGAAATGTGGGTGCCCTGGCACCTCTGCCTACCCCTTCTGGGAAAAAAGGCGTGAGTTTATGTATGTATGTATAGTTTTGTAGAAAAATGCGAGCGACTTTACTTATGTAACTCGCCATATACCATACATTTCCAAGAAATAGTTTCTCTTCAAATATTTGCACTGAAACATTTACGTCTGTGTAATATTGTTTTATTGATTTTTGAAAAAGCGTATAATAGTTATCCATACAATTTCCCCGAATGGCGCGTAACAATTTAACAGTGACGTATTTCAATTTAACATAACCACGTACCATATCTACGGCGAAACATTTAAATAAACCATTAGCTATTCAACAACAGTGAATGTGTTAGTTAAAAATAACTTTATATTGGCATAGATGGCCTTATCAAAGAATTTTTTACTTGATAAGTTTCTATTTTCGGTATAAAAACGAGAAAGACTTATCGTTTAGCGTTGTATATTATAGACTAAGGTGACAGAACCATTGTTATTATTGTTTGAAGAAAGCCTCGTGGAAACTGGTATGTAGTTATTTATAAGATTCTATACAATACTTGTTTTATGTGTTTTGTTTTAGTTAGGATTTGTTCACTACGTGTTTTGTTTTAAAAACGTAACTACGACTGGAAAATTTTAGGTTTGAATTCCAGGTCGGGAAATATCAGGAAATAATCGCTGTGGGTTTAGAATTCCTCAGTTTTACTTAATTTTTTCAAAGTTCATTAACCTATTTTAGCTATCGAATGTTTTGGTCTTCTTCGCTCAAACAAAAATCGTTGAAAGGGACAAAAAATCGACAGCTAAAATTGGTTTTAATAAATTGTCTATGAATAAGACCGTATATGTTACCTGTTACCTGGTAATTTAATTCTATAAAAGAGGTTACGTCACGGGAAGGAAATTTGATAAAAACATGCACTAATCGAACCTTTGCTTACAACAAAATTCTAGTGCAGAATAGGAGAGTTTATGATGTATTTTTATTGTTGTCATATAAATTAACATATTTATAGTTATATTCACTAACTAATGACTAATTTGCAAAATTATTGTACATATTAATTTCAACGGTTCAAATCGTTTCATTATTACAAGTTTTAATTATAATTTAACAAGTGACTTGTACATGTTTTTTTGTTAGTGACATAACCGCTACATGTATTATGTTAGAATAATGTATGACGCACTGTTTACGAAGGTCAACATATATTTTGCGTAATACCTAAGGATTTTACTCGTATTATAATATTTATTGATTGATTTTTGTACTCTGGTGGCAGAATATTCCCCCTGCCCTCTCTATTTTCTTCTTTTCTATCCATGCCATGGCAGAAATCGCTTTGATTTAGAGTAATAAGAGCGCCACTTATACTATTGATTGTCTATTATTTCTGTTTCTTCGTTTGTGAATAATAAAGTATATAACAAAGTGGAAACTGTACAATATTCAGCGATCCATGCAAATGAATGGCGGGATCGCCCAGTATACATCTACTTTTGAACAATGCGGTATGCGGTGATATTTGTCACCTAGAGGAATTACCTTTTGTCAGTATACATATAATGCATGTGAAATCAGTTTTAAAATTGCTAGCCTACTTCTCTACGGTTTAGTTGGTTTAAGGCCTAGTCTACCACATTGTTTTTTTAAACAGTTTTCAATTAGGTAATTTTATTTCAATATTAACAGCCTCCAAAGCGCATGTATTTCACAAATTTGAGAAACGAAGACGACGATTTGTAAGTTCTCAAAATATTTGATCATCAAAATATAAGATCAATGTCTCTCAAAGTTTCAAATAAAAATTGTTAGAATATGGTCTCAAGCGTTTTTTATAATTGTTTAATAACTATATTCATTTAATAAAGCATCCATTCGCTTAGCTGCACTTGAGTGCATAAATAAAATTTCGGAAAATTCCGGATTCCGTTCCTTAGGATCAAACCAAAAATGGTTTGAGAATCTGTTCCGCTCATAACTAAGCTATCAACCTTTATGTTACGTAATAAATTACGATTTTGCAAGCCTTTCACGGTACTTAATTCTTAGTTATTTCGTCTGGTATTTAATTTCGTTGTATTTTCTAACTAAATGATCTTTAGATAAGTTGGCGAATATTAGAAATTCCATCATGAATATATTTTATACACTTTAATTAAAAAACTAGTATGAATAAAACATTAACTAGTTTGCAAATCGCGGATTTTAACAATTTAAAATAGCTTTTGTTTTGAATCCGTGTAAAAAATAATTAATGGAATATTTTTAAGTTTTTTATTGTTTTTTGTTGATATATTTTATAATATTATACATAATAATATATAATGTGGTATAAATATACACAATTGCGTGCATATCCAAAATAAATGTTAAATATAACCAGCTTGGCCAATTGAAATTATTAAATTTCCTTAAACGAAAAAGAGGAAACTATATTTGTAGTATTCTCCAGCAATACCCAACCTATGGTCACCATATGCAATAAGAGATATTGAGTATTGAGAACACTATTATACCTTCATATTCGATCGGATACACAGGTCGAATATAAAACTGATTGTATTTGGGCGGGTCACCATTATTAATTTTCCACTGTCATGAACGGGCGGATATATATATGAATATAGCAGCTTTAAAATAAAGGTTTAATAATTTTTTTTACATTTTTCTTTCGTTGTTTGGAAATCTATAAATTTTTAAACACTTATAGATTACATACGATTTAAAAGTACATTATCCACAACAGTTTTTTCACACAGATTACAAAATAAAGGTGGCGCGACGTAATATATGTACTTATGAAAGTACATACTTACATCTATCTATATCTATATCAGCCCATATACGTCCCACTGCAGGGCACGGGCCTACTCTACAATCGACAGTACGATTGTGAGTGGTTAGGCCATATAGTCCACCACGCTGGCCTAGTGCGGGTTGGCGGACTTACATACCATGTAAATTGTTATAAACCGCTATGGTATGCAGGTTTCCTCACGATGTTTTCCTTCACCGTTTTAGTGCGTGGTAATTGACTATCAATACACACATGACTCCGAAAAGTCAGAGGTGTGCCCTGGGATTTGAACCCGCGACCACCGTGAACATGTTGGCAGCCGCGTCTGGTCCGTTTACCAACAGGCTACCACGCACTTACATCCACAAACATTAATTGATATTAGGATAGCCATGACAGTCAATATCGCTATCCGATACGGAGGACCAGATAGCGATATTGACTGCCAAGATTGACTGCCGTGGACGAATTCAACCTCGGTGGCGTAGTCGGTTGGACGTCGGCTGTGAAACGAGAGGCCGCGGGTTCGATCCCCGCACGGAAACAAATATTTGTGTGAACCACAGGAATTTATTTCGTGTGTGGGTGTTTGTGAAACCGAAAACTCTCTCGTAATTCCTGATACCCACGACACAAGACTCGATCTTAGTGTGGTCACGACTATGGATGTGACTGTTGGGTGTTTTTATATATGTATATATTTTATCAAGAACTCATAAGTAAGTTACAAAAATCCTCTCACAAAAAAGAGACTGAAAAATCAATAAAATAAATAACAAAAAAGAATACTCCATACCACTGCTGTTCCGCGTATGCTGTCGACTGTCGAGTTAAGCCGAATTCTTTTTATGTTTTTTTCTAAATATCTTTTGACGAATGAAACTGGTACATCCGCTGGATTTGGGTCAGGCGACAATACTTCTGCGTGCTATGTGCTTCATTCAATTATTTGCATCGATAGTGTATCTATTGGTTACCTTTTAAATTGTGTTTTTACTAAAATGTGAAGTTTGCGTTTGAAACAAGTTTATATAAAAATACTAATTGTTTTTATTTCAAGATCATGTTGTAAATACGTTTAACTTTTGGCATTTGAATTTAGATTTTAATTTTATTTTTAGAATATATGCTCTCAACTTAAATACCTTTGTTCTTTTGTCGCAGAGTTATTTTGAAATACGTATAAGACTCAAATAATTGCTCGGTTACTGATGCAGAATAAACAACCCGGCTCCAATTAGAATACAAATAGTTACATACACTTACAACATTTTTTATTTAAATTATGTCCTTTTGTCTTGTTTTGAATACGCTATGTTAATTTATTCATAAAATACATTACATTATTATCCATTGTTTGACTAAATAAAACGTCTCTAAGTTGTTTTTTTCGCCACCTGTGTAAAATTTTCCATTGGGTAACGTTTTTTCCTGTTAAATTTTTCCGATAAGCGTTCTGAAACTTACTTTCGCGTGCACTGTTAGTTTCTATAAGTGTCGCTTCGTATCGTAATAAATAAAGGTGTTTTAGAAGAATATTGGTGTTGCTTTGTAATTCATGGTGTTGTTTCGTGTTGCTACTGTCACTGAGCGGTCGTATCGCTTGACATGAGGCGAATGGTATGGTCTACGGGTATGGTCGTCTACCACTGCACTCGCCACCCTGAGACATAAGACGTAAAGTCTCAATATATCCAGTAGTTACTCTGGCTATAATGCCCTTCAATCCGCAACACAACAGTGCATTTACACTGCTGTTTTGCGGGAGAAATAGACATTGCGTTGGTACCTATCCACATATGAGAGATCCACCACCACTATTTCTATTTCTTTTTTAATATATTTTTCTTGTCGTATTCGGCTGGTAAATACGTAGTTTTTCCTCAAAGAATAATGGGGTTTAAATTGTTATTTAATCAAAAACGATTGATTAACTACACAAACACGATGCTATTTAAAACAACACATAAAATGGTGATAAATGTTTAGTTGCATTGTATTTGTAGTCACTAAAACTGCCACCCTTGCTTCGTTTTAGGTCGTAATCTTCATATACCCTGTATAAGCGCGTATCTGTATAGTCCTCCCACTATTAATTCCAGTCTTGCTGCCTGCTGGCAAGAACGCTAAGTTCCTTTAAGGGTAATTATGACTAAATTACAACCAAATCTTATACAGATCTGTTATGGCAAAATTTCCATCATATGTGGTGGTACTTTCAAGTTATAACAACATAATGATAGCCTGAAAAAAAAACAAGACATCGACAACGGAATCCGCCGGCTTATCTATGGTAAACAGAGCTAGTTTTACACTTGAGTAAATAATATGTTAAATTAACTTTTTTAGTACTTGATTGTTAGTTGAATAATTTAGCAGGTGAGTAGCAATTAAGACTTTATAAAAATAGGTTTTACTTATCTTTGTGTGAGAACAGAGAAATGAATACTCTTCACCTAATAAGTGTAAGATTAATCAAGAAGAACTGACGAAATGAAAGGCTTTACATCTGCAAAGTTTTACACATCCTTGAGACACGCCCTGGGCAGAAACCGGTGGAGGCAAATCATGCGCTCCAGATGCAACTTTGATGTTGAACATGAGCCTGATAACTGGTGGCAGGTCTCTCATATTATGTGAGAGGCCGCCTGGGTAGGTACCACCAATGTTTCTTTTTATCCCGTCAAACAGCATTGTAAATGCACTGTTATGTTTCAGATTGAAGGACATTGTAGCCAGAGTAATTATTGGACATACTGAGACTTAACATCTTATATCTCAGGATGGCGAGCGCAGTGGAATGTCAATTCAAGGTGTTGCTTGGTTTTGCTACTGTCTATGAGCGGTATATCGCTTATCATCAGACGAACGGCATGCGCGTCTGGCGAGACGAATCAATGGCGATTGACAGCCATAAAAAATCCTCAGACATGACGGACCGACCAGAGAGAGGGAATAAGTGGAAGATCAAAACACCATCTAATGTCTTTTTAAAACTGTTATTTTTTCATTTTTGCATTCGTCATCTATATATATAAAAGAGGAAGGTGATCTATATATATAAAAGAGGAACCTGACTGACTGACTGACGTATCAACGCACAGCCGAAACTATTGGAGCTAGGAACGTGAAATTTTCCACAGGGGTTCCTATTGTGGCGTAGGTGAGCACTAAGAAGGGATTTTTGGAAATTCAACCCCTAAAGGGGTGAAAAGGGTAAAAAACTGTTGTATGGAAAATCGAAACCGTTAGAGTTACAATTGTCAAACTTGGCACTTTAGTTAGTCATTTAAAAAGGAATTTAACTGTATACTTTGTTTCTTTAAAATTAGCCCTAAAAGGGTTAAAATAGGGGTTGAAGTGTTGCGAGACTAGACCGATTTAAAGACTATCTAATCAACGCACAGCCGAAACAATTGGAGCTAGGAACGTGAAATTTTCCACAGGGGTTCCTACTGTGGCGTAGGTGAGCACTAAGAAGGGATTTTTGGAAATTCGACCCCTAAGGGGGTGAAAAGGGTAAAAAACGGTTGTATGGAAAATCGAAACCGTTAAAGCCACAGTTGTCAAACTTTGCACCTTCGTTAATCAATCAAAAACCAAAATAACTGCATACTTATTTTTTTTTAATTTAACCCTAAAGTGGTTAAAATAAGGGTTGAAATTTTGTAGAACCGAACTGCCTAATCAACGCACAGCCGAAACTGCTGGAGCTAGAAACGTGAAATTTTACACAGAGATTCCTATTGTGACATAGGGTAGCACTAAGAAGGGATTTTAAAATATTCCTCCCCCAAGGGGGTGAAAGGGAAAAAAAACAGTAGTATGGAAAATTGAAACCGTTAAAGCCACAGTTAGCAAATTTTGCACTTTTGTAAATCTATCAAAAACAAACATAGCTGCATACTTTATTTTTCTAAAATTAACCCTAAAGTGGTAAGGGTTGAAATTTTGTAGAACCGAACTGTCGCATCAACGTACAACCGAAACTACTGAAATTAGGAACTTGAAATTTTACACGGGGCATCCTATCATAATGTAGAGCAGCGCTAATGAAGGATTTTCTGAAATTCAATCCCTAAAGGAGTGAAAAGGGTGAAATTGTGTTGTATGGAAAAACGAACCGTGAAAGGTACAGATTTCAAACTTGGTAGTTTAGGTGGTCAATTAAAAACAAAAATAATTTTTTACTTTGTTGTCTTAAATTAGCCTCAAAGGGCTTAAAATAAGGTCTGTAATTTTGTATGTAAAATTCAAGAACTGGACCGGGAAAGCAATATTTTAACTTTTACTAATTTTATGAGTTGTTCATGAGTGTAAGAGTTTCACATTTACGGGAGAGGTTAGGGAAAAGGAGGAAAAGGACGAAGGTTGTGTTGGAAAATCGGGCCTAAGCAACTTTCATTTTAAACATACATAAATGGGTTACGCGCAAATAATACTCATAAGTAAAATTGTGCGAAGTTCCGGGATTATAAATGTTCGATGGAGAAACTTATCATGTTTAATAGTATCTACTTACTATAGATAAATAATGACAAATTGTAAGGTTTTGGATTTTAATGTTTTAAGTGGAGATAAAGCGGGAAATCGCTGCTGATAAAGTGAGTAATAGGCGACAAAATTTGCCCAACGGGATGCTCACAAATAAATAGTGACGTAATTCGGAGTTTTAGGATTTTCTCAGTTTTAGGGGAGAAATAAGGACGTAATATCTAATTTAGTGGAGTATAGTTTCTAAGGATATTAAAACATATTTTTAATAAAGATAATAATGCAGACGAAGTTGCGGGCAAAAGCTAGTCTATATATATAAAAGAGGAACCTGACTGACTGACTGACGTATCAACGTACAGCCGAAACTACTGGAGCTAGGAAAGTGAAATTTTCCACAGAGGTTCCTATTATGACGTAAGTGAGCACTAAGAAGGGATTTTTGGAAATTCAACCCCTAAGAGGGTGAAAAGGGTAAAAAACCGTTGTATGGAAAATCGAAACCGTTAAAGTTACAATTATCAAACTTGGCGCTTTAGTTAGTCATTTAAAAAGAAAACTAACTGCATACTTTGTTTGTCTAAAATCAGCCATAAAAGGGTTAAAATAAGGGTGGAAGTGTTGCGAGATTAGGGTGATTTAATGACTGTCTAATCAACGCACAGCCGAATCTACTGGAGCTAGGAAAGTGAAATTTTCCACAGAGGTTCCTATTATGACGTAGGTGAGCACTAAGAAGGGATTTTTGGAAATTCAACCCGTAAGAGGGTGAAAAGGGTAAAAAACGTTTGTATGGAAAATGGAAACCGTTAAAGTTACAATTGTCAAAATCAGCACTTTAGTTAGTCATTTAAAAAAGAATTTAAGTATATACTTTGTTTCGCTAAAATTAGCCCTAAAGAGGTTAAAATAGGGGTTGAAGTGTTGCGAGACTAGAGCGATTTAATGACTATCTAATCAACGCACAGCCGAAACTACTGGAGCTAGAAACGTGAAATTTTACACAGGGATTCCTTTTGTGACGTATGATAGTACTAAGAAGGGATTTTTGGAAATTCGACCTCTAAGGGGGTGAAAAGGGTAAAAAACGGTTGTATGGAAAATCGAAACCGTTAAAGCCACAGTTGACAAACTTTGCACTTTCGTTAATCAATCAAAAACCAAAATAACTGCATACTGTATTTTTTTTTTTTAAATTAACCCTAAAGTGGTTGAATAAGGGTTGAAATTTTGTAGAACCGAACTGTCTAATCAACGCACAGCCGAAACTACTGGAGCTAGGAATGTGAAATTTTACACAGGGATTCCTATTATGACGTAGGGTCGCACTAAGAAGGGATTTTAAGATATTCCTCCCCCAAGGGGGTGAAAAGGGTAAAAAACGGTTGTATGGAAAATCGAAACCGTTAAAGCCATAGTTAGTAAACTTTGCACTTTTTTGTAAATAAATCAAAAACAAACATAGCTGCATACTTTATTGTTCTAAAATTAACCCTAAAGTGTTAAGGGTTAAAATTTTGTAGAACCGAACTGTCGCATCAATGTACAGCTGAAACTACTGAAGTTAGGAACTTGAAATTTTACACTGGGCTTCTTATCATAATGTAGAGCAGCGCTAATGAAGGATTTACTGAAATTCAATCCCTAAAGGAGTGAAAAGGGTCATATTGTGTAGTATGGAAAAACGAACCGTGAAAGGTACAGATTTCAAACTTGGCAGTTTAGGTAGTCAATCAAAAACAAAAATAATTTCTTACTTTTTAAGGGCTTAAAATAAGGGTTGTAATTTTTTATACTAAATCGAAACCACTGTTATTGGTACGAAAATTCGTATTTCAGCTACCTATTATAAACACAAGAAATTGGTATGCACTAATTTTGGAAAAATGGCACGAAGGGGATAAAAAATTTTTAAAAGTATTTAGGGTTCCGTGGGTACAAAATAACCCATAAAAATTGAGCTTGATGGTTTAATTCAAGAACTGCATAGGGAAAGCAATATTTTAATTTTTACTAATTTTGTACGTTGTTCATGAGTGTAAGAGTTTCACATTTACGATCAGGGAAAAGGAAGGAATGGACGGAAGGTTGTGTTGGAATATCGGGCATAAGCAACTTTCATTTTAAATATCCATTAATGGGTTTCACGCAAATAATACTCATAAGTAAAATTGTGCGTAGTTCTGGAATTATAAATTTTAGAGGGAGGAATTTATTATGTTTAATAGTATTTATTTATTATAGATAAATAATGACCAATTGTAAGATTTTGGCTTTTTATGTTTTAAGTGGAGTTAAAGCGGGAAATCGTTGTTGATAAAGTAAGTATTATATATAGCCACATGTTTTGCCAACAGGATGCTCACTAATAAATAGTGACGTAATTCGGAGTTTTAGATTTTTTTCAGTTTTAGGGGAGAAATGAGGACGTAATATAAAACATATTGTAAATAAAGTTAATAACGCAGACGAAGTTGCGGGCAAAAGCTAGTCATGCATAAACACCATAACAAAGATATATCATTTTCAGTGGATAAAATGGAAGTAGATGCTGACAGATTTATTTTAATTCAGGCCTTCTTCTTTTTCTTCTATCTGGCGGTATACCGGCCGGTGCCAGCGTTCGCTTTCAAGCTAATTATCCTAACTCAGGCCTAACAATGTCTAGTTAAATGATTACTTTACAGCTTCCATGGTCACAGGGCGGATTGTCCGTGGTCCGATATCCGTAATCTGTAAATAATCGTTTTATTTCAATGCAAATATAGTCACGAATATTTCAAATTGCCTGAGAATCGACCTACCGTGCATAATAGTCAATGAGAATTCACTTGAGATACCTATTTCCGTCAATGGACAGCCAAAGACTTGTGGTAATGACGATAATTCTAAAATGTATGCAATATTTACATCACGGTTCAATTTTATTTAACACTTACACAATGACATAGTTGACGTCATTATGTAATTAGCCGGTCGCACGCATGCAAAATTAGCATACACTAGTTTTTTGAATACTCAAAGCCAACATTCTGTTTTTCGGATTAATCAAATATTACTTTTGACTTACTTAGCCTATTAGTTACTCTGTTCCAATTATTCAAGGATATTAAAAAAACTAAAATTTCAGATGCCAAGTCATTGGGGTTAATATCGTAAAAGTTGAAGTTATTGTCAAAATTACTTGTTCAAACAAGTAACTTAGGTTTAAGTATTATTTTTAAAGAATATTATTTATTTATTTATTTAATCCTTAACTGCGCATAAAGACGATAAACACTTAAATATATTACAAATGAACAAAAAGTACAGATTGCGGTCTTATTACTCCAGGAGATTTCTTACAGACAACCTTTGGACGGATATAAGGAAAGGAAAATAACACAGTATCGTAGAGACATCGTATCGATGACTTTAAATTGTAATCTTAGTGCCTGCAAAACAAGGCTAGAGTTTAGTTCAGAGATGACAGGTAAACACTCGTTGTAACAATTATTTATTTGTAAAACTAGCGGTCCCGCCCAGCTTCGCCCGGGTACAAATAGATTTCTGTACAATAATATGTACGTATTATACATACAAACCTTCCTCTTGAATCACTCTATCTATAAAAAAAACCGCATCAAAATCCGTTGCGTAGTTTTAAAGATTTAAGCATACAAAGGGACATAGGGACAGAGAAAGGGACTTTGTTTTATACTCGTACTATTATGTAGTGATGAAATCATAAATGAAAAAATATTGGTACAACACAAAATAATATAAATATGACCGTTAAATCGGTTTCTTGCATGAGTAATAAAGGTACAATTTAATGTAAATAAGTCGATAAAATGTATTAACGTCAGTACGTTACAGTTCATGTTATAATGGTACCTACCATTAAAGTGATAAAGTATTTTAGTAAATTTCCTTAGCAACAATTAAATTCATGTCGCTTTTTTACCAAGAATAAATACCAAGAATACATTGCTTCAGTAATGTTGCTGGCAAAGTATAAATTAATCATTGTTTAAAATACCCAGGCATTTAGTGCAATGTCGAGTTTGTTCTGAAAATAAATAACAGTATGTTATAAAATGTTAAAACACACCTGTTTACTATGTATTTTATGCTAAGAAATTGTAAAGAGCGCCATTATTTATAAAACGCAAAGAATGGCCCATAACCATCTCTCGTGTGGGGCATTCCACGCGAAGCGGACAGGTAAAAAATCTCGATGTTTCTGATTTCGGAAATATTTGAGTATGTTTTACCTATATATGTCCTTGATTCGTGTATCAAATATTTTTCTATTATAGTGACTGGTTAAAGAATTAGGGAACTTTGAAATTTTGGCCAACTGGTCGGCATACAGTACTTCAAAGGCCATTATCTAGTCAGAAAATTATTGATTTAAATAATTAAACCACTGGATTTAAATCTTCATTTAATGAGGTTTTTAATTGCATTTTTGGATACAAAAAAAAATGTTTTTTTCCACATTTTTTTTTATTTTCATTTTTTTAACTTCGATTTTCACAAACTTAGACCATTTGATTTTTTTTTATTTTTTTTATTAAGATAGCTAGTATTGTGTAGAACATCCTTGCCAAGTTTTATAATGGGCGTGGAAGTGGTTTACGAGCTATCCTGGGAATACTGCCGCAGCGCGGCGTCCTGCGCGAGTTAGGTGAAAGTATCAATAAAATAAAATAACTTCCGACCGAATAGTTTGCATATTTAAAAAAATATAAATACATTTTAAACACTTTTTAGATACCGTAAAATCATACAACTATAGTCCTAATAGGAAAGTAACTCCATTCAGCGATTTTTTTGACAACATTTGACTAGAATGGATTGTAGGCGTTGAAATTTAGAGCATTTGCGATAGGTGACAAGTATGTGAAATCAACAACGAGCGGTGCGGAATTAATCAGTTATTACGTGTTTTCTCCCCTAACTTTTATTAAAAAAAATAAGTATACGTAGTTGCCCAGTCCTACAGTTTGTTTTTGTTAAAAGGTAATATGTTTGTATGTATTATATTATTATAGCTGTTTTTTATATCAGTTAATTGTTTTAATACTTAGGCAAGTTTATTCTAATTTCCATACTTTGTTTAAAACAATAGTCCAACAGTTTTTTTTTTTGATAATAATTAAAAACCAATTAAAACAAATTTAGAATTACATCAGGGTTTTGAAAACAATTTCAAGGAAGAAGCCTGGAGCCAGGTCATACAAATATTATTAAAATCGACAATTGGAATTATGTCTTTCTGATATTAAAAATAGAAGACTGACTCAGCAGAAAGCATCCCAGAAATACAAGATACAACGAAATTCTTTAATTTTAAAACTTAAAGCTATTAGATACAACCAGACAAAAAGGGATATACAATTGCAAATTCAGCCTCCAAAAACACGCAGCACTAAGAGAGCGTTTTTTCATGTTGCTGAACTGGCGAGTAGGGGGGAAAATGCAAAAAAAATAGCAATTTTACCTGGTGATTTTTTAAATTTAATTGCTGTACTCATGGCCTACTAATTTAATACAAAAATAAGTAAAAAGTGATTTATTAATCCATAAAAGACTGTTCCATAAAATAATGAACAAAATGTCAAAGTATGATAATGGACCATAGTTGTATTACAGGACATATTTACGTTATCTAAAAAGTGTTTAAAATGTATTTAAACCTTTTTTAAATATGCAAACTATTCGGTCGGAAGTTATTTTATTTTATTGATACTTTCACCTAACTCGCGCAGGACGCCGCGCTGCGGCAGTATTCCCAGGATAGCTCGTAAACCACTTCCACGCCCATTATAAAACTTGGCAAGGATGTTCTACACAATACTAGCTATTTTAATAAAAAAAATAAAAAAAAATCAAATGGTCTAAGTTTGTGAAAATCGAAGTTAAAAAAATGAAAATAAAAAAAAATGTGGAAAAAAACATTTTTTTTTGTATCCAAAAATGCAATTAAAAACCTCATTAAATGAAGATTTAAATCCAGTGGTTTAATTATTTAAATCAATAATTTTCTGACTAGATAATGGCCTTTGAAGTACTGTATGCCGACCAGTTGGCCAAAATTTCAAAGTTCCCTAATTCTTTAACCAGTCACTATAATAGAAAAATATTTCGTACACGAATCAAGGACATATATAGGTAGAACATACTCAAATATTTCCGAAATTAGAAACATCGAGATTTTTTACCTGTCCGCTTCGCGTGGAATGCCCCGTGTGTAAAAACTATTGCGGCTGCTTATTCAAAACTGAATGAAAACGAGTTGTTCCTGAAATGTGGCACGCTTATGTAGATAAATATGGTGGGATTTACTCCTAGTGTAATGGATATTGTCCGAGTTGGTGTTAATATTATACATTAATGTAAAAATGGCGACGCACGACCTACTTAAGGTTTTAAGAAGTCGCTGGATGCAGACTGCTTCCAACAGGGCGATGTGGAGGTCCTTGGAGGAGGTCTATGTATAGCAGTGAGCTTCTTGTGGCTAAAGAGAGAGAGAGAGAGAAGGTAACTTTATGAAATGCCTGGTTATACGTCTTAGCAACAGCATACAAATATATATCCACCGAACTCAAAGCGTATGAATATTCATGCGCAAGTTTTTACCCGTAACGGTGACATAAAAATTGCATTGTTCGTTTAAAAAAATAACCGCGCTTCATAAATAATAATTATGTTGTACAAAAGAATACGTTATTTTTAGGCGAAGCCACTCGTACCGCTACTGTCTCGCGCGCTTTTGTTTTCCATTGTAATGTGTTAATTTATTTAAAAAAGTATTTATGAGATTTTTCGCAATTCACTAAGCTATTTCTGTACGTGGCGACAGGATCGCCCCGTATTACAAAGACGGAAATAAATGCGGCTATTGTGGGTGGCTCTATTTGCAATTTGTCTTCAAGTATTCTTGTCTGAGGTTATGTATGTTTAGTATTTGATAGTACTTGGCAAAGAGATTATCCAGCCCTATCAGCCACCACAGAAACTGATGGACAAAGGCTTGAATTTGTCTCTTAGGAACGCAGTCTCGTCTTTGACTCATGTTGGGAGACGATCAATTAAGAAAATGAATAGGAGTTAGAACATAATTGTTACTGTACGTGACTTAGTAAGAACAATAGGTAAAAATATAAATACTATCCAACTAGACTAATAGGTACCGTTTGATGTTTTATAATTTATTGGAACTAGTGTAATGTATGTGTGTGTGTGAAATGCATGGTAGTGTGTGTAATGTTTTATTTATTGATTTAATGTACTTTATAAGCATTATTATTGAAAAATATTAACGTTCTGCACTTCTCCTACACACAAACTATAAGTGTGCCAAATTTTATGCTCCTGCGTCCGCGCAATTTTCGTAAAAAGGGGTCCAAAGTTTTTGCATCACGTATTAATATATAGATAACACCAATCAAAAAAATAAGATGAATGCAAATAGAACTTAAGAACAAAAATATATGTATAATCATAAATTATAAAGAACTTCTTAAGGCTATGGATGATAAAAGCAATTGCATTTTGATAATACCCTCACTAAAATTGCTCAGCCTGGAAGTCGAACTAAGGTCACAGTTCACTTACTTTGGACCCAAGGAGCCTAATCTAAACATCGAATATATGAATACTAATGAATGTCTAGAATTAAATGTTAATTAAATGCCTCGCACGCACATATTTTTTAAAGTTATTATTAAATTTAAATAATTTGTTTTTTTTTTGCAGTTTTTATATGATTTTTTAAATTTGCATACATTAATCAGAAGTGCGTGGTGGACTGTTGGTAAACGGACTAGACGCGGCAGCCAACATGTTCACGGTGGTCGCGGGTTCGAATCCCAAGGCACACCTCTGACTTTTCGGAGTCATGTGTGTATTGATACTCAATCACCACGCACTATAACGGTGAAGGAAAACATCGTGAGGAAACCTGCATGCCATAGCGATTTCTATGGTATGTAAAGTCCGCCAACCCGCACTAGGCCAGCGTGGTGGACTATCTGGCCTAACCACTCTCAATCGTATACTCGATTGTAGAGTAGGCCCGTGCCCTGCAGTGGGACGTATATGGGCTATATAGATATATACATTAACAGTGGAAGAGCAACGTCTTCAAACACAAGTATTTTTTCTTTCACATCAACGTTTGGTATCTATTTTATTTTTTGCTTTTTTGCCCAGTCTGACAAATGGGCAAAGACCTTATTGTAATTGTTGAGCGCTGCGCGCCGCTCATAAAAATCTATCACATTTGAATAATAAGTGGACTTTAGCTTTTCAATATAAGAAAGAGTATTAAAAAGGAGGGAGAAGAAAAGTGGTATTGAGCAATCTCACTCACCGACCCTAAAACGTCAGCAAAGCATTCGCATCACGTCGATTTTAATTATTACCCTGTATGCCGAGACGAGGATGCTGTTTGCCTGATGGTAAGCGATACGACCGCTCATGAACAGTGGCAAAACCAAACAACACCTTGAATTACAAAGCAATACTTAGCGTTCTACCGCGCTAATGTTTACTCTGGCTACAATGTCCTCCAATGCGAAACACAATAATGCATTTACACTGCTGTTTTACAGATCAATATAAAAAGTATTGATAGATTCAGTAAAATACGCAGATTTTTTTGTATTCCATATAGCGGTAATCGAAAATCATCTGTAGTACATTTGTTTACGTATGGACTGTGGGTAGAGTAGCCGCAGGGGCTGCTGCCGCACCATGGCCAATATTTTTAAGACTTATAAATATATACTTCTTTGTGTGGCCGAAAAGTTCATCTTAATTTCTGATACCTACGATACAAGACTTGTATATTAACGTAGAGTGAGTGCAGTGCGTGTGGCTGTAAAGTGTATTAATTTCAGCATTCATATGCCGTTCATTCCTTTCAGAATTATTCAATTATATTTGTTTTATTGCAGGGGCCGGCAAACGAGCAAACCGCTCACCTAATGATAAGTGATCACTGCCGCCCATGAACATCCACAAATCGCGAGGGAAGCGGGAAGGAAAAAGGATGGAATGAGAAAAGGGGTATTGGGCATACGGTAATCTCACTCACACATCATCATCATATATAGCTATCTTTATGGTATTGAAGTGATAGCTACTCTTGGTTAAGCAACAATTTATGGCGCCAAAATAATGTTATATTTTGTACCAGTTTCTAAAATGTAAAAAGAAGCCTTATTTGTTCCGAGGTGGATCGCTTAAAGCAACTATCGTGATGCGCATAAGTGCACTATGTAAATTGAAATATGGATTATTTATTCTTTTTTTCAATTTTCTGTTTACTTTGAATATTTTATTAACGAAGTCTGGGGAAATGTTTGCCAGTTGTCAATAATATGGTTCGTCTACGTTCTTTCAGGTCCCCAATTCGTTGTTGTCAAAATATTAAGAATAGTTTTTCTAACTTCAAACTTTCTTATATTCGACATATTAATACTATTAGATTACAAGTATGAATTGTTTTTTATATTAAGAAAATATATCTTAAAACATGCGTTAATAAATATTTTTCAAATTTTATTCGTAGTTCTAATTTCGCCACACGCCAATAGTTTTTAGATGGCGCATACTAAATTAGTAGACTACATTTTTTTAAACTAGAATTAACGCAATGGTATACAGTTATAAAGCCTTATAATTTATGTAAAACATGACTAATATTTTAGCCATAAAAATTCGAAAATATTATTTTTAGTCACGCCAGTTAAACTAGAAGATTTTACTTTTTATTTTTCGACATGATCAAGATTTAGCGAAATTGTTTATTTCATTTTTGTCGAAATTGTAGAGTTTATTGCTTTTTTGAGTCTACTTTTAAATTGAAATTTCATGTTGTGCGGGGCAATGACCGTAATTTTATCTAAAGAATTGATCATATAAACGTTTATGTATTGTTTTGTTTAAATAAAAATATGTATGATACTTGTTTAAAAATATATATAATTTATTTCAATTTTAATATTATGAAAAATGTTCATCATTATCCCTGCATTGTTAATGTGCACTTAGATATGACATTTTTCCGTTAAACTGAAAAAGCGCATTTTATTCCTGAACTAAATATCGTTTAACAAGGAAGGTATGTAGGACGGAAGGTATGTAAGGTAGGAAGGTATTTAGGTACTGGTAGTACCTAAATGATGTAAAACAAAATTTGTGATAAAATTATGTCTTTATTGTTTTGTATCCAGCACACAAACATTATTCACTTAGGTACATTAAAAATGCTATTTATAAATGCGGAAAAACATACCAATATGTGCGCGTTATTTAAACATTCTCATCCTAATTTTTATAATTCCAAAAAAAACATACAAATGCCAGAAAACATTTTATTACACACCAAATTATAAATAAATAAAAAATAAAATCTTTATATCATACTTCGCACCATATAAATACATCTGAACTTTATACACTAACATGCTTGGGTTCGTTAGACACCAATTATATCTAATAGGTAACATCACCGTTGTTTTGTAATGTACAGCTTTGTATTATAAAATGTCGACAGTGCAGTACTTTTGACAGCTGTGCTGTACTTCGCGATCAAAGGAATACACGAGCTGTCAAAATACGCGCGCGCGACAAATCTAATTTTAACTAACAATACTAATATAGACGTGATCGGACCGAACTTTGCTTTGTACTTATTTAAGATATACAGTCTTGTTTACACATTGGTCACATTTTTCTAACGTATGAAATAAACACAGGTATTACGCAACAAGGAGGCGGCCGCGACGAAGCCACGAAATTTTTCTATATTGTCCATATTATGTCCCTCGTAAACTAAACACATGAATATTCCTTGAGTTAATCAAACTCATGCAAAACTAAATTATTCCACTGTGCAGATGGTTCAACGATTTTATAAAAAGTTATCTCTAGACGAAATAATTGCTAATAAAATCGTCATGATACCATTTTACATAACAAATTAATTTTAAGCGGTGAAAGTTGAATTAATATGGCTCGCCACTGCACACCGTATCCTTATTTCTAATCTTTGTTTAAACTATAATATATTTACATTATTCTACTCTACTGATCGAATGATTAACTAAATTGTTAAGTTGCAAAAGCAAATGAGTTTGTCTACACCATATTCAAATGAGACAAAGAGTCATTACTCCTAAGGAAATATCATACTTATACGCTCACCGAATCGAGGTATAAGTTACGAAATTCGCCTTTGAAAGTTAACAATCAGCTGTTATAATCAAGCGTGTCTTTGGCCATAATAAAATCCTCTGAATTCACATTGAATAATCTAGAATAATTTAATTTTTACACTAATCACTATCGTCTACAACTATTGCTAGAAGCAAGCTTTGACTAGGGTCAGTTACACGTACGTAGTGGTCAGCTAGGCGTGCTGAGCTCGTCCCAGGTGGATGAAGAAGGCGACGCGGTCGGGACTCCGCTCCCCGCACTTGTTACACATGAAGGGGTCGTTGTACCCGTGGAATCCCATGTGTATGGTGTGCATGGTGAGGTCTCCGAAGGTGATGTCGCAGTACTGGCATGTGTAGGAGCTGGGGGCACTCGTCGACTGCACCTCGGCCGACGCGTCTGACTCCGAGTCTGATCCGTCTGCATCCCTCATCTTCTCATCTTCGTGTTGAAGCCTCAACGCAGCGGGTTGTAGCTTGAACGCCCGACCTTTCCTCCTGTTCTTCAGCGCTGTAGTGGGCGTTACTGGTGTAGATCTCTCTGCAGGCGGTGGAGTCCCAGCCTCACTCGTTTTTGAGTTCGTGAGGTCGAGAGCATCGTTGATTTGCTCCGGCTGGTTGTCTCTAGGCATCTCTCTGTGAGTTGGCGTTTGCGTGATGCTCAAAGGTGATTTCGCCGGCGGAGACGCTGATTCGGACTCCATAGGCCTCTCTGCGTATGATAACCGTTGGTGAAGAATTGAGGCGGGCGGCGACATCGGCTGAGGTTTCTCAGTTGGCATCTCGGGCATTTTGGGAGAAGTTCTTTGTTCGTAGTTATTGTTCGGTGGGAATAAGAATGAATGAGGTAGAAGCGGCGGCAGGTATGGCAGGTTCACCGGAAAGTGATTCCCGAAAATGGGATGTGGCGGCGGCGGCGGCTGAGTTGGGCTGTTATTGTTCACTGGCCCTTGTGTCTCGAACATTTTAGAAAACGGCTTCTGCTTGGGTCCACGTCGCGTGCCGTAAACATCAATAATGGGTAGCGGGTTTGGTGTACCGTCCAAGTTGAGCACCATAGCCGGGTTATGCTGATACTTGCGCAGGTGTAGTTTCAGCGAGTGGCAGTATTTGGTGGCGTAGTTGCAGTCCGCACAACGATATTGGTACACATTCGAGTGTGACTTCAGATGCGAATTGAGCATTGATTTGTTAACACAGGAGTACGAGCATTGGGTGCATTGGAATGGTTTTGATCCCAGATGGTTCCTCATGTGGTACTCGAGGTGATGCTTATACTCGGTTACAAAAGGACATTTACGACAGCACAACATTTTCTCCGGCTTGATGTGCTCTTTGCTGTGTTCCCAAAAGCTGAGTTTCGTAACAGCGACAAACTCGCACTGCTTGCATTTGAATGTTTTGACTTTTCCATGTGAGTTGACGGCGGGGACTCTCAATCCGGGCTCGTCATCGAAATCGTCGTCGAAGCCGGATCCTTCGCGGCCCTCGTCGCCATCGGCTTTGTTTTGGCCGACGCCGTCGAAGCCAGAGTCGTGGAAGCGTTCGAAAGAGCGTCTGTCGTGGTCTCTTTCGGGTGACGATGGTGTTCTGGGAGGGGACTTCGGCGGCGTGGCGTCGGCACGTGCCAGCGGGGTGGACACGTGCGCGGGGGGCGCGAGACTCCTTGGCGAATAAGAGTCGTAACCCGGGGAAGGATCCCTGCCTTCATTCGCGCGAGGATCGAAACCGGGCGGTGTGAGCAGGCTGTACGGCAAGCCATTACGGAACGAGTCCAGATGCATGCCGAGGTTGGCTTTGGCTTTCAAAGGCATGTTGTCGTAGAAGGGGGATGGCTCACCGGCGCTGCCAACGCTGCGCGGCGAATGCCCGTTCGAATCCTTACTCGAAGATGAAGGAGATGCGCTGTGGAATCCCTCGGAGTAGAACCCGCTGGTCTGATCCTTGGAGAAGCTTCCTTCCTCCATCGGTTCGGATTTCTATAAATAAAAACAACAATTACAATCTCGCTCCTAAAGTAGGGGATAACGTTTCAAGACTTGTTAGCTATACGTACCACTGTGGGTGGTTGTAGCAGTGACCCCCAGTTTTGGGGATGGGTGGAGTGGGGCGCGGGCGTCATGCCAGCGGGGGAGGCGCAACTTAGCATACCTATAACAAAAAATAAATGTATAAATACACGTTATTTTGCACACATTAATTACAAGTATTGCGTTGAGTGCAATTTTGTAAAATGCGGAACCACGCAGTCACGTACGCTAAATATTAGATGACAATACTATGTAACAATTAAACGGCTGATATTGCATAACAAATCACCATAATTAGTCGTAATAGGTTGTCAGAAACACTTACCTATTTACTATTAACCCATTTGAAAAATATGTGACCTATGTTAATTAGGCTACCTTACAAAATTAGTTTTTAAGAAATTCAACACACATTTGAATGGAGCGTCGAATTAGCTATTTTATGCATACTATTGCTTCTGAAATAAACTAATTATGATTATGCAGATCTGATGGCTGCATGAGTAATGCTAGTAGAAAGCAAAATTAGTGTTTAAGGTCAGACTTGAAAATGCAAATCAGCTCTACGCGAATGCACTTGTAGCAATATTTCACGTTGTAACACATTTTTTATATTTTTTCCATTTGTACAGCATTTTAAATCTAGAAATTAATAGAATTATGTTGTTTAAGTAGTTGACGTTTCTAAATATTTTTGTTATACAAGTGTTTTATTTCAAAAGATCTTAATGAAATATTTCTAAAACGGTAGTTTAGTTATTATATTCTATAAACCTAGTTTATTTTCCCTTTCTATTAGCTCTCTTATCAATAGAATGATTATTATTAAATACAATTTTGAGATTCATCTTAAATGTAACATACATTGTTATTCCTGGATTCGGAAAACACAAAGTTGAATAATCACATTTTCCTTAAAGGGTATTACGGTACCTAATTAATAAATATTTTTAAAAGTTTTTTTTAACTTACAAAACGAGGAAGTAAATTATTTTTGTGTGATAAAAAAACTAATTTTAATAAAATACTCATAGCTATAAAGATAAAAGTTGACACCTACCTTCCCCTTAAACAACAGCAAAACTTCTCAAACACACTGCACAATAATCTGCATTAATTTGTTTACATTAAACTTCACTTGGATTGCGCTTTCACTTAAAGTTTTCATACACGAATAATAATTTGGAACGATTTTTAATGGACAACCCTTCAACACGGCGGTCCGGAGCGGTGTGCGTTCGCGTCCGCTTCTCACAGTGTACTGAAAAAAATCTGTCAATTTTTATGCTCCAAACATCGATAAAGTATTCTACTTTTGAAGGCGACGAGTTTTCTAGTGCGAGCGAGTGAGGTGATCCGCCGCATACGTGCGTCTCTTTCCCCCGGCCGTCTCTCTCCACAGCCTATTTTTACACGAACCAATGCGATGCGAGCTACTGTGGGAGGGGATCTAGTTATTAAGTTATTGTTTATGCTATATTAATAATAAAAAAAATAAGCATCCCTTGATACTTTAGCGGTTGTTATTGTTATAAACCATCGGCGTTGTATACGTTATTAGACAATAAAATAGCGGCACCCATAGAAATTAGATTGTTTTTGTATTGTGTAGCCGGATAATGCGATTTTTATGTTTGTTTGTCTCTTTTGGACGCCTAGTTTGGTAGGAATTAATGTAATTATGGAAATAACGGTAGTTCGTCTTAAAAACATGTTAATGACGTTGCTTTTAGCATATGTAATGATTGTCAGATTAAAGAAGGGCTGTGTATATATGTATACGTAAAACTTCCCCTCACTATATTTTTTATTGATAAAAAGTTGAAAAAAGAACGAGGCAGGCCCGCGAAGGGGCCGAGCTTTTTACGCGAGTCAGTCAGCCAATGGCGGTGGCGCGATTAAAAAAAGAACGTTGTTTACTTTTTTTGGCATCGACGCGGCGACCAATTAAATTACATTTTCTATTTTTGTAAACGAGGGTATCGTTGTCGCTTGATAAAGGATTTGGCATGTTTCACTTGGCGACACGAGTTTACAAGACTATTTTTTTTTTTTTTTTCTATTTATTGGTTAGGGGTTTTTATCCACACGGATACGCCAACCCCATTGTACCTTATCAACTATACACTACATAATTTTCTTAAACAAGACTATTTGAGGGTGGTATATTGAGCTTGTTCAACCTGCATAATAAATATATTATACTGAATAATAAACATATTAGTCTGAATGTTTATTTTTGTTTTCACGACATTGATTAAAAGTTTGCAACCCTATCTTGTGTAATAGTTAAAAGCTTATTAGTAACAGCCTAAATATTCGATTGATAGACTCAATAATCAGATATAATGAACAACTTATTTCAATTGGTATGCATTTGATTGTTAAGCACACATTTTTCGAAGATATAATCTGTAGTCAGCCCAAAGCGGTGTTATTGACCGATAGATTTTTCTAGACCGAGTATCTATACCAAATAGAAAATAGGTACTTAATACAAAGAGTTATGAGATGTCAATACAACCTATCACATTAAACAGCAACTGGTTTTTTATTTATTTAATTATTACTACGTATTCAGAGACAAATAGTGTCTTTTTATGTATGTTTATCAACGTTTAGAATAAGTACCAAGAGATCATACTTACCGAGTGATATTCCTAATTTTGTTCTCTATTGAAAGTCAATAAATGTACTGGATATACAGATTTCTATTGAATATATAAATTATAGATGCACTTTACAGATTAGGAACAAACTTATAAATCGTCTACCGTCTACGATCTTTTGGCGTCCGAATGCGTTGTTGTCATGCTGTTTTTAAAATCTTAGAAACAGTTTTTTCTTTAATTTTACTAGACCTGTTAATACTATTAGGTTACGAGTGTAAATATTTGTTGTTTGTATTATGAAAAAAAATCAAACAATACAATTTTTTTTTGTTGTTCCAAACTTTGTCACACGGCAGTAGAATGTACTTACAGATGAAGTTTACCTACTTTGAGAACTACATACATATTCAGACTTAGACCAAAAAATAAAGCCAGGTGGTAGTTTTAGTGAGTTAAAACACAATGCAATTAAAATTTTGCTAATATTTTATTTTGTATTCGTGGTTGGGTGGTAAATAAGAAGTTTTATCCTGAAATAATAATGTACATGCATATTTTTTAATGCGCAATGATACGTAACGGTATTTTTTTAGTTTATTTTAATATATAATTTTATTTTACCACCCAAAAAAGATGACACTTAAGAAATTGTAAAACAAAATCATTGATTTTTTTTACGAAATGTTTAGTTTCACAGTGTACCTATGTTATGACTTAAACTACCACCTGATTTCGTTTTTTGTTGCAGTCTGGATGTACCCTGTATAGGAAACTTTAATTTTGCCTAATAGATACACAATAATTATTGTTTTTGGAAACAGTAAAATAAACAATAAAATACCACCATCATAGACAAATGAAACAAATCAATATCTATAAAAAGTCGGATATAATAAATAATATACTTTTTGAAATTCACTAATTCCTATATTTTAATCCGGATTAGGTTTTTTCACACCTGAATTACGAGTGCAGGCGCATATTTTAATCTCCTTTCATTTCGTTTTGTCGACACCGAAATTATGAAAATATGTTTATTTACAACCAATAACAATATTTAACAGAATTTAAACTTTCAACTGAAAATGAAATTCAAAGACATTAATTTTTTTAACAAATAACGTCTACTTAGTTACGTTATTTTTGTCATTCCCGTATTTTATTTTGTATGAAATTTTCGAATTAGTTATATTTAAAATTATAGTTAAGTAAGTGATTATCTATAACAAATTAATGTCATATATTTTTTCATTAATTATGTAATTTAATCCTACATTACCTACGAGTATTTTTTCTTAATTATAGGTATTATTATAAAATAGACTTACTTAAAACTTTGTATAATCGTTCCTAATGGTTCATTTAGTTAGACTAAGTAGACAGGATTAACGTAGGATTTAAAAAAGTTGCATCATGTAAACATTTGGCTACTATAATCTTAAGGCATTTATAGTTTACTGGTGGTAGGTCTCTTATATGTGAGAGGCCGTCTGTGTGGGTACCACCGCAGTGTCTATTTCTCCCGTCAAACAGCAGTGTAAATGTACTGTTGTGTTTCGGATTGAAGGGCATTGTAGCCAGAGTAAAAACTGGACATATTGAGGCTTAACATCTTATGTCTCAGGATGGCGAGCGCAGTGGAATGCCAAGCACTGCTTTGTAATTCAAGGTGTTGTTTGGTTTTGCTACTGTTTATGAGCGGTCGTATCGCTTACCATCAGGCGAACGGCATGCTCGTCTCGCTATTCATGGCAATAAATAATAAAAAAAAAAGTTATGCCATACCATAAATGCATACGAAACTATCCCTATGTAAATTATTTACTTATAAGACACACCTATGATAGTAACACAAAACATACTAAAACTTTTTTACTTAAGTTTGGGACAGTGTTTACTCTCCCTTACAGGCGTATCCAATATTCATTATAATTAGCTTAAATTAATACGATTTACTGAAACTCAACAAAATAGAAATAAACATTAATGAAGTGGGTACAATTTAGACATTTAATAATAATAATTAATTAATGAGGAATACTCAAGACAAAAAACAAAAACTGACAAGGCAATGGACCAAGATACTTAAGTTAAGACAATGGACCACTACTAAATGTATATTCGAAGGAATGGTATTATGGCGCTTAAGAGCGTATGGCAATATAGAAAACATTTTTTTTTTCAAAAATAGTCATATTTGTCCATATTTTGTATTGATAAATAAAATAAAATTGCATTTAATATTCGTATTTATTGCACCGTATATTTTGTGTACTTTTTGATACGAACATGACTATTGACTATGCTACAATGCCCTCATGATAAGTATAGTGCAATCCAGATGTACATGAGCTATGCCCGAAAAGCGACTTGCATGGATCATTATGATAGGTTTTCGTCATAATAAATATGTATCTATCAGGCTTTTTAAATCTCTCGGAGTCTCAGCAAAGAGCAATGTATTTTCCTGTACTTTCGGATGTAATTTTGGCCATATAAAATACATAGGTCTATAATTGCCGACGTTTTATTTACAATACATCTAATACATATAGACGTTTAGTTATTATAATAGTGTTAATAGGAAAACTGCGGTTAATGTACTGTTAAACAGCAAAAAGTCCGAATTTTAATTAATACGTCTTATCTTGTTTTGAATTGTTTCGATTCTCGCAATGCAGGGCCGGCAGGGTTTTCCGCGTGTGATTAGCAAAGGCTAGACGTTGGCGGAAAATACTATGTGTACTGACCTTACGACCACGTGGGGTAGGTGCAACGTGGAATATACATATTATAATTTTGGACTGCCCTAGAGGCGCAGTTGTTTTACGGTATGATTGTAAAGCTGAGGCATCGGGTTCGAATTCTATGTTGGGCAATGTGATATTAGATTTTTCTAGTTATCATCAGTCTGGAGTCAGGAATTTGTGCCATATATGGCAATAAACTCTTGAAATCAAAACGATAACTCTTGAGGTAGAGCACTCTACAGTGTGGCTCATTCTCTATCACGTTTGGGATGGAAATAGGCTCTATCTTTTGTGTTTTTTTTTTTAACTGGACACAAGCAATATCCAATAAAATATTTATTTAGATAGTTACAAATGTGTATACATTGTATTAAAGAGTTACGTACATAATTCTTATTAAAATACAAAATAATAAACTTAGACTTTACGCTGGAGTCCTATATAATATTTAGGTGTATTTATTTATAGCCAACCCGCACTAGGCCAGCGTGGTGGACTATATGGCCTAACCATTCTCAATCGTACTTTCGATTGTAGAGTAGGCCCGTGCCCTGCAGTGGGACGTATATGGGCTGATACAGATACAGATTTATTTATATAACGAGCTGGCTTATATTACTACCAGTGAGTTGTTTGACCGCTAGTACGTGCGTCGGAGACAGTTCCCTTTGCATATCGCCCTCTAATTGTATTTACACATACACAAATATTAGCTCTGCTTGACGCCGCCGCGTATCGAAACCAAACATGTTATTTTCGATGTTTGACCTGCAAACTGGTTGAGTCAAGAAAAAATTGGGTTAATACGAAATAATAGGGAGGAAAATGTTTTGGTGATTTGAAAATTAAATAAATAAATACACCTAACAGTTTCATAGATCTAACCCCAAATTAAGATCTATCTTGTAGCGTAGTATCAAAAACTATAAGAGAGTTTGTGGGCCTAAAACCTTGACTAAAACTACAGAGGCTGTCAGGAATTTATACGTATTTTTTCGATTCCAGGACATTTAAATAGATGAAGGAGCAGATGTCACTCTACATTACGTAGTTGGGGGTAAGGTCTACATTAGATGGGTTGCTATGAAGCTCGATGAAATTAAAGTTTTTAATACGTAATGACGTATTAAAAACTGTATTAACTAATGAACTAATACAGTTTTGCTGTATTGTGGTTTAAATCCTGAAAATATGGATTATTATTTCTGAATTATAATTTACATGCAGTAAGTGTGGAGTCGAATTCAGTCATTCTTTCATGGTTTATTTAGCTCCTAAACTAGATGTTTAGCAAGTCTTTGGATACGAGAATAAAATTAATTATTAATGCCAATATGTATTTATCCCAAATACACGAAATAATTTATGAAATATTTATTTATACACTTTCTTTCACAAAAAATACGTATTGACAAAAAAAAGATTAACAATTTGACAAAAAATGAAAATCGATTCAGTTATGTTATTTTACTTGTAAAAACGTACCTCATAGGATTAAAAATCAATAAACAGATTCATATTATAATTTATGTTTACAATAAAAAAAATTCTAAAACTATAAAAACATGTTTTCGGTATCCCAAATAAAATGTTCTGAACTCATTAAGCTATTTATACCGCGCTCAAGAGTTCGTCGCCATTTTATGGCATTTGAATCCTTGCTTCCTTTGTTTACTAATGTCTCGGTATAAGCGGCGACTTCCTCAACACTCAGCTTACTCAAAAAACACACGTAGACGATAAACAAAACAAATATTTACAACCTAATTCCACATAGTAACGATTTACTATATTTTCGATAACCTCCACCGATTTTCTAATTGGTCGTCCAGTTTACTCAGATATCGATGTTTGTTGTCTGCCTACGTGACACTTGCCCTGTTAAAAATTACAGATAATAAAATTAATATTTATGTAAAGTTCAATTAGTGTGGCGCCACCTTTATGTTTTTTATTATTAAACGGCTATCAAGCGTCGGCAAACTTGTAATTGGCTGGGTGATTAAACATCTTTTTTAATTATTTTTTTCTTTCTAACGCCGACTGGCTGTTTAATGGCGTGATTAGAAGTGTCGTTACGTAGGTTTAATTATGAACAATGGATAGAAATATTTTATTATTGTTTTAACAATAGTCTTTTAAAAGTAAAGTAATTTAATAAATGCTTTGAAGAAATATATTTTCGAAATACCTTTGGAAACATGTTGTTATTTTTACAATGAATTCATGATGTTTTTAAGGGTCAATTTAGTATTACAAAGATAGATAAATTCGTAGGTCCTGCACGATTTTGAGATTGGTTAATTCTCTTTATGAGGAGAAACAATATTTATCATTTATTGTATTTATTATTTCTTATAAAAACCGCTTTAATAAAAAAAATATGCTCGACCCCTGTAGGTGTGGAATATTGATAGGTACTACATCATACCTACGGGGATTACGCTACTTGATCGAATCCCAAAATATAGAAATCCGACGAAGAACAAAGGTTGTAAACGTGGGAGAAATCATCACAAGACACATCAGCAAATTGAAGTGGAGTGGTAAATCTTTGTTTAGTAGTCCAAGATACAGGCTATGCCTAGTTTGGGTAGGTACCCCTGAAAACACTAGTAATAAGTATCTCATTATTTTGTATTACATTATTGTTAAGTAGACTGGTGGTAGGTCTCTCATATGTAAGAGGCCGCCTGGGTAGGTACCACCGCAATGTCTGTTTCTCCCGTCAAACAGCAGTGTAAATACACTGTTGTGTTTCGGATTGAAGGGCATTGTAGCCAGAGTAATAACTGGACATATTGAGACTTAACATCTTATAACTCAGGATGGCGAGCACAGTGGAATGCCAAGCACTGCTTTGTAATTCAAGGTGTTGTTTGTTTTTGCTAATGTTCATGAGCGGTCGCATTATGCCATCAGGCGAACGGCATCATCGTCTTTCCATTCATAGCAATAAACAAAGACATTATTGTTCAGTAGTATTACTTAAGTCTCTGTATGTCTGTATTTTCAATAAACGATTTTTCATTAAAATTTTCAGTTGGGCAGGACATCTGACTAGACGTTTTGACAGCAGATGGATTAAGATACTGACGGAGTGGTGGTCAAGATGTACGGCAGCTAAGAGGCTGACCACCTGCGAGATGGTCAGATAACATCGTGAGTATCGTCGTATAAGAAGTATACAATATAAAAGGACAAAGATCCATAAACCTAATTATAATTTATAACAATATTCGAGAACACATGAGACATTATTTTTAACTTAACCAATTAAAAGCATATAAAATTGGCTGTTATGATAACATATAAGACTTTTCATAGTAAGGAATTATAATTATTTAAGTTTAGAATGCCCTAGGGAAAATATACATGGCACGCTGTTCGAGTATTCTAAACATTATTTGAGAACATATTAAAACACTTATTTAACGTTTAAACCGATTGAAAACATATAGAATAGGATGTTATGATAACAACATAAATACTTTCCATAGTAAGGAATTATATTTAAGTTTAGAACCGCCATGGGAATATATACAAGGCACGCGGTCCAAAAATTCTAAACATTATTTGAGAACACATAAAAACTCTTTATATAACTTATAAAGCAATTAAAAGCATATAAAATGGTTATAATGATAACGATTAAAGACGATCCATAGTAAGGAATTCTATTTAAGTTTAGCACGCCCAAGGGAAAATGTACAAGGCACACAATTCGAATATTCTAAACAGTATATTGTAAACGTGTTCTTTTCCTGTATGTCTAGGACTTGGAATGTGGCAATTACATCATTGTTTTGACCAATTAATTATGAAGCAATTATTAAATGTATATTTACACAATACACTTAAGGCTTTATGTATAGTGCGTGGTGGCCTGTTGGTAAACGGACCAGACGCGGCTGCCAACATGTTCACGGTGGTCGCGGGTTCAAATCCCAGGGCACATCTCTGACTTTTCGGAGTCATTTGTGTATTGATAGTCAATCACCATGCATTAAAATGGTGACAGAAAAGATCGTGAGGAAACCTACATGCCGTAGCGATTTATAAGAATTTCTATGGTATGTAAGTCCGCCAACCCCCACTAGGTCAGCGTAGTGGATTATATGGCCTAACCACCCTCAATCGTACTGTCGATTGTAGAGCAGGCCCATGCCCTGCAGTGGGACGTATTTGGGCTGATACAGTTTATGTATAGACAGTTTAAAAAAATATGTCAGCTATCGGATATTTTGTCTTCTTTGTTCAGACTGAATTCAAAAGTCGTTGGAAAAGGACGAAACATTCTACACTTAAAATCAGTTTTAAAACTGTCTTTGGATAAGGCTGTAGGTGCCTGGGAACACTTTTATCAAAATATTCATATCCCCGACGAGAAAAAATATTTTAAGAAATCCTTTAGTTTTGTGGAAGCAAAGGTGCTGTGAATCTTGGAGTTGTCTCGATATCTTGGTAGGGGACTCTTCTTTGTGTGGTTTTCAGTGTAAGAAATCTTGTATAAGGCTCACTGTCTTTTACATTTAACTAAAATAGGGTTTTAAATTGTCTGAATAAGGCAGCTAATATTGTCTCATTGGTCCAGTGGCAGAAAACCACCAATGCGGGTAAAATTATATTTGAAATATCTCCTTCTTTGGAAGTGATTTGCTGAATTTTAGTTTTCATAGAGTTCTTTGCTTACTTAATATTATTTTTTTACTTTAAAACTGTACTTTTGATATACTATAGCGATGTTAATTGGGGAAGATATATACATATATGGCAATAAAGTCATACACCGATAAAATTAGACCTACTATCACGGAGGCCAAATTAGGTTTAGATGTATTGCAGGTGTTTTTACCTAAGGGAGTCGATCTACTTTACTTTGTGCGTTAATTATCAAGGATTTATCAGGACAAACTAGCACTTCTCATCAGGTGCGTCATATTTATTACGTCATGCCAGTGGGTCGTCATGCCAGTTGGTAGAGCACCTGGCATTATCCTGAATTTCCTTTCTACATAACCTCCTGGTTATATACGACATCAAAAATACATTCATGTGGTTAATCAAAAGTAAGCAAATTGATATATCAAAAACTAAAACGACGCAAGTTATTTCCAAAGAAGGAGATATTTGAAATATAAATTCATCGGCTAGAAGGGATTATGCTACTGGACCAAAGGAGCCACGGTGAAATGAAATATCATTGCCCCTGATTTCCAGTGTTCTCAGTTGCGAGACCAAAGACTCACATCATCCATGACACCAAACCAGAGGTTTTTAACTCTATCTCAATACAAAAAGCCAATAATGAAATACCACAACACCCACAAATTTTATTGACGATATACGGTTATTTCAATACGTCCAGATAAGATCTGAGTTCCTAAGCGTTCGCCCATAATCGTGGTAGTAAGTCCGAATTCGCCATTCGTGTTGGCGCGTCGGAATATGTGGCGCAGTTAGGGCCCCGCAGAAAGCGCCCTTATCGCGCCGTGTAAAAAGTAATGCGTCCAGCCTTTATGGCAGTTTCGAGACACGCTCTTTATTACGTGGGGCTGGACCAGGGTTCAAGGCTTGGGGCACAATGAGGGGGATATTATGTGGGAGTAAATTGAGACATTATAAAAAGTAATGTAATTGACTTATTTTCAGTCACATGAAATGTGCTGCTGAATATAGACTTACACCAAAGATTTCCACATCGACTTATCAGAAGTTGCCTATAAATTTATGAGTTGGTTTGTTCACTTCGGAATTCCTATGCTGGATAATTGATTTCTTGTGACTGTTTGTGTTTGAAGACGTAATAACTACCGTACGTGTGAGCCATACCAATCACCAAAAACTACTGTCAGCTGAGATCAACAGTGGTATGCAAAGAACTTATATCGAGCACGGATGGTCGAGGAGGATTTAGGGAGGTCTAGATTGTCTTTAACTTTTTGTATTTCAAGTTTGCGCTTGCGGTCACATAGCATCCACCAAGACAACGTTTCGTCTTCATGGAACCTTAATTTTCCTCGCTATTAGTTCTACCATTGAACTTTTTTCCAATATAATTGTATGATGATGTAGTTTCTAATATTTTCGACACAAGATGTAATTTACTGTGACGCAGGACTATATTAGTAAGCAGTAGGACATTGCTATCGCTTTGGATAGCGACCACCGAAAACAGTGTAAAACCCGCAAATGTGACTCACGGAAGAATAATTTCGGGTTTCGAGAAATTAATAACAATTTTGCCAACCGAAGAGAGATGGCCATCCGTCTTAAAATCGAGTATATAGTTATATACTTATAGCATCATAGTTTTATCATTATAAAAAAATAGAATATTATTATTTATACTTATACATAAAATTTATTCCATTTGATATCCCACTCTCAGTGTCTCTCCGGCCTCCAAGCGCGCCAGCATTATTTCCCCTCGCATAAAAAATGATTGTACCTTCAAATCTATCCCGAGCGGAGGGCCGCTCCCTCAGGTCGGCCCCTCGCCTCCCGCCCGCCCCCCACCGACCCCTCCCACTCCCTCCTGTAAATGACTTGAATGTATTTTATATTTTGAAGCTTGGTGTGCGAATTTGGGTTCGTGAGAGTCATGTTGTGACGCATAAATGTAGGAGAAAATGATTTTTCATACAATTGTATTATACTCGTAATATGTATCTTAAGTTTATTTGTGAAATAGAGTACTGTTAAAAATAAAAGAGCATCTACTCGTAATTAGCTTAAACTTGAATATCAAGGCCCTTCTTGATATGTAAAGCAACGGTTTTCCCGCAGAAATGGAAAACATTTCTGACAGCTGTTGAGAATTTGGAAGGCTTTTAAATCCTCTTTCCTTTTTACTACAATGCTTTTTTATGCCGTCGGAAACTCGTGCAATACTGTCGTAAAAACTATTGTAGCTGTGGCTTTCGCTCGATGAATAATATTGCCATAGACCTGAAAATCTTTTCAACTCTTATTTTACTTTTTTCTATTTTTAAAATTTTTCTAACGCACCTATATAAATATTCAAATATTATGATTTTTACTCGGCAACTGTCACGGTGGCGGAGTTGCAAACCTGAATTTTAGGGTTCGAATGATGAGGTCGGGCAAAGAGATTTTTGGATTTTTCTATTTATATTATCAGCCCGGAGTCAGGAATTTGTGCCCCCTTATCACATTGTGGGACGGAACATACAAGGCGAAATATGGGTGTCTCGTTAGCACCTCTGCCTATCCCTTCTGGGAAAAAGGTGTGAGTTTATGTAAGTATGATATCTATGGGAGTGCATAAATTGAACATAGAGCATTTTTCTGTGCGTGTTTCTAGTCTAGCCCTAATAAGGAAGAAGAGGTTTTAAGAAGCAACAATGCCTTCTCACCAGCCGAGTCACTGCTAGCCAGCCTGTATTAATAATACATACATAGATAATCGTCACGCCTGTATCCCATGGGGTAGGGAGAGACTATAGACCGCCACTTTGCCCGATCTTGACATATTACTTTTGCTTCATTCACTTTCATCAGACAAGAAATAATTTAGATCGAGTGCCGAATATCTCACACTACTTTATAAAAAAGTGTGCACACCTTTTCATCTTTGTGTTATCAAAATATGTATTTTTGTACACGACAGTATACAGTAGAAAATTTTCCATACACTTGTGTTTGCTTAATGTTGGACATACACTGTACCAGATGTAAAACGCGTAATGTTTTTTTTCATGGCCATTTTTTGGACCTCTGACTTTTCGGAGTCATGTGTGTATTGATAGTCAATCACCACGCACTAAAACGGTGAAGGAAAACATCGTGAGGAAACCTGCATACCATAGCAGTTTATAAGAATTTCTATCGTATGTAAGTCCGCCAACCCGCACTAGGCCAGCGTGGTGGACTATATGGCCTAACCACTCTCAATCGTACTGTCGATTGTAGAGTAGGCCCGTGCCCTGCAGTGGGACGTATATGGGCTGATACAGATACAGATTTTTTGGACGAAATGAACTTCAAGCATTTTGCTTTTCTTGATATAATTACTAATGTGATTGAATATACAATTGTAATATCTAATTTATAGCGATATAGTGAAAAAATGTGTGTTGACATGTTGGTAACGGACCAGACGCGGCCGCCAACATGTTCACGGTGGTCGCAGGTTCAAATTGCACGGTACACTTGTGACTTTTGGAAGTCATGTTTGTATTAATAGTCAAAACATTGGTCACGCGCTATAAAGGTGAAGAAAAACATCGCGAGGAAACCTGCATACGATAGCGAAGCGAAAAAAATATTGTATGTAAAGTCCACCAACCCACACTAGGGCAGTGTGGTGGAGTATACGGCCTAACTCCTCTCAATCGAACTCACGACTATAAAGGAGGCCTGTGACTTGCAGTGAGATATACAGGTGAGGTTTTCAAATGGGTGTGGTTGCCAAATCCGAAACTATGAGGAATAGCGAAAAATGCTGAAAGGACTTACGAGCCCGATTTTGATGAAAACTAAAACTGCATACTTAGATACTTGATAGATCAATATGCCTAGCCAGGAATCGAATCCGATAATTTTGTGAAAAATATCACATGCTGTGTCAAAATTAGTCATCCGCTCAGTGACTGTTATAATTTAATTAACAATTATTAAATTAAAAAGTGAAACCAAATCCGCGGTAAAACCCGTAAATAATAGTTTTATTACAGTGAAATATACTTTGGTCAAAAAAGTGGATAGATTTCCCTGTTTTGAAACCCGAATCCTTGAACCTACGATTCACAGTCTATGCTCTTATTTTAGTAAAGTGATCAACGGTAGGTAATATTTTAAACAAAACCCGTTAGGTGTATTTATTTATTATTATTTTCTGATGTCATAGGCTTCATGAAAATACCCCTTTACTTCATAAAAAAATACGTGGTCGGATGTTATATTCGTTTACGTAAATAGTGACTTTGAAATATCATCTGTGCAAATAACTTCTTTTCAGAATCTTTCGCATAGAGAAACGCGTGGCTTTAACTCAAACGTTATTTTGGACAATTATTTGTATCCAATTCCTTCAATATTTTTTTCTGATTAATTTCGAGGCGAGTTAAAGACAAGCTAGTGTCCTTGAGAGACTCGCTAAGCTTCGGAGTTCGGTGTCAATTTTTTGTGTCACGGTTGATCCTGGCTGACAGGAGTTGCAGTGGTGGGTGTGCGGGAGGAAAGTCTCTCTTTAACGTTATTTTATAATAAAAATAACTAGGTGATGAAATATTAAACTGATCTGATACAAATTATTTATTCTATTTTTTAAAAATTAAATTTGTCGTAGGTTTATATAATCGTTTTTTTTTTGTTTATAAGTTTGTTTTCTAGTAACTTGGGGGAAGCCGAAAATGGTATGTCAGTGTCATTGGTCTTCTAGCCTAGCTTTTGATTTCATAAAATTCCATTAAAACACGATTAAAACAAATAAATGTTTATTCATTATTGTACACATGTGTGTTAGGTTAGGGTTAGGTTTTGTTGCATATTGAACTGAAATTGCACCGGGCATGTAATAATTTTATTCAGCGCGACTAAATATACATTTTTATTTGCATATATTACATAATTAACACATGAACACATAAGTCACGAACCGAATTATCCAAACATATTATAATTATAATTGTTTTCCTTATTGACTGAATAAAATTATTAAAGGTACATCCCATGAGACAAAACCTATTCTTACACATTTTTCCTTCCGCACAGACAACACTGGTATTGTGATTTATTTTGGTTCTGTTTTTAAGTAGATTATACCAAAGTCAACTATTTTTTTATTTTCTGAACCGATTTATTAGGACAATTTGATTTGAAAATATAATTTTAAAATAAAGTTGTGTTATTACGTAATCTTTAATTAACAGGAAATCACATTTAATTCGATATCAATAGTTGAGGCTGGGAAATACTGGCTGGAGCACTTGGAAATTCCGAAAAGAATTAATATTAGGATAAATTGGAAGCTATATTTTGATAATATTATGGTGGGATAATTGAGGTAAAATATAAAAACTTAAACGATATAAAATAATATTATTAATGCATCATGTATAATATGTCTATTGCCGTTACATTCAACGGTGCGGCGAGGGATGACAATTAATTCTCAAGATATTATAATAAATCAATAACACTCAACAGTCCAATACATAGTCCTGACCCGACACTAAGATCGAGTCTTGTGTCGTGGGTATCAGGAACTACGAGATACTTTTCGGTCTCACAAACACCCAGACTCGAAAGAAATTAAAGAAAGAAAAAGAAAGAAAAATGCTTTTATTATCGCGGAAATCAGCCGCATACAACACAGTACTATTATAACAATGCAAACAATATAATAATGTAACAAAATAATGTAACATATATAAAAAAAAAAACAGAAAAAAAAAGTACAAAACAGTAAGGTAAGTATGTTGCGCGGCTCACCCGCGACAACATGTATGTGGGCCGAAATGTATGTGGCACGAAATGTATGTGGGCCGCACAAAAAAATATCTTGGTGCGGGGATCGAACCCGAGGCCTCTCGTTTCACAGCCGGTGTCTAACCAACTCCACCATGGAGACTGTAAATTTGGATTGCTATGGAGTTACTAACAGTTGCTATATAAATACCGCTTGATTCGCTTGATGAAAGAAAATATCGCGACAAAACCTTACAGAGGTTTCCTTGTTTTAATTCCAAAAAAAAAAAATATATGTTTAGTGTATCAATCCATCTTTTAGTCAGCCCGCCGCGCCGCCCGGTGTACCTTAGCACAGCAGATTAAAAATATTGGAATAATAAAAAAATAAAAAAATCTTTTTACACATGAAAAACTACGTGACTACGAATCCTTTTAGGTACATATTCGTATTTATTCGACGCAACCTTAATTCAACGCTTGTTAAACACTTGTTCAAATTGATGTCAAGCCGACACGGAATAACCAAAAAATATATTAAAAAATATTTTGGTAGATAAAGTACTATGTGATTCAATAGACACATCACTTGGACAAACAAATGTATTTGATTAATTATTGTATTGTCTTTGTTTTGAATGTGGTTTCTTTTTTTAATACCGTTCGATGTAAAAAAAAATATGTTCATATATCTACTAAATTCAATGCCAGATTGAGTGCAACTCGAAATGTTATGAGTCGTTGAAAATGAAATGGAATGACATAAAAATATTAATTGAATACATAAAATATCATACATTATTTAGATTTAGTCACTTTTTTAAAATGAAATGAAATATAAATATTTATTGTATCTAAAAAATGTCATGCATTATTAAGATTCAGTAAAAAATTTTTCACTACCACCCGGTTCACAAGGCTGTTTTCGCCGAAAAAGAAGGGAAACTCTAGCTTCTTCTTATTAAAATACTTCAAAGGTAAAACGTTAATATTCTATGAATCTGAAACGTGAAATGAGCAATCAAATTAAACCGGTTGAGATATCAACGTTCGTATACATAACAAAGTAATAGAAAAATAAGTAGTCTATAATATGTCAAACAACCACCAAATGATGCAGGGAGTAGATTAGATTCGCTAGATTCAGGTCCCTATTAACTGGTCAATTTAGAGATCCTTGAGAAAGTCTCAGTTCAATATTAGAGTTTCCCTTACTGAAATCGAAAAGGAAGAGTCACTCCCAATTTATATGGAGAGAGTCTCTCGCCTCGAACATACGATTATCGTAAGAATATAATATAATATTAGAATGGTGTGTATGAATGTGTATGTTTAGGTTATTCTGATTTTTATTTATTTAATGTTTTGATTATTTTTTCTTGTATTAGTACTTTTTTATTATATTAATTCATTCTTCAGTCAAAGTTCCTTATATCTGTAGCTTTTGGATATAGCGCCTGGATGTCACACGGACCACCCACTGAAAATCAGCGCTGCTACATTGCATTGCAGTATATAGCTGAATGGGGGGGTCTTTGTTTGGCCATTTACATATTAACATGTTGCTTTATGTCTTGTATGTTTACATTTTTTTTTTGTTTTTATGTGTTGGCCTTGGGACAATAAATGAGTTTTCTTTCTATAAAAAAGTTGCATCGTGTCAATATTTTTCAGGATGCAATTATTTTATAGTGGTTATTTCATGCGATAATGCCATACGATTCTCGAATCAGACGAGAAATTCTCTCCCTTTTAATTTGGACTGTTATACCTAGTGGCGTGCCATAGAAGAGGCCTATGTCCAGCAGTGGACGCGGTTGGGCTAATGATGCGTTAATTTGGAGTAAAAAGTCGGTTAGTCGTATGCCTAGGTAACTTTTAATACCTATATTTCCAGAGTTTCATGCGTATCTAGCAGTTATGGTCCAAAGGTTAGTAGTTATGTATTTCCTTACATTGTAATATAGTAGACTGACATTTGCTTAATTTAAGATAAGTTTGAGGAAAAATGTATTTTTGATTGATAAAGACTATTTAGCTGTAGCTATTTATATAATGCCGTAATGGCGGGATGAAAATGGGGAAACCTTTAACGCACTTGAGAATTCTTCATAACAATTCAATTTTAATTAGTATTCGACTAGCGCGGTGGACCAAACGGCCTTTATCTAGGGATATTATATCAGGCAGGAGTCAAGTTGTATCGCCTCTTCAGCTCAGTGGTAGAGCACTGTTCTTGTAACTCGTAGGTCGTGAGTTCAATCCTCACCCATATTGATTGGTTTCAGTCTCGGTAGAAGCAGGGGCGCTCTTGCTCTGGGTTCCCGGGGCCGTTCCCATTGCACTGAAGAGGGTCACGCGGGGTTTTGGTCGGTATGCCGCAGACTGGTGAGGAGTGGTAGAATGCCTGGTAAGTAAGATCATTAAATTTTAATTAACACCTGGGTATATCTGAATTGTGTTTTCCAAAATAATATTACAAAGAGGCAACATTTGATTGTTTCTTTGCATTTAATAGGCTCTGAAACTACTGGACCGATTACAAAAATTCTTTCACCACTTGTATGGGGGTTTATTATATTTAATAATGAATTGTATAAAATCATCATTTTTAGGCGATATAATATATCAAAAAAGTGGCGGGGCCAAGCCGGGCTGCTAGTAAACTTAGATTTTTGCAAGCCAATAAAGAAATAACTATAACATAGCATAAAATTATGACGTAGAATATTATTGATAAATCTAAAAACAATATTATAAAAAAATATACACATCTGTATCAACATTCGTACTTTTTATTGTATAAAAATAAATGCTTTATTAACATACTATCCATACTTTCTTCAACGCATTTTATTTATTTGTTGTCTGCATATGCAAACAATAATAATAGACTTCAGTTCAGCAACATGGAATTGTTATAAATATGTACTGTTTATAGAATTATAAGGCAACGGCCGGAGAAATAACATTATATACTTATGTCCTATGTTCTTCTTTTTTTTTATTGCTATGAATAGCGAGACGAGCATGTCGTTCGCCTGATGGTAAGCGATACGACCGCTCATGAACAGTAGCAAAACCAAACAACACCTCGAATTACAAAGCAATGCCTGGCATTCCACTGCGCTCGCCATCCTGAGACATAAGATGTTAAGTCTCAATATGTCCAGTAGTTACTCTGGCTACAATGCCCTTCAATCCGAAACACAACAGTGCATTTACATTGCTGTTTGACGGGAGAAATAGACACTTCGGTGGTACCCACCCAGATGGCCTCTCACATATGAGAGACCTAACACCAGTAGTGTAGTGTTCTTTTGCAAATGGTAGAGCCACGCTGCGACCAGGACTGCAGAACAAATACATATATAAGTAAAATTACACTTATTGGGCAAGAACTTCATAAAATTGAGAGCATTTATCGAGCAGTTGGTTAGACGCCGGTTGTGAAACGAGATGCCTTGAGTTCGATTCCCGCATCGAGACAAATATTTGAGAAGTGCGAGTATTTGTTTTGGGTCTTTCGTAGTTTTTGATACCCACGACACCAGACTTAATTGATCTTAATGTGTAGTTAGGCATATGTATGTGACTGTTGGGTGTATTTACTTATTGACGGAGATTACAATATTACTAAAATTTGTTATTTTTTTGGTGTTTTCAATGTTGGATTTGTATTCGCCAGCTGGGCGTTAAATTTTGCAGGAAATTTAAACATATTTTATTTAATTTCTTTTCTATAAGTAGTATCTCTCTAATATACTCAATAATACAGTTAAGTTATATTTGTATTTTCCGTAGGTACGAGCTATTATATTATATATTGAATCATGTCTACCGCAACAACTCTAAAAATGTTAGTTATTTGTTGAAAAGTGTAGGACTGGTCCATAAATACTAGTTTTCGTGCTAATTTTATGAATAATTGTGTAATGAAATGATAACATTTATATTTTCCGTAGAACAAATATGATAAATATACTCGTAATCCAGTGTTTATTAATATATTTGTTTACCTACTAAGTTCTAATAGAAAATGATGATCATTTTATACAAGAAAAAATATGCTTGTTTGACAAAGCCTAAGACTGATAAATTGACAAATTAAATGTTTTTGGAATCTTGGAATACTATATGACAAGATTGCTTGACCCGGATTCCAATCCTGACCTCGTAGTTCAACATTAAAATACTAAACTTAGCAAGTTTTGTTTGTCTGATTCTTAAACTATGTACGGTGGTGAAAAGGTTGCCAGCGTGGTTGACTATGATATAAGCCTTCTCCTGACAGCTTCCGTGGCGCAGTTGGTTAGACGCCGGCTGTGAAACGAGACCCCGCGGGTTCGATCTCCGCACCGAAACAAATATTTGTGTGAATCACAGGTATTTGTTTCGGGTCTGGGTGTTTGTGAGACCGAAAAGTCTATCCTAGTTCCTGATACCCACGACACAACACTCGATCTTAGTGTGGGGTCAGGACTATGTATGACTGACTGTTGGGTGTATTTATTTATCCTAACTGTCAATTGTAGAGGAATCACGCGTATAGCAATAGGCGACTAAAGGCTTATATATTACATACATTACGCGGTCGGTGGGTACCTTAATTTCATACAACCCATAAAATACTAGCTTAACAGCTGCCACGTGGCGATTTCTCGCTCCGTATCGCCAATGCCGGAAGCAAAAAACAGGTAGCAAAAAGCGAGAGTGCTCGTAAACGGTTTGTGTTTAAAATAAAGTAATTTATTGCGAAACCCCCAGTCCAAGCGATTGTTTCGCGTGCAAAACGGGTGTTGGTCGACGAACATTATTCTATGCCCACTGCTTTTGTTTGCGTCCACGTTTTATTACTGCATTATATTTTTAATAGGACTAGTAGCAAACCTAATTAAAAATAGACTATGGAAACTAAACATAAGGCTTTACGATAATTCAAAAGATACAAAGATTTAAAAATATAATAAACAAGAAAATATTTTTAAAATATGCAGAACAAAGAGCATAAAAATAGAAATTGCAATAATTTAAAAATGTAATCGTTTAATCATCTAACTAAAAAGATCAGTAGATTTAATTAAATAACAATAGCGTAAAGGAATGTTGGTCGGTTATTAAACGTTCTACAGAAAAAAATGTGACCAAATCAAGGTGACCAATGTTTTTTTTTTCAATGTCCATTGATTTCTGTCGATGTATCCAGCTGGCTATAATAAATCAGTAATAGGACCGTTGGATAATACAAATAGCTAAGGTATTGTGGCCTTATTTATCATTATTAGAAAGTTTATACGGAATTTTAACAATTTAATTGTGATTACAAACTTAGAAATTTCATACCTGTCTTAATTTTGTAAGTATTAATAAAATTAAATAATATAAATTACAGAACAAGCGGAAACCTACAATGTATGTTATTGAGGGCAGAAAGTTACTTAAAGTTATATTGTATTTATTTCTCACACCAGATAATTAACCCGATTTTACTTGTTTCTTGAAATATTCTCTGTTTATCGGATATATTGGTCGCCGGCAAGGAAAATATAAGTATCTACGTAATAACTGCTTATCTAAATTTTGTATCTGTAATTTGTTGCATAAATGCGCTTATTGCATATTCATTTATTTGTATTTCATACAGCATCCTCAGCTGTAATTTCATATTCGTTATTTCAATCCATGTATGAAAACATGTGAATGACGTTCTCTAAAAAAAATGTAACGTTCGAAAAACAAAAAAGATGGCAAAAAGACCATCGTCTGTTGGTTGAGCAAAAACTGCAGCACAAGTCGCGGCACGAGGCGCAGCTGCCGTGCTTCCTCTTCCGAATTTATGAAAAAAAAAAACAAAAATATGAGTTTTCGTACCTATGTTCGAGAGGCAATGGGGCTTTGAAAAATATTTTAAAAAAAGAGGTTAGTAGGTACTTATTTATTAAGAATGCCAATTAGATTTAATTTCATATAATTGAATTCTTAAAAAAATAAAGAGAAAAAAAAAATATAATTGAATTAAAAATACAGTTATCTGTAAGAGTACCACAAATTATTATTAGAATTCTTAGGACAGATTTTTATGTGACTAAAATAACTTGCAATGGAACGAAAGTGACTTTAAGATCTCTTTGGTGATTAAAAGAATGCAATAAATTGCAAGGAGTTTTTGCACGCTAAACAAAAGTAAAAGCTTTGATTTTTTATTCTTTAAAATTGTCATTGTATTTTGCAAATCAACTGTGCTGAATGGTAACTCGGTAGCAGATTTTATGCATATTCCAGGAAGGACTTTGCACAAAAAGTTGAAAGCGAACGCTACTGTGAGCGGTCGCATTTTGTTACAAACTAAAAAGAGTTTTTAGTGCCGTATTAAAAATGCAAAAATGCCAGTAGTTTGTCTTTTTTGTGATTGGGCAGTGTGCGTGTTAGTACTATCTTAGTAAGTGAAATAATTTTAGCAAACACAGTTAAATATTTGATCGTATTATTTTATTTTTTATACTGCTATCGTTAATTTTATGTGAATACTTGATAACGATTTTCCCGAAATCCCGAATACATTATTCGATTTGAAAAACTTTAGTTATAATTTTTTTATTAATATTCTCGATATGATTCAGCATAATTTAAATAAATCTAAAGGTTAAAATTTTAAGATTATTTATTGCGTCGCAAAAGCCCGTAGTAAGAAGATTATGATTTTTAAGTTATAGTTGGAGAATACCGCTCTAATGGGGCTATTTATTTGTCTGTTTTTGTTCTACAATTTGTTTAAATCGCTAATTGTCGGCCCCTTAACAGATTAGGACCGTCTATTGCCAGATTTAGTAATCCAACAAACATTTTTGCTGCACTTTAAATTTTAAGCTAAATATAAAGATTAAAGCAATAAAACTAAATATTTAACTCGGGATTAAAAATATATTATAAAACCCGATCAAAGACAGTAACGGCAGCGGTAGTAATACAGAAACATATTTTTTTGGCTTTAAGTGCTGTTTTTTCACGATTATCAACACTAATCTCGTACTAAAAATATGTTTTCCGGAAGGATTTGATTCGAAAAAAACGAGATAATATTTTATATGATTATACTTTTAGAACAAATGCTAATCTTTGCTTTATAAATGTTATATCGGTAGCCGATCTAAATTCACTTGAATTTACCGCAATGACATCAAATCTTTAACCTGTAATAAACCATATAAAGTATATGATATTGCACACTCACCTATGATCAATAAAAAAAGGCCCATTCATACACCCCAATCGGTTTTAAAAAGTCAGGTTCATAAAAAGGTCGGTTTTTGCCTCGATAAAACGATTTGGCGCTACCCGCGAGGTATTTTGGGGGATTTTTTTGTAAAGATACGTATCGCTCTCACGTTTTTTAAAGGTGTAATTCGTGCACCGCGTAAATTCCACTTGATTAGGGGATGTTTACGCGTGTTATGCCTTTTATGGGGTGGTTTTTTGCACCTCTGATGTGTCGATAAGTTTTTATCCTATTATGTGATTTACAAATAAGGTTGAGTTTTTTGCGACATATTAACCTGCACTGTCAAGGGTGTTTTTGTGAGATTGTTTTTTAATTTTTGTATATTTTTAGATTATTAAAACTTTGTTCCATAGAAATATGTAGGCACGTGGGCGTTTATCATAGAACGGTTTACGTGTAGGATAAACATGCCGTATACTTTATCCTTAAATAATCATATTTAGTATCGCGAAGGTATGTATATAATTTTTTTACGCACACGAAAATTAATTCAGTGGCATGAAATTAAGCACAGTATGCTTTTGTTAAACTTTCCTTTTATACGTAAAAATGCTGATAAAATTAATGTTGTACAACTTACGTTATGACACTAAGTTAGCAACGTTACTGCAGCTTAAAACAACCGAAACACAAATTTGCAAAAAAAAAAATTGTTGGGAGATATTGGATGTTCTAAGCGTAATTTTTCTAACTCAATTCGATAAATGCATCTGTCTGTACGCACTATTGTAAACAATTTATAATTTATGTTGTCCTTATTGTAATTGCAGTTATTATCACGGGTCAGCCGGCGCAAGACGTTCCACCATTGTTGTTACTATTGGGGTCAAAAAGGCCAGGGGTCACGATTTATTGGATTTGTCCAAAAATTCCAACCATAACATTGTCGTTAAATTGTGAAATGTGTTTGTCTCTGTTTTAAATTTTTGGGGTCAAATATAAAATCGTTGTGAACCAGATTTAATCTGAATTGTTTGTTGTGTCTTTTTGAAGGTTGTATGATTAAATATTTTGTTATTCTGGATAATAAACCCATAAAAGCCTTTCTTGTATAAATATGAGATATTGTTCTATCAAGTATATTGCGTGGTGGCCTGTTGGTAAACGGACCAGACGCGGCTGTCAACATGTTCACGGTGGTCGCGGGTTCAAATTCCAGGGCACACCCCTGACTTTTCGGAGTCATGTGTATATTGATAGTCAATCACCACGCACTAAAACGGTGAAGGAAAACATCGTGAGTAAACCTGCATTTTACAACGGTTTATAAGAATTTCTATGGTATGTAAGTCCGCCAACCCGCACTAGGCCAGCGTGGTGGACTATATGGCCTAACCACTCTCAATCGTACTGTCGATTGTAGTGTAGGCCCGTGCTCTGCAGTGGGACGAATATGGGCTGGTATATGTGGTATTGTTCTATGTCAAACATGTGTCCTATGAACAATTCCTGATAAATTAAATCGTCAAAGTAGTGTAAAAAGACTTTAATACTGTTTCGTACATATAACAAGTCTATGTTAAAAACTATGTCTTTAAGAATGATCTTGTAAACGAAGAAAAATAAAGCAGCGTTATTAAAAAATATTATGTTTTTATAATACAGTTGATGAGGCTTGTTTGCCAAAAAATATTCTTTTACGCATTTTGTTTCTAATTTGCATAAAACATACGTCAAAGCACATAGTTTTATTATCAAAATGTGTTTTATAAAATAACACTTGTGTTTATCTTAATAACAAATAAGGTATAATTAGCGCTGTTGACGTCACATTTTTATATTTTTAACATTATCATTTCAAACAAGTATTGAAGATATAAATAGGATTTTTAGTTTTCTTACATTAATTACGTGTTGAGGGAAAAAAACTGGTAATTAAAAAATAGTTTTTTGTGTAGCTTTTATTGTTACATAGTTTAAAAAATCTGTGTCGTCAATAAGGTATGGTAAAGGAGTGTGACCATTAAATTACTACACGTTCCAACGTAATCAAGATACTTTAAAATTATTAAATTAGGTTAAGGTTGAAAAGTAAAAATCAATATTTTTAATCCTAATAAGAGGTGATTTTTGGTGTTATTTTTGTGTTTTTGTTTTGGTTTTCAACTTGTTTAATATGCGGATCCATGGGGAGGCCTATGTTCAGCAGTGGACTTCCTGCTGAAGAGAAAGAGAGGGAGATATTTAATAAGTGATTTTTGCTGTAAGGACTACGCAATACAATTTCAATGAATTTGGTCGTCTCCAACACCTACTGATGAAGTGGTGCATTCCTATTTCAGTTTAGAATGGCTGCAGTCAGGCTCTACCACCAAACTTGTTCTTTCTAAGTCTAATCTACTTTTTGAAATAGGCCTTTTATTGTAATAGTAAAGGATCTTTATAGAAACTCTGATCTCAGCACCAATGACTGTTGGTTCTGTGAGACATTATGAAATGACACTAAAAGTAATATAATATAATAAATAAAAGGCGCAAAAAAGAAAAAAATATCAGCATCTTTCTTTAGCAAATTGGAACAAGTATTGTACTTAGAGGTTTTATCTTCAGTCATGAAGAAGTAGTGAGAATGAGAGACTCAGTGCTTTGCTATGATGATCTCAAATAAATTGTTATACTGTATCTGTCTCTGTATCAGCCCATATACGTCCCACTGCAGGGCACGGGCCTCCTCTACAATCGACAGTACGATTGAGAGTGGTTAGGCCATATAGTCCACCACGCTGGCCTAGTGCGGGTTGGCGGACTTACATACCATAGAAATTCTTATAAACCGCTACGGTATGCAGGTTTCCTCACGATGTTTTCCTTCACCGTTTTAGAGCGTGGTGATTCACTAGCAATACACACATGACTCCGAAAAGTCAGAGGTGTGCCCTGAGATTTGAACCCACGACTACCATGAACATGTTGGCCACCACGCACTATACTGGCAAAAAAAAAATAACTTAAGGTGTGAAGTTCTTAAGACGGACCGTTAACCTTTGCACGTCGTGTGCGACCTCCTGACCGTTACGACAATAAACAGCACAAAACCATTTGACCCGGAAACCAATATTTTCCCATCCCGAACAATTCAATTCGAAAAATTCTATAAATCACAGTTCGAACACAAGATCGCTCGGACACTTAAATTGTCAAAATCGAACGCAACGGCCATCGCACAATGCATCTACAGTTACATTTAGCAAAAATTGTAACAATGCACAATTGGAATGGAAAAAGGGTAGATTTTAGTAATCTTCTTAATGGCGTGTGTGAAAAGATTATAAATTAAGTTTCTGCAACAAATAAAAATGACCCCGGCTATTGTTAGGGCGGCGGTGCGGTGTGACCGCGCCATTGTCGCTGACCCCTCCGACTTAGCGCCAATTTGCGAACGTACAGCCCTGATCCAAGGATTTTGATTTTATTGTGGCATTCGAAAAAAATCGAATTTAGAATTGTTGGTGATGATTCGTTACGTTTTGCAAGGCGAAAATGTAACATTTATTTTGTAATACATTGTATACATTTTAAGCTTCAATAATACGCCTAGTAATCCGATGTTTCATACATTTCAATTTTATAAAGAAACTTGTAGATTTCGCATCAACCGCCAACCTGGATTACGTCACCATAGGTTTTTGCTGTCTTACTATACATTATGTAAATATAAATAATTCATAACTAAAATAGGTTTTAAACTGTCTATGAATAATGCCATTAGGTTGTAATTTTTAATATTAGTATTTCAATTAGTAATTATATATAATCATGGTCTAGTATACACATATTTTTTGCTTAATGTTATATTACTGTTTGAGTTGCATCTAATAATATCGATTTTTAAACAAACGTCTGAAGGTTTGTTTTCTTAATTAAAAGCGTAACCTATGTTTTTAAATAATGACAGTCTAGTTTCTTTCACGGTGAATTTTAATCTACTAAATAAGTAGATTAAAATTGTAGCAAAATTAACGTACAATTTTTAATTTCTTTCAAAGTTTCGCCCATGGCAATATTTCAAATCCTTTGCAAAATGTCGATGGGTCATAAAATGCACTCAGTGGATGGAAGTAAATTGCCAAAATCGCATTGTGAGCTTGACCCCTCGGCAAAAATAATGGCCAGGGGGCAGATAAATTAAAAATGGCTCAAAAATACCCCTTGACGGGTCACGGTCGATTTATTGTTCCATTTTATCCTTACTATATTATAAAGGTGAAAGTTTGTAAGTATGGATGTATGGATGTTTGTTACTCTTTCATGAAAAAACGGCTCATCAGATTTTGATGAAATTTGGTATAGTGATAGCTGACACCCTGGATTAACACATAGGCTACTTTTTATCCCGAAAAATGTAGTGTTCCCGTGGGATGAGTCAGGAAACCAAATATACATATTTTCTACTCTTTCAAATTTGGTATAGTGATAGCTGACACCCTGGATTAACACATAGGCTACTTTTTATCCCGAAAAATGTAGTGTTCCCGTGGGATGAGTCAGGAAACCAAATATACATATTTTCTACTCTTTCAAATTCAAATTGTTGGCACGGGATGTCCTCTCCTACGGAAGGGAAATATAGTCGACGGCACGCGGGAAATATAGTTAGTAGACACGCGAAATAATATGTTCTTGATGTGGATTGGACTCAAAAACTATCTGCACCCGGGCGAAGCCGGGCCCGACAGCTAGTACGTTATATTTTAAAGGGCGGGCTTGGTGTGACGTGGACATTACTGACAGGATATTGTTACTATGTACTCTTTATGTGTTGGGTTTGAAATGGGAAAGTTCGACTGTTTCGAGAATCTAAAATTACGGGTTTGCTTTTAGTAGTTCGAATTCAATTTTGCTATTTCTACTTTGGCATATATGAGATAAATCGCAGCCTAACATCTCAGTAGATTGTAATAACAATCTTAATTAAGGCATGTTTTTAAGGACATTTTAAAAATATCCTTAAAAACATTCTTTAAGAAAAATTTACAGGGATTGAAAGAGTCTATGGACGTTGTCTTTTTCGAATAAGATATATTGTGGTGTTATGAGATGCTCCTGGGGGTCAAAACAAATGACAGATTTCTGTTGGCGTAAGCGTCTGCGGAAAGTAAAAATGTATGGAAATTACATTTGGCAGTCACGTGACTAAATGTAATTTTTATACATTTTGTCTTTACGCAGGTGCTCACGCCAACACAGAACTAATATAATGGCCTGTTTTAAATATTTTAACAAAAACCAATATTCATGTTCCAATAACATGTATTTTCAACGTGTGAAATTCAATTCAAAGACCTGATTCTGCAGTGTTTTAGCACATGTGGCTAAATCTGCTGTCATAGTTTCGAATCTAGAAATTATAATCACGTTTGTTAATAATCTCTAATATATTAAGACAGCATGTATAGTTTAGGTATTAGGTTATTAAAAAAATACACGTGATACCAGGGCGTTGATAAATGATTTAATGTGCGGGGTGCCTGTCGGTCTGCGTGACGTATGTAGGCCGGCGTAATAAATCATCTGCCCATATATGGCCCCCATTTACTTGTCAAATATCATGGCTAAATTTCGTGTACGCAATACCATGTAATAGATACGAAAATTCGCCTGGAATTTAGGCACAGCATAGGCAGTGAATCGTAAGATTAGAGATACAAAGTTTGATTTCCCGGTAGAGCAAAACATTTTGTGTGCTTTTCGAATATTGTACGCTCGGGATTTCATTGTTTCCTGTAAGGAATAACAATGCGGTCACAATTTTGTAACAATTCGGTACATTAAGCAAATATTAGAATTTCCGAATTTTTCTATTTCACGGGTCGGCGATGATTTAAGCGTTGTGAATGTTTATGAGAAGCAGTACTTACCATCAACTGAGCTATGTACTGGTTTGCCGGAAATATTGAAAAATACAACCCAAATCTTCTTGCGATCTGTATCAGTTCATATGCGTCCCATTGCAGGACACGGGTGCACGGGCCTCCTATACAATCGAGAGGAGGATTGAGAGTAGTTAGGCCATATAGTCCACTAACCTGGCCTAGTGCGAGTTGGCAGATTTTTCATCTACTCGTATCAAATTTCTGCGATTTATGTAAACATGACAACATCGTGATATCTATGTTTCTCGTACTAACAGCTATAGGGGTAAAAGGAGGAATTGAGAGCATAAGTCGTGTATGGATAAAATACGCATATGATTCAGTAACATCAACTAAGCTCATTTAACATGCTCAAGGAATACTCGCAAGTAGCAAGGATTAATTTAACAAACCGTATCCAGGTAGCTATTACGTAAAATTACATTGAAAAAGCAGATCTCGGGTACATAGATTACCAACAATACGTTTTTAAAGACCACAATGACGCAAGATTGATGCGATTTTTTACGATTTGCAAGGATTTTTTAAGCTGGCAAGTGTTCATTACGACAAACTTATATTTTAAGCTGAGAAAAATAACGTTATTCGATAATGAACCTTATGCTGTAGTATTAAGACCGATCAGCAGTATTGTTAGGTTTGCAATAGCGATTCAAAGAAATCTTTTTAACTAGGCTCTATTGTGATTTTTTAAAAGGACAAGGCGATTAGGTTTGTCCATTTTGTCGTGTTTTATCGTGCGATATAAGATCGGTAATAACTGCCACCTATGATTTATCGATGTATTTGCACCTGCATCTAAAAAAATACTTAAACTCTTGCAAAAGTTAAAAATCAAATTGAATTCATGAACAATGCAATTTTACAGCTATAACGAACTTCCCACTTAAATATAAAAGTGGCTTTTCCAGTAATGGAAATATGAATATTCTAAAATTCAAAATGTGTTGTACATTTTTCATAATTAATTCAGATACTAATTATTTTTAAAGTGTGAATAAAACATTGTCGTTAAAATGTTGCATGCAATTAAAATAACAAATAAGTGGATTTTATTTTTAACACTACAAGATAACAATGGAAATCGTTGTGTGATAATATTTTACACCGGTTTGTTAGTGCTAATAAGAATATTAATTTATTTTTAGCATACGATTATGTAACGAATGATTTAAATGCTAATTAAAACATCAATGTCTTATGCTTCATTTTAGAAATAATATTTTTAGATGTTATTTATTTTATTACTAGCGGCCCGGCCCAGCTTCGCCCGGGTACAAATAGATTTCTGTACAATAATATGTATGTATTATACATATAAACCTTCCTCTTGAATCACTCTATCTATTAAAAAAAAACAGCATCAAAATCCGTTGCGTAGTTTTAAAGATTTAAACATACAATGGGATATAGGGACAGAGAAAGCGACTTTGTTTTATACTGTGTAGTGATGAATTTCTTAAATCAGGTGTGGATTAGTATTATGCGCGTCAGGATTAGAGATAGTGGTGTTATAGTATTAATTTATATCTTAATATAGTTTATTACATGTAATGGTGATTATTATAGGCTGGTTTTTACTGGATAGGGCAATTCGTTGCTTCTGTTTCCTGCGAGCCCGATACAAAGCCAATATCAAGCCAAATGCAATGTGGGGTCATGATTAGGTGTCTAATTTATATTTCGATATCTTAGGTAACTGCTGTATGGGACTCCTCAAAATGACTATCGAACCTGGCAATATGCATGGATCTCCATAGGGTATTTTTATTGTATCTATCAAGAATTTTGTAAATCCATTTAGAATTAAACAAGTTAGATACGTTTTAAATATTGTAGATGGAGTAAAAGAAAAGGGATGCAAAACAAACCTAGTGACGTCACTAGGCTCTATATGCATTACAGTGTGCGCGGGTAAAATAAACTGAAAATATGTTTAATACACTCCCATTTTTGAATCATAATCCTAATATTTGCAAGTAACTTAAGTACTGTTTTGAGAAAAATGATTTATTTTAATATTTTTTGAAATCCACAGTCCAATGTCCTGTTGCACCAAAATAACTTTTCTATTTACAGATAACTTAAAAACAATAGGTCTGGAAATGACACGACGCGCGTCGGAAATTCACAGTAATTGGTTTTTAATATATTGCGATAAAAAATATTATTGGACCAATAACAATGCGTGTATTCCAATTAAACAGAAAACCTATTTACGTGTTCGTATGTGGATAGTATGTTTAGTTCCTATTTTGATATATTGTTTTAAAATAAAATATATTGCTTCGTATTGTATGACTGATATTTTTTTTGTATTATTTATATATTTTAGTATTAAAGCTATAGGTAGCCACATATTGCTATCCCAACACCACGTTAAGACCTATAGGAGTCATGGCGAAAATTATCCGCCTCAGATAATCAAAACGAACCAAATATTATGGGAGCTGATTATTTTATATAAACACATATAATATAATATGGTTTACATTATATATTTTACTCAGCTAAAGTCCATATTCCAGCAAATAAAAATCTTAATAAACATAAATAAAAGGGTAAATAACAAAAAAGATTTGATCTGAACCGACTATACGAACCCTGATTCGCTCTGTACGCGCCATGAATAAAAGATAGCGAGCCTGACAGGGCGAGGGTGGCAACCCTTTCTCTGTCGATTTTATAAATGTTCAACCCCCTTTCTCCCTATTTTTTGTGACAATTCACTCGATAGGGTTGCAGACATGGGGGTGTCTGTTTTGTTTTTTTCCGAAAGTTTGCACATTTGCGGATCGAATTCTATGTATTTCGAGTTTGTTTGTATGTAGTAACTACTGATATATTTTCTACATATATATATATATACGGAATTATAATATTTGCTGGTGAACTAGTTATTATTTGCGGTTGTGTTTGTATTTTTTCATTTCATAGTTCCGGTAAACGAGCAATCAGGTTGCCTGATGGTAAGTGATCACTCTCCCCATGAAGTCCATATCACTTGGATCATGGATGTGTTGCTGGCCCATCAAATTGGGAGGGGAGGGGTAAGGATAAAGGATGGGAAGAAGGAACGGGTATTGGGCATCTGGCAACCTCATGAGATAACAATCATGAAGGATTCACAATATTTTTATGCGGAATTTTGTCTCTCTCATGATCGTCCCAAGAGCTTTTCTCATCTTCATTGTTCACTTCTTTCTCTGCCATAATTTTTTTGTAAAATACATAAGCAAATGAACCATATCATTTGCCATGTACTTAACACTTTTATTTATAATATCTGTAATACAATACGTGCCTATTCACATACATAGATTATTTTTCAATTTGGTCACAGTAAAGGGTTAGAATCAGAGGGTGATTCACAAAAGAGTTATCAATTCGGATTAAATCCTTTTGTTGACATATCGATCGAGTTATCCTTATGTGCTTTTTAGAATGATGTTACAGAAATAATATCGTCATGGCGATCCCACGTGAACGTTGAATCATCACTTTGAATACTTTTATAAAGTTAATTTTGTGAGTCGTACAGTCAATTGCAATGTTATTTAAAATTATTCTACGTGTGACAACATTTTCTCATATGGAAATGTGGACTCTACATTATCTAATTAGTTTTATTTCAATGTTATTCGCGTAAATCTAAGAAACCATTATCATATGTTTAATTTTAAGCAACACAGCATGAGCATAATTATCGTCTGTAGCCACAAAAAGTCCAACGCTGAACATCAGTCTTTAGCAGGGATTATTTTGGGAAGCGTTACCATTATTCAACACGCTTAGATCCTTGTCCGCGATTGAAGTTTGAATTGCTAATATATGACACAATAATATCAAGCAAAATGTTATAAGTGATAGAGCACCGAGCACATTTTTTTACAAAACTCTAAGTTGATTAACAAACATCCTTAGTGTTTACGTACTTTAGTTTTTAGTTGGCCAGTAAGTTTGCCGAAGATCCTTCTAAAACCCTGGTCATCATTGAAAAGAATTAAAACATATCACTCTTTCCATGGTGTGTTCATAGACCGCTATCTCACCATAATCACGACCCATGTATTTCTGGAGTATTTCTACGAGCGATAGTAACTATGATCACATTTCTTATTCTGAGTGATTTATAACCAAAAAAAATATGCAATGAATGGTCTATGATTCAGATTGTTGGACATTTATACGTGGGATCATTTAATTATTGATAGACTGTATTTTAAAGGTATTTGGAAAAAAATCTATAGGCATTAGTCCATGTTATTGATTTCAGAAATAACAAGATCATATTGATATATATTTGCAATTGTTTTAGTCAACAAAATTGTTAAGTAGTTTACCGAACTGATACCCAAATTCACGCTACCCAAGCATACATAAATAACAAATTGATAAATGAAAGCCGGATCGGGAATAACGACGATTTTCCAACGCAAACAAAAACATCAGCGAAAGTATATCGTAAGATTTATGAACCGATATGACTTCAGATTTCTTTTTCATATAACGCGAACTTCCCTCGCGCTCATAATTTTAGATTCCCTCCGAGGATATTTTTTCCCGCGACCTCCGAGAGGGACGGAGTGGCAGGAGGGAGGGAGAAAGCTGCAAAATCCATACTTATAATATTTGCAGGCTCCACACTCAAGACGCACACATACGAAACACGATTTAGCACTCCACCGAGAGTTTCGGACACTATACATGGTGTTTCGCAATGTTATGCTGAAGTAATTGAAATTTGCTTGTGGTAGAACATTCTTGAACGCCCTGAACAAGGAATGTGCATGTCGAGTGCAGTAATATACATATATGGCAATCACTTTGTAAAAGTCAAATTTAGTGCGGGACAACATTACGTCGAATACCGAGAGTTAATCACCTGTTTGTTTTGATTTTATTTGCCTTTACCGTCAAGTCTGGCGTAAAAATGCGTTCCGTAATCGTCACAGAGCAAGGAATACGTACGAAGGTATAGGAATAGAAATAATAAGTCTTTTCGTTCGAGTTTGTGGCGATTGTAGCAACTATGTTTCATAAATGGCATAAAGTTATACGATGTATGGCTAATTTGAGTTAGATAAGTAAGTTTTGCCTAGGTAGAGTCTCGACGTTAAAATGATCAGGTACAACTCAACTTAGCTGGGCTGGCTTGTTTTAAACAGTACCTATGTGCACTTGCCCATAACAGAGCCTTATTGATAAAGCTTTTTATTAATCCAAAAAAATAATCAATTGAAAAAGTATAATTCGCATCACCCTGTATCGAGTTCATACGCCCACCCGCGCTCGGGGGCGCTCTGCGTCGCGGCGGAGGAAAAAATGTACGATGCCATAAAAAATCACCGTCCGTTCGCTCCCGTAATTTTTACCCGTTTTTTCCCCTCGGAGGGTCGCCGGTCGCCATGGCAACGGCCCGCCGCCCCCGCCCTGGCTCGCTAAAAGCTGCATCGATATTTTTATGGCGATGAAACTTCGGTGCGGGAGAAAAATTGCTGGATTGTGTTTAGTGGATTATGGAAATTTTGAGATTATGTTTTACGCCAGAATTTTGAAATGAGTTGTCGTAAAGTTTGTATCGCACTTTGAAATTATCTCGATATAATTGTATCGATAAATAAATACTTAGAAATTAAATGATAACTTTATTCCGTGCCATTTTTGTAGATTTAATGCGGTACTTTTGGCAATAAAATAGGCAGATCCGGATTTAATTATTTTTTTAAAATAAGAGCAGTAACTCGAATGCATCCAGATCGTTGGGCTTATATTGTCCCTTAATGATACTTGATGGTCGACAACGCTGCGTTAGACCTAGGTAACTCTAAGAAACGTTGGTGAGACGACCTGGATGCTTTCGAGCCCATATAGCCTGGAATCTCTTTAGAGCGCAAACTGTGGATAGAGAGGGGAGACGTTTGCCCAGCAGTGGGATGAGATAGGTGAAAAAGAAGAGGAGTAACTTCAAACGATTTAACTTATGAAAATTAACCTCATCACCTTAGTTATCATAGATTTTGGATGAGTTTGAGAGTAGATAATAGCAGTAGCGGAGTGGATATTCATAAAAATAGAGTTATTTAGGTGTCGAATAAGTCATTTTACGATATAGTAAGGAATACAGACAAAATTAAGTTGAAAGCTAGTGTACAGACGAGAAAATCAAATTGAAGAATAAGAAAAATATCATATCGTTTGTCCAAAGTGGTCGTTGTACAAACAACAACGATTGCCGGTAACTCGATATTTGGAAATCAATTATCCAAAAGAAATATTTGTCGGAGGCGGAATATAATAAGATTAACATAAGAAGATCATATAAATACGACCAATGGAGGGGCATGCAATTTCTTTTTTCCTCAGAAACCTAAGATTGTATCGTATATTTACTTATTACTGAGGGGCGCAAAGAGGTCGGATGTCGAGTGCGATCGCTTACGTCCTCCGCCTTATTTGTCATGCTATTTATAGAAAAAGTTAGACAATGTTAGGGAAATTAAAAAGCATAGACCCAAAAATCTGTGATTGCGTAAAAGTATGCTGTTAATATGTTCTAATAATTTTAATGAAGATTTTGTTATTAAAGTATTTTAAGGTTAATTTAAATGTCAGCATTCAATTATTAAAATATATGTGCCTAATATCATTTGTTGTACAACAACCACTATAATACATAACTTAAAAATCCCCCACGTAATGTCGGGATACAAAACCTATTTACAGATGATCACCGCCTCCTTTCTATAAAAAACCTATGTGTACCATCACATATGAGTAAAAAACTCCCCCATCTTTTTACCATTAAAAAAAGCCCGCTGATTGGCTGCGCGCCCCTCCGTAAAAAAGTTAAAGACGCGTGCTGAGCGCGCGTTCTCCATTCAAAAATGGAACGCACGCGCGCTACGTAACACATGACTGCCAGTTGCATTACAATACACCACTTTAAAAAGACTTTATTACGCATTCAAATATACTTTTATAACAGTCCCAAATAAACTGGTTGTTAAAATAAGACGGGGAAAAAATATAAAATAAGTAGGGAAGTATTTTAAAAATAGCGCGGTTCCCTTCCGAGGGGAGTGACTCGCTTGATATATTGCCGGAGTTACTTGGGATTTTAATAATACACAACGTGTGTTGGTTCACTGAGGCCGTAAGATTTGTCAATATGGCATTCTGTGGGCGCTATTTTAGGTCGGTCGCGTGTCGCCCCAATGTTCATATCGAGTTTCTAGATATTGTTTACTCGGTGCGGAGGACGTCCAAGTTACCGGCTTCCGGTCCCTGCTAAACTTGACGTTCAGTACGCAAAAAAGTGAATATTTGAAAATGGAATTGTTGAAGGTTTCTTTTTTGTAGTATTTTTAAACCACAGTTACAATCTCTCTGTAAAATTAAGTTTCCTTTTTACGAGATACCTACGTTTTCAGTGAAAGAACAGCATAATACATGGAGTTTTCTACAGGACTGGTCTTCCCATGTTGTGTACTATAATTTGTAATATCAACGATGTGTCTTATGTATCATTAAAGTTATGTTGTTTCAAAATAAAGTTGAATGCGTTCAAAGTTAAAAGAACTATAAAACTATCTTGATTTGGTACAACAGAATTTTGTTTACAAGATATTCAAATTTTCAACCCGAACGAACTACAAAGAATTTGCTTTCAAATAACACGCGGTAATAACTGGAAACATAAACAAAAAGACAAAAATAAGGATCAATTTAATTATCATTACTCACACGCTCCAAAGCCCGGTTGAAACCGACAATTTATTATTATGGACCCGTATTCAATTTAAAACAACGCACGGCCAAATGGAGTCATTTTGGTGGGGGACATTGTTTTGGTACGGATCGGGGAACAGAAGGGGAATCCTTGTGGAGCAGAAAAAACAATTTAAAAATAAAATGTAATAATTATAAAAGGGAGGGAGGCGAGCGCGTGTCGGGCTGAGCTTATTTATTTCAATCTTCAGCTGCCGTTTGAATTTCGAACGCCCTACGCCCAACGACATATGGTAATTTAAAAAAGGAACTTATTTGTGTACACCTACATAATATCACCTGCAGATTCATTTAGCACAAATGCGTCTCTTTTTAGACGCATAAAATAATAATTTGTTTTATTTTTATAATAATGAACTTCAAATAAAATAAAACATGAATTAAACCATAAATATAAAAAGAAAACAGGGACTAAAAATGGGATCGGTTTTCATTTTGGTAGATCCGCCCTCTTGCCAAATTAAAGCTGGAATCACAACATGTGCGAACTTTTATCTGTTGTAATTAATATTTTGTTTTAATTTAATGATGTAGGTAAACATAATAGAAAGTTAAGAAGACTATCATAGTGACTATGTAGTGAATATTTGATGAGTTTCTTCAAAATAAACTGGTGTTAATTCTATCTATATACCTACTATGACATGCAATTTTTAAATATATCTTTCAAATCATTCCATAAATCAAAATGATTCTTGTAAATTAGTAGAAATGGGATTTTTATTAATACAGACATACTGAATGCGGGCATAAAAATAATTAAATTAACAAAGAGAACTTAATATGGCCGCGTGAACAATATTATTTTTGTGTTCCCCGTGATTTTTACTTTTGATAAGACATGAGCAATTTTACATAGTAGATTGCAAAAACCTGATTAGAAACACGTGTCTATTTTTTGCAGATTATTGCAAGGTCTTCCGATACGGGTGCATGGGTGACTCAGAAAACAGTTTGGCGGTTTCATTCAAAAAAGGCAAATGGTTATCTGAAAATACTTAAAGGTTTTTCCGTATTGTAGAATACATGCTGTTGATATTGTCAGAAAATTATGGCTGCAACATATGAAATAAGCTTTGTATAAATGGATCAAAGGAGCATGATGTTACATGAAGGAGTTCCCGAGTAAAATCTGGCCAGAATAAATAATAAATACTGATTTTACAGCTGCTTCCAAACAATATCTGATTACCAAATACATTACTTAATAAATGAACCTAAAACTTTCTTCGCAACGAATAATGGCAACATTATTTAAAACGTCAATTAGAATTCCACAAGATGGCGTCTTTACATTGTTCTCCCGCGCATTAATCTCTATCTGTCAAAGCGGGGTAATTTGGCGGTTGGCTCGAGGTGGCAAAACGGACATCGCGATAGAAATCTCGCCACCTAGCAGCTCTGAGAATTGTGTTAAATTATTTTATGACGCAATTAGGGACCACCCGAGTCAATTTTTTGTCGGCCATTACTTGAATGAATTTAGTTATTTGGATAAGCATAGGTAAAGACTGAGGTGTTGGTGTGTTATGGTGATAAAAAATGGTTAGCGATGTTTGTTTTTGAAGAAAAAGGAAGGATAATTTTAATCGTAAAGTTAAGTTATCTTTAAGTTATGCAGCGAAATGAATGGTAATAAACGAACATTCATTTTTGTCTTACTGCGTAAGCGGTATGATTCCCACTTTTCCCAAAAAATAATGAACGCAATCTGCGTTCAATTCAAGAATTTAGGCATAACAAGATTTCTTTCAGACATAGTGTTTTAACCGCTAGCAGTTTTCTCAAGACATTGACAACTTTTTGTCGTCTCAAAAAGTGGCAATTTTTATGAGATTATGGGCTATTTCGTAGCCTTCTTCCTCCACCTGTCCTTTTGTCACTTCGTCAGCCTAATTCGGTTGGTAGACCTTACATATCTTCAAAATTCTTATATAGGATCCGTTAATATTATCAATCTTATTCACCACCGTTAAAACAATCGATAATCGCTCTATCTACTAATACAATTTGCTTAATCGATAGTTCCTCCATGGAACAAAATTTGTGAACAAAATGGAACATTCGGCGAACGTGTGATGGTGTCAGAAACATGGCGATGACGCCGCCGCAAGTTTCGTAGACGCGCTCTGTCATCGTGCACCCTCGTCACTGCGGAGAAATTTACACCACGCATGCCTAAAACTGCTAAATATTTATATGATATTTTTCGGATTTTTTGAATACTTTACTAAGTATTTTGTTGATAGTTTAGATATTGTTGCATGCAAAATTGAGTTCGTAGGTGGAGAAAATTATAAAGTAGAGTTTTTTAGTCATGCGCCTTGATAATCTTGTATTATTGAACCAGCAAGAAGCAGTACTCCTCAGTGAAGATGTTTTAACCTTTTTCTCAAAGAAATATATCAGAGCAAGACCAACATAGCAGGACCACCATTTTCTATGAAGGGGATTTTTTTTAAGTAGCGTTTGATATGTTATCTATTTTCTCAGGTTTTTATACACCTGAAATCGTACTTATAGATTTTAATAACCCTCACGTGCAAGTGACGAAGTATCTGGAATGAAAAGGCAGTGGGCGCTGCCCACATTTCGTCAAATATAGCGCCGCCTATGCATTTGAGCTACCAAGCTGGGCGTTTAAAAGCAATGATATTAAAATTTAAATAAATAAATAAATGCATAATCCGTTAACAACATAGCACCTATATTTGTGGTTAAATCGAATCAATCTAAGACGTGTATAATCCATTAAAAACCAATAACAATACATTGCGGTTAAGTTAAAACTATTCATGCTTCCAACCAATAATTACCGTTTGTTACATCAACATTCACGATTAGTGTTCCAAACCGAACCGTATCATTTTCAAAAAGAGAATACTCATGTTTAAAAAAGGAACAGTTTTTTTTTTCAAAGAGGTTTGACGCATGACCAGTCCAAGAGGCAAAGATTTTTTACCATACAGCATCTGCAACTAGACACCAAGTATGCCACAATGCCGCCGCCATATAAATCACTTTCCACAAAATTTACAATTATTTTAGGACCGGTCTATTCGGACATTATTGATTGTCCACCCGCGCATCACGGCTTCCATTGTTGGTAAAAAGAGTGGATTTTTTCTGCTCATTTTGGGGGCCTTTGTAAAAAGATGTGTCCCAAATGGGGGACATTTTTACGTTAATAGCGTACAGCTGATGCTTTTGTTATTGGTCTTTGGAGTATGGATTACTTCAGTATACGGAAGCCCAATAGAATTAGCAGTATATCATCTATTAGATATGTAAACATATACAGGGGCTTTAATTTTCAAAAAGTATTTTTCCAAGATCATATTGAGACGAAAATTGAATCAGTGACTTATGGGTGGCGTTAGTGGTAGTAGCACTTTCTAATACATTTTCGGTAATAAGAGTATAAGTGCCCGCTAATGTTCTTTTTTTCGTATTCTTCGTAATGTTGGTAGCGCTCCTATATTAGTGAAAATTGAATTAAATATTTAGCAATAAACTGCAAGCGCACTGGAATGCTAAGCTTTGCTTTGTAATTCAAGGTGTTTGGTTTTGATACTGTTCGTGAACGTTATCGCGTACAATTAGGCGAACGGCATGCTAATCTCGCTATTCATTGCTATAAAGAAAAAGTTTGTATTTTTTTCTATTTATTAGGTTCACAAAACTGGTTACAAACAAATGACATTCATAAATAAACAGTGATAAAGTAGAGCATACAAACTATTTGCATCCTTCTAGAAGTGAACGCAACATGCACAAACTAATATTATAGAAGCTAATATTAACAAAAATAATAGATAAAGGAAAATTGAAAATCTAGAATGAAAGGACGCGGTACAAATCGTGTCTAGGTTATATTATATATTTAAATGTTTTAATCTTAGCTGAGGCATGCGAACCAAAAAAGATGTCATAATCATTACAAATACTATTATAAGAAGAGCACATTCGATAAAGGGGTGAGTGTTGCCCGAGATTCGTTTTGTACAGGGGAAGAGCAAAGGTTTTTCGATTTGGTAAGCGGCTGCTAGGACGAACATATCAGGACAGCTAACGTGAGAATTGACAAGTTTGTATAAGAACATTACGTCAGCAACAGTTCTACACTTCTGAAGAGTTGTAAGGTTGTAATATTCGAGACGTGAGTGGTAGGAAAGTAATTTATTACATTTAACATCAATAAAAGTTAAGTTTAAAGTTTAAGTAAGTTAAGTTAGTTTTATCACTATACCATTCTACGAGTACATTATTGTAATTAGAAATTTATATGAGGTCGTGAAATAAGGAAAAGCGACAGTTATTTTGTTTGTGACACATATCAATGCTATGTTATTAATACGAATTTTATTCTATAATACCACTGGTGGTAGGTCTCTCATATGTGAGAGGCCATCTGGGTGGGTACCACCGCAGTGTCTATTTCTCCCGTCAAACAGCAGTGTAAACGCACTGTTGTGTTTCGGGTTGAAGGGCATTGTAGCCAGAATGACTACTGGACATATTGAGACTTAACATCTTATGTCTCAGGGTGGCGAGCACAGTGGAATGCCAATCATTGCTTTGTAATTCAAGGTGTTGTTTGGTTTTGCTACTGTTCATGAGCGGTCGTATCGCTTACCATCAGGCGAACGGCATGCTCGTCTCGCCATTCAAAGAAATAAAAAAAAATAACTTAAGCTTAAAAACAACTTAATGAATAAATTAAATTTCTGTTTGTAGTAAATTAAGGAAAATAATAGTGAAATGTGTGTAAGTATTAGTGACAAATCCGAATGGTATTTTATTAATGGGAAACCATTACTTCTGTTACAACATTATCTCAAAGCAAAATGTACAGGAAAAACAATCTTTTTATTATATTTCATAATAACCAATGATGTACCGAGAGCTACAATTCTAATTTATTACTGAGTAAATAATTTTTTAGTCTTTTTACATAATATGTATTCTTTGTTATTTCTTTATTAATTTATATACCCGGCCTTCTCCATATATACAATGTACTCTGTGACCTATCTACGGTAGCTCGTAATTGGCTATCTTTTGTATAACATTTGTAATGTATTTGTTTGTTTGGTATTGATAGCTGTGTGCAACCCAAATAAAATCGGTAATTAAAAGCAACTTCCAAGAATTTCTACAAAAAGGTAAAAGAGTAACAATATATTATTAAACGCGCGGAGTAAAAGAAACACATTTATCACCATAATATATCAACGATAGATTTGTATAAAAATATACAGTTCGATATTTAGGATATACATAATATTACAAGTGGCGAGATACACACCATTATGCTTTAAAATTATCCAAAACACAAATAAACTATAGAACACTAGTAAATCGTGTTAAATTGCATGATATGTGTAGTTAAGTTAATAAGACGTTTGTAGTTCGAGTTGTTTCAAACACTAAACTATCTCCGTCACATGCAATGAAGACGAACGACCCGGCTAATCAACGTGAACGTTCTGCCATAGACTAACATTTTACAGATGGGTGAGTCAGTTGGTTTATTTGTGCCTATTTTAACAAATTATACCTTTTCTATATCAGGCTATAAAAACGTGAATTCAATTTAGAGGGCTTTGGCCATATAGTCCACCACGCTGGCCCAGTGCGGGTTGGCAGACTTTATATCGTCATCATGAGCCCTTCCGCCCTCCAACCAGGTGGAGAGACGATATTCGTATTTCGTAAGATGGCTGATAGTGGTTCGGTATGATGGGCTGAAGATCGAGCCCAGTGGCGTGCCATAGGAGAGACATATGTCCAGCAATGGACTTTACATGCAAACATACATTTTACAAATCGCTTTGGTATGCAGGTTTTCTTACGATGTTTTCATTGCCGTTATAGTGCGTGTTGATTGACTATCAATACACACATGACTCTAGAAAAGTCAGAGGTGTGCCCTGAGATTTGAATCAGCGACCACTGTGACCATGTTGGCAGACGCGGCTTACCACGAAGATAGTTGTGAATATTAAATTACTATTAGAGCTGTGTGATAAAGGAGGTATAAAAATGATAATCGTTTTTGCTTTATACTAGTGTAATTTATATTTTCCTGTAATCAATTTGTTACCTATTAATTAACTCTGTAATAATTGGCTAGACAACAATAGTCAATAACTATTAATTGTTGTGTAATTGTGTAATGAATATCGGCTACTGATTATTTATGTTTATGAATTATTTTTTAGTACGTAATTACACTTATGAGATTATTAAATATGTTGGGTAACGACATTTAAGAAAAAGATAATAGTAATTATTAGGAAATATTAAACAGCTGAATGCATTAACTTACTATCTCCTCATTGAAACAAAAAAGGAACAAACAGTCGAATTGAGAACCTCCTCTTTTTTTTGAAATCGCTAAAATCTCGGAATCTTTAGGCTTTTGGATACCTTATATAATTATAAATCTTTTCATGTAATTAGAGCTACAGTTAAACGAATTTTCTAAAATTAATAAGTGTTATTTGTTAATACCGAATTCATTTTTGTGTTTAGTGAATGTAACTAGGATATTTTAACAAATAATTTGTTCCTACAGTTGATTTTGGTTCATAATTTTGCAGCGATATGTGAATCACTACAAAAACTGATCACACCAGTAACTTTTATGTCTTCATCACGTGCATTATGTAAAAACACACTGCAATAACATCTAGTTAATAAATTTGTCGTTCGCGTGGAATTTATGTTCTAAATGCACCCATAACAGAACTAAGACTGACCGGAGCCCATGGATGATTTTCAAAAAAGGAATTAATGCTTTTTTAATAATTGAAATTATCCAACCAGTGTCTTATCTTCGCCTTTATACTCTTTTCAAATTCGGAACGGGTGTTCGTTGTGTGCACTTGTTACAGCCGTCGCGTCGGCGCATGTAGCAAACTTTTTATTATACTTTTTTTCTGGAAGTAAAAAGCGGTTGCAACACGAGCCGAACGGTATGCGGATGTCAACCGGCGATGATTCTACACGACCGACAAAAACTAATGATTGGCGTTAGTGTTTCTGTGAAATGGGTAAATAAATAATCGTGTTTTTAATTATTTCATAGAAAACTGTATGTTGAATATATTTGCATGTTTTGGTCGGTTGGTGGATTGTGATCAATGGTAATTGTAATCGTTTTTGGAGAGCCGTTATTTTATATTGTTGGTCCTACGGCTATCATATTCAGGCAAATTGCAATCATATTTAGAACTAAATAGATTCTACCTTTATACTGCATTACCTTAAAAGACGCTTGCTTGTAGCACTTCAATCATGAGAAGTAATGAAAATAAAGATGATTCAAAACAAAAACAAACGAAATTGGATAATAATTTGGAATTAGCTAAATATTAGTCATATGTGTATATTACGAGGATTATACATGATAAAAAGTGTGCTCTTTTTCTATGGCTATATCTTATGTTCGAAATTAGAAAAATGTTCAGTACATCTCGCCATTAAACCTCAACAAAAAACCTTCACCGCGAAACCGCTGTTGGTATTTTTGTGTGGAATTTTTTCCAAAATTCCTTAAGGTTTGGTGCGAGTGCGCTCTAGCAGGAAATGATGTTCTGGAATGAGGATATATTCTCGTTAATTTGCACCATAAATCATCGAAAATGTTGTTTCTGGCGGTCGCGACGCAGCGGCCTTTTTGTCGCTGCGTTTTGGAAATCGGCACATATCGGATTTCTAATAGCTTCTGGACTTTTTTCTGAGTTTTTGAAGACATTTGTTAGACGAATGTATTATCTAATTTACTAATAAGTTGGGTTCTTCTTTGTGGTCTTGGTCGGTGGCTTCAAATTAAAATTTAAATACAGCCGTTACTGTATGGGACTCTAAATAGCCGTAGTTTTACTTGTATTACTTTTTATATTACTATCGATCTACCGGAGTAATTGCGTGAAATATTACTTATAGGATTAAAATACACAGTTTAAACCTGAAATAATTTGAAATATCGTGGATAAATTAAATAAATGTATCAATTAAATAACCGCTATGCAGTGGTTATTTGGTATTTGATTTTATGCCCATTCTAGCCAATAAAGGCAATTGCTGAGGACGGGATTTCTGTAACAATTGATAGTTTGGTTTGGAGGGCTAATCCAAGTTCACTATCCTAGCTAAGTGCAAGATGCCTTCACATAGCTTAGAAACTCTTGTACAACATTTATAGTGAGTACGTAGATTTCTTCACAGTTTTGTTTTACCCAAAGACCCTTATGTAACAACTATTACAATTCGATATATTCATTCACCTATTTACATTTGGATATTAAAAGGTTTATGATCTAGTAAAGTTATAAATATTATAATACAATATTTCCTACATCCGACGTATCTAATAATGCTATCGTCAACTGTCAATTCCTATTTAACGTTTATACCATGGGAAAAGTTATGTGTGCCAGTATTCGGGATGATATTACGATTGTTTTGGGAATAAGCCAAGTGGCTCCCGATCTTGACTCATGTGACCCCTGGGAGGACCTCCGGAACCGGGAGATTGTACATATTAATGCATGATTTATTGTTTTGGGACATTGAAAAAATAATACTTGAGGTATGCAGAATTTTTGAATAAGCTGATTTTGTGCTTGAGAATCTTAATCTTTAGAACGATGGTTCTACTTAGTGTTTTTTTACCGTATCTTCCCTTATTAGCTAGAATAATAATTGCTCAAAATTATTTATATTATTTACGTAATTTAAATATTTAAATTTAAGTATATAATTATTGATTTGTAATCGTTAACGTGCTGGTCGAATATTCTTTGAATTACAAAGGAAAGGAAACTACTATCAAACTGGGTTGTCACTCCACTTCGATTCGAATTCCCACTTGCGTTTTTATACTGTTTACTGTGGTTAGATAATATACTCAAGACAGTGCACAGACTGCTTACAGAAAGTTATTCTTGCTATTTGACACAATATTTAATAATTAATCCAGCCCATTTAATGGTCGACAGGAAGAAGTCGTGGTAAGCGATAAGACCGCCAATTGTCACCTTTATTTAAACGAGTTGTCTTATTTTCTGTCTTATTATTGTAAGTGGTGTTCAATAAAGAATTTATAAATAAATAATAATACCAAGCTAAATCACTGTAGCAGTAAAACATTCAAGACATCTTAGTCAATCAGTCATAACGTTCAGTAGGGTTTTAATTGGCATCCAGGGCCGGCCTCGCGGAAATGCCTGGCGGTTCATAGTTCGCGTCCCGTGGGACCTCGCTCATTATCCCGCCACCTGTGCCAGCACGTGGACACTCCAACTTTTTGCTCCTACAGGATTTCACACTTTCCTGCCAGCCTTGTTCACACTTTGTACCAATTTATATTTTTGCACCTCCATTCGACTTTCAACTCTGTGAGTTTTGAGATAGAGTTGTAATTTGAATGCTTGTGGGTGTGTGGTTTGGTTATTTTGGATTTGGACAGGTCGTTGAGTCGAGAGCCTGGTACATATGTACTTGAAGTAACATCCTTGTATGGTTCCGCTTGAACGCCTTTTTATATGGTATTGTTACAGTGATTTATTGGTAAGTTTAAATTCATACACTGAAAATAAGGAATTTTTCATGATCATATTTGATTTTTAATTTGTAATTTCTTGCGACAATGCGTAATAAATCCTAAAGTGTTATAAGTATTTTAAGCCAGAGGATTAAGAATATTTTTATTTCAGAATAACTGTATAAGGTATGTATAGAGTTAACGACTAGTAATCTACTAGTTCAGTTATTTTTTTATACTGAATGTAAGGACTTAAAAACATAGATACATTTTCCAAAGAACTACCCCAACATACTTTTGACAATACTAAGATGTATTCAATGAATCATAATGGGGTAAATCGCACAATCGACATACACTTATATTTGCAACAATAAAAACACCTTGCGAACGTTCATACATCATCGCAATTTCAAAAAAAGGACTCGAACCCGTCACAATCCTTTGCATGCTTCGTTTTTTGCCACTTTCCTTTGTTAAGGACACTTGCATAGGCGATTATTTGACAAAAATCTTTCACTGCAGATATTTGCTTACCTGTGAAAGGTGTTCTATATTCCTTATGAGGTAGGAACACCTATTTTAGGCACCATGAGTAAGATTTTTAAGGTTATTTATTTTAAATTCAAAGTGCTAGGAAAATGTCAAGGATAAGTTATGACGTATGGGCGAATTTTAAGTTGTTACAAGTATTTTTTTAGTTTTAAAAATGTCAAAATTAAGTTTAAATAGACTATAAATAAACCATATCTCATCTAAGATTCCTTTAGTCATTTTAAAAGTATGTTCATAGCTTGCATATTTATTTATTTCTAAATGTACAGTGAAGGAACTGCGCATGTATTTGCCGATTATAGGTTCCTCCACCCTACAATATTTGGCAAGGTGTGTTATGAAGACGGGTTGAGTAGCCACCAATGGTCCAATTCAGTTGAATATGTGTTTATGTGCCAATACGCATCTGCATCCGATAAAGGATGGCGAACAAAAAAATATTCTGAATGTAATATTTGACTGAACATATGCGTTTGCATAATATGACCATTGAAGGGATATTTTTGTCTGTGTTTTATTTTTACAAGAAATATAAATAGGTTGTGTACTGCCATCTGACAATAGCCATGTTAGAAACCCTGTAGCTTGAAAACGATTTAATTTAAATTGCCATTAGTTCAATGAAAATAAACTAATTGGACGACTACATTGTGGAATCAGCTTTTTAAGCAGCATTCACAGATACATATGATTTTACCGGCGGTAGGTCTCACATATGTGAGAGGTAGTAGGTACCACTGCAATTTCTATTTCTCTCTCTAAACAGCAGTGTAAATGCTATGTTGCGTTTCGGTTTGAAGGACATTATAGCTAGAGTAACTACTGTAAATTTTAAGACTCAATATCTTATGTCTCAGGACAGCGAGCGCAGAGGAATGTCAAATATTGCTTTGTATAATTTGCATTCAGACGAATGGCGTGTACGTCTCGCCATGCTATGAATAAAAAATAAAAAATAAGAAGACCATACATGATTGCGATATACTAGCAAGGCTACGAATATACTTGGCGATAAACGATCTCTCAGGTGTTTGGTAGCGATTATCATTTGAAATAAACTACCGAATTTGCTCATACGTTTTAACAGTACAGGTATACTTCTTCTTCTAAAAAATTTAAATCGGCATGGTGACAAATTAGTCCCAGAAGCTTAAAATAATAAAAAATAACTGTATATAACAAAACATCAGTATAGTTCAATAACGATACTAAAATAACTGCTTTCTTTTAATAGCAAATTATTGCTCTATTTAAAATGTTCTTTGTTTTGTAGGGAAAGTAAAGTGTGATTGAAAGGGCTGGTCGTTCTGTTAATTTTAATTGTTTTGCAATTTTAAACAAAGGTACGGTCAGACTTATAAATGTCGTAAATAATTCGGTTATTTACAAGTTATGCGAACTTGATGATCATAGTTGATGATGTGTATTCTAATGGTATTCTGCCTGTGACAGACCAAGGAATCAGTTGCAAAAATCCAAAATGGCGGAGGTTTAGACAGTTGAGTGGCTAAAAAATACTTCGTAGTCGACCTAAATACTGGTGGTAGGTCTTTCATATGTGAGACGTTGCTTGGGTAGGTACCACCACAATATCTATTTCTCTAAACGCACTGTGGTGTTTCGGTGTGAATGATATTGTAGCCAGAGTAACTACTGGACATATTGAGACTTAACATCTTATGTGTCAGGATAGCTTAGTGGAATGCCCAGTATCATTTGTAATATAATTATTAAAAAGTGGAATATAAGACATAGGTATAGAGAGCCATGAGGAACTAGGAGCTCTCACCAAACGTTAATATTTAAAAGTTTATTAACACAACGAAGTGTGTGAATACACGAATGAAAACCGTTGGTATTTAGTTTCTTTTTCATCCTCCCAACTATGTTTTTTTAGGTTTAATGATTGTTCACCACTCTGAGTATTGATTTATATTTCAGCCTCCGTGGCTCAGTTGGTTCGATGGAAGCTGTAAAACGCGGGGTCGTGGATTCGATCCCCGCACTGACACAAATGCTTGTGTCATCCACAGGAATTTGTTTCGTGAATGGGTCTTTCTGAGACCGAAAAGTCTCTCATTGTTTTGATACACACGACACAAGACTCGATCTTAGTGTGGGGTTAGGAATATGTATGTGACTGTTGGGTGTATAAACAAAATCCGTAATATTATTCCCATATAGTAGCCTAATACCCAGGATACACTAAAAGGTTTGAACGAAAGAGGTTCAATGCTACTTTTTTTAGTACACCATAGATTGCTCTAAATATTCCCACATCCACCTTTTCCTTTGTGGCCAGGTAAAGATTTTTTCGCAAAGCCAATATTGGCCTTGGTGAAAGTTTTGTACAAAAATGCGTCCACGAACAAATATTCTGTCTTTTTATGTAGATATTGGCAAAAAATCCTCTTTCGGAGAAAGGTCCATTTTGCCACAAAAGGGTTTCAGATTTCATAAACAGATGTCTTTTTTTTATTCCATGTCATTTTTGCTCGTCTATTGCAAATGTCACAATGGACTAGAAAGGCTTTAATGTATGTTTATAATAAATGGAATAATAAGGTATATAACTCCGCTAATTTTAATAATGGTAGTATTCATCTGTGTGTAGAAATACCAACCTAGTAATTTACTTTAGTTATGAATGCGATATAAACAATACATAACAAAAAATAAAATAAATAAATAGCATTAAAATTTTTGTAGAAAATATTTTAGGTAAGCAAGTTACCTCACGATGTTTTTCGTCGCTGTTAAAGTGAGCAATATATAACAAATACGTTTTACGGAAATACGGAAAATTTAATGCTTTTCGACATAGTTATCGCGAAAATAATTAAAGTTAGAAATATAATTTGCGTATGAAAAAATATCTTTATATTTTATCGCATAAAGTGCGTGGTGGACTATTGGTAACGAACCAAATTCGGCTAGCAACATGTTTTAGGTGATTGCAGGTTCAAATCCCAGGGCTCACCTCTGACTTCGGAGTCATTACTCATGTGTATTGATAGCCAATAACCACGCACTATAACAGTGAAGAAAAACATCGTGAGGAAACCTGCATATCGTTGCAAAGCCGAATAATTACTGTGGTAAGTAAAAGTCATATTACTTAAAACACTGTTACAACATCATGGAAGGGCATACACAGTGATAAATTGTCAATAATATTCCACCGAAATAAATAATGTAAAGACAGGTTTTATTGGTATAAATCGTGAAGAAACAAGTCTCTAATTTGCTCTTGTAGAATGTAGACTTGGTCTATTGGGTGGTAAACTTTTATTTGACAGTTAAAAATCTGTTATAAGCCCAGGTTATAAGAAATACAAAATATACTTGTCTGAAAAAAAAATGAACTATAATGAAAAAAAAACTGAATGCCATTATTAAATCCTTGTGACATATTCAACAAGCAAAATATTACTTAACAAGAAAATAATATCGCCCTATTTATTGCCAATCGCGTGCACACAATGCGGCATTTAAAATCGTTCAATAAAAATCATATCAGAAATGCACCGATGACAGGAAAATGACCGTTTATGATGTGTGATGGACAGTCACCTTTGCGTTTATTGTGGCCCCTTGTAGCACGCGCCGACCTTTTAAGACGTTTCAATATTCATGCAATAATCTGTCCGTCAACTTCATAGCTTGACAGCTACCGTTTAAAAAAGGAATATCGATTGTTCTTTTTTTCTTTCGGTTTGTATGTGGCCTTGACCTTTTTGACGCGCACTATACTTTTAAAAAAAAGAGGATTTACATTTTTATACATTCAAAAAAGGTGTTGATACATGAACTGTTATCGAAGATTAAAATTGGAAAGAAGCGTGAAAAAACCATAAAAACAAGAGCAAGGTGGAATAAAAACAAAATTGTTTTTTTATTTATTTATTGGTATTAAAACTAAATCCTAGATCCATAAATAATACAACCTAGAACGGCTTATCCAATGTAATAAATGCAAGATACAATCGCAACGTAATCTCAAAGGGCAGACGTTATCAGTACATACAAAATAACTAATCTATCGCGATTAAGATAAACTGTGTAATCAAGATTGTTAAAATTACTTTTTTTCGTTCTACTTGAGCGATGTTAATGTTTTTGGATGTACGAGAAAATGTTAATAATTCGAAATTAGAATAAAACCAAAAATGTTAAAAATAAGTGCAATAGCAGCAAGACATACATACTATTCATGCGCATGCCTGTATTCCTAAATGGGTAGAGGTGTCAATAGCATCACCCAGATGTCGCTCAAAACTTAAAAAGGATTGCCTGACCTAGCATTTGATCCCAGGACCCTGCAGTTTATATCCCATAAGTTGCCCCTAGATCAATAAGGCGACCTCATGCGGTATGCCATTTTAATACCCCTCAATTACACAGTTCACCCCAATCTTATGAGTTGTCATCTAAAAAGCTCGAACTAGCAAGCTTAATGGACAAAAACGTGTTTGCTACACATCATACTTAAAAACTAAAGACTTGAGTATTGAGTTTCTACCATTCAGGTAAATAATAGAACGGAAAATACGAACAAGATAGACGAAGCTGATAGTCCGCAGTTACTACTTCTATCTCTCTCACTCTTAAGCAATTATACTATCTTCTATCTCGCTCTATAGATACGCGGGTCTGGTATGCGCGCACAGATTTTGTTTTAAATATCCGTTCTACTATTACACCTTAATGGTTTCTGCACATATATTGGCTCGGTAAATGGTACAGCACCTGACAATGCAGTTCAGATAGAGCATCAAATGGAGCTAATTTTCTCTGACCATTCGACACAATAATGCCGGCCAACTATATGCATACACTATGATTGTAGCAAACCTCCCGAATTTTTAACCAAATGCCTGAAATAATTGTGTACATACAAAAAGTCTTATGTTTACAAATTATAGAACAGTTAGTACTTATTCTAGCTTAGTCGTATGTTAGTGCGATGGCAAGGAACAATTTATAAATGAGAAACAATAATTTGCTTCTGTTAAAGAAAAGTAGTTTGAAAATTACAGTCTATCTCTATCTTTCTTATTTCCGATTTTGTTTGTTAGAGAGAGATGCAATGCATGTGAATTTTTGTAGCACAGCAAAGTTACTACACCTAGCTTGCAGTACTACTTGCATCTGATGGTTTCTAATCATGATTAAACTATTGAGTAAATTATGTCAGTTTGTCAGACACCAGAGGCTGATACCATGGATCAGCCTGTATACATATATCTTGTATATAAATTGTGTGGTTTTTCGCCATTTATGGTAGTCGCTATACCAAATATCTTTCTAACCAATCATTAAAATTTGCTTGTTGTACTTGAATTTCAGACTAAAATTACTATTTCAGTTTTACTGACTGGTCACATAGTTTAGCTTTCAGTGTTCTAGATGACCAGAATATTGAGATATTCAACTAGACGGGACACTGCAAACAAAATGTTTGTAACAGAAATTACCGGTACCATTCTTTTTGTTTCTGTCTCTATTATACCTACGCAGTAACATAATCTTCGCTCTCGCTTAGCTGAGATCCTGTGTCACGGAAATGATGTACCAACACAATGCGTAGAGATTTTGTTCTTGATGTCCACTCTAGTCTAATATGTCAAATTGTTTAATTCAATGAAGTATGGGTTGTACTAGAATAGACTAAACCTATATCAGTGCTGCAGACTCCAGACTTAGGCTGAGTTGCACAAACTAAATTTACCAATACCTTTACCTTTGAAATTGTCATCGCCATACATTATTGATCTTGCTAATGTATGGGATCGACATTTTCAAGGTGAAAGATATTGGCAAAGTTAGTTTGTGCAGTTGAGCAATTGTTCTAGATGTACAGGTCGAAGTCGAAGGCGCCGCTGCCGCTGAGGTAGTCGTAGAGGTAGACCTCCATCTCCTCGAGGGCCTCCATGCTCGGGTCTCGGAGGGGGGTGTCGCGCACCGAGCGGGTGGAGCGGGAGTGCTTACTGGAATGAGATAGTTACCACTCTCAGATGATTTGTTACTACTGCTTCGTATAGTCAAAATACAACATAGATACAGGTTAAAGTATATATTGATGGATCGAGTGTTGAAGTAAGGTGGACAGTGAATTTGGGCTTTAAGTATTGGTTCTTAGATCTGGGTTGGTTGGTGATAATTTTATGTTAAAAAAATAAATAAATAAGGAAAATTGAATGGTGTAAAAGAGTGTAAAACGTATACTAAGATCTATCTGTACTTATTGTTATTGTTTAATTCATAAGTACTACATAATACCATTGAAAATATGTGTTTGTTCGGAATAATGAATTTATAAAACTCACGCAAAATCTGAAGTGTCTGGGTCAAACACGTAGTCTTTAGGGAAGTGTTCAGCGATGTCTTTCATGATGCAAGCCTCCAGTTTTTTGTGCTGAAATAAAATAATCATAAACTTTTAGCTTTTTTTATAAACTATACCGACAGATTAGCTACGGTAATGTGAGCAGTTTCACAATCCATTTTAGTTAAAACATATGTGAGAGGCCGCCTGGGTAAGTACCATCGCAATGTCTATTTCTCCCGATAAACAGCAGTGTAAATACACTGTTGTGTTCCGGTTGTAAATGACTTTGAAGCCAGCGTAACTATTGGACATATTGAGAGTCTTACGATGGCGCAGTGGAATACCAAGCATTCCTTTGTAATTGATGGTGTAGTTTGGTTTTGCTACTGTCTATGAGTGATCGTATCGCTTGCCATCAGACGAATGACATGCTTGTCTCGTCGTTGATTTCTATAAAAAAAATATTACATTGTATATCAGATACAGTAATAGAATCAGCATTTGGAAGACCGGTAGTCGTGGAAGTTTTCGAGAATACTTATTTTTTCCTTGACCCTCATCAGACGAATTTCAGAGATGTGTTGTTTTGTTTTTAAATAAGTATATACAATATAAGCAAAATATTTTACCTTGTAACAGCGGAAGAAGAAGCTGGATCTGATCTGGTCTTGAGAGTGGGGCCTCATGTCGCGGTTTTCTTCTGGTATGCATTGCTGGAAAATAAATACAATATGTTTATTTCATACATACGGCACGGCAAGAAGAATCTATTGCACGTGTAAGTGCAGTGATTTTTTTTATTATTATTTTAAATACTACCATTGAGATACCCAATGGCGCGTTTTGGCATTATACCATTTTAATTGGATTCTAAAAAGGTAGAGGTTTCTAAACATACATACATACATTTATACATTTTTTATAGCTAATTAGTTTCGATGGAGAAACTCACGATAGCAATGCAGATATTTGTTTATATCTAAACAGAATCAATGAAATATGTCAAGTGGGCACCATATTATACCTATACATATGACCATCTCCTGAACATTGAATATTCTAATCAGTACAACAATTAATGTACCATTAGGTATAGTTTAGTATTGTTTTAATACCAAAATCTATCCAAAAATATATAAAATATAGTATATTTATAATAGACATACAGAATCACCTATAAATAGAATCCAGGGCGTATACAAATTAGAAGTCATATTAACAGCCTCTTTAGCTCAGTGGTAGAGCACTGGTCTCGTAAACCAGGGGTCGTGAGTTCAATCCTCACAGGAGGCATTCGAAGAGATTGTATTTTTTCATACAATCAATGTAATTAATTTGAGTCGTAAAAATGTTGAAAGCAAGGTATTAATGCACATAAAATATATGTATGACAGGAAAATGATTCTGCTTAGTTTTTAGCTAAAAACTATCATTAATAATGTTTTTTTTATTTTTAATGGAAATTAAAAAAAATCTCAATGAAATCGTTTACATAGATCACATTTTTAATTTTAGCTTGTGAACTATATTTATTTTGAGACTTATCATCTCATGTCTCAGGATGGCGAGCGCAGTAGAATGCCAAGCATTACTTCGTAATTGAAGGTGTTGTTTAGTTTTGCTTCTGCTCATGGGCGGTCGTATCGCTTATCATCAGGCGTCAAACTCGTCTCTCATTGCAATAAAGAAACATTTTGAGACTTATCATCTCATGTCTTAGGATGGCGAGCGCAGTGCAATGCCAAGCATTACTTCGTAATTGAAGGTGTTCTTTAGTTTTGCTACTGTCCATGAACGGTTGTATCGCTTAAGGCTTACCATCAGGTGTCTAGCTCGTCTTGCCATTCATTGTAATAAAAAAAAAACAACCTTGCCATCACACAATACTCACCGAGAACTTCTGACAGAACTGCAACCCGTCTTGAATATTCGCCTTCAAGTCATCCGCCACGGGTAACCGGTTGACACGTTGCCTGATGCTCTCATAGTTCGGTTCGGAGTTCTGATCGATGTAGTCGATCTCTCGCATCACACACGTGACGTTGTAGCCGTTGGGGCCACGGGGCAGCTTGAAACCGATGCGGCCTCGGAAGCCCATTTGACGCTGAAGAAAAATAATAATTGTGAGCTAACGCGTTTTGGTTTAGCCTGGTAGACTATGAACAAAAAAGTTTTTTCAGTTGTGATGCTAACCCGTACTAGGTTTGGTGGACTGTAGCCACTTGGACTATGTTCAATTTAATTTTGGAAGATAGAGCAACAGATGCTCAACAGATGATGATTATGGACTGATAAAAGTGCAATATAGATTTTTTCAAGTAAGCGTGAAGTTATAGTAATTATTATTGAAAGGAAAAATATTGTATATAAGAAAAAAATATTTTTTATTGTATAAAAAGCGTGGGGTGCTTTTTAAGATATTATCAAAATGATAATCCTTCTACTTATATCTGTCGATAAAATAATTATATCTATTGAAAACATGCACCCCACGCTTTTTTACAATAAAAAAATATTTTTTTCTTATATACAATATTCTTAATTCAAATTTTTAAAAATTTGTTTTCTATTTTTTAGTTGGGTTTTCTATATAAAGCGTGTTTTTTAGTTTTTTTAAACTATTATTTATTTTCTACTTTTTAGTAACATAACGCCATCTGTTGGTCAGTAGTAACATTTAACACTTGAAGAATACAATGTTAACGCCATTTAGCGATGAATAGTGCAAACATTCATTATTGACGTTATCACGCCATCTAGTGGTCAATAGCAATGGTCATCAATTATAAAAATAATTAATCCTGGCGAATCTAATCAGGATAATCATATATTTTAATCGAATTATTGTATTGTCATCGGTCTTTGACAGGTGTGCAAAATTTGAATGAAATCTTTCCGTTTAAAGTGGGTCAAAATCGCGTCTTAAGGAGTCGGTTACAAACATACAAACAAACATACAAGTGAAGCTAATATAAAGCGTGTAAAAAAAGGAAGACAGCATTTATCTGTCGCCAGCTATGGTTTACAGTTATACTCATATTTAAATTGACTTAAGTAAGTATCTAGTATTGCTTGTCACAAAACGGCTCATGCATGTGCCAGTAATAAAACCAACGCTGGTCTTCTGCAAGGCAGGTAAGTAACGTAATATCGTCGATACTATATTTAATAATTGCGATTGGCTAGTCTCCTATCACATCGTGGGACGGAAAATACAAGACGAAATATTGGTGTCCTAGTAGCACCTCTAGCTACCCCTTCTGATAAAAAGGCATGAGTTTGTGTATGAATATTTATTAAATAATAATTACACGGCCCGTTTCATGTAGCCGAACTCAATTATTCATAGTATTTTATTAGTCCCAGGGCACACCTCTGACTTTTCGGAGTCATGTGTGTATTGATAGTCAATCACCACGCACTAAAACGGTGAAGGAAAACATCGTGAGGAAACCTACATACCATAGCGGTTTATAAAAAAAATTCTATGGTATGTAAGTCCGCCCACCCCCACTAGGCCAGCGTGGTGGACTATATGGCCTAACCACTCTCAATCGTACTGTCGATTGTAGAGTAGGCCCGTGCCCAGCAGTGGGACGTAAATGGGCTGATACAGATACAGATTTTATTAGTATTTTTTAAATCAACCGATATACGACAAGGTCAAAAAAAAAACGAATGCATGCAAAACGGCTCATCTAGGCAGGATTTGTAGTAGTCTGGTGAAATTAAATTCACTTTTAAAGTTTAAAGTTTTATCATGTCTATGATCTAAAAACATTCTCGTAATACTCTTGCAATCGCTCTCTCTCTCTTCATTACATTTTCAATTAATAAATTTAGAATTACCTAAATTATAAATGATCATATAGCTACTTTAAAATAGATTATCGGAAAACAAATGGCATGTATTGTTTTCGAGGTATTATATTTTATTATGTACTTAAATAGAACCGATTAGGGCAGCGGTTAACCGCTCGCCTTAAGGTAAATGCTACAGATTCAAGCTTCCAAGTATATAATAATAAACTAATAGGCATGTTTGTATGGCCTACGTATTTATTTCAGGTCAAAAACATTTGCGCTTTATGAAAAATATGTGTTTATTATTGTTCTATATTAAGGAAACCTGCATACCATAGCGATGTGTAAGAATACTTTATATATCATAAGGTGCCATCCATAAACTATGTCACACCACAGAATACTAACAGAAGTCAAGCTCCATACAAAGCGCGCTAAACCAACGCACACATACACAGCGTTCACCGACACGATATTTGAGACCAGTCGAAACCACTGCGAGCGCGAGTTTCACTCGCTTCGGACACGCATCTAGTGATATTTTTTGTGCAAAGATGAAGCAAATGAATAAAAGTTGTATATAAAACTTCAGATTATAATAATTGAATATAAATTTCTTTAATAAAATACACAATATTATACAAAAACCATAAAAAAAAATCTTAGATTATGACACACACATTCTCAACGACTATGTAAATAAAATGACAATTTATTTATTTTGTTATTGTTTTTTTTATATCGTATTTTAATAATTAATCAAACGATGCGAGTGCTATTACCACGATACTTGTTTTCGCATAAGCCAGAGTTAACAGCCCTGGCGCGAACGCCGAGCGTAGTGTGAGTGTGGCAACAAAAATGAAGTACATACACAAGCTTGACTTCTGTTAGTATTCTGTGGTCACACTTTAAAGAGGGAGGGAGGGGGTCGACGAAGTGTGACATTGTGTGATAAGGGGCGGGAGAGGTCCAAAATTTTGTGACATCACATTTTTTGAAAATATATTGTTTTATATCGGAGTATTACAACTCGCATTAGGCCAGCGTGGTGGACTATATGGCTAAACTACTCTCAATCGTACTCTCGATTGTAGAGTAGGCCCGTGCCCTGCAGTGGGACGTATATGGGCTGATACAGAATTACAAAACTAAATTTAAATTACATTAAAATAGTTACCGCTCTGTCTGTCTAAAATTGCAAAATATGCGACTTCACACTAGGTGGGGGAGGGGGTCCACAAATGTGACCAGCTGTGATAAGTAGGGGGAAAGGCCAAAAAAATCACGAAATATGTATGACGTATTTTACGTTTCAGGACAAACCATAAAAAATGCTATAGTTAATTTTAAGCAGTATCGGTAGCGGGATCAACGATATTTTTTACCGATACTATGAAAGTTCATTCTCCTTTATGTCAAATTCTTAGTTGGAGACCAATATATAAAAAATATAAATGTAAAACTATAAAAATATATACATACCGACATCCTACTAGACCCGAAGTAGGGTTGCTGGTACAACTGCTGGTATTGTGGGTAGTATGGGTTGTAGGGTACCGCTTGGGGCATCGCCTGGGGAACGAACCCGGATCCGTACGGGAACTGGTATAGCGGCGCTGTGGGCCCGTAGATCCGGAACTGTGGCGTCGCCGGCATCAGGAACGGAGACATACCTGGCTGCGGGAATGGACCCTGGGAGAAAAAAACACATAATAAATACACCCAACAGTCACATACATAGTTCTGACTTCACATTAAGATCAACAAATTCTCGTTTTTTTTATTGCTATGAATGCCGCTCGCCTGATGGTAAGCGATACGACCGCTCATCAACAGTAGCAAATCCAAACAAGACCTTGAATTACAAAGCAATGCTTGGCATTTCACTGCGCTCGTCACCCTGAGACATAAACTCATACTCGCTGAGACATAAAGTCTCAACATGTCCAGTAGTTACTCTGGCTACAATGTCTTTCGATCCGAAACACAACTCTGCATTTACACTGCTGTTTGGCGGGAGAAAGAGACATTGCGGTGGTATCTACCCAGGCGGCCTCTCACAAATGAGAGACCTACCACCAGTAAAAGTCTCGTGTTGTGGGTATTAGGAACTCCGAGAGACTTTTCGGTGACACAAGACTCGGTGCGGGGATCGAACCCGTGGCCTCTCATCTCACAATCGGTAACTAACTGCGCCACAGAGGCTGTTTATACAAAATAAAAATTGACTTCAAAACAAAACCACTAAAAACCAAAAAGTAATATAATAATAAGTACTACTGCAAAGCAAAAAAATAATATTTATTTCAATGAACTTGTGCATGTTGATTTTTTTGTTTAATGACTTGACTAGCCAACAAATTAAAATATATGCGTAACATATTGAAGGCGGGCCGCCAAGTACCAAACATGTAGGACCTATGCCTTATATTAGTTTAAATATATATATGTTTGGTACTTTTTAAATATACTACACTTATGAATCAGTATTACATGTTAGAGAAAAATTATAATACATTTAATAAATGGTAAGTTTTAAAATATCATTGTACCTTACAAAGATAAGGTAAGGAATGATGCCCAGTAATGAAGTGTTTCCTTATCTAAAACATTGAAAAAAATAAAGTATTGATTATATTGATAGCAGTTTGGCGTTGGATTATTAATTTCGCCATCACCCACATCGCCTCTTTAGCTCAGTGGTAGAGCACTGGTCTCGTAAACCAGGGGTCGTGAGTTCAATCCTCACAGGAGGCATTCAGAAATTCTCCAATGGAGTCTTTTTTTTTATTGTTAACACATAAAAAAATAAATTATGAATTACCCCTTGCGGACGAAAAGCAAAAACACCTCCAATAGGTTTTTGTGGTTGGTCAGGTTTCATATCATTTTCTTGGTTTGGCACAGCGCCATCTAGCGGTTTGTTCATGCTCTGCGCGGTCATGTCCATGGGAAAGCCGGGCGGTAGCTTGTCTAGAAACATAGACTGCATCGTCGGTTTCGGAGGTTCCATAACAGATGGCGCTGCTGAACATTTTACGTACGCGTCGCTTAGCTCTTTGGCTATTTGTTTGAGTAGAGTGGCGCCGAAACAGCTTTCATAGATCTGAAAATAATATTTATTTTTATGAACCGAAAAAATGTTTAGTAAATAAAGCCTGTAAAATTATAGCTGAGGTTTTGTGTTTTGCTTTAGTGTTATGCTTAAGCCTTAAGTAAGGTTACTATTATTGTTCATTATACTGCAATTATTGTTGTAAATCCATATAAAGATGTACGTTTTATAATCAATATCATATGTACGATATTTTCGACCGCTCACACACAAGCAGTCGTGGCCGAGCGGTTAAGGCGTCTGACTAGAAATCAGATTCCCTCTGGGAGCGTAGGTTCGAATCCTACCGACTGCGGCTTTTTCTCTTCCTCGCTATTTTGATGTAATATATTGCCAAAAATACCTTAAGCAAAGCGTATTCTTTTATGAACTTGTTGTCTCCGCTGTCGAGAGCCTTCGCGGCAGCACATACCAGCAACACTAAGAGTAGGTGTATCTGCATTGTATTGCTGTTGACAAAATTATATTTTTTTTAAATTCCTCAATTAAGTAACCGGCTAAGTTCGAAGATCATGCTGCCTATTGTAAGTAGTGTTAGAATTACCATACGGGTTGATGTTTTAATTTACTCTTTTTAAATTCTTAATTATTATTTTTTCAGCCAGCATTTCGGTTTTTAATTTGAATTTATGGCGGCACTTTTATAGTTCGTTATTTTATGTTTTATTTATAAAATATTAAGTTTTATTGTTACAAAGTTAAGAGTGCTAACCGTTGACTATCAAGTATCAACATAGATGAATAACGAATGTCTTTATTTTAATTATTTGTTAAATAGAGCCCGTTAGTTGGATCTGATATTTGTATGCTGTTTTAAATATCAGACATGTAGTCATAGTCATAGTCTTAAAACTGACCACTTTTTGAAACAGCCAAGTCTATTGTGTCCAGATTTATAATATCAATACCGTAATAATTACATTTGCTGTCTACACATAACACGTTAATTTTCTTATGTTTTCGCCACAGGTTTCCGCGCTATTTTGCTTGATAACTCTATAATATTACTGTATGTTTGTCTGTGGATTCGTCAATAAAATATTTATTTATTTATTATACATTGTATACAAGGCGGACTTAATGCCAGCGGCATTATCTACCAGTCTACCTTTGGCTGATGCAGAGATGAGATGAAGTGGGCGTATAAATATTTATTAAAAAAAGAAAAAATTGAACTTAAAATAATTAATAAGTAAAAACATATAAATATAGGGACAATACATGATATAATATAGTGGATATATATAGTTATGTGTATAAATACATATGACATAAATATAAATCTTAAAATAACTTTGTTATTACCCATTAAATATGTTTATAAAACTCCTATATAATACCATGGTACCTTATATTTTATGTAATGAAAAATGAACATCATGCCGAGATAATTCAAACTCCGTTTCCGTCCAATATTAAATATAAATGTATGTTTGCGTGTATGATATAATAAATTCATCGCGAGTCGGTTCGTTAACATCGACTGACTACATTCACCGTTATATTCCAACTAATATATGAAGTAAATTGCAACCGCTAACTCTGTTATGCTCCGTGAGTGCGTAATTTTAAACAAACTGTATTAGCAAAGGTTTTGTGAGGGGATTACAGGTCGTTTTTAAAAAGCGGGGTTTCGCTATACTCCCTCACAACGACGATGATGGAACATCGTGCGTAAAACTGTACGAATATGCGTAAATGCTTTACAAAATGTTCGAATCCTTTATCGTAGGTCGTAATCATAGACTAAGTTCGGAGTGAATGATTAGTTTCATAGATAATAGTATTGACTTTTAGATCTGGAAAACTTTTAACGTATATGTGGACGTTGAACGTGCGAACTTTCGAACTAGGTAGGTAAGGACCTACACGTGCCAATAGTGCTAAAATTTGTCAAACTTGTTTTCATTCCGAGATATGATCAAGACGAGCTTCTCATAAACTATAAGTGGGTACATTAAATACAATTAAAAAGAGTGGATTTATAAAGTGGATGAGCCACACTAAACATCCATTTTTTTTTCATAAAAGATTAACTAATAGCATATACTTTTGTAAATTAATTACAATAGTTAAATGACGTAGAATTAATTGAAGCAAAAATTTTTTGGATATCAAAGATCTTGAGCTCTACCTTCACAGTAGACTTAGAGCATACGTAGACATAGCTTTTTGACGCGACTGAGGGAGCTAGGTATTGTATTTTGTATTTTATCCAAAAAAGGGAATTTGGACGCATATAAAAGATGTCACAATGAAACTATTTTTTATTCAAATATTATAAAAAAAGACTGTCTCGGTGGCGTAGTTGTACTACGGTACGCTTACAAAGCTGAGGTCTCGGGTTCGAATCCCGGGTTGGGCGAAGTGATATTGGATTTTTCTATTCATTATCAGCCCAGAGTCAGGAATTTGTGCCCGATATGGCGATAGGCTCGCCACCTATCACATTGTGGGACGGAACATACAAGGCGAAATGTGGGTGCCCGTGCACCTCTGCCTACCCCTTCTGGGAAAAAGGCGTGTGTTTATGTATGTATGTATGTATAAAAAAAGATATATTAAATCGTTAATTCAAATTACAGCGCTAAAAGCTCCCTATGTCTTTTATTTATTTTCTTTTCGTTTTAATTTTATTTCTTCATTTTATATTATGTCTATCTTCAGACACTTTTCGTAGATTACCATCATAGTAATGACAAGAATTACAGAAATAAAAGCCATCTCATCTCGGGTAATAAGGCCTGTAGAAATTATCACCGTCCACACAATTTACGTGTAAGCGCTTCGTGTTTTGTAAATCCAAATTGGTTTATATAATGCAAGTAATTACGGCCCATTATAATTATAATGATAAACTTGGACGGTAATGGGAGGCCTGTAATAATCGCCTATTAGGGAAAAGTAACTGTTTTTAGTTGGACGACTTGGTTTCTTTGTCTGATTCTTTGAAGGTCAGACTGGATTATGGAGGTTCTAGGAAAATTCTAGAACTACATAATAATAAGGGCAATGTTTTAGGCTAAAATACTTGATTTAAAAGAACAGCAGTGTAGTCAGTTATTTTCGACAACCTCCGTCGCACAGTTGGTTAGATGCCGTCTGTGAAACGAGAAGCTGCGGGTTCGATTCCCCGAAACAAACATTCCTGTAAACCACAGGTTTAAGTTTCGGGACTGGGTGTGTTGAGACCAAAAAGTCTCTCGTAGTCTTTTATACCCACGAAACATGATTCGATCTCAGTGTGGGATCAGGACTATGTATGTGATTGTTGGGTTTATTTATTTGTTTGTTTATTTTTATATTGTAAATTGGATGTATTGCACCCTATGGTAAGTCTATACTTACCATAGGGTGCAATACATCCAATTTAGGGCTATACTATTATAGCCCTAATAATTAATATATCATTATTTCTTACCGGTCAACATAACTCCTGTTTATACTCGTATATTCATGCCATTGCTAAGAAATTATCTAGTGTGATAGGCCGCACATGTACTATTATTTTTATTGTGTAATATTTTGATAATATCTCTGTAGAGTACAAAAAAGGATCAAACAAATAAATTCCATTCTTTTAAATTGATGTCGCGGCATCGAGAAATGCCTTTTGATTTATCGAGAATTTCCCAGTCGGGCAATATATTTGATATTTTATAATTATTTCATATTTGATTTTTGTATTTATTATAAGCCCGGTGTCAGGAATCCCGATATAGCAATAGGCTTGCCCCCTATCACATCGTGGGATGGAACATACAAGGCGAAACATGGGTGTCCTGACACCTCTGCCTACCCCTCCTTGGAAGAAGGCGTGAGTATGTTCATGCAAATTGTTTTTCTTTCTATTTTTTTATTACCACAATTTATTTTAATTTTAATATTACTTTATATTTCAAGCACAATTTACAAGCGATTGGTTATGAAGATTGGCAGAGATACTCGTGATATTAAATTGAAAGTGAAGGAGCTCGCATAACTGAGTTCATGTTGTTTGACATGCGTGAAGGTTAAAATATTTTCTTGACAAATGTTCATTGAACTAATAAACAGAGTCTGTCTTCATTTTTGATTGGTATTGAATGTCCTTTTGGTGCGAATACTTTTCGATGGAAATATTTTTTTATGGATAACGATAATATACTATACTTTCTTAATCCACAATTTTACAAATAAATAATTGTAGCTAGAATATAAACACATTTGTATCAGCCCATATATATCCCAATGCAGAGCACGGGCCTACTCTTCAATCGACAGTACGATTGAGAGTGGTTAGGCCATATAGTCCCCCACGCTGGCCTAGTGCGGGTTGGCGGACTTAAACACATAAATATTTAAACACATAGTTTAGGTATAACCTTCAGTTTACTGGTTAATTACTGTTATTATTTTGGATTCAAAACAAGTCATTGAACTGCACCTTTTGTCTACGTTATATTTTTTATATCCGTGATTACATAAATACTTGCTGCCTAGTATTTTTTGTTTGGGTTAATAACAACTTTGTTTACGGCCATCTGTTAGCCAAGATTTTAAAGAATCGGTGTTATTACGCGTATAAAGCGACTTATCAAAAATGTATTATCTATTGAAATAAAATGGCGCGGCGCGGCGGTCCGCCCAGTGAAATCTTTAAAGTAATTGAAACGTCGAAAAGTAAAAAAATAAACCAAATCCGCGATAAAATCGATAAATAATAGTTTTATTTCAATGTGTAACATTCGCGTAAAAATATACTAATACTAATATTAATATGAAATTAAATGAAATGTATTTAATGAAATGAAATGTATTTATTGGTCACGTAGGCAATTTAAGAGCTCTTATGACAAGTCATAGACATAGAACTTAATCTCTATATACAATATATTTTCTATACTTAGTATTACTTATTTTAATTTCTTGCTTTAATTAATTAATTAATTTACTTAATTAATTTATTTTTAAATAAATTTATTTTTAAATTAATTTTATTTTTATTTATAATTAGTTTTATTTATTTATTTGGTTTTTATTCATATAATATACTAATATAAAGAGGAATGAATTGTTTCTTTATTAGTTTGCATTGAATACGCTCCAAAATATTTTATATAGTCAAGCTCATACTAGTATGTATCCCTGGAGAGTCAGTTATTAACTCAGCTTATTACCCAAATGTGATATTGGGTTGGCTTATTGTTATATTGGAAATAGTTAAAAATACTATAATATAATACGCTTTTTTGGAAATATTCTATCACCTATGTTCTTAAAGGATAATGTAGGATTGTAATGGCGAAAGAATTTTTCAAATTGATCCATTCAATTCGATTTCAGAGCCTATACAACGCAAACAAGAAATCAAATCTTTGTTCTTTATATTATTTTATACATTATAATAAATATTCCAATAAGCCAATGGAAATTTTCGGAAAAAGCCTAAGCTTAGCAGTGATTGGACGAAATTGATTAAGAAAATTATTGTAGTAAAAACACTGAAGACGATCCTGTCAACTCTATCGCAGCAAAATATATTTGTCGAAGGAATAACGGAAACGCGATGTTACGCCGCACTAAGGCTTTTGTTTGCGTTGACCTAGTGGCTAAATATTTGTCTAGACTACAGATATTTGTTCCGGGTCTGACCAACTTCAACATACGTTTACGTTTGTATCCAAGGCGTAGGCAGAGATTCAACTAGAATCGCCCACAGTATCGAGTTTATTTCTGACCTAAAATGTAGTTGGCAAGCTTAACGCCTTATCTGGAACAAATCTTTGTAGGTAGCCTTAAGATAATTGTTCCGGGGTTTGGGAATTTGTTGTTTTGAAATTGTTTGTGATAAATACAGGAAAATAATAGCGTTAGGTCAAGTTATTTACTTGAAGTCAAGTTATTTAGTTTTTTTAGTTCATTGTTTTATCACCTTCTTTATTACGGAGCGAAGTGATCAATATATTTCCGATTCCGCCTATTAATTTAACTTTAAGATTGATTTTAGATATGCTCGGAGACTCAAATGACTTAAAATGAGTTCATCTGTTGACCCTGGCTTACAGGAGTTGGCAGGTGTGACGGCGGGACAGTCTCCAGGTCAAGTTAAAGACAATTTTAGTAGTAGTTATTATCTATGAACAGATAAACGATTATAATAAAAGCTTTCTTATAAAAGCCATAAACGATAGCGCAATCGATGTATTTACTAAACACCCCACAGCAAATCACATCATAATAACATCTCTGACCACATACTGGTAATCAGTGCGGTCGATAAAAGTACTCTACTTAAAGTAGACGCAATTCCAAGTATTGTCCGTTTAAATCTTTTGTAACGTCGTATCGTATCAAATCGATTTCACACTGGTAATGATAAAAGAGTTTATGTAATGAGATTTAGTGTGTTTTCTTTGTAATAGCAAGTGTACTGCAGGGGTTTTCCCACATCTTACAAAATTCGTGCGAAAAAATTCTGTAACTTTTAAATGAACTTTGTTTGGAGAGCGTGGATTTTATGGTTTGATCTTTATCTATATGGGTCCTCATGGGTCCTACTTCTTGTTTCAGACGTTCATCCATATTACGCGATGGGATTTGTGTCTAGCATAATAATAATTTCAGTTTCGTTTTTTAAACATAAAATATTTTGGCTGATATCGCAATTCCTAAAATCCATAGTTATGAGTCCTGACACCACATTAAAATTAATTATGTCTTGTGTTGTGGGAATCAGAAACTATGAATTTTTGCATTAATTTAAATGATTTCTGTAATTTTTAAAATTATTTTTTTTATATTGTACTAATTCGGTAAATTATTCCAACTTCAGTCGAACATTCTATTTTCGAATTTATTTAAACTATCAGATTTCAGTAATTGTATGCAGTAACAAAACGCTACCCTTGCGCATAGGCCATACACTATAGTCTATAGAGGATAGAGAGGTGTGAGGTCATTCCCCCGGCGGCCTTGTTCGCGGTATGCGGCGTCTGCGCGCATCTGCCACTTGCGTAATGAGCGGGGTGCAGCGGACATTTTTCTACTTAATTCTAGTACTAGCCACCTGTTTATGGAATGCGAAATGACGCGAAAACTTTGCTAAAACTGCGTAAATAATATTTTAATACTATAGAAAAAGTTTGTGTGTTTGTTACCTCTCACGCTCAAACGGCACCACCAATTTTAATGAAATTTGGTATGAAGGTAGCTGATACCTTGGATTACCACATAGGCTACTTTTTATCCAGGAAAATTTGGTGTTTCCATGGGATGAGCAAGGAATTTTAATACGTGTATTCTTTCAAGCTAAACAGCCGGGCGAGGCTTTGTCGGACCACTATAAAGCCTTTTTTCACACGAAATTACAACCTTAAACTCAACAATGATAACTAAGGTAATGAAAAATCTATAAAACCATTACATTAATTTAAATTGTAATTTCAATTAAATCATGGGCAACATTTTTTTTTTTTAACAATTTAAGAATACAACATAATTACCCTTTGGGCCCAGAGAGGTAGACAGAGGCAGTACTATTATCAACTATAGTTGACTAAATCTATTTCAGAAACAAATATGAAAGGGGGAGAGCCTTTCGCCATACACGACACAAATACGAGTTAGAAGAATCTTTATAAGATCTTTTTGAACCTAAAAATAAAGGAATAAATAGAGATTTTTTTATTGCAATGAATGGCGAGAAGAGCATGCCATTTGCCTGTTGGTAAGTGATACCACCACTCATGGTCAGTAGCAAAACCAAAAAACATCATGAATTACAAAACAATGATGGGCATTCCACTGCGCTCGCCATCCTGAGACATACAATGTCAAGTCTAAATATGTCCAGTAGTTACTCTGGCTACAGTGACCGTCATAGTTATTCTGTGTCTGTCAAACGGGAATACAACAGTGCGTTTACACTGTTTGGCGGGAGAAATAGACATTGTGGTGGAAACTACCCAGACGGCCTCTCACATGTGAAGTTAATGCTTATACAATCCTGGAGGCAAACTTAATAATTTAAGTTCAGTGTTCACAATTAAGTGAAAGTTTTGTAATATGTTACTCGACGAGAAGATAGAAACGAGAGGCCGCGGTTTGATCTTCGTGTTATGATTAATGTTTGTGGGATCAAATACCTTGGTGTCGGGGCTGGGTGTAAAAACTCTGGTTATTGTTATTTATATTTATCGATATAGAGGTAATATTTGATTTATCTTGCAATATTTAAGTAGTTACGTGAGTCTTCACAGGTAATAATAATAGTAATTATTTATTGCATTGAATGGCGAGCAGGTGATTCGCCTGATGGTAAGTAAGACAGCTTATGGACAGTAGCAAAACCAAACAACACTATGAATTACAAAGCAATGCTTGGTATTCCACTGTGCGTCATCCTGAGTTATAAGATGTTAAGTCTCAATATGTCCAGTAGTTAATCTGGCTACAGTGTCCTTCAATCCAAAACACAACGGTGCATTTATACTGCATTTATACTGCTGCTTGGCTAAAGTAATAGACATTACGGTGGTCTGCCCAGGCGGCCTCTCACATATGAGAGACTTACCACCAGACTTCCTGAAGAAATTCGAAGATATATGAATTCTATCAACGGTATGTGAAATCCGCAAACCCGCACTATGCCAGCGTGGTAAAAGATCAAACCCTGTCAATTTTGTTTCTTTCTTGTGTTTCTCAAGTAATTAACTGCATGCTTTATTGTTCTGTAGTTATTGATAATATTAAACTTACCATTAAATAGAACAAATGGCGTAATTTTTATCTTTTTGCTTATTAATCCGATAGCTGTCGAAATACCTATTACATAGTTATTGGATATGACTTGATATTCGCTGAGAGAGCTGATTCACCTAATGACAAAGAAGGATACAAGAAGCTTACGGCTAACCTTCAACGAAGAGGCAACCAAAGAAGACTATTAGTTTTATTAAAAACTCTTTTATCTCTTCTATCTTACTTGGTACACTATTGACTGCCCTCTCTTTTCCATCTCTTATTGTCCATCCCAAGGTAGTCGGTAAGAGATTGCCTCGAGCGATACCACCGCCTTTTATACTACTATGTAATATAATGTTCTATTGTGAAGTTCATTTAGTGTACAATAAAGAATTTAAATAAATAAATAAATAAAAACTCTAACATTTATAATATCAGATTTGTGCAATAGTACGAGGGAACTTGGCACCCACTCACGCTATAAATAGGCTTATTTCTTACTAAAAATAGTTTTCAAAGAAATGTATTCAAGCAATCGCAACTCGTTATGACTTGCAGTATAAAACTAACTAACCATGAACAAAACGTGCTTTTATTTTTAGATTTAACGCTTCAACTGTACTCCGGAAGAGTGGCTCGTAATATTATCAGTTAAAAGGTTATTAGAATATATTTTATGTGGTTTGATTATAATACTTGCATAATAGTTATAGATTTATTTTTATTTCGATGAATAGCGAGATGAGCATGGCATTCGCCTGATGGTAAGCGATATGACCGCTCATGGACAGTAGCAAAACCAAACAACACCATGAATTATTAAACAATGCTTGGCATTCCACTGTGCTAGCCATCTACATAAGATGTTAAGTCTCATTATGTTTGTCAATCCGGAACAGTGCATTTACATTGTTTTTTGGCGGAAAATAGACATCGCGGTGGCTTCTCACGTATGAGAGACCTATCACCAATAATTAAAATATTTTTAATGTATATCTATATGATATGAATAGCACGGGTGTTGTCAGTTTCTTCGAAAATATCCCTTATTATGCCGACAATTTACTCACCGAAAAAAAAAAAAACAAACATCGTATTTTTGTGGTTCTTTGGTCACCCTGGTTGAGTTAGGGTTTTCCTCAATTAGTTTATGATAGCTTCTTTCTAATTGTATCATTTTTAATTTTTATTATAATAAAAAAAATAACTTCACTCTTGTATATGAAGGCGTGGGCAAAGGTGCAACCAGTATCGTTTAGACTTCGTCAATATTATTTCCGTCCAGGTCTAATCCCGGATAACTAGCATGGGATTTTCCAAATTGAAATACACAAAGCGAAATAACCAGTAAATTATATTTCCTTGAAACGGTTCCACAAATCACTGGTACGAATGCACATTTGAATAGGAAGAGCAATAAAATTAGATAGTTTATACAAAGCTGAGACATTACCGGGTGAAACACTCCGTAACCCAATCACACAATGAGCTGTTTCAATTTTATGCTACAATCGGCGCTTCGTGATTCACTTTAAGGAGGTCGGATTTGGTGTAACAGCTGTGGGCGCAGACCCCCAAATCATGCAATTTAATGATTAGAAATATCTGGATTTGATTATGTTTTTATTAAACTATGGATTTAAGAGAAGTAATAATCCATTGATAAAGTTTTCAAATGTTGATGATAAAATTATATATTGAAATCTAGATATTGCTTTTTTAGTCTTTAAATTTTTTTAAATCTGTAAAAGAAGAGACAGGCGCAATATTTACTAATCAGTATTCACTAACGTGTGTACTATTACATAATCAGAGTCAAAGCACATATTTGCAAAATAATTGTGTTCAGATTTTGAACTGTAAATCTTAGCCATTGCTGATAAATAAAGTTCTGGTTGGAAGCTAATCCCCCACAAAATATTCTCAGTACGTACCTATCTACGAGTACATCTACAAAATAGCGTCAGTCTATAGTCAACCTATCTTAAGAGTTTACGTATACATCACGCCATCACGAGATTGAGCGGTTAACTGGCACTTTTTCTGTAATCATGATGAAATGAGGCTTTTACGACGTCGATATTGGCGTGCGACACCAAATATATCATTATGGTGGCCTCGAGCGAATAGTTAAAAACAATCGCGTTAAGAGTCTGAGTAAAAATAAAAATTGCTATTAAGGGTCGTGAAGTTAATGCTTTTATATTAAAGATAACTGCCTCAGATGCGCAGTTGGAATGGGCTACAATTACAAAGCTGATCTCGGGTTTGACTCCCAGATCGGGAACAGTGATCTTGATCGGATTTTTTTATTCATTATAATAAGCCCGGAGTTAGGAATTTGTGCCTGATATTGCGAAAGGTTCACCCTCTATCACATCGTGGGACGGAATATACAAGGCGAAATGTGGGTGTCTTGTTAGCACCTCTGACAACCTCTTCTGAGACATAGGCATGAGTGTATGTATTGATGGAAATAACGTACTGACAATTTTCAAACTCTTCTCAAAAAAGATCTTAAATAATTCCACACATCAGCAGTGTTATCGAAACAATGTTTCTTTAACACCATCAATCTCCATAATTAATTTTTATTGCCAACGTAAACACGGGAACTGTGAGAAAAAAATAGATAACATTGATCGCTCATAATGAGCAACATAATTAACTTACAATAGAAAAGCAGCCATGTAAGGTGAATTCGTAATTGCGGATGTTGGTGTAGTTAGATTTTTTTTGCTTTTGATTACTAAAGTATGGAATTATATATAATACAGCCCACGGGAGCACTATAAATTATGAGAAACAATCTGCTAATTATATCTAAGGTTGGTTTAATTAAAATACCCAGAGAAGGCGAAGCGGTCATTTTCTTCGCGAGCGGAATGTTGTAGAGTTTCATTAAAGTTTAATAATATAATTATCAGGCTCCTATTTGGTTCCATGTCCTATAATCGATAAGACCGCAGAGAGACGCCTTTTATCGAGGGTTTGATATTCGCACGGATAAAAACTGTTAATGATATATAATGGAGTAAGGGATAAACAGGCCACCTGACGATCACATGCACAGTTACCATACTAAAGTATTCGTCGATATGCAGATGTCGCATTGCCGGCCTGTAAGGAAACTAAACTCTTATTAGTCTTTAGGTTGAATTGGTTTGAAAATCTGCGGAAAAAAGCTGTTGGTGCATGATTATAGATTTTTAAAATTTATATTTGTCTCAAATCAGTAATTTTCGCTCAAGATAATCATATAGAAGGTAAATTAGACGTACATAATGCTGTTGCTTGCTATAGGCAGCACGTCGTAGAATCTATCGTAGACGACGGGCATTTATAATGCTACATCGTATGTTCCAGTCACAACACCAAAGCTTGTACTAGCTGCATCATTCCCCACTACTAACCACGTGACTCCTATACAACCAATAGTTTGATGGTGAAGGCTTAGGTCAGGTTTAGTCAACTGACCTATTGCCCACCAAAGCTTAGATGAATACAAACGCTAATGACACGGAAACATTCTTACAACCTCGTCAAGATCTACTCAGAGAATCTATAGACAATTGTTTCCATAACAAAGATGTCAAGAGCGCAAGGTTAATAAACAACAACAGTTATAATGGCAAGCGTGGACCAAATCATTACATTGTGGGATGAAACATGTTCTTTTAATAACAGCACTTTGGATAAGGTCCCACGATGAGCGATAGCTGTTACAGCTTGTAATTGTAATGCTTTGTAAGCCAAGCGTGCTGTAAATGTGGATGAAAAGATGCTATGTTAATGGTGAATAGTTCAACTATGATCCTATTACCTGAGGGGGTTACTGTGGACTCCGATACGGTTACGAATGTTCTCACTTTGCACGTAAAACTATACGAATATGCCCAAATACTTTACAAAATGTTCGAATCCTGTATCATACGTTGTAATCTTAGACAAATTTCGAAGTGAAAGATAAGATTCATAGATGATTGATTTTTAGATGTGGAAAACATGTATCTTATATGTTGACGTCCAACGTCCGAATATTCGATCTTCGTGTCGGAGTATAGAGTAACCCCCCTGTGAAACGATAAGAATTGAATCCATATTTGATAATAGATACAAAAACAAGCAAATGTGTTACACGATAGTAAATATTCATATATTAGCACACAAAACCACAGCTTTTGAAAAACTGTGAAAAACAGACATGGAAGGGAGAGAGAAAAAGGAAGTAATAGAAATAGTAATTATTATTTTGTTGTATCACTCGAGTATGAATTTGGGAATATTGCTTTCGGTGATTTAAATATACCGTCGTGAAAGATAGTGTATACTGTATAGGTTCCAATGTATAATATTGTTCTTGTCGTACTTTGTAAGCGAGGGTGGATGGTTTAAATGTGAGCCATAGATAAGTAGTGAGATGATAAGTAGTAAATAGTAAGATGCCTGTGAAACAATAAGAATACTCCATGTTTGTTAATTAATACAAAAAACAAGCAAACGAAAAGATAAAAATAAAAAGATACATGCATAAGCATACAAAACCATAACTTTTGAAAATAGACATGCGTTGGAGAGAGAGAGAAAAAGGAAGAAGTAATAATAATGATCTTTTTGTTATATCACTCGAGTATGACTTTGGGTTACTAAGTTTTTAGACTAGGAGTTACAAATCTCTTGTCTTGAAAGATAGAGTATTGGCTGCAATTTTTACGGCCTCATTCATAGACAGTTTGAAAATCTATTTTAGCTATCGAATATTTTGTCGTCTTCGCTCAAATCGAATTCAAAAGTCGTTAGAAAGGGACAAAACATTTGATAACTTAAATAGGTTTAAGAACTGTCTTTTAATAAGGCCAATAATATATTAATAATATGCATGGTTAAAGTTACGGACTACCGTTTTCCATTTGACCACTGATTTCACATCAACTCTATGGAGTATTACTAAAATAATCACATCTCGAGATGGTCACGATTTCATACTTCAAATAGTTATCAGATTGCTATCAGAGAATAGAACTCAGGATCTCACGGTCACTGTAATCGCTACTGGACCAATCAGGTTACAGCAAAATATTACATCGGATCTGATTATGCAAACGTAACTTTGCATTACACATTCGCTCCATAATCTCTCGGTGCACAATTTTATTGCATTTGAGAAATTCCAGCGATAGTAAGATTCTCACACAAACTGGGAATAGAATGTGTATTATAATAATTAAGGAGGTTTCCTCTTAAAGATTTGTATAAGACATTTTCTCAGGATCCTGGAGCCGCTTCGATGAGCTGTAGAGGTTTTCAGTTGGTATGTCGGTGTAGGAATTTTGGTAGGGATTCCACTCAACGGTCGCCCAGATGGTAATACCTTTTCCGGGTGGCTTAGCGTTGAGTCGTAAGACTGGTGATACTAACATCACCGTTCCCTCTCCCAGGCTGCGGTAGTGATAAATTCCCCGCGAAAACAGAAAATAACTACATTAAATAGTTAAAAGTAGTTCCCACCTCATTTTGAGGTACTACATGTCTTGTGTTGTGGGTACCAAAAACTCCAAGTTTTTCTTAACCGTCAAAGTGCGCAGTAATTGACTTTATTGAACAAAGCAATAAACATACGTTTTAAATACCGTAATAATATAATAATATTCTAAGATTTGTAAAGGTTATTTTATGGCAATCGGACATTATAACTGTATATGACGAATGGAACTTTCACGCGGTTTCCTCGAATCAATTAAGCAAAAAATAAATTTTTACTGTTAAAATTATGAATAAGACATAAATCGATCAATCAATCATCAATTTTTATATTTTAAAATGAAAAATGAATTTACGAGTGGTGAATGTAAAATCCATTACTTTTTAGCCTATTCGAATTTTAAATAAATATCCTCTTGAATGTATTATTTTACACCTGACACGGTCTAATTAGGGGAATATCGAAGAATGTATGACGATACGAATGTACCTACTCTGTAAATGTTCGGATTTGTATAACGTACATCGTAACCATAAGTCTATGGTTACGACCATAAGTCAATATCGAACATAAGTCTATGTAGGTGCATTCGTATCGTCATAAACTTCGATCGTCTGAAGTTTCGAACTTCGTTTCGGATTTTCAGAGTAGGGCCCTAGACCTTCCTATAGATTTCGGGATGAAAAAACCTTGACAAAACTAGATATATCCCTGTCTAACCTTTACTTGATTTACACGTTTGATACATAGAGTGCGTGTGCGATAATCATTTCAATCAATAAATTGTGTAATAGTTTTTGGTTAAATTGGTTGGCCATTATTTTGGCTTTTCGTCATGGGACCGAATGAGACGGGACAGAACGGGATATAATGGGACGGGATGGGAAAAGCAATATAGTCGACGACGGTCACATTGAATTTAAATTTAATGTAAAACAGTTAGCACGCGAAATAATATTATGTTGTTGATACGTGCTGGACTCAAAAACTTTCTGCATTCGGGCGAAGCTGGGCCCGACCGCTAGTATGATATAAATTTAAATAAACACACATATTATTTTTAAATCCTCATTTTACGAAATATCTTACAAAATCGTTTATAGACAGGAGTTGTGTCGGTTATCATTTTCAAGTTGATAGGCGAGGCCGATAGAGACGCTAGCTAACAGTAGCTTTGAAACAATTCGTAGCCCGTGGCTATGGTAATTGCCGACTCGAGATCTGAAGAAAGAACAGATAATGTGGCGCTTATCGATAAAATTGCTCAATCCAAACGTCTTGTTCTACTTGAGGTTATCCCGCTTTGTAGGTCCGTTGTTCTACTTACACAGAAGTTCATATTGGTAATACTTTAAGGCTGAAAAATACTCTTAGTAGAACTACCATCCGCTTATACTTTCGTGTCCACATGGATCCACAAATATTTCTTTCGTGTCTGGGTGTTTGTGAGACCGAAAAGTCAGTGTGGGGTTAGTGTGAGGTCAGAACTATGTATATGATTGTTGGGTGTTATTTATTTATTAATATTATTTCGAGTCTAGAGGCGATAAAGTATTTTTGGAGACTGTCCCGCCCTCACACCCGCCAATGCACGCAATTTAATGACACCGAGCATTGATGCTCGGCGAGTCTCCAGGAATGTCTGACTTGTCTTTAACCCGCAATGATTTCGTTGCGGGTTCATCATGAAGTAAATATAAGGAAGAGTTGGAAATATTTTTTGTCCACTTCCCTCCGTAGTAAAGCGGGTAATAAATCAATGGACTAAAGAGGTAAATAACCTCTGATAAAGACAATAAGGAGATACAGCATGTGACAAATAATTACAACGTCCGTGTTGCAGTAGGTAAGACGTTAGCTATGACGAGACCGTGGGTACGATCCCTCCACTGAGATAAATGTTTGCGAGGCACACAAGTATAATTCTCGAGTCTGGGTTTTTTTGAGACCGAAAAGTCCCTTATAGTTTCTGATACCTACGACACTTCATTGAACTTAATCTGAAATTAGCACTATATACGCACGTTATTGATGGGTACATTAATTATTATTATTACAAAACAGGTACAATAATTTATATTGCTATCTCTATCATTCCTACGCAGGAACGCTATGTTTCTCCTCGCTCTAATGATTTATCACGGTTCTGGTTGGTACATACGTAATACGCGCAGATTTCGTTCACGCACCAAAATTACTCATTAACTTCGCCAAAGCAAAAAAACACAATTTTTGCAACTTTAATTTCTTTAGGCTTCCAACCTCTTTTCATTACGGTATAATTAACAAAAAAGAAAAAAGTACAGTCATCAACACAAGTTATGGAGATTACCACATAGTAATGGTAGTGGCGGGTATTTTTGTACACGCGAGAAAAAGGCTTATTACTATAACCGTTATAGTGAGTGTATGTTTGCGTTGTATTGTCTGAAGTTACGATAAGTTCGTCTTTTGTGCTGAACTGTACTTTGATTGGGATTTAATTAGGTGCATAGAGGGTTTTTTGTAGGTGTGACAGTCATGGGTTTACGGAGAGAATATACCTTCTATAAGTCTAGTAGATTAGTAAAAACACGCAATTCTATTTTGAGATAGGTGCAGTATCATTTCTCAGATTTTTTTCTAAATCGTTTCTCGACATCGTCCGAAATATGGCAAGATAAATTATTAGATAAGGACCACGCTTACATAATATAATAATGGGGAATCACAAAAGATGAATGTGTCAATGGCAAATAAAATTAAGCATTGCTCAATCATTAAAACTGGACAACTAAAGCATCTAGTACAATATTATGTCTCTAAATCTCATATTGATGTATTTAGGTTATTCGATCAAATGATCGAAGTAGTTAAGCCATCGAAATCAGAATCGTAAACCTTTCCAAATCTTGCGTGTTGTTATTTGGATTTCTAGATCTTGTTCCTAATAGATTTCGTTTATAATCATTAAAACGATCGATGAACTGATAAATTACGATACATTCTCAATTATTAAAGACACATCTGATCGATCTAAATCACTTTTTATTTCTACACACGCCGGCACAATTAGAGGAACATGCACAAAAAATATATTATTTTTAATTTTGTTGGCTGTTTGTTAAAATGGTCTTTGTATTTATATTTCAGCACTTTTAAAAAATAAAGTGATGCAAAAAAATATATGGATATTTAATGTTTTATCGTTAATTATACGCTCTCAAGTGATTTTAAGATTTTTTCACTTTCAAGTGGTTTCACAAAATTCTTTTTTTTTTCTTTTTATGTACTTTAAGATATTTCTATTATTATTGTTATTATAGTAACTGTCTTGTAGTATATAAAATAAGTGACTTACCTGCCACTGAAGTTGCCAGAGCGGTAACAATGATTGAAAATGGTCACACCTACCGTTCAGTAAGTCGCGCATTGGGTGTGTCGGTATCTGTCGTCTTTCGCAACGTTAAACGTTACAGACACACAGGCTCATATGTGCGGATGCCGGGACAAGGCAGAAAACGGTCAACCAGTACCCAGGATGATCGTTTTATACGGTTGCAAACTTTGAGAAATCGTCGTCAAACGGCTATTCAGACCCGTAACATGTTACATGAAGTCCGTAATGTTAATATTAGTGAGCGTATAGTGAGAAGACGCTTAAATGAAGTTGGACTGAAGTCTTACGTTCCGCCCAAAGCCCTAAAACTTGAGGTGGTACATCGAGTAGCCAGATTAGCTTTTGCTCATCGACACCGCGACTGGGCAAATGAGTGGAGCCGAGTTTTGTTTAGTGATGAAAGCCGTTTTTGTGTGAATTGTATAGATGGAAGAGAGAGGATCTGGAGGTATCGAGGAGAACGCTATAATCGAGCAAATTTTACTGAAACAGTGTCTTATGGCGGAGGGTCAGTTTTGGTGTGGGGTGGTATATGTTTGGGAGCACGCACGGAGTTAATAATTATAGAAAATGGGTCTTTAACTGCACAAAGATACGTCTCAGAGATCTTAGAGTCCCATGTATTGCCATTTGCACCATCCATAGGAGAGGAATTTTTATTTATGCATGATAATGCGCGGCCCCACACAGCGCAAATGGTTCGCGACTACTTAAATCAGGCCCGAATCGCGCAAATGGATTGGCCAGCAAGATCACCAGACATGAATCCGATAGCGCACGTATGGGATGTCATCGGAAGAAAGATACGTGGAAGAAACCCAGCCCCTAAGAACGTCCAACAATTAAAATTCATGTTAGTGCAAGAGTGGGAGAATTTGTCGCAAGAAATTATTGATAACATTATTAAAAGCATGAAAGATCATATCCAGACTCTAATTAGAGCCCGTGGAAGCAATAAACGTTATTAATTTTCTTAAATTATTTCTGTAAGTTTTGAAAATACACGATTACAATTGACAATACAAAAAAAAAATATTTACTGGTTTTTCGTTTAATTGCATTTGCGTCATTAATTTAAGTATTTTTAACTCAAATATTCTGATTTGTTATAAATTTCGCCTAATTTTAAATATATAAAAATAAAAATATTCAGTAACTATAATATTTTTTACGAAATTCAATATTTAATGCGTGTTCCTCTAATTCTGCCGGCGTGTGTATCTCTCTATTTCTTTTGTATTTTTAATACATTTAGTTATGTTATCACCACGCACTAGAACGGTGAAGGAAAACATCGTGAGGACACCTGTATACCATAGCGATTAGTAAAAAATTCTATGATGTATAAACCCCGCCAACCCACACTAGATCAGCGTGGTGGACTATATGGCCTAGCCCCTCTCAATCGTACTCGTGACTGTAGAGGAGGCCTGTGCCCTGCAGTGGGACGTATATGAGCTAATACGAGTACTAACAGTAAGGCAGTGGTGGTTAGCGTGCTAAATATATTGACAATCTTAGTTCTCACAAGACTGACCAATAAATCAATGAAGACGATAACAAAAGAAACATATTCTCCCACGATACAAAACAACAATTTAAATAAACACAGTCGTTTATTGTTAATCGGTCATGGCGTACAACACTTTTTTGTTTGCAATTAAACTAACGGACATAGCCAGCCGTATTTCATATGCCGTTTGAATAAAATTACATGGTCACGCTTCCGCCTGTCGACATTTGAACTTGGCTTTACGGTGAGTGTTTTACAAATGATTAGTCTGGACGTGATAGAGAATAGTGTTAAATTGAAAGCATATATCGCTATTGGCGACTTATTGAAGGCAATAAATGTGGAGATTTCAATCGAACGTAATGTCTTTGGCCATCAAAGTAACTTTAATATTAAATTACCAACATGTCATTGTCGTTTGCTGCGGTGCATTGTCTGGTGTGTTATATAAAAAACAAGTTTAGAAATTTTAAGCAATTTTATTTCATGAGCCTAAACCTTTCATTTTAAGGTATAATGTTATATCCATTTGTCTATTACATTGTTGTATAAATTACCCAGTATAGCAAATAAAAAAAAATGCTAATACATCCAATTATGTGAACTATTACTTATAAAACCACATTAAAATACATGTTTGACGTTTTAAGAGACTGTTAGGCTCCATAATGCTGAAACCAATGCTTGTGGATCGCTCAACCAACCATCCCGGAGTGTAACAAACCTGTGGCCACTCGTTTCACAGTTAGCGTTTTAATTTACAGCAGGAGGTTGGAGTGTATAGCCGCAGTAAGTTCTTATGGTGCCTTTTTATGGAGGAAAATCCTTATTTACCTAATGATATACCAGGTATTTCTAACAGCTAAAAACCTGAAGACCCTTTTGAATACCGTTCTAACAGCTTTAACTCTATATAAAGAGAAATATACCTACTCATGATGTTAATGGGGGTTTTTTTATTCCCAAAGTACGAACCATTACATCTGTGTACCAGGCAAACATGAACTATCAACAAATTGCTGTAAGTACATCGTCTGCAAAGTAAACAGATAAAAAATCTTCATCTCGAACACAATGCCTTAAAAAGTGTGCGTTTTGATAGATAGTTGCCGCGTTGTGAAGAATCGGTCACGTACAGAAGCGCTTTACAAGTCATGTCACAACGATGTTTTTATGAGCTCGCAACTATGATGTTGCGTGGAACGGAACGTTTTTTTGTTCCTTTGCTTGCTGGTTTGCATGTCATTTTATAAAGTAAATAACGGATTATTTATTACTTAGGTACTTAAAGTAACAAAATATTTGTTCAAAATGGGATTATTTTTAAACTAAATTTTTCATAGTAGATAAGTAATAATGGAAACAACATAATGTTTTTATCGCTTTGTAAATTGCCAGTCTACGTATTATTGTCTCTAAATTATGTAGAAAGGTTTGGATCTTGGAGAATATCCACAATAATATATAGTTAACTTTTAAATAAACAGATTTTTAATCGTGTTCTTCAAAGACTGAACCAACTGTATGATTAATTAGTCAATAAATACACCCAACAGTCACATACATAGATCCATCCTGACCCCATGTTAAGATCGAGTCTTGTGTAGTGGAATACCTGTGGTTCACACAAATATTTGTTTCGGTGCGGGTATCGAACCCGCGGCCTCTCTTTTGATAGTCGGCATCTTACCAACTGCGCCAAGGAGGCTGTCAAGATTAGTAATTATGACGGTCATTGAGCAAGGTAGCTTAATGGGCGGATGCACAGAGTACATTTAACATGGGCGGATGCGAAAATCACATCAACAAAATAATATGCTATACTGATTTTATAAAAATAACTTTAAATACGAATAAAATTAAAATTTTTTCGTAGGTTTTATACGGTGTGCGGATATGTTAATTTACGCAAATATAAAATGCGAATTTATGTACCGTGAAAACTGTTTGTTAATATATTTTTAATTTTATAACGGAAATAACGGACGATGAATTAAGTAAAAATGCCTAAACCGAGACAAATTATTGTCTTTATGCAAAGATTCATGTTTCCGAAAAACGAGAGGTACCTTATTATCTATACGTCCGCCAGAGCACAGGACGTACAATCGATAATACGATTGAGTAAACAAGTCCACATTTTTCACCACGTTGGCTTAGTACTAGTTGGCGGACTTTACATGCCATAGAAGTTATTACAAATCGCTGTTTAAATAATGTTTTCTTTCATCGTTAAAGTGCGTGGTGATTGACTATCAATACACACATGACTTCGAAGTCAGTAGTTTGCCCTGGGATTCCAACCCGCGACCACCGTGAACATTTGACAGCCGCGTCTGGTCCGTTTACCAACAGGCCACAACGCACATACGGTACATTAATATGGAAACTAATAAACATTAGTATTTCCGCGTGATACGTGCTTTTCCATTATCCATTTAAAAATGTCGACTACTATATTCCTTAACTCTAGCGAAAAAAATTAAATCGGCCTCACGGTCAAACTCAAGAATCTCATTACCAATTCATTCACTACCTCGAAATCATTGAGAGTAATTATTGAAAGAGTAAATACACTCATAACATGCTTAAAAACAAGGAGTAATGATGATTCCAAAGCACATGTAATAAGGTACAAAATAAAGACTTGCGAACTACTTACATCGAAGTTTACTGAGTTGTGTAAAAGAAAAAGATTAGTAAGTCCATCTTTGTACACGAATCACGCAAAAAATACTCATAATATATAATAATTATTATTGCAATTGTTGTTCCGAGATCGTAATTATCCATTATTTAATATTGCCGAGTTTAGTAGTTCTACAAACGTAACTGTTAATTAAACATACCGTATGGTTTTATTACTTTGGTATGTTTCGTAACTCCCTGCTATCGTCTGTATCCCACCCAATGAGTAAGAAGTAGTAGCAAGTATTCCTGATACTACAGGAGTACGTCGACAACGTGTGCCTGAGCCTCAATATTCCCGGGCGTCGACCGAGAGGTAGACCAAAGAAGTGCTGGCTAGTTGTCAAGGAAGATATGAGGGTAAATGGCCTTACTATTGAGGATGGCGAAGATCGGGCGAAATAGAGGAGAATTTGCCGGAAGGCGGACATCGCATAGCATCGGTCGATATAACGCCAGCTAGAAGGAGAAGAAGACTGTAAGTTACCCCACTTCCTTAAAATAAATTTATTAATAGTAATGTTACATAACTACTACTTAGTACACAGCAAGTAGATTTTCAAAATGGCAGTCGTGTTTATAATAATACTAAGCATGAAAATAAAATATTCGACGAATTCACCTTATTGAGTCACAGAGATAGACCAAAGAAGATAGATTAGTAACATGCGTTTAGAGTATACTAAGCATATATTAGAACGAGAAAGAACTTATTAAAATAGTCGACATTATGCGATGACGATCACATATTACAAGCCTTGCATTCTGTAGATGTTTTGTCTATTCATAAACCAACAAGCAATCATTACCTTTACAATGAAGGAAATAACTAAAAGGTAATATCGGAACTGACTTCATAAATAACTTTCCACGTGTAACTGAACAGCTACCATGGAATCCAAAGGCAAAGTTCATCATAATCATTACATCCTTAAACGGAAAGAAATTTAGGGGAATATATGATATTCAGAAGAAATATCGGGTTAAACGTAATAATATTGAAAGGAGACGAGTCTTTTTTATATTAGTTACTAGCTTTTGCCCGCAACTTCGTCTGCGTTATTAACTTTATTTACAATATGTTTTATATTACGTCCTTATTTCTCCCCTAAAACTGAGAAAATTCTTAAACTCCGAATTATGTCACTATGTATTACTGAGCATCCTGTTGGGTAAATCATGTGGCTATATATATTACTTACTTTATCAACTACGATTTCCCGCTTTAACTCCACTTAAAACATAAAAATCCAATACCTTACAATTGGTCATTATTTATCTATAATAAGTAAATACTACTAAACATAATAAATTCCTCCCTCTAAAATTTATAATCCCAGAGTTACGCACAATTTTACTTAAGGGTATTATTTGCGCGAAAGCCATTTATGGATATTTAAAATGAAAGTTGCTTATGCCCGATATTCCAACACAACCTTCCGTCCACTCCTTCCTTTTCCCTGACCCCTCCCGTGAATGTGAAACTCTTACACTCATGAACAACATACAATATTAGTAAAAATTAAATCATTGCTTTCCCTATCCAGTTCTTGAATTATACCATCAATCTCAATTTTTAAGGGTTATTTTGTACCCACGGAACCCTAAATACTTTTTATAAAATTTAATCCCCTTCGTGCCATTTTTCCAAAATTAGTGCATGCCAATTTCTTGTGTTTATAAAAGGTAGCTAAAATACGGATTTTCGTACCAATAACAGCGGTTTCGATTTTGCATCAAAATTACAACCCTTATTTTAAGCCCTTTAGGGCTAATTTAAGACAAAAAACTACCTAAAGTACTAAGTTTGAGATCTGCAACTTTCATGGTTTCGGTTTTCCATACAACACAATTTCACCCTTTTCAGTCCTTTAGGAGTTGAATTTCCAAAAATCCTTTCTTAGTGCTACTCTATGTCATAGTAGAAACCCCTGTGTTACATTTCAAGTTCGATGCTTCAGTAGTTTCGGCTGCACGTTGATCCAACAATTCGGTTTTATAACATATCAACCCTTATTTTCACCGCTTTAGGGTTGGTTATAAAAAACATAGTATGCAGTTACTCTTATTTCTAGGTGAGTAACTAAAGTGCCAAGTTTCACAGTTGTAGCTTTAACCTTTTCGATTTTCCATACAACCGTTATTTACCCTTTTCACCCTCTTAGGGGTTGAATTTCCAAAAATCCTTCCTTAGTGCTACCTTACGTCATAATAGAAACTCTTGTGGAAAATTTAACGTTTCTAGCTGCAGTAGTTTCGGCTGTGCGTTGATTAGATAGTCATTAAATCACCCTTACCTCGCAACACTTCAACCCTTATTTTAACCCTTTTATGGCTAATTTTAGACAAACAAAGTATGCAGTTAGTTTCCTTTTTAAATTACTAACTAAAGTGCCAAGTATGACAATCGTAACTTTAACGGTTTCGATTTTCCATACAACAGTTTTTTACCCTTTTCACCCCCTTAGGGGTTGAATTTCCAAAAATCCCTTCTTAGTGCTCACCTACGTCATAATAGGAACCCCTGTGCAAAATTTCACGTTCCTAGCTCCAGTAGTTTCGGCTGTGCGTTGATACGTCAGTCAGTCAGTCAGTCAGGTTCCTCTTTTATATATATAGACTAGCTTTTGCCCGCAACTTCGTCTGCATTATTATCTTTATTAAAAATATGTTTTAATATCCTTAGAAACGATACTCCACTAAATTAGATATTACGTCCTTATTTCTCCCCTAAAACTGAGAAAATCCTATAACTCCGAATTACGTCACTATTTATTTGTGAGCATCCCGTTGGGCAAATTTTGTCGCCTATTACTCACTTTATCAACAGCGATTTCCCGCTTTATCTCCACTTAAAACATTAAAATCCAAAACCTTACAATTTGTCATTATTTATCTATAGTAAGTAGATACTATTAAACATGATAAGTTTCTCCATCGAACATTTATAATCCCGGAACTTCGCACAATTTTACTTATGAGTATTATTTGCGCATAACCCATTTATGTATGTTTAAAATGAAAGTTGCTTATGCCCGATTTTCCAACACAACCTTCGTCCTTTTCCTCCTTTTCCCTAACCCCTCCCGTAAATGTGAAACTCTTACACTCATGAACAACTCATAAAATTAGTAAATATTAAAATATTGCTTTCCCGGTCCAGTTCTTGAATTTTACATAAAAATTACAGACCTTATTTTAAGCCCTTTGAGGCTAATTTAAGACAACAAAGTAAAAAAATATTTTTGTTTTTAATTGACCACCTAAACTACCAAGTTTGAAATCTGTACCTTTCACGGTTCGTTTTTCCATAAAACACAATTTCACCCTTTTCACTCCTTTAGGGATTGAATTTCAGAAAATCCTTCATTAACGCTGCTCTACATTATGATAGGAAGCCCCGTGTAAAATTTTAAGTTCCTAACTTCAGTAGTTTCGGTTGTACGTTGATGCGACAGTTCGGTTCTACAAAATTTCAACCCTTACCACTTTAGGGTTAATTTTAGAAAAATAAAGTATGCAGCTATGTTTGTTTTTGATAGATTTACAAAAGTGCAAAATTTGCTAACTGTGGCTTTAACGGTTTTTTTAATTTTCCATACAACTGTTTTTTTTCCCTTTCACCCTTGGGGGAGGAATATCTTAAAATCCCTTCTTAGTGCTACCCTATGTCACAATAGGAATCTCTGTGTAAAATTTTACGTTTCTAGCTCCAGCAGTTTCGGCTGTGCGTTGATTAGACAGTTCGGTTCTACAAAATTTCAACCCTTATTTTAACCACTTTAGGGTTAATTAAAAAAAATTAAGTATGCAGTTATTTTGGTTTTTGATTGATTAACGAAGGCGCAAAGTTTGACAACTGTGGCTTTAACGGTTTCGATTTTTCATACAACCGTTTTTTACCCTTTTCACCCCCTTAGGGGTTGAATTTCAAAAATCCCTTCTTAGTGCTCATCTACGCTACAATAGGAACCTTTGTGGAAAATTTCACGTTTCTAGCTTCAGTAGTTTCGGCTGTGCGTTGATTATATTGTCATTAAAACACCCGAGTCTCGTAAAACTTCAACCCTTATTTTAACCCCTTTATGACTAATTTTAGACAAACAAAGTATGCAATTAGTTTTCTTTTTAAATGACTAACCAAAGGGCTAAGTTTGACAATTGTAGCTTTAACGGTTTCGATTTTCCATACAACTGTTTTTTACCCTTTTCACCCCCTTAGGGGTCGAATTTCCAAAAATCCCTTCTTAGTGCTCACCTCCGCCACAGTAGGAACCCCTGTGGAAAATTTCACGTTCCTAGCTCCAATTGTTTCGGCTGTGCGTTGATTAGATAGTCTTTAAATCGGTCTAGTCTCGCAACACTTCAACCCCTATTTTAACCCCTTTAGGGCTAATTTTAAAGAAACAAAGTATACAGTTAAATTCCTTTTTAAATGACTAACTAAAGTGCCAAGTTTGACAATTGTAACTCTAACGGTTTCGATTTTCCATACAACAGTTTTTTACCCTTTTCACCCCCTTAGGGGTTGAATTTCCAAAAATCCCTTCTTAGTGCTCACCTACGCCACAATAGGAACCCCTGTGGAAAATTTCACGTTCCTAGCTCCAATAGTTTCGGCTGTGCGTTGATACGTCAGTCAGTCAGTCAGGTTCCTCTTTTATATATATAGATAACCCGTACGAAGATTGGAATGGAAAGATTTGACACGAAGATTGGAGGCGTGTGAAAGATAATAAAAGAAAATTATAAATTACGTTCGCTGTCAAACAGTTGATGTTTCGAAACAAATTGAAACAAATTGACGACAGGTTTACGACTGTCCTATATAGTGTATTAATAATAAATAAATAATAATAAATAACACCCAACAGTCACACACATAGTCCTGACCCCACACTAAGATCGAGTCTTGTGTCGTGGGTATCAAGAACCACGAGAGACTTTTCGGTCTCACAAACACCCAGACCCGGAAGAAATATTTGTGGGCCGCACAAACATTTCTCTCGGTGCGGGGATCGAACCCGCAGCCTCTCGTTTCACAGGAGGCGTCTTACCAACTGCGCTACGGAGACTGTCAGAGGCTGTATTATCTATGTTTACGACTATCTACAAAGAGAATCTCTATAACCCACTGATCGGCTTACACAGTTTACCTGTCTGGAATGCAACACGGCATGCTTTCAGGAGGATTGGGGCAAGTCCCATTAGATATCATAGGACCATGTATTCATCAGTTGACGTTGACATATCTTCCATTATACATAATTGTTGCGTTACTTTAAGCGTTTACACCGCACATGCAACGAAGCTTTCAAAAAGAATAATTTAACCAGTTTTTGTAACATTTGTCATTGCTGCTCCGCTCTTATTGGTCCATCATAGCATGATGTTATATAGCCTTCCTTAAATACGTAAGCCTAAGTAATCTAACACAAAAATAATTTTCCAATTCTATCTTGTAGTTCCTGAGATTACTGGTAATAAACAAATAAGCAAGCAAAAATTTTTCAGCTTAATAGGCATTTTAATTGTTTAGAAGTATGTAGAGATGTGTTAATATTTTTTATAGACATACAAATGGTTACATAGTACATACATATCTATTATATGTAGTTTTCTTCACGATGATTTCTTTCACAGTTAATGTGTGTGATGATTGAGTAAAAATTCGCAATATCACAAGTAAATCTATGAGATTTTTTTTAAAGTTCTATGTTCAGTATATAAACGTAACTATAATCAATTATTGTTTGCGCTTAATTACTATCCTGGCCAAGATACGTAGACGTAATTTAATTTATCTCTCTTTTTCTCCTCTGCTAGAGAAAATCCACTTCTGGACATAGGCCTCCCCCAAAGATCTCCATAACGATCTTTTGGGAGCGACCTGTATCAATATAACGATATAACTAATATAATAGTTTATAGATCATATAAAAGCAAAGTCGCCGGCACCAACTAGTACTGAATATTGAATAATAAGTGATTTTTCTGGTTCCCAGTATTGTGACTCTTAGCATGATGTTACTCAATTTCGTCTTTATGACTAATGTAAAAGAAGGTAAAAACTGATATTAAAACGATGTTTTGCTCGATTCGATGGGTTTAATTGTGTCGCCAATAGCAACGAATGAATTGAAGAAATGACAAAAAGTTTTTGCAAAAACATTCCATGATTGAAATGTATGATGATCTGTACTTGTAAATCTGAATAAATAGAAATGCTTTTTTACTTTTTCTGTATTTCATTTTCTTTATTGCAATTTGAAAAGCTGATTCTATTATTGTTGTACAGATATTTGTTTTTTATTTTGACCATATGCTGTTTTTTTATTAGGTACTTTCAGCAGTGCAATGGTATGAACTTTATTGGGAATTATCTCTATAGTTGTGATTCTTTCGTTGAAAAAGCAAGCCAAAAGTGACAACTTCAGCGTTCTATTGGCAACGTATGTAGATTGTAAACCCGGTCGAGCAAATCACTTAGGCTCAATTGCACAAACTAACTTACAACCAGCCAATACCTTTCACCTTGAAAATGTCAATCCCATACATTAGCAAGATCAAATACGTCTATGGCGATGACATTTCCAAAGGCAAAGGTATTGGCAAAGTTAGTTTGTGCAACTCAGCCTTAAAGCTTTTCAGTCATGAAGAAGATAATACTTCTTACGCTGTGGCTTGTTAGTAACCGACCAGAAGCATCTGCAAACATTTTGTTACAGCGGTTGCAATTTAACATCCCAGGGCACTCTGACTTTTCGGAGTCACTACGCACTATAAAGTTTAAGGAAAGAGGAAGGAATTGGTTGCAAGTTCGTATCTCGGGGCACACCTCTGACTTTTCGGAGTCATGTGTGTTTTGATAGTCCAACACCAAGTATCGAGAGGAAACCTGTATACCTACTATAGGGATTACTGAAACAATTGTATAGTATGTAAAATCCGCCAACCAGTACTAGGCCAACGTGGTGGGCTGTATGACCTAACCCCACTCAATTCAACTCTTGATTTGAGAGGAGGCCAGTGCCCTGCACTAGGACGTATTTCGGCTACTACAGAACAGACTTTTAGTTAAAAATGTGATATGAGTTTGCCAGTAGTGGAATTTGGGCCCACCTTGGTGATAAGGTTGCCGCGTATTATCATGGGACGTAAATTTTGAATAGGTGTCAGAGGCATTAGTGACTCCTCTGCCTACTACCTCGGGGCTATAAGCATTAATTTATTTACGCTTTAGTGAATAAGTACGATTATAGCCTGTAGATGATAACTGATAAACAAATAATTATCGTATTTTTTTTTATTGCTATGAATAGCGAGACGAACATGCTGATGGTAAGCGGTACCACCGCTCATGAACAGTAGGAAAACCAAACAACACCTTGAATTACAAAGCAATGGTTGGCATTCCACTGCGCTCGCCATCCTGAGACATAAGATGTTAAGTCTCAATATTTCCAGTAGTTACTCTGGCTACAATGTTCTTTAACCCGAAACACAACAGTGCGTTTACACTGCTGTTTGACGGGAGAAATAGACATTGCGGTGGTACCCACCCAGATGGCCTCTCACAAATGAGAGACCTACCACCAGTTTTACACCAGTCGTATAAGCCGATTTTATATTTTCGACTTCAATACGGTTTTCTTTAATAATTCGCGATTTATTTACCTTTGCTTATGGGATATAGTTTAATAGCTTCCATAGAAGAAACGCTTCAGTGGTGACAAAACAACATTTAATGCTTTTAAGCTCATTGGTTTATACTAGATGTGGTTTGCATGTTGGCTAGCTGCATCGTAATAAATAAAATATAAAATCTGTGAATTTCTTATAAATAAAAGTTAAGTGAAATATACGTGTACATATTTGTTTCTACAAATTACTTAATATTTTATAGAACACAAATTAAAGACATATTTTGTTAGTTGTCTATCTTATTCCATTATCTTATTTAGCGGCATGTTTGAAAGAATATTTAAATGTATTTTTATATCAATTCATTTAAAAAAAAGATAAATTCCATTTTTGCAAATACCATTCCCGTCCTAATTTCGATTAATAACATAGTTTAAAATAACATATTTAAAAACACACAAATACTTACTGGTTTCTTATAAAAAGGGACGACTAACACTTTTTATTTATAGATAGAATACTGGTTGCTTTCTGAAGGAGGCACATAAAATAAAAGCTTGGCCTGTTCACAGTTGGCATACAAAATCGTAATTGGTTACTTGGGTATTACGTACAGTTACAAAATAGAATATAATAACACTTTTGTAAAAAAAACTGTTTTCTACAGAACTATCATTAAAATAATTGTTTTCCCAATTTAAAATATTCAACTGAAATACTGGCTGAATAAAAATATAAATCTATCAAATAAAGGTTGAATTACAAACTGTATGATAGCGAACGTTTAAAAAAGAGCTTGCGTTCCAAATTCAAAAATTCAAACTCACCTGAGAGAATACCAGGCACTGATCACAGGAGTGGTCGGTGGTACACAGCGGGCGCGGACGGCGAGCGACTCACGCGAGGAGCAATGACTCTGACGCTCGCACTTGACCTTGTGGGCAGCGAGTAGACGCGAATCAACGGCTCCTACTCGTTTTATACTCGCTTTGTCAACGATACACGCAGCTTGGATGTTCGGACAACTGAGTAGTAGCTTTTGGTTTAGGTGTCCTTCCAACTGATTTTTGATTGAGATTAGCCGACGACTGGTCACTGTTTTGATAGTTTAGTGGACTGCAAGTTTTAGTGAGAAAAGTGTCTAGTGTGCGGATCAAATTCCGCACACTAGACACTTTTCTATCTCTCATATCTAATTTTCACAGAAACAAACCCTAAAAGTAATGTTACACCAGAACCGAACTACGCTCACGCTCTCTCCTATAATCCCGGATCTTTCTATAGTTACATAAAGAAAAAAATATTGTGTCAAGTGGGAAGATACCATATTTTTGGGCAGCTATATATTTGCTATCAACTGCAACCTAATTATCAGACTGAAATACTGAAAATAAAAAAAAGTTAAAATAAATAGGCATAGCATTCTTCATTGTTCCAAATCTATAAATATGCATCCTGTTTCGTGTATTAGACCTTATTGTGTTCTTGACATTGACTTCTATATTTTTTTACGCGTTTGTCTAATGTATTTAAATTCCACACCACCGCACGGAATGCTTCGTCATTCATATGATTTGATCCTATACAAATTTTCAGTGTCAAAAGCCCACGTAGAATAATTCATGAAAAGATTAACTTGATGCCCATAAATATTTGACTCTACCCATTTTTTATCAGCGTATCACCATCAATTTTCCCAGACCAGCAAAGTATAGGAGATATTTATGAACGCCAGGAGCCTCTCACCATTAAGCTAGATGCTTATCGGGAGCTTAAAATATGCTTTACTTAAGGGTTTAACGGTTGGTCCAACTCTACAGCCGTGTGTAACCGCGAACACTTAGACTATCCAGCTTACACTGACCCTCTTCGCCCCGCGGTAAATAGGCAAAACGGAAAAAGGGTCCGCGCACAAATGTACCACGCTGATCGCTTTTTATACGATATTTTCATGACCGTATAAAAACTAAGTATATACCAATGCCTTGAAGTCGGCTATCTATTTAATTACCTTTCATTGAGGATAAATTGTGTCTATTACCTTGAATTATCGCAGGACATACCAACTGACCGGAGAATGATAGTTAATAGCGACTAACTAACCAAACACGGAATATTTGAAATTAAAGTTATTAAAAATACTGTCATCACTACATGAATGTACGAGGAAGGCCGACATCAGAGAAGAGTTGCGTGTTCGGAAGCATACCAACAATTGAAATGATGACCAAGAGAGTGGTCATGGTCAAGAGTAAAGAGTGATAGCGACAAACAAGAAGAAAAATAAGGAAAAGAAATAAACTCTAGGAATATCGCTTCAGACGTTTTTTTTTGCACATTTGTAATAGCACAGTATTTCGTTAGTAATCTATTAGAGTCGAATAAAGTCGGTCCAAGGATGCAAAGTCTACAAAAAGGCACGGATTTATGCCGTCAAGGAGGGTGTTAGAACCAATGGCTTTTAAAATCAAGTATGCCAGAGACATAATGCATAATTTCTATTTATTTCAAATTTTATGTTCCGGGGTTTTTTTTTTATTGCTATGAATGGCGAGACGAGCATGCCGTTCGCCTGATGGTAAGCGATACGACCGCTCATGAACTGTAGTAAAACCAAACAACACCTTGAATTACAAAGCAATGCTTGGCATTCCACTGCGCTCGCCATCCTGAGACATAAGATGTTAAGTCTCAATATGTCCAGTAGTTACTCTGGCTACAACGCCCTTCAACCCGAAACACAACAGTGTGTTTACACTGCTGTTTGACGGGAGAAATAGACACTGCGGTGGTACCCACCCAGATGGCCTCTCACATATGAGAGACCTACCACCAGTAAATCTGGATGTTTGTGAGACTGAAGAGTCTCTTTGGTAGTTTCTGATACCCACGACACAAGATTCGATCTTATTGTGGGGTCAGGACTACGAGTGTGATTATTGGGTGTATTTATTTTAATTTATTTCTGATTATTTCATCGTGGGAAGGAAATGCTCGTAGAATATGATGACGTGATTATAAAAGTGCAGTTTTCAGATAAGTATCTACTGGTGGGAAATTCTCAACGTTTCTTGTAACTCATGTAGACACAGCTATGTAATTTCAGCCATGTAGATAGAAGCTATCGTATATTTGATGAATTTCTATGGTATGTAAGTCCGCCAACCCGCACTAGGCCAGCGTGGTGGACTATATGGCCTAACCACTCTCAATCGTACTGTCGATTGTAGAGTAGGCCCGTGCCCTGCAGTGGGACGTATATGGGCTGATACAGTATATTTGATGAAAAGCTAACCATGATTTATGTATATTATATAGGTATTGTTTTAAACTAGTACAACGGTGTTGACAGGCAATAGATTATCGTGAATTGATGATCTGGACAGAACAGGTAATCGGGGTGGATAGAACTCAAGGGTGAATAGAATCAAAATATGACTTATTTGTACAATCGAAACCATGCGTTTATTCTTCCACATTCACAGAAAATAACTTTAATTGTTTGTTGGATAGGTTCTACATGTTTGATTCTTGGCGGCCCGCCTTCAATATGTTACGCATATATTTTGATTTGTTGGTTAGTCAGTACAATTAGTAAGTACAAGTACAATTAACAAAATATTATTTTTTGCTTTGTAGTGGTATTTTATTATAAAATATAATCACACAATTTTATAAAACAAGATGACCAATTTATTTCCGTTCACCCCTTTATTCCGATTAATCTTATTTACTAAAATTACCATCCGATGTCACTACCGTTTCAAATAACGTTAACTCCATAAAAATATTAATAAATTATTTCTTCCTGTTAAATTCGTCCAAAGATTTTATCAGTTTAATGGCGTTATGTGTCGTTTATAACCGTATTAATTACCAATTACGCACGTTATAATTTAGCGTCGCACGACTATCATCAACAGCCGACGAGATGCTAATCTCGGCACAAATCTATGTCATTAGAGCTATTAGGACTTATTGACTTCACAGGGGAGGCTTCACGGTGTTTTATATCTAAAAAAATGAATAGGACATTAAGAAAAGGTACAATTAATCTACACATATAAATAAAATTGAAGTGTCTGTTTGTAAAGTGAAAATATAAAAATGTCCAACTACATATCGTTATATACATGATACCTATAACGAAAATGATCTTAGATTTTTTTTGTCTGTCTGTCTGTTTGTTCCGGCTAATCTCTGAAATGGCTTGACCGATTTTGACGGGACTTTTATTATCAGGTAGCTGATATAATGAAGAGTAACTTAGGCTACATTTATTTTAGAAAAATTCTTTTATTTTAGAAAAATAAAGTTTTTGTTAAATTCCACGCGGACGAAGTCGCGGGTACAGCTAGTTACTAATATAGGCAGTTTAACAAAGTGTAAAAATATTAACCAATTTCAAAAAACGAGAGGGTACGTTATAACACTGAAAGTTTTACTGGTGGTCGGTCTCTGATATGTGAGAGATCGCATGGGTAGGTACCACCGCAATGTCTTTTTCTCCTGCCAAACAGCAGTGTTAATGCACTGTTGTGTTTCGGTTTGAAGGACCCTGTAGCCAGTGCACCTACTGGACATATTGAGACTTAACATCTTATGTCTCAAGATGGCGAGCGCATGCCAAGCATTGCTTTGTAATTCATGGTGTTGTTTGGTTTTGTTACTGTCGATGAACGGTCGTATCGCTTATCATTAGGCACCTCTCGCCATTCATCGTAATTGAAAAAACAGCTGTAGTTAAATTATTAAGTTCCTAATGAATCCAGTAGGTTTTCCAATTTGCATTGTTTGTATATTTGACTTCAAAATGGTACAATACATGTAATGGTAAGAGCTGCGCAATCCAAATAGTTGTACTCACACTGTATTCACCCTTGTTACCTGGTTTCCTCTCACCGCTGGTAGTTTAATAGACAACCATCTATCTACCATCGAATACTATAGAAGTAACTCCGTCATATTTACCTTGTACCGACAACCGTTGGGGTAGATATATTCTCGAGTGGAGACCACGCCTCGGCAAGCGTAGTGTAGGACGCCCTCCAACGAGGTGGAGTGGCGATATCCGAAAGATGGCTGGTAGCGGTTGGAGGCGATGGGCTGAAGATCGAGCCCAGCGCCGTGCTATAGCAGAGACCTATATGCAGCAGTGGACGTGGATGGTCTGATAATGATGATGATGGTTCACCTGGTATGTATGTCTTATTTTGGGTTCAGCACTTATATTTCATTATCAGTATAGCCTGGTGCCCAAACGTCTTTGAAATACCTATAATCGCGTTCATCTTAAAAGCTTAAACGTTTTCTGGTCACGACTTTGATTACCACCCAAGGAACTGTTAAAAATACATATTCAAAGAGTGATACTATTTGATGTTTGGGTCCTAATTACTATTTTCCTTACGACTCAATAGCATTTTTATAGAACAAAATCGGTGCAAATATAGAAATAGTAGGTAGTAGCAATTTCCTACATAGGAAACTGGATTGTCACTGTACCTAGCAATTGAAGAGTTAAAAAAGTCTATAACATTACTTTCATTAAGTGTAACAGAAGGATTATCTACACTTAGTTTGCAAACAGTTGACTCCATTGTCCTATGAATGTAGGTCTGACATTATAACCCTCAGAAGTATGTGGGTTGTCGAAAACATTATTATGACTATCCTTAAGCAAATGGGCGTGAAGTTTAACAAATTAGAATACGCTATGTTTTGAATAGTGTGATTAAATCGACGCTTTGTAACGTTTTCGCTTCTGTTTATTCCTTTTGAAACTGATTTTTTGCATTCATACAATCTTGCATTGGTTTAAAACGCTTTAGGTTTTTTTTTAATAGCACAGCTGAAAGAGTACACCACATTTGATGTAGTGTTTTTCAGATAAACTCTATCTTGATGGAATGTTATTCGGCCAGATATGAATAATTTTCGCCTTGATACAATTTAGCCCCTACAACGTTACGCTTAAAGGATTTAAGACATGCTCCAAAGAGTTCTGCTGCTTGGCGAAGTGTCAGTAGCAAATGTTTTAGTTCAGATGTAGTATTTTAAATTGTATTTCGAGAAAAAATATTCGCATTACTTCATATTCAACATCTAAAAATCTACAAACATTTCTAATAATTCATATGATAATAGTTTTATACCAGCCATGTAGCCGTTACTATCCGATGTATCGGAACGTGTGCAAGGTTCAAAAGTCCCCGCATGTGTGTCAGTAGATACTGGGACATTTGACCGTGTGACTGTCTAGATCGCCGTTATTGTCTGTGTCGGATACAAAGCTATGAATATTCAATATAATTGATTAATCTGTGAGGGCGCAACTCTCTCCACAACCCGTTTGTGCTGGTAAATGTTATTGCTGTTTCTATCAACAAGGTTAAGTGACTCTAGTGATGTTATTGTGGAACTATTTAGTGCTTTCAAGGAATGTTATTAGGGTATGTTTGTCTTAAAACAATGACAGGGATAAGTAATGTGAAATGTGTTTATTGAGATGAAGATGACGTTAAGGAAAATGATGATGATGATCATGATAGATGCAGCATAAGAGCAAGAGGCTTGCTTAATGATAAATGATCATTGGCGCACATAAGTACAATAGGGGTGAGTTCCAGGTTTGATTTTGAGCAGTATTGAATTTTATCGAAATAATAATGTTTGTAAAAACATAAAGGAGAATGCCCGTTCATAGTATCCGTAAAAAATATCGTAGATTCCGATACCGATACTGCTTAAAATTAATGTTACAATTTTTATGGTTTGTCATTAAACGTTTTCTTATTTTACCCCGAACGTTTATATTTAACGAAAATATATATATTTTTCTCTAAACAAAAAAGTAGGTTTCATCGATGGACACAAATATTCGCACCAATGCTAAGTTTCATAGTAGAATGGGCATTCTCTTTTGAAAACCGCCATTAAAATTGCTTGTAAAATGGCCGAGATATTAATATTTTTATATATCGAGATCTCAATATTCTTTTGCACCTTATGGATAATGACGTCATGTTGTGCATCTTGCATCCTTTTCTATTACTCCTACCATCAACTTATATACATTTGCAACTTGCTTATTACTACGCGAATTTAAAATTCTTCCTGATTATGAGTTTGCACAATGTAATCTTTCGATATAAACAATAATAAATATTAAAGACACTAGCCTATTGTTGCCAACCAAGCGCATTGCGTGCCATAGAAACCCGATGGAAAAAGGAAGAAGATGAAAATAATGCCGGCTTTTACTTCTCGTTGGTTTTCTGTGATGTACAAATACGGACGATGCATGTATCAGCCCATATACGTCCCACTGCAGGGCACGGGCCTACTCTACAATCGACAGTACGATTGAGAGTGGTTAGGCCATATAGTCCACCACGCTGGCCTAGTGCGGGTTGGCGGACTTACATACCATAGAAATTCTTATACCTAAATCGCTATGGTATGCAGGTTTCCTCACGATGTATTCCTTCACCGTTTTTAGTGCGTGGTGATTGACTATCAATACACACATGACTCCGAAAAGTCAGAGGTGTGCCCTGGGATTTGAACCCGCGGCCACCGTGGACAGTGGCAGCCGCATCCGGTCCGTTTACCAACAGGCCACCACGCACTAATAGTAACCGCCATCAACTAACTTGTAATGCATATTATGTTTTAAATTGGTCACAGCAGACTCTACCACTTTCGACGTCTGATAACAATGGTCAATTAACGATCAAATCATAGATAGTTCGAAATCGAATGCTCCTCAATCGATTCTAAACACTTAGGGATAATAATGTTTTTTCTATAATAGAATTGAGACTGGAATCTTAATATCGATTTCGGTTGGGCCAACAGTACAATAGACTCTGTTAAATTCACAATACATTAATACACTCAAAAATCACATACATAGTCCTGGCCTCACACTAAGATTGAGTCTTGTGTTGTGAGCATCAGAAACTAAGCGAGGCTTTATAGTCTCTCAAACACTCAGACCTGAAACAAATAAGTATGGATCCCACAATTGTCTCGATGCAGGGATGGAACCCGTGACCTCTCATTTCACAGCCGGCGCTTAACCAAATACGCCACGGAGGATGATATTCAAATACTTAACAACAAAACAATAGAAATAAAGGTACCCTTCAGGTCGTTCCATTGTGGGACATTTATAATCGATACTATAGAGGCAGAAATAACCTTTTATAGAATAATAGTTGTCGGAATCTTGCGTGCTTGAGTCTCGTATCATTGACGTGTGAATGGTACTGGATTCCAAAACTTCAGCATATCGATCTTGTACGTGTATACAATTTCTAGAGTCTGAATGCATTATTTAGTCATTGCAATATCAATACAAATTAACTTTAAGGCCAATAAAAAAAATTGTCTTCGGCTCTATGAACAAAATGTATAATGTGATGATATACCTATATATTTATTTTATACAAAAATCTGTCATCTGGGATAAGACAGGAAAACTTTTAAGTACACACCATAAAAAATGCTATAATAAATTTTAAGCAGTATCGGTATCTACGATATTTTCACCGATATCATGAATGGGCATTCTCCTTTAAATTGGGACAGTTTTCGAAATTATTGAAATTGAATACTGCAGATACAAGAAGATATTATTTCGTTCGTTCGTTTCAGATACAGGGAGTCCACTACCATAGGCCTCCCCTAATGATCACCACATGTTGGAAGTGGCCTGCATCCAGCGACTTCCTTCCGATATATTCTTGAGAGGAGGCCACGTATGGGCAAGCGCAATGCCGGACGCCCGGCTACAAAGTGGACAGACGACCTGGATAAGATTGTAGGAAGAAGATAAGACAATACACCGTAAATGTATATAAAAATTATTAACTAAAAGGAATTCACAAATTGAAACATAGCATTTATTTGTGTTAGTTAGTTGATGTTGATGGACTATATGGCCTAACCACTCTCAATCGTACTCTCGATTGTAGAGTAGGCCCGTGCCCTGCAGTGGGACGTATATGGGCTGATACAGTTGATGGCGGTTACTATTAGTGATGCCGAAAGAAATTTACTTTAAAAGTACAGTAAACGGCAAAAGCTCCTGCTTTCGTTAGCTTTTACATTCCTATTTGTCGAGAACAAGCTTGCATCTGCCAGAGGCTATCTTGTGCGATTCTTTCATGTTGAAGATAATTTTTATGAGCTTGTTCTTTTTATTAAGTAATATATGGATATTTATCGTTTGTGAGTTAAATTACTCTTTTTAATACTTTAATGACTCAGCAAACTCCGAACATTTTTAAAAATAAAATACCTTCACCACATACCATCCTTATTTCTACCGTCGCCATTATGTAAGTAATCCATGCCACCAACTATCACTGTGTAATTTCCACGTTCATTAACTACATATTAGCTCAGATTGCAGTACTTAAGGGACTTCTTGCCTGGCATCTCTTCTCACATCTTCATAAGCATAAATAATTTAAATAGCAGTCGTTATATAACCATTAGATGTGTGAAGTACAATTATCCTGAGCCGGGCGATTTAAGATTAACCCGAGGCAAGACAAGACAGAGTACAACATAGTTGCCATATAAAATTGCTAGGAATGTTTCTTACTTGCCGAGATAAGGCATTGAGATTCTTTTGATGTACCAAGGGGTTTAGTTTTGTTAATAAATAAGTTTTTTTATTGTGTATGTTTGTTAAGGAAAACTTTTTATAAATGAAATGACATTAAATGAAATTTATTTATTTAACCCATTAAATGACATACATTATTTAGATTCAGTCAGTCTGTTCTTTTGTCGCTACCACGTGGTTCACAAGGTTTTTTTTTTGCTAGAGAAGAGAACGGGAGACCTAGACAAACGTGAACGCGTGCGGAAAGATCAAATGTATTGAAAGACAGAAGTCACGTGACTGCCAAATGTCATTTCCATACGTTTGACCTTTCCGCAGGCTTTCACTGCAACCATACTGCAACCGACTGCAACAGAAAAGTGACATTTGTCAAGGGGCCCAGGCAAGAAACACTAGCGTTGCTCTTTTCAAAATAAGTTTACAATACAGTAATTATACGGGAGTCGTAGCTTAGTCGAATTCAGAGCAGTCCATTTAATAATGCATGATAATAACAGACAGCCTCCGTGGTGCAGTTGGTTAGACGCTGCCTGTGAAACGAGAGGCCGCGGGTTCGAACCCCGCACCGAGAGAAATGTTTGTGTGGCCCACAAATATTTCTTCCGGGTCTGGGTGTTTGTGACACCGAAAAGTCTCTCGTAGTTCCTGATACCCACGACACAAGACTCGATCTCAGTGTGGGGTCAGGACTATATATGTGACTGTTGGGTGTTATTTATTTATTATTTATTAAAAAAAATTGATTAATAATAATATTGGTATAAATCGAGGGATGGTTATAAAATGTGTTCGAAACGTATCATACGTTTCGTTTTAAATTTAAAGCTAGTCTTGTTTAAGACGTTGAGTGATTTTATTTCTTCTTTTCAACAAAAACTATACGGTTATGATTGAATAAGTTATAATAGGGATGTTGTAAGACCTGCTGATAGCCGTAAAAATATATTACGTATCTTTATGTGTTGTAGGTGATTACATAAAAATCCTGTTGTGGCAGCTAACTGTATGATAAATTAAGTAGAAGCAGAAGAGGGAATCATATTTATGAATAAAAGAAATCTTTATACAAGGTTAGCGAACTCAAATCAAAATACAATTGACAGCCTCCGTGGCGCAGTTGGTTGGACATCGGCTGTAAAATGAGGCTGCGGGTTCGATCCCGGCACTGAAACAAATATTTGTGTGATATATAGGTATTTGTTTCAGGTCTGGGTGTTTGTGAGATCGAAAGTATCTCATAGTTTCTGATTCTCACGACACAAGATTTGATCTTAGTGTGGGGTCAGGACTATGTATGTGACTATTGGGTGTAAATAGTAAATAAATAATTTACTATTTAAAAACAAAATCTAGAAATATAAAATAATGAAACAATAATATACCTTCTATGTCATCAACCCTCTCAATCGAATGGTCGATTATGGAAGAAATTCGTGCTTTTAGGCGAGGTTTAGAGAGCTTTTGAGAACCTATAGAGGCTATGTTAAACGTTGCTACCACTTACCAGTAAACAAAATCTATTGATCACCTACTACCAATATATCATTTTGCATCCGCCTCTTAAGGTTGTATCTCACAAAATAAATTAAAAGCCAGTTCCTTAAATCAATTATATATACACACACATCAACTAACTACGAGAGACTTCACGGTTTCGGTTTCACAAATACCCAGACCCCCAAACAAATACCTGTAGATCACACAAATATGTGTTTTAGTGCGGGATCGAACTCACGCCCTCTTGTTTCATAGCCGGCGCCTGACCAACTGCGCCACTGGTTGTCCCACACACTTATATTACACAAGGATGTCCCCAATTGCAAAATAGCAGTATTTTTTTCTCTCACTTTTTCTGCCTTAGGCGCCGGTGCGCCTACCATAGACAAACACAAACAATTTTTATCCACAATAATTATCACTCACTTCGCCCTACGAAGTTTATCCGAGGGACCGTTAAAATAACCGGAAACGGCGGCGCATCCTGAAGTACAGTCGGTAATAAAAAGTATTATCTGTTATATTAACTTGCTGATACCTGTGACTTTATCTGCGTAGTCTAGTATTTAAGTTTATATGAATATGGGTGCTATTATTTATGTTATCGATGTTTACGTATCCGTGAGTAACATAGCGGTTATAAAAATGTTCTTAATTATTTATTTATTATTTTATTTATTAACTTTATTGCACACCAGAAAAATAAAGTAACAGAAATTAAAACAATATTTAAAATAAGTACAATCGGCGGCCTTATTGCACTAAGCAATCTTTTCCAGGCAATCTTTGGATGGATTTATTTATACTTATTTATTTATTTATACTCTTTATTGTACATCTCAAGTTACATGGTGATTAAATATAACAAATAAAATTTAAATAGCACAATGGGTGACCATATCGCATTAAGCGATTTATTCCACTTTTGTGCGTAAAGCGCATAGAAAAATACTTAATAGCTTTGTATTGATGCGAAAATAATATTTTTGGGAAGCGATCTTATAAATCAATAATAACGCTCAACAGACACATACATAGACCTGACCCCACACTAATATCGAGTCTTGTGTCGTGGGTATCAGGAACTACGAGAGACTTTTCATAAATACCCAGACCCAAAAAAAATATTTGTGGCCCGCACAAATATTTCTCTCGGTACTAAGATCGAACCCGAGGCCTCTAGTTCTACAGGCGGAGTCTAAACGACTGCGCCACGGAGGCTGTAATACCTAACCAATTGTTAAAACTCATTGATATCTTAAATTGTTGTACAAGTTTTATGGATAGACCTATCGATATCTATCATCTATATAGATAGGGAAGTCTCGTTTTATGTTTGTGTGACTTGTGTTAATAACGGGGGCGACGTACAGTTGCGCACACAAGGCATTTCGCAGACTCATTAGTTGAGAATTATGTTGTCATTAAGGGAAATCTACATTCATAATGTATTTTGATCTATACGATAAAAGACGACCGGGTTTCTTGCTAGTCGGAACAGCATGTGAGGTTAAGTGTGTGATTAATATTAAATTATAATTGATTTGTGTCAACAGTAAAGATTATCTTTTTGCTGGATTGTAACTGAATTCGAATTAAATATAGAAGTAATGTGAAATATGACGTTATTGCTAGCTAGAAGCGGCCGGGTTGGTCTTATTTCATGATTAATGCTTAAAAACTTCTTGAATGACATGCGCTATCTATTAGTCTGTCTGTCCGTCTAATGTCTTGTTTATAAAAGAAGAGAGTTCGTGTCGCTGAGGGAGTTTCTTTCGCCGCTTCTTCTTCACAGCTACAACAGGTTCCGAAGCGGTGGTAGCAGAAATGAACGATTCAAAAGATCTTGTGAAAGACTATTTGAATATAGAATATTTTGTTTTTTTATTTATATGTCCATGTTATAGTCCAATTACGAATGAGTCTATAGTAGAGACCAATCCACTCTAATTCCTTTTAAATAGCACATTGCGAAGCCATAGCTTGATGATCCAAACCATCTCGGCATGAACCAAAAGCAAAAGTCAAGCTGTGGAATTGTTTACCGTCACGCTTGTTTCCTCTTTCTCATAATCCTGGGTCCTTCCGCAGAAGTGTGACGAGGTATCTTAGCAAGTCGGCATAATTGTATCAAATAGAATGGGACTGCCGTCTGATGCCATTCGATACTCTGCCTGGACGGCATTTTCGCTTACCACCAGGTACAGTGTAGTCATTATACCGTGCTAGTGTAAAAAAACATGAAAATTATACAAGTAAATCTTAGGCTGAGTTGCACAAAGTAACTTTGCCAATACCTTTGCCTTTGGAACTGTCATCGCCATACATTTGAGACGTATTTGACCTTGTTAATGTATGGGATTGACATTTTCAAGGTCAAAGGTATTGGCAAAGTTAGTTTGTGCTATTGAGCCTTAGACATTTCGAGTTAAATTGAACTAAAACACAACGACACCAGAAACAGCCAGTGCCTAGTGCCTCCACCATGTTCTGTTTATTGGATAATAATTTTAGATTACGACTGACGTCCTTTATGTTCGAAATAAGCTTAAAATACAGTATATTAAGTTGGAATGTAAATTTTGCACCGTTCGCTTAATGTATGAAGTTACATTTGTACTTCCTCGGTGGAGATTGTTTGAAATTATCTGAAGTGTGGGTTATTGGCTATGATTAGGAGTTATACATTTGTACATAAGTATAGTATTTATTTATTATAGTGTAACTGTATTTAATTTTGAATCTCGATCTTCATGAAATCAATTTCGAAAATTGTTGTAATGTAGGTAATTGTACGTATGTAACAAAAAGTCCACTCCTATCGTCGTATTTGTATGGTATATCACTTCACTGACTCTTATACTTATAACTCTCCAATAATTTTTAATGTGACTGTTGGAAGTTACCTGTAAGCTAAGAATTCGGATGATAACGTTTTCTATTACGCTTTTGTTTACAGACGTAATACTCTCTTAAGAATTATATATTTAGATTATCTTAAATCTATTGGCGTGTGACGATGCTTGGAAGTACAAATAGAATTAAAACATGTCTAATAAACGCATTGTCTGAGATATGTTAATCTTCACATCTAGCATTTATACTCGAACTTTAATGGTAATAACGTGTACAGTAATGAAATGTGAAGAGAGAAAAATGATCCTAATTTAACAGCGGTTTCAGCGATAGAAGATGCAGAGGATTTGTACTGATTTTCTTTTATTACTTCCGCCACTATCTAAATGGTTAAAATTACGTGAAACTTATCATTGCAAATCCTAGTTTATCTACATTTATAACTGTCTAGAGGGAACGAGTTTACAGTTCGTCAAGAGAGCAATCACCATTCCAAGAACATTGTTAGCGCCAGATATTATACATACAATGTTGCTCTTCGATGGGTATTAAAGCCCTATAAACTATACTTATCATAACTTAGAAACAGCTTTAGATCAGTCATTTCTGGGAGAGTTGTTTTCATCGGATTTGGGTCACAGATCTTTAGTTTTAAACAATAAAAAGTAACTTACAAGAAAATTAACCCGACTTCAGCATTGTAATAAACCAATACCAAAGATATAAATAAAATTTACGTTTTAATGAATCTAAAATATCAAAATATTCCCAATATGTTTTGAGGTCCGTGCCAGTTTAATATTAAGGCTTAATATTTGGGACTCATGGTATCTGATAGTACTTCATGATCCATCTCAATTGTGAATTGAACAGAACAGAAATACAAACAATTTATAGCTTTGGCAAGATAAGTGTGGGTAGATGTCATCACTGCCATCTGACTAACTTATGCGCTTTAGCAGAAGCAGAAAAGTTCAAGCACTGTTCCAACTTGAAGGAAATTACAGTCCATGATTCCTGAGCATTAAGTTCTTCATATATCAAGTCTCAGGGGCCAGAGGACAATCAAATTGCAATAACATGAAGTGTTTATTAACAAATTCTGAGTATTGCTTCACCCAGGCATGACACGTATCATTAGGCGATCTTCTTGTCTCGTAATTGTAAAAAAACGATCACCTGCTTTGAATAAAATTGAGATAAAATTGTAGGCAAATACTTTTTGTCGCAGATGTACATAGCAAAAAGGTAAAAAGCCGCGACCAACGGTTAATTGAAGTAAACGTACTCGTCAACATCCGACAGCGCAAACGAGTTGTCTTCCGCCACTAGATCTGTCTCCGATATGATGCGCGCTCGCTGCTCATGCGCAATCAACGCCCGCGGATACTAAATCTCATTATAGTGGAGTCGCGGTTATGTGCAAAAGAGGAATGACTTGGTTCTGACGTTGAAATTAAAATTTAATTAAAACGTGAGTACAATATTTTGAGTGAACATATTTTTCTGTTAAAGGACTGGGTTGAATACATATGGACATCCTACACAACTCAAGATTAGTCCTGGTGCGGATATATCTACACCACGTGAAGTATAAGCATCAGCAGTGGATTTCGGTAATACTAATTTTCATTATTAATAAAAATCGACAGCCTCCGTGGCGCAGTTGGTTAGACGCCGCCTGTGAAACGAGAGGCCGCGGGTTCGATCCCCGCACCGAGAGAAATATTTGTGCGGCCCAGAAATATTTCTTCCGGGTCTGGGTGTTTGTGAGACCGAAAAGTCTCTCGTAGTTCCTGATACCCACGACACAAGACTCGATCTTAGTGTGGGGTCAGGACTATGTATGTGACTGTTGGGTGTTATTATGTGGATTATCGTACCAATTCCACTAAGGTGCCTCCATGGTAAAAGTAAGGGAAACAGTTACCAAACCTATGACGCTTATGGACATCCTTCATAAGTCATGGATCAATCAAATTGTGTATGGAACAAAGGGGCCAATAGATACTTGCTCTCGATACTCCGATAAATAATCGATCATTCGATAAATCGAAGCACGGATAATCGAGCACCTGCAGTACCTAATTGAAATGCGTTTCATTTCTCTCAGTCTTTTTTTATACACGTCACATGATTATTGAGATGCAAAGAAAAAGTGGAATCGATTTAATAGGCATCCTTGCGATGGGACTAGCTGACGAGATAAGGATGATTGAAAAACGCATTGATACTTAATTGCGAATACGGAAACCAGATTGGACAATTACCAATTGCCGATTACCTACCAGGAGTGCTCGTAAACCGGGAGAATCGTAGAATTAAGTTGTCCGATACCATGGAATTATTGTAGTTTTACGTTGCAATTGAGACCACAGCCTCTTTATAGAGATTAGTGTACTTAAAATGGCAACAATTACACGAGTAATGTCAACGAAATTGTTAACGATGCCATTTAATTATACTTAAAAACGAACGCTTTATATTTTTCAACAGTTATTAATAAATAGTTTAGTGTACATTTTCAAAAAAATTTTTTATATATAAAAGTGCGTATTGGTAAACGGACCAGACGTGGCTGCCAACATGTTCACGGTGGTCGCGGGTTCAAATCCCAGGGCACACCTCTGACTTTTCTGAGTCATATGTGTATTGATAGTCAATCACCACGCACTAAAACGGTGAAGGAAAACATCGTGAGGAAACCTGCATACCATAGCGGTTTATAAGAATTTATATGGTATGTAAGTCCGCCAACCCGCACTAGGCCAGCGTGGTGGACTATATGGCCTAACCACTCCCAATTGTATTGTCGATTGTAGAGTAGGCCCGTGCCCTGCAGTGGGACGTATATGGGCTGATACAGATACAGATATATTTAAAATATTCAAATGTAATTACCCCCTCGACTGTCGATTGTTTTTCTGTCAAAAAACTGTCATGTCAGCGAACCGTCAGAAGGGTCGCGCACCGTCGTAAGTCTCCTCGCTCTTCAAGCAAAAAGCAACCTACTGTCATTGAAATAGGGTTTATTTTTATTTAAACAGGGTATTGGTTTATGTGACAGGAATCGCATTGCGGTTCGCGAGTTGCGAAATGTCGTAAGAGTCTCCTCGGCTTCAAGCAAAAAGCAACCTACTGTCATTGAAATAGGGTTTATTTTATTTAAATAGGGTATTTGTTTATACACAGGATACCGCATTGCGGTTCGCGACAGTTGAGGGGATAAGGCCCTTTGACAGGTGATTTGTGACATCTAACGCTTAAGTCTTGCCAATAAAACAAATTATTATTGGAATATCTGCATTGCGAATATTTCTATTGCACAACCAGGTTGTAAAATGTAAGTTATGCTTCCATTTCACTGGAATGGCGTAGGAATCTATTGGCCTATGCGGAATTCTATGGCATGGGTATAATAAACCTGCCATTACATATAATGTAATTTCAATATGGTTCAATAGGGCCTAATAAACTTATAATAAGTATTTTAAATATCACAAAACATGGGCCTTTAGCGTTCAGTTTCTAGTAGGTGGGCTGTGCAGAAATATTTTCGATCGATTGTTATTTGGTAGTACACAGTATAAACTGGTGGTGGGTCTGTCATATGTGAGAGGCCGCCTGGGTGGGTAGCAACGCAATGTCTATTTCTCCCGCCATACAGCAGTTTAAACGTACTATTTTGTTTCGGATTGAAAGACATTGTAGCCAGAGTTAGTACTGGAAATATTGAGACTTTAGATCTTATGTCTTAGGATGACGAGCGCTTTGTAATTCAAGGCGTTGTTTGGTTTTGCTACTGTTCAGGAGCGGTTGTATCGTTTACCGTCTGGCGAATGGCATGCTCGTCTCGCCATTCATGGCAATAAAAAAAGTATCTACCAGGAGAAGTCTATAAACTTATAAACTTTTAATGTACCAAAATATTACAATAAAACATACAATCGAATTGAGAACCTCTTCCTTTTTTTGAAGTCGGTAAAAAACAGTATCACAATATTTTTATAAGGTGTACTAACAATTTAATTCTTCATTATTATATGAGGTATGTTTTATACTGCATATTTTTTATTCAGTCCGCATTCCATTAGCCGTGACTAAACTCTGGTATTACACCCCATAGATACGGGATTGTAACAAATACTTAGAACAGGTGGTGTATTGCAATTTTCTTGCAGGAATACTTCAATTTTCCAGTCAATGTCGCATTTAGAAAATATTTTCCGTAATCTATTTTCTTTTATAGATACTTTTTTATTTACTCCGGGGCACTATAACATCCAGTGGCGTGCACAGGATTATGATACTGGGTATGCGGCGAAGTACTCGGCACAAAAACTTTTATTTTATAGATGTTTAGCATAGCCACAGCCACGCGACGGATCTCTAAGTCGGAAACCATGCCAACAGAACAAGTCTTAGATGTACTACTATTCATATACATCTACGGAACGCAGAAAAACCAGCGATCGATTGTCGTGGCCGAAGAAAGTCTAATAAGTAAATGATTAATAAACTAAAATATTATAACTACTCACCGAGTCAGCTTCAATTTTCACATATTCAAGGTTCCGGTTAATTGAGATTACTATAGCCCGATGTAAATAAACGACCACCTCAAATATCTTATCCAAGTGAGTGATGGTTATAGAACACGTCCCTTGCAAGATATCCGATGTGGCCTTTAAAAAGACCGATTTTCATGTGATTCGCAAAATATATAAATAAACTTAATAATAAAATTACGGGTTAGTAAAAAAAAACTACTCATTCATTTATAGATTAAATCTATGCGCCTATCCTTTTTTAAATATGATTTTAGGATATCGTCATAGAAAGTTGGATTGCGTTTTAATTCTATCATTAATGCCTTTTCTATAGAAATCATGGAAAGCTCTGTGAGTCGTTGTTGATTTTGTGTGTTTCTCAAATATGTGTGGATACGTTTTAAACACGAAAATGAACGCTCTGCCGATGCGCTGCTTGCTGGGATAGTCACAATGAATTTCGCTAATCGTAACACTTCAGAAAAAATCCTTTTCTGCAAAAATATCAGCGAAAAATTTTAAAAGAAAATTAAATTCAAATTCTTTCATAATATATAAAAATGAACTGACTTGTGTCAGTGTTTCACCATCCCAGTCTTGTGTATTTTCGTTCATATTTTCAAACAATTCTAGGAGGTGGGTGGACGCATTATTAATAATATTAACCGTGCGCGAATGATATGTCCACCTTGTTTCCGCGACACGAGGCAGCTTTTTCATATCGGCAAAGTTGTTGTAATGGGCCATTCGCTTTGTACTGGTGTGAAAAAAAGCCGCGATTGATTTTATAATACTAAAAAAGCGTTTTGTTTCAGCAACTCGTTCGAACGATTTCGATAAAACTAAATTTAATATATGTGCTGAACACCAAACGTACATAGCTTGTGGACATTTTTGTCTCACCAAAGCCTGCACGCCATTAATTTGTGAGGATAAAACTGCTGCCCCGTCGTAAGTTTGTGCAACTAATTTGGATACACAATCGAACTCTTCTAAAATTTCCAAAATAATAGAACTCAAGGTTACAGCGGTCCGATCCGCGCTGACATCAACATATTTGATAAATCGATCTACTACTTCAAAATCACGAAAATATCTCAAAACTAATACTAATTGTTCACGGCCGCTAACATCAGGAGTCTCATATACCATGACGGCGACAAAATCGGACTGTTTAATTTCGGCTTTAACGCGATCGATCATCACAGATGCAACGCTCGAGATCAAATCATTCTGCGTACGGTTCGACATGCCCGTGAATGAGGTACTTGCACTCTGTAAATGGGTTTCTAAAATTCCATCATACTTGGCTAATAAATCTACTATTTCTAAATAATTACCTCTATTCAACGACGATACTGACTCATCGTGACCGCGAAAAGCTAATTCTTGTTTTCCCAGAAAGCAAACAACATCGATCAGCCTTTGAAAAATGTTTCTATTGCGATCAACTTTAGCATTATGCCTCTCAATATCTAATCGTAACTGGCTGTTGATACTCATTTCAATACGAGATTTACCAAAAGTATTTAATTTTAAGCAGGCCTCCAGATGTTTTTCTGTATGGTCATGCTTCTTTGCCGCGGCATAGAAATTATTTAAATCTGAATATCCTGAATCAGTCCACACTGTACTAGAATTACTAAACAATATGCAAGGAAAACAATATAATTTAATCGTGTGTACACAACCACACAGCCAGTTATACGTTTCATAACTTTTAACATGAAACTTTCGAGTTACATTCCCTTTTTGTTGATTTAATTGTTGTAACTCGGGTACACACCTACCTTTAGACAAAATTTGAATCTTTTCACTGAATGACAATTGTGAGAACTTGTTATTTTTAATTTTTAATAAACACACACTTTCAACACAAACCTCACAATCAAATAACATTTTAAAAAATCAACAAACGTACTAGTAAAAGCAAATCACTACAATTATTATAGAAACTCAGAAATAAACTGTTAAATGTACACATTTTCAAATATTAAAATGTAAAATATTATAAGAAAACTATAATTAAACTGACGCAAACAAAATAATAAACAATGCTTATCACATGAAAAAAGCAAAATGGCCCCCGCGAAACACAAAAAAATTGTGCTATTTAAAGAAATAAAACCTTACCAAACAAAAATGCATAATGTGCATTTTGCGCAGTTTATTAGATTTCTGTCTATTATTTTTACTCGGATTATAGGCAACGAACATTTCCGATTACTCCCGACAACTGCCGAGCTTCCGAGGCCTGCCGCAGGAGTCGCGGCTTTCAATATTCATGCGTGTGTGCGTTTGCGACTATGCACGGACACCAAAATTACTACACACATGCAAACAAATGTCATGCGGGACGCGGCGGCATTACTTGGTTGATTAGGTACATTATTTTGCTTTGCAGCGCCTTTTGCTTTTCGAGTGGCAAACATAATGTTTGTGCGCTTGCAAATAGGTGCTATTTATAAAATATTAGGCGTTATTAAGTTATTATATTTTGTTTATTCATTTATTTACTGTTAATTAAAGTCATTAAGAAGTACGTACGTTATAATAAAATATCTGTAAATGGCAAGTAAAGCACTGCATTTCTGCCTACAAGGAGCGCACGCCCCTGATAACATCGTATTTGATTCCTTGTAGAAAGAGCTGAAATAACTCTCTGATACTAATGTATCATTACCGTTATATATTCTCTATATCTATTACTGTTTAATAAAGCGGGGTTATTAAATAAAAATCGAATACTTTACATAAGTAGTAATTACTTAAATATGAAAATGATTAACTTTTTACGTCTATCATTGGTCAAATTAAATAAGTAAACAACTAATCAAGAATAATTATCGTTACTTAACTTATACATGAGAATAGGACAAGTTTCATTGTCCTTCGACCGTGCCTTCGACTTACATATTTGAGAATATAAAAAAAAAACTGACGAATCCAGCGCTCCGTTGACTCTTGACTCAAAGCTTCAAATAAACGCGCATTCACGCTGCCTCGGGACTTTGCTCGAGGTCTATGATACGAATCGATGAGCCACCAGGGTGGTTTTTGGTGTTATTGTTGCTAATGTCCTAGTGAAAGGGAAATAAGCCGTAATGCACCTATATGAAAACCACAGTTTTAGACTTTGTTAAGTAAACATATTATCATAGAATACCATTAATTGAAAGAAAGTCATTCATCACTTTATGTATTTTTTTAAAGCTAAAATTCAAGAACTAAATCATAGAACAAAAGGTACTTATACTTATCTGTAATAAATAAATAATAATTAAGGTTGAGTATATTTCTATAAACTATACACTAATTTCCATCAAATAAAGGAAAACAATTTTAAAATATATTAATGTTTAATTTAGATTGCCATTCCTATAAAGCCGTATATTCGCAAAACCTGTGCATGGCTTTCAACGAGTTGCGTTTTGTTTTGACATTTAGTAGAAGAGGTTATAAAATTAAACCGCAAAACAAAACTTTTATTTTGTAAATTAAATACTAAATAATGACTAGTAAACCTAATTCTAAAAGGACGGTATACGTGGGCGGCTTAGCCGAAGAAGTGGACGAAAAAGTTCTAAATGCAGCGTTTATACCTTTCGGTGATTTGGTGGATGTTCAAATTCCTTTAGATTATGAGACGGAAAAGCATAGGGGCTTTGCTTTTATAGAATTTGAAAATGCAGAAGACGCAGCCGCTGCTATAGATAATATGGTGAGTCGGTGTTACTCGAATAGTTTTTACAACTGGTGGTAGATTATTCGAAATCTTTTGGATAGCACCACTATACACAGTACACACATTGTACTTGTTTGGTTACATTTAAGGTCACACCGACTTTATTGAGTCAAACAGCAACAGAATCAACTCATATGAGTTGCTTTCTTGCACCAGTTTCACAAGTCATTTCCATTGAATAGTTCCTCAATCGTGCATAGAATCATTATGGAATCACTTAGTACCGGGGTTTTTCCTGATGCTTGAAAGTTAGCAAAGGTTATACCAATCCACAAATCTGGTGCTGATAATCTTGTTTCCAATTTTAGACCGATTTCGATACTCTCCAGCTTGGCTAAACTTATAGAATCCATTATCTGTCCGCACTTTCAATTCTATTTTAAACACTTTTTGACTGATCATCAACATGGATTTGTAAAAAACAGATCAACGCTAACTAATTTGTCTACGTTTGCTGAAAGCCTTTTTGGTGCAGTTGATAACAATTACCAAACTGATGTTATATATACTGATTTCAGTAGGGCGTTCGATAGGGTCTCACATTCAATATTACTAGAGAAACTTGCGACATACGGTTTCTCTGGAAAAATTTTGGAATGGGTCAGGTCGTATTTAAGTAATCGTTCTTATTATGTTGTTTTGGATGGTTATAGATCAGATATCTTTAACATAACATCTGGTGTGCCCCAAGGATCCCACTTGGGGCCTATATTATTTAACATCTTTGTCAATGACGTGTCTGGTTGTTTTCAGAATAGCAAGCCTTATATTTATGCAGATGATTTAAAATTCTCTCGAATAATATCTAATATATCTGACACCAAACTGCTACAAGATGATTTAGATAGGCTAACTGATTGGTGCATGGTCAACAAGATGGAACTGAATGTTAACAAATGTTACCATATTAAGTTTCATAGAAAACATAACATTATACATTCATCTTATAATATAAATAATACTATTTTAAATGAAGTTTATAAAATTGTGGATTTGGGAGTTGTGCTAGACAGTAAACTAACCTTTGTACCGCACTATGATCAAGTTGCTAAAAAGGCGTCTAAGATGGTTGGGTATGATGATTGGTTTCGTTATAAGAAATGGAAAGATCTTTCGCCAGTACCAAACAAAACAAATATTGTATAACTCATTAGTACGGAGCATTCTAGAATATTGTAGTGTGGTTTGGAGGCCTCATTATGCTGCTCATTCGTTGCGATTGGAACGCTTGCAGAAAAGATTTCTTTGGCATTTGGCATCTTCTGAAAGAGTAGCCAGGAGCCATATGTCATATAATAATAGGCTCAAGCATTTTAAAATGTTTTCATTGAAAAACCGTAGAGAATTGTTAGACTTAGTTTACCTCTATAAAATTCTAAGACACCATATAGACTGTCCACAACTTCTTAGTTGTATCCGTTTTAGAATGCCAAAGAGATATCCTCGTAGCCCTATATACCCCGTAGTTCCTCCATTTCGTAGAACTGTGGAACTTGGTTGCAACTCTCCAATAGCTAGACTGAGTAGATTATTTAATAAGTACAGTAATCGCATCGATATACACTATATGTCATTACATAGTTTTCGAAAACATATGTTGGATGCAATATCGAGTTAAATACATTAGTTTTGGTTTTGTTTTTAAGCGTAATTATTTAATTTTTCCTTAGTTTATTAAGTTGATATGTTGTGTTTTTTTTTTCTTATTTGTTATGTTTACCTGTTATTAATTGTGCAATTAGTTAAGATTATTTTTTGTTTTATATTTTTATTGCAAGAATTATTGTAACAATTGTAGGTAGACTTTTCATAATAAATAAATAAATAAATAAAATAAAATTCAATGATTGTAATGTGTTAAGTGATTTATATGCAATTGAAAATTTACTTCGACGTGTTATTATCTCTGCACCTAGCCAGCAATTGTTTACACCAATATAATCTTATAAGTTTAACAAGCAATTATAGCAAATATAAGTGAACAATTTTTTAAGGCTAATACCATACCATAAACATATAGGCTAATATTTTCTTAAAGTAACAGAAAACCCCTACTTGGAATTGTCTACATTAGAATTAGAATTTTGTCAATAAGATATAATTTTACAGAATGATTCCGAATTGTTTGGCCGTACAATAAGGGTGAACATAGCAGCACCTCAAAGAATCAAAGAAGGCTCTACTCGTCCCGTCTGGTCTGATGATACTTGGCTACAGAAACATGCTGGTGAAACACTGCAACTGAATAAAGAAGGACAAGAAGAAGATGCCAATAAGGATAAAACAGAAAGTGGTGTGGTTGTAAGTATACTTGAGTAATTGTATTTTGATTGTCTTTATGTCATATTGGATAAAAGGGGCTCTGAATACTAATAAAATATATATATACATTTAAAAGTGACTTGTTACTTCAAAGCAATGTTGGTAGTTTATAAATTATATTAGGGTCCTAAATATTGAGGATACAAAGTTCCTTTTAAATTTTCGTATTACATTAAGTTATAGAATACTCCAGGAAACTTCTTATGTTGTTATAAACAAATGTATGCTCTGGTGGAAAAAATTAAGTATGTTTTTTATACCGCAGTGGTATTATTGTGTCTAAAATGTTGCCATCGACCTATGAGTAATAATAATAAAAAATTGTTAGTAAATGAAATAAAAGAAATTAGACAATAATATACAAAAGTTTTATTAAAATCCTTTAAAACTTTAAAATTTTCAGGGCATTCCAGCGAAACCGACAGAGAAACGTAATCCTCAAGTGTACTTTGACATCACGGTCAACAAGCAGGAGATTGGACGTATCATAATGATGCTTAGGGAAGACATTGTGCCAAAGACTGCGGAGAACTTCAGAGCACTGTGCACACATGAAAAAGGCTTTGGCTACCAGGGCAGCAGCTTTCACAGGATCATACCAGAATTTGTATCCTTTTTAAATGATTGATTCTTTATAGTGAATTTATGGAGGGTATATCCTTTGCTATAAGTCATTGAATAAGATAGAACACATTTTTAAAGTACTCCCTTTGTTCTAAAGGATCGGATGTTATGTATAGTACTTTAAAATATTTTTTAAGTAATGCTAAATTTTAGTAAAGAATAAGAAAGAAGTGATTGTGGTAGAAATTATAAATAAAGAAAGATTTCCAATTATTTATCTTGTGTAATTATATAGATAGATAATGTAACACCAAAAACCATACATTGGTAAATTATAATGTTTCATAATAAAGTAGAACACGCATATATTATAATATTATGCTCCCAATATTATATTATGATGTTAGAAATGCACTTAAAAAGGGATAACTACATTCATAAACTTATAAATGTTCTAGCATATAGTACCTCTTGTTATGTAATTAGTTTTGTTCTCGCCAATATTGCCCCAGAGATGGGCAAGTTTTCTAGACATCAGATAATACTAGAACATCAATTATAATTAAACCAATATGTATAAAAACCAGAATTGCTATTCCTATAAATCATCTCCTGCAGAGCACAGGATAGATATTTTGATATGTTTTACAATAGTTCACCATTCATAGCAGAATTCACAGACCAGCATTTATTATGAATTATGATACCTCTATGGTATTGTTTACAATTTTAATAGTAATTGCCTAAGAATAAAGTGCCGTTTACATGTAGAGAATGTCTCGGCGACGAGAATCGTATGCTATTATCGCATGACATAACTGTCATTACTCATTAGATTTTATATCCTTACGTTATTTGTATCTTTGATGCAATAAACTCCCCCAGTGTAAAAGAACCTTCAATATCTAAAAATAGTATTTTTTTAATAATATTCCTCATCAAATTGTACAGATGTGTCAGGGTGGAGATTTCACAAATAATAATGGAACAGGAGGGAAGTCGATATACGGACGCAAGTTTGAAGACGAGAACTTCATACTGAAACACACAGGGCCTGGGATCTTGAGTATGGCCAACTCTGGACCCAACACTAATGGATCACAGTTCTTCCTTTGTACTGCCAGGTTAGTTCAGAAACTTTTATCTTCCTAATTACGATATTTGATCCAAGATTTATAGTATGCATGTTATATTATGTTGGTTTATGATTTTGCACCTAATCATTCTTAAGCATCTCAAATCGGATAAATTAAATGTAGCGAACTGATAAACTTATGCATAAATATTAGTGTTAGTGCGATTTTTTTAGTTGCTTTATCTATAGTCAATAAAACCACCACCTGGCTTCCTTTGTATGTTTGTATCATCCCATATAAGCAGACCTATTTATGAATGAAGCTTATTGTTAGAAAGAGTATCTGTATCAGCCCATATATGTCCCACTGCAGGGCACGGGCCTACTCCACAATCGACAGTACGATTGAGAGTGGTTAGGCCATATAGTAGCCACCACGCTGGCCTAGTGCGAGTTGGCGGACTTAGATACCATAGAAATTCTTATAAACCGCTATGGTATGCAGGTTTCCTCACAATGTTTTTCTTCACCGTTTTAGTATGTTGTGGATGTGACATGTAGGTGACCACATAATGTTTATTTGTGGTTTTAATTCTCTCATATTATTTCCAGGACAGAGTGGCTGGACGGCAAGCACGTGGTGTTTGGTCACGTGATCGCCGGTATGGACGTCGTCAAGAGCATGGAGAGATACGGCAGCAGCGGTGGAACTGTCTCCGCCAAAGTAATTATAAGCAACTGTGGAGAATTACAATGATTTATACCATATTGTTGTTTTATTAACCATTCAAACTGGATAAAGGAGTATGTATGTACAGGATATAGAACTGCTACCGAAAATGAAGCCGGGTGGTGGTTCTAGTGACTTCGGATACAATGCAACTAAATTTTTTGCATAAAGCGTTTTATTTGTTTTTTTTTTCTTCTATTCCCACAAACGACAGTGGGTCGTGAATAGTGTGTATGACCCTTTTATTTTAATAATGCTATAGTATGTAAGGGCTTAAATTATTATTTTATCAAAAACTATGGATTTACCACCCAAATACTACAATAGAAAAAATAATAAAATAAAAAGGTCGCTTTTTGTTTTGCATTATTTTTAGTTACATTGTGTCTGAAGTCCCTAAAACTATATGTCTTGATATACCCTGCATAGTGTATATGTATATATAGGGTTGTTGTTTTTATTTCGTTTTTATAGTTGTTTAACTTTTGTTTTTATTTCTGAAGAGCACAAATGTAACGTTGTAAGTTATTTTTGGAATTTATGAGAGTGTAAAACCTTTCGAAGAGTAAGAGTTTGTAGTAAATATCTGTATCAGCCCATATACGTCCCACTGCAGGGCACGGGCCTACTCTACAATCGAAAGTACGATTGAGAGTGGTTAGGCCGTATAGTCCACCACGCTGGCCTAGTGCGGGTTGGCGGACTTACATACCATAGAAATTCTCATGAACCGCTATGGTATGCAGGTTTCCTCACGATGTTTTGTAGTAAAGATATGTTTTAAGATATGTAGTATTAAGCGCCATCTATCGAAACTATGGAAAAGTATGTCGTCAAAGTACTGCCTACAGGAATATGTTCATTACACAACAAAAAATTGCTGGTATTTCCTAAGGCGTGGTAGAGGTGCCTCTCTAAAGTCATCGGTTTTTATAAAAAAAGATTTTTGTAAACGAAATACTCACGATATGGATCACCAGATTTGGAAATCGAACCCAGGTCCTCACAGTTTGCAGTCTGGTTACTTTATCAGACACCAAATATCCGATTTAACAAATAAACAATAATCAAATCGTCCTAATTATAAAAAAGTATAAAGTCCTATTTTCACACGGAGAGTTTCTCGCCTCAAATATACGATTATCGTAAGGATATAAAAGTTAAAGATAATTTTATAGCGGTCATTCGATTATCTCCGCAAGAAAATCTCCCCGTGTAAATAGCGCTTAACCCCCTATTCATAAGGACTTAACGCAGTTTTCAAATGCCGTGAAAATGAGTTGACTCAAAAACGTTATTCATAGACTTCAAAAACCACTAAATAATCAGCTATTTATTAGCTTATTAACATTAAAATGGGCGAGACCCTCGTATATGTGAATTTTGAGCAGAAAAATGACCAATATCTGTCAGCTGGACGTTTGATATTACTTTCAAGTGAATAAAAACATTTTTTTCTTCGAAGTGGCAAAACACAAAAAACCATCATGCACTGGCAAAACTTAATGAACGTTTTATCTCCTCTTGACATGAATAGGTAACTAATTTACGTTTATATAGTTGATTAGTTGATTAGCGGTTTTTTTATTAATAAGGGGAATGATCACAAAAATAATGAAGCGAAAATCCATTATTCTGTTTCAGCCCTAAAGTTTGGCTATAACTTGCAACTTTATTTGTATGCACTCAGCATTACATTATTAAATGCACTACATAAATCAGTTAATGTAAACTCTAGAAACTATAGAACAGGGGTGGCTAACCTTTGCCTATCAACGTGCATTTTTTTATAAAGATATGTTTAATTAGGCTATGGACGTGTCGTCAAATAATTATGATTTACCTACAAATAATTAGAAATAAATACGTATACTACAACAACAAAAGAGCTTGGAATATGGTTACTTGTTTTGAGAAAAGGAGAATGCCAATTTTAAAATGAAACTTAGTATCGGAGCGAAGATATTTGTCTCTCGATGAAACTTGTTTTTTTTTGTGAAGGGAAAATACTAAGATGTTTATAAAGCACGTCATCGGGAAAATATATTTATTTTCAATAAATATAAACACAATTGCAACCCTCATTGGGAAAATATATTTATTTTCAATAAAAATAAACACAATTGCAACCCACGTCCGTAGTTCTTGGAGAAATTAACTTAAAGTCCAATAAATATTTTTTCTGCCCACGGCTCTGAGCAAAACGTAAAATGTAATGATAATTATTTTATTTCATAAAAAATTGTCGCCCGGGATAAAACAGGAAAACGTTTAAGCACAAACCATAAAAAAATTATGACGAATTTTAAGCAGTATCGGTATCGGGACCTACTATATTTTTTTCCTTTTCTTAAAGGATCATTTAATAAATGTTGTTTTTTCTTAGTACAGTTGTGTGGTTGTGTGCCTAAAATATTGTGTCGCGTGTCGTTTCGCCATCCCTGGTCTAGAACAAGGCGTGAATATCAGCCCATTACATCGTATTCACACCGAGTAGCTTGTAACTTTGCTTGTCAATAATTTATGTTCCCGCCTACAAGTTTCTGTAAGTTTTTATTCACGTTCCTTTGAACACGAATGGAAGTTTCACTTCAATTTATTTAAATCGTCTTTTGTTACACCACTAGGCTTATATTTTATGTTTTAATGGCCTATTTGGTTGTAAATTTTGCAGTTGCTTTTCCTTTACTTTAGTTTTAGAAGATTAATTAACGCTATTAATTAAATCGTTGGGGCCTAGGGTTTATAACTTTAAAATCTATTTTCATGTGTAGACCAGATGGGATAGCGGTTTAATGAGTAGTGCAAAGCAATTTACATATGTATTAACTGATAATAGGTGATAACGAATGATCTATCCCTTGTTTTATTTGTTATTGTTAAGGTCCGGCAAACAAGCAAACCAGATCATCTGATGGTTAGTGTTCACTGCCGCCCATGAACATCCAAAACGCTTGGATCATAGATGTGTTGCCGGCACATCAAATCAGGAACGAAGCGGGAAGGAAAAAGGGAGGGAAGAGGAACATGGGAGTATTGGACATTTGGCAATCTCACTCACCGAATGAAACGCGACATTGAAGCTGTCGTTTCACGTCGATCATTTTTGAGGCAGTGGTACCCCGGATGATCCTGCCCATTGATGCTGAATCATGACTGACAATGGCGTGGCTCTACCACTTATAATTTTGGTGAACACTATAATCAGTTTTGAAACCAGATGACCCCAGGACGGCGGGTATGATGGGTTTTACGTCGTCATGTTCGAGAATTACTATTCAGTCGGATAGTTATAATGTAACATCTGATATTAGCGAATACGAGCTAGCAACCTTCGAAAAACGGTTGTATCTCGCATCTCCATGCCCTATGGTGTTGCAGAATTTCATGGGCAGCGGTGATCACTTACTATGAGTTGCCCCATATGATATTAAAAAAAATGGAGCCATTAATTAGATTTAATGTCCCTCCCTCTACCACTAACTTTATTTATAGATACATCAACAATGCATTGCAAATTTAAATGATGCTTTCACCACGTTCTTCGTGACTTGTTTAGATTATTTTATTACGAGAGTAAGCACCAAGGATTGACGAAAATGTTTGAGCGCCGCCTTAGGTTGGTATAGTATTTTCGTGCAACGTAAAATGAAATGAAAATAATTTATTGAATCCAATTAATATATTTTCGTGCAATCTGAATTTTATGTTATAAGGCGGAACGTAGTTGCAACTCTGGAACCCTTCTGGAAAAAAGGTGCGAGTTTAGGTAGGTATGTATGTATGTATGTATGTGAATACGTATATTACTTAAATGCGTTCTATATTACACATTTGACTAACTAGCAGGCGTCTTTCTAACGAAATCGACGGACAAAAATGTGTGTATGTTAGAAACTATTAATGGAATAAATTTATTTTCTCATAGTAGCGATTCTTTGTTATTAAAATCAATATTGCATGCTTTATGTATTGATCTGATTATATGTAACATGGTACTTCAATTTATATTTAAATTTAGAAAACCTAAAACATTACCCTTTCCAAGGTATCAATAATTTTCAAATGAATGACTTCCATACAGCCACAAGAATTTATTCAGAACTTCGAACAGTAGGTAAAAATATTTTCTTATATTCTTTGAGAGCTAGTTCTTCCCTATTGCATATTCATTAAATTTACATATTTTTTCGTTTAATATTAAAGAGGAATGAAAGAGATTTCCGCTGAAACTACGGCCAGAAGTTTTGATGTGAACTTGGTAATGTTATGGCCACTAGAAATAAAGAATTTTAAAACGTTAATTTACATAACAGCCGATCTTGAATCGGATATAGTATTTTAAGTCGATTTAAAAAGTTTTAATTGAATCGGATACTGATGTTGAAACAATGTAAGAAATTAACGATGTTATGACGTTATTCGCAAATGACAAAAATATTGTTATTTAATTGAATTCCATTGCACTAGGCCAGTCTGGTGGACTATTAGGCCTAACCACTCTCAATAGTACTCTCGATTGCAAAAGAGGCATGTGCCCTGCAGTGAGAAGTATATGGGCTGATATAGATATAGCTTTAAGTCAAGTAACTTATGAGAGTAGGTAACTGCAAAATATGGTATAAAACCTCTAGCATTTCCAATGAGATTTTTTGATGAAAGCTATTAAATATTATAGTCATATTCTCCTATTTAAATATTCATCCCATGGTTGCCTGTAAGAATTTACCTAGTGTGATAAGGCCGCCACTTATACTATTATAATATTATGTGATTTCTTTGTTGTTTCTCTGTAAAGTGCAAAAAAGAATTAATTAAATATATAAACACATAATAATTTTAAGTACCGTATCTACAATTTAGATATCTCCAAACGATGTATTGTCAAACAAGCGAAGGATCAAACAGGCTCCACAGTGGATGAGATCGGGGCATGCGTGAGTTGAAAACAAAATATAAATTTCATTTACTCAGGAGGCTGTTCGTCAAACCGCGAGGATAATGAAAACATCGTCTGCAAATTTATGGTTTTTAAACCTAAGATACCTTACAATTTTAATTTTTGGTGCTTTTGTCTTTGGCACTATAACGTCCCGACAGCACTGGCGCTATATCGGTTTGTTAATGTAATGCCAACTGTTCTTTCTGTTTATATAAGGCATATTTTAACTGTCAATGTAAATGTAATGATAGTTTATATAGAACATATTAAAAATAGTACATTTTTTAAATATTTACTTTTAATAAACTTTCATTAGTATATTTAATATAATGGTCCTTTTTCAAAACTTTGATATTATTGAGTAGGTCTAATATTTACACCCATTATACAGATGGATAAAATAACTGAATCGCATAGGCTGGCATGGTAGAATACAATATTCCTACCTCCAAATGTAGTTGTCATCGAATTTAACTCCACTTAACTGTATTAGCCCATATACGTCCCACTGCAGGGCACGAGCCTACTCTACAATAGACAGTACGATTGAGAGTGGTTAGGCCATATAGTCCACCACGCTGGCCTAGTGCGGGCTTACTTACCACTTAACTACACCACATGAATACAGGTTATATCCAGACTGCGACTAAAAACGAAACCAGTTGGTAGTTTTACAGCCGTTCTCTATACTCTATCTATCTTTAACAAAGGATTTAAATAGATATTTAGATGCATTTTATGTTTCAATTAACAAAAGTATAGAGGTATAGATATTGTACATATATTTAAAAATAGCTAGGTAAGATAAATATATATGTACCTATATCTTTGTTTATTACAGCGTAGAATTGTAAAACATAGTAATGGTAACTATTTTAACCTCTTGTTTAAGATGGATAGGATATAGAGAACGGCTGCTAGTGGCTTTAGTCATAAAACAACAAAACATTTTTCCTATCATCATTTTATTTTTTTCCTATCATATATTTGGGTGGTAAATAGATAGTTTGTCCTAAAATAATAATGTTCACCCTTTATTTTTATAGACGCTATGGTACGCAAGGTTTTAATTATTATTTTAGGAAAAACTATGGATTTACCACAAAAAAACGATATCACCACAAAAAAATATCTTATTTGCATTGTGTCTAGTCACTGAAATTACTGGACCCAGCTTTGTTTTTTTTTTCGCAGTCTTGATATATCTGTATAAAGAATTACCAACAAAACCACTACACATGTAAAACAAGACTCAATGTTTTTTAAATTCCGCTAGCAAAGTTTCTTCGCCTTGTGTTTTTATTCAGAGTGTTTCAAGTTTCTAATGAAAACACAGACTTAATGGCGAATACATTGGTCCCGCCACAAAGGCACTTCATTTACACAGCACTTTAAAAAACGAGACCGCTTAGACTTTAGAGAAACGGGGCCAATTTCAATCGCCTCCGCGAATTCCTGTTGTTTTAGACGTCTTTGTCACAACATAACTCAGCAGGGCCGCATCTATGTTGTAATTTCTACCTTCTTCTATTTACTTTTATTCTACACGTAGAATCGTCTGTGGAGCATGATTTCCATGCACTTTGGAAATTGATGCAGTTTATAGATTTCCAAACCAGCCGTCAATTTTGTCTAATCAAATCTATACTAATATACAAAACTGCAGATTTTGTTTGTTATCTCTAAACTCAGGAATTACTGGTTCGAATTGAAAACATCTTTTTTCAGCCCTCAGCCAGGAATTTGTGCCCGATATCGAGATAGGCTCGCCACCTATCACATCATGATATGGATGGAACATACAAGGCGAAATGCGGGTGTCCTGGCACCTCTGCCTACCCCTTCTGGCAAAAAGGCGTGAGTTTATGTATGTATGTTTTTCGTGGTCCGATTGGTTGATATTCTAAATTGATAGTCGGAATTGAACATTTTGGCCGCCATTTTGGATGTTACATAAAATATCGTTAGTCGGAATAATTATGCTGCCATGTTCTGTTGTTTCTTGGTGTTTATTTTAAATGTTAAATTTTATTTTCTTATGCTTTTAAAAAATATTCATACTGTTTATCAGATTTTATTTATATTCAGATGAGCCCTCATCATTTTTCGCTAGATACGGCCATGTAGCAGCCCCTTCACAATTTATTTGCTTTTATTGCAAGGAGTAAAGTTGAAATTATGAGTGACCTCATTCTGCGAAGAGACTTTTGACTCTTGTATTTCCTTTAGGGGAGACAGCAATTAATTAAGAATAAGGTCCGCCGTTTTATTTTAATGTTTATTATGATTGTAAAGTTTAGAGCGCCATGATGGAATTATGGGATTGAGTTTTATGCGCTTATGTTCCGTAAACTGTTTTAAAATTGGTTTGGACTTTAGAGGAAGAGTGAAATGCAGTAAAAAATCGTTGTAAAATGCAAGGTATGTGGTGTTACCAAAATTGTGAAGTAGTAATGCCATAATAACAAAGCTGAAATAAAGTTTTTGGAGGGTAAAGTAAAACCAAAAAATATTTTATTTTCAAACTTATTTGAGCAAATAGACATTTAAGTACTAAAATGCATGCTTATGGAGCAGTGATCGTCATAATTTTTTACTTTATTTCATATCAAATTAATCAGTTGTTAATCAGAGACAGATAGTTTCATAGTCCAGTTTTATCCTCCATAATGCACTATGTATTACGCAAAATAATTCTGATCTTAAGATACATATATTTTTTAAAACAAAAACAGCCCTCATTAAAAAGATACCTGATATAATATATCTAAACCCTTTTTCACACACCATCAGCCCCGCTACTCATCACAACAAACAACAATCAGTTTTGGACATCAATCTAAATTAGCCGGGTAATGAGTGGCGTCGCACCTGGGATACAATCATGTCGTTAATTGGATACAGGTTACAGCTGATATAAGCGGCACGCGTGTAGGACTACCTGCGTGGTGATGATAAGACAGCCATTGTGATTGAATGTCACTCAACGTAATTAGCTTCTTAAGTTATCAATGCATTGATTTTGGCCAGTATTGTTGGGTGTTAAGTTACCTGCTTAAGACTCAATGGGTATATGACTCAGGGACTGTTTTACAATAGTCGCTGAAGTCATTTAATCATTATAACAATTTTGTCGCGTTACTGTAAATTATGTGCGTGATAGTCTGTTGGTAACGCGGCTGACAACATGTTCACGGAGGTCGCGGGTTCAATCCCCGCACAGTGACAAAAAAAAACTGTGTTTGTGTTATCCGCAGGGTTTTTTTTTTGGTCTGAGTGTTTGTGAGACCGAAAAGTCTCTCGTAGGTCCTGATACGCACGACACAAGCTTGATATTTGTGTGGGATCAGGGCTATGTATATGACTGTTAGGTGAATGTATGGCGTATTTACTATGTACTCCTAAAATAAAATCGATATTTGTAAGACCGTTAAGGGTTGCCCAAACACATTTACGTTTGTACATCTCCAGTCTGCGCCGGATATTGTCAATCTGCTTGAAAAATTGGAAATATTATTCTTTGCCGAAAATATCTCGATGATTTTGTGCCACGGAGTCGTGGTGTGCGCTTTTTATGAGTTATCATGATTCTTAGTATGGGAAATTCCAATGCTGAATGTAAATCTTCCAAAAAAATAGCATACTGCTGGAATTAACTTGCGTCTTCAGCGCACTACACCGAAGCCGCCCGCCCGGCCACACATGCCGCCCTCATAACCCGGCGGCCTATGTAAATATTTACTGTATATTTACAACAAATTATATATTAATGAACTGCTCTTATTTAAACCAACTTGTAAATGTTGTATTATAATAATCACTAAATTCTTGCCTCTTAGCTCACCGAGGGACCCATAAGTTGTCCTGGCACCTTTACCTACCCTTTTTGGGAAAAAGGCGTGAGTTTATGCGCATACCGTCTGGCGCATTTAAGTAATCTTGCCCTTGTTTCCGTCCTAAGACATTGCTCTTTAAACCTACCCTATAATTGCATATAAGTGCTCGTAAGTGCAAGTTATTACATTATCAAGCGACAGTAGTGTTAATGCACGACAGGTGCTAAGTACTACTTAGTAGGTAGCTTCAGACCCGGTTATAGACGAAATACCGACTAAGTAGTCGAGAGCTAAATTTACTTCGGGTGGTTAAGACGACGCTTTTTTAAACGATTTTTTTTATTGCTATGAATGGCGAGACGAGCATGCCGTTCGCCTGATGGTAAGCGATACGACCGCTCATGAACAGTAGCAAAACCAAACAACACCTTGAATTACAAAGCAATGCTTGGCATTCCACTGCGCTCGCCATACTGAGACATAAGATGTTAAGTCTCAATATGTCCAGTAGTTACTCTGGCTACAATGCCCTTCAACCCGAAACACAACAGTGCGTTTACACTGCTGTTTTACGGGAGAAATAGACATTGCGGTGGTACCCACCCAGATGGCCTCTCACATATGAGAGACCTACCACCAGTAAATTACGTACGATTTATTAAAACCTTCTTTGATTGAAAAAAAAAAGTAAATCACTTCATATTCACAGATAGTTATAAACCTAATTTACTCGTAGTTACCAAAATATACTTCTCATCAGAAAAATCGAAACACCTTGCCAGTTTATGTTTTGTTAGGATTATCAGAAAAACATTAGGATTTGAAAACCTCATAGGCTGATTTTAGAGTCACGCTGACCGCGCGCTGACCGTCTGCGCTGACAGTTGAAATGTATGAGCTTCTTAGGAGCGTTTTAGAACAACGCGTAGTTGTCAGCGCTGACCCCCGTCCGTAAGCTACGCGCTGAGCTGTCAGCGCCGACAGACGGCGTGCGGTCAGCGTGACTCGAAAATCAGTCATATTATTCACTATTAAGTGACATTTGATATAGTAAATTCCTAAATGTAAACATTGTTCTGATAATCCTTAGGAAACATAAACTTAAAAGTTGTTTTGATTTTTCTGATGAGAAGTACAGGTTGATAAACTGTCTGTGAAGCCCTTAAAATTGATATTTTTATAGTTTAAGTTAGGTGTAAACGGGAAATTCACCTCGATCAATTGTATCATTCACAGTATCATCTTTACTGGAAAATCGAACCTAAATGTTTTTTTTTTATTGCTATGAATGGCGAGACGAGCATGCCGTTTGCCTGATGGTAAGTGATACGACCGCTCATGAACAGTAGCAAAACCAAACAACACCTTGAATTACAAAGCAATGCTTGGCATTCCACTGCGCTCGCCATCCTGAGACATAAGATGTTAAGTCTCAATATGTCCAGTAGTTACTCTGGCTACAATGCCCTTCAACCCGAAACACAGCAGTGCGTTTACACTGCTGTTTAACGGGAGAAATAGACACTGCGGTGGTACCTACCCAGATGGCCTCTCACATATGAGAGACCTACCACCAGTAAATGCGAAACTTTCTTAAAATAATTTAGAATAAAAAATACAAAATTACTATAGATTTCAACTTATCTACTTTGAGACTTTGTAATACACCGAAGTATTAATTAAAGCCAAGTACATATCTTACTAATCCGCAGAAAAATATGTTCCACCGAGATTTTCTTTCTGAAGTCATAAGACGCTTTAATTATGCAAAAGTAGCTATTGTTGTCGGACGTCAAAAGAGATAATAACGACAATGGCGGATTAATTAAAATCTTACATTTCCCGACGTAGATTAGGAAAAATATTTCTTTATAAATATCACTGGCTCTGGTTACCCACGGTATTAATAAAGACAGTATCAAAACGTTTTTTTTTATTGCTATGAATGGCGAGACGAGCATGCCGCTCGCCTGATGGTAAGCGACACGACCGCTTATGAACAGTAGCAAACCAAACAATACCTTGAATTACAAAGCAATGCTCGGCATTCCACTGCGCTCACCATGCTGAGACGTAAGATGTTAAGTCTCAATATGTCCAGTAGGTACTCTGGCTACAAGGTCTTTCAATCCGAAACACAACAGTGCATTTACACTGGTGTTTGGCGGGAGAAAAAGACATTGCGGTGGTATCTATCCAGGCGGCCTCTCACATATGAGAGACCTAGCACCAGTTACTTATCAGATGTTTTGTCTTCTTCGCTCATACGGAATTTAAAAGTCGTTCGAAAGAGACGAAATATTACATAGATTAAATTGGTTTTAAAACTGTCTATGTATATAAATATATTTGACTGCCTCGGCGCAGATTACGCTACGATTACAAAGCTGAAGTCTCGGGTTCGAATCCCGGGTCGGGTAAAAATATATTAGATTTTTATATTCATTATTAGCGAACAGTCAATAACGAGACACTTGTATGATCACAATGAGAATTTCGCAATCATTGACGGTTAAAAACGGTGTAACAGTGAAGGAAAACATGGCGAGGAAACCTACATACCATAGCTATTTGTAAGAATTTCTGTGGCATGTAAAGTCCGCCAACCCGCACTGGGCCACCGTGGTGGACTATATGGACTAACCACTCTTAATTGTTCTCTCCGTTTCAGAGGAGGCGCATGCCCTGCAATGGGACGTATATGGGCTGATACAGATGTACGATTGTCGCTATGCATGCCATCTGAATAAGCTACCTTCATCCGTATCCACAATATCCTTATTATTTTTATTTATTTAAACCTTTTTTGCTCTATACAGAGATAGTATTTAGAAATAACACAATAAAAATAATAGTAGGTACTAGTGGCGGCCTTATCACACTAGGTAATTTTTTACCAGTGACCATGGGATGGATATATAAATAGGGGAGATAGAAAGAGCCGTCTAAGACGTAAATAAAATAACAATAATCTACAATTAATAACTAAATATTAAAATATAACATAATCACACATAAAAAATATGTATGAATGTACACATACTTATAATATATACATAAATTACATACATATACACATATTATATACCAATACGAAAACATGCGAATGGGCAATTTTTTATCAGCTACATTCTTGCGAGACGTTCATTGAATATGCTGAGTTCCGCCACCGTATAACACGACAAACCTCCAAATACCACCCACATCACCTTGGAGGTTGGAAATCTACCACAGTACGTTTTTCCCGGCACTTTCTCCCACGTACTAGAAGTCTGTGGAACCAGTTGCCAGCGGCATCATTCCCGGACAGATACGACTTTCAAAAAACGAGCGTATTCCCATCTCAAAGGCCGGCAACGCATCTCCATGCCCTATGGTTTTGCAGATGTCCATGGGCGGCGGTGTTCACTTACCATGAGGTGAACCGTATGGTCGTTTGGCCCCTATAACATTTAAAAAAAAATGACGACATTGTTTATGCCCATCTTAACTCGATTGGAAATAATCTTTGTAACATTTTAGCCGCACGGAGTAGTAAGATTGGGTGATGGTTCGCAAACAACATTAAGTTCCCTAATGAAATTCACTGGATTCCCGACGTTTCGTATTACTGTTGCATTCCTTGGCAATTTGTCTACGTGGAAGGTAACTGATGATATTCAAATTCTCCGTCTTGTCTTAAAGAGTTAAATCGTCTATCCTGTTGTTTGTTTAGTACTAAAGTTAAAGTGAGTGGTGAGGCCCAGCGTTCGATTCTAGGTTGTAAAATTAAATAGGCGTGTGTTTGAAGAATAATGAAGCATGATAAACACCCAACTTTCACATATATAGTCCTGGCCTCACATTAGGATTAATTCATGTTCGGTCTTGTGTCATGGGATTACAAACTACGAGACTTTTCGGTCTCGCAAACACTCATACCCTAGACAAATACTTGTGGGCTATACAAACATTTATCTTGGTGCGGGAATCGAACCTGCGTTCTCTAATTTCATAGTCGGTATCTAACGAACTACACTACGTGACCACGATACGCGTGGGATGGCCAGGACATAAAAAATATCTCGACAAAACAATTCCAAGAAATGTTCCCAACATAAGTCTATAGTTTAAATGCTCTAAAGCGTTTAATTGGAGCATCTTTACAACCTTTTCCTCGGAGCTAATTTATTTCTCAAACACTTACTTTTATTTAAAAGCTAACTTTTATCCAGGTCTTCTCCGTTGTGAAATAACTATATTAGCTGCTATTTAAAAAAATATATAGCCTGTCAGTATTCGGTCCCTAAATGTCATCGTTATCATAAGACTACTTCATTTAATATGATAGACCTCCAAAAATTTACTGAGTGACTTGTTGAAACTTTGAAGCGGTCTGCATCCAGCAACTCATTGCATTTCTAATTACATAGTCCTGACCCCACACTAAGATCGAGAGTTGTGTCGTGCATCAGAAACTACTACTACCCTTAGCTGTTTGATTCACAGCTGGCGTTTAAACAATTGCGCTACGAGCGCTGTCACAATTATTTTCCTTTGGTTGGTTTTGTATGGAAAATATCAAGGATCGTGTTGTGATGCCGCATTAAGCATTCCAACTACAAGAAAAAACTTAACGTAAGTATTCCTATACAGTTAAGGCTCGTCTTAGGCTTATATTCCTATACTCCAGACTTATAAGGTTGATTCAACCCAATCTCACAAATTTTTTTTTGCCTGATGGTAAGCGATACGACCGCTCATAAACAATAGCAAAACCAAACAACACCTTGAATTACAAAGCAATGCTTGGCCTTCCACTGCGCTCACCATCCTGAGATATAAGATGTTAAGTTTCAATATGTCCAGTAGTTACTCTGGCTACAATGCCCTTCAATCCGAAACACAACAGTGCATTTACACTGCTGTTTGACATTGCTTGACATTATTTCGTGAAAGAAACCTCTTTACAATTTAACATTTATAGGTACTCTTAATCTGCCCTTCAAGGCCAATAGGTCAAAGTACCCAAATTTGTAACATTTCGCGAATGCCGTGAGAATTTCACATAATGCTATTAATAGTTGGCAAAGAATGTTCAATTTGGCACCCCATTGCTTTTCCTATTACGCACGCAGTTAGTATTTTAAGGGAAATTACGGATTCAATTTTCACGAAGAATAATATTTAATCATATTGTGTAATACTTAAATTGGTTGAGAACTGCCTTAAGTAAGCGGAATGTGATTTACAACAAGGTCGTAAATTCGATGTTTTTATTTTGCACTGCGTATGTATTTGTCCAGCAAGGAAAATAAATTGATAAATTAATTAAGATTATTTCTTCTTGAAAGATCGTTGGATGAAAATAAGTTCAGATTACGTAATTTCACGCCTGCTAATTCTCTATCTTTTGGCAAAAGTTATATGATATAAAATTGAAAACAAAACAACACATTTGTAAAATTCAAACAAACTAAAAATACGACTCACGGCAAAAAAAATTACATGAAGACAATGTAGCCAAAACATTCATTCATCTCTCTATTAGTCACAAACATGAAACAGTTGAAGCTTTTCTTGTTGAAACTACAATAACAAGTTACGCATGTGAATTCAGTCATCATTTGCACTCTGAATTTACCCAGAGTTCATTTAATTTGTTTACAAAATCATTATTAATACGCGAACTTGAGCGTTCGGATTCATCTCGTCGGTTTCCCGCCAGTTTCCATTCAGATGTCGAATGCTGTGGACGCGCCGCTCGCTCCCATGTTCCCCCGCGATCTGTCGGCCAAGTTTGAATTTCGAATGTGCATATGACAATTAAAAGTTTTTGTTATTAATCAGCCAGTGTTTTAAAACTAAAAGTAGGTTTCATAAAAAGTTTCGTTGTATAAATATTGGTGCGTGTGAAATTGTTTGTGCATTGTTATGGTGTAGTTTATTATTTTGAAGAGGTAAGTTTATTTATGTAAAATATTTATTTCTATACAGTGCAATATTTAAACAGTTCAGGTATTTATCATTGAATTTTTTAAATCTTTATTCGTGTCAGATACATGCAATAATTAAATCCCACATAACTCTTAAAGGACTTTTAAAGTTAAGTGATACAAATTAACTGTCTTAATATGTTATAAAAGTATTTTTCTTTACCAACCAGGCTCTGAAGCTAATAGAAAATTATTAACAACTCTTAAAAATACTCTATTAAAACGAAAAAGCTAACATCAGTAAACTTGAAGAATATAGTTTTCACGGTTTTGGACCAAATATTCAACACACCTCTTATCATAAAATTATAATAGGACTGAATATTGACACTATTTAGTTCTGTGTTTCTTCCTACTCCAAATGAGTTATAAATGCAATTATATCGACGGCGAAGTGCCAATAACTCCTAACTGAAGAAGTCATTTTACACAAACAGAAAAAAAAACCTTTAATTTTTGTTAAATTAAAAAGTAATTAGTATATTTATTGATGGGGTAACTAATGGTATAAATGTATAGTAAAAATACACTTGGAGATTTCACTAAAACATCGGCATAATACCTTTAAAGTAAACAAAATAAAGAAATTGCATTTCTTAAAAAATTACAGTTAGGAGATATTGGTACTTCACCGTCGATATGTAAAAAAAGCACCCTAAATTACTCAAGAGATAAAAACAAAACAAAAACGATTCATTAATAAAAGTGCTCCAAATATTTGTTACGAATGAGCGTGAAAACAACACGTAATTGGCCATCAAAAGAAAGCCGAAAAATCTTGTAACAAAAAAATAATATAATTAATTATCTTCCAAACCTCGAACGAATGCACGGGTCAGATAGATTGATGACTTAGCAATAGGGTTGCCAAAACATGACGGAAATAGGAAGAAATCTGTAAATTCTAAAAAATATTAATTAACTTATTTCCAGTAAAAAAGAAAAACATCCAAAAATCTAAATATAAATCAAATCTCTTATTTGTAAGCACTGGTGTTAGACAGAAGTTAAAAGTTTGACTTTTGGTATATTTATCAAAAAGCTATTATCATCCACTTACTTTGAACATTTTTGAGAATTTTATTCTATCACCGATTTTATACAGATTGAATTTTTAACGGGATTATTACTTCTTGAATTATTATCTCATGAATTATTTTTTATTTCCTTCTGAAAGTTAAATTCAATTGGAGTATATGCTTCCAATTTTATTCAATTCATCGAATTAAAAATGAATCTGCGAAGTGCTATTATTAATAAGTCTGAATTCCGATTTTACGGGGAAGCTTACAATTATTTGTGTCGAACTGTTATTTATTTCCTTTGTTATTGAATTTCCTAGTGGGTTAAGGAGAAGTTAGTGCCCCCTAGAGCCTTATTGAGCTTCGGTGCTCGATAGTCGGTACAATTCCATGTTTTCTATTGTATGTCTTGGGTGACAGGAGTAGGAGTGGTGTGTAAGAGATATTTATTTTTATGTTGGTTGGTTAATCTGGTTAAGAAATGTTGATTTAACAGAATGCAATCGTTTCAAAATCACAAAATCGTTTTGACTTTTTGCCTTAGTCGTTTAAAATAAATCTAGTTGTATCTAAATTCTGATGATACTAATTTTATTGTTCAATTATTAAATGGTTTACGAAATACCGATGGCGTCAAGTCATGATAATATTAAAGTCGAAAAAAACATTATTTTTTTTTGAAAATGCAGGATTACAGAGACTTAAATCTACTTAGAATTAAATGAATGTAATAAAAGCATCAATCGTCATATCGATAGAATGAAAAAAATGTGTTCCATCAACAGCACAAACTATGAGACCGTTTTCAGTTCCACAAAATCTGATTCGAATATTTGATAACGACAAAAACGATTTACCGACCACGATTCTAGGGAGATTTTTACGAATGTCGTTTTTCTCCTACGTGCCTGTCAAACTATTTTAAGTTGGTTGTGAGCTTAGAATACCAATACTTATCCTTTGAACACGAAATATTATCACACACTGAGAATATAAAAAGTATATTAATTGAAAATAAAAACTATGGGTAATAATGTTTTGCCATGGCAACCCTATAAGGGATGAGGACGCAGCCCTATTGTCCTGAAGTGGCATTATGTTTTATGCAGATGTGGTCAATGGATACGCTTTGTTATCCTTCAAGGTCAAGGGTAACGAACCATCGCAAATAATAAATCATCGAGAACTGTAATTATCATTTGTAAAAAATATTATTTTATTATATTTTGATTACAGAGATTGATAATCGAAATGAGTCTTGATGTTTGGCAGATAAGGGGAAATTACTAACTGGATTTTTTTAAAATAATTAGCAATATTTAAATCTAGCAGTGCTATGTTAATGTTAACAGTAGAAAAATATCTATGTTTTCGATGACGAAAATGTATGACAGCGTTTTCTCTATATTTTAGATGCTCTAAAGTGCTACATCCTTTCTCTAAAATCGTTTATCTAGGAACGCATTTTTGTTTCCACCGCCTAGGCATAACTGTTGCTTACCAGTCAAAATAATATACAGGGAACTATGGTTGCCATCCCAATGCAATGCAGTGAATCGACCCTTATCAGTGGAATACAATTACCCGTAGTAATAAAAAAATACTAAAACACACAAGATAGATAGCTGTCATCCATCCTTGCAACAAAGTATTTTACGTTTGTGCCAAAAATTTCACACCCCCGTAACACAACGCATACTCGTATATTAAATGTACGCATCAATTTTACAGCTCTCGTGTTTGCATACGAAAGTATCAATTTGGAGCCGTAAAATTGGTGACAGTAAAATTCAACTGCCTTTAAAAAAGGATTTGCGGGTGCACTTACTTTGTTTCATGTAAATAAATTCAACTTAAATGAGGGAATTCGGTTAAAATTCATATTTTGGTGTGAATGGTGGCAGGATTTCCGTATTTTATTCCGGTGTATATTGAGCACTATAAAGTGTAAAACTTTCTTTACCGTTCCAAGTAAGTGTTTATAGTTTTCGGTTAAGCTGGTGTATTTTTATTCTTTATTGTTTTATTTTATTGTAAGGACTGTAAAGTTTCCCTCCAGTGCCTCATGGGAGGTCTTAAGGAGTACTCCGGGATACTAAACTTAGTGATATTATTAGGTCCCTCATAATTTTATTATAATTTTATTAAAACATTTATTAAAACATTTATTTGTTAATTCGTAAGCTAAAAATGTTTGTATTAACAACACAAACGCATTGGTAAAACTAAGTTTGTGTTGAAAATATAAATAAATAAATAAATAAATAAATAATGCTTTAGATTTTTTGGAATCGACCGATGTATGTTCGGCATTATTCGCAATGCAGTAACTTGGTTAGACAAAAAAATCAATACCGCGACAGTAAAATCCAACAGTCATTATTTGAATGGTGCTGCTTTATATCGGGCCTCTTCAGCTGCCAAAGCCTTTTTATCTGAAGTTACATAATATATTGAGGTTTTTACTTCTAGTTCATCATTTTGTTCACCGCTTTGCTACAGGAGTAAGGAGAAAATATAAGTATTTCCAACTCCCTTAATACGTGTCGATTAAAAGCCTCTAAATTAATAAATAAAGAGAAAAAAACTCCCCTAATATTTTTATTTGATTATTTACTTTGCTTTGATGACGTAATTGTACTACGGTAAAACTTGGTCGGGAAAACTGACATTGAAATTTTCTATTCATTATCCGTCTGGCGTCAGGAATTTGTACCCGATATGGTGTAGGCTCTATAGGGGTATCATATTGTGGGATGAAACGCACAAGACGAAACGTGGATGTCCTGGAAGCACCATTGCCTACCCTTTATGGGAAAAAGGCGTAATTTTATGTATTAATTATTACATTACGAATTAAAACAGATTAGGCATTTCCTGAAAGTTACTAAGCTTAAATACCCGGCATTTAAGTTATAAATTCTGTGTTTTGTGCAAGTTCCAGCAGCGGATTTTAGGTCTATTATTAATCATTAATAACATATATAATGTAATCTGTATTAGCCCATATACGTCCCACTGCAGGGCACGGGCCTCTTCTACAAACGAGAGTACATTTGAGAGTGGTTAGGCCATATAGTCCATCACGCTGGCCTAATGCCGATTAGCGGACTTTTACATACTATATTTTTTTTGTAAATCGTTATGGTTTTACATACCATATATTTTTTGTAAATCGTATGGTGGTTTCCTCACGATGTTTTCCTTCAACATTTTAGTGCGTGGTGATTGACTATCAATACACACATGACTCCGAAAAGTCAGAGGTGTGCTCTGGAATTTGAACCCGCTACCACCGTGAACCAAATAATGTAACTCTTTATTTATTATGGACTAAATTAAATTAATTATTAATTATTTTGTCATCATCATCATGTCCACTGTTGGACATAGGAAATAGCCCCAAATTGCGCCATTTCACCCTGTCTTCGGTTTGTCTTACCAAGCATCTGCCACCGAATTTTCGCAAAATTATGTCTTTAGAAATATACCAAAAATAATTTTTGTTTCTTAATACATAATATATCAAACATATTTAAATCTACGTATTCCAACAAATCACTGCACTTTATAAAAAGCATCGCAATTTTTTCAAATATTTTTTCACTCTTACTGAAAATGTCAAGTGTGTAGAAATACTGATAATGTGAGATATTTTTGAACTTAAAAGTTCATATTTATTTGAATGGAAATGCTTCTTACGGAGGCGAACGATGAGCTGAATGTATCTAAAATAGCCCACGTATTTCAAATAGGTTTTAATAGAATATAGTAAAGAGCATACATAATACTGGGTATATCAAGAGTGCTACCGAAAACGAAGCCGGGTGGTAGAATTAGTGACTACAAACACAATACAAACACAATTATTAATGGGTTTTATTAATGCGGAATAATTTCTGACTCTCCATCAAGAATTATTAATCATCGAACAACATTGTCCCCCATGGTCCGAATGGAAAAGTATACTCTTTTTATTGGCAGTTAACGTGTTAAACCCTTGCGTGCCATAGAGTCCTTAAAAATAAAACTGTGTACACTCTTATTTTAGAAAAAAATGGTATTTACTACCCAAATACGACGATAGAAAATAAAAAAATAACAAAAAAAATGTTGTTGCAAAAATTTTAGTTTTATTGTGTCTGAAGTCACTAAAACTACCACCCGGCTTCGTTTTCGGTAGCAGTCTTGAGATACCCGGTATACTTTTGATTTTTATTATTTGTAATAGTAAAATTGAATTATTCGTATTGGCAATACTTTTTCATTCTAGGTAGGTTCTATACTTTATACCTTAGACTGCCCACTGTGTATCCTATTCTTAATATAATATATCCACCCCATAGTTGTAAGATAATGCCTTTCGGCGATAAGACCGCCAAATGTACTTTTTATGTATGTGATTTCTCTTTGTATTTGTTTTTAGTGCAATCAAGTATAAATAAATAACTAAAGAGAACTGAAATTAGATAACCTAATAGTTACAACCATCGTTGGCACCACCCAATCACTATTGAGTATAATTTTAAAATGATTTCTAAAGAATAAAAAGCAACAAAAGATTTGAGTCCTTTTCCTAAATTACAGAAAGTATTTGATCAAATATTTACTTTGAAGCAGGAAATCCACTGCTGAACATTGGTTCCTAAATAGTACCAAAGTGACGTGTAGGACCTGCATCGAGTGACTTTCTGAAACTATTTTTTTTTGTATGTTAGCTTTCTTTATACCGATACAACTAAATAAGAACAATTCATGTAGGTACGTGCAAAAGCGAGCAACTAAGTAAATAATCTCTAAAATCTCTCATTACCATACAATTATGCCAGTATTGGTAATTGGACATTCAAAGTTAAAAAAATCTTGTCTTTTTACGACCGGCTTTTGTCTTTGGATAACTTACGTATCTGACGAAATACATAAGCAAAAGTTTTCACCTATATAAAACCTAAATAAATAAATAAAACTAATTATAAATAAAAATAAAATTAATTTAAAAATAAATAAATAAAAGCAAGAAATTAAAATAATTAATACTAAGTATAGAAAATACATTGTATATAGAGATTAAGTTCTATGTGTATTGACTTGTCATAAGAGCTCTTAAGTTGCCTACGTGACCAATAAATACATTTCATTTCATTTCATTTCATTTTATTTCAATACATTTCATTTCATTTCATTTCACGTTTCTTAGTGACTATCTCTACCACTAAAGCATTTAAAATATATATATATCCTTTTTCACCAGTAATTTTAAGGTTATTGCGTTCGTGTTCAACGCATCTGGTTTGCACAACAGATATAGTAAGTACTCACTAACTACCGCAACACATATTGTTTCTGTAAACATATATCTGTGTACAGTTAGTAATTATTCAGAATGGACGCAACTGGTATTAGCATTACAATCGGAAGTATTAACCGAGCGGCTCGTTAGTAAACAGATATTTGCGATGAGAATTCTAAACAGTTTCAGGAAATTTATAGTTTTATTGGAACTTTGTTGGTTTAGTTTTTATTTAAACAGATATTTTGCGATGAGAATTACAGATTCAGGAAATTTGAAGACTGTTTTATGGGAACTGTTGTTGTGTTGTTGAACTTGTTTTTGTTTCCTGTTTCTATGCGTGAAAGATTATAAAAGCTATCAACAATTGCAAGCTTCGATACAAACATAATTATTGCCTTGGTTTATTTCTCCCGCAAAACAGCAGTGTTAATGCACTTTTATATTTCAATTTGAAGGATATTGTAGCTAGAGTAACTATTGGACATAATTAGACATATTATATCTCAGGATGGAGAGCGCAGTGGAATGCGAAGCATTGCTTTGTAATTGGTTTTGCTACTGTTCATGAGCGGGGGATCGCTTACCGAAGGCGAATGGCAGGCTCGGGTAGCCATTCATTGCAATAAAAAATCTCGAACAACAACGCTTACCTACAGTCTGTATTAGTATCAGCCCATTTAATATGTACGTCTGACTGCAGGACATTGGCATCCTCTACAACTAAAAGTACGTTAAGAGGGGTTAGCCCATAAAGTCCACCACGCTGGCCTAATGCGGGCTGACGGATGCATGCATGGACATTTGCAGGTATTCTCGTGATGCTTTCCTTCACCGTTATACCTACAGTGGTACAAGGTAATGGTGTTGCTCTACGACATTCACTGCTACAGATTACACAAGCAATAATTAAACTGTATCTGTACTTGGACGCCTGTATTTGAAAGATCTTAAACCTATCTACTCGTATAACATGTAAATTGTGATACATCGGTTTGTTTTCCATCACCGTTATAGTGCGTAGTGATTGACTATCAAGCAATTAATCCTAGGGCTTATACAACAATATAATGTTTAGGATTTTATGATAATCCTAAAGGAAGTGACGTGTTGCGATAAGTGTATTGTCATTGCAAAATCAATACCGGGTTTTGTACCGATTCTCGGTAAAACCATGAAGCCAGGCTTAGTTCAAAACATATGAACTGATAAAATTGCCACCGGAATGATAACTACTGGCTGGAATAAACCTGGCCTAGTGTAGCAATATAATAAATATATAATTCTTTATTAAAAATATATTTGAATGGTTTTAAAGCCAAGGCATTTATTTTACTAGCCTAATAGAAGAAGAGAGAAATATTAATTTTTTACGTGATGGTATTGTGTTCTCAAGGTATGTTTATTATAAATTTTTTTAGTATATTATAAAAAAAATCCCATTTATTTAAAGAAAGGAATGTGGAAACCACATACAGGCAAAGGAAGCGTCAGACGCCCACCTACAAAGTGGAAGGGCGACTTGGCTAAGGTTACGAGAAGTCGCTGGATGCTGGCCGCTTCCAACAGGTCGATGTGGAGGTCCTTGGGGGAGGCCTATGTTCAGCAGTGGACTTCCTGTGGCTGAAATGATGATGATGACGATTTAAAGGTTTCCCATATTATTATTCAAGATGTTGGTTGTTTAAATTATGTACACATTTACCTTTTCACTTTAATGTAAAACTATGTTTTGACACGATGTTTGTCGTGTTGTTAATCCTGAAAGAACCTGTTTTTATAGCGTTTCAATTTTATCAAACCGTTTATCGTATCCAATATTTATGCGTAAATATTTTCATTCAATTAAACTTAAATCACTTTATCCTTTTACGCTGTAACAAAGAGATATAGTTTTAGTTAGTTAAAATAGATAAGCTTGTATGCAAATTAGATGTTATTTCTTACAATATTTGCCTTTGGAATGACAATAGAAACATCGTCAGTTAATCTGCATACATTATACTCGTAGTTCATTATAAGAATTTCGAAAGGCACAGCCCTTCAACTAAAGTCAATGAATCATTAGGCGAACATGGTGGACTAGCTTGTAAGAGAATTCCAAGCAACTATCTATGATCACTACATAGTATAAAACAAAGTAGCTTTCTCTGTCCCTATGTCCCTTTGTATGCTTAAATCTTTGAAACTACGCAACGGATTTTGATGCGGTTTTTTTTAATAGATAGAGTGATTCAAGAGGAAGGTTTATATGTATAATACGTACATATTATTGCACAGAAATCTATTTGTACTCGGGCGAAGCTGGGCCGGGCCGCTAGTAGAATATAATTAATTTATTTGCACCATATTACAGTCGCGCAGAACACTAATTTTTAGTTCATACAAATGTTGAGATGATGTGTTACGTATTGTTTTTTATTGCAATGAATGCTGAAACGAGCATGCCGTTCGTCTGATGGTAACCGATACGACCGCTCATGAACAATAGCTAAACCAAACAAAACCGTGAATTACAAAGCAATGCTTGGCACTCCACTGCACTCGCCATCTAGTGGTTACTCTATCTAATTTGTTTGATTTTATATTTAAATTATAATGTTGTACCTGATAAAAGTAGCTTGCTTTAGTATTCATAGCCACTTAGGTCTTTTGCAGATTACGTGCACAATAAAACACTTAAAATAAATCCTAGGAAAATAGTATATCATCAAAGTTTAGGTTGAAAGTTAGTCATCAAAATCAGGTATCACCTTTTTATGTTATTTTTGGTATGATTCACTAAAAAGACCTAGGTAAAGGTGCCAACCCGCACTAGGCCAGCGTGGGGGACTATATGGCCTAACCACTCTCAATCGTACTGTTGATTGTAGAGTAGGCCCGTGCCCTGCAGTGGGACGTATATGGGCTGATCCAGAAAGGTAAAGATAGAAGGGAGGATAGACACAAAATCCAGGTATTCTGTTTCTAGTCTTGTGACTCAGTCGTGAGTCACGGTTCGTATGCGAACAAATCCTTCAAAACACCTGGATTTGCGGTGATATAATGCCAATACAATATCGAGTGAATCCTCAGTGATTGAGGGTTAGGAAGGTATGAAGTGATTCAATAAATCCTTCATCAAATGTGTTTTTATATTGTGTAAATGTCGCGAGCGATTAATCGTAACCTGAAATTAAATTTTATACGGGGTTTAATGAGAAACGGGAATGAGTTATTAATTGCATATCCATTTTAATGGATATGTTATAATATTTTCACGTGGTGGTGGAAAGGTTAAACCCGTTTTCCTATTAACAATTTTTCAACTGCCTATGATTATGAATTATGATTATATAAGTTATATTTTTAAAATGTTAATCCATTATTGGCATTATTATTCACAAGCATTTTTAGTATTTTATTTTTTTGCCTCATATTTAACAAAGAGTTTGATAAGATATAAATAGTAGTTTCGACTCCGGTCGTTTAAATAGACGTGCAAATGAAGGGTACATTCTATTTCTGTCTCCGTCACGCCTACGAAGTAACATTATCTTCCCTCTCGCTTCACTGTGTACCCTTGTGCACGCACCATACGCAGAGATTTTGTTCCCGATGGCCACTCTAGTATAATACCTCAATGCTACGAAACTTATCATTCCGTCCGAACTTAGTCTAAGGTTACGACGTACAATACAGGATTCGAACAATTTATATATTATTTATGCATATTCGTACATTTTTACGCACGACCTTCGAACAATCGTCTTCGTGTCTGAGTATACAGTAATCCCCTGAACTGCGGTGATCCTGCTTATCTTTAAGTCCAGAATATCATTATAATAAATACTTTCAGTTATTTCAGTCGTAAAAGTTACTGCGCTGCGGTTGGGAATGTTAGAATAGAATTCGAAATGAAGTAATCTGAGACAAATCGGACATCTTGCTTTTTCGACTGACGATATTATTGTCTAGTCTTTTGACGAGTCTTTGAATTTTGTGACTATACTGAAATCCTTCGATAAAAATATATTTATTTGAATAAGAAGAAAGATTATGACTAAAACACTGATAGTTTTGATACTGACGCGGCTATGTGACCGCACTGAAAGAGTTCTACGGCGCTCTATAATTGCTATCCAAATCCAAGCGAAAGACAGTAATTAAATAAATAAATACACCCAACAGTCACATATATAGACCACATCCTGACCCCACACTAATATCAAGTCTTGTGTCGTGGGTGAGAAATCAGAAAGTACGAGAGACTTTTCCGTCTCACAAACACCCAGTCCCGAAATAAATATTTGTGGGCCGCACAAACATTTCTCTCGGTGCGGGGATAGAACCCGCGGCCTCTCGTTTCGCTGGCGGCGTTTAACCGACTGCGCCACGGAAGCTGTCAAAGATATATAATACACCATAGGTTACAGTAATTCCCGGCATTCGGCGCCCTTTTGCACTGGCGCCCTAGGGCCGTCGCCCAACCGCGCCCTACCCTAACACCGGCTCTCATCATGTGATAAAATTGCCAAAACTACATGAATGACAGTAGTAACCGTGACGAATGCAGAGAGACAATTATTTTTAACAAATAATTAGAGATCTAGAGCATCCCGATATGGTATGGCAGGGTGGCCAAGTACGGATGGGATACGGTTTCGAGATAACAAGATCTATCCATCCATCCATCAGCCAAAGGAAGTCCACTGCTGAACATAGGCCTCCCCCAATGATTTCCACAGAGACCTGTTGGAGGCAGCCTGCATCCAGCGACGTCCCGCGACCTTTACCAGGTCGTCGGACCATCTTGTGGGTGGACGTAACAAGATCTATGCTCAATCAATACTGCGTTTACGAGTATTGTAATAAATTCAAGATCATATACCACAAGAATATATAAATACACCCAACAGTGAAAACTCACATACGTAATCTTTACCGTCATAAATATCAAGTCTGAGTCTCACAAACACCCAGACACAAATATATGTATATATATTATATATTTGTAATAAATACGAGTATTACATCTTTTTCCCAGTCGAAGTAGGCCCGCAGAGGTGCTACCAGTATCACTCACATTTTGCCTAGTGTGTTCCATCACACTATATGATACATCTTTCGCCATATCGGGCATAAATTCCTAACTCCAGGGTGATAATTAAAAGAAAAATCTAAAACACTTTTACCCGACCCGGGATACGAACTCGAGACCTCAGCGTTGTAATCGTACTGTACAACAGCGACGTCGAGGGAGTCAGCTTTTAAACTATTCCACAATTTAGAGCTACATTCGTCGAGCGCAGCGCGTCATCCCAATGTAATTAATACTTTCGCCGCAACATGAAATTAATAAGTACATTACTGATTAATATACGTATTCATTATGCTAAAAGCCTGGAGTGCAAACATGCGTGTAATATATTACATCGTTATTTTCTGTAACGTGTGTCTACTGTCTGTATCAGCCTATATACGTCCCACTGCTGGGCATGCGCCTCCTCTACAACCGTTAGTACGATTGAGAGGGATTAGGCTATATAGTCCACCATGCTGGCCTTGTGCGGGTTGGCGGACTTTACATACCATATATATTTTTTTACAAATCCCTAAGGTTGCATACCTTACGATATTTTCCTTCACCGTTACAGAGCGTTGTGATCTCAGATCACAACAAACAAGGGAGATATGGCATCGGAGCATGACGCTTGCGAACGCGTCTGGCCTCAAACAGGCCTGAAATCTCACACTTATCTTATTTTCCAACGCAATTTAATTTTTCTTATAAACAAAAACCATTGCTTGTTCAGTACAGTCATTTTTTAAGTTTAAGCTATGATAGCGCGCAATGGGTGCATGTTTCTACCGATACAGTCGTATTAAAGTCATTCTCGTGGTATCGCCGCTGGTCGCTTGCGTCAAATAGAGATGCGGTCTTATATGACTTTGCCAAGCGTATTGTCGATATTCTGTAAGTGTCGATATTTATTAACATTTCGAGCGTTTATAAAGTAGTATCTACTTGATTAATAATAAGAAATATTTATTTATTATACCATTAAAATAGAATATAGATTTGTCATTCTGAGTAAAATGTGTGTACATTTATTATTAGTCAAATTATTTGTAAATATTATATTATATTCATAAAAACGTGAAATTAATTTCTTCTATTTATTTATTTGTTTTAATTTATACATTCAATATTTTTGATTGGTGTTAAACATGGCATTCATATCTAAGTTACTGTTTCATATTCTGCATTTATAGTAACTAGACTAAATAAAATACAGGTACAAGAAACAGGTAACCAAGTTACGTCAACGACTTTTGACAGTTGTCGAGCTAACATCATCATGGCCAAAAAGCTCGAATGTTCTTTTCCAGACAACTCAAAAACTTATTTTGTCCACCTCACTCTTCGATCAAATATACACTAGATACAACATAAGCGCTTAGAAAATGGCACCAAAAAAAGAGTGCTTTAAGCACTCTTTTGCCTTCAGCCACGCACCGACCGTTGCTTCCAAAACGTCGCAGAACCTTAGACAATATTATGTGAAAAGCTACTTTAAGCTCCAGGAATAAGGTGGAATTTGTGTTAATATATTTGGAATATGTGATCTTTTTGTTTACTCTTTTTCATGTCATGCATCGGTGCCACTTTTTAACAGAACTTTTACAGGGAACTGTGTATCTGGTGTATATTTGATCGAAGACCTCACTAAACTCTTTATGTATTTTTCGATCCCTGACATAAAATATGCTAAAGATGCTTAGGAATGCTTTTGAAGCATAATATTTTGATGATAAAAATGGAGCCATTTTAAAAACTCCACTTAGAAATAAATTAAGAATAGGTCACATTTTCTTCAGAAACCAAATAATTAAAGTTCGTTTGGCGCCGCAATAATTTAGATACAGAGTAATTAGTGCCTTGACTTTGTGTAGTAATCTTAAAATTCCTAGTTTTAATGGGTAGATGGCACCGTCACCTATTTAAAAATTATAATTAGATATTATTGAAAAAAAATAAAAATAAAGATCTTTAAAATAATCAACATCGCCTCGAGTATATTACCGACATAGTACATTTATTTAATATTGTATAGACTACAGCATTTTATTTAATTAATATATGAGCATAAATCTGAGACAATAAAAATATATGTGTGATTAGTATTTTTTTTCTTAACAATAAGTCCAGTTGCATTGTGATACAAAATTTCATCGATACTTTTTATCGACACCAATCTGACAGCAAATTTAATCTCTAGTTGTCAATATCTGCTATATTTTGTTTCCATGGATACGGGGTGAAGACCCGTCCATTTTATACATCACGGTAGAAGAATTGAGTTGCCAGACTTGCTTTGTCCTTGCTTTTGACCTAAGATTCGAACCTGAGACCTCAGGGTTATAGTTGTACCATAGTACAACTATGCCACCAAGGTATAAATAGTATAAAGAAAATATTCATATTGAACGAATAATTCATAGTTTCCAAATTTTCTTATCATAATAGTGTCTATTAAACCACTATGCTTTGAACTCTAAAATATTTAAAGACAAGTCTGTTCCACGCCATTACTTTTTATTTCACATGCATTAATAATTTAACAGTCTGTCAATTTATAGCGATTGAGTTTGTCGACGACTGCTGCCAAAATTTTGACAAGGTCGACGACCTGTGATCACAGACATGAGTAGAACTAATGAAATGTCATCTTTGATAAATTATGGGCAACTATCGTAGAGTGGGTAAAATTTCATTTCCATACATATTGTATATCTGGTTGGGTTGGTTATATAACACTAATTGATTGTTTTTGGAATTAAACCCACTGTACTAGCAGTTCATATACGGTATTTCTATTCACATTCATCATCAGACACCATAACAAAAAAGTTATGCTTTTGAAAATAAAATAAAAACTTTTTTAAAAATTAAATTTTATAAAAACGTCACAAAAATTACAAAATAGCAATAGGGTAATAAAAAAATGACAAAAATGTTTTTGGCAGTACGGCTATATGCAATGCCTCCTGTGAGGATTGAACTCACGACCCCTGGTTTACGAGACCAGTGCTCTACCACTGAGCTAAAGAGGCTTATGAAATACTGTCAAAATAAATGGATATTATTCTTAGTTGAGACTAAACCATCCAAATATTGGTTATTTTATAATGTAATATTAACATAATGTCTATTGAATAGATGTAGTACCGATTAATAATATATTTTTTTTACAAAATGAAATTTTCGAGATATTTTTGAAACTTTTATTTGTGATTTATAAAAAGATTTTTGCTTTTATTTAATTTATCGTTTATACTTATAGCGATCGTTAAGCGGAATGTCGAACGCCCGCCTACTAGGTGGGCGGGCGACCGGGCTAAGTTTGCAGGAAGTCGCTGGATGCAGGCCGCTGAATTAACTTTAATTCATTCAGGCTATGTTCAGCAGTAGACTTCTTGATTCTAAATATGATGAAGCCTTTTTTTTTTATTGCGATGAATAGACGAGCATGCCGTTCGCCTGGTGGTAAGCGATACGACCGCTCATAAACAGTAGCAAAACCAAATAATACCTTGAATTACAAAGCAATGCTTGGCATTCCACTGCGCTCACCATCCTGAGACATAAGATGTTACGTCTCAATATGTCCAGTAGTTACTCTGGCTACAATGCCCTTCAATCCGAAACACAACAGTGCATTTACACTGCTGTTTGACGGTAGAAATAGACACTGCGGTGGTACCCACCCAGGTGGCCTCTCACATATGAGAGACCTACCACCAGTAGCCTTCTATATAAATGGAATTCGACGTCGATTAACCATAATTTTTGCTCTCATACTAGCGTCCGATTTTGCTGCTCCCTCTCAAATCCGTTATAAAGGGGTTGTATAATTAATTTTCCACGAGTGATGGTTCTTGCTCAATTGTTACCGGTGTTTTTCTATTAGATAGATACTCAATTGACACAGAATCGCACGGGTTCGATCTTGTCACAGAGATAAATTATAGTGCCCACTAATATAATATTATTGACATAATATGTTAGTAGTCTGGTTTCTCAAGATCAAAAAATCTTCCCTACAATTTTTTTTTCAGTTTTAATTTAATTCCCAATCTATTGAATGAATGAATCTATGAATCTAATACCAATGATGTAAATATTACTGTTGAGTCAAGCCTATCAGTCTCTGCGGTTAACTGTTTTAAAAAAGAAAGAAGAAAGAAAAACAGATTTGTCACAAAGAATACGACTCACAAAACATAAGGTAAAATAAAAACGAAAGAAAACAAAAAAAAAGCACCATACAGTCGAATTGAGAACATCCTCCTTTTTTTTGAAGTCGGTTAATAATGAGGGAGTTTATCCGTCGCAACGCTGTGAAACTTAGGTGACCATTCAGCATAAAATTGCATTGTGGCGCGAGCAACAGCATAACTTTGGTTTTCAATGAATTAAAGTTAATTAAACGCTGGTATTAGATAATTCTAACCTTTTTTAACATCGTCCATCCCTGTAGATACGTTATCTATGCAGAAGCCAGCTCTCTGTGCCTTATCTGCTATCTAGTGGCACCGAGCTAGGTGTTGGAACTGGGTCAAGCGCTCTTGGCCCTTACTTAGTGTAGATTTACTAATTTATTGAAGGACGTTTGTGCGCGACTGTTAGGATATCATTTGTGTACTGCCGATGTGTGGCTGCCATAAGTATTTGATGATGGGTGAGCTGCTTCTATTCGTGTAAAATCTTAAAGATTGCTATTTCTTTTATTTATTTATATTTTAAAACTTTATTGTACACCTAAAACTAACAATACAAAAAAAAAATGTACAAAAGGCGGTCTTATCGCTCGAGGCGATCTCTTACAGACAACCAACCATGGGATGGAGAAGATGGAACGACAGTTTTGGGGTACCATGAAGTGTACGAAAGGTTAATGGACATATACAAAGTATATAAACCTAATCAATATATAAATAAATATTATACATAGACATACGTATATAAATATTATAACTTATACTTACTTTCTTACTTTTTAAGATATTACATAGATTCATTTTTATTCTCTTTAATTTAAATTTTGTAGTCATTGTCAATGCTGTTCATTGATTAATTAAAAAAAAAAACAGCTTGTTCGCGGGAGTTTTACGAATTAATTTATTTCAAAGCGCTAGATTTAGCATTTCGGTTGAGGAGTGAGATTATGGGTGCCTAATACCCCTTTCCTCTTTCATCCTTTTTTGTCCGGCTTCCCTTCCGATTTGAAGAGTAGAAAATATATCTATAATCCAAATGTTGTGGATGTTATTGGTCGGTAGTGATCATTTACCATTACGTGAGCTGTTTGCTCGTTTGCCGGGGCTGTTGTATAAATAAAAAACGCACTTAAATAAATAATAAAATAAAATAGTTACACCCAACAGTCACATACATAGACCTGATCCCAAACTTAGATCGAGTCTTGTGTCGTGGGTATCGGGAACTACGAGAGACTTTTCGGTCTCACAAACACCTAGACCCGAAACAAATACACATCACACAAACATTATTTGGGTGCGGGGATCGAATCCGCGGCCTCTCGTTTTACAGCCGGGGTCTAACCAATTGCGCCATAGAGGCTAGCACTTAAAAATAATACAAGCAGAGTTATACCAATACACCTTTTCAGAATTTTATTACAAGTATTAAAGCGTATTTCACTCACATTTTATTATAGAAAGATATTGGTGATAACCATAATTCGATGTTTGATCACGTCTATAACAATAAAATTATGAGTGCTCTAATACGAAACTTTAAAAACTGCAATAAATAACTATATCAATAAACATTAATAGAAGTATACCGGGTATATCAAGACTGCTACCGAAAACGAAGCCGGGTGGTAGATTTGGTGACTACAAACATTTTTTTTTGCGATTTTTTAAATATCCTCGATTTCGGGTGGTAAATTCATAGTTTTTGCTAAAATAATTTTTAACCCTTGCGTACCATAGTATCAATAAATAAAAAAGGGTGTACACTATTATTTAGACAAAAACAAAAAGTATTTACCACTCAAATATGACGATAGAAAAAAAAATAACGAAAAAATTCTTCGCTATTTTTTGCAAAAAAATTTTGTTCCGTTATATTTGTAGTCACTAAAACTACCACTCGGCTTCGTTTTCGGTAGCAGTCTTGATATACCCTGTATAGTGGGCAGAATTGATTTGTAGGTCTAGTGGGTCCGATCTTCAGTTTCAAAAATAGTTCAAGTATTTCATCCGAAAACGAGATTGGGGAATTTTGAGTCACATTGGTAGCCTAATACAAAAGGTAAATCAGATTTTATTATTACAGGATATGCGTGAATTTGGTGATCCATTACTTTTTAAAACTATAAAGGAGAATGCCCATAGTAACGGTAAAAATATAGTAGATCCCGATACCGATATTTTTTTTTATTATTTTTTTTTATAGCCTAGACTGTGTCCCACTGCTGGGCAAAGGCCCCCCTTTGTCATTCCACTTGACACTGTCCTCGGCGAGCTCTTGCCATTTTGGCTCGAATGCATCCTACTCGTTTTTCCACCGCATCTTTGGTCTTCCGCGTTTTCTCCGGCCATTCTCAGGAATCCAGCTTGTAGCAAGCCTGGCCTAACGGTTTGGATGCATTCGAGTCACATGTCCCGCCCAGTTCCACTTAAGTGAGGCCGCCTTGCGCCCGACATCCACAATGCGAGTTTCCGATACCGGTACTACTTAAAATTAATTGGAGCGTTTTTATGAGTTGTCCTTAAACGTGTTTCTGTTTTATCCCGGGCGACAGGTTCACATTTTACATTTTGTTCACAGAGCCGAAGATAAAAACATATTTTTATTGGACTTCAAGTTAATTTCTCCAAGATCCTCTTTTTCCTTATCCTCTTCTTTGGCCTCGGTCGCAATTATGTTTATATTTATTGAAAATATATATTTTTCCTTACACAAAAAAGTAGATTTCATCCAGGGATAAAAATCTTCGCACCGATAAGTTTCATAGTAAAAAGGGTATTCTTCTTTGAAATGTATTTGCTAGCTATTTTCGGAATAAAGTAAATAATGATAATATTTGTATGTGAAAATATTCAGAGTAAGCAGTTTTCTGTAAGGAATCGAACGTATGACTTCATGGTTTACTTCCAATGTCCATGGCCGCTAAATTAATAACAGAATACTATATCTATACAAGATATAATTAATATATCGTAATTCTTTATGCGGTAATCAAATAATACCGCACGCGCATGATCTTTCATACAAGCAAACAATATTATTGACGTAGCTCTTGAACCAAATGACGCTTCAACTCCGCAATATATAAGACCTTCGATCAAATATACGCTAGATTATAAGTAACGGCCTAAACGGCAAGAGAAATAAGCGTGTGGTTTTATTTGATTTTAGTATGGTCCAAAAACAATAATGCATAAAATTCTATGTTTATAGAAATAAGGTTTATTGTTTTATATTTTACTAGCGGCTTGACCCAGCTTCGCTCGGGTGCATATAGATTGCTTTACAATAATATGTACGTATTAAACATATAAACCTTCCTCTTGAATCACTATCTATTAAAAAACTCGTATCAAAATCCGTTGCGTAGTTTTAAAGATTTAAGCATACATAGGAACAGAGAGAGCGACTTTGTTTTATACTATGCAGTGAAGAACTAATAATTGTAATTTAAGACTATTTGCTACATCTCGTGGTTCAAAATTCAAATGTGTAAGTATAAGCAACCTCGGCCGCTTCTGGCGTGTGATTTTGTTCCGAACCCTGTATGTAATATATTTGATCGAAGAATAAGACTGACAATATACTTTACTTATACTCGTATTAAACTTTTTTTTTAGAGGCAGAGTCAAGAAATACTATACGAGTAGATAAACAGCCTAGGCGCTATTCACATGGGCACTATTTCAACGCGCGTTAGAAACAACGTTGCAATGAAACAAATGTAAATACGTTAATTTGTGCATACGAAGGCGATTTTATAACGCAGCGCTTTTTTTATAGAGCGCCGTCGGATTATGGACGTTGAGCGCTGGACGTTAAATTTTCCATTTCATATGAACATAAATATTGGGAACGGTTAAAAACCAAAGCAAAAAGTCAAAGGCGACGCTTTTTAAGCGGAACCTTAGACTGGGCAATATATACTTTGGTTTTAGATGCTGGGTCAAGAAATACTATTAAGAATTCATTTACAGTTTAATCCCACTGCTAACAACCTCGTTCGTAACAAGCAACATGAGGCGCGCGCATGGGCGCAAGGTTTCTGAATTGTCAGAATGTGTGTTGTTGTTGTCAGAATTTAAAACTTTGTTAGATTTTACAGTTATATTGATATGTACTAAAATGTCTATTATAACTTACGATAATTATGTTATTATTTATTATATATTCTTTAGCATTTTACTTTTTTGAGTATTTCGATTTACCATATCCAGGAATAGTGGCAATGGGCAGGGCACATAGCGCGTAGATCTGATGACCGATGGGGTCGGAAAGTGCTCGAATGGAGGCCGCGTAGCGGAAAGCGCAGCGTTAGACGTTCATCCACAAGATGGTCCGACGACCTGGTAAAGGTCGCGGGACGTCGCTGGATGCAGGCTGCCTCCAACAGGTCTCTGTGGAAATCATTGGGGGAGGCTTATGTTCAGCAGTGGACTTCCTTTGGCTGATGGATGATTTCGATTTGCAACTCTTTATACAAGGTGATCCATGCTCCAATTCGTGTCAGTATGGTGAAAACCTCGCCTCATCTCGCATCCTAAATAGAAAATACGTTTGAGGAAGTTTGCTAGACAATAGTAGAACATCTGTTTTCCTTTTCCAACACAATGTGACAGAAATAAGACGAAATTAGGCCAAATAAAATTCGCCTCAAATCGTCTTCGCTTTAAGCCCTCATAAGCAAAGCTCTGACACGAGTGAATAAGTGGCCATTATAGGTCGCAGTGTCCCTGTATATTTAATCAACTCCCGCCGTTCTACTCACAGTATCGTAAAACGCGCCAATTTGTGGCGTAGTAAAATTTTTACTACCTTATAAGTTCGGGCCTGCTGTTTATACTTTTGTTTCGATTATGGTGATATTTTGTCAAGATTTTTTTTTTCTTATTTTGCAATGAATGGCGAGACGAGCATGCCTTATGAACAGCCATCATTATCATGTTTGGCATTCCACTGCGCTCGCCATCTAAGACATAAGATGTCAAGTCTCAATATGTCTATTAGTTAACGGAATTACAAAAACTAGCTTTACCTACCACAAAAACATATTTTTCAAACAATATATTCCCTGTGTTAGAAGTCCAGTCACAGCAAGTCCATTGGTAAAGGTCCCTTCATATCTAAAAACAATTATCCAAATCGCCTAATTTCACGGCCACTTTACGTTAAGCAGTGCACGAGATTAATGAATGTATCGGGTCGTTAGCGCGGATCACTGTCGGTGACAACTGCTTCTGTGGCTAATTTGCGCATGGATCATTTTTGTACTAGAGTTTCGTTTGTTTATTTTTAAAGAGTTTTATTTTATAGATCTTCTAACAGACTTAAAAAATACATTAACGACGATAAAGGCGTATGTACGATATACAGGTTTAATAATTTAAAATAAAAAGAACGAAGAAGTTTGCATTTCGCTTCATGGTTGTAAAAAGTAGGTGACTCAGCAAAAATGTTGCGCTACGCTGGTTTCCAGTGAATATGTATAATCGGTTCAGTTATGTCCTTGTTGTTTACAATTTTCTAAAACAATATTGATAGGGTTTGAATCAGGTTTGCGTTGACTTTAAACATCGACACAAGTGTATCAAGATACTATTCTTGAGAAGATAGTTAACACCCTTAACAACACCATGTTAAACAATCAAGAATGGTCCTTTTATCCATCCAATCTGGGTTAGAAAAGAATGTTACGGACTTCAGGGCTGAAGACTGGCCGTCATCTAGTACTGATCTTAATCCACTAGATCACGATTTATGGTCAGTTTTAGAGAGTAAGGCTTGTTCTAAACGCAATGATAATATGGAGTCCCTAAAACCATACGATTGGCTGTGAAGAATTTTCCCTTAGAAAGATTGCGTGCTGATATTGTTAACTGGCCTCAACGTTTAAAGGATTGTATTACAGCAAATGGAGACCACTTCGAATAAGCTTTATATGTTTTTAATAGTTTTATATGAATGTATTTGTATTATATTGTATGCAAGTTTATTATAGTATATAATATATATTTTATTTATTATTTTTGTAATTATACATATTTTACCAATATATACAGAGTAAATTGTTATCCAACAATAGTAAACTATGACATCATAGACACTATAAAGTTTCTTTATAATTTATTCAAGTACTCAGCATTAAGAACACGACTTTAAAAGAGGCATTGCTTACTCACGTAGTATACCATCCATATTCTCGGTAGGAAGGTATCAGGTGAATAAGTTTCGTCCGCATCAAATATTATAATTATCCGCCAACCCACACTAGGCTATCGTGGTGGTCTATATGGCTCAACTATTCTATAGTATTCTCGACTGTAGAGAAGGCTCATGCCCTGCAGTGATGCATGTAAGGTCTGATACATATGTGCCAATTACTATAGATTGTTACAAATGATGTGACGGTGTGTTTATCGGTTTAGTGTAGAGTAGTAATTCCAAATAACATTTTCTTTTCTGATACTTACATTATAGGGTTATTATCTAACCTTGTGGATAGAGATCCTAAAGTGTTGGAATTAAAAACAAAATAGACTGCGAAATGCGCTTATCTGAGAAAATTACCAATAAAAATTGCTTAAAACGGGGAGGACAATAATATAAGATAATAGCGCTAATCAGAAAGGTTTATGTTTTTAAATTATATGGCTATTATATATCTCATGGTTATTTTTCAGGCATCAGATTAAGTGAAGAAAACGAAAACAAAAACAAACTTTAGGGGTCCTGTGGGAAACAGAAAGCATCTAGGGGCTTAGTACAATCGTCACCAGACTAAAATATTATGACCATTATCGAACATTCGATACTGCATTCGAAAATCAAATTATATTTTTTTTTATATTTGACATGTATACGTTGACAATAAACATTTATTTGCGACAAATAAATGGACAAAAGACTCGTTTTCAGCATAGTGTATTCCGAATTTGAAAGTACAAAAATGTTCGGAAATGCTCTTGTTACGAACAATCATGTTGATTTTTAGTTGATTGATTAAATTGTTCGGATTTGTTTAACTAGAACATTTTGCGTTTCGTTTGTTGTCGTTTTATAAAATATGTTTTCGTAAATTTATTATTTATGTGTATTATATGAAAAGTGCGTGGTGGCCTGTTGGTAAACGGACCAGACGCGGCTGCCAACATGTTCACGGTGGTCGCGGGTTCAAATCACAGGGCACATCTGACTTTTCGGAGTCATGTGTATATTGATAGTCAATCACCACGCACTAAAACGGTGAAGGAAAACATCGTGAGGAAAACCTGCATACCATACCGGTTTATAAGAATTTCTATGGTATGTAAGTCCGCCAACCCGCACTAGGCCAGCGTGGTGGACTATATAACCACTCAATCATACTGTCGATTGTAGAGTAGGCTCGTGCCCTGCAGTGGGACGTACATGGGCTGATACAGATACAGATTATATGAATATGGATTGATGCTGGGAAAATTGAACTAAGGTTTTATATGGTGAAGCGGCTTTTCCATGAACAGTTTAAAAAGTCGGACGCGTTTAAAGTCATGTATCGTCTTACAATAAAGACGACTAGATTCCGTGTGAACGAGGCCTAAAGGCTCGACTACATAAATGTTTTTTGAATTATTTTACATTACTACTCCTATTGATTATTGCGTGATGTTATTTAGTTAGTTTCTTGATAAATGGGCTTTACAACACTGAAATAAATTATAAAATTTCCTACCACCTACCTAATACTTCCCAAGATTCAAACAAACATACTCTAGAGTTCCATATGATAAAATATAGACACTTATGGCCCTATTCAAAGACAGTTTTAAAACCTATATTAGCTATCGAATATAGCGTGTTCTGTCCTCAAACTAAATAAAAAAACTCCTTCGAAAAGGACAAAGCATTCCTAAATTGGTTTTAAAACTGTCCATCTATAAGCCCGTTAAATAGTAAGCTGAAAACATATGGAAATTAAATATTAAATGACTTACCCGATGACAGCTGAAAACTGCGTCCTTGTTCAGATGCTGTTGTTGGATACCGGACTGAAGAGTGAAGGTCACTCGTTCGTTTCACAGACTTCTTGGCGTTGAAGTCAAACTTGTTTTCATGATTCACAAATTTCAACACTTTTAGATTACTTTGTCATTCACGAATATTAATTTTGATTATACTATCGAAAGAACAACACTTTGAATGGCAGTATTACTATTTACAACAAATTACACCGCGGATAACCGACACAGTGAGAGCCTCAACGACGTCCGACGTTGTCGGAGGCTCGGTAACGACTAAACTATTATTGCACCACTGGAGGGTTTATATACCCTGATCAGTCGCAAAATCACAGATACCCTCAACCCTTAGTTGTTAAAGTACCCTACAATTATTTTTCATCGACAAGTACTATTTATATTTTACATACCGGCTGGTCCGACTTCGCAGACATTTCTTGTTACAACTCCACACCAGAAAAGTCTCATTTCTCCTGTCAACTTTTGTATGTTTCAGTTCAAGCTAAGTATAACATCGTCTTCATTACTTTCTTTCTCATTCTATCGGCTATTTTTGACTCAGCTTTATAATATCCTTTCTTGGTTTTTTTGAACCTTTTAAGAGGAAGAATGGATAATTACTGCGTATCATCTTTCATCGTTATTTTTCATTATATTTCATTGTTGACGCAGCATATGCAATAGACATTTTTTTCCCTGTATTTTCAATTTATTTAAATAACTTTCACTCCTTTTATTCCTAGGATAATGTTATATAGCTTATATCTTTTCCCGATAAATGGGCTATCCATCACTAAAATAATTAAACAAATTGAACCTGTCGTTCCTGAGAATCGCAGGTTCAAAGAAACAAACTCTTTAAATTAATAATATTAATATAGCATAATAAAAAATATGCGGAAAATATTATATTCACTGCACATTTGTTTTGTTCTTGTCTCTTCACACCTGGCTCTTTGAAGGTGGTAGAGCCATACCATAGTGACTTGTGACTTGAATAAGCTTGGACGTTTGAAATGGTACCACAGTCTTACAGAAAACTGATATGTATCGTAAATTTATTATCGTAAAGGCTTTATTATCGTGTTTCATTCAGTGCAAGATTGCCGTAGATCCAATACTCCTCCCAACGTCTCGCCTTCTTTCCTTAAAAGTCCCTTTTCAATCAGAAAGTTTAAGGAATAACGCATCTAAGACCTACTTGCTATAAATGTCTACGAGCTGCGTTCATCACTAAGATGTTTATAAATTATGTTCGTGTTTATAAATAAATGTTTTCCCTGACAACTGTAACACGCTGTCTTTACACAAAGCATATTTCACGTCATTACCAGAACAATAGCACATAGATTACACAGAATGAAATGACGTGTCCTTTTAATAAAACTATAATCACATCTGCAAAGAAGGAATGCAAATTGCACGGATCCAGCGTCATCTCAGATGAAAATGAGTTTTAAAATAAATGCACGGACATTTTTAAGGCACGACCGTTCCCGGAATGATTCCCGTAATGAACACGGGATTTCTTTAGTCATTTTTCGCGGCCTGATTACGAGTTTGTGGATAGTGAGAGCAATTTATATGAACGTTGGAATTTTGTTTATTTCAGTAATTTTACTTGTGTGTATTTCTTGTTTAAGGTTTTCGGAGTTGTGTAATGCGTTTAAGCGATAAGTTAAACGTGATGTAAATTTGAAAGGATAAAATTTTTGCATTATTATTTATGACTGATCCGTGTTACACCTACAAAAGCACAAAAGTTGTTCTTTGTTTACTTAATATTTGTTGCTGTCTAAGTTTGAATATTGTTTATAATGTTATTTTAATTTAACTCTAAAATAAGTTATTAATTATATTTTCATTCTTGGTTAGTCCGCTTTTAGGTTATTGTGTCATCTGTTATTTTTAGTATTTATTTTATTTGTAACGACTAGGTAATTACTCTAAGGTAACGACTGAACTACTATTTACTACTATTCTACTATGTCCTCTGTAATTTATTGTGCCAGTAATAAATATTCTTTCTTTCTGTTACATTAATCCGCTAAAGAGGCTAACCCATGGCTAACCCAATCCTAAGCCAACTATAACCTTCAAATCCAGGACATAGTCAAAGAGTTGGTCGCTCTCCAAAAACAATATTAAATTTTAAGATAAAGAATGAATGAAAAAAAATAGTACATAGTATATAGTACATGTACGATACAAATCCTGCTTAGTGCTTCTTACACCTTATTACATGTCCTAAGTCAAAATTAGCGTCTGCAGCTAGGTCGTCTGTAGGTTAAAATTATTAAGCATCATCAGCGGCCGCCAGCGCCTAATGGAACCGCCTCATCGGATTATACTCGTTACCAACCTCATTAGTGATATTACTCACATCGCGTATGGGTGGTAAGAATGAGTTGGGATAGAAAAAAACTTGTAGTGGTGGAATTTTTTTGTAGTGATATAAAAAAGTTCCTTAAGCTTAAGAATATGTATATTCGACTTCGGGTAGACCAGCATGCATATGGTTATTATGGATTTGATTTTGATTTCAGATAGGTATTCCTAAGTTATAAATAAATAAACACACCCAATAGTACATACAAAGTCCTGACGCCACACTAAGATCGAGTCATATGTATCAGAAACTACGAGAGACTTTTCGGTCTCATCAACATCCAGAACCGAAGAAACCACCTGTAGATCACACAAATATTTGTCTCGGTGCGGGGATCAAACGCGCAGCCTCTCGTTTCATATTCAGAGTCTACCTAACTGCTGCACGGAGGCTGTCAATCAATAATTTTCAAGAAGCTTATACCCAAATGGAGATTGCCCACGATTGGATGGAATTTGACCTTGAATGACGTTGCTGTTGCCTGCTATCCTTTTCTTTCGAGTGACAATGAATGAAAACGACTTTTTGTGCATTCAAGGTCAAATTTTTGTGCTTCACTTTTATATACGGAATGCAATCTCCATTTGGGTATAAGCTTCTTGATAATTTTAGTCAATCAGGTTGTCAGTAAATTATTTTACTCTAACTTCAATCAATGCTTTTAGTAGGTTAGATTGTGTCACTTCTATGAACTCTACCAGCGCGAGAAAAGAATCGGCATGCTGATATTAAAAATATATTTAACACTGAAGAATTACATCCACCTTAATATGGTCAAAGGGTTATTTTCCCATGAGAATGCAAATAAGATTTCAAAACGCATAATCTCCTAGGAAGGAGAAAGTTGGGATACTTTGAAGGGTAAAAACTGTTACTTAACCATACACAATACACATAGGTACGACACTTTCGAAAACCAATTTCTTCGATATATTACCATAATGTTCCTACTCTGTTGAAATGTGTTTGTTTACATCGGCAGATATTTCGATATAGAAGAAAAGTTCTCGAAGGTTTTTACTCTGTTTGATATTGGTTGAGTGTCCCGTTTCGCGTAAAAAATATTTAATTTTTCTTCAAGGCTTTTTCGATGAGTATTGTTTTTATAAAGAAATTCTTTGCTCATTGTTTTAGTGATAAAGAGTGAGGGGTTTGGTTTCTAGGTCAATGATCCGTTGGGTAAGTTTGATTTAAGTAATACGATTTCTGCCTTAAATGCTTGAAGTAATTAAATTGTAAGAAGTTATTAATACCTAGTAGCTTGTAAGGAATTCTATTGTAAGTTGACTGGATATTCGTGTCTCAGACGGTTCCCCATTGAAAATCACCGCTTTGGTACTGTTTATGCCATACTGCAGCATAAAGCTGAATGGGCCATTTTCGGCGCATAAGTAATTAAGAATAAGTGATATATTGTTGCATGTCAATGTTTCTATCCTGTTGTTTTTATTTATTTTTTTACTGATGTTTACTTGCGCCTTCAATAAATGTCTTTTGTTATACATATATCTAAAATTTTAATTAAATTAATATTTATAAACGTATGCTCCACAAGATTATGGCGTGGGTATCAAAAATTTAATTCTCTGCAAGCCCACACGGTGAGGAATTTATGTTGAATATACAACCGTATGGAAACCCATGATTGTGATCTAAGCTCAGCAGTGGACTTTTTGAAGAAAGAGAAAGAGATACAAACTTATTCGAGGATATATAGACATCTATATAAGAATTTCCTTGGTATGTGAAGTCCGCCAACCCACACGCAGGCAGTGTGGACCATGGCCTAAGTCCTCTCAATCGAACTCTTAGTTTCAGATGTGTACTCTACAGTGGGCGATTATGAATTTATACAGTAGTTTTGCATAATTAAATTATTATACCAAGATCCTGAAAAGTTTCAGTTGCCACTGCGCCAGTCCGTACTAACATTAAAAATCCATTAGTCAACACTTAAAACGTGAAATTTCGTCAAAATTCAATTTGAAATGAAGAAGCGTAGTTTATCTGGCGCCGGAGCCTTGTAAATATTTGCGTCCTTGCTACAGATTGAGCCGGATCGAACGAAAGATTTGCTTTGCGATAAAATCCGGGCCCTTGCTTGACAGAATTAGACGTTTAAATACGTCTTAGTAGGTCTCGGGTAGACGGAGTTTGCACAAGGTTTATCTGCGGGGTTATATCAATTTTTATACAAAGTGTTTTTTTTTTCGGTTTCACGGAGTAGTGTCTGGTGGAGGGTTAAGTTGAATAGGAGGGTAAATTAAATGAATTTGATGTTAAGTGTTAAAATCGCAATACAGTATCCGTCCGTCCGTGAGATATATAATTAAATATAATGGTTGTTTAGAAGAAATCGCGGTAAGCGATAATACAGTAAATTGTCATCTTTTTTTAAACGAGTTTTGTTATATTTTTTTCTTATTATTATATGTTATTTTCAATAAACAATTCATAAATAAATATGTTTCTCTGATGGAGCACTGTTTCATAGGAAACCGACGTGAAGCGATAGTTTTGCTGTCGCGTTTCGTTCGGTCAGTGGGATGGCCCAATGTCCAATCCCCTTTCCTCTTCCCATCGTTTTTTCTTCTCACTCCCGATTTGATGGTCTGGCAACATCTCCATGATTCAAGGATTGTGGCTGTTGATGGGCGGCAGAGATCACTCACCATCAGGTAAGCATTTTATCTCTGCAAGACATATGAAATAATAAAAAAAAAAACATCTACAGGACTTCCATCACACTGGATATCAATTTGTGTCATCACATACCTTAAGTTAAATCAAAATATATCTGAAGGATACCGTAACTTAATAGGATATAAAAAATGAAATCTTTATTATCTATGCTTTATCAGAATTACAATAAGAAATATTTGCCACACTAGGCAATGCCTCTCCTATGGTCATCAAGAAAAAATAGCTACGTGTTATAGATAAGTATAATAAGATATTTTACACTTCACTAATTATAGTAGACTGTAAAACAATCTTAAAATTAAGCTATAACTAATTATTGAAGTAGGTGAAGATCAAAACGCAGAATAGGACTTCGATTATAGAATAAATCTTTTAGTACCTAACCTAAATAACTTGCGTAATGATCATAAATAATTCATCTATAAAGTACACTCGAATCTCCGTGAAGTTGTAGAAACTTCAAGTCACTTCTCATTGTTTGTCCACTCCCGACATCGAATCATGTTGCCTCGTCATTCAGCAAGATATAAGATTGTGTAAAACTAAAGTTCTTAGTATCTGACTAAAGGCCTTATTCATGTAGTTTTAAAGCTTATTTCAGTTATCGAATGCTGTTTTCTTCGCTCATATTGAATCCAAAAGTCGTTGAAAAGGGACAAAACATTTGATAACTAAATAATTTTACTGTCTATGAATAAGGCGGAACAGGCAAGCGAAATGTCGGACGCCCGCCTACAAGGTGGACGGACGATCTGGCTAAGGTTGCAGGAAGTTGCTGGATGCAGCCCGCTTCCAACAGGTCATTGTGGAGATCCTTGGGGGAGGCCTATGTTCTGCAGTGGACTGATATGATGATGATGATGATGATGATAAATCAGGCGGTAACTTTCCAGCGATCTTATGGCGTTAAATAAATTAATTACAAACATAAAAATGCAAAAAATATAAAGTTAATAAAAAAAATATAGGTATAACATTCCTTGATCTTCAGCGGAAGGTTTTAATATAGTCAGACAAACAAATAATCAGGTCACTTGATAGTAATTGATCTGTGTCTTCCATGAACTTCCATACCGCTAATAACTGTGTTACCTTTATGAAACATGATAAAATCGGGAGGGTAGCGGAAGGAAAAACGAAGAGATAAGGAAAGTAGTACTGACACTGCTATCTCCAACAATCGGCAGTGGTATAGAAAAAAATGGTCTAAAAATTTTGTTTTTTATCTCTATGAATGGCGAAACGAACGTGCCATTTGCCTAATGGTAAGCAATACGACCGCTCATAGACAGTAGCATAACTAAATCACACCATGAATTACAAAGCAATGTTGGGCGTTCTACTGCGATCCCCATAAGATGTTAAGTCTCAATATGTGCAGAGTTACTCTGGCTACAATGTCCTTAAAACAAAAGAACATTACGTTTCTGTATTCTGTATCAGCCCATATACGTCCCACTGCAGGGCACGGGCCTACTCTACAATCGACAGTACGATTGAGAGTGGTTAGGCCATATAGTCCACCTCGGTGGCCTAGTGCGGGTTGGCGGACTTACATACCATAGAAATTCTTATACACCGCTATGGTATGCAGGTTTCCTCACGATGTTTTCCTTCACGGTTTTAGTGCGTGGTGATTGACTATCAATACACACATGACTCCGAAAAGTCAGTGCGTTTACACAAATGCAAAAATATAATCGGTACTTAATTCCTACTCTTAAAATAATACATAAAAATAAATTGATTGTGTATCAAAATAAATCTATTGAATGTATTGTTAATATTTTCAATTTCACGTCGGGCGGTTTAAGCTGATAGTTTGATTATTTGGTCTGTTTGAGTTATGAATGGTGTTTTATTGTTTGAAGCCTTTAAATATTAACCAATATTTATTACTATTATTTTAATAAGTATTTAGGAATATGTATGTGTGAGGTAAATTAATGAATTATTGTAAGACAATGCTTGTGACATATATTACCGAAGTTTCTACTTCTTCCGCCAAATAGCACTAGTGTAAATGCACTGTTGTGTTTCGAAAGAAGTATATTGTAGCCACAGTAACCACAGAGTACATTTTACATACTGAGATAACTACTGGTTATATCATATATTGACACACACCACGCACTATAACGGTGAAGGAAAACAAGGTGAGGAAACCTGCATACCATAGAGATATGTATGAATTTTTATTGTAAAGTCCGCCAACACGCACTAGGCTAACGTGTTGGACTATATGGCCTAACCCCTCTCAATCATATTCTCGATTGTAGAGGAGGCTCGTGCCCTGCAACGTGACGTATATGGGCTGATACAGATAGCCTTAACTTTGTCAATAACAAGGCCTTTGTGGAGTTAACTTAGAAGATATAATCAAAGTAACTATTTGACATTAAAATCCTCGAAATAAGGCAATAATTATCTTAAAAACATTTTTGAAAACTTAAAGTTTATCTATTTTTAAATCGTGCGTGGTGGCCTGTTGGTAAACAGACCAGACGCGGCTGCCAATATGTTCACAGTGGTCGCGGCTTCGGATCCCAGGGCACACATCTGACTTTTCGGAGTCATGTGTGTATTGATAGCCAATCACCACGCACTATAACGGTGAAGGAAAACATCGTGAGGAAACCAGCATACCATAGCGTTTCTATGGTATGTCAAGTCCGCCAACTCGCACTAGGCCAGCGTGGTGGAATATATCGCCTAACCACTCTCAATCATATTCTCGATTGTAGAGTAGGCCTGTGCCCTGCAGTGGGACGTATATGGGCTGATACAGTACAGTATTTTTAAATCGATTACAGTTTTTTCGCAGATGTAAAATTGTCTGAGTCGTCATATTGTGTTTGACCTATTTTGATCATATTGAATTCGGGGTTTACAAAGAGCTTACCAAGCGTCCCGGATTTATTTTTTCAAGTCAATGGCTTGGCTTCAGACGGTAGGCAGTGTTATTTGTTTTGTTTCGTGATCCTTTATATATTGGGACATGTTTTGTATTATCTTTATTTTTATTAAATTTTCTTTTACAAGCAAGAATTTTCAAAATCGTTGCGTGCAAACTAATTTCAGCTCCACACGTCACATTATGATGACACTTCTGTGGGTACGATGGGTTTTCCACGGCGTATTTTGGTCGCTTGTCAGTCGGAAAAACAACTTAACTATGAACACACACGTAACTTCGAAGTCGCGAAAGTTATCCTATCTTACTCTAAATATCACCTCTATTACTAAATTAAAACGATGAACGGCAAGATTAACTCTAAAAGTGAAATTAATACCGACAATGCGCAAACTTCGGCAAATGGCTCCTAATATTGCTGTTTATCGCAATTTGATATTCAACTTGGCTTATCTGTTTTCGTTATTTTGGCAGTTCTAAAAGTATGATGGTAAAGTTTTGTCATAATATTGATCATGTAAAATGATACTGTACCATTTGGTAATTAGGACAACGGGAATAAAATGGAGGGAAATATTGTTACTCAACCTTTTTCTCCCTTCAGCTATTGCAAAATTGACAGCTTCCGTAGCTCAGTTGGTTAAAAGGCGATCCAGCTGTAAAATGCATGGTGAAATGAGATGCCGCGGGTTTGATCCACACAACGAAACAATGTTTGTGAGACCGATAAATTTCTCGTAGTTTCTGATACCCACAACACAAGACTCGATCTTAGTGTGGGGTCAGGACTATGCATTAACATGCATAGTCCAAGCAAAAACATAAATAACTAGAACTTTCAATGCCATTCACTTTTTAATTAATGTAAAATATTATTATGTTACTAGAACAATAACAGTAAAGAGATTTAATGAAGTAAGTTTTTAAGCCTTAGTTTAAAAATGCCTACACATGATACGGACACGGTCCGACACAGGAACACCTAAGAGTTCTTACGGAACATATTCCGTAAGAACTCTTAGGTGTATTTTTTATTAGTATTATCCACTGCTGAATATAGGCAAGAATTTATATAAAGATCTGTTGGAAGCGGCCTGCATGCAGCAACAAACTGTATGATAATATTGATTAAACATTTTTGGCCAACGTACTTATAAGTGTACCCAGGGCCATAATTAATTTTGCATAATTGAAATGGTGGGCTTTGTCAGTTGATTACAGCAGGAATTTGTTGATTTTGTCATGTGTGCCATGGCCTTCCGGAAAACTGAAAAGTTGGTGATTGAGTACCAACCTAGTGAGATAATAGGAAATAATAATCTTTACACTCTGTAGTGTAGGTATCCAGCGATCCCAATATCCCTACAATTAACACGGGGCGGCGATACGGTGGCGTAATAGGGTTGTGTTCAAGATTCGATTTTGAGCAGTATGTAATGGTTCCTAAGTATCGATTATAAAAAGCTTGAATTAGAAAACAGCATCAAAATTGGATGTTTGTGTTGACTGGTGGTAGGTCTCTCATATGTGAGAGGCCATCTGGGTGGGTACCACCGCAGTGTCTATTTCTCCCGTCAAACGGCAGTGTAAACGCACTGTTGTGTTTCAGGTTGAAGGGCATTGTAGCCAGAGTAACTACTGGACATATTGAGACTTAATATCTTATGTCTCAGGATGGCGAGCGCAGTGGACTGCCAAGCATTGCTTTGTAATTCAAGGTGTTGTTTGGTTTTGCTACTGTTCATGAGCGGTCGTATCGCTTAGCATCAGGCGAACGGCATGCTCGTCTCGACATTCATAGCAATAAAAAAAAAATGTAAAATGGCTGAGATATTAATATTTTGAATAGTGCGGTGGGAACATTCATTCTCTCCTTCGTATGCGTATCTTACGAAAGATGACGCAACGCTGTGCATGTCTTATTTATGTTTTTTTCTGATTATGATTGATATTCCATTTCAGTAATGAGCCTAAATACTCAACAAAATGTTCGAATCCTATATCGTACGTCGCATCCATAGACTGAGTTCGGAGAAAATGATGAATACCATAGAGAATAGTGTTGATTTTTATAAGTGGAAAACTTATATCTCACTTCAGATGTTGAACATCCAAGCATTCTAACTTCTTGTCGGATCATATAGTAACCCCTCTGTTATGAGTCTTCAGATCATTCGGACTTTTTTTTTATTGCTATGAATGGCGAGACGAACTTGCCGTTCGCCTGATGGTAAGCGATATGACCGCTCATAAACAGTAGCAAAACCAAACAACACCTTGAATAACAAAGCAATGCTCGGCATTCCACTGCGCTCACCATCCTGAGACATAAGATGTTAAGTCTCAATATGTCCAGTAGTTACTCTGGCTACAATGCCCTTCAATCCGAAACACAACAGTGCATTCACACTGCTGTTTGACAGGAGAAATAGACATTGCGGTGGTACCCACCCAGATGGCCTCTCACATATGAGAGACCTACCACCAGTATTAATAATTGCAGGAAATTTAATAAACTGAAATATACACATAAAGTGAACTGCCTGCACACAGCCTGGAATTTCAACCCAGGATCTTACAGCTCATAGTCCATACACTCACTTGACCAACGGCAATTTTTACATTCGTATTTAAAACGGGAAATCTTTAAGTACAACAATCTCAATTGTAAACCAAAGACAAATACATCTGCATGCGTATGCGGCGCAGCTTGAGTGTCCATTATGTATTTTACACTTGTACATTATGCGTTGTTTATGCAAATTTCATATTTAAATAGCCTTCGTTTGGTTGTATGACTTGGGAGTTGAGGGCAGGTGGTGGTACCTAGTTTTACCATTTTGAAACGTCTATAGCCCATATATATCCCACTGCAGGGCACGGACTTCCTCCACAATCGAGAGTACGATTGAGAGTGGTTAGGCCATATAGGCCACCACGCTGGCCTAGTGTGGGTTGACGGACTTGACATACCATAGAAATATTTACAAATCGCTATGGTATGCAGATGTCCTCACGATGTTTTCCTGCACCGTTATAGTGCGTGGTAATTGCCTATAAATACAGACAGGACTCCAAATAGTCAGAGAGGTGCCCTGGGATTCGAACCTACGCCCACCGTGAAAATGTTGGCAGCCCCATCTGGTCCGTTGACCAACAGGCCACCATGCACTACTATTTTGAAACGTCTATAGCTCTGTATTAGTACATGCATATATACGTCTCACTGTTGAGCGCGGACTTCCTCGACAATTGAGAGGTCTTATAGTCCACCTCGCTGGCCTAGTGCGGCTTGACGGACGTCACATATCACATAAATATTTACAAATCACCATGGTATGCAGGTTTCCTCACTATGTTTTCCTCTGCTTTGTTGATACACAATGAATATATTTTCGGTTTTTAAAATAGTATAAAATATGAGTATAGGCACTGTTAAGTTATCTACAACATAATATAAAGATTGCATGATGATAAAGAGTATCAACAGTATTATTAAATTATTTAACTTGCTCCAAATAATTTGAAGCCGCACCGCCGCGCCGTAGGCCGGAAGGGAACATCCTAAGAGAGGCAATAACCTCCCGGGCACGTAAAATTTAACCACCAGTACCCACGCTTAAAATATCGTATATTACGTGATATTACGGTAATAGTACTTAGTGAAGTCATAATTTTTGGTGAATATATTTTTTATTTCATTTGAAAATTTTTTAGCTGTTCCGCAGTTTGGGAAATTAATTGAGTAAAATTTTAAGCATAATATTTGATATTGCTCAGTATTTTTTGTTTGAATGAATTTTTAATTCGGTTTTTATTTTTTAATTATTCATGGTTGTATGTTTTTTTTTGGCTCGGTAATACTTATAGATCGTCTCTGATTTTTTGGCGCACGAATGCGTTATTGAAAATAATAAGAATAGTATTTCTGTCTAAAAACTTTTATACATTGGACATGTTTTATACTATTAGATTACGAGTACGAATGCTGTTTGTTTCTATTATAGAAAACATATTTCAAACAATGAGTTAAATACATTTAAAAATATGTTTAGTTCCAAATTACCACTCGTGAACAAATGATAGATGGGTTATACAATGCATCTGTAGTATCCATTGGCGAGAGATGATTTTTCTGTTCTGTCCAAATTCGGATACATTAGCGTTCTTATTCATAGATAGTTTAAAACTTATTTTCGTTATCGAATGAGTAGCCCTTTCGGGCGACGTGAATTCAGTTTGACCCAAGAATAAAAACGCGCGGTGAACTATATGGTCTAACCACTCTCAATCGTACTCTCGATTGTAGAGGAGGCCCGTGCCCTGCAGTGGGACGTATATGGGCTGATACAGAAGAATATAAAACATTTAATAGCTAAATTAAGTTTAAAAACTGTTTGTAAATATGGCAGTAATGCTAAATCCAAACCAAACTTGAGTGGGTTATGACGGTATAAAAATAATTCGAACAGTCTCAAGAGATTAAACGGCTGACTTTATTATATTCTTATTATCTCTGTAATGAGAATCTCAAGGATTTAAAAATGGTACTCTCGGGAATAAAACGGCGTCATGGTATGAGAGAAAAATTTAAGTGTTCATTCATATGACATCACATCTTCCTTATATTATTACGACAATAGTTTTCTTCGGAATATATTACTCTATCATGGTAAAAATATTGGAGGAATTAAGTGTGAATGTTATAAAAAGTGCACTAAGCTTAATCCAATTTAGTAAATTTAAAATTTCTTTAAAAACATCTTTAAGAAGCCTTGTGTGTGCTGGTTTCCCACGATCTTTTCTCTTCCAGTAAAATAACTATGAATATTAAATGTTTGAAAAGTAATAGATGTTGTCCTAGGGTCGAACAGACGGCCTCTATGTCGAGAGTCAAGTCCCTAATAGTTAATTATATCTAACATTCCCTCAGTAAAATTCATATTATGTTGAAACGATATGAGCTGGAAAAGGTCTGCCATTTTGGAAACACACACCCCCTTGGGATTGGCGGTTGTTCGAAGTAAAATTAAATTAATTCTACTCGTTTTATTTTGAACATGAGAATATGTTATTCTGCATTTAATTTTAAATACATATATGTTAGAGATTGCATAGGTCATGAGTTTTATTGGAATAGCAACACAGTCTGACTTGATTGACGTCTAGTAAGTTATCGGTTGCCCATGGCAACGTGAAAAAGATCTGTCAGTAGAATCTGTCCGAGAAATAATAATTTTAGTATTGTGGTAATTGTTTTCCTTGCCGGAACAGCGCCGGACGTGCGCACTGATAGATTATTAAAACCATCATGTCGGGCGATAACAGCGATCCATTTAAATCTCTGACAACAGCGGTGGGATCGATGTTAAAATCATCCCGCATGTCTACCGCAATGGCTACTACCCAATCTGAAGAATATTTGCGATCGGAACGGGCCACTCAAGGAGATAATCCATCAACATCAAGGAATGAAGGACATGGCGTGCGTTCGCCCGAAACCTGAGCTATGTTTTTCCAAAATATGATGACGGGCTTCCAGAATATCAACCAGAAATCTTCAACGAGTGTCGACGATTCCAGGAACTTGAGAGCAAGCGAGATTTATGTACCATCTCTTGATCCGGACAACTGTCAGTTCAGTACAATGAGATTGAAAACCATATGAAGAATAACTCGTGGACGGATTATGAAAATAGGAATGCTGCTTTTACTCACCTGCAGTTCCTCTCGACCAGGAAGTTCTACGACTTGTTTCGCGACATGGTGGAGTATACAAGCGATCAGGTGACGACGTTCGTCGAGTATTCAACCAACGCGTTGGTAGATCGGTTAGATACTGATTGTGGTGAGTCTAATGTAATAGATGTGGTGCTCTCGGGCATCACGGACGTTCAGGTACGTACAGATTTACTCAAAAATACGCCTACCAGTTTTGTGGAACTAGATAAGCATTTTAGTACATATTCTAAGATTGATAATCTTAAGCGAAATACTGATAAGACGCGAAATGAACATGAAACTCCCAAGCGTCATAGAGTAGGCGAGTTACCTACTGAGCGTCGCTGTCATTATTGTAATAAGGTCGGACACTTGAAACGTTACCTGTTCACATTTAAATAACAAAAATAAGGACGGAGGTACTCATTCTTCTGCGTCTGTTAATAAACCTAGCGATAACCTATTACACATTGTTCTTATTGTCACAAAGCTGGACATTTTAATTTACTTGTTTTATCAAACAACGTAACGAAAAATTTTAATGAATGCAAGCGGTATCCGCCGTGCTTACGGGCAGGTAGAGCGTCTAATGTCTGTTCTAACTAAATGCTTCACATTGGCCGAAAATCATGAAAATAGATTATGGAAATCTGTTACCGGCGAGGTCCAACTACCATTAAATTGTACTGTATCTAAAAGTACTGGCTAGAGTCCATTCCAGTTGTTATTTGGTTGTAATAGAACCTCGCCCAAATTAAACTAATTAGCTATAGATTCCAATATTTGGAACGAACAGAATTTATCTGAAATAAAACAAACGGATAAGAGCAGGATGGACGAGCAGGCGATGAAAGATAAAACTCATTATGACTCTAATAAAGCCAGTATTCGTCCTTTTGTAGATGGTGTTGGATCTAGTGTTAGTCCAGAGAAACTGAGTTGAGTTTACGTTCGGTACTGAATAAAATTATTTTTTGTATTCTGTATGGATTGAAAGCATTTTCGCTTTGTCCTGGATTTATTCTGTTGAAAGTCATTACGCTTTACAGATGTATGGATTGAAAGCATTTTCGCTTTGTCCTGGTTTTATTCTGTTGAAAGTCATTACGCTTTGCAGATGTATGTATGGATTGAAAGCTTTTTCGCTTTGTCCTGGTTTTATTTTGTTGAAAGTCATTACGCTTTACAGATGTATGGATTGAAAGCTTTTTCGCTTTGTCCTGGTTTTATTTTGTTGAAAGTCATTACGCTTTACAGATGTATGGATTGAAAGCTTTTTCGCTTTGTCCTGGTTTTATTCTGTTGAAAGTCATTACGCTTTGCAGATGTATGTATGGATTGAAAGCTTTTTCGCTTTGTCCTGGTTTTATTCTGTTGAAAGTCATTACGCTTTGCAGATGTATGTATGGATTGAAAGCTTTTTCGCTTTGTCCTGGTTTTATTTTGTTGAAAGTCATTACGCTTTACAGATGTATGGATTGAAAGCTTTTTCGCTTTGTCCTGGTTTTATTTTGTTGAAAGTCATTACGCTTTACAGATGTATGGATTGAAAGCTTTTTCGCTTTGTCCTGGTTTTATTCTGTTGAAAGTCATTACGCTTTGCAGATGTATGTATGGATTGAAAGCTTTTTCGCTTTGTCCTGGTTTTATTCTGTTGAAAGTCATTACGCTTTGCAGATGTGTGGATTGAAAGCTTTTTCGCTTTATCCTGGTTTTATTCTGTTGAAAGTCATTACGCTTTGCAGATGTGTGAATTGAAAGCTTTTTCGCTTTGTCCTGGTTTTATTCTGTTGAAAGTCATTACGCTTTGCAGATGTGTGGATTGAAAGCTTTTTCGCTTTATCCTGGTTTTATTCTGTTGAAAGTCATTACGCTTTGCAGATGTATGGATTGAAAGCATTTTCGCTTTATCCTGGTTTTATTCTGTTGAAAGTCATTACGCTTTGCAGATGTATGGATTGAAAGCTTTCTCGCTTTATCCTAGTTTTGTTTTTAGTGCCGAAAGCCCTTACGCTTAGCTTTGTGTGTGAGGTTTAAAGCTGTTTGGAATATGCTTGTGTATGCGTTGTGCGCTGGATCATCTAGCCTGGATCAGAGATTGAGAAGCAACGCGAGAGCGCGTTGCATTGCAGAATGGCCGTGTTAGAGATTGCATAGGTCATGAGTTTTATTGGAATAGCAACACAGTCTGACTTGATTGACGTCTAGTAAGTTATCGGTTGCCCATGGCAACGTGAAAAAGATCTGTCAGTAGAATCTGTCCGAGAAATAATAATTTTAGTATTGTGGTAATTGTTTTCCTTGCCGGAACAGCGCCGGACGTGCGCACTGATAGATTATTAAAACCATCATGTCGGGCGATAACAGCGATCCATTTAAATCTCTGACATATATATTTTATTTCACACATACGTAACTGTACGACAGTAATCAAAAGGGTCAGCAAAGATACCGGTGGTGCTCCTCACAATGCGTCGAAATTATTAGCGTCCGGGGTTCCTTTATGCTTCGATATGACGTTCGAATGTTCGACGTCACTGACGATAAGAATGTACCTACTCTAGAAAATGTTCGAGAGCTCTATTATTCGTCGTAACCACAGACTAAGTTTGTAGTGAATGAAAAGTACCTGTCATAGAGCATAATACTGTTTTTTAGAAGTGGAAAACTTATAACTTATAAGTAATTTATATTTCATTGGTGTGTGGCGAAAAATAAAATTTAAAATATTTTAAAGCATTGTTTAAGATATGTTTTCATAATATACACAACAAACATTGATACTCGTAAACTAATATTACTTATATTCACTCATGTCCAATATAATTAAATATAGAGAGAAAAAATGTTTTTTTTTATTGCAATGGATTGCGAGACGCGCATGCCGTTCACCTGATGGTAAGCGATACGACCGCTCATAACCAGTAACAAAACCAAACACCTCATTTCACTGCGATCGCTATCCTGAGACATAAGATAGAAGTTAGGTCTCAATATGTCCAACAGTTACTTTGGCTACAATGTCTTTCACACCGAAACACAACAGTGCATTTACACTGATGTTTGGCGGGAGAAATAGACATTGCGGTGGTATCTACCCAGGCGGCCTCTCACATACGAGAGACCTACCACCACACATGCTCATAAATTTTCATAAATGTTCATAATATTTTGACAACAGCATGACAACAACACATTCGGGCGCCAAAAGATCGTAGACGATCTATATCTATACGTGGACGTCAAATATTTGAATGTCGTGTCGGAGCATAGAGTAACCCTAAGGTGATGTATTTAAAAATCATTATGATGATACTTCTATGAATTTCTATGGTATGTAAAGGACGTCAATCCGCACTAGGCCAGCGTGGTGGACTATATGGCCTAACCACTCTCAACCGTACTCGATTGTAGCGTAGGCCCGTGCCCTGCAGTGGGATGTATATGGGCTGATACAATAATGATATGCTTAAAGTAAGTTTTGATTTAAAAGTGATTAAATTAAAGCAATGAGTGGCTTATAAGCTCATCTACTATAGTCTATTACAAGAATTGTATTAACACGCATTCTCTTGGATAAAAATACCTGAACAAACGTGGCGAACTAATGACACATTGTATCGTTTTCTCAACGAGTATCCATTGAGATACGTCCAAAAATACGCCGAACGTATGCGTGCATTAATGCCAAATAAACGTAAACATTATCATCCTGTCGGACGTCCAATATTGACAGCGCCGTACTAAGGACATTAAAACTTGGTAAGGAAATATACCGGGTATCTCAAGACTGCTACCGAAAACGAAGCCGGGTGGTAGTTTTAGTCACTACAAACACAATGTAACTAAAAATTTCGCAAAGAAACGCGTCAATTATTTTTTATGATTTTTTAAATATCGTCATTTTTGGGTGGTAAATCCATAGTTTTTGCTAAAATAATAATTTAAACACTTTTATACCCTAGATTATTTATAAATAAAAGGGTAAACACTATTATTTTAGGAAAAAATGTATTTACCACCCAAATATGGTCATAGGAAAAAAAAAACAAAAAAAAAATTGTCACTGTTTTTTGCAACTTTTTCTGTTGCATTGTGTCTGAAGTCGCTTAAACTACCACCCGGCTTCGTTTTCGGTAGCAGTCTTGATATACCCTGTATATATGGCCTAACCACTCTCAATCGTATTCTCGATTGTACAGGAGGCCTGTGCCCTGCAACGTATATGGGCTGATACAAATACAGATGGAAACATTGAGAATATTACTACTTATAGAGAAGCTTTCCCGTACAAATGTCTTGTTCCATTTTGGTTAAAGTTGAAACGATGTCGCTGCAGCGTGGAACAAAAAAATATTCGTCTAATCAAACAGTATAACCATAGATAATACACTATATAGGACAAGTATAACCATGCAGCGCTAGACCTTTTAGGGTGTAGTTTTCTCGCGACCAAAAGGTCGAAAGCGCTGTGAATTTCATGGCGCTTACGCGTTTTGTTTTGAGGTTTGTTTTCTTTGACTGATTCATGTGTGGTGCATGTACCGCACCTAGGTTGGACAAGTTTGTCACGAAGTCTTATCTAGTGTAACATTAATATCGATGTATGGAAATAATTGGCGAGGTATATATTTAGCTGTTGACTTTCTTTGACTGAAGAAAGAAAAGGAGCGAGAGAGAGACAGAGGTAAGCTAAAGTGAATAAAGTAAAATATGATTGGTAGAAAATTATTGTATCTCCTTTAAGATATAGTACCAATGGGTTGCATCGGCCAGGGTGTTACCAAAATCTCATAATCATGACAAAAAAAATCCTCCTTCTAGGTCTACTTAGTACACACTTTATCTATTTAACCAGCTTATTTACTAGAAGCTATTGATTTTGAGACCATTACAAAAATATATTCGTAAACACCTTAAGTCCACCAATAAAAAGTTTTAAATAAGTAGTTGTTTACTCTAAGGTTAACGCTGACGTGTGGATTAATAACTCTTTATTTAACTTACACAAATGGATGTTTCATTGTGTTTGCCCGATTGAAACTCATTCAACATTTATCCACGGTTTTGTTTGTGTTGATTCAAGTTTATTTGTTGGTTGTTACTCGCACTCATGAATGACTAAACAGCTCTCAGGTATTTGTACAGAGCCTTTTACTGAGATACGTAGTTGACTTTGTAATGTCCCTTGTAAGAATTTCAATGTCTTAGTGGTGATTTTCTATGATAAAAAATAATCTATGGTAAATTTCTATGGTATGTAAGTCCGCCAACCCGCACTATAGCGATTTATAAGAATTTCTATGGTATGTAAGTCCGCCAGCCCGCACTAGGCCAGCGTGGTGGACTATGCGGCCTAACCACTCTAAATCGTTCTCTCGATTGTAGAGTAGGCCCGTGCCCTGCAGTGGGACGTATATGGGCTGATACAGATTACAGACAGATTACAGTGGTTATTTTATGAAATCGGCAATAAAATAAACAGATAATTTGATTGATCATCCCACCATCTATGAATAGGTACATCTACGGGATTTATTGTGTGAGATCACAACTTAAGGTATTGTAATTTTTTTTTTATTGCTATAAATGACGAGACGAGCATTCCGTTCGCCTGATGGTAAGCGATACGACCGCTCATGAACAGTAGCAAAACCAAACAACACCTTGAATTACAAAGCAATGCATGGCATTCCACTGCGCTCGCCATCCTGAGACATAAGATGTTAAGTCTCAATATGTCCAGTAGTTGCTCTGGCTACAATGCCCTTCAACCCGAAACACAACAGTGCGTTTACACTGCTGTTTGACGGGAGAAATAGACACTGCGGTGGTACCCACCCAGATGGCCTCTCACATATGAGAGACCTACCACCAGTAATTATTGTAAATTCTCCAAGAATTGATACAAATACGAGAGCAGCAATCCGTCATCTTCTTCAGCTTTCCCTTACGTTTGCGTTATAAATATCATCTTCATGAAAACATCGTGACAAAACGTCATACCGTAGTGATACCATAGTAATTTGAAAGAATTTATTGTTACATCCTTAAATAATATCACTAGCATATATTTATATTTGGCAGTCTAACTTTTCAAATGCAATGAATATATTCTTATTTTATTTTTCAATATTCGTTGATGTAAAAACGGAGGAGTGTTGTTTTTTTTTGGGTTAGAAAGATTGTGTTTTACATTTTAAACGAATTTGTAAGAATGTTCCTGTATAAAAATATAATAATAAGAGTTGATAATAAAGAAGATACTTGTCGAATGGAGTAATTCTGAGCGTTTCGTTTTAGTATACAATATGTAAAATCCGCCAAATCGCACGTCAGGTTAGGTCAGTGCAGTTTGGTGGAATATATGGTGTTAACTCTCAAAATTGTTAAATAGGGTGTGATCATTTCACAATCGCCGATCAATAGGTATGTAATCTAGGTTATTGATGGTGTGTGATCGATACTTGAGATATTGGACATTCTGCAGGAACTGATATAAATAAAACAGCATCAAACCGGTACCTACTGCTTCTCTTATAATTATCGTTTGCTTTAAAAATATTATTTTTAACTTTTGTATAACGATGAATGAAAACATCATGAAGAAACCTCATACCATAGCGTTTTGAAAGAATTTTTACGGTTTTTAAAATCCTCTACACCGCACTAGGCCTGCGTGGTGGAATATATGGTCTAATCTCTCTCAATTGTACTCTTGATTGCAGGTGGCCCGTGCCCTACAGGGGGAAGTATATGGGTTTATACAGGAAGCTTAAGTTGTTAGTATAAAATCTGAATCCAGCCCTGACGTTCCATACGCAATGTGCTATAAATCATATTTCTAGTTATAACTCAAATAATAACACATAACAGGTAGCGTAAACCGTACGAAAATACTCTCAGGAATCTGCTATTGAAATATTACGAAGACATTAAACACAAATAGTTCCAATGCCGCATTTATTGAAGCTGTCTTTGGAATTATATCGCTTTATTCATCCATCCATCCATCAGCCAAAGGAAGTCCACTGCTGAACATAGGCCTCCTCCAATGATTTCCACAGAGACCTGTTGGAGGCAGCCTGCATCCAGCGACGTCCCGCGATCTTTACCAGGTCGTCGGACCGATATCGCTTTATTAGCCTGATAATATGTTGTGGTTTGTTGGTAATGGACAGGACGCACCTAAGGAGAAGGGTATTCAAAACCCCGGGAATTTTCTGAATGTTCGGGGACATCTTATGTTCTAGGATGGCGAGCGCAGTGGAATGCCAAGCATTCAAGGTGTTGTTTGGTTTTCTACTGTTCATGAGCGGTCGTATTGCTTATCATCAGGCAAGTGACATGCTCGTCTAGCCATTCATTGAATTAAAAACCTTTCGAATGTGAAGGTCCGTCAATACGCAATAGACCATCGTGATGGAGTTATGGCCTAAGCCACTTAAAGTCCACGACTCAACACAGGCCTTCATAAAGGATTTCAACAAAGACTATTTGTAAGCGTCCAGCGTCCAGCGAGTTTCTTTCCTATTTGTTTTGTTTATTACAATCTGTCGACATCCCTATTAATAAATTGTTTAAAATAATGCTAAGATTTACGCGTATTCCAGTTACTCAATTGTTATTACTTTGTTCCACGTAAGTAAAACAACTATTTATATTTTGATTACATTTTATGTGTACTACAAGTGTTCCGGTTAAAATTACTGAATTCTGTAAATTTGATTTAACGTGACTCACATCCGTATAAACTTTGTATTCAAAGAAATATTATAAGTAGTGCGGATTGGTCGTAATTGTTTATTTTCTCTGTTCCGTTTTCAATAAAAGTCTTGATTTTAGTTGGGCGGAACAATGTTATTTGACACTACATTATAACAGTTTATTTTGATAAATAAATACATATAATGCTTATATATGTACAAATAGAAACGGAAAAATATCTAAAGGACTACACATCAAGCTGAGGATTAAGCTTGATGTGTAGTCCTTTAGATATTTTTCCGTTGCTATTTGACGATTTGCTTTTTACTTTAAACTGATAGGTACAAAAGAATCAGGACAATTAACAATTGTACCATTGGTGCAGTACAATTTGAACAAAGTATTCGACGATGAGAAACGGTTAAATCTCAGTGCATATTTATAAAAATTTTGATGCATGGCGAGACCAGCATGCCATTCCGCCGAGGGTAATCGATACAGAAGCAAAACCAAACAGCACCATGCATTACAAAGCAATGCTTGCCATTTCACTGCGCTCGCCATCCTAAGACATCAGTTGTTAAGTATCATTATGTCCAGTAGTTACTCTGGCTACAATATCCTTTAAACCGGAACACAACAAGGCATTTAAACTGCTGTTTGGCGGGAGCAATAAACATTGCGGTGGTACTTACCCAGGCGGCCTATCATTTATGAGGGACCTATCACCACTGAAGTACATTATACTCGTAATACACAATAATTTATTTTCAACTACTAATTTAACTTTCTGATTAATTTCGTTGCGGGTTAAAGACAAGTTAGACATTCCCGGAGACTCGCCGAGCTTCAATGCTCGGCGTTATAAAAATAAGTGCCACTGTTGATCCTGGCTTACAGGAGTTGAAGTGGCGGGTGTAAGGGCGGGACAGTCTCCATATGCCAGCCTATTCCAAGTATATAGGCTGAATCAGAAACGCAACTTATTGGTAATTAAAAAATTGTACTCTGGCACTGACTGAATCGCACAAGAACAAGTAATAGACTAATTGTGAAAGAAATTAATACACCTAACAGTCACATAAATAGTCTGATCCCACACTAAGATCGAGTCTTGTGACGTGGGTATCAGGAACTACGACAGACTTTTCGGTCTCACAAACACCCAGACCCGAAACAAATACCTGTGGTTCACACAAGTATTTGTTTCGGTGCGAGGTTCGAACCCGTGGTCTCCAGTTTCTCAGCCGTTGTACAAATATTTCTTCTCAATTAAGTTCTCAGTTTGTAGGAGAGCCCCGTGAAATGTACAGACATTATCGTAAAATATTTCTACAATGTCTTCCTTAAGCTGTGAGTTAAGTCTTCTTGGTTTACAACTCTGACTTCTAGGATTAATGTCAAATTAGATTTCTCTGCAACTGTGAGGCTGGGTAATACATACGCTGTACCAAGCTTCGTAATCTTTCGGATAATGCCTTGTTACGGTATAATTTAAAATTTCTTTATTATATCCCATAGAGTTGGAGGAAAAATGGATTATTGAACCCTAAAATAGTTTTTTGGTGTTGGTTTAATTATGGATTTAATTTTCTAACTACAATTAACCCTTCATTGGGTATGCAATTTCTTAGATAATGGTTTCTTAGAACTTAAACGATTAATCGGTGGTTAATCGAAACGTTAGGAAGTTAAAAAATAAATATTAATCAAATCCGCGATAAAATCCGTAAATAATCGTTTTATTTCAATGGGTATACAGTTGATGTTTATTTGGACATGAGGTATTAAATTTAGAAGCTGTGTCGCATATTAGTGGCTTTATTATTTTACACAGAATGAGTCTAAATGAGCGTAAAGTTCTGTTTTTTTACCTAGTTCCTTACTTAACACGTGGAAAATGTCGTGTTTATTACTTATTACCTTAACTCATATTTTAAGAGGTATATGATTAGCATAATATATTTATTATTATAATAAGGTTTTCTTTTTCAAATAAAGATAATAAAATTAAATAGATCAAAAGACCTATTTTCTATTTTTCTTTCTTTCTTCTTTTATGAGCTTTTAAACCTAATTCTATAGCTCTATTGATTTTTCGGTCAGTAAAATCAATTGATTTGTAACAAACCCTAATCTTTCAAGCTGGCTAATCGTTTTTCTATTCTATGCCAAAATTACTATCATTCCATTTGCATGCGTCCTTTCTTCACACAAAGCCCAGGATATCACTCAAATCCACTATTTCTCCAGCCATTAGTATGCCATGAATCCAAATCCAAGGTGAAATCGAACTGGTTTGTACAGCAATGCTGCATCAACAAGGATTCAGAAACCATACGGCTAACTAACATATTGGTATTGTATGGGGCTCAGCAAATTCAGGTATTGATTTATGCAAGTGTCTCTTGACGATAACTTGATCTGGGATTTAGTCTTGGGTATTTGTTTTAAGGAACTAAACGCAGGGAACTTGAAAACATTTTCGAAATTTGAGGTTTGTAAGATAAACGAGGAATTCTTTGGGATTTAAGGAGATTAACTTATTTTTTTATTGACCCAAGAAAGTCAAGTTTATCTTTTTGGAAGATTTAATAATGTATCGTATTTTTTACTAAAAAGCTCAGTATCTATGTAGGTACTGCTATCCAAATAGTGTTCTTCCTTGATCCATATAAAACGATTGAAGGGGAATGATTAAAGGGAATGAAGGAGTAGACAGAAGTGTTACTGGGACCCTCACATTTCGGTTGGTATATTCCGTCCTATAATATGATAGGGGGCGAGTCTATCGCCATACGGGCATACATTTTTGACTCCGGCCTGATAATGAACCCGAGACCTCAGCTTTGCAATCATACACTAGTACAACTATGCCACCGAGGCAGTGATGAATGATTGTCTCATCATCATCATCATCTCAGCCACAGGAAGTCTATTGCTGAACATAGGCCTTCCCTAACCTGAAATCAATTTTAACACCCGTTTGAAAATGTTGTAATCAATCTGTCATGTCACAACCGCAAAAAAATAAAATTAATAATGTATGTTTTAAAACGAATAAAATATTGCTGCATGCAGCGGAGGTCACTGATAAACGCCTGTGTCTATGCCCAAAAATTAATTTGCATATCACATCAAAAAACAACAAAATCCTAAAACAAAACAAGCAAAACCCCCATTTGTGCATCACTCATACAGATTTATGTCGGTTGCATTCCCAATATTTCCTTCAAGTGACGGGCGACGCTGCGACGCTGCTACATAGTGGACGGAAAAATATCCGGCCGGACCGACACGCTGGCAGTAAAGGGAATTTATGGGTATTCATTGGGTTTGTACCTTTTTATTTGTGGCGGAAATGGGTTGATATTAAGGGTGCGATAATATAATAAATAAAAAGTTGATAATATCGCTAAATAGTGACGGTTATATTTTCCTTCGTTATTCAACCTAACGTAAAGTACAGTTCAAGAGAAACAAGATGTTACCAATAATTTTTTGTGACTTCGAATGTCTTAGGACAAAATATTTTTTCGTGTGGCAATTTTTTAAAATTTCTAAGGATGTTCAAAAGTTTTTATCCCTTATTCTAGGTAAATGACTTTTCAGTCTCATGTAACTGGGCTGCAACATTGTTTTTATTGCAATTAATGGCGTATAGCATGTCTTTCGCCTGATAGTAAGCGATACGACTGCTCACGAACAGTTGCAAAACCTAACACCTTGAATTACAAAGCAACGCTTGGCATTACACTGCGCTCGCCACCCTGAGAAATAACATGTTAAGTCTCAATATGTCCAGTAGTTTCTCTGACTACAATACCCTACAAACCGAAACACAACAGTGCATTTACACTGTTGTTTGGCGGGAGAAATAGATATTACAGTGGTTCTACCTACCTAGGCGGCCTCTCACATATGAGAGACCTACCACTGGTTAAATATGATTAAATGTTATATTAACATAAGCCACGATAAATGTTATAACCAAAAGCACACGCGTTGATATCGCGTATTAAGCTGAACCCTTGATAAATACTAGATGTGAGTAAGTTTAGCAATGTAACCGCACTTCCGTAGTTAAGTTAACTAACCGGACCATCTGTCGCAGGTAGACGCAAACTTTACAGCGTTGTTGGAGCCCGTGACATGTTAGTTTCAAAACTGTACTAAGTTTATATTGTCTACTAAATATATTCTGTAATCACTTATTTGTACCATGTGGAAATGCTTAGTATGAATACAATTCTGATTTCTTGAGAAAGTTTTCTGTGAGTTATTTTTAATTAAATCTCGCAATCTTTCAGTAGGTTGAATATTCGAATATTAGGAAAAAAATAAGAAATAAAATAAAAAACACAGATCCTTTCCATAGGGCTCCCTGTGTTCAGCAATGGACAACCTGTGGCTGGAGAGAAAATATAAAAATATTAAGTGGCGGAAACTTGTCATAATGGTTTTTGGCATGCAGACGTTTTGGGCTTAGTCTATTTACAATCTATTCTCTGATACTTCAATGATGAATTATTGTATCCACAATTATTATTATTTTTTCTTTATTTATTTAATATCTGGACTACACATCGCCAACCACTTTTTTATTGCCTGTGTAGGTACAAAAACTACCGGCCCGCTATGTCAGTCGCAGAATTTTCGCATTACTACAGAAAAGCCATACTGTGATGATTTTTTTCGTACCAGATAATAAGGCCAGGACAAATCGCTAAGCAAACTCAGAAGCTTGGATATTATTCTAGAGAAAACATTTCACGTATAAAAAAATAATTAATGGTTAAACAAACTTACCTTTTTGATGTTTGACTTACATCACTAAGTCCACTTCTCAAGGTACAATTTTAGAGAAGAATACACTAAAAAAATAATTTAACTGACTAAAATTTTATTATACACACAAATAATTCGAAAAGAAAATAATTATGAGGCGCCTGATATCAATTTGTTGTGATAACATCTTAGTTCTTATTTTAATGAATTTTACTCCAAACTTGTGCTTGATGCCAAGTACCTTGAGGAGTGAACCATACGAGTATATTGACATGTAAATCTCGAGTACGCAAAAATGCAAATTTTATAAGTGGACTTTATATCCACACTTAAAACACGCGAAAATTGTTAACGGACCGCACTGAAAGATTTCCTACGCGACGTAGTGCGTTGGTGTCGCGTATCAACCGGTTCCGTGCAAGGAGAGCATGGCGACTCAGGTTACAACTTGTGCACTATTGTGCATAATGTTTAGCCTTACTTGTGAATCTGAGGTCTTGATGAGGTATTACCTTCTGTGTTTATAAATTGTTATGGTTTATCGAATACGTTTGTTATCTCTGGCATAGAGTACAGTTAAAGGATTTGTCAACGTGCTTCGTGTAATCAATGTGTGCAATTTTATGTCTATAATAGGAAAAATACCTTTTAAAGTTCCGATATAGCCGTTGGTTCGAATCTTGATAATTTCACTGGTCTACAAAATTTTACTTTCATTGTGCCACACAAACTTTTTTAGTGTTTTTACCATGTATTAAGTATTGTGAATAAAAATAAGCAGTTATATTATTTCAATCACGTATCAATTTTATTTGGTGAAGAAAAAGTAATTTCAATGTAAATATAAAATAGTTCTGCAGAAACATGCAAATTTTGTGTTTGTAAAAAAATGGTCTACGATTTTCTGGAATATTTGACTTTCGGTTGTTCCCTTTTGATGCCCTTCAGTGGGACGTATATGGGCTGAAACAGGCCTTGTACAACGGAGCCAATATTTACTTTTGAAGCAAATACAGCTTAAGAACCCATATAACCAAACTTATGAAATAACTCGAAAGATACATGTACAAATGTTCAATTTAGAAGGCACGGCTGTGCGTGTGGGACAAGTTTCCTTGCGGTACACTTGTTTGTTAAGTATGAATGTTCCGCGGCCACTGTCTTACTGAGAGCTATATAGCTTTGGTATTTTATAGAAAAGCTTTCTTAAAGTCCGTGTATATTTTTTATGAAGCATATGAATGGCGAGACGAGCATGCCATTCGCCTTATAGTAAGCAATACCACAGCTCATAGATAGTAGCAAAACCAAACCACACCATGAATTACAGAGCAATGTTTGGCATTCCACTACGCTCGCCATCCTGAGCCCACAAGATGTTAAGTCTCAATATCTCCTGTAGTTACTTTGCCTACAATGTCCTTCAAACCGGAACACAACAGTGCGTTTACACTACTGTTTGGCGGGAGAAATAGACATTGCAGTGGTACCTATCCAGATGGCTGCTCACATATGAGATCTACCACAATTACCAACCAGTCTTGATACATTTATCGCATTTAATAGAACTTAGTTTGTTATGTGTAGTACCTCTTATGTAGTTTGACAGTGTAATCCTTCGGAAAGTTGTGGTCAACTTTGCTTCCCTTATAAGTAGGGAATGTATCAAAAGCCTACCCTGCCCTTATCTAAATATAGCAAATAACTTGATTACGGAGCGTGGGATATACGGTATTATCTTTAACCAGAAGCTATTTTAGTTATACCGGATACCTTCTTGCTTAAACTATTTTAGATGAAGAGCCTGTGGCCGTGTTAAATTAGGTTTTATACTATAACGCTGGCAAAATGTTACTAAATATTACGATATCTTCATACTTTAATAAAATTTAATAAGCGTTATAGTATACAAACTCAACTTTATACAGGATATGTCCCGACTGCGACCGAAAACGAAGCTGGGTGGTAGTTTTAGTGACTTCAGACACATTGCTACTAAAAATTGCGGTAAGCGATAAAACAGCTGATTGTCACTTTTGAATACCAGTTTTTTTTGTCGTATAAAAGGTGTATGTGGAGTTCAATAAAGAATTTAAAATAAATTATAGGTTTCAAAATCAATACATAATTGCTTTAACTAGTGACTTGACACTTAAATAATAAATATAAATAATAATAAATAACACCTAATAAATAAAATACACCCAACAGTCACATACATAGTCCTGACCCCACACTAAGATCGAGTCTCGTGTCGTGGGTATCAGGAACTACGAGAGACTTTTCGGTCTCACAAACACCCAGACCCGTAGGAAATATTTGTGGGCCACACAAACAGTTCTCTCGGTGCGGGGATCGAAACCGCGGGCCCTCGTTTGACAGGCGGCGTTTTACCGACTGCGCCACGGAGGCTGTCATATTGTCAGTCACATTGCATGACATATGCCTTTGTGGCGCAGTTGGTCAAGAATTAACCGTGAAAGGAAAGGTTGCGGTTCAATTTCCACAAAAATTTTAATATTTTTTTATTTTATTTTTCTTAGAAGCATTTTTTTAGTTTATAATATCTATGGCATAATCGATCGTACTAGTTTAGAACTATAAGTGTGACAATTGGGTGTATTTTTAAGTGCACAGTTCAATTCACAGCTTCATTAGTGATCCATGTAATATCTACCAGCTCTAAGCCTAATTCAAAAGAGAGGGAATTTATATAGAATTTATATATATAAACGGTTAAAACTTTCATAAAATTCTTATAATATTACAACAAATTGCAATAAAATGGAAAACTTGCCTAGCAAGACGGTAGTGGTGGAAATTTCAGCGTAATTTAATCTAAACATGCGCAGCGGTGCAGCTCGGCGACGCAGAACGTGCAAACGAGACGGAAATGTGCCGTACACTCGCGCTCGGAAGTTGGGTCACCAATATTATTTGATCGGGACTTAGTCAACCCTCTAATGTAGGGTACATACGGCATCATTAGGTTGTTGAAATTTTGTTGTATTAAAGGGGTTATGTCCTTATCCCTTTTGACCTGCCCCGGGGTACTCTTGTCCAAAACAGAGCTTTGAAGTTTGTCAGCATGTGTTTTCAGACTGAGGACCAGAAAGTTAGTAATATTCATGATTCTTTTTGTTGGTGGATTTCTATCAGCGCACCAACCTTAAGTTATCTTGATATCTGATACGTAAAAGGATTGTAGGAATTTTCAAATTGCTTAAAAGGTTTTTGATAGCCCCAACAACAGGTGTAGTTTCCAAACAGCCTTTCTTGCCTCTCAAGTGCACAGCGCTTGAAATATTGAAAGTTAAAATAATTTATCGAATCCATTAAAATGTTCAACATCATTTAGATTCAGTCATTTTTTGATTTACCACCCATGTATTGGTGTTATCATTTGACTTGCCTGGGTTCTACTTCCGGCTGAGTCTCCTTCATTTCGCCCTATCATCGGCATCGTCAATAGTAAGGCTATCAACTTTCATATCTTCCTTGACGATATTTAGCCAGCAATTCTTTAGTCTACTCGTCGGTCGTTTGTCTGCTACATCGCGAACACCAAGCCTGCCGTGGATGTGATCTTGCGGATTTTGTCCAAACGCGTAACATTGCATATCCACCGCAGAAACTTCACTCCGCGACGTGGACTTCCTGGGCATGACGCCTAAGAGTAGTTCACTCAGACCTACACAGGAGTACAAGCACAGGTATAGGTGTTGCCATTGATGTTTAAGGAATTGGAATACCCAACATTGCATTGGAAATATATTTTGGTGCATTCTTACAGGCTTCACTACATAAGAGTATCTACTTTTTCTAAACCTCATACCTACATATGGGTAGATTGCTTACATACTCACATTTCAACTTCTTGGAATTAATCAACATTCCCATCATGTTCTCATTAATATTCTTATAGAACTTCGTAATACAGCGGGTACCTTATTTGATTGTTAAAAAATGAACAAAAAAATCCTATTTTTATTGCAAATACGCACAGCACTCATAAAATTTGAAATGTAGGTCGGCAAAGAAATTACAATACGCACGAAAATTGGGCCGCATGTCTAAGAAGATGATAAATGTACATTTAATTTTTATGTTAAGTATTCGACTGCGGAGAATTTCAGTTATATTCTATTTGAAGGTATTGTCGGGGTTGAGGATAATGTAATTTATTGCTCAGATGTTTTGGGTTTTAGAGCGTGTAAAGCTAAAGTCAGTTTTATTACAAAGGTTATACATTTTAATGAATGCCATACTATTGAAAAGCCATACGTAACTTAATACAGGGTTATCTTGCGTCAACCTTTCGAACTTTTTTTTTACTCTGGCCCGGAATAGTCGCCACATTGCACCTGATGGTAAGCGCAAATGTCGCCCAGGCAGAGTATCCATTGGCATCAGACGGCAGTCCCATTTCAATGGAAACAATTATGCCGGCCTGCTAAGATGCCTCTTCACACTACGGCGGAAGGACCCAGGATTATAGGAAGGAGGGAACACGTGAGGTGGCAAACAATTCCACACTACATGCACATATAAATTATATTAACAAGATGTAGATACCAACATTATAGAATTCAATTTCATGCTGCAAAAGCTGTAAATAAGGAAGCAGTTCACCTAGCAATAGCTTATAGTTGACTCTCATGAATATTGAATGTTCAAACAACTTCCATTAAAACTATGGGAGGCGAGGAATATACATTAATTATTGAGTGCCCTCCTAAACAAAGTATTTACTCCAAATATTTTTTCATTAATCTTACACGGATACTACGGGGGCTGATGATGTATGTGCAGTTAAAAAAATATAGGACCTATTTTATTTTAAAATTACATGGAAATGTTATAGTAGGGCACATATTGTCATCGCTTTATTTTCTAGAAAAAAAAACATTTTTTTTTTTAAATTCACACAGACGAGCATTATGTCTAAATTTCCATAGAACAATAAACGCAAGTACTGCAATACATTTTTTTATTTTTTAGGCGGCGTTTGGTATTGAGTGTACGCAGTCGCGTGCATATCGGCGTGTCAAGTCGGATCGTGTCGAGGATCGCGGCGACAACTAGTGCTGGGGTCGATGTGTGTGATATTATTGGGGTTTTAGGTCAAATATAACAAGTAGAGAGTGGCGAAGCCTCCATACATGTCCTACCGGATTCCTACCGGCTTTACTTTTATAATTGATGTGTATTATAGACTAATATTGAATTTATAAATATACTAGCGGCCCGGCCCAGCGTCGTCCGGGTACAAATCTGTACAATAATATGTACGTATTATACATATAAACCATCCTCTTGAATCAGTCTATCTATTTAAAAAAATCGCATCAAAATCCGTTGCGTAGTTTTAAAGATTTAAGCATACAAAGGGACATCGGGACAGAGAAAGCGACTTTGGTTTATACTATGTAGTGATTCATAATATAGTATTTGCACAATTAAAAATCACAATGGAAATTTTCGGCTTCCTATTTGAAAACGTCACCTTTCCTCACTGATACATTGACTTTTATATCTAGACAAAATGTTTTCATTTTTCAGTAAAATTACTTCAATATTAATTTACTAACATTTCCTGAGGACAATACACGCGAGTACTGCAATACATTTTTGTAGTCGGCGTGTGGTATTGAGTTTACGCAGTCACATGTATATCGGCGTGTCAGGGGTCGAGGCGAGGACTAGTGCTGGGGTCATTTATACCATATATTGTGGCTACTGGCAGGTTTGTCATATGTGAGAGGCCGTCTGGTTTGGTAATGCCGCAATGTCTATTTCTCCCGCCAAACAACAGTGTAAGTGCACGGTTGTGTTCCGGTTTGTGGAACATTGTAGCCAGAGTAATAACTGGGGATATTGAGACTGAAAATCTTATGTCTCAGGAATGCGAGCACAGTGGAATGCCAAGCATTGTTTTGTAATTCATGGTGTTGTTTGGTTTTGATACTGTCCATGAGCGGTCGTAACGCTTTACATCAGGAGAATGGCATGCTCGTCTCGCGATAAATAGTAATTTAAAAAAGTATGAAATTTTTACGAGTGGTAAAGTTTCGTAACTTTTCGAGTAAAATTATGAAACCTTTACGAGGCATTTTGTTCAGCGAGCATCGTTTTGTTTAAGCGCATTTTTCGGCAACATTTCAGCAAAATTCGTTGACGAGGATGGAACCAATAAGCTGGAAACTTGCAGCCTCATGTTACACAATTTTTAGATTAGGGATTATTTTAGCCAGCTTGCAATATCGCCTACTGTATTTGGCACGGATAACAAAGAAGAATGCCCATTTTACTATGAAACTTAGAATCGGTGCGAAGATTTGTGTTCCTCGATACCTTGTAGAGGGAAAAATATATCATTTCAATAAATATTATATAAACATAATTGCGACCCAGGCCTAAGTCCTTGGAGAAATTAATTTGAAGTCCAATTTATTTCGTTGTCTTCGGATCTGTGTGCAACAAAAAGCGGCGAGTTTTTTTGTATTATTTTTCCTATCGTCGTATTTGGGTGGTAAATACACTAAAATAATAATGTAAAATTTTAACTTTAAAGACGCTATGGTACACGAGGGTTTAAATTATTATTTTAGAAAAAACCATGGATTTTCCACTTAAACAAGGCGATATTTAAAACATCACAAAAATAGTCGCTTTTTTGCGATTTTTTTGCATTGTGTTTGTAGTCACTAAAACTACAACCCGGCTTCGTTTTCGGTCGCAGTCTTCATACACCCTGTATAAATAGGTACAAAAAAAACATTAAGGTTACTCCAAAAACAGTTCATTACCAAGTTCCCTCCAATGATTAAGCCAGCCAATTTCTATTCATATTATATTGACTCAAGTCTGCAAGCACGGCTGTTTGTTAAGGACCGGCTCGATAAGACGGTCAGAAGGGTTTGTGGAACCGATAAACGCCCACGTTGATGACGTCATCTTCATTCCCATCCCTTCCTTGAGGAACGGCGTGGTTTGTATGTTTTCTAGATGTTTATATTCGTTTTTATGCGGTACCAAATAATTAGAGGTCTATTTTGGTAAAGGCGAATTATAATGGTGAATGAAGAACTTTTTAATTGTTTCTATTCAATCTATTATGCCTATCGATCCAAACAACTATGAAAGCATAATGAATACAGCATTCAATTTAAAGTTTAATGGAAGTTTGGATGTTTTACCAGGTGGCGTAAATGAAAGGTCATTGACACGCGTAATTAATTTTGATAGATCAATCAAGGTGGTGGCACAGAAGTATCCACACGTTTTGAGATTAATAAAGCTGTCCTTTTAAATAAATAAATAAATAACACCCAATAGTCACATACATAGTCCTAAACCCACACTAAGATCGAGTCTTATGTCATGGGAATCAGGTACTACGAGAGACTTTTAGGTCTCACAAACACCCAGACCCGAAATAAATTTTTATAGGCCGCACAAACATTTCTCTTGGTGAGGGGATCCAACCCACAGCTTCTCGTTACACAGCCGGCGTCTAAGCAACTGCGCCCCGGGGGCTGTCAGGAATCTGTCATTTTAATTTAGTATATATGTACTGCTGAAGCAAGTACAACTAGTGTTGGTTGATTTCCATTTCCTAAGAAATGCTTTCAATACTATTTCACAAATGTTAGAAAACGGCACATTCCATTGTTTTGAAATAAACAATACTATTAATCAAGTGGCACCATTTCGCACTGTGCTAGCAACCGCACTCAGAAGGAATCATTAGTTAATGACAACTCTAAGTAAAGTGAATAAATGTTAGTCAATAAACCAGTTATTTATCGATGTGGTAACTTTTAACACTTCTGTGAACAATCACGTCGGTTTGAAATATGATGAATGATGAGCAAAATGAAACGCTAGACGAATAGTTGTTATGGAACATGGTGGTATGAAAGAGATGACGAAACATCTTCTTCTTCTTCTACCTGGCGTTATCCCGGCCGGTGCCAGGGTCCGCCTTCCGGCAAATTCTCCTCCATTTCTCCCGATCTTCGGCATTCTCAATAGTAAGGCCATTGACCCTCATATCTTCCTTGACGACATCGAGCCAGCGCTTCTTTGGTCTACCCCATAAAAGAGATGACGAATGAAAGTACTAAATATGAAAAGAGTTAGAAAAGGAAAGATAAAGATATGGAAGTACAGTAGGACCGAATAAGAGATAAATACGTAGAAGACGAGACGACGTGAGAAGCAAATAAAGGCGAAAGAAGAATTTCAATTTTATTATACCTTTTTATTACCATTGAAAACAATATTTTATACGCAAACGTCACGCCTGTACGTATGTTTGTGAGGCCTACAATGATTTGTCTAGATTCTAGGGGTTTGTGAGACCGAAAAGCCTCTCGTAATTCCCGATACCCACGACACAAGACTCGATCTTAGTGTGAGGTCGAGACTATGTTCGTAACTGTCGGTTGTATTATGTCGGAAGTATTTATTCAATACTTCCGTACAGTTATTTTTATGTTATAACGATAAAAATGAGACCATTTACTTGATGGTGTAAGTATGGTAATTGCAGTGTAATCTAAATAGAGTGTCTACCGAGGGAGATGGTTATCTCTATGTTATTGCTATCGATCCATAGAGTATAAACTAGGCATACTTGGTTAAGCCTTTTCAATTGACTTCATGACTGTGGAAGTGACTCGAGCTCAGCAGAAGCAAATCAAGGTTGATAGAGTGTAGAAAAATGAATTAGTTTGAGAGCTATGTTACCTAAACTAATACTATAAAAAGGAAATATATTATTGCATTGAATAAACTTTAAAACTACAGGAGCGGTTTCAATATTTTTTTCACCATTAGAATCAACATTATCCTTAATGAACAACGGCCGGAGCCGGGTTGGGCCGCTAGTTCTACGAATATTCAAAATGTTTATGTCTATACTTACAAGGATTTATATTTAACATAATAGTCTATTTAATTACACGTAACAAATGAAAATAGATGTATACCAATTTTGTACGATTTCTACGAAGCTGTAAAATCATAACCAAGTACTGACATTCGTATTTGAAAGAAGCATAAATAAAATTTAACTCAATTCCTCCAATTTTCTAGTTTAAAAGTATCCCATCCATTTGGATGTCACAACACATGTCCCGTCCGCTCATTTTTCTCCCCACAGGCTCATAACCCAGGTGTCGGGTAAAACTTGATGAATGATGAATATATCGCCGTATATTCGTAAATCTTTACGGATTTTTTCATTCAGATCAATAATATCGAAAGGGAATCTCTCATTTTAGGACAAATTTAGAGGAGCGATTTGACCTAGAGTGTTATCATGTGTTTTTTCGAATGGATATTGATAACCAACAACTGTAGCGTCGATGTGGTTTATCATAGAATGTGTAGTTTTGAGTATCTTGACATATTTCCACAAACAGTTTAATATGACCCATACAAAATATTTCTTGTTTTATTTCATTCTATTTTCTAAAATATATAAATTAATTTTTACAAACTTACTTTAATAGTCGAATATTTTGAGGTGTAACGTATCTAAAACGCAACTCAGGTGCAATTAAAACACTTGTTAAAAAGTAAGCCTAAGCACCATACAAACTGGCCAGTTCAACTTCAATGTTATGTTTCGTGGTTGATAAATTTAATGTTTGGGAGGGTTGGTCGTAAAATATATAATAAATAAATAACACCCAACAGTCACACACATAGTCCTGACCCCACACTGAGATCGAATATTGTGTTGTGGGTATCAGGAACTACGGGAGACTTTTCGGTCTCACAAACACCCAGACCCGGAAGAAATATTTGTGGGCCGCACAATCATTTTTCTGGGTGCAGGGATCGAACCCGCGGCTTCTCGTTTCACAGGCGGCGTCTAATCGCGCCACGGTGGCTGTCAGCCTGTCAAAAATGAAAATTATGCTATTTTACTTATACCTTCCTTTTGAAATAATAATGTTCAGAGGATTTCTAAAGAAAATAAATATATTCGCATTATTTTGAATGGAGTTCGTTTTGACTTATGGATGCTTCATTTTCTCCAATTAAAATATCAATTATATTCTCGAGATTGTGACGGCGAAATTACTTCGTTACATAATACGAGTCATATTATAAAAGTCATATTAAGACAATGTTATTATTTTGATTACAAGAGATTTATAGGGTTCACGAAAATTGCTTCTATAACATGTTCCATAGCATCGAAATGTTTTTTTAGTATCTAATAAAAAAAAAAAAATGCAAGACCGTATGCATAAATTCTCATTTCCGCATACGTACCCACATCACAACTTTCAGTACACAAAATCTGGCTGGATCCTAGATTACGTAATTCAGCCCAATTCTTCCTATTTGTCTGTCACGTATTTTTCCCCACTTAGGCCTAATATACCAAGTTGTAACGGCTTCGTCTAGTGTTAGCTATTTAGCCCACGCAAACCGTCACTGATATCCACAAAAAGCCTGTGGAACTAATTAAACGAAGGCATAAATAAACTTCTCGTCGCCTATTTTCTAAGTCGTGTGACTACGGACGCGGTCATATTGACGCTTGGGAGGGAGCGATTTATTGAGAATATACCTTGAGACTGTTTTCAGTGATCAGCCCGTTTTTTAACCGACTTCAAAAAAAAGAGGAGATTCTCAATTCGCTTGTATGTTGTTTTTTTTATAATGTTATGAAAGTATCAGAAAAATCAATGCATTATTTTATATATTTAAGGAGTTTTATATTATTACGTAGATAAACGGAAGGATACATCGTTATGGTAGTAAAAATAAGCCCAGCATAAAATAATTATTATTTTAAAATATGACTAAGCTATACCAGTTACGAAAACTTTAAACTTCTAATAAACTTTTTCAAATGTCAGTAACATACATACATAAATACACGCTTTTTTCCAGAACTTGTAGGCAGAGATGCTACCACGTTTCTCCTTGTATATTCCGTCCCACGACGTGATAGGCGGCGAGCCTATAGCTATATAAATATCATTAAAATATATAACAAAATAAAAAGTCTACGATAAAAAACTCTTTATTGACTATTTATATTGGAGACAAGACAGTTGAGAGTTTGTGGTAAATATTAAAATGAGTTAATAATGGCCCATCGCGTTTTGGATTTTGCATGCGTACATCACGTTTAGAGTACACCATCATATTTGTAAATACTTTTATCAAATTGCACTGCGCTCATTATCGTGAACAATACACTCACATTACCGTGCCTGTATAAAAATAATAATAAAGCTAAGTGCTGCCTGCCGGAGCGGATAAGCGCACTCGGATGTTAAAAACTAAACGTTTGTGACATTGTGTCACTGCAGTATTTCTCTTCTTTGTTATTTAATTTTTAATAACTGGTATTTATAAACGTTAAGTTAAATGTTCTCGGCGTTTAGGTTGGTCACATCAGAAAAAATAAGATAGGTCAAAGCAGTGTGTTGTTTGGGAAATTAAAATGAATTGGCAGTGGGCACGAAACTTGATACGATTGAATATAGACATGATACCTAAAATGCAAACAAAATATATTTTATTGTCCCGTGATATTTTCTATCAGTAATAGAAATGAGCGGACACGTATATTTTTTATCAAGTAAAAGCAAATAAGGAAGTATCTGTCCAGCAGTGGGTTTAAAATTGCGCTCTCAATGCCCGCTATCCGCTATCAACATGACCGCGATAGTCTTAATCCTTTGGGAGCTAAAGTTAATTTCACTCACACACACATAGTTTGATTATACAACATTTATCTTAATGGAGTTTCACATTACCGTAATTTTGATTGTTCGTGGAATGGACCTAAGTATTAGACTTGAAATAATCCTCTAGATAGGGTTCTAGTACTAGTTTTATCCTTTTGGTCATTATAGGTATTATTACAGCTATCAAATATAATTATAATTTACGTTTCTATAGTGACGTCTAATTCTAATGAAACTTCAGTCGGATAGCAACATTTTATTTTTGTTTTGCTTGTAAAATGTTAGTATTTAGTTATTGTGAATTAATGTTTGTTTTTATTCTAGGTTCTGAAATGAAATGTATGTGTTGGTCATGTAGGTAATTAAATAGGTTTTGAAACAAAATTGATGTATCGGTCAATTAAGTAACGCTTATCACATGTCTATGACTTCACTTACCGACCTTGCGGAAGACCAGCGTTGGTTTATTATTAGCACAACTTTAATTACAAAGCAATGCTTGGCATTCCACTGCGCTCGCTATCTTGTGATATAAGATGTTAAGTCTCATTATGTCCAGTAGTTATTTTGGCTACAATGTCTTTCAATCCGAAACTCAACAGTGCATTTAAACTGCTGTTTGGCAGGAGAAATAGATATTACGGTGGTACCTACCTAGGGGGTCCGTTTTGTGACAATTACTTTTATATAGTACTTTATAAAGTTGTTAACCATTGCTTCTTACAAATTTAAGTTTATTTTTTATTTTCCTTCTTTCTATCCGAAAAAAAACATAGCTATATTATATTTAAAATATTACTATTTACAGTACTCTTAAGAAATAGTTTTATGTTTTCCACGGCTGAAGACATTAGTAGGCATACTATTATAAATGTGACTGTTAATTTTATTTCCTTTATTTTCTCGCTGCTAGTATGACCCCTCCCCGCAATGCGTAATAATCTGCTTACGACCTTGCCCACGCTCATCTAACATGTTTGCCTGCCATTATGCTTTCAATATAACCGTATTGAAATATTCATGTGTTATTGAGGAAGACGTCCGTAGTTATTACATTTTAATTCATTTGTGTATTATGTTTATCAGCCCTATCATTAATCCTGTTCTCTTCCATCCCATGCCAGACATGCGAGTTTGAATGAGTAACTAATATATATATTTAAATTCTCTAGTCCTTCCACGGGAACATTACACGTTCTCGGGATAAAAAGTAGCCTATGTGTTAATCTAAAGTGTCAGCTACCTCTATACCAAATTTCATCAAAATCTGTCCAGCCGTTTTTGTGTGAAATAGTAACAAACATACATACAATTCTTCACATAGCCAACAAATTCTAGTAATAATTTCTACGGTTTGCGGGTGTCCTTGCCTCGCCTTGGTGGTGCAGTTATGCTACGGTATGATTGTAAAGCTGAGGTGACGGGTTCTAATCCCGGGTCGGGCAAACTGATATTGGATTTGCCTATTCATTATCAGCCCGGAGTCAGAAATGTGTGCCCGATATGATGATAGGCTTGCCCCTTATCACATCGTCGGACGGAACACACAAGGCGAAACTTGGGTGACCTGGTGACACTTCTGCCTACCCTTTCTGGGAAAAAGGCGTGAACTGATGTATAAATGCAGGTATCCTAACGATATTTTCTTCACCGTTGAAGGTTCGAATCATCAAGTTAATATTTTTTTTCTAGAATTATCTTTTCCTGTCCATATTTTAAAAATGCAGCACTTGTTTCGATATAAATATTAAATGCTTTAAACTGCAGCAATTCCTACTTTTGAAATGGCCATTTCATTTTTCGCACACCCGTCCGCTTGCGTGACAGCTATTCGACCGGACAAAAGAGATATTTCAAGAAATTTATTTAATATATTCTTCACGTTTTGTTTGTATTTCGCTGTATTTATTGTGGTTTTTGGTTTATCATCATCATCATACTATTTTTACGGCACTGAATCGGTACAATAAGAGTCAATCTCATCAAGAGGTAAGTTAAAGATAACTAAATAATAAATCCTGCTATCCTAGATGGCCTTTGCTGCTTATTAATTATCCTACTTAATTACAACAATTTTCTTCTACTTTATTGTTATAATTGGGAATCGAACCCAGGACAAGTACTTACACACTCCCATTACTCTTTCAAACAGTTCTGACTTAACATTATTTTTCCACTGTAAGTCTTTTGGTATCAGACATATGATCTTTGGTTATAAAAGGTCCATACTTGAAAAAAGAACATATAAAAATATTTTGATAACGACATTGAACCCACGGCCTTCATTTCACAAGCGGCATTATATCCAACTCAGTCAGGGCTTTCTTTGAAGATTTTATTTGCCAATTTCAAAATCAAAATAGAAGTGTGAGAATGTATTGCTTATGCAAGTTTCCACCTCCTAGCTCCCTGACGTCGATTAATGATTGTAGCTATCGGAGTCGAGTCGAATGTATCGAATTCTCATGTTAAACTTTTATTGCAGCCACTAGTGGTGCAACAAATAGCATTGTGATTTTAGATTTATTGAGGAATTGATTGCTTAGGATTAGATAAATTGTCGTGATGGTAGGAGACATACATAATGAAAAATTCCACACTCATGTCCCTACAATAAAATCGTTTTTGGGTTATGTATACTAAATATGAGGGTATTTTCTCATCGAAAGGCTAAGTCGAATTTGAGAAATTGAGGCGAATCGAAAGGTAAAAGCTGCCCGAGAAATCACCTTTATACAAGTTCTGTGAAAATGTTTAAAAAAAAAAACAATATCTGAAACTATCAGTGACACAATTACTCCTGGTCTATTAAATTATAAAGGCTAAAATCGAGTATCCCAATTTGTGTTTTTGTATGATTTATTTATCGATATTCATTTTGTATTGAATTAATCTCTAAAGCGCTATATTGGATTCATTTTTGCAAGCTTTGGTTTCATTCATTCGCGTTCGAAATAAAGTTGGTCAATTCATTGCTCCATTGAAAGAGTTTTTTTTAATCCGATTGCAAACCTAATAAATGAAACATAGAAAGTTTTTTATGACCATAATATGTGCATAGTTTATTTGCTTCCAGTAAGTAGCTATGGAGTCTTTAGGAAAGGCAATAGACCTTTTGTGTCTGATTTAATTATGACAATAATAATAGCAGATAGAATTTGTTTACGCGAAAAAACAAATAGTGGTATCCTAAGATATGGTACGGTTTGAAAGGCGCACTTCAAAATAGTCGGCTGTTAAAGTGTTAATGTCGGTGCGAGACCTGACCATAACCTAGAACCGCCAATCAGTTCACAACCAAATGCGCCGAGAGGGCTTTAATAATATTGTAGTCTTGTTCTTTTCATATTACATTTTTGTTACCCAATTTACTACGGAAGGATTTAGACATTTGAGGAGACACGCTGAACTTCAATGTTAAGTGTCATTAAAATGCGTGCCACAGTTGAAATATAGGAGTTGCAGAGTTGGGTGTGCAGGCGGGATGGTCAAATTCTCTTAATTTTCTTCTGGACTTCACTCGCATTGCTCACTTTAGCAAGAAAAACAACATACGAGTATAATTATGTAATATCTAGCAAGTAAATTGTGGAATGCGGGCGCACGTTTCTCGCTCTGCTGGGTGTTCACAACGCGCGTTCATTAATACATGCATTATTCACCTGTGTGCACTGCGGGATTTTGCCCCGTGCAGCAAGTCTTTTCATATTATGTCGTGAGAATGGATTTAACAAACGGGCGTTTTAGGGTTATGTAGTGTGAACGGTTTAAAACTATGGACAAAATATTAGGAATGCTGAATAAAATATGCGAGGAATGTATAACATACATTCAAAATATTTATATTAGCCTTTATGGCGAAGTAGGTTAAGTTGCTGGATGTGAAACGAAATGCGGAAACATAAATATTTATTTTTAGTTTGAATGTTGTAAACAGAAAAGTTGCTTGTGTGGGTAACTTATGACACAATATTTATGATTCAATGCGCATCAGATTTATAAGTGACTGTTGCATATTATGTCGATATACACTATCTATCTAATATTTAGCAAGTTAAGCAAGTGTTCGTTGGTTTAATGCGGACTTTCGTCGCACGCTCTGCTGGATGTCCACAACGCGCGTTCATTAATACATTCATTAGTCACCTGTGTGCACGCCGCTGCGGGATTTTGCCCCGTGCAGCAAGTCTTTACAAAATTATGTTCTGAGCATGTACTGCTTGGAACAAATAGGCTTTTGAGGGTTATGTAGAATTAACGGTTAACAACTATGGTATGAACAAATGACGAAAGAAATATGAGGAATGAAAAGAATTAACGAGGATTATTGACATCCTCTGTAATTGCTTAAGAGTGCTGTGAAACGAAGGGCCCCGATTTCGAATATTTATATTTTTCATAATATTTTAAAGAAAAATAGTATAACGGTGAAGGAAAACATCCGCCGACTAGCACTAGGCCAGCGTGGTCGACTATATGGCCTAATCCTTTCAGTCGTACTGTTTGTTGATTGAAAAGGAGTCTCGTGCCTTGTAGTGGGACATGTTATCATCATCATCATCATATCAGCCACAGGAAGTCCACTGCTGAACATAGGCCTCCCCCAATGATCTCCACAATGACCTGTTGGAAGCGGCCTGCATCCAGCGACTTCCTGCGACCTTAGTCAGATCGTCCGTCCACCTTGTAGGCGGGCGTCCGACACTTCGCTTGCCTGTACGTGGCCTCCACTCGAGAACCTTTCGGCCCCAACGGCCATCGGTTCTACGAGCTATGTGCCCGGCCCACTGCCACTTCAACTTGCCAATCCTATGGGCTATGTCGGTAACCTTGGTTCTCCTACGGATCTCCTCATTCCTGATTCGATCTCGTAGGGAAACACCGAGCATAGCCCGCTCCATGGCTCGTTGAGTGACTTTGGGCCTTTTAATGAGGCCCACAGTGAGAGGCCACGTCTCGGTGCCGTATGTCATTACTGGTAACACACAACTATCGAAGACTTTCGATTTTAGGCACTGAGGTATTTTGGACGAGAAGACGTCGCGAAGTTTCCCGAACGCTGCCCAACCGAGTTGGATTCGCCGATTGACCTCTCTCTCGAAGTTGGACCTGCCTAACCGGACCACTTGTCCTAAATAGACATATTCGTCTACAACTTCGAGAGTCGAGCCCCCAACTCCAATGGGGGTGGGCACAACATGGATATTCGACATGATCTTCGTTTTATCCATGTTCATTTTAAGACCCATCTGTTGGGAAACTCGATTAAGGTCTTCGAGCATAGTGCTAAGGTCTTCCAGCGATTCTGCCAAGACTACAATATCGTCGGCAAACCGAAGGTGAGTGATATACTCGCCGTTGATGTTGATGCCGAATCCTTTCCACTGCAAGAGCTTGAAGGCATTTTCCAGCGCGGCAGTGAACAGTTTCGGAGATATAAAATCTCCCTGTCTCACGCCTCTCTGTAGTGGAATAGCCTTCGTGCTCTGATCCTGTACTCGGACCGACATGTACATATACAAATACATATCATATGTTTTCCATGTATGTATTATATTACTTTATAAGATATAAAACTATTAAGCTTCATCAAATTCAGTTCAGTAGTTTTAGCGCTAAAGGGCCACATTATTAGTGGGTAACGAACTGATATTGCTTTTAAAGATCAAGGTCGATGCGTAAGCATTAGGGGAATAAAAAGGTAATATAAAAAGAGTAGCAGTGTGGGAGGCAGCATTAGTGTGCTCTTATGATTCGCATGATAACAAAAAACTCGAGCGCGCATCGTGTCAAGAGGGAAATAACGTAATGCACTCAATTCAATCAATAACATCCGCGCTATGTTATTATGCGTCGAGTGGTATTATCTGCCATCTTGCTTATGTTATTTTCAATGATTTTTACCCTCTTCAGACACATTTTATTGATAAACATAGGCTTTGGGATTTTCACAATGGTGTTCAAATTGGCTTGCAACCAGCAATTAATTGTAATTTGTTTTATTAGACTTTAGCAGGCAGACGAGCATGCGGCTCGCCTTATGGTAAGCGATCACTGACGCTCAAGGGTCATCGCAATGCTAGGGATCTAGCAAAGTCAGGTGTTACCTGCGTCAGGCTTGCCGTATGGAGTGGAAAAACCTTAAAAATTTGGTTTATTTTTACCAATGGTCAGATATAGTCTTGACACTATCAGTTTAGGTATAAGTTTTCTGTCGTACTGCAGAAAATACGTGAGACCTTATAATGGAACAAAATCCTAGACTCTAACCAAAACTTTTGTGGATAATATGCCGCGGTTTGTTCGGGGCATGAGGCATCTCGTTTCACATACATCTGTTGTAGTCTTAATTTCAACACACTACATAAAAATTTACTTAAGTTCATCTCAAAAATGCAATTACCCAAGTATCAAGTAACAAATTTACGTAATCAAATTGTCGCCAAAGACTTGCACAGCTTTTCATTCCGCCCCTGCTCACTGCACTCTCCTTAAAAGATTAAAAAGTGCTTATCAACACTATTTCCAGGGGATTTTTGCATCTCGTACAATCGCGGACAAAAGCGTTGTGAAAAAAATCGCGTGATCTCTCCGCCGTCACAGTCCACCGGTTCCCAGCGCATTTTCTTTGAAGCACCCCTCAAAGGCCACCATTTCACAAAGCTAAAACCTGTGTGGATAACTACGAGACGTTGGACTCGCAATTGTGTGCGCGATGCTACTGAATATTCTGGCTCTAATTAATTCTGTAACTTGTGTTTCTGACAGCAGTGAAAAGTGGACTGGAAATTCCATGTTGAATATTTTTTCTTGTAGTATGGTGAAATTATGGATTGTAATTGACACTGAGTTTTTCAGGATATTATTATCATTAAGTTTATAGCTATACGAGCGAATTAAAAGCAAATCCGATTAAGTAATTTTATCTTAAAAGTACAATAAGAAATTTTATATAACAGATACCAGATATTGTATTAGCTTATATACGTCCCACTGCAGGAAACGGATCTTCTTCCGAATCGCGATATATAGCAGAAATAAAATACATTCATTTAGCGTGCAATATCTGAGCTGACGTTATTTACATAACCGAGTCTCTTTACAAGGTTGCACTCGTCATTTCCACATCAATACACTTGACCGATTATTTTACTATAAGTCCTAAGAAATGTAAAAACTAAGGAAACCGACAGCAAATGCCAACTAAAAGAATAAACAGATATTACTGTTCAAATACGATGCGTTTCTTAAAATGGAAGCTAAGATTTGAGAGTTCTTAATCTAACATCAAAGGTTTCAAATCCAAAAAATCAAATTGGCTTTCTCACGTCATATCAAAGGATATGACGTGAAAAAACCAATTTTAATTATCGAATGTCTTGTCGCGTTCCAACAACTTTTTAATTCAGTTTGACCGTAGAAGATAAGGAATCGATAACTAAAATAAATCTATAGTCTATCTTTGTGTGTTTTTAGTGTCTGATGCTATTCTTTAATTCTACCTTAATATTTATAATAAATGACAACCAACAGTCACACACATAGTCCTGACCCCACACTAAGATCGAGTCTTGTGTGATATCAGGAACTACGACAGACGTTTCTGTCTCACAAACACCCAGGTCCGAAAGAAATATTTGTGTGCCACACAAACATTTCTCTCGGTGCTGAGATCGAAACCGCGGTCTCACGTTTCACAGGTCTAACCGACTGCGCCACGGAGCCTGTCATTTATGTCTAATCTCCAGCAAACTACATTCAGCCTATATGTGTGTTATTTACGTTACCCTCCCAAGGTCTTCACTCGTCATTTCCACATCAATACACATGTCGTCCGGTGCGCGGCACGTGTTTACCTCACCCCATTGTTTTACAATAGTTCACGTAATGGAAACATAATCTCCGATGTAGATCGAGCTGGGTAATACGATAGTGGAGTTATGATGTAAATATACAGGGTGATATATGGTATTTAATTGAACCTACATATTTTTCATCGCCCCAGGTGACATAATAAAAAGTTTGAAAAAAAACGAGTTTATTTTTGTCAAAAATCTTAAAAATGGTTTTTACATTTATTCGCCACCCAGGATAAATAAGAGTATTTTTACCGCTTAGTTAAACTTTAGTTCACTTCGGGAATTTACTTGAGTAGAAAGTGATTCAAAGGGAAGGTTTATATAATATGCATGATACATATACAGGATGTCGCTATTTGTAAGGAAAATATTATGTATCTGGTGTGGAGTGAAATCAAAAAACATCTGCATCCAGGCGAAGTTGAAATGGACGGCTAGTGACAAAATAATTATTATTACTCCTGGGATTACTGATCAGTTGCCCTAAGACGCATACAATATTAAATTCTACCTCATCAGCAGGACACTGTATTCTAAAATCGTTCAGCCTTTCATATCTAACATTCGTTCAAACGGGCGGTCTACTTAACCCCTTGTCCTTGGCAATCGCGTTGGCCTTTAATACGCGGTAAGGGCCCTTGGGAATGCTCGTGTCGGCCCTTTGTGCCTTCTGTACCTGAAAAATCAGGGTCAGCTATTTGATAACATATTTGAAGAAGTTAGTTTAAAATTCAAAGTTCCATAGGGGTCAAGGTTAGGCTTTCCGTGATTGGAGGTCGAATTGAGAGGTCAGGTATGGAGGCTTAATTTTTTTTTACTGCAGTTAATGGCGACATATTAGTGATGGATCTGATAGTATCTGTAGCGCAGTTGGTTAAGACTCTGGTTGCGAAATGAGAGGCCTCAGATAAGATCTCCATATTGGTATAAATATTTATGACATTGAAATGTATTTGGTTTTAGTCAAGGTGTCATTGAGGTCAAATAGTCTGTCCTAATTTCTGATATTTAAGGCTGTATCTAAGTCCCGTATCTTAGTGGAAGACACATGTGATTATTTAGATAGATCTGTTATGAAAATAATTTTAATATTCCTGTTCTTTACAGGAACGTATAAACAATTAAAATGTGAAATTACTGAGTTTTATATATATCAAAGAGTTTAAGAAGAATCGTAGGAAACTCTGAAATGATTTTATTTACTTTAATTCTCAAGGACCATAGTCCTACCAAAGGGCATACCTTTAAACCAATAATCCAACATTTTAAATTCGAAATTCAGAATAAAATTAGTCATGTGTGTATTAATAGTCATTCACCACGCGCTTAAACGGTGAAGGAACAAAATGTGATGAAACCTGCATAACATAGCTATTTGTATGAATTTCTATGGTATTTAAAGTCCGCCAACCCGCACTAGGCCAGCGTGGTGTACTATATAGCCTAACCACTCTCAATTATACTCTTGATTATAGAGAAGGCCCGTGCCCTACAGTGGCACGTATATGGGTGACATAGAACCGAATTACCAAGTTCGTAAACGACATAAACCAACAATAACCAGAATTATTGACTAATCCAGCTCTAAAATTAACTCCAGTCCCCTCGCCAGCAGTAGATTTACAAAAGGCGGATGTTTTACCAATATGTTTGGCAGCGGGTCTATGTATGACGTTGACTATGAGCCAAATGTACATCCATCCTATTTGTATAATGCTGACAGATTGAAACATGCGTGCGCCCGTACATTTGTATCAGTCGGCTAGTATATTTGTTTTAGTCGGTGTACCGTTGCTCCGTGGTGCTAATTGATTGCCGAAACTTAAATAGCATGTAACTCATCAATAGTGTGATTATCTGTACTGTTAGTATTATTTATTGCGCTTCCGTCCATCGCAAGGTTTGGCAAAGATTGTTCAAAGAGATAACTGGCCGTTATAGTTTTCTATTTTTAATAATAATGTAAATGTATTTTACTGATCTTGTATCTTACAAGATGTTTGCGCAATTAAGTATAATATTGTATTGTATCTCCGCACTTTTTTGTTTTTGAAAAATTTCGAAAATATTCTGGTGCTAATTTTTATAACGTCCTGAAAGCTATATTGCATTGAAAGCACAAAGGCATGTAGAATTGGCCCGAAAAAGTGATACAAACCTATTGGTATTTTGTCTTTGGTTCGAGCCTACATCACGACATCGAACTTCGGGTACAGCAATAGCAAACTGCTCTACTCGGAAACATTTTCTTTTTATTTAGGTTCTACTACTAGTTGTATCACAAGTGTTGCTACATCTACGAGACAATTTTAAACTGTTACTCCAGAATTTTAATCTAATTCTAATTGTGAATATTTATTTACCTTATACTTAACTATGATTTCTTTGTTGCAGGTTCCGAAGAAATGTGCAATGGGTGACACAACACCAAGTATGCCTGAGGTGACGTAGTACCGTCATGGAATAAGAACGGACATGACGAACTACACGTACGTTGACACCACGTTGCAAGACTTAAGCTGCCAACTGTACACCGGGCGTGGCTGCGGCGACTCCATTTACGGACTCGACTGCAGCTCCGAAGACTATGTCCCCTACAACTGCGATCTCAACATCGACATTCAAAATGAAACCTCCTACAGCTGCCGTACATGCTTCAACACAAGTCTGGACATTAGCAGCAACAGTACTCTATGTGACTCTGGATTCAAGCTAAACATGCTTTCTGTTGTCTTTGAAAATGCACTCAAAAACATGTGGTTGCGTCTACCAACATCCATCTGTGATTTGGACCTGGTCTGTTTCAACGACAACTTCAATCGGACGTTATACCTTGACGTGTTAAACGAGACAATTGAGAGTAAAGCAATAGAAACATTTCAATGTAATTTAAATTTCGGGAACGTTACCGAAGAAGTGTTTACGGGTAAAGGTTACGATTGGAGTTTCTTATTTGTGATATTATTCATAGTTGCGGGTGGTGTGGGCAATATTCTAGTGTGTCTTGCCGTGTGCTTAGATAAGAGGTTGCAGAATGTGACGAATTATTTTCTACTGTCGTTGGCGATTGCTGATCTGTTGGTCAGTTTGTTCGTGATGCCGATGGGAGCTATACCGGGGTTTTTAGGTGAGTTGAACGTTTCATTTACCATTCAACTTATTAATTGTAACTAATTAATAGTAACTTGACCAAGATGAAAATCATAACCATAAATGAGAATTTTTCATTTTAAAATGGTGGAGTATAGGATCCTCAGTTGCAAATTTATTTCATTCTCAGTCATAAGAACATTATTTGCTTATCGTATCACGAAAGACTTTTATAGCTATCATTGGTAATACTAATTGCACCTTATAATTACCATAAACCTGAAATTAGATGTGAGAAGCAAAACAGCATTATTTAAATGAAACTAGGCCATGTGACTCGAATGCATCCAGATCGTGGGATAAATATCGTCACCCATTACCTGATGATCGCCAACGCTGCGGCAGATCTAAAAACGCTTGCGAGACAACCTGTATGCTTTCAAGCCTATGTGGCCTGAATTTTTTTGAGCGTAAATTTTGAAAAGAATGATGGCAGACCAAAATAGAAATGGAAGGAAATTAAGTAAAAAGCAACATTCCCATAGATTTTCTAAATCAATGCACGCGAAACTAAATTTGCAATCGATATCTTGAATTACGTTTAGCAGTTAGTATCCAGACAGTCCCATTAGTCTTAGCTCTGAATGTAACTTCGTAAAACATGCTGACGATAACCACAAAGTGAGTGTTCCCGATTAGCACAATTTACTGTAAACATTGTATAAATAGAATGACATTTGCAGTGCAGATACTCAAATACGCTGTGAGAACTGAGAAGTTTAAGGATAAGACGAAATGACTGAATATAATAGATGGTGCTATTGTCTACTCCTTTCTTTTTAATTAATTGTGTAGGAATATTCCTCCTCTCATCTCTGCGTCATCTTTGGTTCGACTGTTAGATAATGCCTGAAGCATAAAGTTCAATATACATAATATATTAAGTTTTTTTCAGCCCATATACATTCCACTGCAGGGCACGGACCTCCTCTACAATCGAGAGTACGATTGAGAGTGATTAGGCCATATAGGCGACTACGCTGGCCTAATACGGGTTGGCGGACTTACACATCGTATAAATTCTTATAAATCGCTATGGTATGCCTTCCTCACGATGTTTTCCTTCACCGTTTTATTGTGGTGTAAATAAATAATTATTCAGATTTGATAACTAATGACCGAAATTCGGTAATAATATTTCAATAACCTTTTTATACCGACAGGCCTAAGAACAAAATCCTATAAAAAATGTTTTATTCAGTATTTGAAAACACGAGAGAAAAAATATTGAGACGAGAAAATGTTTTTGACGAGAAGATTAATTAGCCACGTGTTTTTCTTAAACAAAAGTTTTTATATACAGTATATTTTATTTCTGTGTTTGGTGGCGCGGTTTCCTACATGTTCACGATGGTCGCTGGTTCAAATCCTAGGGAACAGCTCTTAATTTTCGGAGTCATGGGTGTGTTGATATTTAATCACCACGCACTATAACGGTGAAGAAAAACAACGTGAGGAAACCTGCATAACATAGCGATTTGTAAGAATTTCTATGGTATGTAATGGCCGCACTAGGCCAGCGTGGTGAACTATATCCTAGGCCCTAGTCCCTCTCAATCGAACTAGCGATTGTAAAGGCCGTGCTCTACATTGGAACATATATAGGCCAATACAATACAATACAACGTATATAATACGTGTAATAAGTTACATAATGTCCACGGCTTACAAACGTTGGCGACCTAATGATTTCCGTAAATATGCCTATAATCAATCATCACTCACTGTCGACACTGCGTCTGCCAAAACTCATTTTCACGCGCTGTTACTGTCCCGTGGCAGTTAAAAAAAAACATAGAACATTTTTTTTTATATTTTTTTGTAATGAATGGCGAGACGAACATGCCGTTGGCCTGATAGTAAACGATACGATTGCCAATACTAAACAACACCTTGAATTACAAAGCCATGCTTGACATTCCACTGCGCTAGCCATTCTGAGACATAAGATATTAAGTCTCAATATGTCCAGTAGTTCTCTGGCTACATTGTTCTTCAATTCGAAACACAACAGTGCATTTACACTGCTATTTGGCGGGAGAAATAGACATTACGGTGGTACTTACCCATGCGTCCTCTAACATATTAGAGACCTACCACTAGTAAAAATATGCTTCATAACATACCACTAGACCTTCCTATCTTTTTCCTTCTCTCTCCAATTTCCCATCTCGTCCCTCCATTTCTAAGATCAACACATTTAATATTATCAAATTTAATAAGCGTTTATTATCCCAGATCACTTTTCAAAATTACAAACGATTTCTCACTGCATAATGTACAAAATGTGCTCTCTCAACTGTAAAATATAGTTATTTCAAAGCCACTACAAGGCAACAAAGACGCCCACGCGCCGTCGGATATGTTAGCAAGTTGTAGGATATCCGCCGGTCTGCGGAACAGTTCACCTCATATCCGAGCTCGTGTGGGAGACGACCTTGGTGTTTGTGTATTGTCATATTTATTTAATATCGACTTGGCTTCGTTTGGATGAAATATTTTGGTTTTATACCAAGGGATTAACTATAGGCCATGACATGACATGACATTGTCTATTTCTCCCGTCAAACAGCAGTGTTAATGCACCGTTGTGTTTTGGATTGAAGGATATTGTAGCCAGAGTAACTACTGGACATATTGAGACTTAACATTTCATGTCGCAGGATGGCGAGCGCAGTGGAATTCCAAGCATTACATTGTTATCCAGGATATTGTTCGGTTTTGCTACAGTTCATGAGCGTTTGTATCGCTTACCATCAGGCAAACGGCATGCTCGTCTCGCCATACAGTGAAAAAAAAGCTACAGTAAAAATCGGTCCATTCGACTGGGATGCAAGTACTGTCTTACAGAAAACCGATTTGCTGTTGCGATTAGCTCGAAAATACAATTTCTTGAGAGTATATAGCTGAACGTAGGATAAACGTATATTCTCGGAAAGCAACCACTGTAATAGATGTTAAACTCGATTTCTACTGGCTGACCTTTTGTTATTTCATTTATTTGAAACTTTTTATGGAAAATGTAATAAAGTACTATTAATACGTCGTAGGATAGATCTGTCATACAAATATTTATTTACGGAGATCAAACCCTTTAATACATCTGGTTTTGGGACTTCGGTTAAAATTTATTAAATTTTCACTCCTCACCCTTACAGTGCGTGTGACGAAACACGTTTATATCGAATTTCGCAGAAATAAATGTAATATTCCTACATCGTACATTCCCAGAACTCACCAAATACGGCTTCAAGAGACACATCTAACGTTTGATAATAACGGTAATTTAACACGCGGAGGCAATTCCGAGCCTTTTTGCCAGAGGAAGTACAAGCGATTGCTTGCATGCGTTTGGTTATATTACATGCTGTGACACACGGGCTTGGGGGATGGCGAACTTAGTATAAATGTTGGCCAACAAGTACGACCACTTCTCCACTATTTCAGCACGGGCCTTCTTTACAATTGAGAATAAGATGAAGAGGGTTTAGGCTATATAGTCCATCACGATGGTTAAAAGCGGGGTGACAGACTTTACATACCATAAAATTCTTACAAATCGCTATGGTTAATTCAGGATGTTTTCCTCTGCCGCTATAGTGCATGGTGATTAACTATCAACGCACATATGACTTCGAAAAGTCAGCGGTGTGCCCTGGGATTCGAACCTGCGACCATCAGGTATATTTTGGCAGTTGCGTCTGTTCCGTTACCAGTTGGCCACCACGCACCTTTTCTTTTATATAAAAACAAATCCGGAGAAAGCGTTAATATTCCTTGTGGAAATATTCTTTCTCTCACTCATTGTTTACAGCTTATGTCTCAGGATGGCGAGCGCAGTGGAATGCCAAGCATTGCTTTGCAATTCAAGGTGTTGTTTGGTTTTGCTACTGTTTATGAGCGGTCGTATCGCTTACCATCAGGCGAACGGCATGCTCGTCTCGCCATTCATAGCAATAAAAAAAAATAAAAAAAGCTATACGATGTCCACAACTGAATATCGGTCCCCCTAAAGAGTTTTCAAACCGACCTGTTGGAAGCAGCCTGTATAAACATTTATAAAATACCCCTTGTTGATCAAAACACGTAATGTAATGCTTCCGGGGTCAGCTAGTAATTATCAAACGTCCGGTGATACTTGGCGAAGCTTTATAGCATCAACTGGCAAAAGAGGACCATCCTTTATCATGAAATCAAATTATTCAATCACGAGCAAAACTTCACATAAAATTTATTGCTGTATTTGGGAGTTTAGTTTAGCAAGAGTTGGTTATAATTAAAATAAATTATTTCAGAGAATGGATTTCAATCCAAATTCCAGGAAATGAATCATTTCAATTTTAATACAATCTAGCAATTGAGTTGACCTTGTATCTGGGATAAAACCATTACCTGCCTGAGAATCTTTATTACGACAAATCAAGCACAAAAATACGTTTTTAATCGATATATTTCTATTCACAAATTTCCTTTCAACTAAAGCCTACAGCAAATAAACTGACAGTTCTCTACGTCCGTGTGTCCCCCTCCCGAGGATATTGAATGTTATCCCCTACTCCTGAGCCTTTGAATTCGGGATATTTGTCAGTTGGAAGCAATTTTCCCGCCATAGTTGTATTCCCTGCGTGTATGCACACAATACATCGCGTATTGTACCGCATAATTTTATCCTAACGCGATTTATTTTGAAGGCGTGCTGAACATTGCTGTATTTCTGACATCTGTGTTAGGAAAAATATAGCAAGACGATCGATGTACGCGCATTATTCAAAAACGACTGAATGGATTTCAGTTTTTGTAGGATTGTTTAGAGGTTTCCCAGTTGTTTAAAATGTAATAATAATTCACTGACATAATAATTGACTGACGGAATACCTCGGTGGCGCAATTGTACTACGGTATTATTGCAAAGCTATGGTCTCGGGTTCGAATCCCGGTTCATGCAAAGTATAAAATATTGGATGTATGTATGTGTATGTAGTAATCATTATTGGTATATCTTCATCTATAGGTATAATATATGCGGGATATATTTCTCTTTCCCAGATCTTAATAGCTCTGGTACTATACAATATTTTTTTTGTGCCCTTTACAACGGAAAACCTTTTAATCTTTAACACCAAGTCTTTCCATACATACATAATCGTTACGCCTGTATCCCATCGGAGTAGGCAGATACTATAGACCGCAACTTTGCTCGATCCTGACATATTACTTTCGCTTCATCCACTTTCATCAACCTCTTCATGCATTCTCGTCGGTTCAGGGTACTGTTGACCTGACCCTTGTTGAGGGTATCACCGATTTGGAAGGTGTAGGTACGGTGAGGTCGACCACTACCGACTCTTTTTCCAAATCGTTCTTCAATCGGGATTCTAATACAAAACCACATTATTTTACGTCGACGGTATTTAATCAAGATTTTTTAGATTCTCAGTTGACTGATACCATACGAATGTTCATACACCGATTTAATTCAAATATATTTATAGGCTTTGTTTAGTTTTTGAATTGATGGGACTAAATCCTTGAACAATTGGCGTTCACTTTGATTTATATTACAACTTAAGAATAATAACGTTTTCTTAAAATCAGAGACAAGCATTTATAAAGTTTATTCTGAGAATTAGATTGATACGATTCACTTAAAATATTTCAAGATCATAAGACCGAAATAAATCTAACAAAGAATTTTAATAGAAAAGACTATTCTATTACCTTTCCATGATTGATGCTTTGATATGTTTGAAATTAAATTCCTAATTCATTTATTGAATTTATTTATATATGATTTATTGGATAACAAAATGAAAGACGCTTACAAAACAATTTACAGTGGACCTCCGGTAGTCCGACAAAAATTTTGCAGGGCAGTGTCGGACTATCGAATTTGTCGGATTATAGAGTACTGCCTAAGACCCCCTATAGTCCGATTTTTTTTACAAAAGTGTACCTTGTAATCCGACTAATTACAGACTCACTGATAAGATTCTTTATATGTATTATATATATGTACTCTGAAGTACAAATCATGCTTCGTTATGTATATCAAATTTAGTAAATGTAGCACCGCCATCCTCTCGCATGTAGTCAATTTCAACCTAAGCAATCAGAATCAAAACGCGTCGAGCACAATAATGATGATGCGTACAAGTTGTAACTTATTCAGTCATGTATTAGCGAATATAGATCATGTCGGATTATAGGGGGTGCCGGATTAGACAGGGGCCGGATTACCGGGGGTCCACTGTAAAACTAAAGGCATAGTTACTATAGGCGGCCTTATCGTTAGCTGCGATCACCTCCAGGCAACCTTTGGATGGACTGGATTATTGTAATATTAAATTATGGGGTAGTGCAATAGTGAGAGAAAAAATAATAACAATTGATGGTCATGCCATATTTTAATTTAAATAATATATATTAATACCTACATAATACGTGCACAATATAAATACATACATATATACATACTAATACATCTTATGCTAAATGTAATGATAATATTAGTAAAGAGGAGCAAAAAAGGATAACCGGATAATAGGTTACTGTAGTGACAGATAATGTATCATAACAAGTCTTTTAAAACGTGGTAGTGTCTTAGCTTGTCTGAAAGACAGTGATAATTTGTTTCACAAGCGAGCAGCATGAACTGTGAATGACTTGTCGAGAAATGATGTGCTGTGCTTGGGAATCTCTAGGGTCAAATTCTCTGTTGATCTAAGAGTTTGTGCATGAGTTTGATCGAGCAAATTAAAGCGGTTTTTAGGATAGTGGGGCCTGGAGGGGTTGAACGAGATACCATATAAAAGGGAAAGAATTCGAGTATTACGGCGAAAGCGTATTAATTGCCACTTGAGTTTGATACAAAATTCGGAATCATGGTCATATTTGCGAAGACCAAATATGAATCTAATGCAGAAATTCTGAAATCTCTCATGTTTTTCTATTTGGGTTTCGGTGAGGTCACGATAGCTTAGCATCAGCATAATCAAGGAGGGGAAAAAGAAGAGATTGAACCAATGCGTTTTTGTGGGTATCGATAGAAAATTCTGCAATCTCACCAAGGATCTCGGTGCGGCAAACAATTTGTGACTTACTTGTTGCAATTGGTGATCCCAGCATAGGTTTTCGTCGGTGATTACACAATTTTTTTTTCACAATATCACTGAATTGAATAGCTCAACCATCAAAAAGAATTTGAGGTAGTTAATCCGTATATTATTCCGTATGTAATTCATTATATTGTATTGTATTTTAAAGTTTTTCATCTATTCTACTCCACTAGCTGGTCAATTGGTTTTAACCAAAGTATACCTGGGTAGAACCTCATTCAAATCGTATAGAAATAAAGCAAGGTATAGCGATGGCTTTTATATTGCAAAGTTCCAAATGAGCAAACAGGTCACCTGATGGTAATTGATCACTGCCGCCCTTGACCGTCAACAACGCTGGCTCTCGGATGTGTTGCCAGCCTATCAAATTAGGATGAGTGCGGGAAGGAAAAAGGATAGGAAGAGGAAAGGGATATAGGGCATTGGCGAATGCCATTATATCATATCATTCACCTAACGAAACGCGACAGCGAAGCTGATGCTTCTAGTCGTTTTCCAGTGAGAACTTGGTACCGCATTGGACCAGCCTGCCCATTCATACTGAGTCATGACTGGCAACGGCGTGGCCTAACTCTACCACTCTTAATCAAATCTTGATATTAGCGTTAGCGTATATACATACTTCCAGATGTTCTATGGTTAAACCTATGGCCTATATCTTTATTTAACATTATTTATGATAGTCTATAGTCTTATAAACCGTATTTAATAAGCGTTTCCTTGAAATAGGTTTGTATTTTTGTATACGGGCTATACATATAAGGACCCAGGACTCGCAAACAAGGAGTATTTTTATTAAAATAAATAAATTAGTTAGGGATTATGTCGTAACTAAGAAGAAAGGGAAGAACGGAAAAAAGCAATGCTATGTCATTTTGTTCCTTCTTCAAAGATGTGGTGTATGCCGTCAACCTGCACTAGGTCTGCGTGGTGGACTATAACCTACCCCTCTCAACCGTACTCTCGATTGTGGAGGAGATTCGTGCCCTGCAGTGAGACGTATATGGCCGGAAACATACTAACGTACGAGCACGCCATGCAACGTAGTATCGCGAGTTCGTAGTGTGGCAGAACCACACTAGAGAATATAAAATGCTACGATTTGGTAGGGTGGCATGTCAGTAGTATGTTTCCGGCCTAAAGGTTAATGCAGTAATGTGTTGTTTGACGCAGGGTACTGGCCGCTGGGTGTGGTATGGTGCAACGTGTATGTGACGTGCGATGTGCTTGCATGTTCTGCTAGCATCATGCACATGTGCTTCATCAGTATTGGGAGGTACGTATCTAGTACTTTAATTAGACTGATATTTCTTTGGTGGATTATTTTGTGTTTATATGTTTTTCTTGGTTTTTTAATAATTTAAGTAAAATGTGATTCCTATTGAACAATGATTGAGTTAAACTTTTGGAGTAAATTAACTTATTTTTTTCATGTTTTTTGGATGAGAACGCTTAGTATCGGAAAACTTGCAGTAAATTTCCACAACTAGGAATCGACTCTTGAACTTACTGCTACTCAATCAGATGGGGTCAATTTAAATAATTCTAATACAATCTATTTGACTCTAAAATCATTGATTTCACCTTCGTCCTCCCTATAAAACGCAATCGATGTAACTAAGAGAATACATCAATATCATGAAATTTTATGGTAATGCCACCGTAAGAGCCAATCATGGTCACTTTACGAGGGAACCAGCGCGCGCCCTGCGTCCTTTTATGATCCATCACAATCTATAAATTCGGTCCGAGTCAAAAGTGGGCCATAAAGTCATAAATCTTTAGTACATTTGCAGTGAGGTCCATTCTGCAGCGTCGCAGTTTCAGAAATATATGGATCGGGTGATATTATCTTTATGATAGCAATGCACTAAAATCATGTATTTTAGGTAAGCTAGCTAGAATCTAGGCACTATTTTGACGTAAGATTATGCCGTTACTTTTGAAGGGATAGTCAGAGATATAACTAATGGTACCCACAATTCATATAATACGAGTACAAAAAAAAAAAAACAACGAAAAGAAACTGGTCAAATTATGAATTCTCCTTTTTTCTAAACAGCGCAAACAGCCTTAAATATTCAGAACACAAGGTTTAGTGTATAAAAAAATGATAAAAATTAGCACAAAACAACATCTGAGACGAACAAAACCATTGCCGAATAACCTGATAAACTCGAATGTGTAATGGAAACAGGTTAATGAGCCGGGTAATCGCGACTACACTGAAGTTTATCCGGTCGCGGCGCCGCCGTGCAGTAAAGGGTTTGCCCGTTTCACCCGGGTTTATTGTCCGGATTTAAATGTTGTTCTTTTATTTTAATGTTGCAATTTATAGGTCAGAGTGGGAACTTCGGGTTTTCTGATTCGCGTGAAGAATTTTTATTTTGTGAGTTCGGTTTTTTTTGGGTTAGAACGATTTTCGTGAAGGCTTATATGCGCGTATTTATAATGTGGTTTTTGATACTAGAAAATGCTATTAACTTGGATTTAATGTCAAATTTTTATTTTGTGAGTTCGGTTTTTTTTTTTGGGTTAGAACGATTTTTGTGAAGGCTTATATGCGCGTATTTATAATGTGGTTTTTGATACTAGAAAATGCAATATTAGTGTATATTTCAATATACATATTTTCCTCGTATAAAAATAAACTGCCTCGGTGGCGTAGTTGTACTAAGGTACGCTTGCAAAGCTGAGGTCTCGGGTTCGAATCCCAAGTCAGACAAAGTGATATTGGATTTTTCTATTCATTATTAGCCCGGAGTCAGGAATTTGTGCCCGATATGGCGATAGGCTCGCCACCTATCACATCGTGGGACGGAACATACAAGGGGAAATGTGGGTGTCAAGGCACCTCTGCCTAACCCTTCTGGGAAAAAGGCGTGAGTTTATGTATGTGTGATAAAAATAAAATTATAGCAGAAAATCTACACTTAGTAATTAAATCATTACTAAGTGTAGATTTTCCGAAGAGGATTTGTACTAAGGAATAATTTAATTGATATTAAACATCTCTAAGTGCGGCCGTATGTCTTTGATAAGCGTGTCTCGAGTAAAAAGTCTTGGGACTTGAGACAATTAAATTTAGCAAAGTCCGGAACATATGAATTCTGGTCTTCAATACCTACTATATAGGTGAAATAAATCGATAATGTAATTCAATTCCTTTACATAAAATAGTAAAATACTTGTATTTTAGCCGGGCTGCCCCGCCTCGTAAAATGTGGACCATTAAAGAGACGGTTTTAGAGCATTTTAAAGTTTTTATGACTGCTTTAGACAATGCGAAATAAAATTCAAATAGTTTACTTGGTGCCCCCATTTCTCTCAGTAAGAAGGTATGTAGTCTAGTTTAGCGTGAATTTATAGTAAAAGTTATCTGCATATATTAATTATCATAAAATTTATGTTTGCAATTTTTTTTTTTTTTTATTGCTATGAATGGCGAGACGAGCATGCCGTTCGCCTGATGGTAAGCGATACGACCGCTCATAAACAGTAGCAAAACCAAACAATACCTTGAATTACAAAGCAATGCTTGGCACTCCACTGCGCTCGCCACCCTGAGACATAAGATGTTAAGTCTCAATATGTCCAGTAGTCACTCTGGCTACAATGCCCTTCAACCCGAAACACAACAGTGCGTTTACACTGCTGTTTGACGGGAGAAGTAGACACTGCGGTGGTACCCACCCAGATGGCCTCTCACATATGAGAGACCTACCACCAGTAAATATAATATAAAAGGTGGTCGTCTTAAAAATGATTTTAATTTCTCGAACGGAACCAAATGTAAATGTATAGAAATAATGGTTCGAAGAACCCATATTAGAGTAAGATTAAAAGACTAGAAAAATGTATACTACTACTACGGTATGATTGTAAAGATGAGGTCTCGGGTTCGAATCCCGGGTCGGGAAAAGTAGTATTGGATTTTCCTATTAATTGTCAGCTCGGAGTTAGGAATTTGTGCGCGATAATATCGCGGAAATATCGCGATAGGTTGTCACATCGTGGGGCGGAAATTACAAGGCGTGGTTGTCCTACTTGCACCTCTGCCTACACATTCTGGGAAAAAGGCGTGAGTTTATGTTTTTGTTCATTGAAGCTAAAGTGATACAAGGTCATAGACCTTGTACCTTGTACCATAGACTTTGCTGATGTGAAAAATCTATAGTGTAATAATACTAAGTCGCTAATCCATCATAAGTTAAACAGCGGTTTGGTAGAAGCTGTCCATACGGTGGGATCTAAGTATTTTAGACCTCGCCGTAGAGATAGACCACAAAAACTCTCGATCCAGACTCTTGACCTCATGGCCGAACGTCGATCTTTGACGCTGCAGTCTTCCGTTGACGCCGAAGCATATCGGCGGCTCAATAGACGGATTTGGAAGTCCTTGCGACACGATGTCCGTGCTCACAATACTGTGAGCATTAAGGAGACAATTGAGCGGAACGGAGGCTCCAAAGTGTTTGCAAGAGACTTGTCTATTGGGAAAAGCCAGTTGTCTAGGCTGAAAACGGATGATGGCCGCGTGGTATCGACTAGGGCAGAGGTATTAAGAGAGATCGAGAGGTTCTACGGACAGCTTTACACCTCGGTTGCCGAACCTACTGTTAGCTCGGCCGAAGACCCGAGAGCCGAGTTAATCCGACACTTTAGCGATGATATCCCGGACATCAGCCTGTTTGAGATTGAGATGGCCCTCAAACAACTCAAAAACAACAAGGTGCCGGGTGAGGACGGAATCACTTCAGAGCTTCTGAAAGCGGGCGGAACGCCGGTACTGAAAGTCCTTCAGAGGCTCTTCAATTCCGTTCTCCTCGAGGGCTCAACGCCGGAGGCATGGAGCAGGAGCGTGGTGGTACTGTTCTTCAAAAAAGGTGATAACACTTTGCTGAAGAACTACAGGCCCATCTCGCTCCTGAGCCATGTCTATAAGTTGTTTTCAAGGGTCATCACAAATCGTCTCGAAGGCAGGTTTGATGACTTCCAGCCTCCCGAACAAGCCGGTTTCCGAAAAGGCTTTTGTACCATAGACCATATTCATACGCTACGGCAGGTTATACAAAAAACCGAGGAGTATAACTTGCCGCTTTGTTTAGCGTTTGTGGACTATGAGAAAGCCTTTGATTCGATCGAGACCTGGGCTGTGCTACAGTCTCTTCAGCGGTGCCACATAGACTATCGGTACATCGAAGTGTTGAGGTGTATATACAACAACGCCACCATGTCGGTCCGAGTACAGGATCAGAGCACGAAGGCTATTCCACTACAGAGAGGCGTGAGACAGGGAGATGTCATATCTCCGAAACTGTTCACTGCCGCGCTGGAAAATGCCTTCAAGCTCTTGCAGTGGAAAGGATTCGGCATCAACATCAACGGCGAGTATATTAGTCACCTTCGATTTGCCGACGATATTGTAGGGTTGGCAGAATCGCTGGAAGACCTTAGCACTATGCTCGAAGACCTTAATCGAGTTTCCCAACAGGTGGGTCTTAAAATTAACATGGATAAAACGAAGATCATGTCGAATATCCATGTTGTGCCCACCCCCATTGGAGTTGGGGGCTCGACTCTCGAAGTTGTAGACGAATATGTCTATTTAGGACAAGTGGTCCGGTTAGGCAGGTCCAACTTCGAGAGAGAGGTCAATCGGCGAATCCAACTCGGTTGGGCAGCGTTCGGGAAACTTCGCGACGTCTTCTCGTCCAAAATACCTCAGTGCCTAAAATTGAAAGTCTTCGATAGTTGTGTGTTACCAGTGATGACATACGGCACCGAGACGTGGCCTCTCACTGTGGGCCTCATTAAAAGGCTCAAAGTCACTCAACGAGCCATGGAGCGGGCTATGCTCGGTGTTTCCCTACGAGATCGAATCAGAAATGAGGAGATCCGTAGGAGAACCAAGGTTACCGACATAGCCCATAGGATTGGCAAGTTGAAGTGGCAGTGGGCCGGGCACATAGCTCGTAGAACCGATGGCCGTTGGGGCCGAAAGGTTCTCGAGTGGAGGCCACGTACAGGCAAGCGAAGTGTCGGACGCCCGCCTACAAGGTGGACGGACGATCTGACTAAGGTCGCAGGAAGTCGCTGGATGCAGGCCGCTTCCAACAGGTCATTGTGGAGATCATTGGGGGAGGCCTATGTTCAGCAGTGGACTTCTTGTGGCTGATATGATGATGATGATGAATCCATCATAAATCTCCAAAAAATATATAATTCTACAATTTCCTAACAACTCAATAAATTAGGCACCTTTATTAGATTCCAGTAGACTTGGGCAAAAAAATAACGTGGAGTGATTGCTGGCGTGCTTCCAAAAATCATACAGCGTTCCTATCGGGACTAGGTCAACTAACATGGCCATCATTCATTTGGCGATAATCTTAAAAGCTGTTATAATTGTCACTTCGGTAATTGTATCCTTGTCTGATATCTTAAGTTTCTCACTGTTGGAAATAGGCTTCTCCGATGGCACGATCTTTATTATTATTTAAATCTTATTGTATACATTAAAAAATACAATACATAGAAAAAGAAAAAAGTACAAATTGCGGTCGTATCATTTAAAGCAATGTCTTAGAAGAAGGAGAAACAGAGGAAAGTGTAAAATAAATAAGTAAAAGAGGGGAAACTAAATAATACTAATACTAACTAAACATAAAAATACACCCACAGAACATACATACATGATAAATAGCATAAACACATACACATATATAATACTAAATAAATAGGTATATAATAGATACAAATTGTAAAATGATTTAGATGTAGGAAATAATACCTATCAAAATCAGTTTAATTAAAGAGAAAGGGAGTGTTCTTTAATTAGCCTCTAGAATAAAGATAGCGATTGCGCCTGTCTCACTACAACAGAAAGCGCATTTCACAATCGAACTGCTTTGACAGTAAAACGCTTGTCTATAAATGTCGTAGTGTGCACAGGCATTCTCAACATGAAATGATATGATGATCAACTCGGACATTATGTATATTTCAAAATTTTATGATAACCTTGACAAATATTCAAGTACTTACTAATCCGCCCACTAACTGACACGACTTTGCCAAGATTCCTTACTTCCCTCGGAAGCAGGGAGCTGGGACTTTTACACTGTGATATTGTACCAGATTAGCCTATTAGAGTATCCTTATTCCTCTTGGTCGAATCAGAGGCTCGATCGAATCATCGCTTCTGTTACTGTACTACAATCTCCAGTATTTTTAAATCAATTTCCCATATGACTATCTACCTACATCCCATGATTGAGCCATCAATAGCCTTCCAGCGGGTACCTGGCATCAATCCAGCACCCGTAGCTGCCTCCGCGGATTAATTTCTACACAAAATATAGCTACGTTCGACGCGGACGGAATTCCTGAATTCAGTTCGTCCGCCTCTCTATCTAATGCTGATGCATTCCGCTCCCCTATATTGTTAGATTACGTGGACGTTAGATGCGAAGTAGATTTAAGGTATTTTATTTAAGTCTTATTTGATAGTCGACGTTTTTGTGAAAATGTTTGTTTGGAGTCTGGGTATTTTGGACCCGTTAAGTTGTACTTGGTTTCTAATGCACATCAAATGAATTTCAACTGTGCCAATGAGACTGTGTTATTAGCATATGTTGTATTCATATACTCTATTATACAAGTTATATCAAGATTGCTGCTGAAAACGAAGCCGGATGGTAGTTTCAGTGACTACAGATACAATCCAAATAAATATCGCAAAATAACGCGACCATTTTATGGTCAAGTGGTCAAAGATACTGTAGTAGAAGCAGCACATTTAGTTATCGAATTTTTAAATGTATGATAATTTTACAATGAATCTTATTTAAATTAAAAATAGTAATAAACAAGTGTTACTGATCAATTCGGTAATTGCTATTTCATTATCACCAACAAACTATTCAACAGTGGATATTTCATAAAAACTCAACTATGAACACAATAGATACGCACAACTGGAAACCGATTTCAACAGCTTGATTACAAAGACCGCAAATATAGTTTTAATTCGGTGGGGTTCGGTATGATACTGTGGTACATCATCAATCCCACATCGAGGTGGGAAATGAGGTAATTCACGAGATTTACAACGATGACTGTTGCGGCTGCGGACTTCGAGGTCGCGACGTGACAAGACTTATATTTGCTGAATATACTGAGGGCTGTTTTGAATTGAAACGTGAAGTTTATTTATTTTTTCTGATAGTTTGTGATAAAAAATATGTATTGGTGGTTGTAAAAATCGTATTATACACTTAAATGGTGTAAGAAAATAATCATTAATATACTTAGGAACGTTCTATAAGATGCGTAATTTTTATTGTAGGCATCAAAACTTTAAACTGCTTTCGTAAAACATTAATTCTCCACTTTATAAATGGGTCATTTCGGGAATCAATCCCGCTGCCGCTCGTTTAATAAACACCTTGTTTATTGAACCATTTTGATAAACCCAATGTGATGCCAATACACCGAGTTAATCTTAATTTAAGCCATCTACCTCTTGGCTTTCAGGAGTTTAATTGTCAGTGGAAGAGAGAATTAGCCATTTATGTGCTATGTTTTACTCGCCACAATTTAGTCTATTATGAAGGTAGGTATATAACTCATATTGCACAAAACTTTTCCCTTGAGGCTTTACGTCCGGTCCCCAGTGAGCCTCTATTTCCATACTAATATCACGAAAAGTTTGCGGCATGGAATAGTTTTGGCGGTATAAAATAGTTTCATCGTCGCGCGCGTCCGTAATACTTCCCCGTATGTTTCCAACGTTTTCAGGTGCATTACAAAATATAGTCGTGTTTTACAAAACGGAAATAGCATACAGATGTTTTTATCATGATATATATATCGAAATAACGCTTAAAGAAAGTTCGTAGTTGGACGTCATGTTATGATTTATTTCGAGTGTACGACGTTTATGTATCTTTGAATTTATTTATCGTTGCGCTTGTGTTATATTTGCATTTTGTATAATGAGGTATGGGAGTTGGGACTGCCGATACGGTTTCAAGTTTGAGTCTATGCGATGGTGGAGAATTGGACATATTGATCGGATTACCAAATCCTTTGCCAAGATCAAAATCAATGTGATTGAAAACTTATGGCCTATGTGCCCTTCATCCAATCTTAGGCTTTATCTGTAGCAATTAAGAATATTAAGATTATTATTGAATCTAAGATGCAATTGTACAAAAGCTAAGTAAATGATAATTTTGCATTTATGTAATTTTTTAATGTTTAAATATTTTAAGGACTATTCTCGTTTGCAAGGATTTCTTTCGAGGTATTTTTTCATTTGGATTATTTGAGCCAGCGATTATTTGGAAGAGAACTAGCACCAATTGTTTGACGCAATCAAAACCATATAAACATGCATAAATATAATTGTTGCTTGGAGTGTCAATAGATGTGAAAATTAGATTGACGTTGATAATTTTGATTCAAACAAAAAACTAAAAAAAAAGATATGAAATCCTGTTGTTAAATTAATATTTGGTATAAGGACTTCTGATGCAAAAAAATTAGTCCAAAAATGGCCATTATGTCGCAGACACATTGTATGTCCTTAGTAGTGTCTTAGCATCTTATGTCTCAGGATGGCGAGCGCAGTGGAATGCCAAGTATTGCTTTGTAATTCAAGGTGTTGTTTGGTTTTGCTACTGTTCATGAGCGGTCGTATCGCTTACCATCAGGCGAACTGGCATGCTCGTCTCGCCGTCTCGTCATTCATAGCAATAAAAAAAAAGTGTTACCACTGTTTACGTTTTGTGACGTTTAAGCCCCATTCGAGAATCGTATGCCATTATCGCATGACATAACCGCTATAGATTATCGTGTTTTGCCAAATGTTTACACCATGCAACTTTTTATATGCTTACGATAATCATATCTTCGAGGCGAGAAACTCTCCTCGTATAAATGGGGCTTATCCATTTAGTCACTAATAAAACAATAATTTTAAAATAAAATTGAACCACACCTAATAATTTTATGAATTCGCCTCAGCATCAAGTCTTTCCCCATAATTTAACACTTTTATAGAACCTTAGATACATAATTAAAATTATGTAGAGGTGCTATTATCGAAACTGCCGAAACCGTTTCAATATATTTTCTTCTTTAATAACATCCCGACGATTAATGGTTGTTTTCTATTAGATGTTTAGAAACGAATGTGTTTTTATAAAACAATGTGTTTGATTCCTCCCCGTAATCTAATTTTGTGTGTTGGGATTTGAAATATGGAATTTGCCCGTTATTTCATGTCTTTAAACAACGAAAACCAACACACTATAGCGATATATTTGACTCTTGTAATTTTTGCTGTGAAAGAGACTATACTGTAAAGGCTTTATTTATAGACAATTTTAACCTATTTTAGCTATCCGATGTTTTGTCTTTTTCTTTGTAACTGAACGCTAAAGTTATTCGAAAAGGATAAATCAATCGATTACTAAAATAGGATTTGAAACAGTCTATGAATACGGCCATATATCGATTATAACCAATTTATATATAAATGATTATTTTTGGTGTTATATTATACATGATCATACACAATAGGCTTGTTTCCCAACTTAGCTTACGTTTTAATGGCTCTTTTCCAGAATCGGCTAACTTAGCCCACGTTTTATAGTCGAGCTAGCAAATTAGGAACCCAAATATTTTTTAAACCAAAAATAAATACCCAGCCCGATTAACTTCAATCTTCAAAAGGCGTCAATGACGTCACGACATTAGCATTTATAGTGTCAATTTTTCCAGGTACCTGGGCATTCGAAACCCTCTGAAGAGTCGGCACCATTCCACCAAGCGGCTGGTGGTGATCAAGATAGCGCTGGTGTGGCTCCTCAGCATGTTTGTGTCCAGTTCCATCACTGTTTTGGGTAAGTTTATAAATATTTTGACGGCCTCTGTGGGGCAGTTGGTACTATGAGTTGATATGACGATGGCTATAAAACTAGAGGGCGCTGTTGCGATCTCCGCATCGGTATAAATGTTTGTGCGATTCCATTATTTGTTTAGGGTCTGGGTGTTTCTGAGTGTGAAAAGTATCTCGTTGTTTCTGATATTCCCGATACATGTATCGTATGAATATGGGGTCAGAACTATTTGTTGACATACGACCGCTCATGCATGTAGGATTCACATCTAGTAGGTGTCAATCAGGTGTTTTTATTTTTGTTATCTTTTGTTTAACATGTAAGATTGTACACCAGTTTTGTGAATTAAATAATAATAAAAAAAAGCAAAGCCGAACAACACCATGAAAGCAATGTTTGGCATTTCCATTCGCTTAGACAAAACATGTTAAGTCTCAATATGTCCAGTAATTATTCTCCATATGTCTAGTAATTGTATCCATTAATTATAGGTAGGCATTGGAAACTAGGCCCGACATCACACATTTTTTTCTTCTTCTTGTTTGATTCAAAGCCGTTTTATTCACCACTGAATGTTGCCATATAATTAATCTAAAATCTAGATACCATTTGCACTATGTATGGAATGTCTGAAATATTAAACTGTATATTCAGCTTATATCTAAAACAATGCAACAAATATTTGGCACCAATATTGTTGCTTCATTTATTTGTATTGCAGCATCCTATGTCAGTCAAATGTTCGCAGTACATTTATGCATCGCGTTTATATGATTCATTCAAACATTTCAGTCATATTTAAACAAGAGGAAAGTATAAAATTATGGCTAACGTCATTGGAGAAATACTTTGGGCGTCGATGACAACGAATGTTTTTTTTTTAACCAAAACATATCCAAACTTATCCGGTAGGAATATCACATAAATTTCAATGTTTTAAATTTATGCCGTGGCATCAAAAGGCATTTCTCGATATCGTGACATCAATTTAAAACAATGGAATTGATGCCTTGCCGTCTCGGTCTACGCTGGCCTTTAGTAGGTATATCAAATCGAAATAAATATTCCATAATTTATTACATTGTATGTGTATTTCGCGTAATAATTTTACGTAATAACGGTATATTATGTTATTTCAGATTATTTTTCTCTGAGATCATAATACTCAATCATTGAGCCGGCTCATTCTTGCCATAGCCTTTATGGCTACTACAATCGTCGACATACCACTAACAGACTATCGCGAAAACAGCATCTTTAATCAATTATAAAACCTATAATAAATTCACACTCTGAAACTTCGATGTTTCAATTCCGATAGCGATTGCAATGCAAAGTCGCAATCAGTAAGATCTGTTCAGTTTCAATTTAAAGATGCGATTCTCGGACCCGCCTTTGTGTCGAGTGGACTCGAAACTTCTCGAAAAGTCGAGATATCGAGCTATAAATGTCATTACAGCATTCATTATTTCCCTTTGACCCGCCGGCTTTTTCATACTTCAGATGTTGACCTGGTTTTATTTATTTTATATAAATGCTTACGCTAATGGAATGTGGAGAGGCTTTTGTGTATTATGTCGGTTTGTGACTTTTGAGTTTAGGTTGCGTTAAGAGATTGAAAAAGGTTGATTGTGTCCCTAATGCCACGGTGTAAAGTCGGCAGCAGAAATGAGGCGGACGCCACGTGCTTTTATTTACACGTGGCGCAACAAGAAAACCAGTAACATCTGATCATCGAATATAATCACATTAATATCTTATACGTCAAAACGATCAATGTGTATCTTACGTTGTGTACACCGATCATTTTACAGTAAAATCAATTTTATATTTTTTTAAGTTATGTCATACTTATATTTGAGCATTACTTCTTCTAAAATCACTATCGTTTTCACATTAAAATATTGTATAAACAAATATACATAAAATTACGCCTTTTTGCTATAAGGGGTAGGCAGAGCCAGGTCACCCGCGTTTCTTCTTGTGTATTCCGTCCCACAATATGATAGAGGCAACCCAATCGCTATATCGGATACAAATTTTTGACTCCGGGCTGGTAATGAAAAGAAATATCCAAAATCACTTTGCCCGAAACAGGGTTTGAACCCGAGACCTCGGCGTTGCAGTCGTACAAGTGCGCCACGGAGAAAGGAAAAAAATGTATTTACTTAATTTAAATCCAATGTTTAAACATTGGAGCTGATCGATGAAGCATTATTAACTGAGACGGTAAAAGCAAAAGTATTTTCAATTTAAACTTACAAAATTCATGAAAACGAAACAAATGAATAGTCAAAGCTGAAAACAAAAGAAAGAAAAATAAATCAAATTTGGAGAACCACTTACAGACTATATAACGTAAGTAAATTACGAAAATGAGGCACTTAATAAAATATGAGTATTCAATATATGCCTTACTGATTACTCAAAGGCAAATGATTGCGAGAATACTGTACTCAGTATTGGGAGCAAACCCACCCGGCGCCTAAAAGCATTGATCGTAAACTTATATTTATATTAACTGTTTACGAGTGGGAGAATATTTTAGCTTCCGAATTATTTTTATTGCGTGATTTTGTCTTGCGTTTATTTTATTGTACTTCCAAGAAATAGCTGTAGTTTATAAAAACAAAAAAAAAAACAGATGAATTTAATTTTAAGACTGCCTCGGTGGCGTAGTTGTACTAAGGTACGCTTGCAAAGCTGAGGTCTCGGGTTCGAATCCCGAGTCGGGCAAAGTGATATTGGATTTTTCTATTCATTATCAGCCCGGAGTCAGGAATTTGTGTCCGATATGGCGATAGGCTCGCCACCTATCACATAGTGGGACGGAACATACTGGCGAAATGTGGGTGTCCTGGCCTACCCCTTCTGGGAAAAAGGCGTGAGTTTATGTATGTATGAATTTAATTTCGATAGTTTTTAATTGCTCTCTCATATGTGAGAGGCCATCTGGGTAGGTACCACCGCAATGTCTATTTCTCCCGTCAAACAGCAGTGTAAATGCACTGTTGTGTTATGGATTGAAGGGCATTGTAGCCAGAGTAACTACTGGATATGTTGAGACTTAACATCTTATATCTCAGGATGGCGAGCGCAGTGGAATACCAAGCATTGCTTTGTGGTTCAAGGTGTTGTTTGGTTTTGCTACTGTTTATGGGTGGTCATATCGCTTACCATCAGGCTAACGGCATGCTCATCTCGCTATGCATTGCAATAAAAAAAGTTTTAGCACCAAGTACACACAAGAAGATATTGTAGGAGTAAAAATATGACATCTTATTACAAATGATGTGAAAGTATATTTGAGATTATTAATATGCAATCTGTCAGTAAACTTGGATTGAGTTTGTAGATCGTAGTAGATATAGAGACTAAGGCCCGGTCGATCAAAATATTTTTGAAGTAATATTTTACAAGATCTTTTAAGGCGTTAAATAATATTAACAAAGCTTTGGAGTGTGTTATGCCTGTAAAGAAGAAACGGGGCAAGAAAAAATATTTTTTGTTACGCCTTTTTAAACATATGGTCAAAAAACACAAATTGAAATTGGTTATAGAATTTGTGGTACAGTGTCGAACAGCGACAGTGAAGAAGTTAACATAAGAAGGTGCACAAATTCCACACAATATACCGTTAGTATATATATCCGACCGTATTCGGTCTCGGCGACTGTTTGTTATCTTTATTACTGTTGAGAGTTATGCCTCTGATGTGCTCTCAGGTGACTGACATAACCAATCTTTGCCGAGAATGTTCGGTTACAAAGACTACACGTCAGCGCCCCTCCGACATAATTATATGTAAAGACCTCATGGGCATGGGAATACTCTACAATCGACAGTACGATTGAGAGTGGTTAGGCCATATAGTCCACCACACTGGCCTAGTGCGGGTTGGCGGACTAAATATTGTTTATTTTTATTAAATACTTGAATGTGTTGGAAGTGCATCTTTGGCAAAAAGCTTTGAATATATTGTCTATTTTATGCAAACATTCTCAAGTAGTTGGTCTTTTTTGAGAATAAATTTCTTGAAACCTGTGGAAAGCGAATAGTATTGTAGTAAGTTAAAAAAAACCTAGGGGGATTTTTGTGTTATCTATTGATAGATACTCATAGACCTTAAATCTATACATATAAATAAAATTGAAGTGTCTGTTTGTAAAGTGAAAATAAAAAAATGTCCAACTACATATCGTTATTTACACGATACCTATAACGAAAATGACCTTAGTTTTTTTTTGTCTGTCTGTCTGTCTGTTCGTTCCGGCTAATCTCTAAAATGGCTGGACCGATTTTGACGGGACTTTTATTGTCAGGTAGCTGATTCAATAAGGAGTAATTTAGGCTACATTTATTTTAGAAAAATAAAGTTTTTGTTAAATTCCACGCGGACAAAGTCGCGGGTACAGCTAGTTTGTAATAAATAAGTTAAGTATCAAATAGTTGCGCCAGTTGTATTTAATACCATAATTCGATGAAAATGTTAAAATTTTTTTATTGCGATGAATGGCGAGACTAGCATGTTATTCGCCTGATGGTAAGCGATACGATCGCTCATGGGCATTAGCAAAACCCAACAACACCACGAATAATGAAAAGAATGCTTGGCATTAAACTGCACTCACCATTCGGAGACATAAGGTGTCATTATGTTCAGTGGTTGCTCTGGCTACAATTTCCTTCAAACCAGAAGATTGAGTGCATTTACACTGCCGTTTGGCATTACCTGTATTGTATTAATAAGATGTGTTATGATATGTAATACACAAAAGTCTATTTAACTAAATAAATAAAATAAAAAAATATTAAATACTATTAATTATTTTTACAAGGCGAAATGTGGGTGTCCTTGACACCTCTGCCTACACCTACTGGGAAAAAGAAGTGAGTTTATGTATGTATGTATGTAAAAATTACCCTTCAACATATATTCAACCAACACTAATGTATTTCCACAAAATAAATTCTATAGCAATTTTCCAAGAGAGCTGAATTTGAGAAATGTCTACAGCGTACCACTTAATGTTGGGCAGATATAAATTGCTCCTTGTAACTGTCGTTTAAGTGACTGCAATATTTCGCTTAAAATTTAGTTGGAACGTGGTTTAAATTACGTTCTGTTTATTAAAATATGCTTAGTTTATTGTGTAAAGTGATAATGAGGAAAGTGTTTAGACAGCTTAAATTGTAATATATGGAATGAATAGAATGTAACCACAGAACAGTTGAATATGGTTTTTATTAAATCTGCATACCACAGCCATTTCAAACAATTATAATTTCGTATAAAGATCGTCAACCCTCACTAGGCCAGCGTGCTGGACTATATGGCCTTACCCGTCTCAACTTTGCTCTTGATTATAGAAGAGGCCTATGCCTTGCTGTGAGACTTTTATAGGATGATACAGATACAAAAAAACACGTAAAAATATCAACATAAATCCGAAGAAAGTAATGCTATGTTTTCAGTTCCAAAGGCCCACTTATAAATCAGATTAGAGGCAAGTAAATGGAATAAAATACTCAATGCTGGTGACAAATGGGCACTAACTGTACAAATAAACAGCGCTCCCGTACCGAAGCCGCTATTAAGTGGACCGAATTCAAATAAGATTTGAATACAAAACCTTTCGAGTAGTATAAATAATTCCGTTGTTTGTGCACCTTGTAAAGCTTTTATCGAGTTTAAAAGTTGTACTTATTGCAATGTAGTTTTACTTGAATGTAAGTGAATTTTATTTATTTATATATGCTTTATTGTACACCAAAATAAAAGACGCATACAAAATAATTAGAAACTAAAGGCATGGTTACAACAGGCGGCCTTATCGCTAGTTGCGATCTCTTCCAGACAACCTTTTTTAATATTTTTTTAATTTTGTAAATCTTTTAAATTTTTACATAGAATAAACTAACTATTTGGAGTTAGAGCAATTTCTTTTGAAGTGGTAGAGCATCGGTCGGAGGTAGGCCGTCGAATTTGTAATACCAATCGGGGAACTCGAACGTAGTGGTACCACTGAATCTTGGAAAAACCAATGTGCAGTAACAGCTTTGTTGCATTTCGTTCGATGAGTTAAGCGATATGGCCACTCATGGACAGTAACAAAACCAGACATTACTCATAAGCAATGCTTGGTATTTCACTGCACTCGCCATACTGAGATATACAATGTCAATATGTCCAGTAGTTTCTCTTTCTACAATTTCCTTGAAACTGTACATAAGAGTGCTGTTTTACGGGAGCAATAGACAGTGCGGGAGTTTTATAATACTGGGTGTATCTGTGTACCCAATCAGGCTGAATCCGAAACACAACTTTCCTCGCAATGAATGAACCATCATTATGATGTGATCGCTATTCGGGTGGATATGATTTTCCTATTAACAACTTGTGAGTCTAAACACAAAGGAAATCTACCTAACCGAATGAAACACAATATGAAACCTATGAATATACGCCAGTTTTCTGTGAGACAGTGATATGTACCCTTTTTGAGCCGTTTTTTTTATTTGCAATGAATAGCAAGACGAGCATGCCGTTCGCTTGATGGTAAGCGATACGACCGCTCTTAAACGGTAGCAAAACCAAACAACACCTTGAATTACAAAGCAAAGCTTGGCATTCCACTGCGCTCGCCATCCTGAGACATAAGATGTTAAATCTCAATATGTCCAGTAGTTACTCTGGGTACAATGCCCTTCATTCCGAAACACAACAGTGCATTTACACTGCTGTTTAACGGGAGAAATAGACACTGCGGTGGTACCCACCCAGATGGCTTCTCACATATGAGAGACCTACCACCAGTAAGTAGTTTCATTTATATTGTACCTTAAAGGACATTCACCGCGGCTCAATCCATTACAAATAAGAATTACTTTACGAAATAAAGAAATTTTAAGTACGGGATGTTAACGAAGATGGTTCTGCATGCGACTGATAAGTCTAGTAGAGCACTAGGTCTGTGTGATCTTAAGGTCCGTGGTTCAAATCCAGGTTTCAGTATTGGTGTTTATAATAGCATCTCTAACTTTTTCTGTTATTTATTGAGTGATAATTTGTTTTACACTTTTGAAAGACAATATTGTTACTAAAAATGAAGAAATAAAAACAACTGTTATCTCAGTTCATTTAACAATGAGTAATTACATTTTGGTCTCAGTAATAAATCTGACTTTTAGAAATATGTATACTATAGTTGAAATTTTGAAGAAAACAAACACAAATGCACCAACCAAGATGGTAACTTTAACGATATAAATAATGACGCTCGTAAAATTGAAACTTTTGCTATGGCAATTAATTAGATGGGCAATAAAGACATCTACTTAAATGACAGAGCCATGTTGAAACCGTTTTAATTACAACACTTTAATCATAGCATACGCTTAGATTTTGAGAAACGAATTTGTGGTTTTGAAACACATTTTCGTATACATTGGGATAATGTTTTGTTTAAACCACGAATGTTTTAAAGGTATTTTACTGTATCTTAAACTATTTTCGAAAGGTGGATAACCGTACAAACAGCTCATATAAAATTTATTTAGATGGTAAGCGATAATCACAATCCTTTAAAAGTTTCGTCGAATCGTGGGTGTCATTTGTTACCTTTACTTAGAAAATATTATCATAATTTAAGACACAACTGGTATTTGATGTGTCTTCGGTCCGGAGGCGGTTTATATAACAAACTGTCATGCTCCCACTCTTACTCTCACTATGGGTATTGAAATAGAACCACAACCGGTTTTTTTTGCAATAAATGGCGAGACGAGAATACCGCTCGCCTTATGGTTAGCTAAAAGACAGCTCATGAACAGAAGCAAATCCAAACACCGTCTTGAATTACAAAGCAATGCTTGGCTTTCCACTGCGCTCGCCATCTTGAGACATAAGATGTGAAGTCTCAATATGTCCAGAAGATATCCAGTATGTGCAATAGTTAGTATGTTAGTATGTCCAGTATGTATAAATGCCTTGCGTCGACTTGTTGTAGATAGATAGCATTATGGACAAACCTTTGTGGTTTATAAAAGCTAAAATACTGCTGAACCTGTGTTTAGTAGTCATGATAATTAAATTTAAAAAAAACTGAGTATCTAATGTCCAGTAGTTTCTTCAATAAAATTACTCGTACATGGCTAAGGGCTTATTTACACTTATTTTAACAATATTTTTTTCAACATTTGGGCTTCACATAAAACACCCCGACAAATGTAATTATAAAGTGTGTGTGATCCACTAATCTTCATTGTTTTTGTCTGACTGAAAAATCTGTAGTAATCTGTGATACTGATGGCCAACTGTCTGTCTGTATCTGTATCAGCCCATATACGTCCCACTGGAGGGCACGGGCCTACTCTACAATCGAAATCACGGTTTAGAGTGGTTATGCCATATTGTCCACCACGCTGGCCTAGTGTGGGTTGGAACTTACATACTATAGAAATTCACACAAATCGCTATGGTATGCAGGTTTCCTCACGATGTTTTCCTTCACCGTTTTAGTGCGTGGTGATTGACTCTCAATACACACATAACTCAGGGGTCTGACAAAAAGTCAGAGGTGTGCCCTGGGATTTGAACCAGCGACCACCGTAAACAGGTTAGCAGTCGCGTCTGGTCCGTTACCAACAGGCCACCATGCACACACTAATATTTAAATATGCGGTCAGTTTCAGAGAGTTGACTATCCGGTGTATTTATTTCTTTAATTGGAATGTTGGTAAATGTCCTTGGAGGATATTCAAGACTTCCTATTACTGAGGAGAGAGAGAGAAAGAGAATAATAGATTCTGTAAAGAAAAAGTATTTTCACGATACCTGGTCGTCTGATGACATAGGTGTTTACTCTGTAACTACTTATGGTATCGATTTTAAATTTGGCGCATTACCAGGATTCGCACGCCCTCATTTATTACCGCGAATGACGTATTATTTATATAGCCTGTTAATCATTTATGTAAATTGTTTTGAGTTTTTTAATATTTTATTTTTGTTATTTCTTGAGTGAAGACCATAATAATATTATGAGGAAAAATTTCGTACACAGTCATCACAGAGGATAAAATATTTTTTAATGAAATTTCAATGAAATTGGCAGCAACTGAATTCGCGAATCCGGAATTGATCAAAGGAGGATGCTGATTCATAGTATCGGTAAAAAATATCATTGTTCCCGATACCAATACTGGTTAAAATTAACTACAGCATATTTTATAGTTTATCCTTAAACGTTTGCCAAATTTTTGTTTCGTCCCGGGTGACAGATTTTTAGAAAATAAAGTAATTATCATCAAATTTTACATTTTGTTCACAGGCCCAAAGATAAAAAAATATTTTTTATTGGACTTCAAGTTCATTTCTCCAAGAACCCCGGGCTTAAATTGCAATTAGGTTTATATTTATTGAAAATATATATTTTTCCCTACACAAAAAAGTAGGTTGCATCATGGCACAACAATCTTCGTACCGATACTAAGTTTCATAGTAAAATGGGCATTCTCTTTTGAAAGATAAGCTACCAGGGGCTTGGATTAGTAAGCCGGTGTAGGATTTAAGGAAAGGCCGAGCTCTGTTCTCCTTTATTCGCTTGACTAAAAGACCGATAACCATCGCTTACTCTTCCAACTTTCCCATAAAAGAGAGACAGACTTACAGCTTTACAGCTGGCTTCTCCGGCTGTAAAAGTCTCTTTGTGAGGTTATTTACCTCTTTAGTTCAATGTTTTGTCACCCGCATTGCACGGAGGAAAGTGGACATTATTTATTTCCAACTCCTCTTATTCATTTAACTTTCTGATTAATTTCGTTGCGGGTTAAAGACAAGTTAGACATACCCGGAGACTCGCCGAGCTTCAATGCTCGGTGTCATTACATTGCGTGCCACTGTTGATCCTGGCTTACAGGAGTTGCAGTGGCGGGTGTGAAGGCGGGACAGTCTCCAAAAGAGAGACAGAGAGAGTGGCACAAGAAGAAGAGAAAAATATTGAACGAAAACAAGCTGATACAAAAAACTCGAGACAAAACCCGATCTACATTTTTTATCTTCGTTTATAAAACTTCGAACAAGTAATCAATTTGATTCGACACGGCAACACCTGTTCGCAACTTTTAATCATCGTCTGTGCGGGAGTTAACAATTTGGCCACATTCAAATAAAGAGGAAACTTTGAAGGATTTACATCGATTTGAAATTAAAATTTCGCCGCGCTCGGGGTTGCTTCGGATTTTTACTTAATGTCGAAATGAATGAATGGGTTGGGTTTTTAGATTAAACTTACTCGTGTACTGGCTATATTTTGATACTGAAACGTTTTAAATAAGTTGCTTTTTGTATTTCCAGATAAAGTGGGTAGAGTAAAAGGATATTTTGGAAGTTCGCTGATAATGCATACATCCAACATTCACATACATAGTCCTGACGCCAAACTAAGATCAAGTCTTGTGTCGGGGGTATTAGAAACTATTAAAGATATTTCTGTCTCACAAACACCCATACTTGAAACAAATACCTGTGGATCACACAAATATTTGTTTCGGTTCAGCGTCAAACACGCGGCTTCTCGTTTCACAGCCGGCGTCACCAACTGCGCCACGGGGGCTGTCAAATTAGTTTAATATTGTATCATCGAGTTCCTGCTTATTTAACAATCTCAAAAGCAAAAACGGTTTAAGAAGATCAAGTTTCCAATTAAAATGTTAACGCTTAAAAGCGTTAAAATAGCAGGAATGTTATTAGATTTTTTATTGTTAAATAAAACTATTACTGTTTTGGATCGTGTAACAACAGTGTCTCAGAAAAAATATATCTTGTCTCTTAATTTTTGTGAACGAATTAATATTATAAATGTGTGTCACATGTTCAAATTGGCAGAGGAATCTAATCAAAGAAGAAATCTCTAGAGCACACCTCTGACTTTTCGCAGTCATGTGGGTATGGATAGTCAATCATCATTACTCACCACGCACTAAAACGGTGAAAAAAAAACATCGGGTGGAAATCTGCACACCATAGCGATTTATAAGAATTTCTTTGGTAGGTAAAGTCTGCCAATCTGCATTCGGCCAGCTTGATGGAATGCATGGCGTAACCTCTCTCAATCGTACTCTCGATTGTAGAGGAGGCCCGTGGCCTACAGTGGGACAGTAATTAATAAATAAATCTCATTAATAATACGAACGAAATACAATATATGTAGCACAGAACATATCTTTATGGCGAACGAAGTGGTATGCCAAGCATTGCTTTGTAATTCAAGGTGTTGTTTGGCTTTCCCATTGTTCATGAGCGGTCGTATCGCTTATCATTACCATAGATATGTAAATCTCCGCTCATAAATTTACCACAACCAAACGCTATTAAGCAAAGACGAGGCTTGCAAACGCTGACTCCAAACCATTAGTTATAAAATGAATAAATAAGTAGCCAAAGTGTTCACAGGAATTTGCTACCAAACTGTTCTGGTGCCAAAATAGCTTCAAAGAGCTTGGTGATGTTTAGTATGCAGTTTGGACTTGGCAGTGGACGGGGCAATTAGACGGTATCTTAAGATTTTGAGAACGTCTTTATGCATCCTGCTCGATAGCATGTTTATGCATTTAGTATTCACGCTGTTTTTGAATCAATGTACTAGAGGAAGTAGTAAAATCGTATATTTAAAGTATAGTTTAGTAAATTTAGTTTTATTTGCAATGAGCCGTTCATGCCATTCGCCTGATGGAAACCGATACGACTGCTCATGGACAGTAGCAAAACCAAAAAACACTATGAATTACAAATCAACGCTTGGCATTCCACTGCTCTGGTAAACTTGAAACGCGAAAATGCTATGACAAAAAACACTTTATTACACACTACAAATATATCAGGAATCTCACCTGCCAAAAAGAAATCTTTTTATAGAAGAAAATTATAAATTCTTATCCAAGAAACACAGCATACAGACAATTCTTGCTAACGAAATATGCCATTTTTCAGAAAACTAAGTGAAAAAGTAGCAAGTTTTATAAATAGTAAGCATTCTTAAGCGGATGGAGATAGCTTTGAAAAATTAACTGTGGCACGTTTCTTTTGTCTTGTTTTAAAAGATGTCTGTAAGTTAGTTATCTGCAGATTCATTTAAAGTGAAAAGGAAATTATATTTCATGTCTTAAGTTTAGTTTTTTGCCGTGTACATTGCGTCTTCAGTATCGCTCATTAATCTATTGAGATTAGTAAAAACAATACTGTTACTAGAAATATTCCAGCCATAGGAACGAATTAATATAATACGTAGGTCTTTTTTTTATAAACGATCAAAAGAATCACCTGATGGTGAGTGATCACTGCCGCCCATGAATAACCATAACGGTTAGATTATAGATATGTTGCCGGCGAATCAAATCGGGAGGAGAGCGTGCAGGAAAAAGAATGGGAAGAGGGAAGGGCTATTGGGTATCCCGCAATCTTACTCACCGAACGAAACGCAACGCAATACGTGGCTTCACGTCGATCTCCTATGAGGCAGTGGTGCCACTACGGATTAGTTTGCCCATTCATGCTTAGTCGTGTCTGACAATGGCGTGGCTCTACCATTTTTTGAAGGTCTAAAAACCATACACCAGTACTTAATCATGCATAGTCGTGGTTTAGGTTTCGTATAAATCCGGCTTCAATCAATCCAGAAGATCTACCATGAGTCTATTTGGGTCAGATAAATATCCCTTTTTACATCTGAAGAGGTGACTATGCGTAACCGAACCGAAATTGTACCACATTTACTATCAAGTACTATAGCCTAGTCATTATGCTCAGCTACTACAAAAATTATCCAAAATTCTATTTGTCCACAGGTCTCATCAATCGACAGAACATAATGCCAACAGAAGACCTGTGCGTGATCAACAACAGATTGTTCTGGATCTTCGGCTCGCTGGTCGCCTTCTACATTCCTATGCTGATGATGGTGGTGTCTTTCGCTCTGACAGTCCAACTGCTGAAGAGACAGGCGAGGTTGGCAGCCACGCCTGTGCCAGGAGGAACGCAGAGAAGGTTAGTGAAGTTAAAGAAACATTGTAGGAACTTATTGGTGTTTTGAATGATTAATTAAGCACAAAATCGAAGCACTTCGTACCTCACACGTCACAGCTGGCATTTTCAGCTGTAAAAGTATTTTTTTATTCGAAAATGTTCTCTATTCCATCAACATTACGAACATTACTACCTACATTACGAAGGGAAGAGGACAAAAATGTGTCTCTTCTCATTTTACTATTTAATTTCCTTTAGGGGTTAAAGTGATATTAGGTATTCCTTGAAACTCATTATAATCAATAATGTACAGCCCAAAATAAACTGGCAGAGTCTTTGTATGAAATGCTGTATCATCATAATAAAAAGTAAAGGAAAAATAATGTATTTTGTATTCATAATATTTTGGCGTACTACGATAGTAATTGGCAATCCTTTTATACCGATATTTGGAAGCACACAGACGTCCATTACCATGTTCTTGACGCCAGACTCGAGAGCCACTGAATCTGTTCACAGCAGATATTCCTAATGGAGGAAATGGGAGATATTGAATGCTCGTTTACACTGCTTATTCGCTTACATAATGCAGCACTCGGTTTAAGTGGAGGTAAATATGACTTTGAAAACGATAATCGAGTCGGTTTGAATTTGGAGTGCGATCTTGTATTCAATAATAGCACTGGAACTTGTTGTTGTGAACATTTGTAATGCCGTTACTAGGAATACACCTACACCATATTTTGGTATAGTCTAGTACAGTATTAAAGATAAAGGAAGACAAAGTCGTCATGATTGAAGGCACTGTCTTTTCGAATATCGAAGAACTAATGTAAAATGTACAGGAAATGGAATTCCTGGCTTCCCTGTTTCGTCTTTTTCAGAGATAATTAACTCGAAACTTTCAAATTTGGTCATTATGAGCTGCGCCATTTCTTACTCTTTATCTGACCTTATTCTTATTATATTTTATCTGGCCTTGCAAAATCTATTTTATAAAGAAACTTTATAATGTACAAGCGTCTCATGTCCTGAAGCCGAACATATATGGACATCATGTCATAGCTGTTAAAATTACCATTTGTACATCAATTCGCAATCAGGTTTCGCAAATCTCCATTCCGGGTTCATTATGACGTCGGCACGAGCCCACTTCGTTAGGTCGTTTGGCGCCCAGCCAATATGTATTAGACTGCTGCTAATAAACTAGAGGTAACACTGCAGGCCAAAGTGGCTAGTACTGATAATATGTTCGTTTGCATGTTAATTGATATTTTAAGACATTGTTCAATATGGGTCTGGGTGTATGTGAGACCGAAACGTCTCTCGTAGTTTCTGATACACACGACACAAGACTCGATCTTAGTGTGAGGTGAAGACTATGTATGTGACTGTTGGGTGTTATTTATTTATATCCTTATATGGATTAGGGTTAAGCACAGGGGTGTTTTAAGTGTTAGAGGCTTTTGTTGTCAGGTGTGGTAACATTATTCACCCTTGTAGATTTAGAATATCTTAGTACTGTAGTTGTACTACGGTCTTAAGTTGAGGTCTCGGATTCGAATGCCAGGTCGGCAGAGTGATATTGGATATTTTTATTCATTGTCAGCCCGGAGCCAGTATTTTATTCGAAATTCCAAGAGGTTTTGATTTTGGCCACACAAAAGTCGGTCTTGTAATAAATATTTGTAGGTTTCACAAACATTTCCTATCGAGCGAGATACTAATCCGTGATATTAGGTTTTTCGATTAATTATCAGCCCGGAGTCAGGAATTTGTGCCCGATATGGCGATAGACTTGCCCCCTATGAGATCGTGGGACGGAACAAAAGGCGAAATATAAGAGGCTTGGTAGTACATCTGCTTACCCCTTCTCGGGAAAGGCGTAAGTTTATGATTATCTCTTATCATTTCGACAGCTTTCCATATGTTTAAGCTCTTTGGATTTTGTGGTTCAGTGCAAAATTATTTACAATAACTTATTAATATATCCTTTGAATAGTAATCTGCTAATCTTTTTAATCCCACTCGGCAATGTAATCAATCCGATAGCAACATACCACACGTAAGATAAAGTAGTAGATATTTAAAAATTGCTACTATATTTTTCATAAGAGATTAAAAAACATTGCTATTATAATTTTCTTGTTTATTTATGTGTTTTGGTGATTTTACATAACGATATTTGATACTTTTGATCAAATTCGAGTTTTATAAATATTTCTAAACAATAAAAGGACAATGGCAGATTTCCATACATGATTATAGTTGATAAAAATTTGGAACTTTTATTGATGAAAAAATTATATATGAATTCCGCTGCTGTTCCTAAACAATAATGTGTTAAGAAATACTGGTTGAAAAAGTCTAAATTACTTACTAAACGTTTTCAATTTATAGATTTTGAGGTTATGTTCTATTTGATTGTTTTCTTAAAAATGTTATTTGGTGAAGTGGGGCTATGAAATAAATATTTACCGCACTTGTCTTACCAAATAAAGCTATTTTTGTAACCGATTTTGCGAAATTCGATGAAAAATATTTTTTGTCGGCTTAAAAGACCTTACGCCATTGATGAAAAAATTCTGACGGCCATACAAAATAGTCAATAAAGCTTTTTATTTTATTGTGAAACTTAAACATCGTTACACAACTATAGTGAGTATGCTGAAAACTCATGAAAAATAATAATATTATTATTATCAAGTATGATATTTCTAAACGCGTTATTAGTGCAAATACGATTTCGCCATTGTCCTTTATCCAAAATTAGAATCAAATATTAAAATTTCACGGAATTTATCGTAATTTCAATTATTAGAGTACATTTACGTTAATTATATATAGGGGCTTCAGCACCTACGGGATTCAAAAGTAGTTAACTAATTAATTGTAATAATTATTTGAAATTGACTTTTTTTTTCTTCAAGACTTTCTTCAATTCCGTTTCTTAATAAATTATAACAATACCTTGGAAATATACAGTCAATCTTAATACAAAAACTACTTGAAATAATTCAAAGTGAGTTGTAGTACATACAGGGTATATCAAGACTGCTACCGAAAACGAATCCGGATGGTAGTTTTAGTGACTTCAGACTCATTGCAACAGAAAATGATGCAAAAAAAGCGACGATTTTTTTCCTATGGTCGTATTTAAATGGTATATTCATTTTTTTTCTAAAATAATAGTGTATACCCTTTTATTTATAAGGAATCTAACGTATAAAAGAGTTTAAATTATTCTTTAAGCAAAAACTATGGATTTACCACCAAAAAAATACGATATTTAAAAAATCATAAAAAAAATATAGCGTTTCTTTGCGAATTATTTGTTGCATTGAGTTTGTAGTCACTAAAACTACTACCCGGCTTCGTTTGTGGTAGCAGTCTTGATTTACCCAGTATATTATACTTTTCGTAAGATTGAAAACGCGCCTAAAAATATTAACTCCAAAAATATTCAAATTATTATTCCAGCATAAGCTGTAAAATCGCGGCCAAAAGCAGTAAATGAACCGCTGAAAATTATGATCAGCCCTTTATTACGAAGTTAAGTTTAATAAAAATATACGCGTTTTAAACACAAGTTGGCACAATACGTTTTGAGTTGCGAAATAAGTTCTTAACTCACCGCCGCTTATGTAAATTTGTCGTCACTCAAAAGTTGCGAGATGGAATTTTATTCAAACTTTGTAAACGGGTGTTGCAAAATGATTGTTGGGGATTCTTTCAGATGTTTTTCATGAGCGTAAAACATCTTTAAATTCCACCGCCTTTGTGTGGTTTTGACATATTTTTTTATTGCAACGAATGGCGAGAGAAGCATGCCGTTCCCGTGATTCTAGTTTGCAAATTTAAACAAAACCTTGAATTACAAAGCAATACTTGGCATTCCAAGACTTAATTGATCTGAAATGTGGGGTCAAAACTATGTATGTGGCTGTTAGGTGTATTTATTTATTTGTCGGACTCTGGGCTTACCACGGTCATCCTTCTCACTTTAATTCCAACACGATAGACTATCCTCGAGGAAGGTATACTGTTAGATATTGAGGATATATTTTTTCTGTGTCTCTAACACCGGATACTCTTCTGTATATATTATTTTCTTAGATTCTTAGATCGATTACTTCTCTTCTAAACCTGGGTATAAAAACCTCGCAGAACTCACCCTAGCAATGGCGCTATCACCTCAAACTTTACGTTGCATACCAGGTATGAGGCTATAAATCTTCGGAAGCGAATGGCATTCAAAATTTTGTACAAAGTCCGCGCTTTTGTCGACGAAACTGGGTCTGCTGCCATAAAAGACTGCAAAGTTGGTGGAAATTTCACTTGGGAAGTTATTGTTCGTGTATGGACAGATGCAAAGTAATATCCAACAGATGTGCTTGAAGTGGATTTTAATTTCACTACGGTGTGCTATAAAATAGGAGAAACTTCCAGAACATTCTAAATTATTTAATAAATGACAGTGCTTTTTTATCAAATTGAATATGACAGGGTCAAAAAGGGGTGACTCAAAAACATCTGTGCTTAATCTTAAGTGAACTTCTTTGATGTCCTAAGTATAGCTTTCCAAGATACAGGTTTGACTATTATATTTTAATATTCAAACCTGTAATCCATAGCGAGGTAAAACATCGTGGAAAACCGAATAATGATTCCTATTCTATAATAATTTTAAAGATTTGATTAATACTATAACATCGCACTGTATAATATCTGTGTCCTCTTAACCTCAGCCTCCCTGGCACAGTTAGTAATACTACAGAATACTAACAGAAGTCAAGCTCCATACAAAGCGCGCTAAACCAACGCACACATACACAGCGTTCACCGACACGATATTTGAGACCAGTCGAAACCACTGCGAGCGCGGGTGTCACTCGCTTCGGACACGCATCTAGTAATATTTTTTGTGCAAAGATGGAGCGAATGAATAAAAGTTATTACACTTGTATATAAAACTTCAGATTATAATAATTGAATATAAATTTCTTTAATAAAATACGCAATATTATACAAAAACGATAAAAAAATAATCTTAGATTATGACATACACATTCTCAACGACTATGTAAATAAAATGACAATTTATTCATTTTGTTATTGTTTTTTTATATTGTATTTTAATAATTAATCAAACGATACGAGTGCTATTACCACGATACTTGTTTTCGCATAAGCCAGAGTTAACAGCCCTGGCGCGAACGCCGAGCGTAGTGTGAGTGTGGCAACAAAAGTGAAGTACATACACAAACTTGACTTCTGTTAGTATTCTGTGGTAATACACTGCCTATGACGAGAGACCGTGGGTTCGACTCCTGCACAGGAACAATTAATGTTTAAGTGATCCGCAGATATTTGTAAGGGACTGGGTGTTTGTGAGATAGAAAAATCTCTTTTAGACTTTTCTCTGTTGGGTGTATTTATTTATTTTATTTTGTCTTAAAAAAGATGGAATATATATTATTATTATCACCGTGGTAGTTCACTGGCGGACATAGGCCGCTTCCAAGTGTGGGATATTTCAGCAACTATAATGTTTTTTATTTAAATATTCACTAATATTTATTTTTGTTTATTATATTATTGTCGTCGAAAAGAAAAAGTGAATGGAAGGATTTAATAGGACGTTTAATTATATTTTTTGAACCCATTCCACATCAGCAACACTATTCCCGTACTGCTTTATGTATATTCAAACTTAATGCTGTCCTCTGTACTGCTTTTCCTGTCCCGTCCCGTCCCGTCCCGTTATATCCCTCCTTGTCCCGTCTCATTCACACTTAAAGCATACAATACAGTCCAATCCCACCTCTTTGAGTATAAAAAAGTAACAAATATATCGAAATTCCTTCCTTATCCCACGGGAAATCTCCATTTACATACAACTACATAAAAAGTGATAATTCAGTATATCAGCTCCCTCCATACCAAATTTCATCGAAATCCGTTAAGCCGTTTCCGAGTTCATCGCGCACAACCGCATAGACAAAAATTCTAAAAAACATTGTTTTGGTTTTTATTACGTTAATACAGTCCCCCATATCAGTTTTTCTTATTTATCTTCCATGTACAGACTTCGATCGGTTACTAACATGTAATATGTATATACATTTTTGTTGACTGGTGGTTACGCTGACGTTTATAGAAAAAAAAGAAAAATAACGAATTTAATTCGAGTAAAAAAAGAATAAATTTTTATAGCCCTAACCGAAACCAATTTTTGTTGTTTACAAAAATATTTGTTCTGGTACTATGATAAAACCATTCCAAATGTTAGTTCACACCTATCACTTCAATAAGTCATACTAACTTATTGATCACATCACATTATTAATATGTACATTCTATCGGCAAATCTAAAATTTTACAACCAATTTACGTTCGCCATCACATCACTGCTTTCATCCATTTTCAATATTCATACATCGTAAACACGTGTATATCGTTCACAAACAATTACATTACCGCTTTTATAGGCGATTATTCCGCACAGTTCGATGTAAAGCGTCGATGTTTATGCGAGACGCTGGCCAGCTTTACGATCGCAATTTGGGTATTGTTTGCCTTTGTAGTTTATTGAGTTTATTACTGATTGGTATGTATGTATGATGAGTATTGCTGTTTGCTTTCAATCTTGTTAGTGATTATCTTTTGTGGTGACGTTGCTTTGTTGCGGATTTTGAAAATTAGTTGTTTTCAAAATATTACCGATTTTATTTGCTGTATATTGGCGGCTTATGTTACTCCTAGGTTCTCAATTGTCTAGATGGAGCAATCTTTTTTTGAATTGTAAATACAAATATACTTAGTCTGGCCATAAGTACCGTTACAATTAAAAATAAATAAAATGTTACTTTTGAATTTGGAATCTGTCATTTTTATACGATTGTTCATTGTGTTTTATTACTTTCGCGCCAATACATTATAGACCAGGGTAGAAGCCTTTAAAAATAATAAAAAGTGAAAAAAAAATGATAGTAGAATGAAACCCATTAGAAAAGGAGGGAGATAGTATAAAAATGAAAGGAAAAATAATTTACGGGCGATCTGAGGTCCGGAAGGGGATGGGGGTGGGTTTTTAAGGGTAAAAAACGGTTTTTCTCGATTTCCGGCAAAACTAATAGTCCTATCGAAAAAAGTCAAATGGCAAAGTTGTAGGTAATAAAAAGATCTAAAACTTTTGTATTTACACTTTTTTCACAAAACCTCAAAGTTTATGTGAAAAATTCAAAAAACCAAGTTAATGGTTTTTTATTTTTATCTTTTACAAAAAAAATATTTTTTTAACGAAATTTGGTGAAAACTTACCTTTTTATGTCCCAAATACGCTGTAATTTATTTGATTAAAAATATTTATTTTTTCGCCTTATTTTGAATTAATATCGAAAAAGCACCCTAATTTTCAATCGAAAAATCACCTGTCAAAATATCAGCTTTTTTCAAAAAATTGTATGTTTTCTGTTCGTTGAAATCTCTTCTTTCCGATGGTGAAAAAATATATGTATGTTACTATAGTAAATCTTCTCAGAAAATGCAAAGCAAAGCTGCATTTTTTAATATATTCATAATATATTTTTTATACATTTTGACATTTATTTCTTTAATATATTTTTTTTCATGGGTATATACTCACCATAACATAGTGAAGGCATTATTAATTCGATTTTGTGTTTCAGATTATCAGTATGGATGAATCTGTTTGTATCATCTGCAATAAGGCAGATGATAAGCAAGTGTATGAAATAAAAAAGCAGCTTTGCTTTGCATTTTCTGAGAAGATTTACTATAGTAACATACATATATTTTTTCACCATCGGAAAGTAGAGATTTCAACGAACAGAAAACATACCAATTTTTTGAAAAAAGCTGATATTTTGACAGGTGAATTTTCGATTGAAAATTAGGGTGCTTTTTCGATATTAATTCAAAATAAGGCGAAAAAATAAATATTTTTAATCAAATAAATTACAATGTATTTGGGACATAAAAAGGTAAGTTTTCACCAAATTTCGTTAAAAAAATATTTTTTTTGTAAAAGATAAAAATAAAAATCCAAAAACTTGGTTTTTTGAATTTTTCACATAAACTTTGAGGTTTTGTGAAAATAGTGTAAATACAAAAGTTTTAGATCTTTTTATTACCTACAACTTTGCCATTTGACTTTTTTCGATAGGACTTTTAGTTTTGCCGGAAATCGAGAAAAACCGTTTTTTACCCTTAAAAACCCACCCCCATCCCCTTCCCGGCCTCAGATCGCCCGTAAATTATTTTTCCTTTCATTTTTATAGTATCCCCCTCCTTTTCTAATGGGTTTCATCCTACTATTATTTTTATTGGTTTTAAAAATTATCGACTCTGGTCTATTATACAATATGGTACGATATTAAGATGGTGTGGGGTGATAAAGAAAACCGAATCACCGACCACTTAGAATAAGCTTTATATATTTTAATAGTAATCTATTAATATGTTAAATTAATCATTTTGTTTTCATGGCAAGGCGAGCATGCTATTCGCCTGATGGTAAGCGATATGCCGCTCATGGACAGTAGCAAAACCAAACAACACCACGCAATAAATGTTACGTACAATAAAACTTTATTTTTTGTTTGTATAAATATTTAAGACCAGACTAAGTAAGTCAGAGATACTCCGGGCTCCAAGCTATCTTCATTTACTTATGGCTTTTCAACTATTCACTTAATCGATTGCAAATAAAAAATATTTAGCAAAATCTAAAATTTATGAAAGACAATTTTTATCTAGATAACCAGGTTCAATAAATATTTATTCCAAAATCGTTTAATAAATCACTTCAATTTATAGTTTCACAAAACCCAACCATTATTTCTGTATTCCATCGAATGCTGTCAAATAAAAAAGGCACAGGAATATATTATCAGCCCAGACCTCCCTAAGCTATTCGGCTTAGCGTTATCAAGGCAGCCATCGCTGTTTCATGTAGTGAAAAAAGTACTATCTATTCATAACTTGATGCACGACCTTCGAACGGAGACGTTTTATGAGAAGAGGAGTGAAGAACACTATAAAATATGGCAGCAAAGAGTTCCATAATATCATGATGATGAGACGTGTGTACAATACAAGTGATTGGTCAATGCAATCTAATTATACATAATTATGTGGACCTGGCAAATGTAGCGTGGGACGCCCTGTGGGCAGATGGCGGGACCACCTACACAAGTGCGCCGGCAGGACTGGTTGCATAAAGCAGCAGACTGGGCTTTGTGATGTACTTTAAGAGAGACCTATGTCCAGCAGTGGACTGCAATGGACTGATGATGATGATGTGGACCTGGTTGAATTGGGATGTATCACAGCTGAATCCGAAACGCATATTGCACACACTATGGCAGCTTACTAGCATTGTGAAGCGTGGTTGATATACAAGTAGATCATATGGATGACCTACCACCAATATTTCATCAGCAATATCTACTCCTCTATATTATTCATATCCATTATCATCTATATTACCTTGCCCCTTCTTCTTTACATTACCTAGGAGTGTCGCACACCAAATTGCGAGCCTATAAGAATTTCATTCCATAAAAGATAAAAGTATCGAATTGGAAGATTATTATCGTTTATTCCCGCGCGATACCATCCATTTTCAAAACTCGTTTGTAAAGGACCCTTTGTGCAAATCCTATGAGAATGAGATTGCGAAGTATCCACATTTTTTTACACAACTTTTACCTGGCGAGCTTCGGTTGGATTACGATAATAAAGTGATCATCTCGAGGTTTAACCTTCTGAATTGTTTTTTGCTTTACATATGGCCGTATTTTCTTTGCTCTTCGGATTATGGGTATACGTTTTGATTCAATTTGGAGATTTTTACTTTGTGAAGGTTGTATTAAAGATTTAGTGGGTCGAATATAATTTCGTTTTTTGATTTTGTTGGTGGAAGTTATTATTTTGCGGCTTTTGTTTTGTAGTATATTACAAGACTTGTTAAACAAGATTCCGCAGGTTACTTCGTACCGATACTATTATTAATTGAATTATCAGCTTCAATGGACTGCAGATTAGATGCATTGTCATGTTTATTAACATTTCAATAGTCAGTGAATTTTAAAACAAGAATTTTAACTATTCTTAATGCTCGCACGGGTTCTATTTCAATGCGAGTTAAAAAAATATTGCAATGAAACAAATGTAAATCCATTACTTTGTTCACACGAAGGCTATTTTAAACGCGACGGTTTTTTATCAAGCATCGTTGGATTTTTGATGGTGACCTTGGACGTTATATTTTCATTTCATAAGGACATAAATATTGGGAATGTTAAAAAGCCACCAAAGACGAAGCTTCTTAAACTCCCGTGTGAATGGTGTCTAACGTTTTTGATTCAATTCTATCTCTTGTTCACAGGCAATGCGGTGGCTTCGACAACGGTCCTCTGCAAGGAGTAAGGCGTCTTGGCGCCAGGAGTTCACCAGATCTATCCCCAGGAAGATCAGTCTCCAGACAACTTACTTGGAGGATTACCAGTACATCCAGGTATATCTTATTTGGAGATATTTTATACTGGCACGATGTAGTGATATTAATATACTTGGTACATTTAGTACTATATATGGCCTAACCCGTCCCAATTGAACTCTTGATTATAGAGGAGCATTGATACAGATATCCAGTACAAATAGAGAATCCACAGGCTCTATTTTAGATTATTATTTAATAATTTAATTTAGATAATTTAATTTTTATTTTAGCGCGATTTCCACGGTCGTCATTTTGTAACTTCAAATGTACTAAAGGGTCTATCCTTAGCTTTTAAATTAATGTTTATTACTAACTTATCCTTTATTATTTGAGTGAAATGTTCAGTTTAATATGTTGAAATGATTGAACATTCAAAATAATTTGAAATTAATGTAAACTTTGAACTTACAAATGTGCCGTTTCATTCTGTAGTATTAGTAAAGATGATTTGCAAAATATTATACATAAAGCAAATTGCAAATGTCCATATGTTAGCTTACACTAAATTGCATTTTCTGAATTAATTATTTCATATTAATATCAATTAAGGTTTTCCATTTATCTAACGACAGGTTAAATGGCTTGTAAAATTGTGAAGTCAGAATGGACACATGAAGAGAATTAATATTGTTTTCATTATGTGTAATATTTCATTTAAGATTTGATATATTTAATTAATAAATATTAATATATACGTAAAGCAAGTGGAAGAGCCACGCTGTTGATGTCAAAACCTTTTGATTTTAATTCACAGTCATAACTCCTTCAAAGCCATGAATAGTACAGACTGGCTGAAGAAGTTTCTTCATTCAACACAATTATTATTGCGTGCTTAGCTGCCTCTTCACACTAAAGCGGCAATAACGTAACCCAACGGAATGTCATGAACCACCCTCGATTTTCGATCATTACATCACGACTACTCTGAAACTCTCATAAACAATAACCTATTGACTGCTATTCAACCAAACGAAAAAAGGTCGCCCATTTCTTATACAATAGAACCTTTTTAAGCCAACAATACTCGCAGGTTGCCAGCTTCCGTGGGATAGTTCGTTAAATACCGATTGTGAAACGTAAGACCGAGGGTTCGATTCCCGCATTAAGACAAATGTTGGTGTGTCCTCGAAGTTTTTGTTTCGTGTCTGCGAGACTAAGAAGTGGCTCATAGGTAGTTTCTTATACTCACGATACAATACTAGTTCCTAGTGTGGAATCAGGAGGACTGTCTATGTGATTGTTGGGTGTATTTTACTCTCTGTATTTGAATCATAGGAAATCCTCCGATGAACACAGACCTTCTTCAAGAATATCCACATTGACCCGTTGAAATATTTATTTATTGAATATTGTTGGGTAGCTGTTGTTAATTTTGAATGCTGGATAAGGACAGATAGATAAAATTAAGGTAGAGTCTAATAAAGAATTGGTAGAAGTCGCTGTATGCAGGCCGCTTCCAACAGGTCGATGTGGAGATCCTTTGGGGAAGCCTATGTTCAGCAGCGGACTGCCTATGGCTGAAGAGACACAGAGAGAACGGTATAGAGATATTTATTGTTTATTTATTTTACAGATCGCAGCGCAATAAGATTGGGATGAGCGTCTCCCACCCACAGTTGAGCTACATGAATGGATGTGGAGGAGGCAATGCGGGCAATAAGAGGGGGAGGGACGTGGCCACCCAGACCCCTCCGAGCATCGCGGCGGAGACTCGAAGGGCCAGACTGAGGCCGCTGAAGCTGACCCTTGCTGCCCCTAATGCCTTAACACTTAGGTGAGTCGGGGTTTTATTGGTTTACACGCGTCTGCAGGAGGTAAATTTTAAGTAATATTTTTTGTTTTTGTTTTTTTTTTCTTTATGTTCGTAAAATGTATAGTTGCTATAAGATACGGTTTTTAAATTTTTATATTTCAGCATGATTTTATGCACACTGTTGTATATTAATAATAATTAATTTGTTGACGATTTTATATAAAGCGTCTTGCATGCGTCTTGCTAATTGTGGCGTGATAGTGTTGTGTTTTTTTATAATTCAATTGGTTAGTTAATTTTTGTCACAGTAAAATCTTCTAGAACACTTGCAGAATACAATTTTCCTATGACTTCTTTCTCTCTCTCTAACCATAGGAAGTCGACTGCGAAACATAGGCCTTCTCCATGGATCGCCATATAAACCAAAAGTAATTTTTCCTTGAAATTGAAATCACAATTACTGTTACAATACACTAGGAAATATCTTCGCCAATAAATAATTTTTACTTACACAATACAACACCTAGTTGAAAAGTGCGCCATTATTGCATAAAACTAGAAAATTCTCGAACATTTCTGAAGAAACATCACAAACTAGCCATTGTTCTGAACAGAACGCGATTGATTGGAAGTATACGCTCGGGGCGCCTCCCTGAAGCACCATTCTTTCTATATTCGAAGTGGAAAACTTTGTCTTGCGATTTCTAAAGGAAATTCAACATTTTATGTATGACTCGCGATATTTTATAATTGACGATGGGAATAAGCAATGAGAGTGCAAGAAAAATTCTCTTTTTTTTTCTCTTTTGGTTTTGTTGGTGATTTTGCACATTCTGTAATCAGTGGCGGTACTTCCATACAAGCCCAAAAGCCCGGCTTGCCTTACTTAATACGCATATACTCAATCTTAAAGGAAAATTAGTAACATAAATAAAATACATTCGTTGAATGCAAAACGACTATCATTTTTAAATTTACCGCGTCGCGGCGTGCGATAATGGAGCCCCGCGCCTGCGACGGAGCACCCGCGCCCGCAGCGCCACGCCCGGCAACTCGCCTAAGCGAGCGCCGCGGTCTAAAACTAACATAAAAATATTTCATTGAAAATCAACGCTGGTCCACGCGTGACGCAATATCTTAATTAAAAAGACGGAACACACCAAAGTATTATCTATCTTTTTCTCTCTCGTGTGCTTTTACCTGGCTTTTGGCGTATATTGCCCTCTCAGTCGCACCTATGGGTGAATTGCTACTACCATGACACTACGTACCTATACATATAGCTATTCTATAATGCAATTTATACTAAGCAAAATGCCCGGCTTCGCGTAGTGAAGTTGTGCACTTGACGCGTCATATTATGATCCAAATTTATGGAAAAATATTTATGTTTTGCTATAAGTTATATTGGATAATATATAAAATAAATTGATATTTTTTGAGACCGTATTATGATGTTTTAAATATGTTTATTAAATATATAATTTGGAATTGTACATAATTTAGGACTTGTGGATAGTTTCACGTTTATTATTATGTCTTTCGAGCGGACGATGAACCAGTAATCACAGAACATCTACGTTTAGTTTTTGTTTAATTATAGTATTTTACGTTTATTACGTATAATAATGGGTGAAAATGTACCTTGTGATGGTTTGAAGTGCGTGCAAGTGTTGATCGGCGAGAAAAAGGTAAATTCATTACATTTCGTTGACAAACAACTACTCGTATGTGGTCCAAAACCTACGCCTGATTTGTTGTGATTTCTCAAAGTACAGAAAACTGTATTATGCATTAATATCTTTTCATAATTCCGGTAAACAGCGTATAGAAACCTCTTTATGCGTCAGATACATATGTGATGAGATTTCAAAACATTATGCTCGCGTAGACAGTAATCGTAGTGTTTTTCAGATATTAGTTGACACTGTTTGCCATTGAGCTCATCAAGAGCTTCCTTTTAGGGCTCATGATGAATCAAAAAATCACATGCAAACACAAAAACATAATGTGAATGTATTAATAACAATAATTTCTGGCCGCGAAATTAAACACGGCGCCGTACTTGTGCTATTGTAGTGGCTTTTTATTGTTAACTTTATATTGTAATTAATTTACAAAATAATTGCAATATAAAGTTACGTATGCATGCCCAAAAGTAATTTGACTTACACATTTGTTTTATTCATCTATTTAAAACTAATGATAGGCCATTCAGTATTTTGGCAATATCAAATAGCTGGCAGTGAAAATCGCGCCATCTATTAGATTTTTTCGAAACAACTTATTGTAATAGATTTTTTCATAACGGTGATAAAGACAGGTATTATTTTATTAGTTTTTATCCTAATCTTATATAGATCGTGTAGGTCTAGGACTGCCTCGATGGCGCAAAGTTGAGGTCTCGGATTCGAATCTCGGGTCGTTTTTCTATATATTTTTTTATTGCATAGGCTCGCCCCCTATCGCATGATGAACACGTTCTTCTTTCTTAATACCATTTTGCTCCTGAACCAATACATATTCTTGCTAAAAAAATATTGGGCTTGCCCTAGTCCACAACCCTAGGCACGCCACTGTCTGTAATAGAATTTTCGATATAATTATATCATAGAAGTATGTATGTATAGATAAAATGTGTAAGTGTTAAATACAAAAAAAAAAACATTCAAAATAACTGACATATATAGGTATTATTAAAATGACTTACCTAAATATAAAAAATGGAGATCCTTGGGAGAGGTCTATCAGCAGTGGACTTTCTGTGGTCGAAAAGAGAGAGAGAGAGATAAATAGAATGTTCTTTAATATTTGCAAGACTTAAAAATTAAGATGATGTGATTTATTAAAGGGGAATATGTTCTTGAAAACTGCTCCACGGCTCGATAATGCGCTAGAGACACGAACTTACTTAACATTTCCGCCTACATAAAAAAAAAACATTACAATACTAAAAACTGGCCAAGAGCGAGTTGGAATCGCACGTCTAGGGTTCCGTTATATCATTCTATATTATACAATTGCAAGTATATGTTTGCAAACGCAATAAAACCTTGTAAGCACAATTTTGTGACAGGATTTGGATTTATTCCTATAACTTGTTTCTTGCCATTTCTTGTATTCTAGATCGATGGGGAGTTTTTATCTATATACCATTCTTGGGTTTTCCTATAAAAGAGTTGGGTACTAAAGTGATCCTACAAAGTTTACAATTTTAGTTTTTTGTACGAAACCCTAAAATCTAATGTGAAATCTCAGTCATTCGCCAACAGTCCTTTACACATGTCGTAGGGTCGTAACGACCCTTCCATTTGCGAGGGCACAAATAAAATGAACTTAATAAGAACACGTTCGGACATTTCAGATCCTATTTGTAGCTTAAATGGGTTTCACAATTTCATCGTAAAGGTTTTAGGGAAGCTGAGTTAGTTATACATTGATGAGTTTGTGGGTGGTTGAGTTGTTTAATGATATCGTTGGCAAGCAATGTACAATTAATTGATTGAGAGCAAAATACTTTGATAATATTGTGATATGAAATTACTCAAGTGTAAAAAGGTATGGGAACCTATTCCTAGTCGACACAAAATACGAAGTAACAATTGATTAAAAATTTGAAAATAAAGAAAATCAATAACATTATTTAATTAATGGTCTCGATTGGTTCCTCAGTGCCTAAAGACGAAAGTCTTTAACTGTTGTGTGTTACCAGTGATGGGTTACAGCATCGATACGTGGCCTCTCACTGAGGGCCTCATGAGACGGCTCAAGATCACTCAACACGCTATGGAGCGGGCTATGCTCGGTATTTCCCTGCGAGATCGAATCAAAAATGTGGAGATTCGTGAGAGAACAAAGATTACTGTCATAGCCCATAGGATTGATTAGCAAGTTGACGTGGCAGTGGGCCGGACACATGGCGCGTAGAACAGATGGCCGTTGGGCCGAAAATATCGGACACCCGCTTACAAGATGGACGGACGACCTGGCTAAAGTCCCACAGTGAGACAGGTGCGAGCCTATCGCCATATCAGGAAGAAATTCCTTACTTCAGACTGATAAATGAATAGAACAATCCAATATCACCTTGCCCGACCCGGGATACGAATCCGAGACCAAGGTACCGAGGCAATTAATAAAGAAATTATTATTTATATTTACAACAAAAAGATTATCCCAAAATAAGTTAATGTTTCCGCAATCAATCTAATTTACCAAGTATAAGCGAGGTTTATTACAAAATCTAGTACTTGCATCAAAGTGGAATTTGATTACTTCTCGTATTTTACGAGGCGATGAATCTAGAAAGTTTCAATTTCGTTATTTTGATAGTCTGTCGAGTGTTTAGTTCTTTTGATCTAGTACCTACATCTAGTATCTAATTTTGTATTTAAAATATTCTTTATAGTTAGTTTTGTATTTAAAATATTTATTCATAGGACATTTTCCCATGCTGCTAATATACTAATAAATAATATCCTCAACGTTACGACCGTAATATTATATCTGTACACATCGTACGGGAGCACTATATTTTGTCGGGATAAAAAGTAGCCTATGTATTAATCCGGGGTGCCAGTTATCTCCATACCAAATTTCATTAAAATTGGTCCAGCCGAAACCGCTGCAGCAGTTTGAACGTGAAGTGATAACTAAAAGTAAAGTAAAGTGGATAATTCGCGCTTGTAATTCATCATCATCATCATCATATCAGCCACAGGAAGTCCACTGCTGAACATAGGCCTCCCCCAATGATCTCCACAATGACCTGTTGGAAGCGGCCTGCATCCAGCGACTTCCTGCGACCTTAGTCAGATCGTCCGTCCATCTTGTAGGCGGGCGTCCGACACTTCGCTTGCCTGTACGTGGCCTCCACTCGAGAACCTTTCGGCCCCAACGGCCATCGGTTCTACGAGCTATGTGCCCGGCCCATTGCCACTTCAACTTGCCAATCCTATGGGCTATGTCGGTAACCTTGGTTCTCCTACGGATCTCCTCATTTCTGATTCGATCTCGTAGGGAAACACCGAGCATAGCCCGCTCCATGGCTCGTTGAGTGACTTTGAGCCTTTTAATGAGGCCCACAGTGAGAGGCCACGTCTCGGTGCCGTATGTCATCACTGGTAACACACAACTATCGAAGACTTTCGATTTTAAGCACTGAGGTATTTTGCGCTTGTAATTACTGTTTCTTATTAAAAACGTCTTTATACGCATTCAGACAACCATGTTATAAACTAAATACGTAAATAAATAAATAAACCATCTATCCTATGAATTCTTTTGTTTCAGATTCCTAGCCAATCGCAAGAAGGGCAGATCTCTCTCCGCCAACGCGGTCGCTAACGAGCAAAAGGCCACGAAAGTTTTGGGCCTGGTTTTTTTCACCTTTGTACTATGTTGGGCGCCTTTCTTCCTGCTTAACATTCTGTTTGCGTCGTGTCCCGCTTGCATTGTTCCAGGTAAGGAAATGTCATTAGACCGTATGGTAATTTTTGGGTTGACAGGTTTGGTGAAATAGATTCCGGAATATTTTTTGACAGTCCTCGTGACGCAATTTGTTAGACGTCGACTGTGAAACGAGAGGCCGCGGGTTCGATTACCGTATTGAGACAGATGTTTTTGTGGCCTAATACAAGACAAAATTCATTCAAAAATACAAGGCAAAATTCATTCTCTTATTCTTTAATATGAATTGGTTTCCAAAAACTTCAGTTAAAAAGGCTACTGAAACAAAATGTAAGCCACAATATATCAATTATTCAAGTTATTTTATATTCGATTGTTTTGATACATATCTAAGTTACAGGAAATATTTGCCATTGGATGTATACCATTCTTAACAAAATATTGATGGCTGTTTAGAAACTAAAGGGCAATGTTGTGCCAAGACCGCTATCTTTTACAATTGTATTTAAGTTTGTATTGAGTTGCTTGTTCAGGATATTACTTCGCTTTTATCGCGATAGTTTTATGTATATTCTTGAAAGCGTATCAAACAACATCTGTTTTTGAAATAAATGCAGGATATATCAAGATTGTGACCGACAACGAAGCCGGGTGGTTTTAGTGACGACGGATACAATGCAAATAAAAAAGAAATACAATTTTTTGTGATGTTTTAAAATATCCTCGTCTCTGGGTGGTTAATCCATAGTTTTTGTAAAAATAATAATTTAAACCATTGCGTACCATAGCATCTTTAAACATCAAAGGTTTATACATTCTCTGAACCAGTGTCTGAAACTACCACCAGGCTTCGTTTTTGCTCATAGTCTGGATATATCATATATCATAAGTAGTGAATATTCTAACTTTTCATATCTAGAGATCGGATTGAATGCACAAAAATTATAGAAAATATATATTATACTTTAAGGTCCACAGGCTCTATGTTGCAGTTATTTTTTAGGTTTTTAGCCTACAGTGAAATTACTAATCTAACTAATACCTATATAATTTGGGCTCTAACACCAAACACTTTTCGAAGTTTCTGATACTATGTTGTGTTTCTACTGGGTTAGGACTGCAACCGAAAACGAAGCCGAGTGGTAGTTTTAGTGAGTACAAACACAATGCAAACTAAATATTTTGTAAAGAAAGAGACGATGTGATGTTTTAAATATCATCGTGTTTAGGTGGTAAACATAGTTTTTGCTACAATAATAATTTAAACCCTTGTGTACCATAGCGTGTTTAAAAATAAAAGGAGGTACACTATTATTTTAGAAAAAAACTACGTATTTACCTCCCAAATACGACGACAGGAAAAAAAATAACAAAATGATTTCGTCGCTTTTTATGCAACATTTTTAGTTGCCTTGTATCAGAAGTCAATAAAACGATCCCGGCGTCATTTTCAGTAGCAGACTTAATATACCCTGTATAATGAATATACCCTATTAATTGTTTTTTTTTGTTAGAGCACGTGGTGGACATCTGTTTGTGGCTGGGCTACGTGTCGTCGACCATCAACCCCATCATATACACAGTGTTCAACAGAACCTTCAGGGCAGCGTTTTTGAGGCTACTGCGGTGTCATTGTACTAGGTAAGTACCCTAAGTCAAATTAAATGCCTCTAAGTGCGGTAGTTACGTACTTTGTTTTTTGTTTAATAGGAAAAGCTATTAAGCTCCCCTTCCGATACCTCGAGGGAGGCCGAAAGGGGTATGTCAGTGTCTCTGGACTTCCAAACTTGGTGAAAACGCGGATATTGTGGTCGAGCTGGGTTCCTAGTAATAATGGTAGTTACGTACTGCCATTTTAATTGTAAAGCCTACATTTTTTATTCTCCTAAGGTTCTTCACAATTCGAATTCGTCCTCTTAAAGAAATTCGGAAAATAGTAATTATATCTCAACGCTATGTACTTTGTTTTGTTTACTCCTACATTTTTTAAATAATACCCCTCCTTAATACAAAAATTATTTAATAGACTATAAAACCCCGCATAGCTGTTAAACATTCCAAAAATTGATAAAATTAATTACCAACGCCGTACAAGTTTCGATGTCTGAAATTTAATCCATAATTGATTCACCGAATTGATCTTGCGGCTTGTGGCCTCGCGCCAAAGTATTATCCAACATTGTGGCGCAAGTACTCTCGGATTTTGGGAGATTACTTTCGATTGGTTTGAATCAAGATATTTGGACAATCAGACATACTTAGGCTTACATATCATAGAGTGGTATGGATACACCCATGTACCTGAGCAGGTAGGCAGAGATGTCATTAATTCCATTTACAACTTATCGAAGTTATACCTGTTACGTGATGTTTAGGAAGCGAACCCATCGCTGTGCTAAGTTTATTTTTTAATCCTGAGCAACAAAAACAAAAAACAAAAACTCTATTGACTTCGCCAGTGTTTTGGAGTCATACATTGGAGTCTTCAAAAACGTTGTTATTTTTTTGTTCAAAATATTGGAAGCGCTCCTATTATAGTTAAAATTGAACTAATTATTTGACAACAAATTGCTATAAATTCCTTTGAAAACCGAAATTATATTTAGCTATTATGATTTTAAAACAAGTTTGAGTGGAATTTAATAGCACTAAACTATTTATATTTATTTTTCTTTTCCGAGTAATTCGTGCATTATGGTCAACCTATCAACTATCAGCCAATAGGACAGAAAAAGGTGGCCCGGCACCACCATTTTTATCTATGTTTTGAGGTACGCTCCCTCTATATTATAAACTCTCTAATATAACAATATAACACACTTTAACAATGGATCAGTGAAGGTTTTAGAAAAGGAATAAATAGAGAGAGTGTAGACATCAGAAAGGAATACGTTTTAGTCCCTGAGCAATCAGATGGTAATTAAATATTAATCTCTGTCCTAGGACAGAACATCTAAGGCCTTATTATTAAGCTCAAATGAGCGAGGTTTTAACTAAATCCAAGGTTTTAGAATATTTTGTTCCATACGCATCTTGTGGTTGCAATTATGTGTATTTTATATGTATTTGTAAATATATGTTTGCAGGTGTTTGTTTTCATATTTGTGTTGTTATCTATTTATAAGAGAATGCCCAGAGAGATAACGCTTTCTTTCGTACTTTTATATTATGTCTGTAATGAACTGGTTCTATGAATGGTGCAAAAGAGCATAAATAAATAAATATTTATTTTGAATAGCGAGGTATATTCACCATTTTATTGATTAAAACGTATGCACTTTAGTCTGATATGACGATCCTGGTATGGACACCCACCAACTAAAGGTAAAAAAATGAACAAAATAATTGAGTGAATTCTAAAGCCTTGGAATAAACCTAGTCCCGCGCTCTTCCTACTTTATTAATTAGGCCCCTATAGTTCACAAATATTTTGGAACCGTCTAAATATTTATTTTTTATTTTTTTATTCTGGCCCGGCATAGTGGCCGCATTGCGCCTGATGGTGAGCGTAAATGCCGCCCAGGCAGATACAATTATGCCGGCCTGCTAAAATGCCTCTTCAGAATTATTCAAATATCTACTAATATTCATCCCTTTAATCTATCTAGTGCACGCAAAGTCATCAATGTCAGATGTGTACAACATTGTAATTGAATCCAAAACGCACGTAATTAAATCTTTTGATAAGAATATCGCCATTGTTTTGCCTAGCACATTGTGCACGAGAAAATGTCCAATTATACTCGCTTAAAGCGTAATGTCTAAATTGAATTAACAAAATGTTTGCCACCGCTGCATTAGCGGGACAAAGGAAAGTAAATCAGTGAACGCAACGCTGAACTGAGTAACCAAATGAGAATGAAATATGCTTAAGAAACAAAGGGGAATGTAACTTAATTCAGACTTAAGAGCGGTGTGAAATTATTATATACTTATGAATCCTTACGTAATTATAGACAGTTTTAAAAAACATTTTAGTTTATTTTTTTATTGCAATAAATGGCGTTCGCCTGATGGTAAGCGATACGACCGCTCATGAAAAGTAGAAAAACCAAACAACACCTTGAATAACAAAGCAATGCTTGGCATTCCACTGCGCTCGCTATCCTGAGACATAGAATGTTAAGTCTCAATATGTCCAGTAGTTACTCTGGCTATAATGCCCTTCAATCCGAAACATAACAGTGCATTTACACAGCTGTTTGACGGGAGAAATAGACATTGCGGTGGTACCCACCCAGATGGCCTCTCATATATGAGAGACCTACCACCAGTAGAACGAATGTTTTGTCTTTTTCGCTCAAATTAAATTCAAAAGTCATTCGAAAGGGACAAAACATACGATAGCTAAAATGAGTTTTAAAACTGTATATGAATAAGGCCGTTAGAGATTATTTGTTGAGCATTACAGATATAAAATTAAACACATTCTACAGTTATACGTAGTGGTTGAGTTGACATTTATGCATGGGACTTGTGTCGATTATATTGAAAAAAATGAGAGACAAATACCGTTAAGAAACGATCTTAGTTATTTACCATGGCAATTCCTATTAGTCATGATCAACAAACGTTAAGAAAAAGCATCATGTCTTTAAATGATAAAAAAGTCTAAATTAGTTGTCCATTTGCATACCAAATATTTGTTACATCGAGGAGGTTTACTTAGCCACTACGGTACACAGGCTATCTATAATGTTACGGCAATAATACTTTACTACAGTGACGAATACTGGTGGTAGGTCTCTCATATGTGAGAGGCCATCTGGGTGGGTACCACCGCAGTGTCTATTTCTCCCGTCAAACAGCAGTGTAAACGCACTGTTGTGTTTCGGGTTGAAGGGCATTGTAGCCAGAGTAACTACTGGACATATTGAGACTTAACATCTTATGTCTCAGGATGGCGAGCGCAGTGGAATGCCAAGCATTGCTTTGTAATTCGAGGTGTTGTTTGGTTTGAGGACGAACGGCATGCTCGTCTCGCCATTCATAGCAAAAAAAAAAATCCTAAGTTTTTTTTCAAAAAAATAACATTAATGCGTCACTTTACACTGACATAATAGTTTCATTGACGTAAAACCAGCCTAAAAAAATCCTGAGTCTTTTCATGTTATAGCAGACAATTTGTCAAGCGCTTTAACTAATTCATAAGAACCTATTCATCAATTCAAGATTACCAAAAATATTATCGTACTAACATTTGTTTTTAAATCCACCGAAAATTGATAGGCTAATTTTGAACCACCATTCTCCGCCATTCACCTTAACAGACCACGATGGAAATTCATCCATTTGTGAATCTTCAAAAAGCGAATCTTATGAAGCGGAAAATTTGATTATTTCATTTGAAATAACGTCTCGGCGTAATGTTTTTGTGCCGCAGGTAATATTCTTTAACATGAAAAAGCTTTTTTCTCCAAAATTCAATGTAATTATGTTGGTTTTGTTTATAAATGAGCGGTTTTTGTCACGCCTTTCTGCGAGTTACTAAGGTGGTTGTAGGGATGTCGCAGTTTATATTTTATATTTTGCAACTCAACAAATATTTTTGTGAAGTATGTTGTTTATTACTTGACAGACTATACAGGGTAAATCTAGACTGCAACAAAAAACGAAGCCGGGTATTTCATGATTCCGGTGATTTCGTACCCAATGCAACAAAAAAATTTGCATAATATTAAGCGGCGATGTTTTTTGTTATTATTTTTCTATAGGTGTAGCATTAGTATTTGGGTAGTAAATATATACCTTTTTTTCTGAAAAAATAGTATTTATCCTAGGGTAGGTAGGGTTTAAATTTTTATTTTAGCAAGCTATGTATTTACCACTCAAACACGACGATATTTAAAAAATTACAAATAAATGTTTGTTTTTCTTTGCCAAAGTTTTAGTTGCATTGTGTTTGTAGTCCCTAAAGCTACCATTCGTCTTCGTTTTTGGTAGCAGTCTAAATTTACCTGTATATTTATTGTAGATACTAATATGACTATTTTATACAAGGTTAGTCATAAAGGGTATATAAAGCCGAAAGGGGGATGCTACACTCATCATAATGAACAATTATTACTATGGGACCAATCCTGAATTAGGTTGTCTCACGATGTTTGCCTTCACCGTTATAGTGCGTGGTGATTGACTAGCTATCAATGCACAGAACTCGAAAAATCCAGAGGTGTGCCCTAGGATGTGAATTTGCGTCCACCGTGGATATGTTGGCAACCGCGTCTGGTCCGTGACCATCACCACACACTTGCATGTCATGCTGGTATTTTGACAATTACTTTCACAGTTGAAGGAATTATTAATATCACACACACACATACACTACTAGAGATGTGTGATTATTACGTTTATCTATCCATTCTATCTATCTATATCAGCCCATATATTTGACAGCCTCCGTGGCGCAGTCGGTTAGAAGCCGTGTGAAAAAGAGGCCGCTGGTTCGATCTCCTCACCGAGAGAAATGTTTGTGCGGCCGACAAATATTGTTTTCGGGTCTGGGTGTTTGTAAGACCGATAACTCTCTCGTAGTTCCTGATACCCGCGACACAAGATCTTAGTGTTGGGTCAGGACTATGTATGTGACTGTAGCGTGTTATTATATACGTTCCACTGCAGGCACGGGTGTCCTCTACAATCGACAGTACGATTGAGAGTGGTTAGGCCATTATGTAAACAATATTCATAACCCACAGAACAGACACTTCAAATATTCTCGATGTAACTGCATCAGAAAATTTGAATAGATGATTTTGCTACGTGGCCGGTCTCTTGCGAAGTGCAAGTTAGTTTGGAATACATTTATTATTCAGCGGAGACAAAACGTGGCATCATCGCAGAATTAATAAACTGGGGAGCTTTACTGCTGGATGGTGAATGCAAATATCTTTACCCTAACAGAAATTATAAGTACATCAGCCAGTATAATATTTGGTCCAGACTACATTTAGTCTGGGCCTAGATATAGGCATTCTTTACTAACAAAATGGTGGTAAGTCTCTCATATGTGAAAGGCCGCCTGGATAGGTACCACCGCAATATCTATTTCTCCCGCCAAACAGCAGTGTAAATGCACTGTTGTGTTTCGGTTTTCAGGATATTATAGCTCTAGTAACTAATGGACATATTGAGACTTAACATCTTATGTGTCAGCATGGCGAGCGCAGTGGAATACCAAGCACTGCTTTGTCAAGGTGTTGTTTGGTTTTGCTACTGTTCATGAGCTGTCAAATCGCTTAACATCAGGTGAACAGCATGTTAGTCTTGCCATTAATTGCTACAAAAAATACATATATTTGAACACAAAATGGTTGTTATTAACATTGTCCAAATCAAGCAACTCTTGATTTAAGTTTCCCACGGTTTTGGAAGGAAGCCAGAAGCAACTGATTGAACTGATGAAAATTATTCTGCCGACTTTATTGCGATACCGGCGATAAATATTATTATTTCGGGAGGCCTGTGTGTGCGTGGTGGCCTGTTGGTAAACGGACTAGATGGGGCTGCCAACATGTTCACCTCTGACTTTTCGGAATCATGTGTGTATTGAAAGTCAATCACCACGCACTAAAACGGTGACGTAAAACATCGTGAGGAAACCTGCATGCCATAACGATTTCTATCGTATGTAAAGTCCGCCAACCCGCACTAGGCCAGCGTGGTCGACGATATGGCCTAACCACTCTCAATCGTATACTCAATTGTAGAGTAGGCCCGTGCCCTGCAGTGGGACGTTTATGGGCTGATATAGATAGATATAGATTGCGGGAGGCCTATGTTCAGCAGTGGATTTCCTGTACGAACAAACGAATCTCAGTTCTCGTTGATAAAATTACAATTATGAGTATAAGCGTACCGTAAATTTACAACTAGAGGTTATAAAATATGGAATATAAACTATTCGAAGGAATAACCAACTCGGATAGTTGTTTTGAACTTATGAAGACTAGGGCTTGTCATAAACAAAAGTGTAATAAGCGATGAATGGAGAAATCGAGAATGGACGAACAATGGCGTCAAGAAATAATTACCCGTCGCTGTTAGATACAAGTGATGCTTGCCGGTTTGCGTGCGTGAAAAGTTGTTTCCGGGATAACCTTACATTTAAAATCTTATATCCTGTATCCTGGGTCTGGCTGTGAACCAGCTCTGTCTCTATGTGTTGTAATCAAATGTTGTCAATTTTATGTAATATTGTATCTATATAAAATTAATAAAAGTGCCATATATTATCCAGCATAAAAAGCTAAAGGTTTTCTCGATAAATGAACTATTCCAAACAATATTTCTTCAATTCTAATCAGTAGTTTCTGAGATTGTTTTTATTGCAATGAATGGCGAGACGAGGATTCCGTTCACCTGATGTCCTGATGAAACCAAACAACACTTTGAATTATACATCAATGCTTGGCATTCCATTGCGCTCGCCATCCTGAGACATGACACGTTAAGTCTCAATATGTCCAGTAGTTACTGGCTACAACGTCCTTCAATCCGAAACGCGACAGTGCATTCACATTGCAGTTTGGCGGGAGAGTATCGCGTTCAAACAACCAAATTTTTCAGCTTTGTATTAGTGACTAAAGATTTAGATTGTGCGTATTGTAGTCACTTGTATGATGTATCGATATAGTCCATTGAAATGTTACAATTTAAGGGCCGAATATTGCATTTCTTAGAGGACGCAATTTTATTTTTGGAACATGTTTGGGGGGTCAATAGAAGCTTAACCTCAAGTTTGTGGGGTCGCCACCCTTGTCCCCCGGCCGCCATCTTGGAAAAAGGGGTGAAAACACTTTTTTCGCAATAGTTCGGAAACTATGAGTCTTACAAAAAAATTGTTAGAACATAATTTGTAGCAAATATGTTTAAATAACTTTTTTCCCTAAATTAAGAATTAAAGAAGCCTGTTGATAAACGGACCAGACGCGGCTGCCAACATGTTCACGGTGGTCGCGGGTTCAAATCCCAGGGCACACCTCTGACTTTTCGGAGTCATGTGTGTATTGATAGTCATTCACCACGCACTAAAACGGTGAAGGAAAACATCGTGAGGAAACCTGCATACCATAGCGGTTTTGTAAATTTCTATGGTATGTAAGTCCGCCAACCCGCACTAGGCCAGCGTGGTGGACTATATGGCCTAACCACTCTCAATCGTACTGTCGATTGTAAAGTAGGCCCGTGCCCTGCAGTGGGACGTATATGGGCTGATACAGATACAGATTATTTTGAATGTGTCAGAGGTTATTCCTAATTCAGGAATAGCAGACAGGTTCGATTTTAGCGATATTTGAATATTCATTTATTTTAGAACGTATGCTAATGTTGGAAAGGGTTTTCATTTAGATTGTTATTGTAGTTCAGTCGGGGATGCAAATATTTATGGTATTAGTCTATTTTTACTTTAAAAGAAAGAAAGATAGAAAAAAAAATTATTGGCACATGCACAGAAATTACAATAAAGAATTGTCACAAGAAATTATGAAAAAACAAAGTATGGTAAATTGAAGACTCAAACAATAACAGATAACAAAGTATTTAAATACTTAAGAAGAAAATAATTTTGATTTTAATTATGGGCGTATTATTTGAGGAATTCATACATCATAAAATATTATATAGGTAGATAACCTTGTATTTTAGGTTTTATTGCAATATTTCTTTACCATTTCACAGCATATTAATTGACCCATAACAGACATTTGTACCGAAAAGTTAGAGATCTACCCCGAGATTCGAACCTTCGACCACCATTTGGGCTTGTCACTACGTTCTTTTTCTTAACAATATTAATACATAGTAACAAATATCACTATTCCTAATTCAAATCTCTTTAACCCTTCTAGACGCGGAAGATGCACGCGCTACCGGTCGGTCGGATCAACCCGAGGCGCGTCTCAACTATGCGCGCGGTCCGCCTTACCCCTCGCCATATCACTACGACCATCAGGCCTATCAACCCCCTCGCCTGCGGCCCAGGAGACCACAGAAACGGTCCTCATCGAGGCACCACTCGCTGACTACAATATGAGGTACTAGGGTTAAGAATAGATGAGAATAGTGACTGGTTAACTTAGTGGATGGCAGTTTAGGGTTAATTGAGTGTGTTGATTAATTAAATTTGTGGATTGATTTATTGAAAATTTTAAATTAATTCAATTTTAATAAAACAGGAAATAATTTCAAATTATTGGAGATAATTCCTGTTGTAATTTGAGTTATATGTTCAGAGTCCATTTTATATATCCTAAATTCAATTTGCATTTATCTTAATGGTCTTATTTAATTAATTAACGCATTCTATGTATTTAACTTTGGACGTTCTACGTATCAATATTTAATAGTAATTGTATAATAACGTCTGTTTGAAATAGAGATCTTATTAATTTGAGATACATTATTTTTAAGAATAAAATATACCAAATATAATTACGTTTTATTAATTTATTATCGGATATAAATGACAAATTGTATATTTTAGATATAAATGTTAATTTAATGATGTGTTTTCATTTGATGATAAAGGCCGAGTTTACTGACATTGCTATTATTCTTAAATAAAAGGAAATAACTTTAATATTACTCTATCTCGTCTTTAGAGAAAGAAAACTAGGAATACAGGATTAACAAAGGTTGAATTGAGATTATTAATTATTTTGAAGTTCTTTATAATGTAAAAAGAAAAAACAGAATTATACCTAGGACCTAATGATTTGAATCTATTTACTCAACCAGAAATAAATTAACCATTTTAATTTTTAAAAATAAAAATTGATTTTCCTCATTTAAATTGTAAAGGAATGATTTTTTAATCTCAAATATTCAACAATTGGGACGTCATATTATCTAGAATGTAAACGATTGAAAATTCAGCCCTATATTACAGCAGATACATACATACAATATTTTTAAAATATTATAACTATTATTCTTAAAAAAAATAACATTTATGTAGATTTCGTGTATCTGGGTAGGTACTACTGCAATGTCTATTTCTCCCGTCAAACAGCAGTGTAAATGCACCGTTACGTTTCGGATTGAAGGGCATTATAGCCAGAGTAACTACTGGACATGTTGAGACTTAAGATCTTATGTCTCAGGATGGCAATGTTTCGATTCATTCATTTCCTGTATTTTACATTGTACCACCTACACAACAGTATTTCAACAGATCATTGCAATACTCCATACATTTCGAAGATTCAATTGAAGAATTGCAGTGCTATCTGTAACCTCAGCCTTAATGCATCAAATAAATGTTAGCCAATATATCTGTTTATACATTTATTTATAAATATTTGTGGATTAATGTATACGTATGACGTGGTCTTAACGTTGCCAAATTGATAATACGCCAATGTTTGAATACATTAATATATTTGCTCAAATAACTTTTATTTATTGTTAATTTTTGTAAATTGTTTTTAGTTTCGAATTTATTTATTTCTGTTTTGTTACGTTATTTGAAAATAAAATAAATTATAGATTAATAGGTTTTTGAATGATTAAGTTTTTATTTATTTATTTTATATAGACAAACGCAGTTTTGATTCATAGTGAATTACTCATATAAAAAACTTCGACACAGAAAATACAAACACATAACATAATTATGTGCTTAATTCAAAAAACTTTGTCTCATTTTAAAAGTTTCAAAATGGCTTCTCAAATTTATTATACGATAATAAAAAAACTAAAAACCCATTAAATATATCCAAATTCGATTTCAAGATTGATGCCGCCAATTATGGCGACAAAGTTCAGCAATCGCTGCCAAGCGATTTGTTCGTATTTTCACAATGAAGAATACCTTACGAAGTTTACCCTGACAAACTTCAAAGTGCCCTAATTAGGAAAGAAGTTTGACGTCATTAGATTAAAACGGGGAGTGAACACGGCATTGTCTGACTTTTGTAATAGTGGACATTGGAGGAATATTGTTTTATTTAAATTCTTTATTTGTATTAGCCTATATACCGTTGGCACGGGCCTCCTCTACATCCGAAAATACGATTGAGACGGGTTAGGCTATACGTCACACTGGCATGGGCTTCCTCTACTACTGAAAGTACGATTGAGACGGGTTAGGCCATATAGTCTACAACGCTGGCCTAGTGCGTGTTGGCGGACTTTACATACCATAGAAATTCTTATAAATCCCTATGATATGCAGATTTCCTCACGTTGGTTTCCTTCGCCATTATATTGCGTGGTGATGAACTACCAATACTAACATAACTACGAAAACTCATGCAGATGTCCCCTGGGATTTTAACCCGCGATCACCTTGCATATGTAGATAGTTACATCTGGTCCGTTACCAACAGGCCATCACGCATTTTCAATGATAAAGTATTACAAAATAATAACCCCCTTTGGGTAATAATTCAACCCAGTATTCAACTTCATTCAATTTTAAACTTTCACAAATTAGGATATATCTACAATCCTTACGAAATTGTGGTTGTTCATAAATAGTTTATTTTTTCAAATGAAAAATGTCGCTCCTACATAAAAAAAATATCGCTGTTGTTACGTTCTGTGCGAGTTGGACGCTCACATCTGGGTTCTGTTTCTTATAATGCTGTTTCATGTCAGGCAATAGAATTCCAAAATTGTAATCTCATAAAAAATATTTTGTGTCGATGATCCTATAGCGAATGCTTACGAAGTAATCCTATAAAGGTCCTTTTACAATTTTTCGTACGGTACCTTAAAAAGTTGAAAACATTTTTTTGTCTTGATTTAATAAATCACTGTCGTTAGTCATTTTAATGTATCCATAAATTCTTCTTATTGTCGATTTTCTTCCAACTCCGATTGGATTTACATTAAGTGTACATTTGGCTCGCTTCAATTGAACACGTTTTTCTTCTTTCAATACTTCCGGCGGGATGTATGGAAAATCTTATTACCTCTGATTTTATAAAAACTTCACAGTATATTTATGTGTTATTGGCATATCGGTTAACGATCAATGAAAATACACTTAGAAGTTAAATATTAATCTCTTTTCTTATCATGAAAATATAGTTTGGACACAGGGAGTCGAAGTGACGAGCAATTTCATAGAGTCATTTAAACAATTAAGAAAATTTAAAGTTACCTCCTTACTAAAGAGTTCACGACATTTTTATGTAATTCAAATAGATAAAAACGATTACACCCAGACATATTTGATGGCCCTTCAGTACATTTGAAGTTTCTATTTAAGCTAATAAAAATACTAAAACTTTATTTAATAGATTTTATTTAAATGGTGATAAAATATTATCTGCATTGTTAATAAACTTTTTGTCATAATACAAGCAAGCATTTTTAAAGTCGTTGCGAGCGATGACTAATTTCAGTAAGGCTCCACTATAGACGTACTGGGGTGCGCGCAACACGTATGTCGGAACACTTTACGCCCTTTCCGCCCGGTCAAATTTTTATTTCAATGGATATAATATCTATTTTTCTATTCATCAACTTCTGTTGCTTTACGTTTTTGACTTGACTAAATATAAAATAAAAAAATAATGTAAATATAAAAGCAAATGGATTCGTTACATTGTTTATATCAAACAGTATTATCATTTGGACATCAAGATACTTCTTTTACCTGTACCTCATAATAATATCAAAGGAAATATTAAAAAGGGTTTAGAATTATGAATACATTTCGGAAATATTATATCAACGCGGTACAACCCCAATTTGTAACTCGGACTATCAAACTGTGCCAAAGTAAATAGTAACATTAATTGCCCTATTTCAAAGTTAATTAAACACCTGAAGGGTAACGTTTAGAAACGGTCTCTCGAAATTAATTATATTTCTTCGTATTTATCTATAAAATTTGTTACCAAATTACTTTGAATCTGTTTTATTTTTCAATTTGATTTCAAAACTAGTTATTTAGCCTATACATTTCTTTTATGTGTGTCCGTAAAATTAATCATGGAATTGTGTAAATTGTCGCAAATATTGTCCCATTTTTCTATTGAACATGAAAATCCAATTAAATTCTTGAATATTTAATATATTCAAAAATTTATATGAAAAGTGATTAAATCATTAATCACAAATGTAACTAATTAATAATGTTTTCGTCATTTCAAATCAAAGATGTTTGCCAAATAATAATAGACATATTGAATATTTAACAAACGTTTAAATAATAAATTCTATGAATTTAATTATATTATATCGTGACGATTTTGAATGCACTAATAATATTCTATGGTTTTATTAATTTATAATTTTTTTTATAACTTTTTTTTAATTATGAATATTTATTAAATAAATTGTCATTTAGTGTATCTTCTGTCAAAACTATTTTACTAATAATAGTTCATTTTTATGTTTATAATGTTATTAGTGCATTCAGTGTTAATTTTAATAATTTATTTACATAAAGTAGTGTGTATATATAGCATTAGACGTAAGTGAACATAGATTATATCTCAAAAGATGTTCAATTAAATATTTTTGTGTATTAAATGAATGTAATGTAGAATAAACATTATTTTCAAATTAATATTGTGTTTATATTACCCCTTATTTCACTCTCTCTTCCTTCAGGAAGTCCACTGCTGAACATAGGCCTCCCCCAAGGATCTCCACACCGACATATTGGAAGCGGCCTGCATCCAGCGACTTTTTCCAATCCTCTATTTATGTCCACCTTAACTTTATCTATCTGTCTTTATCCTGCATTTTTTTCTCCTGTGTTTTATTATGTCCGTATTGTTAGGTGTCTCTTAGGGGTGTGATGGTTGATTGTGGGATGTGACCGACCGTAAGGGTCTCGCTAATTGATACGATAACCTTTACCTTTTTATCCTGCATTTAGGTTTAGCAAATCTCCAAACAACGCAATGTTAATAAAAATGGGATTACAAATTACTATCCTTTGCAAATTCAACCCAATTTTAACTCAAGTCCACAACAGGCCTAAAATTAATATAAGCCAAAGGCAATAAAACAATAAGTAACAATCGTTTGTTCTATATATGGGCCGAAACAAAATTACCTGCGTAAGTCGTTTCGCTTCGATATACGGTCCGACTCAAAGGGTAACAAAGTGAAATGGGAAAACCGTACCTATGAAGTATATAGTTACGATTGCTAAAAGTATATTCAATTATTTAAACTTGATGTGATTAAAACGGATCACTTATACTTTTTGTAAGACTTTAATATAGCAACATGACATACGATACATAGCAACAGACAAGATACAATAACAGAAAAAGAATATTGTCAAGTAACGTTCTAACATAGACAATTCTAATTAACTAGTATCTATTCAATTTATTAAAACTATGAATTACAACTCTAATTTATTTCAACAAAACTGAAGGTCACTAAGAGGTCTAATGTTTGAAATTGTTTTAAAGAAGTAATTAATATTATTTTCCTGATTAAGACGTAGTTAAGTAGGTCAATGATCAAAAACAAGGAAACACAGGCAATGCTGAGTACTGTATGAGCGGATTTCACGAATCTAAATACATACACAGAGAGGCAATATGAAATCTAAAATACGACAATCAGTTTAAAAGGTATAAATACGTCAAAACGACTCACCGGACTGCCGTCCACGAAGCTGCATGGTTACCGACAACAGTTATCGACGCATCCAACAAAAATCTCTCTGCAACGAATATAATAATAAATTAACAAACAAAAAAAAAACGACTGCCTCGGTGGCGCAGTTGTACTAATGTACGCTTGCAAAGCTGAGATCTCGGGTTCGAATCCCGAGTCGGGCAAACTGATATTGGATTTTTCTATTCATTATCAGCCCGGAGTCAGGAATTTGTGCCCGATATGGCGATAGGCTCGCCACCTATCACATCGTGGGACGAAACATACTAGGCGAAATGTGGGTGTCCAGGCATCTCTGCCTACCCCTTCTGGGAAAAAGGCGTGAGTTTATGTATGTTAACAAAAAAATATAATAATAACACACTCACACACAATTTTGACCCTTACTAAGAGAGAAGTCTTTTGTCGTGGGTATCTGATACTACGAGAGAATTTTCAGACTCACAACACCTACTAGTGGTAGGTCTCTTATACGTGATAGGCCACCTGGGTAGGTACTACCGCAATGTCTATTTCTTCCGCCAAACTACAGCATTAATGCACTGTCATATTTCGGTTTGAAGGATATTGTAGCCAAAGTAACTACTGGATATATTAAAACCTAACATCTTATGTCTCAGGATGGCGAGCGCGGTAGAACGCCAAGCATTGCTTAATTCAAGGTGTTTAGTTTTGCTACTATTCATGACTAGTCGTATTGCTTTCCATGAGGCGAACGGCATACTCGTCTCAACATGCAAGGTAACAAAAACTAAAAAAAAAACGTAGACTTTAACGTCTATAATTACTGCTTTTTTTGTCTTTATTTTTTTATTATAATTGTACCGGCAAAAAAAACTATAGTCAACTCACTCTCGTCCTGAAGCTGTACGGTCGGCGTCAAAGACAGTGTTCTTGCACACAAACATCACTTTACTCATAATAGCCCATGGTAGAACGAATACAACACAAAACGAATGGAAATCCACTTCGGCAGTGGAACACGCACTTTGCTCTTCAGCACTCTCGATACTAAAACAATGTCATTCCGTGAGTATGAAAAAATGTCAAACTACCCACTGATTTAATCATAAAAAATAAATTAATTTTCTACCCTTTATACAAGTATATTTTCGATAAAACAAATACTAGAAACTTATATAATAGGACGATTGGCGATAGGTTTATTAATAATTTCAAAAGCAAATATTTTACTGAAAACTCAATTTATTAAATTTTCTAAACAATTTTTAAACAGAGCAACATATTGTTTTTAACCCTACACCATTACATTAAACCCGAAGTAATAAATTTACTAGGAAAATATATTACAAAAAGGAACAAATTTTACCATCACAATGTGGTGTCGAAATTATGTTTCTTACTTAAGTAATTCCTTGGTGTAATATTTTTAATTTGTAAGGTTATAAATAAAATAATTGGGTACAGTTTTATCGTTAGTAGGTTAGGCGTTTGACCATAATCTCACCTGATGGAAATAAAGTAATAAATAAATAACACCCAAGAGTCACATACATAGTTCTGACTCCACTTTAAGATCGAGTCTTGTGTCGTGGGTATCAGGAACTGCGAGACTTTTCGGTCTCACAAACACCCAGACCCGAAAGAAATATTAGTGGGCCGCACAAACATTTATCTCGGTGCGGGGATCGAACCCGCGGCCTCTAACCGACTGCGCAACGGAGGTTGTGGAAAGAGACGATATAGTCTACGTTGTTACACGCCTACCTAGAAGGTGCTTAATGCCAGCTGAAACTGATGTTTGTGTGACCCACTATTTCGGATATGTTTGTGTACGAGTATGAGATCGAAAAAGGTCCGAGGAAAAACACCGAGTAAAGTTTCGGATACCCATGACACAAGGCTAGATCTTAGTGTAGGGACAATGTATGTAATTTTTGGGTGCACATATTTATTTATTTTAATACTCATATGATTGTGAATTAAAGAGTAACTGAGAAAAGTAACAGTAATTAATAGCTGTTGTTATTGAGCTTGGACGGTTCAGATCCGCACCACACTCAACATGAACGTGGCTGAAGCGATTCAAATCGTCAAGAATCGGAATAGATGGCAAAACATCGTGCGCGAAGGATTGTTTCCCGGATGAGTCACGACTCCCAGCATTGGGGAATCGAAACAAAGAGGATTGGTTCTGGGTACATACTCATATTACAGGCTCCTTCAATTAATAAATATGAAGAATGACAGAAGTATGGATTGTAGGTAAAGTCGAGAGCACATGAAGCTTTTCACTTGTAGTACGAGCCGGTTCCCCAAGATGTTTTTCTTCACCGTTATAGTGCGTATTGATTGACTTTCAATACACACATTACACCGAAAAGTCAGAGGTGTGCCCTGGGATTTAAACCCGCGACCACCGTAAACGCGTTGATAACCGCGTCTGCTCGGTTACCAACAGGCCACCACACACTTTTACTATATTTGAATTTCTCACTTATATTTAAATTACTCACGACCTGAACTGACCCTTTTGCGCTACAATCCCATACTACACATAATACCCTTCGGTTCGTAGTCAGCATTAATCAGCTACGTAATCTGCTACGGCTAAATGGCTACGCGACTACGAGATATTCCAGCGAACTTCTTAAGTCCGCTACGCAATTAGACAACTTTAATATAGTGCTACTTAACTCGGATTATTTCAGATTTCTTTACAAAAACGATTCTTCACTTTGATATAGGATTGTTGGAAATTGGGTTAATAGGAGCACTCTGGGAGGAAACGAATTGCAGGGTAATTAGGATCTCTCCCTCTGTGAGGACGGAAGAACTAATGCAATCTGAGAATAACTGAAATGGATGAAACTAATTGGTTTATTACTGAAATTGTTATAGTCGAGTTTATTGGATTTACCATCGATAAAGCATTTTTATATGGATATGCATTGCTTTATGTTGAAGTATTATTAAGCAATCGAATGTACTGAAGTATAAATTTTAATGCGATTTATAAATATGGCGAGGTATAAGTAATTGATGAAATATTCGTAATTTTTTGTGATGTATTTTTTTTAAATACACTATTAATATCTTATAATTTTATATATAATAATATATAATGACTGTAAAATGAGTGTGGTCATAAGGACCCTTTTATGGGCATAATGTTGAATTTTTTAACGAAGACTTCATAAAAATATTATTTTATTTAGAATCTATTTACAAAATTGATTTGTATTTTATATAAAGTGACGTGCACGCAAACCTGATTTTTTTTTATAAAATTGCGTTGATTTAAAAATTTTCTGTCAGTACGTGACCAGAGAAAAAATTTAAGATATTATTTTTGGAATATGAACATGATGGCCAGTCTTATTCACATTCAGCATTTATACACGTCTGGAAAAGTCTAACAATCTTAATCTAGATTTTAAAAATATTTTTTCTAGTAAATCTCTATACTTAGGCTGTACAGAATACATAAGTATTATTTCTCACATTCATTATTTCGCGAATAATCAAAGAAAATATGTTTATTCGAAGGTAAAGTATTTTTTATACATTAAATATAAGTAGGCACTGTATTCTGTATCATTCTGTATCAGCCCATATACGTCCCACTGCAGGGCACGGGCCTACTCTACAATCGAGAATATGATTGAGAGTGGTTAGGCCATATAGTCCACTACGCTGACATAGTGCGGGTTGGCGGACTTTACATACCATAGAAATCGCTATGGTATGCAGGTTTCCTCACGATGTTTTCCTTCACCGTTATAGTGCGTGGTGATTGACTATCAATACACACATGACTCCTAAAAGTCAGAGGTGTGCCCTGGGATTCGAACCCGCGACCACCGTGAACATAGTGGCAGCCGCATCGGATCCGTTTACCAACAGGCCACCACGCACGCAAAGTAGGTACAAAATAAATCTATTAATTATCAGTTCACAGTCAGAAATTCGTGTCCGATATGGCAAAAGTCTCGCCTCCTATCACATTGTGCGACGAAATACAAGGTGAAACGTCCTGCTTGCACCTCATCCTATCCCTTCTGGAAAAAGGTGTCTATGTATGACAGGGACATTTTTCCAATTGATTTCTATAATTTGAATCATCATCATCATCTCAGCCACAGGAAGTCCACTGCTGAACATAGGCCTACCCCAAGGATCTCACATCGACCTGTTGGAAGCGGCCTTCATCCAGCGATTTCCTGCATCTTTAGCCAGGTCGACCGTCCACCTTGTAGGTGTATGATTCGAATGAATGATAAAAAAATAGTAAAAATGATTATACCCTACAAGTGCGTTTTCTTGGATTACAACATGGAACCTGGAGTATGTATGCCTTCACAACTTGCCCTCCCTAAGTCTTACCACATCCAGATCAATCATACCAGCAAACAAACAAGACCCCAAACTCTCAAGATACAATGAAACTATCCGTGTGTACGTACAAAGTCGGCGTGTGATAAGTTTTTATGCCCTCCGTGCCGCACAATACCGTCATAAACATTCAATGATGTTTCACAACAACACTGGGAGTCGTAAAGGCGAGTTTATCAAAATAACAACGTCTGCGCCACTCATTTTGGGTATGGCTGTAGCTCGTGTATCGGCTGATTATTACTTTGTAGGCTAATGGTGGAGCGGACAGCGTGTATAGAAATTATTTTGGGTGAATTGCTTAATAGCTCTAGGCCAAATTAGACACAGAATGTAGCTCTTCATAATTATCACTAGCCCGTTGCAGTCCACTGCTGGACATAGGCCTCTCCCAAGGTACGCCACAGAGCCCGGTCTGCTGCTTTATACATCAAGTCGCTGCCGGTTCTCTTGGGCTATGTAGATCTTACTTCAAGTGAATAAAATGTATGTTAAATAAAATAATAAACTTTTTTTGCGATGCATGGCGAGACGATAATGCCATTGACATGATGGCAAGCGAAATTACCGCTCATGGACAGTATCAAAACCAAACAACATTATGAATTACAAAGCAATGCTCGGCATTCCATTTCTCAATATGTGCAGTAGATACTCTGCCTACAATTTCCTTCAAACCGGAACTCAACCGAGCACTTACACTGCTGTTTGGCGGGAGAAATAGCTATTACGGTGTTACCCAAGCAGACTCACATATGACAGACCTATCACCAGTAAAAAATCTCTTATAGCCGTTCTATGCTGTACAATGCCGGTAATATGGGCACATAAAACCTTTTGTCATCCTGGGTTATTAGTTGTCCACGCAATGTAACTTGCATTATGCATAGCCTCTATACATTACGTTCATTCTCCACATTGATAACTCTAAGTAATTGAACTCCAGAAAAATTTATTGACTTTTGTGATACAGTTAGTAACTTGGACCTTTTGCTAATAAACTTAATTATATAATTAGCACACGAAGTTCAGATCTTGTTAAATATATTTTTACTTATTCTTGCCTGCATTTTGAGATAAAAAGATAATCTGGTGTAATGGTTATAAAAATGCATGCTACTAGCTTCAGCCGAGGTCCGTCTGGGCGTGATGTTTAACTTTTCTCTTAACCTCTCTACTCCCCCTATAATTATACCAATTTTGTTCATTCTGTTTAATAAGATAGAAACCTACACTAGGTTTGTGATATTTCTTTTTGATATTATTATTACTCTGAATTAAAAGATGAAGCAGATATACCAATCAAATGGTTTTAAGTTTAAAAAAATATGAATTTACGTTGTAAAAATATTAGCCTAAACACATCCCAAACATACTACATCGTACTAGTGCCTTAATCCACGGCATAAGTGCGATTTGATTGGTTTTTTAAATACAAATTATTACATTTCTACTGTATAAAAAATAAACAGCGCTTAGCGATAAAATCTGTACAACTTAACACTACTCGTACCACGTGCAGTCTAATTTAGAAATAATTGAAAAACAAATTGAAAACGTGTTAACTGTTGGTAATTAGTGGTCATTAGTGGCTATATTTCACGAGAAGTCCGCCTCATGGTAGTTTCGCGTGATTGTATGCATGTGCTACATGACCAGTCTAATTTGAACTCTAAGATTCTCATTTTTCTTTATATATTTAAATCACCAGTATAAGTTGAACTCCGAGGTTTCCTCTCTCTTTCTTTTGTTCAGAGATCGTTCTGCTGCTCATTGAGCATTGAAGCTCAATGAGTCTTCGACATTATCTAACTTGGTAACAAACCATAGCAAAATCAATCAAATCGTATAATTAATAGATGCTGGAAATACTGTTTTTCCTCTTCTCTGTTTCTTCAGTTAGCGGTCTACAACATCCTGCAACCTTAATAAACTTTAAGGTTATGCACAAGAAGGTAAATAAAGTCGTCCAGAGTAAGATGACCCCTGGGATACAGGCACCAAAAAAAAATTATTAATTTATTTGATGGCGTATTGATGTAGATACATACAGTTTTTCATGTAATTTTCACTGTTTATTAATAAAAATACCTAACGTTTACTTTGTCGAATGTTTAAGGATATGCTTTCCAATAAACAAGAATATACTGGATAACTCTGTATTGGGGAAAAAGACAAATTAATATTCGAATAATTATTTGTTTTCCATATTACGAGTATAAACTGAGCATTTTGGCTCGTAAATACATTAATAATAAACGAATTAAACTAACAAAACAAACCTCACCTTTTCTGGATTGTAAAATACGCTGAAATATTTGATTTTCCATACTCAGTAGTGATAGCTGAATTGTGGATTTTCTTGGAAAAAAAATTTATCGCCTATTTTGTTTATAAAATTGATAGGATTTATTTTTTTTTGGATAAAATGGCGTATATTTAGTATTCCGGTAGTTGGTATAATATGTAACTACCGCTTCCTGGATTTTTATAGTATACATCTTCACTACTGAAGGTAGTGGTAGATACCATTTACACAGGTGGGGTGCACCACTGCAATGTCTATTTCTCACGCCAAACAGCAGTGCTAATGCACTGTTGTGTTTCGGATTGATATTGGATATTGTAGCCAAAGTAACTACTGGACCTATTGAGACTTAACATCTTATGTCTCAGGATGGCAAGCGCAGTGGAATGCCAAGCATTGCTCTGTATAATAGGTTGGTAAATGTCGCGGTACGTCATTGGATGTAGGCTGCCTCCTACAGGTCACAGTGGATATATCTGGGGAGGCGTAAGTTTAGCAGTGGACTTCCTTTGGCTGATGGATGGATGGTATATGAGCAGATGATATTATGTTTCCAATCAACTCACTGGCCAAAACATGTCCATAACTGTCAATCTAATTCAGTTATTTAGTACCGCCCCTTTTGGCAAAAGTCAAGACTATCTACAGCAAAGGTCCATCATTTTTACATTATTAGTAAGTAATAAGGCTTTTATTTTGAACGGCCATTGAAAACTCGGAAAGCAAATATTTTACTAAATAGAAATATCAATTTAAACTCCCCATTTTGATAGCGTAAAAAAATTCGCCGCGAAATGGAAGCAAAACAGCAATTTACTGTGGAAGTTTTACAATGAATGGACGCGGTTCGTGCCTATACGTAGTGACCGAGCAACGGCTCTCAAATATTGTTTGAAATTCCTGCTATTTAATTCGTATGTTAAATCATGCATATATTTATTTTTTTAAGTCTACACAGTTTGTATTAACCAATTGCTTTGCGTAGGCCTCCAATTAATTAGATCAGATCAAATGTTTACATCCTTGCTTTTAATATAATAGCTTCATCGAACCTTTGTTGGTTGCATTATAATTATATTTATTTGCATAATATTAATATGTACTCGATTCAAGATTTGAGTATGTTAAAGTTTAAAAATTCCCAGCTTGCAAAAATAACATTAAAAACCGCGTTTGCTCAGTGGGAGACATTAAACCCAAAGACAAATGCAGACAGTTTGCCATTTGATATTTGTCTGAACTCACATCTGTGTAAACTTGTGGCAAAAAACGTCACGCGAGCGTAAAACGAAATGCATTTATCTGCTCGTAGTTTTAAAAAGTGCACGCTTTAAGAGCAAATATTCTAAGTAAAAAGTGATGTTCGTGTAATTTTTTTCTGCAAACAAAACTTTACTCACATTTCTGTAAAGCGATATTTATGTAGAAGATAGTATATAATTGACATTTTATCACTGAAGCTGATCGACGTCCTGACATCACTTCAAATAACATTTCCGGGACATATTTTTGAAATCAGAAAAATAACTGACTGAACTAAAAGACTGCCTCGGTGGCGTAGTTGTACTACGGTACGGTTACAAAGCTGAGGTCTCGGGTTCGAATCCCGGGTCGGGCAAAGTGATATTGGATTTTTCTATTCATTATCAGCCCGGAGTCAAGAATTTGTGCCCAATATGGCGATAGGCTCGCCCCCTATCATATTGTGGGACGGAATATACAAGGCGAAATGTGGGTGTCCAGGCACCTCTGCCTACCCCTTCTGGGAGAGAGGCGTGAGTTTATGTATGTAGAAAAAAAAGGCGCATGTATGTGTATGTAGAAAAAAATTGCCTTGGTATTTTTTTTGCTTTATTATAGAAGGGGGCTTCGTCAAGGACATTTTGAGAACCGCTGTCCTTAGCAATTTTATCTACGATCAATGTAAACATTTATAAACATGATACAGGAAAAGTCGACTTTACATTGAAAAGACAAACTGCGGTAAAATTGTATTGGACAGACTGTATTATGTATTCAGCGAGTGAGTTCAAACTAGTTTGGAAGAAAAGCGAGTTGATTTTGCCCAACCAACAAGAAGATGTAAGTAGTCCTTTTATGTTAATACTATTTTTTTATTTTTTTTATTGCTATGAATGGCGAGACGAGCATGCCGTTCGCCTGATGGTAAGCGATACGACCGCTCATGGACAGTAGCAAAACTAAACAACACCTTGAATTACAAAGCAATGCTTGGGATTCCACTGCGCTCGCCATCCTGAGACATAAGATGTTAAGTCTCAATATGTCCAGTAGTTACTAAGCTTTGGGTGAAGTTAAATAATTAAGACATTGATTTTGTGTAAGAAAAATTGTGGTGTGTGTATTGCCATCTTTGAAAGCTTTTTTTTTAGTAGATTTTAGTTGTAATATTTTTTTCGTGTCGGCAATGTTACTGCAGTGAGTGTTATGAGAAGCCATACGCGTTCATGATAAACTATCAACTACCTATAGATAATTAGTATCTGTTGCCGTTCAACACCATTATACCCGCATGACTTCACACTCAAGTGAATTTAATAGAACATTTTCATTTTCTTAATGTCATTACCCAAAAAAAGGTTGTCTAGACCTTAATTTAACTTGTCTCATTCTTAAAACTATCCTACAGGGTGCTTTTTTTGTAATCAGCATTGCCGTTTAAGAAGTTATTTTAAGCGTTTTAATTTTAAGTCCGAACTTTTACCTTAGTCACTTCTTTTAAGCTAATTATGTTGTCAGTTGCAAGAGGAATTTGCTCTATATAAATTGTTACTTAATTATTATGTTGCTGAAACTAACAGCCAGCGTACTTACTGCGCCAAGGAGGCTGTCAAATTAGTGGATTAAAAACTTTTTTTTGATTCTCTTCTTTCTTCTATTCCAAGGCTTTCCTGCTGGTAATGAGCAAGCTGTTTCAATTTTCCTGCTGGTTCGGGGTGTCTGGGTACACCAAGCCAATTTGGAGACTGTGGACTTTGGCGCTAGTTATACTCCTGCTTATAATTGAGGGCGAGGCGATATGGAAGGTCGTGAAAGCGCTTGCCGGTTGGGCTGTAGACACTAATGGGCATAGTGAGTATTATCTGCTATTTGTGTGATTGAAACCTTTATCAAAATAAGCCTTTTATAAACATATTTCTTTGAATATGTAAAACAAAAATAAGTAATTGCTTTAGAGGGAAGTTGTTATTTATTTGTATCCATCTATGTATAGTTTTTGGTTTGTATTTTTTCTCATGTTACTTTGGGTATAATTGGAACAGGTTGCTGAAAAGTGTATGATGTATCATAAACTCTTGACACTCGAGAGTGTGATGTCAGCTATTAGATGGTAGTCCAATTTTTATTCCAAAATTTTAGACTCGAGCTAGGTTTGACAATTGATTGTATAAGCCTCATCAAAACTAAATTAACTGAATAAACTAATCATGGGAGTTAGGACTCCCCTAAACTATCCAGAAAAACATAAAAGTAAAAAAAAAATGATTTACAAACAAAAAAAATACTTTTATCTTAGATGCTTTCTTGTTATACATTTTGGAAGTGGTAGAACCACGTTGTTGTCAGCCATGACTTAGCATAATTGGGCAGACTCGTCGGGGGCAGTGCCACTGTAGTACAGGAAATTGACATGAAGTTTCGTTCCATGAGTGAGATTGCTGTATACATAATAGCCTTTTACTTCCCGTCCTTTTTCTTACCACTCTCCATCCATATTTTATGGGCCCGCAATACATCCATAATCCAGGTGTTGCGGGTGTTCATGGGAGATCACTTACTATCAGGTGACCGGTATGCTCGTTTACCCAACCTATGCAATAGAAAGTACTTTCGCTAATTCTAGAAATCTCTTAATTCCTGTTTGCCTTTTATTCCAGGAAGTGTAGCAGCGCGTCTAGCAGGCACCATGTTCTACTCGATCTCAATAATTTCTGTCATCCTCTGCTCAAGGCTGTGTCACTCCTGGCATTACCTGTCCAGGTACTGGGCTTCGGTGGAACGAGCTGTCGCGATTAACATACCCGATGATGTCAATTTGAAGAGGAAATTGATTGTGATTATTATTGGGATGTCGCTGTGTACTTTTCGTAAGTTTGTTTGAGTAGTTATAGAAAGTATTGATTTTAGGTGAGAAATATTTAAGTGGCGATTAGAGGTCTGTCAGTTTCGGATCTGATGTTTTATATCAGTGATGCCTGGATCTTTCATGATAGTTTTTTTATGCAGTTGTTGTTCGATATGAGGTTAGGGTACCCCAGTAAAAAGCAAAGAGGAGAAATGCAATTAGATCAGTAATTGTTTTTCATTGTTATGCACGAGGCAGTTGGCATGACACACACATGCCGACAAATTATCTTTTTTTTATTGCTGTGAATGTAATTACTTTGGGTACAATTTTCTTCAAACCGGAACACAACAGTGCATTTACACTGCTATTGCTTGTGCTAGTGGTACCTACCCAGCTATTATCCCTTTCAAATAATTTTGTCACAATGAATAACTTGTTCAATTCAGCTTTGAATAATGAATGCACCTGAACTAACGAAGCTATATAAATCTTCAATATCGGAAATCATACACCGCATGTCTGTTATAGTGATGCACTAAAACCTAATATCGAGTCGACTATACATATACACGGTAATATAGGCACAACATATAATTGCATTTTAATTTAATCCAACGTGTTTCAATATTACAGTGGAGCATTCACTGAACGCAGTATCTCTGGTGGGGTTTGATTGCCCGCCGTCCGAAATATTAAAACGATACATACTTTTGTCGCACGGATTTATGATTTTGGAATGTAAGTTGTGTTTTGTTTTTGGTATTTTATACAATTCTTTATCATCATTATCCATAGTATGTTGGGTCCCACTACTGGGTACAGGCCTCTCTCTTACTGTACCACTTTTCTCTGGCTTTTGTCAGTCGCATCCAGGTTTCTGCGACTTTGACAATATCGTTGGAGAGTGAAAAAACACAGATATTAGCGTTATGACAAAAAATGAATTAAAGTATACAGATATAACGCACTGATTTTTTAGAATGCAAAGCTTGGGCCCTATTTATGATGTACGAATATACCTACTCTATAAATGTTCGGATTCGTATAATGTACATCGTAACCATAAGTCTATGTAGGTACATTCGTATCGTCATAAACTACGATCGCCCGAAGATTCGAATTTTGTTTCGGATTTTCAGAGTATATATAAATATAGATATAAGTATAACAACAACAAGCCTTATGAATATAGATATAACATCATTAAATATCGTGATTAAATTATACCCATAAACTTTTCCAGGGGAATATTCCGAATGGTACGTAATACCGTTAGTGTATCTGAGCATATTAGCAACAATATTGTGGACGTTCCACGACCTTTTGATCATACTAGTTAGTATCGGGCTGACGTCACGTTACTGCAGACTTAATAAATACGTGCACGATGTGTGTGAAATGGAAAATCAAGGCGCGAAGAGGTTTTCTGTGAGTATTTTGATTATTGTATTTTTCTGTATCGGTATGATAAGAGGCCTGCATTGTAGTCTCTGCAATGCGTCTTATGGCAAACAATATGATTTGATGTGTATTCAAGTACTGTATAATATGAGGAAAACATAAACAGACATCAACATACATTTGTTCTAGTTTTAATTAAAATAGAACGAAATTTTGTATCTGTATCGGCCCATGTACGCCCCACTGCAGGGCCACGCTGGCCCAGTGCGTTGGCGAACAAAATATAATATGTCCGAATGAAGCAGTTCGTTATTGAACTTTTACTTAGATTTAAACATGCAATGCTTTAAAATATTTTTTTAAATAATGTCAAAATTAAACCAAATCTGTAAAACAAAAAAATGTTTTATGGTAGGTACCATAACCATTTCCCGTTGATCAATATTTTGGAAGTTGCCAACCCGCACTAGGTCAGCGTGGTGGACTATATGGCCTAAGCACTCTCAATCGTACTGTCGATTGTAGAGTAGGTCCGTGCCCTGCAGTGGGACGTATATGGGCTTATACAGATACAGATCAATGCAAGTCTTGTGTTTTAAAGTTCACGTTCCTAACAGAGAAAACGATTATTCTCTTCTTTTCAGAACACAGAAGCAGTAAAAATATACACATGGCGTAAAATAAGAGAGGCTTACGTAAAACAAGCGCTGCTGGTGCGCAAAATGGACGATGAGTTGGGAGGCATGATCTTCCTGTCGAGTTTCTGCAACTTCTACTTCATATGTCTGCAGTTGTTTATGGCTATTACGTTGGTATAATTATACTTAAATCTGTGTTTATAGAGTATAACAAGACGGCTACCGAAAACGAAGCCGGATGGTAGTTTTAGTGGCGTGACAACAAAAAATTTTGCAAAATAAAAGCGCCTAATTTTTTTGTTCCTATCGTCGTATTTGGGTGGTAAATACATAGTTTTTTGCAAAATAATAATGTAATCCCTTTTATTTTAAAATAAACTATGATATGCAAGGGCTTAAAAAATATTTTAGCAAAAACTAAACGTCCATACGACGATATTTAAAAAAATCCGCTAAATTTTTAGTTGCATTGTGTTGATAGTCACTAAAACTACTGCCCGACTTCGTTTTCGGTAGCAGTAATGATATACCATGTATTGTATGACATTTGCGCATAATTATTAGATCATATAATAACTGTATCTGTCTTACAAAGTGGTAGAGCCAAGCTGTTGTTAGTCATGACCCAGCATGAATAGGCAGGCTCGTCCGGGGCGGTACCACTCTGAAATGAAATGAAATGTATTTATTGGTCACGCAGGCAATTTAAAAGCTCTTATGACAAGTCAATACACATAGAACTTAATCTCTATATACAATATATTTCCTATACTTAGAATACTTATTTTAATTTCTTGGTTAAATTAATTTATTTATGTAATTTATTTATTTTAAATTTATTTTATTTTTATTTAGTTTTATTTATTTGTTTACTTTTTATTCTTATTTTATTTAAAGTATTAGTTATGTCTTTATGGTAATTTATTTTTCAAAGAAATACAATATGTATATTAGTCAAATTAAATTAATTAGTGGACCATGAATATCATTACAACGGTGCGTAGCGGTTTATTGTTACCACCGGATCCAACGCGGCCTATCTCTCAAAGAAGATAAACGTAAAGCGAAATCTTTTCTGTCAAGTTGAGATTGACGGATGCCCAATGCCCCTTCCCGCTCCCTGTCCGATAAGGTGAGCCGGCAACAAAGCAACGATCCAAGCGTTATGGATGTTTATGGGCGGCCATTATCACTTAACATCAGGTGACATGTTTGTTCGTTTGACGGACCTATGCTATAAAAAATGAGGGTCTGTGTATAAAATGACCTGTCACTGATACAGCCTGTTTCTGATACAGCCTAACGACTACACGCTTTAGATACAATATGGCAGACGTGCTCCCTGTTCTTCTAGACTCAGATTTCATACCTACAGTGACGTCACTATGTATTAATTAATAAATATCAGGATATCAGGAACAACGAGAATCTTTTTGGTCTCACAAACACCCAGAACCGAAAAAAAGATTTGTGGGCCGCACAAACATTTCTCTTGGTGCGGCGATCGAACCCGCGGCCTCTCGTTTCATAGGCGGCGTCCAATCGACTGCACCACGGAGGCTGTTAATGTAACTTATATCGCATTATTAATATTTTGTCGTTATTTATTCCCTCGATCCCCGCATGGAGACATTTTTTTGTGTGATCCATAGTTATTTCGGGCCCGGTGTTTGTGAGAACGAAAAGTCTCTCGTTATTTCTTGTACCTACGACACAAGACGTGATCTTAGTGTGGAGTCAGGACTATGTATATGATTGTTTGGTGTATATATTTATTTAAATATCGGAGTCCTCAAAATCGACGAGCTTGTATAAAGAGCATAATTACAGTTGATGAAGCGAAATAAATATTCATTTTCATTTTCAGGTATCGATTTTGAGACTAATCAGACCACGTGCAGACAGCTCACGCCACGGAAGTCTGCGAAATGAATAACACTTCCCCGTTTTCGCTAGATTTTTCACTACTGCTTCCCTCATATTAGTCATAGCGTAATTGTCTATAGCTATAAAATTCCTAGATAAATAAGCTATAGTAAACAAATATAATTTTCAAATTAGAACCTGTAGTTTCTGAGTCTAGTCTGAGAATATATATATTTAGCGAGATAAATGTAACGACGTAGTTCTGTGAAAACTCTTGACAAACTATTGTTTAATTAATTTAAACTACGAACAACCATAAATAATATTCTAGAGTTTATTTGATGTACAGAAAAACAATACTTTCTAACACTCAGATTAGCGGTAACAAACATACAAACCATTTATATGTATATATATATCCACCTACGTTCGGTCGTACGGTCGTTAGACCATAGCATTTGGCGCTCGTAGTCTTCGTTTACCCCAATGGGACAGAGGCGTGAGTTTACGTATGTATATATATGATCTAATTGACTTCCAGTCATGACAAGTCTACGATATTACGGAGGGTGTACTACTTCGCATCACTCGGCTGGCTATGCATCCGAGTGAGCGGCGTGGTTCTCGCTGCGGCTGATATCCACGTCAAATCCAAGGCAGCTCTACAGTACATATACAATTGTGACGCCAACATTTATAATATTGAGGTAATTATTACTACCCACCAGGTCCGACTTCAATCGAGTGCTGATACTGTTTGAAAGAGAAATTGAGTATGCAACATTTATCATTATTGCTCCGCTTCTGTTGGTCATAGCGTGATGTTATGTCGTTCCTGATATTAGATCGCTTTTAAAAAACCTCTTCAGCTGTATAGCATGTATATGAGAATGAAGATTTCTACTATAATATAGTAACATTGCATTAGAGAAACACTCATACTGAGTCGATGGCCAGATTTGGCATCACATCGCTTTCGCATTCACTTAAAATATTAAAATTATTAGTATTAATTATTCCTTTTATTTTTTTTTTATATTTCCCTTTTTTATATCTACTCATTGAATATTTGTTTTTGTTTTACAATACTATAATCGTATTATTTCCTCAAGTATAGTTGGTTAACTAAGGTTGGGGAACTCGAGTAAGTAAGGTTGGGGAATATATTTTGTTAATATTTGTCTGATAGATTCGACTCATCATTTTACTAGCATTCTTTTGCTGCGTCATTCGGGTTGATAGACTCTACCGTACTATATGCTAAATTCATATAAGGTTTTTTGAGGTACGCAGGTTACTTACAATATTATAAACCTAAGCTGTTATATAAGCCATGTTATACCATAAATACAGATAGAACTTACAGAAACCAGTGTTGTGCCCCCAGGCTTGGATCTGCGATCTATCTGTCGCCAGTCATCTGCCATGGCACTCAAAGTATCACCTTATTTTTGATCTCTTCTTCTTGACTATAAAAACGGACATACGTGTTATGTTTCTTATGAACTGTAAAATAGCGGACAAGATAGGAAAGGAGGCAGAGGACGGTATGGTACTGGTTGAGTTAAAATATAGAACACGTAGTTAACACGAGAAATAAGATGTTTCTGGTATGAAGAGGATTCAATACATGGTTACCAGACGCTATTCATAAGTAATCTTACTTTGTTAAATTCAGGTGCAGAGACTTCAAGGTCAGTTGGCTAAAGACTACGTCGCACTGAGTGGAATGGGGTTCTTCACTTTAAACAAGAATATTTTACTACAGGTTAGTAGGTTTGACGCCCGTGCCCTGCAGGACTTATATGTGCTGATATAGAATACACAATAGTTTACACAAACGTATTTAACTTACTAATAAATGTACGAATATTTTCTGAAACATTATTTTCTATTTTTCAGATGGCCGCATCTATAATTACTTATGAACTCGTCCTTATACAATTTGATAGCAGTTGAGAAAAAGAAGACTGTGAGCAAAAAATTATTCTAAAAATAAATAGAATATAGACATGAATGGGCATTAATAACTAATTGTTATTACCATTTAATTTTAATAATTGTAAAATGAAGGTTTCATTTGTAACAGTAACTACGGACGGTTGCGGACAACGAAAATGTCGGGAAGTCAAAAAAATTAAAATGCGCGATAAAATCCGTGTAAATTAATTTCATTACAACTACGAAATTAATTTACACGATGTTATGAACACTAGTCATCTAAATATTTTTTAATTTAGCCTCAGTACAGTATAGTTTTGATATTTTACCCGGCTTTAGCTATATTAGGAAGATCTTCTGAAAGAAAGAAAGAAAATTGATTTATTTGTCACAGACACAGGATAAAAGTTGGAAATCAACTACCTACTCCAACTACGATAGTTTAACTTTACGGCCAATCATGAGTATAATATCGGTTTGACTAACTTAACACCAGAGAGTGAAAACATCTTTGGGTCTCACGGGTTTCTCTATCTTACGCAGATTATATTTTATGAACATAACACTTGCCCTAAATCACTTCTAATAGCATTGATTAGCGATTAGCGTATGAGTGATTAGATAGAAAAATGTTATCTAAACACACACCTCCTAGGTATTAAAGTCGGTTAAAATTGGGTCATCTTAATAATTGTCTATTTGAATAATTAAAATATTTTCATCTGTGATGTAGTCTACTTTAACATACTCAATGATATTTGTAATAGGTCGGATTAATAATAAATGGAATATCAACTTAATTAACGTTTTATTGTTTACCAACTCTCGTCCTTTCCATTTTCATCACAAAATATAATGAATAGTATTATAGATTTTACTTCATTTTCGTCTATAAGCTAATTAATAATACAATCGTTGGGTCATCGTTTATGTATTGCTAAAGGAAAGTTGCGGTTTTGGTAATCAAATTCATTCATTCCTAGTTAATTTTCTGCCACAATAAGATTTTCTTTATTGCTATGAATGGCGAGACGAGCATGCCGTTCGCCTGATGGTAAGCGATACGACCGCTCATGAATAGTAGTAAAACCAAACAACACCTTGAATTACAAAGCAATGCTTGGCGTTCCACTGCGCTCGCTATCCTGAGACATAAGATGTTAAGTCTCAATATGTACAGTAGTTACTTTGGCTACAATGTCGACAGCCTCCGTGGCGCAGGTAGTTAGACAACGCTTGTGTAACGAAAGTCCACGGGTTCGATCCCCGCACCGAGAGAAATATTTGTGCAGCCCATAAATATTTCTGTCGGGTCTGGGTGTTTGTGAGACCGAAAAGTCTCTCGTAGTTCCTGATACATACGACACAAGACTCGATCTTAGTGTGGGGTCAGGACTTGCCTTTTCTCTAATAAAGATCCCTTTACGAACCGGATGGTTTAGATGTTAAACTTTTTCATGGATTCAATCATTTGTTTCATCATCAATTTCATCACTGTTACCAACGCTATAACGCTATCACTGTTATCTATCCACCTTTTCTGTGCTGGCTGGTAAATCTTGGCTGATAATTATAAAGAGCAAAGATATTATTGTTTGTTTGTATTAAGTAGGCTTTAAAACTCAGTAGTTTAGTTAGTTATTTTTCAGACCAATCTGAAAAATTATTCAGCATCATCATATCAGCCTCAGGAAGTCCACTGCTGGACATAGGCCTCCCCCAAGGATCTCCACAATGACCTGTTGGAAGTGGCCTGCATCCAGCGACTTCCTGCAACCTTAGCCAGATCTTCCGTCCACCTTGAAAAATTATTGGACCATTAAAATTACACATTATCTCTGATGAACATAGGGCATGGTATATTTTCAAGAAAGTGTATACGCACCCGAGCCAAGCCAGGTCGGGCCGTTGGTATAACATAAATTCCTACACTAATTCAGAGTAAGGTGTAAGGTTAACAAAAATGATTAATGGTAAAAACGATGGTAACACCCCTTTCTGACATTATTAATTATAATGTCAAGTGTTCCATTTAATAAAAGATTGGTAAACGTAAATATGGTGTTCAAGCTAGATAATAAAAATATTCATAAATATATGAGACAGAGAGTGACTTTTACGTGGAGTTTTTCGTACCTGTGTATTCAAAATTATTTATGATTTATCTAAACGTTATCCTCGACTGCAAAGGAGTTCTGTGAACAGCATTGAGTGAGTAAATCACAATGATAGTAAGGTCTAAGACTTTTAAATGCATTCTTTTGTCAATTCTTCTGTAAATGATCGTCGGTACATCTTACTTTAATCTATTTCAGCCAGTCACTCTGCGAAGGAGCTAAAATCTCTTTTAGATATCATGTTTTTAATACAAATCTCAAATAGTTTACGTGTTTTGAAGTATTATAAAGTAATTATTTGATAAAAGCAGTCGCGAATATATAAAAAGCAAAGGCGTGGTTGAACTAAGCAAGCGCCTTTAGCAGTAGTTTTTGATGAAAATTAAATAAAAATGTAAGTATTGGTACTTACAAATATGGGTTTCCAGATTTGTAATGATAATTATGCCAGGCTTTGATATCTGTTGCTTCTTCTAGTTTGGCGACAAATTAAGTCAAATATATTTGACAGCAGTTCCTGTGTTGGAAAAAATCATATCTAATCTTTTGTCCAACAACGCAGCAATGGTCCATTGTCGCACCTCACACATTGCGGTTGGAAGCCTGAAATATATACAGATCCTATTATAAAATTTGATTACACTCCTGCGTTCATATTTAAGTGTCAACTCCAAACGAGAAATGTAAAAACGTACCTCATTTATCATCGTATTTAGTCCACGATGTAGATCTACCGGAGCGATAACATGAAATGTGTAGGAATATATCATAATTTACACAATTTGTTGCCTTCGTACGACATATAATTTGTACAAAATTGTCGGAATATCTACATTTTCGTGCGGACCACAGTGCAAACAAAATCAAATTTTATGTTGCAGTAATAAGGTTCGAAATTGTAACTGTCTCACATTATGGGTAGGTAGCATGCAATTGATTTGTATAAAACAATAATTTTGATAATAAAAGTGTACTTTGCAAGTCAGTCGAGGGTATAATTTATGGTATAGTTTAGTGATTTGATGACAGAAATGTTTATTTGACCACTAATGTCCATCGTAAAACAAAGTGCTTCAAAGGATTACTTTGCTTCTTGTAAGTCTCTGTTTCTTAATGTGTTAACAATAAAATTAAAGAATAGCTTTAATTATAAGAGCACGCGTTTGTGAAATGCATGATGTGATGACATAATGCTTAGATACGGTCTTGATATTAATTAAATTTTCTGACGTATCTTTCTAGTAGAAAGGAATTTTAAACATTTAATTTTTATTCCATCATTATTATTAAATTTTTTTTTCTTAATTTAAAAAACCAATAGATTATAACCATTGGTTTAAAAGGATCAAATATATCACATAGTTCAAATCTTCTGAAATTATAAAGGTAATATTTTCCACGAAAATTATAATTATACGTTATTATTGGACTCCATTTTCACCATTATCATTGAAATTACCTGTTTTTTTTTTCTTATATAGCCGCAGATAATGAGCATAAGTAATTTCCAGTGATTTTAATAGCAACCTGCTTTGATAATTCTTTCTCATTAAGCTTGTTTCATTACAGCATCTACTAATATGAAACTGAATTCAACAAATTATAAGACAGAAAAATTTGATGTAAGTAATGTTTTTTACATCTTTTGCCAATATAAGTAGGTATTATTTAAGTCTACTCCATAATAAATATAACATACTCGTAGTAGGTATACTAGTAATGGGAATTATTACTATTTAAAATAACATCACCAACTTGTTATTTTTGAATTCTTAGCATGCCCTATATTTCTGCTATTGCTAATTGTCCCCCACAGAATTTGTAAACAAAAAACTGACCATACATTATAACAATTTTTAAAATCTAACACTACACACACACAAAATTTACTGTTAAGTCGTTTCTTTTAATGGGTTCGTAAAAAAACACACCCCTTCATAGATTACACGAGATCGTATAAAAATATTAGCCGATCGGCTTTGTGAATCACAATCGCAAATCGCATAGTTTAGCTTATTTATCTAATTTGTGAAATGTTATTAATCGTATCACCTTCAATTGCTATTGGTGGTTGCTATTGACATTTATTCCAATACTAGTACCTACCTATATTATCATTGTACTAGCCATAGACATTGAAAGCGCTTGTTAGAGACTACTTTCATTGTTATTATTTATATTATTTAATTTCGAATGTAATCCATTTAATTTACATGTTAATACAAGTTATTCCTTTCAATACTACCGAAAATTGAAATATATATTACATAATAGCTATTGAGCTAAATTGTAATGGTTTCAGAGATTTACGCGAATGATGCTCATCATGATCATGAAATATATTTTATAAACAAAATCTGCAATACAATTTGTCAATTTTTTTTATTTAAGTAGCTAAATTAGTTGAACAGACCAATTTGTTTAACAGGATAATTATTTCTATAATCTAAACAACATCTTGGATTTCCAATGTTTCCAAAAAACTAACAAAATTTTGACTAAAAAGTAAATAAAACATAATTTGTTGGTGATCTCACAATCCCATCTCATCATCTCCCTACTGAACATAAGTATATCATCTGTTGAAAACCACATAATAATTTAGGAACTTATATTGCAGGAATTTATTCCAACGCTAAACAAAATATTCAAATTAGCCCGTTTCTTTGGCGTCACTCACTACGGGTGTAATATTGCTTTTATATGGAGCCTGGCTATTCTCTTTATGTTAGTGTCAGTAGAAACAACTGCTCTGTGGAAATTCATAAAGGTTTTGGATGGATGGTCTTCGAATTCTTCTGATGGACGTAAGTATGTAAAAACCGTTTAATAATAGGGTTGTGTCCAATATTTGATTCTGAGCGGTATGTAAAGGTTACTAAAAAGTTTCGCTTTTTAAAAAACACGAATTTGAAAACAGCATCAAAATTGTATGTAAAATAATGGAGATATTAATATTTTTAATAGTGCGGTAGGGACACTTGTTGTCTCTTTCAAAGGCGTGCATCTTATAGAAGATGACGTCACGCCCTGCATGTTGTATCCTTTTGTCCTACCACCAAGATTAATATATTTGTAACAGTCGTGTTATCAGTTTATCCTAATGGTTAGGAGTAGTAGTGCTATTCCAGACGATGTTTAGTTAACTTCAGATTTGATATCCAATTTAATTGTTGCAGGCGGTTTCACAGCACGGTTGTCGGGATCTATGTTTTACGGAAACGCTTTGGTGTCATTAATATTGTCTCTTAAATTCTTGGCTTCTTGGAAACGTCTCTCGATACACTGGTTGAGAGTTGAAAATAAAGAAGGTTTGAGATTTACACCAGACCGAACGATAAAATTCCGAGCAATATTTGTCACAGCTATTGTTTGTGTTCTCGCATTTGGTAATGACGTTTTGTAATTTTATTTATGCAATATTTTTTAAAGTTCCATTTTCAAATACGTATTTTAATTATATAATATGTACATTTTAAAGTATGTTTGTCATAAAAATATTTATCTTATTTTTTAATTCCAAGACCTGAGAATCGTGATCTTATTCCTTCGTCTTCGAAGTCTAATCCATATTTTCCTTTTTGTGTAAAAAGGTACTATGTATTTCAGTGGAACACATGTTGAGTATGATGTCAGCAACAGGCTTTGACTGTCCAGTATCAGAATATATGTATCGATATATTCTTAGTTCACATGGATTTGTTATGAAAACATGTAAGTAGTCAATATCAAATATTCGTACTAAATCGGGTAGTATTAGTTAAACAAGGCCAGAAATAATAATGGGTCACTCAAATTTCAAACCGCAGTTGAATTTATAATGATAAAATTTTATTTAAGCACTAGCGGCCGGCCTGGCTCCACCCGGGTGCAGATACAGTTTTTTTGCAATCATTCAATCGTCTATGTTCATTAGACTTCCTGCAACCATTACCAGTCATCCGTCTACCTTTTGGGTGGGTGTTCGACATTTCGATTGCTTGTACCTGGCGTTCAATCCACCTTTGGACGGCCATCAGTTCTACTTGCTCGCCACGGCCCCTTCTAATTTAATGTGCTAATCCTAAGGGCTATTAACGGTTGGTTACCTTTGTTATCCTACGGATCTCCTCATGCTAATTAAAACTCTATTATTTTCAGCGGAATACCGATTATGGTTTGCAATTCCATTATTTATATTAAGCAAAGTGTCAACGTTTTTATGGAATTTTCAAGATTTGATTATAATTTTGATCAGCATGGGATTAACTTCTAGATACCACAGATTGAATTTGTATGTGGGGCGCGTGGTGAAGCACGAGAAGAAATTATCCAAAAATAAAAAGGTAAATTGCATTGAATGGACGTCTGATTCTAACAGGTCCTTATATAAATTCTTAAGAGGATCTTGTTCACCATCGATTTTTTTTTGTCATTAAAGATAATAATAATGGTGTAATTTTTCACAAGCGTTAAACTGTTTTTGGGAGTAATGAGCCAGGGGATCACTTGATGCCAAAAATCGTCATAATGAGAAGAGAGAAGAGATTAAGAGGCACTGGATTCTGAAGATGGTAGAAAATGATATAAAAATAAAATGAGAATGAAAGAAAGGGAAAGGAGTCAATATATTTTATAACGCAACTGTAATTTCACGTTAATATGGAGTTACTGGAGCTACGTTTAACTGTGTTCTATACGATTACTTTACTTGAAAACATTATCTTCTTTACTGATATTCATTTAACTTTAACGTTAAATCTGAACGGAGCAGTAGTTGTGCTAATAACAGTTAAATGACATCGCCTACGCTACCATACGCGAATCATTTAATGTGTAGGAAAAGAAGTTAGAAATAATCACAACAATTTGTTTGCAAATTAACTCGTCCGATGCGTCTCTCATCAGTGATTTCATACATTTTAGCTCAGAATTATCAATTACGCTTCTATCCATTAGAATTTGAGCACAAAGATATGTCTTCCAGCTGGGAGGACATATCTTTGGCTGTGAATTATCAAAATTCTACTGAAAAGTGGCTAAAATTGGATCTGCAAAGAAAATTTAAAAAATCCTATCAAACGCGTTGCTTGAGTTATGTTTTATGATAAAAAACAACAAATATGTATACTCGTAACCTAAAAGTATTATTATGTCCAATTTATTCAGAGAATAATAATTCAACGGATTCAGAGGCTAAAAGATTGTGGACTTTATTATTTTCACTATAAATCATCAATTCTAGATATCAAGCAGATCGTGCATGTTCAGTAGATATGTGTGTCGCTGGCTAGTCATCCATTGCATTTCTGTCTATTTTATGATAATTTTCAAAATTCTTCTTTTCATCAATAATTATTGAACATTTCTTATTCATTCTTAATCTTAGTTTTAACTAGTGATCTAATATGCCAAATATTTTTGTTGCCAACCTTATCATAAAAACATGTGTTTTTTAACATAAAGAGATTGAATTAATTAATTAACTATGAGAAAACATAATTCGATAGGTACAATTTCAGCTAATACTAATACCTATATTTTAATTAAAATATGCTATGTATGATATTTCTCTTATATAGAAAGTCTTTGGAGACCTTATTTACTTGTATTTGCGGGCCAAGTTAGACAGGGGTCTCTTCAATTGAGTCCTACACGCTGATTTATGTACGCAGAGAAAATCTTTGTCGCCAAGGGTTTTGGGCCGTAATTCTGCACATTTTTCAAGAGAGCATTGTGTTTTGGGCCATTGAATGAATATGGAAAGAAATTGAAGTAAAAAATATTTCTCTAGATATAAAAATGTAGTGTATGGAAAATGCTTATAATTATTACCCTGCAATGGTTATAGAATTCAGTCATTACTTGCTTATCTTGTTGCAAGTTTTCACACATCTTTTCTACCATGCACATATAACCTATGGAATAATCTCCCTGCTTCGGATTTTACCAAGTGTAATACCTTATTCTTCTTTAATCAAGGTTCTAAGATAGTATGGCTTTATTGGGCTTCTGTTTCTTTTTTACTTACACAATATATTGTATTTCAGATGATTTATCACCACGACTTGTTGATCGTCTACTGCAGAATATACACCTCTCTTAAATATGTCTAAAGTGACCAACAAATGAACATTCTATTCTAGCGAATTTCCTTGCATAATCTTCACTTTCAAAGAAAAATAATGGTTAATTAACAATTCCTGATTTACAGACAGAAGCGGACAGTCATATACAAGGTCAAATGTGGCGGCGGATCAGAGAGGCATACGTGAGACAAGCAGGACTTGTACGATTGGTGGATAAAGAACTGGGCGCTTTAGTTCTCTTGTCTAATATCAACAATCTATATTTCATATGTTTGCAACTGTTTCTTGGATTGAAGTGAGTATTGGATTCAGATATATCTTTTTCTCTCGCATTTCATTAACCTACGCTAAAATAAACTTTCAATATGGATGTTCTACAGAATGTTTAGGTTTTATATTACGAACGCCTATCTACCTGATATTACTGAATGAGGAGACCTTTTAGTCTACCGCGATAGTGTAGTGTAATAGTCTACGTACTTATCTACGAAGTTGTGCACATTTCATCACGAAGTTTTCTTCACAGGTAAAGCTAAACTAAGCCACACCCACGTAACTTAAAAGTAGCGTGCTTTGATTTTGGACCCACACCATCTACTTTGGCAATGCTATCAAAAGCTAACTGAGCGATCACTCGCTTATTAGTTACTACTACATATACACAGTGGTTTTGTACGGTTGACTTTTTCCCGCGTTTGAAGTGTATAAACCTCATTATTTAACCAAACAAAAATTATTCCACATACGTTTGTTCGCAAGTACCACAATTAGAGTTGTTGGTTTTGGGTGAAATTGAATTTGTAATGCAATCATAAAATTGGATTGGCTAATGATATTCAATAATCCGATTTGTATTTTCGACTCCAACCACAATGTATGTCAGAATTTATTTATTATTGTACATCATTAAAACAACTAATATATGAAAATCTTAAATATAATATACCGAGTGTACATGTGGCGGTCTTATCGCCAACGGCGGCAAATGATTGAGGAAATCTTTCAAACCTTGTGTTGTGGAAAATATGAACCTTTTCTTTATCATTAAGAGGTGTATTTTTATTGTAATTAAAGATTTTATCTCTTTTTTACAGCTCCACCGATCGAGGCCCGTTGATCAGCAAATTGTACTACTTCATATCTTTAGGTTGGTTGCTATTGAGAGCTTGCGTTGTAGTCCTGGCTGCTTCTGATGTCCATGTGCATTCGAAAAGAGCTCTCGTTTATCTTTATGCTTGTCCTGAAGCTGGTTTTAGTATTGAGGTTTGTATTTTTGTATCTGGACCTAATGATTATGGAATGATCTTGGTGCTATATGATTTCAATGGATTAAGGTTATACTGACATTAATAATTTAGGAAGCATATTAACTGCTTCAAGATTTTAAGATTTAACCAATTTCTTTGCTTGAATTTATGGTATACTGGTGGTAGGTCTCTCATGTGAGAGGTCGCCTGGGTGATACCTACCCAATTTTTAATTCTCCTACCAAACAACAGTGTAAATGCACTGTTGTGTACCGGTCTGAAGGCTATTGTAGCCAGAGTATTTACTGGGCATATTGAGGCTTAACTTATGACCAAGGTTGGCGATGGCAGGGAAATGCCAGGCATTACTTTGTAACTAATTTTGTTTTGTAACTGTTCATGAACGGTTGTATCACTTACCATCAGGCGAATGGCATGCCATTCATAGAAAAAAAAAGAGGCTTACTTAGTTCTTGTTTTGTGCTAAAAACGAGTATGTTTTAAAACATATTGCTTTGATTTAGAAATAATACGATTTCATTAATTTCTTTGCTAATTATTTTATTTCGTAATTTTTATAGGTGAAGCGATTGAGACATCAGTTGCACTATGATTTCGTGGCATTATCTGGACTTGGTCTTTTCGCATTGAAACGCGAGTTATTATTGCAGGTAACTTGAATTTAAATTGTATTGCAGCAGCCCATACACGTTCCACTGCAGTGCACGGGCCTCCTTTACAATCAAGACTACGGTTGAGAAGGGTTAGGCCATATAGTCCACCACCGGCCCAGTGCGGGTTGGTGGACTTTACATACCACAGAAATGATAAAAAATTGATATGCTTAAAAATATATAATTTTTAAGCATATCAATTTTTACATATATATTTATAAGTGTCCTAACGATGTTTTATTTAACCGTAATATGAATTTGAATCCTTACACTACACTATATTGAAGTCAGTCAGATATTAAAAAAGATACAATAAGAATTAACACATACATATACAGAATAGATAGGCAGAGGTGTCCCAGAACAGTTGTGTGATACGTCCCATACATGATAAGACAGGGGGTGAGCTCATCCCCTTTTCGGGCACAAATTCCTGACACCGGGCTGATGAATAGAAAAATTCGCTATCACATTGTCCGACCTCGGATTTAAATCCAAGACCTTAGCCTTGTAATCGTACTGTAGTAGAACTATGCCACCGAGGCATTAAGAACTTCCACTAAATTCAGAGATACCAGACACACCTGAATCCAGGCATAAAATCACTTGCATTAAATTGTGGGTTGGTTTGCTTTATCCAAAGGTAAAAATAAATCGTAAGAATCTCTGTTCCTTACCTAACCGATTCGGATTTTCTTTTCCAAAGCGAATAGGTAAGAACAAATCCGACAAAGGTGTTTGAAATGTTGAGATCAAAGGCAATCTGCCTGATATTGCGGTTGTTGGGATTTTTCTTCTATACGTTTTGTAAGAAAGGATTTTGGCAAACTGAAATAGAAGGCGAGATGTTGGCTTTTGAAAAAAAAATGGGGCAGTGGACACCAAGATAATTTCATTTCCATTTTCAAATTTTCAATGAGTTTTAATGTTAAATACATTGACGATTTTGTTTAAATATATTACAGCTAATCACAGAAAAACGTTAATGGAACCTGAAGTTAAGTACTCATCGTAATGCACGATCCCGATTTAAATAAAGAACAAACGCTTCTAAGCATCGCCAACAAATGTTCATATTTTATTTGCGACAAACCTTAATGTCTTCGAATAAAGAAACTTCGAAGCAAAACGTGAACGCAACAATACAAGCGTGTCGTAATTCCCATGTTCCATTTACAAGACTAGAAAATAAACTCCAACTGAACTCTTTATTCATAACTAGCGACCCGTCCCAGCTTCGCCTGGGTGCAGATGTTTTTAATTCCACTCCACACCAAATAAATATCATTTTTCTTATAAACTGGGCCACACTGTTTATAGTATATATCCAGACTGCGGTAGCAAATGAAGCTAGTTGGTTGTTTTATTGACTTCAGACACAATGCAACAAAAATGTTAGGAAAAAGGGATGTTTTTTTTTCCTATCGTCGTTTTTGTGTTAAAGTACATAAAGACGCTATGGTATGTAAGGGTTTAAAATATTATTTTAGCTAAAACTAGGGATTTACCACGTAAATTACTGCGAAATTTCTAGTTGCATTGTCTTTGTAGTCACTAAAACTACAAAGTGGCTTTGCTGGATTGCAGTGTGGATATATTCAGTATGTATTATGCATGCAAACCTTCCTCTTAAATCACTCTATCTTTTAAGAAAAACTGCATCAAAATCCGTTACATAGTTTTAAGACCTACGCCACATAGGGACATACAGACGGCAAGCGACTTTTTTTTGTACTATGTAGTGAAGAACTGAACGGGGTTAGTTACAGAACGCTTGCGGGAAATTCTTGCTAACAATTGCTTGCGAGTAACTTTAGAAATGTTTCAGGTAGCTGCCGCCATTTTGAAATACGAATTGGTGTTGATACAATACGACAAATGAGAACAATTGAATAAAATTTGATGTTGTTAATAATAAACAAATGTTGCGATGGTAACAGACACCGTCTAAATGCAAATAATGGAAGACTTGAAGACACTCGTGCCTCTGTGGATACTTTTAATAATACAAATTGAATGAAACAAAACGTCACTCATTTTTTTTAAATAAGTTCGGAAATTGAAGAGTAATTTGTTCAATAATAAGTAGTAAAAAGTGTAAAATACATACAAAAGTAATCATAGTATTGTGAGATAGATGTAGTAATTGGAATAAAATTTAATTCATGTTTGGTTTATCACTGTATCAGCCCATATACGTCCCACTGCAGGGCACGTGCCTCCTCTACACTCGAGAATACGATTGAGAGTGGTTAGTCCATATAGTTCTCCACGCTGGCCTAGTGCGGGTTGGCGGACTCTACATATATATAAATCGCTATGGTATGCAGGTTTTCTCACGATGTTTTCCGTCACCGTTATAGAGCGTGGTGATAGACTATCAATACACATATGACTCCGTAAAGTTAGAGGTGTGCCCTGGGATTCAAAACCACGACCACTGTTAACATGATGGCTACCACCACGCACTTTATTGTTACATTTGGTTAATAGTTTGTGGAATAAAAAATAATTTTTGATTTATAACAATACGATGGCATCTACTCTAAGATTGTTCCATCCCGTTAGCCATCACTTTCACTTTCCTATTTTCTTTTAGATATTTACTATCCTGTACCAGCACACAAAACTCTTAATCCTTAGGCGCTTTTAATAAATCTTACCCTAAGTATATAAAATAGAAAATCTAATATATCACATCAAAATCAGCCGCAGTCCACTTTATTTAAGAATAAACGAAAGACTGTGCAACTTGTGATTTTTACAGGATTCTTCAAAGAATATCCAGAGGGACACTCGCGTTTCCAGGCCGACATAATGAGTTGTACCGGGTTAGCGTCTAATCCGCTGTGACGTGTGTTATGGCTTCCCTTAATATTAACTTGGATGATGGATGCTTTGTGCTATCATTTTTATGGGTTCCGTTGTCATGGTAACTAGTGTAAGTGTTTTTACGTAATTTGTTGTCATTGATAGTAGTAATTTAGGAAACAAAAATATGAATTTCATATCCTTTGTATTTGCTTGTTTTATTTTTATAAACATTTTCACTTTGAAACAGTCAAGAATTTAAAAAATAAACATTTTTAGGGCAATAGGAAACAGAGAGAAGTGATATATCGTCTTATGTCATTGATAACAAAAACAGGAAGGGACAGTTCCGTTCAACAAAATCTAATTTCAATTGTTTTCTTTCTTTTTTATATATTGTTTTTACATAAATTTCTGTATACCATTTAATATAATGATATTAGTGTAGCAAAACTTATTAAGCAGCTTTATCAAATATGATGTGTTCACATCGAGTAGGATATAGTCCTATTACCATGTAATTAAGTATAGTAGTTTCTAGGCTAGTATTTTATAAAGACTGTATCCAGTTTTATTCATAAATAAAAAAAAAATGAGTGCCACAATTTGTCTAGATGCGTGGAACGAAACCTCAGCGTCTAGTTACATCAACGACTTCATAATCAACCACCAGGCGTAGAGATAATAACCTAAGCCATAAAAATACGTAAAATCTTTACAACCGAAGCCGCATTTATCTTAAGACTAACAAGGCGTATTTAAGCAAACAAAAGAAAATTGCCGTCTGGCCAATAATCCCGAACTTGTTGGACTTAGCCAAGGGCCTGTTATACCAAATACTCGTAATATCCTAGCGAAGGAAATTATTTCTTCTAATTTTGCCGAGGATAATGGCCACGAATTATTGGATAAGCCTCTTTACGTTGTGGTTATTGGTTTTTATATAATTCCTCTTAATTGATGATGTTTAATTGAATTTGGATCGGAGGGTATTAAATTAATTTTTGTTTGATTAACGGCTCATTATGTCTTGACGCGTAGGTCTTGCTGTAAATACAGGGTATATCAAGACTGCTACCGAAAACGAAGCCGGATGGTAGTTTAAGCGACTTCAGACACAATGCTACAGAAAATATTGGAAAAAAAGCGACATTTTTTTGTTATTTTTTTTTATATGGTCGTATTTGGGTAGTAAATACATTTTTTTCCTAAAATAACAGTGTATACCCTTTTATTTATAAAGACTCTAAGGTATAAAAGAGTTGAAATTATTATTTTAGCAAAAACTATGGATTTACCACCCAAAAATGACGATATTTAAAAAATGATAAAATAAAATTTTCGCGTTTTTTTGCAAAATGTTTAGTTGTATTTTTTTTGTAGTCACTAAAACTACCACCCGGCTTCGTTTTCAGTAGCAGTCTTGAGATACCCGGTATATAGCGCGGGTTCAAAAAACAACGCAAACATATTTTTTTTTTCTGAAACCATTTTGGTGTTGTTATTTGTCAAGCACTTTGAAAATGATGGAAAGCATCGATTGCAAATTTACACCACAAAGATTTTTAGGATATGCAAATTTGGCGAAACTCAATTAAACTCTTGATTGCAGAAAATAATTTATTCTATCATTGTTTATTCGCGACGATCCAAAATACAAACATTCTTCTTAGTTTTATATGTATTATTATGTCTGTATATATATCACATCATATGTATGTATATATGTCACATAATATAGGTAGGTAAGTAGGTCTCTCGTATGTGCCTGAGTAGGTACCACACAACGTCTATTCCTCCCGCCAAACAGCAGTGTAAATGCACTGTTGTGTTTCGGGTTGAAGTATATTGTAGCCAGAGTAAGTACTGGACATATTGAGATTTAACATCTTATGACTCAGGATGGCAAGCGCAGTGGAATGCGAAGCATTGCTTTGTAATTCAAGGCGTTGTTTGGTTTTGCTACTGTTCATGAGTAGTCGTTTAGCTTACCATTAGCCGAATGGCAAGCTAGTCTCGCCATTCATAGCAATAAAAAAAAAAAAGATTATCTTGCCATTCAAATTTATTATTAGTGTGATATAACTGAATAGTATCTACTTAACTTGAAAGAAAGATATTGTCTTTAAACTTTATACGTGAAAATAAATAATTTTGTATGAATATCTTAAATTTCAGCGTCTGAAATTACTTCTCACAAAGACCAGCCTAGGAAATAACTTAAAAATTAGCATTATATTGAGTTTTATAACATAATAATAACTTACACACTCAACAGGTTCGTTATATTTCGTGTCGTAAAGATTCTCAGCAAAACACCATTTAAAAGCCAACTTTCAGTTTAATATTAGTTGTAAAAGTAGCCCGGAGCAACTTCTTGTAAGTCTTTGAAGATATATCTTCACAATTAATGTTCTTGAAGTGCGTTTATCACAAAAATAATACTTATTACGCTGAATATAAAAGCTAAAATGGCATTGAAGCATATCTTCTTATTTAGGAGAATTCCATTCATCTCCGGATGTTACTGGTGTTTAAATTGGCGAAGGTGATGTAGGTGTAAATCCAGTGAACTGCATCAGGACTAGTTCGTATGTGACGATAGTAGCTGCTATCTGTAACAACGTAATACAAATTAAGCATGGTCTATGTAACGATTTGACGTCTAATATATTGAAAAAAAATACTGCAACAGAATGGTTAAATGTCAAATTAGATGATAATCAATTTTATTTTTAATAACTAAAACAAATATATTAGAAATATTCAAATTACGTAATCATAAACTCAATTGGAACCTAGAGTCAAGAATTTATGCCCAGTATGGCGATAGACAATACCCCTATTGCATTGTGGGATGGAGCATACAAGGCGAAACGTGGGTGTCCTAATTACTCCTTTCTCTGCCTACCCCTTCTGGAATAAGGGCTTGAGTTCATGTACTCGTATGTTTTACGGATGAAACAACATTTTTATTTAATAAAATACATTTACAAAGGCAGCAACCCGGAAAGTAATGCCACACTCAAGGCTATGGAAACTTCACTACAAAAACTACAAAGCAGAAGGCAAATTCTTGTAAAAGTTAAAAGGCCGGTCAAACTTATTTTCTCACAATGAAAATTACGAACTGCTTTGAAGAACTCTAAAAACTCGGTTTCGACTTGAAGGATCTTGGCTGTTATGCTGGTAATTATATGAATAAAATAAATAAATACAGTCAACTTCAGTATGTCAGTCCTGATCCTATAGTTAAATACAAGTTTTTTGTCAATCTTTTGTCATGGGAGTAAGAAATTAGGAGAAACTGGTGAAATAGCGATCTAAATGCACTTGTGTTCCGATTTGAAGGACATTGTTGCTAGAGTAACTACTAGACATATTGAGACTTAACATCGTACATCTTAGGATGGCGAGCGCTGTGAAATGTCAAGTATTGCTTTGTAATTCATGGTGTTTTTTGAATTTGTTATTGTTTATGAGCGGTGGTATCGCTTACTATCTCAGGCGAATGGTATCTCGTCTTGCCATTCACTGCTATTCAAAAAAAGAGAGACTTTGCAATCGCACAGCACCCAAGCCCGAACCAAACACTTGTGGACCTACATTACATTTCGCTGGCTCAATATTACAAGGTTCTATGTGAAATCCCATTCATTCTGGGGAAATTAGTTTAAAAATTTACATGTCGTCAAAAATTTATAAAGACTAGTTTTACAGGTTTTCACTGGACGTACCTACTAAGTTTAATTCAAAATGCTATCTGAACACAAAAAATTTACTATTCTTATTGCTCAAATTGAGATATTAGTCAATTTAAATTAACATAGAACTTTGCAACTCCAAAAACAACCCATTTGTTTGCATGCTAGCACATAGAACTTTGTTTTACTGAAACAATCATAGTACATTTTTCATTCTACCACGTTTAATCATTTTGTTGTTTCTGAATTTTTGTTAAAACATATAAAATAAATACATAAATAACGAAACATAAACTTAAATGCATTTTTTTTATCATCTATAATCATTAGAATTATACTACTCGTAATATAAATTTAAGAGGTTAATTGCAATAACTTATAAATTGTCTGTATAAAACATATAATGGTTAGGTAAGATACTTGTTTAATATACTTATTTAAATATTGCCTCAAAGTATTCTTTGTCCACTGTGGGCATCCATCTGTACATAGATTGTATGTTTTCTATTTTATTTTGATTAATTACTGGCTTGTTTAGTAATTTTATTGAACTCATGGAAAAAATATTGTTGGTTCTTCTGGTTTGGTGCGGTTTTAAATTAACGAATTGATATGAGTCAGATAAGTGAGATTTTTTATACGCTGCTTCGAACCAAGCCTTACTTAACTTAATTTCTGTTACTTTACTAAAAGGAATAGTGGAATATTTTAAACGAGATGCGGCTTCTTGAAAATTAAAAAAATCTTCACCGTTTAATTGAATGACATAGTATGGATTGTTGGATTTTATTTGCGTCAATAATCTGATAAGAGATAAAGGAGAATAAAATTCAACCTTAGACAGTACCCGATCAATGCAACTATGAACATTGTCAATTTCCTGAATACAGGAATGTCCGGGAGTAGAAAACTTAATGGTTATGTGTTTCAATAATGGATACTTGTCCATAAAATGCCTCAAACAAAAACTCATTATGCTGTTCCGATTCTGCGGTACACAGCTATCACACCACATTATGATAGATGTGAAATGTGGATTATCAAGCATAACTTGTTTCATAATTCTATATACAGCACTGGCTATGTCGTTTCCACTTCTTCCTCCAATAGCTTCTGTCCATATAGCGCAGTATACTTTTTTAGTAGTAGATAGGTGGGCCGTCATGTCGTAAGTGGCGAATTTACTCTTATAAAAAAAGTTACTTACTTCTGCTTTGGGACAGGATAGTACATTTTCTAAATTAAAACATAGCACAGGAATATTACCATATCTGTCTAGAGTGCGGTTTATTCTTGCAGCTTCTTTCTCTTTTTTGTGGGTGTCGATTTTTTCTTGTAAATCATGTGTAAGTAATTGGCCCTCCCTGTTCTTTACATCGACCTCTTCACATAAATCGCATCTATCCTTTCTGGGTTTGTGAAAATGTAGATTAAAATCATTGCAAAATATGCGTCGGTATGTCTCTTCTTTAACTGGAACTTTATTATTGTCATAATTCCACGTCTTATACAGGGAATACATTTTTCTTATATTTAAAAATCGTTCCAAATATTCTCTTGAAGTATCCTTCCTACAGTAATGAGACGCAACTCGAGGAAAGGCATTTATGTGATTCCGAATTATGTTCTTATCTTCTTCCGTGGTAGCTCGTTTTACATGTTTGCCTTGTTTACTAGGGGCTGGAGTGTTTGAGATAATGTTTTTCGTTTTGTGAAGATTATAAATGGGTTTTTGACTTATTGATAGTGTATCACAAAAGAAACTTTTGCAAACTCTAATTTTCTGTGTTTTGACGTTAAAATAAAATTGAAAGCTAGCTTTCTTTTTAGAATTTTCATCGGTTCTACCCTTGCGCCTCCTTTCAGGTAGTAAGCAACTAGTATTATTGAGAAGAAACATTCTTTTTTCTTCACGTGTCAGTTTATAATAATCTGTGAAAATTGAAAGCCTTTCATCGTTGGTTATTTTTTGGCTGCATTTGTAAATGCATTTATTTAGACAGTCCTTACTTTGCTTAATTTTTTTTGCTGGAACCTTTTTTTTGCGACTATTAACATACTCCATTCCCTTATTTTTAGCTTCTTTTCTCACATTGCATTGCCAGTTTTTTTCAGTCTTCTTCCGCTTGCGTGAGCCTTTCCTTTCTTCAACTGTATTCAACGAGGCAGAAGTATGCAACAATGATGGCGACGAAACCCTAAAAAATTACATAAACTCACGCCAATATCCCAGAAGGAGTAGGCAGAGGTGCTAAAACACCCACATTTCGCCTTGTATGTTCCGTCCCACAATGTGATAGGTGGCGAGCCTATCGCCATATCGGGCACAAATTCCTGACTCTGGGCTGATAATTAATAGAAAACTCCAATATCACTTTGCCCAACCCGGGATTCGAACCCGAGACCTCAGCTTTGTAACCTTACCTTAGTACAACTATGCCACCGAGGCAGTCAATACCTACTAAAAGACTCAATACTAGAGTCAATACTAGAGTCTAAAAAATTACTTTTATATAATGTTAGGTGTATCAATCCTTTATACTAATATATTCACTGCTGAGTATGAACGTTTACTAACATTATATCTCTTATTCTTTTTCTGTACCTACTTTAATATTTCCTAGATCACAACGAAAAACCAGTGACATTCTTGTGGATATTCCATAGTTGTGTAGATTTCCTCACGATTATTTCCTTTGTCATTAAAGTGAGCCTTAGATTACATAATGTATAGTAATGTATTAATAAAGCATACTAGCGGAATAAAATGGTGATCCCCAGACCAACACACATAGTCTGGGAAATAAGATATAGTTAGCAGAAAATACACATTACTTCGAAGTTGCCTCAGGCTCGAACCTCGGATCTTTCATTTGTTAGTCCTGTTCATTACCAACTACATAAATTGTAGCTGATAGATAATTAACATTTAATTAAACCTCTTAAATTGTCTAATAACATAATATTGCCCCGATTTGCTTAATATTGCATAAAAGTGACCACTTATACGAGTATACTTAACGAGATTTTCTTTGTAGACAACAAACATTGAAAAAGTTGGAATAAACAAAAATAAAATATATTATAACTGAAAGTACCTCATAACTTCATCTTCCATTTTTCTGGTTTGTCAAAAGTTTATATAATTATATTTGTATAACCCGCGTAAAAATATTGACGCTAGCTACCAATGAAAACGTGGTAATTTGCCGCGCGCTGTCTATTTTTTTTACCATAGACAAAATAAAATTGCTTTTAAACAAAATCTTATGGTCAATATAGTGCTTTGTAACATTAACAATTGGGCGTAAATTATGTTTTCGGTCCCATGTGTAACAAAATAATAATAATTAATATTATAAGGGTGTATGTGCAACATAGAACCTTGTAATATTATTTTTTCTTTCGAAAGTAACATAGGACTAAGTTTGATTTACTATTATGCCGTCGATATTGCTGCCGTATACATATATGTTGGTGTAAATTATAGCCAAATAGATATAGAAACATACTGTATACTTAACTCAATAAGCGCCAAAAATGTAACAGAACTTTGTAATATTGAGCCAGCGATTTGTCTCCTTGCGATTATGGAAGCCATATCCTCATTTCACTGGCGACGTCTAACCAATTCAAGTTTAATTCCTGTCAAGTTCAATTACACCTTTAGAACAAGACAATATAAAAATAAAGTATACAATAAATGATTTTAAAAGTAGATATTAAATTGATACAACACATTTTCATGGCATTTCATTAGAGTGATATAGATCGGAATCTAGAATGAAAGGAGTAGGAGATTGAGTGGCCAATATCCCGATTTTCTCTTGCTACTTCGAATACGTGCCTTCGCTCCGTGCTCTTGACTATTAGACCAAGAGCGCGTGGCTGCCAGACTATCCTCATTTTATTTAAGCTGAAAGTTTGCCTGTAACAAAGGCAATTACATGTGATTAAATATAGCGATATCATCAAAATGTAATTTTGCCACTGTTATAACATTAAGTTGAATTTTATATAATATCTTGTTAAGGCAACTATCAAACTTGTTTCCGTTGTAATCAGACACTTCCAAAAGCCACCACGATTTGAACTTCATAATAGATGATCATGAGATGCCTATGTCAAAGACATAAGCAAACTTTCAGCTTTTATAAAATGACGAGTCTAAAACGGCCACGGGCTCTTGCTCTATATCGGAAAAGGAGCACTATATTATCATGTCAAAAGCGCTGTGAATTATTTCAATTAATGAAACTAGATTAAATTAAAACACATAATACATTTGCGAAAATACATTTAGATCTTCTTGATATAAGATCAAAAATAACACTGATAAATATACATACATATATACATAAACCCAGCAACACCATGAAGAACAAAGCAATGCATGAATTCCACTGTGCTCGCCATCCTGAGACATAAGATGTTAAGCCTTAATATGTCCAATAGTAGTTCCTAGTATCATATTCCTAATCCTTTAATAACATCAAATATAGATACTTGACTAGATTAACACACATTTAACCATTTTGAATGCACATTTTCTAAACCATTTCTTAGTATAAAATCACAAATGAGAACCTCCTCCTTTCTTGGAGTCGGTTAAAAACACAAGACTAATGGAGGGCAGACACGTTTTTATGGGTCGCGTTTAATATTAATGTTTATTTAAAAATCAGAGAAGATGGAGCCATTGTAATATCTTGCGGCTCCTTTTTACATCGCCTCCGGGATTTCATAGAAAATTGTGATTAGCTTAAATATTTTGCGTTCTCAATGTGTATCACTTATGATGAGTGTTTTTGTCGTATTTATATAGTGATTTCACTGTGGATTTCCATCGTTTGAGAATTTTTAAGTATCGGTTAATTATATTATTTAACGATAGCCATAGTATTTGTATCATGGGGGTGTAACTTCGTACATGAAAAATATTGTAAACGATTATTTTGATCCTAGCGCCACGTTCCGGTGAGAACGAGAAATTATCGTGTAAGTAGTTTAAATGGACTTGTTAAATGGTCGTAATGTGCCACAAACCAAGAAATATGTTTTGAATGTTGATATTATAAACTTTCTTGATATTAAAAACAATTTTAACTTGATATTGGTTAAAATTACAAGAGGTTACAAAAGATACAAATTTTGAAATATTTAAATAACAAATATGAGATTTACGCGTTTGCCTAGCGCGCCCTCTGAAGGCGAAATCAGGTCGAAAAATTAAAAAAAGTGGAGTTGCGCATCTATATTTGTATATAATACTAATCTATTATTGTATTACTACAACTAATTATTGTATAGCCATTAAATTATGATATCATGAAAAAATACTGAGAGCTTAACGTGATTTTTTGTTTACCTTTTTAATTAGCTCAGCCAACTTGGTTTTTAAAACTCGTCCTTCAAAACGTAGTGTATTTAGATTATAATATTTGCTTTTAGTACAAAAAGGAAGGTTTAAAAATAATTTAGACCAAAAAATGTCGTATAATTCAAACGATTTTTTGCTTTATTTTACATACAAATGTTTTTTTTTTAATATTTTTATTTTTTGTATACGAGTATGTTGATTTCCTATTAAAAATTCTCATGGAAACTTGAAATAAACAAAAACCCATCCAACTGGTTGCGTCTAAGCCAATAGCACTGTAAGACTCAGTAATTAATCCTGACCCCTTCCTGTCTCCAAACAAAGGAATTTCATAATAGCATACTTATGACATGAACCATTGTTATTGTAATTGTAATTGGCAATATAAAAAAAAAAAACAAAAGAAAAAGAAAGAAAAAAGAAGACAGTTCGTGTTGCTGAGGGAGTTTCTTGCGCCGCTTCTTCTTCACAGCTACAACACGTTCCGAAGCGGTGGTAGCAGAAAAGGACGATTCAAAAGATCTTGTGAAAGACTATTTGAATAAAGAATATTTTGATTTTGATTTTGATTTTAGCAAAACCACTAACCCCGTATCTCAGTTGAATTGTTGGCGGATGGCTCTCAAATTCAATGCTGTTTAATTACAACACCCAAACGAATAGGAACTGGCAAATTAGTTTCAGACGGTGATATGAAGCTGGCTTGCTTGTTTAGAAATGGAGATTTTGAACATTAAATAAATTGTAAGAAGAAAATAATTAAATTAATTTAATTAGTATGTTAAGTTTGATTGAAGTTGATTTAACTATTGTGCATTATTAAGAAATCTAAAATAGAATAAGATTACAAAACACGAATTCTAGTAAACGCTAGTTTGCTTACAAAATATTACTTTTCAATTCCTTGTGGGAGACAAGTGTTTCGCAGCAGATTTTCTGTGTCTAACAGTTATAGCATCACTTATATTTCAAAATAAGTTAAATTTTATGGCGTATACGTATTTTTTCAAATATAAATAGAAAAATCTATAGGTGTACAACAAATGTCTACTTAAAGCGCACTACACACCCCGCCGTAACTACGGTGGCCTATAAGAAAAGAATCGTGTTGGCGACAAGCGTCTCTACGTATTACCCAAAGACATGTTGGCGGCATGTGTTCAGTTCATTTACCCGGCGACACTCAACAACGTCATAAAAATGTTCATGAGATGTCAAGCCACCGAAATGTTTCCTACAAATTCGGCTTGTAAAAAGTAAAGCCGACTAGCCCACCATCAAAAAGTTGTCGACAAGTGCCGGCGGGTCGGCGGCTTCGGTGTGTAGTGCGCTTAAACGTTCCAATATTGGAAAATGCAGACGCCATTGAATTCTATGTCTATGTATATACCTATAGAAAACTAATTTACTTTCTATTTCGCTACAAAATGCAAAGGAAATGAATATTGCTGCAGGAGCTAGAAGGTATTTTGTTTAGTCTATTTTAGTTTTACATTAACCCTGGACGGTATCAGCTTGTATTTTACTGCAATACCCTTTAGATTATCCTGAGTCAGCGATATTCTGTTCGTTCTGAATAAAAGGTTCGTAAACACAATCTGTGTATTACTTGAGCGCAAATCATTGTGATGCTTCTAGGAATGAATAGTTAGTGCTACACAATAAGACACGGATAGATTAATCTTGCTTGGTACCGTAAGATCTATTCAAGGCTTTAGTTATGTCTAGCGTAATTAAAACCTGATAGTGGCTAATAATTATTAAATAATATTTAACATGGGATGTGCAAGGAATTGAAATATATTCGATACTCTTTCAAACTCGAAGAATTGGGATGGGAATTTTAGGAAGTAACATTAAGTTTAAACATTTCAAAACATTTATAACGCGAGATAGTTCCTATATTTTTGAGTTGACTGGACTCAAAAAGTATTTGCAACCGGGCGAAGCCAGGCCGCACATATAGTTTGAAATAAAACTAATTATGACTTCTAATATTTGTGTATATACAATCGCGATAAAATATTTGAATAGTCTTTCTAGAGACGAAAGTATTTCGCCGGTTGACACAAGTCGAATCTTGTGCCGTGGTTATCAGAAAGTACGAGACACTTCACAGTTTCTCAAACACTGAGACCCCAAACAAATACCTATGGATCACATAAATATTTTTTCCGTGCGAGGTTCGAACCCAGGCCTCTCGTTTTACAGCCAGCGCATAACTCGAGACACACGTAGAATTTTGCTACTGACTTTGCTATTATTAACACTGGTAATTAGCACCTTGAAAGTTTTCTTGTAACATTGAGATATAAATTATCTTTTTAATTAAATACGCTCAAAATTATATTTGGCTTGCTATAGGAAACCCAGTAATTATACTTTAATAAAAAACAAAGCAGTAACTTAGTAACTCAGTTTTCTCCAAGATAGAGATACAAGTTCAATAAAGTTTGTTGTTGTACAGGAACAATAACAAAAATCTGAGCATCAATAAGTCTAGACTGCGTAATAAAGCATACTTACCGTCAACGCTAATCCCCGCTTGACATTGAAGAACTGTAAGCCACTCAACGACACCGTGTCTCCGTGGATCTGATCCAGAAATCTTTGTATCTGAAATATTTACGATTTATTTTATTATGTCAGTAGGCAATTTCAAAAATTCTATGAGGGTTTAAGTTATGGAAGTGTGTATAATGTGGTCTTAATATCTCCGTTTGCTTTGTTCTTATTTGTGTACTATTTTGTTTATGTCATTCTTTATTAAATTTTTTTCTAAATCAGTTATGTAATTGGGAAAACTAATTAGTCCATATTCAGACAGTAAATATATACCTTAGATATTTAATATAGGTATCGAAATATAATTTTTAGTTCAAGCAAATGATGAGTTATTGTAAAATATCTAAATCATTCAAATACAAAACGTTTTCAAATAAGATACATTATAATGTAACTAATCAACATTATACTTTTCTATCTTTATATAGCGAACTAAACAACAACTGCGATTTATCTGTCACTCTCTATAAATGTAACATCACAACTTTCATCAACTTTGCCATAACAGGATCAATACAAAAGATTTTTGTTTTATTTCATCCCGAAATACCTCAACACAATAAGTTTCAGAAGACACTTCGTACAACGCGTGTGCTGGCTCCCGACTCGCTGTGTGAACCTTCGAAGCGGTCAGCGATACCGCCACAGACCTCGCTACTAGGAACAAAAACGAGTACACGAAGTACACTGCTTGCTCGTAGCCGCGGAATGGCCTGAAAGAAGGAAGTGAGCACGCAATGGAAATGGAAAATAATTATAATGAGGAATTGAAAGAAGTGGTTTGATTGGTGGTAACATTGTAAAGATTGGATAGGAAAGTGAGATGAAGTTGTGATGGAAAATGGATGTTTGACAAATTGGAACTTTATGTTAATTAAGGCATTTATAGGTATGACAAGCAGTTTTTGTACAAGTTTTTATAGATTCGATTGTCTGATAGGGTCGTAAAAATTCTTTGTTAATTACCTTCTGTCAGGACCTCCAATTCGGCATCTGGGAACTGGTTTTGTGCCACCTCTGGAAACGAAAAAAAAATGTATTTTTAGATTGATACGGAGATTAAAAATTAAAAAGTAGTTGAAACGTCAGGAAGTAAATATGAGAAATAAAAAATAGAAACAAATATTCGATGAAATCCGTACGAAATAGTTTTATTTTAATGAAAACAAAAAAAAGAATTAATATAAAGAAAAAACTTTTCCTCAACAGTAAAGTGTTTTAACCAATCAATTACACTTTAATTAGCTCTTAGAACTTGCTTCCCATCCGACCTTGAAGAAATATGCCTGAAATTATTCAGTCTATTTTATACTAACAAAACAAGGAAGCGTGCGTCTACATAAAACATTATTTACAAGCAGTTTAATTGGAAAGCAACAAAATGATTGATCTATTCGATGTCGGCGCCACTTGCTCCTTATTGTCCGCTAATGCCGCTAGCTTTCAATATTTTCATGTATATTAATAACGTTTCCGATATTCTGCCATGGCATTTTAATTACATACTCGTATTTAAATTTACAGCTACGCATAATGAACCAATGTCTTAATTAATAGGATAGAAAATAGTAATCTTAATAGTGGCGTTATGTATTGGAGTGAGCAAAATGATTTGTCACATTTCATTAGTAATTATCGGAGATTGAATTTTTTTTATTGCCATGAATAGCGAGACGAGCATGTCTCTCAACTGAGACATAAGATCCTAAGTCACCATATGTCCAGTAGTTATCTGGCTACAATATCCTTCAAACCGAAACACAACAGTGTATTTACGCTGCTGTTTGGCGGGAGAAATAGACATTGCGGTGGTACCTACCCAGGCGGGAATTAAAAGTTCCTCAAATGGAGTTGTTCATGAATGAAGATGATTACTTACCATTGCATAAACTAGTTACAACCTTATTCACAGACAGTTTCAAAAACTATTTTGTCTATTGAATTTTTAGTCTTCTTTGCTCAAACTTAATTCAAAAGTCGTTCGATAGGGACAAAAAATTCGATAAGTAAAATTAGTTTTAAAATCGTCTATTAATAAAGCCGTAACTGTTATCGAACTTACGCCATAAATAAAATTGAAATTCTATTTTATTTATGTCTGGAAGAAAAAATACTCAAGCGTACACATCATAACATTATTGTTGTCGACAAAAGGCGACGCGACAGGTGTTAAATCTAATCAAATTGTACTATTTTCTAAGACCAGAACCAGCCTTTCAGCCTTCCAGCCTAAACTATACTTACGCCAAAGTGTGCAGCAGTTGTAGACAGATGAAGAACAGGTTACTGGCGAAAGATATGAAGATGATGCTGCCTATGATTTCGTCCACGATCCTCACGAGGTACGTGGCCCTGTTGTAGTCCTCTCTCATTGTACGCCAGAATGTTGACGGTAAGTACTGGAAGACAATTTTATCAGTAGGCAGTAACATTAGAAACCACAGGGTTATTGAAATGGAAGTCAATTTTATCAGTAGCATCAGAAACCACAAGTTTTTTTTGGTATTCTTAGGTCACCCAGTCCAGTAACAAAAAATTGCAAGTTACACAAAAATTGTCTTGGTGCGGTGATCACACAGCTCTTCGTTTATACGGCATTTTACAAACTGCGCCACAAAGGCCATCTAAAGCACATTTTAAAATAAATGGATATAAATGAGTTCAATTTGAACCGTATTTAATATGAGTATATTTTTTGTAATTTACTAAACAATAATCAGTCAATTAAAATGACATAAGGCATTTATGAAAGAAACTAATGACACAAAATATGACAATAATTTTAATTGTTAAGTTAAGGAGCTTAACAATAAAATAGAATAATAATAGGTCAAACCATATGACTAATCGCAGTACATCGGCCTTGAATGAGTATAAAACAAAAACCAGTTCAAAATTGTTAACACCTCAGCACGAAATTTAACTCTGCGAGTTTCGAAATTGGTAATTTTGGGTGTTTGCAAAGTCTCCTCCGAAAGTAGGAAGCCAAACAAGAAGTTGCCAAAATTTTATTCGACAATCGCTTTGCGGTGAACATTTTAGTGAAACACGGTTTACGAGTTCAGTTAGTATTGTGTGACTTGTAAAATTACTTACAATAATTTATCAGCTGAAATTTGTGTTTAAAGGTAAAGGTAAAGAGACCTTGTAACCTTTGGTGTATCGGGTATTCTAGTCCAAAAGTATGTCAATAGCACAATGTGTCTTTAAAACAATTTGGAGATTGTTTATTGTATTACTGTATTATCAAAACTACATTTTATTTAATACCTAACATTTGTACATACCCGTAATAAATTTGCAAGATGCAAAAAAAAATAATCAACATTAGTACCGAAGCTACGTGGTGTAGCTTCGGTACTAATGTTGCAAATCTAGTTGCAAAATAAAAGCAAGAGATGGCTTATTTTACACCTATTTGGAGAGAAATATTATTATTATTTAACAGTAGGTACTTTCTTTCATAAAATAGCATAAAATAAAATATAGAAATCTCCTTAATTATGTTTTTGGAGGTTATATTAAACCTATGTTATACAACTTCCCCAGCTCACGTCAACCATACTGCCTATATCCATCCAATATTCATTTGATTAATTTCAAACAAATATACCTGATCGTCCAATTTCATCACAATAGATTTTGGGTCAGTCCTTAAGACGGGCCATTGCGTAAACTAACCTGAATGTTGTTCAATCGCATACCCCTTTCTATAAGCCTTATTGAATCGAAAAGGTCGATCTTATCTCTACGGTTTAGTAGGAAGGAAATATATGTACATGTATATATAATAATCCACTCTAGTGTATATATTGAACTAGCGGTCGGACCCGGCTTCGCCCGGGTGCAGATAGCTTTTGAGTCCAGTATTGATTTGGCAAAAACATATTATTTAGCGTACTAACTATATTTTTCCCGCGCGCCGTCGACTATATTTCCCGTCCCGTTATATCCGGTTTATGTCCGGTCTCGTTCAGTCCCATGATGAAATTTTAATTATCATTTATAGCCGTCGGGCCCGGCTCCACCCGGGTGCATACACGTTTTAAAAAGGCGGTCAAAATATTTAATTCTGATTATCAGTTTAGAATATCGACCAATCGGACCACGAAAAACGAACAAAATTTCCTCGTATTTGCTAGAAATATCACTACTGCTTTCGTCTTATAAGTCATAGCGTGATGATATATAGCCTATAGCCTTTCTCGATAAATGGACTACCCAACACTGAAAGAATCATTCAAATCGGACCAGTAGTACCAGAGATTAGCGCGTTCAAATAAACAAACAAACTCTGCAGCTTTATAATATTAGCATAGATTTGTAACTTTAGTAATAGTACGAAAAAATATTTTTTTATTTTATACGAAAACTTAGAAATTCAAAGCATAATTTAAATTCACAGAATTCGAGTTAACTCATTCAGGTTGAAGTCAAATAGGCTTCAATCCATTTGAGTACATATAAAAAAAGGGATTTTTACGAACAGCGATATAAATGAAAATAACATCACAAAATATATACGCAGTAACTTTAAGCCAGTGTTTATAACTTAGCACATCATAATAAGCTTAAAGATATTTTGTATTTAATTCATTACAAATTTTTTATGTTAAGTTTCTATAGACTTTTATATACTTGTAGGAAAACTCACTCTTCCTTTTACTGCCACAATTCTCTTATTAACTTGTTCCAACCTCGATGCCAGGTAGAAACTCATGCAGATTATAAACAAGTCGACAAAGTTCCAATTAAAAGTGCACTGTAGATTTACTATCTGGAAATAGAAAAAAACAGGAAATCAAGTAAAATCCAAAATAGAGTATCAATTACTTCGGAGTAGCATTTGGAAGGTGACAATTTATTTACTGGTGGTAGGTCTCTCATATATATTGGGTATATCAAGACTGCTACCGAAAACGAAGCCGGATGGTAGTTTTAGTGACTACAAACACAATGCAACTAAAAGTTTTGCAAAGAAACGCGACAATTTTTTTTTATGATTTTTTAAATATCATAATTTTTTCGTGGTAAATGCATAGGTTTTGGTAAAATAATAATATAAACTCGTTTATACGTTAGAATAAAAGGGTAAACACTATTATTTTTGGAAAAATGAATTTACAACCCAAATACGGCAATATAAAAAAAATAACAAAAAATATTGTCGCTTTTTTTCCAACATTTTCTGTTGCATTGTGTCTGAAGTCGCTTAAACTACCACCCGCTTCGTTTTCGGTCAGCAGTCTTGATACACCCTGTATTTATTACAGTGTATGGTGAGAAGAGCATGCTGTTCGCCTAATGGTAAGCGAGTGCTCATGAATAGTAGCAAAACCAAACAACACCTTGAATTACAAGGTAATACTTGGCATTGCACATCTATGCCCCAACTTTGTGTATGTTTAAGGGCTGCGATGACTACTTACCATTAAATGCCCTGTTTGCTGGATTTATTAAAACTAAGCTAACTAAAATACCTCAGTGCCTTAAATCGAAAGTCTTCGTTAGTTGTGTGTTGCCAGTGATGACTTACGGCACCGAGACGTGGCCTCTCACTATGGGCCTTATTAGGAAGCTCAAAGTCACTCAACGAGCTATGGAGAGGGCTATGCTCGGGGTTTCCTTACGAGATCGAATCAGAAATGAGGAGATCCGTAGGAGAACTAAAATAACCGACATAGCCCACCGGATTAGCAAGTTGAAGTGGCAATGGGCAGGGCACATAGCGCGGAGATCTGATGACCGATGGGGTCGGAAAGTGCTCGAATGGAGGCCGCATAGCGGAAAGCGCAGCGTAGGACGTCCACCCACAAGATGGTCCGACGACCTGGTAAAGGTCGCGGGACGTCGCTGGATACAGGCTGCTTCCAATAGGTCTCTGTGGAAATCATTGGGGGAGGCCTATGTTCAGCAGTGGATTTCCTTTGGCTGATGGATGGATGGATGGATGGATTTATTAAATCAAAACTCACCTGAGAAAATAACCCAAGAGCGAAATTGTAAGGAACCACGCTGAACATCCAAGGAAAGCTGTGTATTATAAACCCTTCGTACAAATTTCTATGGGGCTCACAATCAACAGCGGTGGCCAAGCCTTTTATATCCGCGAGAATGTGTTCTACTGCAATCAACGATTATATTTTAGCAGAGGTTTTGTAATATCGATTTGTCTATAAATAATAAACTATTGTTGAGTATATATGTTTGTACTTGGTTTTCCTGTTGCAATATGACGTAACATGATTTATAATAACATTTGTTATTAAGCTATGGCTGAGTATTTCGTTGTGCCCGCATCTGAATAGGATATTTGACTCCATATTTTATTGTATTTATCAAAAGGTAGCCATATCCAAAATCTAACAAGTAAATAATTTTGTATATCGATTCAGAATTTAACAAGTTAGAAACAAAGGTTACAAACAGCTTCACAAACTAATTGAATTTATTTTAAGGGTATTTGTGTTTGTACACAAAATAATAAAATAAACTGATTTGTCAAATACCATAATAATGTAATGTAAATACATCAATATATATTTTTACTCATTTCTTTTGATCCATGTCACAAACACCCAAACAAAAATATGTCTTTCAAAATAAAAATAAAAAACATTTAACCTGATACGTGGATCGGACCCGCAACCTCTCGTTGCAAAGCCGGCGTATTATACCACCACGCAGTGTTTAAGTTATTTTATATAATCTCCCGTAAAACTTACCGAAAGCTAGAACAAGGACGATTGCACACGACTTGTTGCATTTTGTCATTAGGTTAGTATCCACATTGGGGTCTGCTGCTTCCGCACTCGATATCTCTCGACAAAGACTAGGCCATTGTCTTGCTATGCGAATAAATAGCACTGTTATTAGACAGTTTGACGTGTAGAATATTATTGAAGCTGGAAAACATTTAAATCAAATTATGATAGCCTGTGAAATCTGCTGGGTATAGCATGCTCTGAATTGTTCACATTTTAAAATGATGAACGCACAATTGCACAAACAGGTGCAGGAATCGAATTTTCAAACTCTGGTTTCAGAACCGGCATATTAATATATAACATGTGTATATAATACACATGCATACATAACATAAGCTTTTTTCTCGGAAATAGGTGGTGCTACCAGGACACCCAAGTACGTCCTGTGTGTTCCGTCTCACGATGTGATTGTTGGCGATCCTATTGTCATATCGGATACAAATTCTAGACTACGTACTGATATTGGATTGACAAATCCGATATCCTATCCAATATCTCTGCTCATCCCGGGATCTTTACCCGAGATCGCAGTTTTGAAATCTTATCACAACTGCGCCACCGATGGATCTTAACATACTGGCATTCATAATAGACGAAGGTAATGATATCTCTTAATATTTTAAAGTAACTTACTATTGGAGCCCAAAGAAGCATCAGTGTCTTTGAACAATTTTAGTAAACAGAAAAACACGACCGCTGACTGCCCGAGAAGCGATAGAATTGTATAGAGAAATCTCCACGAGAAGAACGTAAATCTGTAAAAATAATAAATTGATAAAATAGTTTGCTTCATTTGTCTGGTAAGATACATCAACTCCTAGTTCATTCTTAATTCATGTTAAGGATAGTAAAAATCCTGCAAAACATTCCTTCCTTCATAAACAAAAATATTGAAAAGAATGGTATATTTATTTCCGTTGACGCAAGATAGATGATGGCCATTGGCCAGTCAAAACAACATTTGAATGATACAGCACATAATATTAATAACAATTATTTAGTCTCTTCTAAAAAATGTTTTCTTACAGTACTGGCAGAACTACTAAGTCCAAAAAAAAAAGTTTTTAAAAGGATTTGCTCGATGCCAGGGACCAATACATTGTCAGTAGTCCACATCTCCGATTCTTTGACGCTTATAATAAACAGTAATTACCTCATTTTACTAGCATCAGCTTCAGTAACTCCCAGAACCGGGTTTAGACCAAAACATTGTCCCACTACCAGTGCATACTTCATCATTCTTTGAAAGGTCACGCATTCTGGAGGCACGGGCGCAGGAATGCTGTAGTCCGGCCTTCCGTGGACCGGATCTGTAAAAAGTAGAAGTGCGGATTTTGTCAGAAATTCTGTTGGTTGTAAGGCCTGTCAATGGACTCTGGTTACTTGATCAAAAAATCTATTGGTTTAAAAATCTACATTCGATCGAACTGGCGGACCAAGGTCAACATAAAATAAAGTACAAAACTGTAAAGATACATAATTTTACTACACAAGGATCATGTATTGCAAATTTATTTTACTACTACGATATCTATCGAAAGCTTCTTACTTTAATTCTTTCTGGGTCGGGTATTATCGATAGAAAAAATATATTCTTTATCTTAAACAACAAATTGTTGTTTAAAACAGCAAGATAAATTAATATCGTTTTACTTAATGGTAATTACGTGTTGTTGATTATCTCAAAGGTTCGGTACAAAATGGAAACTAGTATCATCAATTTAGAGTGCTCTTTGATTGTGTCTTTATTAACAAGTCTACTTTGATGCGGCTTCCTTAGATTTTCAATTTTCAATAAAATAAGGTCAAATAATATATTGATTGATAAACCAGACGTTTATTTCCAGTACAAAGGTATAAGACAAAATAAGAATTCGATTTTGTATTTCCTTACTTGAACTTGATTTCAAAGGAAAATTATGTTAAATTTCTACATACGAATATATGATTATGTTGGCACGAATAAACATGTAAATTATATAACTTATTCTTTAAAACACAAAGCAGACGAATAAAGTCACACAGGTCGTGTTTCGTTTATCAAGACATCTATAAAGTCAAAAACACTCGCAAGTTGATTTTCAGCAATTCCTTTTTTATTTTCTTCATATTTATTTTAGTAGGAACATAAACTCGCGGGGACAATAGATCTTCAAGTTGGGCTTGTCCGCTTGGATTATTGTACGACAGGATAGGATTATAGGATTCCTTGTGAATATTTTTTTAACCTTCAAAGTTTAAATTTTCTGACCATTAGCCGTTTAGGAACACATCACATCACTGGTAAAACGTGAGTACATTGATGGTATTTGAGAATGAAGTATAGAGGTTGTGAGGGTTAGACGGGGCTCCCAAAAATATAATTCATCAGTTCCCGTAAATTTTGAAACATGCTATAGCGAGCAAACCTGTAACATTCCTCCTATACATACTTATTTGAACAGCAATCCCATTACAACAGATCCATTGTTTAACTTTGTCGTGCCAGAATAAAAGAGAAAATTTCCTTTATACCCCAACCTACAATTCATTCAATTGCTATTTTCTTTTTATTGAAATGTATGGCGAGATAAGCATGCCGTTCGACTGATCGTAAACGATACAATCGTTCATTGACCATGGCAAAACTAAACAACACCTTGAATAATAAAGAAATGCTTGGCACTCCACTGCGCTCGCCATCCTGAGACATAAGATGTTAAGTCTCAATATGTCCAGTAGTTACTCTGGCTACAATGTCCTTCAAACCGGAACAGAAGAGTGCATTTACACTACTGTTCTGCGGGAGAAATAGACCCATGCAGACGGCCTCTCCCATATGTGAGACCAACCTCTAGTTCTTTCTTATGCTGTATCTTATCGGCGAGTCCAAGATTTATAAGTTCTAAGCAATGAGTTAGTAGGTTTCGTGCCAGCAAACGTAGTGGCAAGTTGCTCCCCGCCTCTATTCCTTTGTGTATTTATTGTAGTAAGGATTTATCATCTCACGTATCTAGTAGGCTTTTATCTGACAGAAAATATCTATCTGTTCTGAATCAAACAAATATGAAAATACATGGCATAAATGAGAATACTATCTTCCTTTAATTCAAACATTAAAAAAATTAACATATAAAAATTAATTCGAACATTTCTTACCGACCTTCAAACATCCTCGAGCGAAACTGACTACAACAAGCCACTTTTATAGTTTCCATGAGATATATTCTCCCTTTAATTTTTATTTTAAATTAGCGACCCGGATCTGCTCCGCCCAAGTGCAGATACACTTTTTAGGAAAATGTTCTATCGCATAGGTTCATCAGGTTTAATGTAGGATTCTTATGGTGAAAGACTTTTCTGATTAGGTCCAGTAGTATTAGAGCCTATTCAATATAAACAAATCATCAAATCTTTCCTGATTATAATATTAGTAAAAATAACTTAAGCATAATATACAAAAGATCGAGTTTGTAAACCAGCCATTTAAATTCGAAAACCATTGTTGGAATCTAAAAACTTCATGAACCATCCGTTCCTGTATATTTTAAACCGATAATAATTTGTGGGTGTTTGGGTTATTAATCAAAATTCATTAATTTCACATTAATTAAGCTGTGAGATCAGACGATAAAAATCTTATTCTACCTGAAACTATCTTGATCCGTTCCAAAGTCCATCTTTCCGCACCATTTAATCTTCTTCGCCATATATTCAATATCCTCATTTATAATCAAAAATGACAAATATATTAACAACAAAATGAATTCTACTCACAATTCCAATCGCTTTTGTATTTCCTAAATATTTCCAAATAAAATGCTTCCATTTCGGCGAAATGTACTGAAATATTTCTAATAAAACATCGTTGTTTACTTTTCCAATCTTCGGTCTTTTAATTGAAGCAATCAAAAGTTTAGGGTTCCGTGGACAGGGCCATGGTTTGATCAAACCATTACCTGGAAGATTTAAATTTCTTTAAACATTGTGATACTAGATATTTTTTGCGGATACTTTGTCCACCTTTGCTTATAAGTTTGCTTAAAACAGTGCGGAAGAATACGTAAATGAATGTAAATAATAGCTTATAAATAGAATTTAATAATTATGGTTACGCTCATAACTTCATAGTACGGATAAGCAAATAAGCTATACTAAAGTATAATATATATCTATTAAGCCCATATACATTCGTCCCATTGCAGGGTAGGGGCCTCCTCTATAACCGAAGGTATGATTAAGGGGGGTTCGGCCACATAACACATACCATATATTTTTTTTAAAAATCTCTATGGTACGTAGTTGCCCTCACGATGTTTTCGATCACCGGTATAGTGGTGATTGCCTATCAATATACACGTTACTCCGAAAAGTCGGAGGTGTGCCCTGGCATTTCAACCTTTGGCCACCGTGCACATACATATAGGTAGAAGCGTCTGGTCTGTTACCAACATTCCATCACGCACATACTGAAGTAGATATCAGAAATGACGAAAGACATTAGGTCCTACAATTAAAACAAATTATTTTACAAATTATTTTTACACCCTTTTTTTCTTACTTCTCACAACAGGTTTCTCAAGCCTTTAAAGTACAATTTGAAATCCCATTTACTTTCAAAGATCACAAGCACAGTCACTTAAAGAGTTTTTAACTTCATTCCACTTCAAACACCTGAAATGCACAAGTTTGGGTAAATAATAAGTTAAGCGTTCGCCGACTCCGCGAGTATGAAAGTTTGTTTGCCCTGTCGTCGCGTGTTTTTTCTGTCGCTCGCAAGTTTGTACGGGCTCAGCTGGGGATTGTGTTTATTCTGCTTATTTCTACATGTAGTATAAGAATTTATAGTAATAATGGTATTTCTAAAATATTTTTTCTTGACTTTAGACATTGAGAATAGCATATTTAAATAAGGTTTCTGCATCAGTATAAGCCCATATACGGCCAACTGCAGGGCATTTGCCTTATAATCGAGAAAATGATTGAGAGGCAATATACTCGACCACACTGGGCTAGTACGGGTAGGCGGACTAAATATTTTATAAATGTTTGCAAATCGCTATGGTATGCAGGTTTCCTCACTATGATTTCCTTCGCCGTTACAATTGTTGTGTGCTTAATTGTTTTAAGCATACGATACTTTTTATTGGACTTTTTAATGTGATGTCAGGTTCTCCCACTATTCGAATATTTCCAGCGACTAGAAGCCCATGTTGACATAGGACTTTTCCTAGGATTTCCCTAGCGATCGGTGTAAGGAGCACAATTTTAACACTCCTTTTTTCCTGGCACGGAAAATATCATGATTATTGTCATAATTTATTGTAAACAATATTGTGATGAAAATTATCACATAAAGGCCATGTTTTTAGCTCACGTAATCTATAATTAAATAAAACTACTCAACGAACATTGCTTTCAGTAAAAGTTTAACCGTTTGTCAATAACCATAATAAAATAATAGTGAGACCGAATAGTCTCTAGTAGTTTCTGCTACTCACGACACAAGACTCGATTTTAGTGTTGGGTCAGGACTATGTATGTGACTGTTGGGTGTTATTTATTTATAATATTACTTTAAAATTAAGTAAAAATAACACTGGAGTTTGTGTTCAACCAGAAATGTTGTTGTTTAGAAAATATATCCTTGGGTTACCCTACTCCGACACAAAAACAAATGTTGGAACATCTGAAAACTCTAATGCTGGCACTTCACATGGCTATTTGTATTTGTGTATTTGGCATATTTGGCAAACAATTACCATGTGTGGTCAGTTTAATTGAGAAAGTGTGGCCTTATTTGTCTATTTGAAAAGCAAGGCCAATAACAAATACGTAAGTATAGATGGTCATACTTGCCTCTATTTGCATGTTTGCTTTTAACGTCATTTATTTTGCCAAATACGACAAATACCCAATAGCAAATACAAACAGCCATGTGAAGTGCCAGCATAAGAATATGCCTAAATACTTACAATATAACAAAATGTTCAAATCCTGTATCGTGCGTCGTAATGTTAGAATAACTTCGAAGCGAATGATAATTTATATAGAATAGTATTGATTTTTAAGATTGGATAATTTTTATATATTGAAGTTAAACTTTCGAAAATTCGAAATTCTTGTCGGAGTATAGAGTAACCCTCCTGGTGCGTGTTACTGCAGCATTACCTCGCAGATATAATAGTGTCAATATATTTCTTCCGTGCTTCCGTTCATTCCAGTCCATCTTAAGGTTGTATAGAATAAATCGCCGACAGCGGTAATACCGCCGTTTGTTACACACATATAAATGCTTTCTATTATTTCTGTTAATTTGTGTATTATTGTAAATATTTATAAATAAATAAATAAAAACTTCATCGGATGGTACACTTGTGTGGTGTGTTACAAGCAAAAAAAATATTTTTTTTTTGCAACGAATGGCGTGACGAGAATGCCCTTCGCCTGATGGTAAGCGATACGACCGCTCATGACAGTAGCAAAACCAAACAACACATTAAATTACAAAGCAATGTTAGACATCCTTAGACACTGCACTCGCCATCCTTAGACATAAGAAGTTCTGGCTACAATGCCCTTCAAACCGAAACACAACAGTGCATTTACACAGCTGTTTAGCTGGAGAAATAAACATTGTGGTGGTACCAACCCAGTCATCCCTTCACATATGAGAGACCTACTACCTTTTTTACGGTCGTGATCCTCACATCTGTACATTAATGATGTATATAAAATACTCATACGTCTTTGTCACAGATCGTTTATAAAACTATTTTAGTTATCGAATGTTTTGTCTCTTTCAAACGACATTTGAATTTAAGTTGAGTGAAGAAGACAAAACATTCGATACAAAAAAAAGGTTTTGAAACTGTCTATGAATGGTGGTCGTAGATTTTTTTAAACAATCATAAAAAAATGTTAATATTTTAAATATTAAGTATTTGTTCTTGGTAGACAAACGGGAATAGATTTTCCTAATAGCTAAACTAAATATTTAAGCGAATCCCATTCAGACACTCACTTCAAAGGGAAATACCAAGGTCAGCAGCCTCTACTAATTAACTTTTGTTGACAGCTTCTGTGGCGCAGTTGATAAGACACCAGCTGTGAAACGTAAGGCCGCGGGTTCGATCCCCGCATTGAAACAAATATTTGTGTGAATAATAGGATTTTTTTAGGGTCTGGGTGTTTGTGAGATCGAAGTCTCTCGTAGTTTCTGATACCCACGACACGAGACTAGATCCTAGTGTGGGGTCAGAACTATGTATGTGACTGTTGGGTGTATTTATTTATAATGATTGTAATTTAAATTTACTCAAACCATGTATAAAATGTATATTTCCAAACCAAGACGACAAAGTTATAAAAGGTAACATCGGATTTAATCCGGGATTATTGGAAGAAGTGGCAAACTTTTAATGAACTCGAGACGGGTGCTCTCAAAAGATTTACTCGTCAATTATCAAATTAAAGATGAAAATACCTACGTATCTTATGTTCGAAAATAATTTTCTAAAGTAATAAGAAATAAGATTTTTCTTGAAATAAAAAAACATTCGTGAATATAAGATACGAAAAAAAAAATCGTTTCCAAAATCATATTTCTGAAAGCTTAAAATTCTTTCTTTGCTTATTTATTTTTCTATTGTTGAATTCTATTTACTTACTTTCACTCTTCGATCAAAATATACTAGATATAGGGTTTAGAACAAAATCACACGCCATATCAGCGAGGTTGTTCATACTTATTTTACATTTGAATTTGAAGTACGAGATTTAGCAAAGTCTTAAATTATAATCAACTTCAGGTAACAATAATAAACCTTATTCCCTTAAATTAAGATTTATAATGTTTTTGGACCGCACTAAAATCAAATAAGATCACATGCTTATTTGTGCTCTTATTTTTCTTGCCGTTTTTTTAGGGCGTTCCTTATAATCTAGTGTATAATTGATCGAAGCTTTCACTCTTGAATTCTCATTTGACTTGCTTTGTAACTTTCCTTTTACGGTGTTTTCAATCCGGCTGTTGCTACTTTCTATGGTGTCTTCTTGCTACTTCTATTTCTCTAATCTTAAGCATCGTTATTGTATACTAGGTACTTAATTTGCACGTGCTTTGTGCCATTAATATATTAGGTTTTTTTTATTGCAATGAATGGCGCAACGAGCATGCAATTAGCCAAATGGTAAGCGATAAGACCGCTTTAGAAAATAGCAATGCTTGGCATTCCACTGCGCTCGCCATCCTGAGACACAACATGTCCAGTAGTTGCTTTGGCTACAATGTCCTCCAAACAGGAACACACTAGTGTGTCTACACTGCTGTTTGGCGAGAGAAATAGACAATGCGGCAATAATATATAAAGTACTGTTTTTTTATCTATTCAAATACCGAAACTTCAAAATTCTCGCTTCCATAACAAACCCTAATCAGCATAATACTTAGTAATAGGGTCATATTACTATAAAGGCCCCATTTTAATACTGCCAAATGGTAACAATACCCGTAAGACGACTACCTTGAGAAACAACATCAAAATTCAACCGGACGTTTTCCTCAAAGCATTCCAAGGATGAATGTTGAGAAGGGCAGGCCGAGGCGGAAGCAAGCCATTTATCAACATAACCATCATTCATTTTGCAAGGAAATATTTTTAAGCAAATTAAGCCTTAGTAAAACGAAGAATAAAAGTCAGACAATTGTGTTAGGTTTATGAATGTAGTTCGTCCGTTTCAGCCACAGGAAGGCCTCCGCCAATGATTTCCACATCCATCTGTTAGAAGACGGTTGCATCCAGCAACTTCCTGAAATCTTAGCCAGATCGTACTTTCACCTTGTAACCGGGCGTCCGACACTGCACTTGCCAGTACGTGGCCTCCACTCCAGAACCTTTCGGTCCCATCGGTCATCAGTTCTTAGTGCTATGTACCGGCCCACCGTCACTTCAGCTTGAAAGTGGTATGATACTTTACATATAAAAATATATAATTATAATTGAGTTATTTAAAACTTAACACAGTTTAATATACTTGATTCTGCATACCTGACTGTGGTTTCTTAGATTTACAATCGAAACGATGGTAAAGTAAAAAAAAATAAAACTCAAACCAAATGCACGATAGAATTCGTAAAAAATATTTATTTCAATAACTGATAGTTTTACGTGGCCCAGTATCAAACAGTTGTACAGAGACTATCAGCCCATAATATCTCATTTCTTAGCACGGAACTCCTCTTGAACTGTGAGCAGTTAGTCGAAACCATGGTCGAAACAGTATAAGTCAAATCATAAACAATATAAAATGTCATAAAAGACATTGCTAAGACCTCAATTTATTATTGAATACAAACGAAGAGGGAATATCTATCATATTGTGTTTGTCACGATATATTGGGCACATACTGAGGCTTCTTTGTTTTAAAGGCGTAGCAATGCTTTTTTTTAGAAATGTTTACTTTTATTTGACAAGCACTGTGATTGACAGCCCAATATGTTTGAGACCATGTGATTGCTTCCATTAACTGGCGAAAAATACTTTTTAATTTATTATACAAAAATATAAATATTTGTCGTTTATAAATGGAATGTTATTTGAGGGAAGCTTCCAGGTGGAATGTCTCTTATTATTGTTATTGATCATTTATGACGAGAAAGGTGGAACAGGTGTAGATAGGTTACAAAAAAAGCGATTCTGGAATGAAATCGATAAGTAACTATCTTTTATAATTATTATAAATATAACACTATTACAAGATGTACAAAAACATGCATAGCCTGTATGTTAAATAGCAATTTCATATTACATACATATAACATTAAGTATGTAGATAAGCGGCGTAGTAAATTTTTGATCAAAAACATAAATTTAATTTATTTTAATGACAGTGACTTTAAATCTCGTATGAAACAGGAAATTGCATTTAAAATCTCCAACTGTTTGATTACTTCAACATGTATCTTCTGCCTGTATTATAACAGCTATGTATGTAAAATGCTTGCTAATATAATATTCATGTGTTAATCAGTATGCAGCGATGAAGCGCGGAAGATAGATGGGCGGCATCAAGATAAAGAGACAACTTTTGGAGAGGCTTGTATCAGAAAATTAGGGTATGAGAAATATCTATATTAAAAGTAATAATTTGCATTAAAGGATACAACTCCTTATTTTTCAAAACCAATACTTCTACATATCGCTTTTGGATATGGCATATATAATAAATAGTTCATGTCTTAAGCAGCTAAAGACATTGGAGGCATAAATTTTTTTCGTAAAAAGAATTAGTGGTAAATTAAGTGAATGAATGTGGTAAATATGTTCTATTCACGTGTAAGGTCCACATTCATTATAAACCCGATAATGTCCAACTTCAATTGTGGACCCATTTCAACGAATTCCAAGACCTGTATCCAGCCACTATTGGTAAGTTTACGGTCCATCAATACGTTGATGTCACCAATAAGTCTAATCCTCAGCCTGAATCACGAACTGACGTCACTCCAGGCACATGAATAAACATAGCTTTCCATACTGCCTATCTCAATCATATTGACACAAAGCCAAATATTAACATTTCAACCAAACATGCGACCAGTTGTTGTTGTTTGAAGAGAAACCTTCAGCTCCTATTGGAATCCAAACATTTGCCTAGTCACTCAATCAATCAGAGCTGTCTGGATTCGAATGGCGCCGCGAGCACTCGGTGTTTTTTTAATGACAAAAATCGAATATCCTGCGGTAGGGAATATGTTCGTTTATTTCTTTACAGCTTTGTGTTTGGCCGTGTCGTGTAGGACTTTCCGTGGTAAAAGGTTAGCTTGACGATTTTTTGTTTTGGAAAGCGAATAAATCTGACTCTGTTTAAATTCGTGAATAGGTACTGGTTGAATTTCAAATGGATTTTTGTAGTAACTATTTGTTACACATCTAATGAATGATGTGAATCTATGTTCTCAGTCTAAACAATTTTATATTATTGTCACTTTAAGGAATAATACTCGTGAGGCTTATCCAACCAGGTGGAGTGACGATATTCCTAGGATGGCTGGTAGCGGTTGGAGACGATGTGCTGAAGATCGAACCCAGTGGCGTGCTATTGGACAGGCCTATATCCAGCAGTGGAGGGGGATGGACTGATTATGATGATGATAATCAGGCTTATGAACATTCAAAGATTTGTTCTGGGTGACCATGAAAAGTGATTCATCTTTTGATGCCAAAGCGATATTTGTCAACGCGACAGTATTTTATTAAAGATAGCCATTCTCTAAATATGATACAATAATAGACAATTTGGTAATCATAGTCACCCAGGGCTAGTCGATACAGCAACGAAATAAAAATAAAAACTAGACTATCGAACAGATCCATTTTAACCCAGTATTTGCAATTTTTATGTTTCATTTTCGTTCTATTTCAGACAATGAAAGTCCAACAAGGTAATGCTAGAGCTAAAAATTGCGAGCTGCATTCGTGTGTCCGATGTTTAATGCGTCCTTTTCGTTGGACGGGATGTTTTCCTGTTGAAGGGCTTGAACAGTCAGATCCGGGTAAAATGAGGTATTATGTTCCAAACTAGGATTTGTTTCAACTAAATTAAATTGAAGATGAGATTTTAGAGAATGTAGATAGTTTTAAAATTGCAATTAGAGGGGCTTATGATCAATAGACATTGGTTCATGATGATGTTATAATTCTAACGATGCTTGTATCCTTTTTTTGTTTTCATTGTTATCTTCCTCAATGAGAGGCAATTTATGGATGAACATAAATTCATACATACACAACATACATATGTGTACGATTGCCTCGGTGGTGCAGTTCTACTATGGTATCATAGTAAAGCTGAGGTCTCGAGTTCAAACCCCTGTTCGGACAAAGTGATGTTGAATTTTTTATCAGGCCGGAGTCGGGAATTAGTGCCCGATATTATGACGATAGGCTCTTCCCCTATCACATCATGGGAACGAGCACACAACGTGGAACGTGGGTGTTATAGTAGTACTTCTGTCTACCACTTCTGTAAAAAGTTGTGACTTAATGTATGCGTGTTCAGCCACAACTGAAATTCAATTCTGAAGTTTGATAAATTCGATAAATATTTCTACAGTGACATGGTTGACGTAGCTTGCGTTCTGCGACGTTTATGAAATTGTATGATTTTTATCTTACAGATTTTTATATTTACATAAATTTAAAAAAAATTAAAGTTGCCAGAATAGAATATGCAGTGTCATATAATATCAATAAAGTGGTGTAAGATCACTAATACATTTGTTTTTATTTTTTAGGTACACGTTAAAGTCTTTTTATACCTTGTACTACATCGCGTCGTTTGTCGGCCACGTTTTAACGACATCTTTCTGTTTTTTATGGTTTGTGGACAAAAGTATGACATTAGGCAGTTTATGTAAGTGTTTTTGAGGTTGAATTGATTTACTTTTGCTCTCTTTCTTTCTCCCTCTCTTCTTGTTTATCGGCATCTTCTTTCCTTTTCCCACTATTATTTATAAAAGATCTTATTAATAAAAGATGAATACAGACTTTAATAATGGACGTGATACGGCACATTTTAAGAGTCGATAACCTTATTTATCCTTGGAACTGTATGCAGCTAAAAGACCAGTGTTTTCCAGCAAAACTACTATTTTATGGCGCGGCTCTATTCTGCACAATATTTTCAATCAAGTTGGCTAGAAATTGGCCCAAATTGATATCGAAGGCTTTGGAAGTGGAGGAGAGTGTCAGAGAAATAAGGACGACTAAGAATATATCAACTAAATGCATTGTGATTGCCAATGCCCTCATGTTTTTGGGATTCGGTATGGATTTTAATTAAATAAATAAATAAATAACACCCAACAGTCAAATACGTAGTCCTGACCCCACACTAAGATCGAGTCTTGTGTCGTGGGTATCAGGAACTACGAGAGACTTTTCGGTCTCACAAACACCCAGACCCGGAAGAAATATTTGTGGGCCGCACAAATATTTCTCTCGGTCCGGGGATCGAACCCGCGGCCTCTCGTTTCACAGGCGGCGGCCAACCAACTGCGCCACGGAGGCTGTCTATAATTATATCTGATTATTATTACATACTCTCAGAGGATTTCATAGTGTCAGCTTAAAATGATCAATATTCTTCGAACCTCAGGTGAAAAGTTAATACTTTTTGGCATTTTCCCATCTTATAATTTCATAATTGTAACCGATTATCTTTGAACTAGGTTAGAAAGCCTCTGATGAGCGACTTCCAGCAAAGTTTTATGCCGTCAATGTTGTGGATAAAGCTCAAAACTGAGTAAAATAGTCCAGGGTCAATGCTATACTACATATTTTGACTTATTACCTAGCTATCTTAATTCATATTATTATGACTTTGTAGAACTTGTTCTTATTCTTGTTCTACCAATGCTCATCACTAAGAAGACGAGTCAAAAGATTAATATTTTTGCTATCATTTTATACCTTACAATTTTTTCTATTACCAGTTGAACATATTCTGTCCAAGATGTTCCAAGTGATGCATTTAATGGCATGTTTGGGAGAGAAGACGCTGAATCACCGAGTGATCAGAATGTATTTTAAAGACAAAAATCGCTTCATATTTGATTATATTTCATATGATACAGCTATTGGAGTGTTGGCGGAAGTAAGTGTTAGACTAAATTACTTTTTTCTGTTATTATCGTATGTTTAATCGACTTCAAAAAAGGAGGTTCTCAATTCGCCGAAATCTTTTTTTATGTACGTACACCAATTAACCGAAGACGCATGAACCGATGTGAAAAAATCTTTTTCGTTTTAAAGGGTATACTTTACTTTTCCCCTATAAAATTGTTGAATACCTGATGAATATCTTCGGACCTAAAGAGTGGAACTCTTCAAAATTGAGTAGGATTGCAATGGTTTTGTTGCAATAGGTTCAGTATTAAAGTAAAACTATAGTGAGGCAGAAAAGACGAGGCAGGGATGAGGAGGGGAAAAAAAATAATGTACATGTAAATACTCAATATGTTCGGCTGCTTTTAACCGATTTTAGTGATTTCTTTATGATCGGAAAGGACATGATTATTGTCCGTCATTTAAAAGCCTATCAATAAAAAAAAAACACAAAAAACTAAAATGTTTTAATAAAAAACAAAAACCCACTTCAAAATAAAAAGAAAAACAATATTTGTTGTATTGACTTGACTAGCCAACAAATCAAAATATATGGGTTACTTATAGAGGGCGGGTCTCCAAGTACCCAACATGTAGAAATTTAAATGAATATAAGGATGGGTGTTTGTTGCAAATTATGCGGAATATAGGAGGATATTATAATATTGTGTTTATTTTTCAGATAGTGAGCCTGCAAGCGACATTCTTTTGGAATTTTGTAGATGTACTAATAATGGTATTAAGCACCTATATCAAGTCATACTTTAGTGACCTCAACAGAGCCATCAACTCTTATCGAAATAAGGTAACTAAAATATGTCTTAAGTGCGTGGTGGCCTGTTGGTAAATGGACCAGACGCGGCTGCCAACATATTCGCGGTGGTCGCGGGTTCAAATCCCAGAGCACACCTCTGACTTTTCGGAGTCATGTGTGTATTGATAGTCAATCACCATGCACTAAAACGGTGGAGGAAAACATCGTGAGGAAACCTGCATACCATAGCGATTTATAAGTATTTCTATGGTATGTAAGTCCGCCAACCCGCACTAGGCCAGCGTGGTGGACTATATGGCCTAACTACTCTCAATCGTACTCTCGATTGTAGAGTAGGCCCGTGCCCTGCAGAGGGACGTATATGGGCTGATACAGGTACAGAAAATATGTCTTTGCCTTCTTTAACTTTATTCCGATACTCTGATTTTAATAGGAGGTTCTCAATTCGATGGAATATTTTTTATTTATTTTTTGTACATGTTCTTACACTAAGTACTATATTAAGTGCAAGCATTTTATCTTAAGTGAATCAGATGTTTCAGATCTAGTTGTCGCTAAACCAAAATGTTTCTAGTAGTTTTTGATGCCTACGACATTAGATTGGGCATCTTTGTAAAGGGTCAGGACTAGGGGTGTCACAGCAATTTGACTGTATTGAACATCGGTGGTAAGTGCAAATGCCATCCAGCTAGAGTATCGAATGGTTTCCGACGGTGGTCTCATGCCATTCGATCCATGCCAGCCCGCTAAGATGCTTTTTCACTGTATCAGCCCATATACGTCCCACTGTAGGGCATGAGACTTCTCTGCAATCGACAGTACGATTAAAAGTGGTTAGGCCGTACCATACCACGCTTGCCTAATGTGAGTTGGCGAACTTTACATACCATAGAAATGTTTACAAATTGCTATGGCGTGCAGGTTTCCTCACGGTACTATAATATTTATTTGTAAACTTAATATTATTTTTAGGATGCGATACCATGGAGTCGTCTTCGCCTCCACTACTCCCGTTTAGTAATCCTACTGCAGGAAATCGATGCACAACTGAACACTTTCTTGATGATGTCGTTCTTTACGAATCTGTTCTTCTTGTGTTTCCAACTTTTCAACTCTTTGCAGTAAGTGATTTAAAACATAGTGAAGTATCGTGACTTTGAATTTGGTGTGTGAGTGTTAAAATGGTGTTTAAATGGTATGGCCTATAACAATGTTATTTTTACTTTCTTAGTAAGACAAAAAAACAGAATATATAACGTTAAATTCAACTGTGGACTTTTCGATATTTAAAAACGAATGCCTTTTATAGGTCTAGAGCGTCTACGGTGTTTTGCCATGCGAATGCGTGGTTGTCATGCCATTGTCAAAATATTGGGAACAGTTTTCTCTTTTCATATTTTATTACATTGGATATGTTAATACTATTAGATTACGAGTACAATGTTTGTTGTTTATATTAAGAAAACATATGTCAAACAATGCATAAAATAGTCAAAAAACTGTTTCTACTCGTAGTCTACAAATATATTAATTAAATCAAAACAAAAAATTAATAGTTGTGCCTAGCTGGGTGTTAATTCACGAGTTTATAGTGAATAAAAAAATATCTACGACATAAAATAATCACTCAAAAAGATAGAAGAGTATAAAATATGCGAAATGACTAAAAGGCTAGTAGTCGTTGCGTTGTAATTTCTACACTTATAAATAATCATATATTTCATACATAAATAAATAATCTTAAACAAATAAATGAAACAAAATATGCACGCATTAAGTTGTCTTTTTCATGAGTGATTTTAAACTAGATATAAATGTAAAATTGTTGTCGATCTTGGGTTTGATTTCCAGTCGATATTTTAATTCTTCTTTGTTATATTTTTATTACAGCTGGAATTCTTTTGGAACTTTCCCTTGTGGTCTTGCCGAAGAAGATCCGTAAGTACTCATATATTATTTGTAATACATTTCTTTTACAATAATTTATCTATCTACGTAGATTTGGGACAGCGTAATGTATGTACAAGATTTTTTTCTGAACCAAATGTTTAAAAAATTGGATGTAATTTGGAGTTCAAACAATTAAATATCTAATTTAATTTTAATGTGTCATAACAGAACTATCCAGAAATCCAATATGTAACAATAATACCTGTTATATATTTTAATTAATCTAAAAGATTGCGTATAAAATAATAAAATAATAATAATAAAAGATTGATAAGTGCGTGGTGGCCTGTTGGTAAACGGACCAGACGCGGCTGCCAACATGTTCACGGTGGTCGCGGGTTCAAATCCCAGGGCACACCTCTGACTTTTCGGAGTCATGTGTGTATTGATAGTCAATCACCACGCACTAAAACGGTGAAGGAAAACATCGTGAGGAAACCTGCATACCGTAGCGGTTTATAAGAATTTCTATGGTATGTAAGTCCGCCAACCCGCACTAGGCCAGCGTGGTGGACTAAATGGCCTAACCACTCTCAATCGTACTGTCGATTGTAGAGTAGGCCCGTGCCTTGCAGTGGGACGTATATGGGCTGATACAGATACAGATACAAAAGATTAATGGAAAGAAGGACTTGATCCGCATCGCAATATTTAGTGTTTTTTTTTTCTTTTCAGTGTCAAACCATCAACAGTATACCTCACATACTACCTATTTTCGTTCTTATATCTAGTCCTAAGAACATTTATACTATCAATTCTCACTGCGGACGTACATTTAGTCGCTCAGGGGCCGCTTATACCCCTCTACGAAGTCCCAACTTCAGCTTATAGTATGGAGGTAAGTTCTAAGAATCAATATTTAAGTTTGCAGCAAAGAGCTGTATTGATGCAGGAAATTATTGCAATATCTGGAGACGTTTTGTTCTGAATATGGGTTTGAAGTCAACCGTCGCGGAGTTTAACTGTATAACTTTTATTTTTTAATTTGGTAACCTCCGTGGCGCAGTTGTTTAGATGCCGGCTGTGAAACGACAGACTACGGGTTCGATCCCCGCACCAAGACAAATATTTGTGTGATCCACAGCTATTTGTTTCGGGTCTGGGTGTTTTTAAGACTGAAAATTCTCTCGTAGTTTCTGATGCCCACGACACAAGACTCGATCTTAGTGTAGGGTAGCTTTGTTTTATATTAATATCTGCCCGGATGATGATTGGATCAGATATCAAAGAGGATCGGTAGAAATTGCTGGTTGTAGCATATTCAGCATATACAGCGTTAAAAGTTATGTAACGTTTCGAGTTCTGGTTGTGTTTTTTTTTTTAACAGACCATATACGTAACACTGCAGGCACCTACAAAAGAAAATACTATTGAGAGTGGTCAGGTCATATAGTCTACCACGGGCCTAGTGCAAGTTGCTGGAATTTACATATAGAATAATAGATATTCTCATAAATCGCCATGGTATGCAGATTTACTCACGATGTTTTCCTTCACCGTTTTAGTGCGTGGTGATTGACTATCAATAATCAACTTGTGTATAAAATAATAATTGATTTATTAAAAACCACGAACTAACCTAGTATTACAATTATTACATGGTAAATAACTGACGGACAAACAAATACATAAAATAATGTACATGTTTTGGTTCTGAATGAATGAATTTGAATGCAATTAGTCCAGCATCGTGTCAATCATTGATAACCATCTGGCATTGTTGTATGTTTGTAGACGAACCTGAACAAAAGTATCGAGCGACGGATATTCATTTTGGTTAAAAAATCGCAAACACTAAGTATACTTTCTACTAGATTTGAGGTTCGGTCTACGTGTTATGTATCGTATCGATATTTCTTTTCCTTTAATGTCAAGCCAAATCTAAATTTTTGACTTTATTCCATAGTACTAATATAACAGAAGCCGATAACTGCGATTTTATTTCCACATTTATCTACTTTACGCCAAGTATTAATTTACAAAGATTCTCGGCCTATTTTCCGGACAGTTTTCTATTTCCGCAAACCTTTGATGTAGTGACATCCTTGTTATTCTTTGAGGCTGTTTCATTTTGTCAAAGTCTTGATTTAAAAGTGTACACTTTTTTAACTTCACCAATTATTCCAAAAGCATTTATTAGGTTATCATAGTTGATCCAAGCTTTCTATATAACCCTGCCATCAACGTGTAAGATATTAAAGATTTACGTAGGAAGTTTAAATTGAGTAAGCATTGAAGTTTCCGGGCTTAATCGTTAGGTAAATAGATATTTGTGTGTAGACGTGTTTATTTGGGTTCAGAGTATTTAGATAATATGAATGTATTAACAACCTTGCATTCGAGATATCAAATGGGAAGATACAGTGCCAACTGTAAAAAAATGTTCTTATTGTCTCAGGAAGGGTTAAAATCCAATGTTACACTTATTTCAAAAACCCCTCGCAAAAGAACACAAACACAAATAACAGAAGGGTTAAACGCCAAGATCACAATGCTGACTCAGCGTGATTCCAAAAATTCGATGTTATAAAGGCCCGCTTTAGTTCCGTCGAGTCCGTTCTCTTGTTGACTTCAGAGATAAGACCACGGGTTCCTCGTAATGTCGGAAAGTTTAGCAGTCGGTCGAACTATACTTGGGATTACTTTCAAGCCTAAATAATAGGCTTCATCTTCTTTTGCTATTTCGTTTGATACTTTGGTATTTTCGTGGAATTTGGGACACTGCGGAATTAATATTTGAGATAGTTTTGGTAAAGTTATGGAGGGAATTCTAATTAGGTTTCTGCAGTCAGTATTTAATTAAGAAAATTACCAGTTTGAAACCTGTATTTGGGTCAATGAAAGCGTTTGCATATAAAAATTGAGTAAATATTTTATTTCGTAAATTACAGATATTTAATAATCTTACTGTATTTAGAGCCACATATGTTCATTAAAAGTTGTCTGTTTTTAATGATTTTATATTTTTAAGCCTGAACTCCTTCTAATTGTTAAGGCTTGTCCTTAGCAAGTAGACGCATCTACATAGTGCATACATACTTAACCGTCACGCCTGTGTCGGGGGTAGGCAGACTCTATGGATTGCCACTTTGCTCGATTCTGTCATATTACTTTTGCTTCATCCACGTTCATCAACGTACAGGTACATACTATGCTGCTTTACAATATATTTCTTGTACACAGGTCCAGCGATTTCAACTACAACTGCGTTATACAACTATCGGGTTCAGTGGATTATTCTTTTATGTGACCCGAAAGACCATATTACGGGTATGAAAACTTGTTTTTTTTATTAGTTATTACGGCCAGACTGATTTTTATTTATTAGACAGGTTTTTAATGTTAAGACCAGACTGAAAAAAGTCTCAAACTATCAGAATATTTGATTTATATTTGTATTTTTTAATATTGCAATTGGGTAATGTAATGTAAATCATTCTCCTTATACTCTGGTCAGTAATAAAATTCCCTAGACTGCCATTTCTCTTTCTTGTCTCTTATCTCCATCCAAAGGTTCCCTGGAAGAGATTGCCTAGTGCAATAAGGCCGCCGATTGTACTTATTTTAAATATTGTTTTTGGTAGCAGTCTTGATGTACCCTGTATGATATATGAGAGGTATGGCCTAACCACTCTCAATTGCACTCTCGATTGTAGAGGAGGCCCGTGCCCTGCAGTGGGACTTATACAATACAACAATGAGCATCTTTTTTTTCTTATTGCAATGAGTGGCGAGACGAGCATGCCGTTCGCCTGATGGTAAGCGAAACGACCGTAAACAGTGGCAAAACCAAAAAACATGAATTATAAAGCAATGATTGGCATTCCACTGCGCTCGTAATCTTGAGACATAATATGTTAAGTTTCAATAAGTCTAGCAGTTACTCTGGCTACATTATCCTTCTATCTGAAACCCAACAGTGGATTTACACTGCTGTGTGACGGGAGGAATAGACATTGCGGTGGTACCTACCCAGATGGCCTCTCACATATGAGAGATCTACCACAAGTGTATCTGAACATTTATTTAAATAAGAAGAATATTATAAGAATGTCTCATCTTCCAGGTGATCGGTACAATCATTACGTATGAACTGGTGTTGCTGCAGTTCAGCGGAAATGCTACACACCTTCAACGTCCAGCTTCTTTGGAAAACCACTAGAAAAACTTTAAGATTACATTTGTGTACTTATGTTGATTTAGTAAGAATTATATTTTAACGTAAATAAAATATTACATTCTAAAAAGCAGGGACCTATTCTTACGACCACAAATACTTTTAAGCCATATCTCTCTGAACCTCTAGTTAAACTCATTTTTATAACGAATTCTACTCTTGTTTTAAGTTATTTAATAGAATATAATATGATTCTTACACTTTTCTCTTTATTTACATGTTTACTAGAAAATCCATTTTATTGCATTGAGTGGAACTAATTCGTACTTCTACAGATATAATCTTAAATACCATAATATAAATTACCTTAAATATTAAGTGGAGAACTAAATCCCTTTAATCACATATATGCAGCTACCCTTTTTCTATGGACGGCCTCCCAAACCCGTAACCAAGAGGGTCATTCCAAAATCAATATTTTATTATGTCAATCGATTCAGCGTTTGCCAGTACTTTTGCTTTCATATGATTGAAACGTAATATAAGTCTCCTAGATATGTTGACACACGCTATATACCTATATAGACTAATTATACTCGTAGAGTTTTTGTTATAATAAAATATTAGATATACTATAAAGTTGAATATGGTTTTTGTCCTATTTTTTCTCCAAACCCAAAACCATCAAAGAAGTAATAATAACTGAAAATTCATCTTAAAGTTTTTCAATTACACTTTTAATATGTGCCAGTTACGTATTATGGTGTACAAGTTTAATTAGATCGGGTATTCACAAATGAAAACAAGCAACTAGAATAATATGTGTGTATATTTGCACAGTTCCCGACTGACTAATCGATGTAATACAAATACAAATTATGCTGATATACTTAAAACATTCCATATTTGGCTACAACAATAATTACGCCCACGGCACAAAGGTATTTTGTGATTCATTGTTGAATTAATCTAACACGTGTTCCGAAAACAAGGTATTTTTACTATAATTACTCCTAAAACTCAGAGGTGTGCCCTGGGATTCGAACCCGCGACCACCGCGAACATATTGGCATCCGCAACATCGGCCGACCTCAATTGTACTTTCTATTGTAGAGGAGGCCGGTGTCCTGCAGTGGGACGTGTATGGGCTAATACAGATTCTATTTTATTTATTTTCATATCCTCTCCCATTCACGTTCCATGATCCTAAGCTACCTATGTGTCGCAGTCGGTTTGACGCCGGCTGTGAAACGAGACGCCGCGGGTTCGATCTCCGCACCGAGAGAAATGTTTGTGCGGCCCACAAATATTACTTTCGGGTCTGGGTGTTCGTGAGACCGAAATGTCTCATAGTTCCTGATACCCACGACACAAGACTCGATCTTAGTGTGGGGTCAGGACTATGTAACTGCTAGGTGTTATTTATTTATTTAATTTACCAATATTAAACATCACATCCAGCCACTTTACATTCACAAAAAAGGGAGCATTCGGGTCACTTCATCCACTTTGAAGTGTTGCCGTCAAAGGGCTAAGTTTTGCTTCTTAGCAAATTACTTCGCTCATGTTAGTTTGTTCACAGGCCAGTGAGTAACGCTGGATGTTTGTGGTTATTATTCTGATATTCTCACTCAGACGTGACTGAAGTTAGATAGTATATTGTTTGAATAATATAGTTTGCTGGTGTAGACTGTAGACTAGTAATTCAAGACACGAATTGATTGAAATTAATAGGTAGCAGTGACGTTATTCATGCTTGTTGTAATGTTGAAATTCTAGCACCGTGGCATTTGGAAATACAAATAAAATTTAAAATAGGGTAACGTACTAATTGTTGGACACTTTAGAGTAAGAACTTGAAAAAAAATATGCAAAAAATACAATATTTCAATTTAATTTTTTAATGACTGTTTATTTGGTATTGTAATGAATGTCCTTAACAATACGTATTTTGTTATCATAGAAATCCTCCTATTAGTGTAAATAATAACATCCTCAAATTATATTAGCAATAAACATAGTCATTGGACACAAAATTGAGTCATGGGACAGCAATAAACTAGTGATTGGACAAGGCTTAATCTTAAGATTACCACAAGGTAATCTTAAGATTACCTTGTGGTACAATATATAGGTACAAACCTAGGTAGGCAATGAATGATTTAACACAAATAAACTTTAGTAAAACAATATCAGATATCATTAAAACTTTTATTTAAGTACGAAACATACAGAAAATATTCTTTTACCAACAATAAACTAGGTTTTGTTCAACAGAAATCTAATAAAATAATTAAAGCATATAATACTAAATCAATATTTCTTACTTTAATCAGTCTGAATATCACATTCAGTTACATAGAAATTATAACAAATCAAATGTTTCAAGTTGGGAAAATCTATCAATTCCGAATCAGCTAATGTTTAAAATATCTTTTAAAAATAATTATAAAATCTTTCTAATTACGAAACACAGGTGAAGAAGAACACCCAAAAGAACTTTCAGTTATTTTTATCTTTTCTGTATAAATCATATAGTAGATTAGCTTCCAAATCAACGTCCTGTTCAAGGTTTTCATCATCCAATATTTCTTCGGCCAAAGTATCACCATTGTCTTCTACATAACACTTATGACAAATAAAAAGATCAATAGCTATATCGTCAGGTACATGTTCTTGGTGTCGTTTAGGCACACATTTAACATGAAATAATAGGGAACACATATCACAAGTCAGACGATTGTTTGACTTTGTTGTCTTTGCACAAATTGAACATGCATTAGTAGCAGAAATATTTTTCTCAGTCATATTTCTCTTACTAATTTTATCATTAACCTTTTTCAATTTAATTTCTTCTCTGAGTCTCTTATTTTCTTCCTTTTTCTGCAGTTCCGTATCTTTTTTAATCTTTTGCTCTTTGAACATATTTCTGTAACTGTCAGATGTAACTGCAAAGGGCATTCTAACAGTATTTCTCTTTCCTTTCCTTTCAGGTGTTTTAGGTAGTGTTAAGTAAGTTCCGAGTAGACTGTCAGTCATTATCTTAAAAGCTGGGCTATTTTCAATATCATCATTTTCTATTTGTGGTGTTTGGTCTTTTGAAGGTGTTTGCTGATCATCATTGAGTCTCATTGATCGTGGTAAGGTACTTAATGTTCCATTCATTTCACTATCAACCATATTGCTTATTTCATCAATGGTTGTTGTGGGTAAAATAAATTGATTCAAATCTTCACTTTGTGAAGCCTGAACGGATTGAGATGCATACGTCTCTGAAATCGTCGGCGTTTGCAATGTTAAAACGCTGTACAGTTTGTGTAATAGTTGAAAATTTTCATCTCTCTCATTAACATTTTCACAAGCTCTTAGTTCTTCTATTTTTGAAGGACCCATTAAGTCAACAAAGTTTGACAATGTAATAACATTCTCTGACGCTAGTGTTTCAACGTTCTCTTGATCAACTTGTTTATTTGTAGCTAAACACTTGCTATAATCTATAGCATCCGGGTTGAATGGGAACAAACCGCAAGCTCTAAATCCATTTACTAAAGTTTTAGGTTTTACAGCTTTCTCAAGAGCAACGTTTAGAACTTTGGCGAAATTTACTTTGGTAATAACTTCATTTGGATTTTCCATTAACCACATTCGAGATGCATCTTTCCAGGCTGCTTTGACTGGTTTAAAGACTGCAACGTCTGCCGGTTGCAAAATACGAGTGGCATTAGGATACAATGCGATGATCTCAATATTCAACGCTTTGCAAAGTTTACTAACTTCATATGTCAAATGCGCTTTGTGGCTGTCAAGAAAATATATAACAGGCATAGTAACACCCATCTTCACAAAATGTGGATGAAATATATTAGCGATATACTCAAAAAAAAGTTCACTAGTCATCCAGCCATTTTCGCTGCGTCCAACGCCCCAACCTTCCGGTACGCTGTCAGCCACTTTTTGCGGAATTCTTTGATAGTTATATACCACCATCGGTGGACTGGTCTGACCATTTGCAGCAAACGTGAACATGACTGTGATAGATTCTTTCGAGTTATTAGAATCGATCGTGTATACGTTCTTAGAACCTCTGGCAGCTAAGACTTTTCCTGTTTTAGGACATAACTGGAAACCACTTTCGTCTCCATTAAAAATTCTACTAGGATCTTCTAAAACTTCTAATAGATTATTTTCTTCTAGGTATCGATGGATTTCCAAAAACCATTTCCTAATATTTGCCTCTGATACACACGCGCTAGACTGGGTAACTCCTTCGCTGGTACGAGTAGCAATAGCTGGGTGTCTTTTTAAAAAACCTCTTATCCATCCAGCACCGGGGTAATTGTCTTTAAAACTATTTGGTCTAGGATTATCTCGTAGAAATTTTTGAACGCTACTTTGAAGGTCTTCCTTTTTTAATGGAAATCCTTTCTTTCCCAATAGAATAATCCAATTTTCTAGAGTCTCTTCTTCTTTAGTTGTCAAAACAGGTGGTGGTCCAAATGAAGTTCTGTGTCCAGGATTTTTCATTTTGAAATGCAAAGTTGATTTGGGTATCCCATATTTTCTAGCTACTTCGCGCACCTTTCCCTTACCAGCCGCAACCTCCTTTATGGCTAAATTGATAAGGTCTGGATCGTGAATGACTTTCTTCTTCGTTGGAGCCATTTTTGAACTGAATCTGCAACAAACCAGTCATTGGACACTAAAATTACAGTAATTGGACAGCTGTCCAAAAACTAGTACCCAAAGTCATAGTACTACGAGAATGAAATATTAACTTTCTGGTCTCTAATCCTAAAGAATTAAGGTATATTGTACATCACAAAACTAATTTATCCGTAACACAGTTATTGGACAGCTGTCCAATTACTGATTTCCGATATTTTTAGGTTTCAATTGTTGGACATCTCAAAATAACCTAAAATACTGATTGAAATTACTGGAAATTCCTTAAAAACTATGAATGTGGTATAATCGATCTATTGCAAAACAAAAATTATGATTTTGAAAGCTATGATCGACAATATTTTGAATCAAAAAGTGTATGTACCTTATTTTTTCTATTAAATTCCGCAAGTAATACCGGCATCCAGCGACGACCGAGACGAAATATTTTTTTTCATGTTTACACTGCCATCTATGAAAAAACTACTGTTCTATTTAGTAACGCAAATGCTTTATACACACAACAATGCTATGTCGCAAGCAATCAACTAAGGCAAAATCTTATTATTTGAAGGCAAGTGTGCGCTGTCCATTGACTAGTATTGTCCATATACACAGCAAGCATTTATACTTGTAATCGAACAGTATTAACATACAATGTGAAACAAGGAGAAAACTAAATTTAATATTTTGATAACAACATGACAAAAAGGCATTCGAACGCCAAAGTATCGTTCGTTCGATCGTTGATAATCTCTAAATAGAAATACAAACGAGGAGATTCGTAAATGGAATTCTGAGTTTAAAGTTTCTTTAAATCTTCATTTTGGTCTCTGGTCAAGAGTTTGAAAATAAATAAAAAGCGCTTGGTTTCGCCATTTGTGACTTTATTGATCTTATATTTCTAAATCTGTAGAAGGAGCAGCTCGTAAGTCATAATGGATCCAATCATCTGAAAAAGAAACAGTCATGTTAAGAAGGTATTTCACGAATTTAGCATTAAATAAATAAATACACCCAACTTTCACACACATAGTCATAACTCTACACTAAGATCGAATCTCGTGTAGTCGGTATCAGAAACTAAGAGACCCAGACACCCAGACCCAAAACAAATACCTGTGGATCACACATACATATATTTGTCACGATATTGAACCCGCGGCCTCTCGTTTCACCTAGCGTCTAACTTACTGCACCACCGAGGCTGCCCATCCGTGACGAATATAATTTAAAAACAATCATTTACGTACTACTAGTATTTTTTCTCGAGTAATCCGAAATAAAATTCCAGTTATGGAGACGTCTGTATGATAAATTTGAGCCATAAGTCTTTGCATCTGAAAAACAACGATAATGTTGAGAGGGATATTAATTATCGTTCAAAAATAGAACTTAAAAAGCAGATAATTATTGTTATTTGATAGAACACAAAGAAAAATATTTGCGATATTTTAAAAACATTCACTACGATTAAAAGTTATTTAGTGATAAAAAATGCCGATTTATTTGAACAACAATATTATCGCCAAATTAAAAAAAATATGTTATTTTAATTAATGATTATGTAATATAATTTTTTTATTTTACCACCCATTTCAGTTCCTCTTTTTCTCCATTTTCCTTGCAACGTTCATCTTGTTCATATATTTTTTTACTTAGTATATTGCGATTAGTCAATCTATATATATTAAATTCTTACTTCAATACAGTAGGAGGTATTCGGAGCTGTATATAAAGCTTTTAAAGCTTCACGACTCGTAGTATGGAGGTCGGCAGCCAAGAACAAAATACATAATAGTTTAGATATAGCCGCTATAAAGGCATAAGTGGAATATACTACGAATTCCCAATCATATCTGAAAAAAAAAAATTGTTTGAATGTCCACTTTCATCGGCAATAACAGACAGTAAAAATAGGTTAACAGAAATTCCAAGTAATTGTTGGAAATGTCATTATCAGCACTTCACTAATTCTTATCTTTTTAATCGACTTGAAAAAGGAGATTAGCAATTCGATTTTGGGTACGTAAGTCTCACATCGTGTGCAAATTTCATAAGTGTATGTATGTTTGTCCACGCATTAATCAAAAAGTATAAGACAGATTTTAAATATATATTTTTGCTTTGGATTAGGTATAGTCCAACTTAGGAACAGCATAAGTTTCATCAAAATCGGTTTAAACGTTATTGAGATAAAGCAAATTTTAAAAAATGTGGATATTTGTGAACCATACTTTACCATCAAGTGAACGTTGTTAGTTGAACGTAAGTTATACCTGACTATGAAAAGAGATATAATAAAGTAATAGTAAACATAATTGCATACTTGTGTTCTTCAACGCAATCAGAGTATTCGACAAGGCTGTCTCGTGTCAATTTGCTGTAAAAACCAACAAGGGTTAATTTTAAACAATATTACCGAAAATTCTTCTGAGGTCAATGGCAGTTTCGCTAAACTCGGTGATGTGAGCTCCTAATAGCTATTTTGTAATATTTACTTCACTGGTAGTAGGTCTCTCATATGTGAGAGACCATCTGGGTAGGTACCACCGCAATGTCTATTTCTCCCGTCAAAAGGCAGTGTAAATGCACTGTTGTTTTTCGGATTGAAGGGCATTGTAGCCAGAGTAACTGGACATATTGAGACTTAACATCTTATATCTCAGGATGGCGAACGCAGTGGAGTGCCAAGCCTTGCTTTGTAATTCAAGGTGTTTGGTTTTGCTACTGTTTATGAGCGGTCGTATCGCTTACCATCAGGCGAGCGGCACGCTCGTCTCCCTATTCATTGTTATAAAAAAAATTACTTTACCAACTAATTTATTTTTCAGAAGATTATTGAGATGTTTAGCGATTCTATATACCATTAAAACTAAGCGACTGAATAACTTAATGTGTACTCACAAAAGGACATAGAACTTACCCAAATAAGAAAGAAAGGTACTACAATCCTTAATGATAAATTCAAAGTTATAAAATAAATAAATAAAAACTAACTTTAGAATGTAGTATGTATGTTGACTGATGTAGACCAGGGCGCGGAAGACAGCGTTGAGAACAAATGGACTGAACATGTCATCCAGGATCTTAGCCAGGCGGGTAAGTCGAGTGTAGTAGACTTGCAGTTCTAACCATGTGGGCTTGCTTTTGCGTGACTGTGAAAGAAGATGGTATATTAATTTAGCCAGTTGTATTATCTTTCAAAGTCTTATGCGTGATAGAAGTTGAAGGTGCGTGGAGGCCTAGTAACATGGTTGGTTGCTAAAATGTTCAAGGCGGTCGCGGTTTGATTGGTATCCGCCCATATACGTCACACTGCAGGGCATGGGCCTCCTCTACAATCAAGAATACTATTGAGAGTGGTCATATAGTCCACCATGCTGGCCTAGTGCGGATTGGCGGACTTTACATACCATAGAAATTCTGATAAATCGTTATGATATGCAGGTTTCCTCACGATGTTTTCCTTCACCTTTACACTGCGTGGTGAGTGACATGACTCCGAAAAGTCAGAGGTGTGCCTTGGAATTTAAACCGTAGACCACACTAACCAAGGCCACCACGCATTTTATAGTAATAGTAATGAGTATAATCAAACTTCTAGTCTTCAAGGATTTCCAGGCATTGACATAAAAAACATGGAAAAATTTTGCGCAGCTTAAAACGTTTGAAAGTAACAAAGGATAAAAAAAAGCATTTTATAAATTTGCTGCAGTTATATAAAGAGATAAGAGACATCATAAAGTACAATGTAAGAAGTGAAGAAGTTATGTCGTGAAAATGCTGTAAAATCCCACTTTGTTGTGGACAATACTAAAGCTTAGTCAGCTGGGTAAGACACACGTGTAATTTTACTGCGCAACTTCAAAGGTTGTATATGTGGGATTATATTCATATTTTGGTGATTATTACAGTAGTATTCGACAGCTTCAATGACGCAATTATTTCGACGTCTACTGTGAAACGAAAGACCGGGGTTTCGATCCCCGCACCGAGATACATTTTTTGAGCGTTTTGTTTCTGTTCTGGATGCTTGTGTGACCGAAGTCTCACGTAGTTCCTGATGCCAGAGGCACAAGACTTAGTTGATCTTAATGTGGGGTTAGGATTAAGTATATAACTGTTACACACACAGGTGTACAATTAAGCTTTAAATAAATAAAAATGATTGATGACGCATATTTCTGTAGCTGCATTCATTAATGTATTTATTTTACATTAGAACATCAGTTTGGTGATTTCTAGCTACTGTATTAAATTTTTTTTAAACATTTTGGCAACCAGCATTTCTTTGAAGGCCAGATTCATCAGTTCCTGATAAAGTCCCTGATAGCAATCTGGCACTCATATGTCAGATAAAATACTTTTCATTACTTTTGCAACCGAATTCCGTATTTTATCTGTCAGATGAGTACCAGATAGCTATCAGGGACTTTATCAGGCATTGGTGAAACTGGCCCTTAATATTCTATCTCTGAACAATTTATTATATCAATGACATTTTTTTTATTGCTATGAATGGCGAGACGAGCATGCCGTTCGCCTGATGGTAAGGGTTACGACCGCTCATGAACAGTAGCAAAACCAAACAACACCTTGAATTACAAAGCAATGCTTGGCATTCCACTGCGTTCGCCACCCTGAGACATAAGATGTTAAGTCTCAATATGTCCAGTAGTTACTCTGGCTACAATGCCCTTCAACCCGAAACACAACAGTGCGTTTACACTGCTGTTTGACGGGAGAAATAGACACTGCGGTGGTACCCACCCAGATGGCCTCTCACATATAAGAAACCTACCACCAGTCACATACGTTTAACACGTAATTTTACACCAAAAACTAGTTACAAATGATTACACTTACATTGTATTGCCTTTTAAATAAAATCCTATTGAAAGTTTTAAATCTTTCAGTGAGGTAGATACTTATTACAATGCCAGGGCAGGGCATGAAGTTCATCATAAAAGTTCCTTGCAACTGCAACATCTGAAAAGTTTTCAACAATCTTATCAACCATTACTTATCCATTCGAATGGAGGCCGCGTAGCGGAAAGCGCAGCGTAGGACGTCCACCCACAAGATGGTCCGACGACCCGGTAAAGGTCGCGGGACGTCGCTGGATGCAGGCTGCCTCCAACACGTCACTGTGGAAATCATTGGGGGAGGCCTATGTTCAGCAGTGGACTTCCTTTGGCTGATGGATGGATGGATTACTTATCTATCAATAATTACTTTAAAAAACGATCAATAGTCTAATTATAATTCATATCAATCTTATTATTTCTTTATTGGATTTTGCACTGACTAAGCAGCTTTCTCAGTTGTATTTTATTTTAATCAGATAAATTGTTGCAGAAATATCTCGCTCAATTTTTTCTTTAGTCACAAGAAAATATATCAAGACTGCTACCGAAAATGAAGTCGGGTGGTAGTTTTGGTGACTACAAAGACAATGCAACTAAAATTTTTGCAAAGAAACGCGACATTTCTTTTTTTTTATATATCCTCATCATAAATCCATAGTATTTAATCATTTAAAACCTTGCGTACCATGACTTCTTTAAAAATAAAAGGGCGTATACTATCATTATAGAAAAAAATATATTTACTATCCAATAACGACGATAGGAAAAAATTAACAAAAAAAACATCACGTTTTTTTCCAAAATTTTTAGTTGCAGACACAATGTCTGTAGTCACCAAAATTACCAGCCGGCTTCGTTTTTGGTAGCAATCTTGGTATACCCTGTATTTTTCATTGCTATGAATGGCGAGACGAGCGTTACATTCGCATGGGGGTAAGTGAGAAGGCCGCTCATGGAGAGTAGCAAAATCAAACAACACCGTGAATTACTAATGCTCGACACTCCACTGCGCTCGCCATCCTGAGATATAAGATATTAAGTCTCAATTTTTCCAGTAGTTGCTTTAGCTACTATGTCCTTCAAACGGAACTTAACCGTGTATTTACACTGCTGTTTAGCAGGAGAAATAGACATTGCAGTGATACCTACCCAGATGGCTTCTCAGATGTGATACTTACCATCAACAAAGTTAAGCAGTTTTCCCTGCCCTCTATTATTTTAATAAGATTAATATTTGCAAAATTATCTCTCTCATTTTCTTTCTTACCCACAAGAATCATGCTCTGCGGAAATCCACCACACACGAAATCCACCAGTGACTTCAATAAAAGGTTAGTATACCTTTGGATTTGTTTCAGTGTAAAAAAATAACTGAAAAAGTTATTACCAATATAACAAAACTGCTGAAGTAGCTATACGTGAAGTTATCGTAAAACCACGAGCTGTAGACCACAAAATATGATTTAATGTACAATCCAGAATCGTCAGGAAGAAGATAACATTTCTTCGTCAGGCTTATCGTAAATATGAGGAAGAGCAAATGTTCCCCTGAAACAGATAAAATATATAAGAAGTTTGCACGCCTCTGTGCCATAAGGGTAGGCTGAGATTATGGATTTCAACTTTGCTCTTTTTAATATCGAATAGCCAATATTTATAACATTTTTTCTCAAATAGATTCCGAATGATAGCTTAGTATATTTATATGTCGTCAAAATAAATTTCGGTAATTAAACAGCTTTTTTAGAGCTACGTGCTCATAGTGAAGAGACAGTCACCATTATCAAACACATAATACTCTTTTATTTGTTTCAATGCTTAATAATAAATACGAGTATACCTGAGACATACCTACAGCAGCACAGTGTAGAATAGTAATCACTATATTTACAACTTGTATAATCCTTCGCGGGTTTCTCGGGGGAGGTAACTTTATCTCAATAGCTTCGATTTCATTTATCGCTGTCCGCCATTTTCTACTAAGGCGTATAAAACAAATATTCCCAAAGAAATAAAAACCGAAGAATGAAAACCCGGCTGAAACAAATAAAAACATGAAATTGACATAATTCACACGCAAATTAAATGACCCCGTATTAAGTTCAGGTACGCTGTTGAAACTTGGACGCTTAGATTGATCGATGCTTTTCAGATGTGGTGTTGGCGTCGTATGCTTTCCATATGCTGGACCGCCCATAGATCGAATAATTCCATCCTTGAGGAGTTAAAAATAATCGAACAGTTGTCAACCACTGTAGAATCCATCAATATTTTGGCCATGTGGTTCGAAACACCTCCGATGATCTGCAAAAGACCATTCTACTTGGCAAAAAAGAGGGCAAGAGGGCACGTGGACGTAGACCGATTCGTTCGACGGACCTCATTGTTCAGAAAATGGATATGTCGCTGCGCAGAGTAATTAGGCTGGCACGAGACCGCGATGCTTGGCGCAAGAGGATTCTTAAAATTTCATAATGGAGGGGTACTACTAGGGATACTCAGCACTAACTCAGTGCTGATTGACGATTGGAGAAATAAGGTTCAAGAGTTTTTTAATTGGTATCAGAACATTGCATACTTGGACTCGAAATAAATATTTCAATGCAATACAAACACATGGTACGAGGATCGAACACAAAAACCCACGTTTCGCAGTTGTCTCCCAGCGAACTGCGCTACAGACTGGTGGTAGGTTTTTCGTATCTGAGAGACCGCCTGGGTAGGTATCAGTATAAATGCACTGTTGTGTTCCAGTTTGAAGGACATTGCAGCCAGAGTAACTACTGACTTATTGAGATTTAACATCTTATGCCTCAGGATGGAGAGCGCAGTAGAATGCCAAGCATTGCTTTGTAATGCGGGGTGCAGTTTGGTTTTGTTATTTTCTATGAGCGGTCGCATTGTATACACAGGCGAATGGCATGTTTGTCTTACCATTCATTGCATTAAAAGAATAACAGAAGCTGTAAAATGTAAAAAAAACATAGATTAGAGTTTTTAAAATCATATTTTACTCACTGAATTTTTGTGCGGAAAATGTATTTACGACAATGTCATATAAGATGAATATTGTAGCGCCCATTGTAAGTATTGTTATGATAATTTGGATAACAGAATATGGCGACTTCCATGTGAATCTGGAAAAAAGAAACTATTTGATATTTTATTGGCAAATATATCTTATAAATTGTAGGAGGACATTCTAGGCATCCGCAATTTGCCATTTGTATTCCTATAATAGTTTTGGAGAAAAACTACACAAACATAAATAATTAATGTATTACCGTTATAATACCTCAATAAGGCTATGTAGGTATATGGTAGGACCCTCAAATCGGACGTGGAAGCAAAGGGAAAAGTAAAAGAGAAGTAAATCCAAATACTTAGGCATTTAAACTTATTATTGCAAATATTTATTAACCATGGAGCCCGTATATTATATAAACTGTATATGTATCAGCCTAGTTCCGCTGCAGGGTAAGGACCATCGAGAGTACAATTGGGAGTGGTTAGGTCATATAGTCCACCACGCTGGCGTAGATTGGGTTCGCGGACTTTACATACCATAGAATTTCATACAAATCCCTACGATATGCTAAACCTGCATCACGATGGTTTCTTTCGCCATTATAATATGATGTATTATGTAATATAAAAATACCTAGATTTACAAGAAGTAACATATATGATGCAAACCCTGATGGTGCATTTACACGTTGGCTGAGGCTGGGCCAACGTCTACCAACTCCAAGCTATCAACTACGACAAGCCAAGAGCCAGTCGAGCCAAACGCAAAATTACACGCTTGCGTTGGTGGAGGCTGGTCGAGGTTGGCCAAACGTGTAAATGTACAATTATATTATTTAATAATAAAAAAATAGTATTTATCGTCTACAGACTTTAGCCATGCGAACGCGTGGTTGTCATGCTGTTGTTTAATTATTAGGAAAATATTTTATCACTTTAACGCATTGTTTATGTTTTCCCAATATAAAAAAATAGCATTTATTCTTGTAATTTCATAGCATTAACATGTCAAAAATAATAAAATCTGAAAAAGAAAACTGTTCCTAGATTGACCATAACGACCTATACCTAGTATTTGTAGTTGGCCTTCAAACCGAAATAAATGGATACAATTCATGGCGATAAATCCTTTAAAACAATACAACAATTAATAGCTTAGCAAGTAAAATAATATAAAAAAAATTCGTGAATGATCTAAACGATTACCTATTTTAAATACCAATGCAACTTTGCAATAAAATATTGCGTTCGATTCAATAGCTTATTCCGAACATACCAGAGTAGAAAGGAAAACGCCCAATGCCCATTCATAGTATCGGTAAAAAATATCGCTGATTCCAATACCGATACCAATTAAAATTTATTATAGCATTGTTTATGGTTTGTCCTTAAACGTGTTCCTGTTTTATCCCGGGCGAGAGATTTTTATAATATGAAGCAGATATCGTCACATTTTACATTTTGTTGTCATAGCCGAAGCCAAAAAAGTATTTTTATTTAATTTCAAGTTATTTTCTCCAAGAACTCCGGGCCTGAGTCGCAATCATGTTTATATTTATTGAAAATATATATTTTTTCCCCCAAAGTAGGTTTCATTGAAGGACACAAATCTTTGCAACGATACTAAGTTTTATAGTAAAATGTGCATTCTTCTTTATCATGTCAAAATTCATATACCTCGTGAACTGACTGGTGTTTTTTAAAATACCACTCAAAGGCAATATCCCAGCTACTCGACAAGTGAGAAGCGACAGTCGTATCGATTGGTAGAAGCCGCCGTTCAAAGGGCCTTTGTCTCGAAGGTCCTCGGTGGAAGTCCAGGCCGTTCGGGGATACATGGCTGACTGGCACAATGTTATCATTGGGTAAACATTTGGTTAGCCTGGCAAAGAATATCTGGCAGAGGTGATAGATAGGTAGAGGTAATCTACCACAATTCGCGTTTTTATCCATCCTACGGTTGTCTGGTAGAAATCGCTATAAGCCATAAGACCGCCCATTGTATTACCAAACATAACAAACCTTTAAGCTGAATATTGTAATTTAATTTGCAATAAAAACATATATTGTATTGTATATGTATGTATTACAGTAATTTGACTAAAAATACCTGTTTTGTCGCGTGCTGCTAATTTTAAAATTACTACTGGTCCAATATATCTCCTACTATATCTAATATCAAAGTTTATAGATGCGCACGCGGGGTTTGAGATGGTGAGTCCTAATCCCTTTTCGTTAATTAGGTTATGATTGCACCCTTGAGAAGCCGTAGCGAGGCGTAACCCTAAGGATTGATTTTAAAGAGTTCTATGTTTAGTCCTGGATTTCCTGTGGCTAAGAATGTTAATTGTAATGCATGCAATGTGCAGCAGCGATCAAGAACTTTATTTATTTTATCGGCTTGTAAATAAATATATTTCCAAGATTTTCATTTATTAGCTATATCAGAATGTACATTTGAAATTAAACTATTGTTTACGAATTTTATCGCGGATTTGGTTTTATTTTAATTCTTTTTTAAACCAATTCCGCGACACATTAATAATAGTTTTATTTCAATGTGTAACATTCGTATAAATCTAAGAAACTGGAATGACCATTCTCTTTTTAGAATACTCTATGGCGTTATACACCGCGTCGACATTTTGGCATTGTGCGTAAGGACGCGTCTAAACGGGAAACAGGTCGTGACAACTTGATAGATCGGCGTGTTTATTTGTATCCATCAAAAAACAAATATATTCGTCCTCACCCTTATGTAGCTCAAGTAAAAGCCTACTTTCCTTTTTGTTACTGCTCAAGCACGAATATAAAATACATTTAAACCGTGAAGAATAATATTTGTATTATTGTTCTATAAATTTTTGTACTTATACAGGGTATGTAAAGACTGCGACCGAAAATTAAGCTGGGTGGTAGTTTTAGTGACCACAAACACAATTATTAGATAAACTAAAGGTTTATTATCTGTTTTATAAATAGTATGGCCATGATATAAATTTACTCGTACATTCCATTGTCATTGCTTTACATTATCAAATAATAAATAAATAAAAAAATAACACCCAACAGTCAACATAGTCCTGACCCCACACTATGATCGAGTCTTGTGTCGTGGGTATCAGGAACTACGAGAGACTTTTCGGACTCACACAACACCCAGACCCGAAAGAAATATTTGTGGGCCGCACAAACATTTCTCTCTGTGTGGGGATCGAACCCGCGGCCTCTCATTTCACAGGCGGCGTCTAACCGCCTGTGCCACGAAGGCTGTCATCACTTCAGCAATCTGTATCAGTCCATATACATACGTCCTATATCAGGGCACGGGCCTCTCCTACAGTCGAGAGTACTATTAAGAGTTGTCAGGCCATATAGCCCACCACCACAGCTCACTGCGTGTTGGCGGACTTTACATACATATTTAAGCTTGCTAAAATAAATTAAACAACATGGCTTATATTTTTAAAATATAACATTTGTTAAGGTTCGTTTTATTCTTGTACAAGATTTTCTTTAAATGACTCGTATTTGACACTCCTCAGTTTTTAAGCCATCTCTAAGAAAATATTATGATGCGTACTTAAAACGTCATTATATTCTCATTCCGTTGTTTACGGAAATTCCTGATGTATTTCTCAGCGCGCTATTGTGAAGTAAAAATGTATTGATTCAAAAGGACTCATTTTGCTTCATCCATAATGTTGATTAATTGAGTTTTATTTCGTTGTTTTTTACTTCAGCAAAGGATTTTTCGTGTTTCATTTTGACGAAGAATCGGTGCTTGATGTAATTATTATGGTATTACAAAAACAATGTCAATTGTTCATAACTTGTGTTCATAGCGGTTGATAACTTTTTATTACTATGGTATTTTAATCTTTAATAACAAAAAAAAATCATTTCTTGGACACATCTTCACATTTTATTTTTTCTTTACTTTGTTTTCTGTGAAATTTCTGTTCAGATAGGATTCTGATTTTTACCGACTTTTTGTTACTTGGAAGATTGATCTACCTTTCTGGTTCCTTTTTTTTCAATATCATCCACATAAAATATAGATTGTATACGATCTTTTTGAATTAACGGTATTCGAAGCAAGTATTTCTGCCTACATACCTGCTTCAAAAATCACAGGAGAGGCATAAGTAATATACTAACAGGTACTAAAACTAAAACCAAAATATGTTTACCTATATGATCAAGATATATGTATATACTTTTAGAACACGAATCCATGTGTAGCAATAATTCTTATATCTCCCAACATTTTCGCTTGAAAATACCAGTTTTATTTACTGCCTGTCGCCTTCGTTCTTTAAGAAATATTTCTCTGATATATTCTTTAAACTATATGATACAAGAATATGTCTGACGAATTCGAGTAGCAGAATTTCTTTTGTAATCCAAACGTAGTGATTTTTTATTTGCTGAGGTGGAATCTTTGATATCTGTATACTGAATACAAAATAGTGTTAAGAAGTAGATAAGGTTTAAAGGCAAGAATATGAGAAGAGGTATTATAATATGAATAAAAATAAATTTGATTTGGAGATTCAATTAGAAATAAAGGAATAAAGCGGTTTCTACAATTTTTCAATTTTGAAATGGTGGATCATAAAGAATACCAAATGCGAATAAAAATATTTTTAATTCTTTAAGTCATCAATATCAAGATGTACTGAAGTGAGCCACGAATTTGATTGATAACAAAATTATTTTTAATAACTTATATAGTGATATATTTGCCTGATAGTTACACCAAATACAACCATGATTGGCGCAAGAGCACCCTTACCCTTCTCTAGGTTCAGCCTTTGTAGGTATTACGATTTTGAATGTATGTATGTATCAGCCCATATACGTCCCACTGCAGGGCACGGGCCTACTCTACAATCGGGAGTACGATTGAGAGTGGTTAGGCCATATAATCCACCACGCTGGCCTAGTGCGGGTTGGCAGACTTAAATACCATATAAATTCTTATAAATCGCTATGGTATGCAGGTTTCCTCACGATGTTTTCCTTCACCGTTTTAGTGCGTGGTGATTGACTAGCAATACACACATGACTCCGAAAAGTCAGAGGTGTGCCCTGGTATTTGAACCCGCGACCACCGTGAACATGTTGGCAGTCGCGTCTGGTCCGTTTACCAACAGGCCACCACGCACTTCAACGATTTTGAATAGTTCAGCATAATTGTATATAGCCAATGAGAGGTCCTCCCTCGTGCTAAAGCTTTCTTTAGTACCTATATTGTCACCTATTTGGTATTTAACCAGCAAAATGTAACATTTGAATTTGGAACGAAGATGTTTTTAGTTGATAAAAGTAGTAAAGATACTCGTGAATACAACGAAATGTAGGTAAAGTTAGTTCCAACAAAAAACAAATCCATAACCAGGCTAGAGATATAAAATCTTTTGTTCGTTACGAGGTTATTGCAAGTGAAAATACAGCTCACGGAGTTTCTTGTTTCCTTATAGATATAGTAGAATCGTTTTAACTACTAGAAAAAAAATATTATCGGGGATTTGGTTTTATTTCTATACATAAACCTCTTTCAATTAGCATATCCCTGTTTGATATACATTCCATTTGCATTTCACATTGCAAAAATGGATGAGTTACACGTGCAACTCAGAACTCCATGCTAATATCTCGTTAAAGTCTAAAAGCACGTGAAAGCAAATGGTAATAAACATCAGTTTGGGCGGACGAAGCCACACGCCATCGCTTTATCAAAGTCATGTTACTTTATCAAACAGTGACAAGGCGACGTATTACTGCGTCAAATGTACTATCAAATATTCATTTTATAACATTAGTAAATTATTTACGGCGGCCAATAGGTGTAGTTAACAGTAAGCCTGAAGCTAGAGCTTACATCACTGATTTTGATAAAATTAAACATGTAGTGCATGTTTGTGGGTACATTATTACATGGATATACAAAGAACAATAACAGAAACATAACACAAGAACTTGGAAATTAATTGAAAGTAGAACAGCAGCTAATAAAAAGTTTTACGGTTGGTTAGGTTCTCATGTGAGAGCCTCCTGGGTAAGTGCCAATGAAATGTATATTTCTCCCACCAAACTTGTGCATGGCTCACTTTGACCGTGCTTTGACTGATAATAATCATTCTTAATTGATACATGATGATGAGAAAATATGAGTAAGATTTGGAATACAAAAAGTAATTTCAAGCCAGTGATTTCCAGTTGCTGGATAATAATTGTGGTATAAACAATGAATGTTAACCAAATTGAGTGCCTTAAGAAATTCTAACCATAATTTTGAAATAAGCATGTATTACTTATTTTTCAAAAGCAAAAGCAAAGATTCGCATTCCATGAAATCACGGACGATGTAACAAAGTTAACAAACAGCTGAACCAAACTGCGCTTTCCTGGAAAATGGAGGTGATGTACGCTACCATGAACGCATGGGCGCCCAATTCCAATCGAAAATTTGCTTAACTGGGTATGACTACGCACCATTTTGCGCTCTAATAACTTAGACCGAACCAATTGAGGAGCTGCGGAATAGTACACGACAAGTCTTCCTAACAGGGACTGCAGTCACCTTGATATGCGTTAAGAGGGGTTTAACGCAGGTGACCCCGAAATACCATTCTGCCCTCTTCCCCAAGGCTTGCGTAATTGAGCTCCCCGCGTTAAAAAAGTAGTGTCGTGATCAAAGATTTTTTTCTAGTTACGCATTTGCTGTTGGTAGAATGTATCCTACCTGATAGTGACCAGTACATTTTGGGTTCACCTATGCATATCCGGAGACTATCAGGGTAATAAAATTTCGTGGAATAGCGAGAGATTATTTCGAGTCGGTGGATATTTCATTTTTGTTGTTTTTTTTTATTTTATAGTTTCGGGAAACTAGTAACCAGGTCACCTGATGGTAAGTAATCACTGCCACCTATGAACATCCACAACACTTGGATGTCTTGTCGGCCCAACAAATCAGGATGAGAGTGGGAAGGGAAAGGATAGAAAAAAGAAAGGGGTATTGGACATCCCATAAAAATGAAAATGTCTGTTTTTATTGTGGCACTATGAAAAATGATATACTAATATTAGTACGAGGTTTAGTAGATTTTTTATCAGCTAAAGAACTTTCTGAGACCGACAGTGGTTTATTTCTTCGAGAGCAATTTAAAGAAACTTAATTTCCGGTGACATTTGTTTTAAATCCGGTTAGAAGGATTATTTTTCTCTTAGTTTGTCGATATTCAAGAGCAGTTCAGGGTTCCTTGGTGCTTGCAAATATCTTCTATTAAAAACTAATTGTATTTTAATGCTAATTACATTTTGCTTCCAATAGGAACGGCCTGCTATCGGTCGAGATGTGTGATTATTTTTTTACTGCCATTTTCTATTGATGATATAGAGTCAATAAGCCGCACTTCCGATATATTTATTAGTCTCCATAATCATAAAAAATATAATGACGCTTTGAATACCTTTACAACGGCCACAAATAAAGGCATTAGATAAACGTTTTATTAAAGCCCCACGATTTTTATTGCATAGATAAAGTTTCAGTGAAATATCGATCTTGCTAATGTCTGGTTTAAATGTGTGGTGTATGCAGGCAATTACTGTAATAAAATCAAATCGCTGAAGCTATTAATTGTGCAGCAGATGGTCGTAGATGATTGTGCGTGGCCCTGTTATTTAGGAGTAAGTATTGGTTGCGTCTGTAATTAATATTTACTATATGTTACTCCTGGTTGTGTCCGTGTATTTAGGACAACTCAGCAATAAACTTTTGTATCAGATTTTCGTTTTAAATACCATAAATTATACCATAAAAAATTTAAATACCATAGGTCCCTATTTCCGTTATTCATGAATTAAGTTGCAATCAATGCATGTCTGACTACCGTTTTTTCGGACTATCGTCTGATAGTATCTGTCCAACGGAAATGTTAACTGTTTTCGGGTTACAAAATACCCTACATCCTTTTCTATGTCCTAAACCATATATGTGCGAAATTTCACGATCATCAGTTGAATAGTTATGGCGGGAAAACGGTACAAACAAACAAATATACTCACTTTCAGATTTATCATAACGGTAAGGACGGCATTTAAAATGAAGTTTACATAAAATTTATTATTGTATTTTGTATAGTTTATGTAAAAATATTTGTCTGTCCATTGCATGTCTCTATTTACACAGTTTATCCAGACTGCGACCGAAAACAAAGCCAGGTGGTAATTTTAGTGACTTGAAATACAACGTAGTTGCGTTGTAAATTATGCAAAAAGCGACGATTTCGTTTGTATTTTTTTCCTATCCCCGTATTTGGGTGGTAAATAAGTAGTTTTTCCTAAAATAATAAAGTAGGCCCTTTTATTTTTAAAAATACGCTATGATGTGCAAATTCTTTAATTATTATTTTTGCATAATCGATGAATTTACCACTCAAGCACGATGATATTTAAAACATCACAAAAGAAAATGCCGCGTTTTTTAGTTGCATTTTGTTTGTAGCCACTAACAGCCGTTCTCAATAATCTATCTGTCTTTAGCTTGGGATTTCATTGGATATTTCGATGCATTTTACGTTTCAGTTAAAAAATATACAAGAATATAGATATGGTGCATATGTTTATAGATAGCTAGGCAAAATAAATATATATGTCTATCTTTGTCTAATAAAGTGTAGCATTGAAACGACATAATAATGGTAGCCAGTTTAACCTCTAGTTAAAGATAAATAGGATATAGAGAACGGCCGTAAAAGCCGTTCACTATAATCAATCTGCCTTTAAATAGAGATTTAATTAGAGATTTCGATGCATTTTATGTTTCAGTTAACAAAGTAAGAGAGATATAGATATGGTGCATATGTTTATAGATAGCTGTATGTATCAGCCCATATACGTCCCACTGCAGGGCACGGGCCTACTCTACAATCGAAAGTACGATTGAGAGTGGTTAGGCCATATAGTTCACCACGCTGGCCTAATGCGGGTTGGCGGACTTACATACCATAGAAATTCTCATGAACCGCTATGGTATGCAGGTTTCCTCACGATGTTTTCCTTCACCGTTTTAGTGCGTGGTGATTGACTATCAATACACACATGACTCCGAAAAGTCAGAGGTGTGCCCTGGGATTTGAACCCGCGACCACCGTGAACATGTTGGCAGCCACGTGTGGTCCGTTCACCAACAGGCCACCACGCACTTATAGATAGCTAGGTAAGATAAATATATTCATGTCTATCTTTGTATTTTGAAGTGTAGAATTGTGTCTACATAGTAATGGTGACTATTTTAATCCCTGTAATTAAAGATAAATAGGATGTAGAGAACGGCCGTAAAAATACCACCTTTCTTACCTACCGGCTTCGTTTTCAGTCGCAGTCTGGACCCCTATCTATACCCTTTCTCAGAGTAGTCTTTGTTGCTTAATTATTGGAACTTTGGATAGTGCATTCATAATTTATCAGAATTGATATATCTTCATGTCATCGTTGGATATTTTGTAAGTATTCTTGCGTCAGGTTTGGATAAAATCGCAAAAAATAAATCTGAACTTACAAGCTAAACTGGTAAGATCACTCTTTTCTTAAAAACTGACTTTTGTATTTCGACAGACTAACCCTCCAGTAATAGTGTGTTATGACCGGATACCTTGAAAAAAGAATAGTTGGTTCTAGAGTACCGAGATACAAAACATTTATTGAACACTTTAATCGCAGATACAACATATTGCACTATAAAATTAATGCCAACAGCTTTGTCGTTCTCATTGTAAACAGTGCCGAGCATTTGTCTGCTTCATTTGTCAACTACTTTCTCTATTTCGTAAATTATATTCTATCCCGAGCCACTCGACTCCCAAACTTAATACTACGAGAAGTGATATAAATAATAAAATATATAAATAAAATCACAGACGTACATTAACCTCGCGAGAGTGCTGCCTCAAAGCTTAAACTAATAAATTTCTGGTGACAAAGTTTTATTTACAGACATGGCGGCGGTAAAGAAACGCGTGGGTAGGTACTTATTTTATTTAGTTTTTATTAATATTATTTTCGAAAAACGTTTCATAAATGTACTTCAATGGAAAATGGTATTCGTTTTTTATTTTAAAAACTTTTTAATATTAAATTTTATTTCAAATATATTATATTGCTTTAAATATTTTACCGCGATTTCGAATTGATATAAAAGCGGTTGTTTGAAGTTATAGTACACTAGTGGTCCGGCTCGGCTCCACCCGGGTGCAGATACCTTTTTTTTAAATGTTCTATCGCCTATGTTCAAAAGAGATAATGTGGGATGCCAATAGTTAAAGAATTTTTCATGTCAGTCTAGTAGTTTCGGAGTTTTTTCAATGCAAACAAACAATCAAATCATTCCTCTTTATAATATTGGCTTACAAAACAGTTCTTCTGTGGGTCGTGGTAATTGTTTTGGATTATAAAATTATTCTTTTGTACACTTAACGATAACATCACTCTTATTAGTTCTTATCATAAATTGGTGGCTCGTATATTTCTATCTTTAGAAAGAAGAAAGAAAAACGATTAATTTGTCACAGACGAAACGTACGCTATATGGATTACATAAAAGAATAATAAATAAACAAACAACAAAAAATGGTCGCGATTAATAAAAAACTGCTAATTGTTATGATGCAAACCACAACAGCTGATTTCAATGGACACCTTAAGTGACATACGGGAGTCACACCAATTACATAAAAATAATAATAATTAAAACTAAAATAAAACTTCATAATAAAACATAAAACGTATTTCTTGTGTTCCATAATATTATAAAATTTAAATTAGAAATAATAAACCCACATTTCTCGCTTGGAAATACTGGCTAGAATCCTCTACACATATCACTACATAGTATAAAACAAAGTCGTTTTCCCTCTCCCTATGTCCCTTTGTATGCTTAAATCTTTAAAACTACGCAACGGATTTTGATACAGTTTTTTTAATAGATAGAGCGATTCAAAAGGAAGGTTTATGTGTATAATACGTGCATATTATTGTAGAGAAATCTATATACACCCGGGCGAAGCTGGGCCGGGCCGCTAGTAGATAATAAATTACATGAATTTCCGAGCACGTGTTTGTTATTTATTGACTGAAAACAAATGAGCCATTCTTAGTAATCTTTTAAGGTAAATGTACGGTGTCGAAGTCAGTGATTTGCTGTGAATTTCTTGGATTATTTCGTGGTAAATTGAAGCCACATTTGGTACAGAGGAAGTAACTTAATATAAACAGACCTATATTTTGGTTATGTTGTCTTCTGTTCTCTACAAATTAATATTTAGAGAGATTGTAAGTCATGCTGTATTACAATTAAGAAAGATTTCACACAAAAATGTAAAAATTAAATAAGTTCATATATAAAGTATAACACTATCTCCTTTTCATGACGAAGAAAGAAGAAATAAATACATTTATTGACTTCTTCTTATTTTTCTACTTAATATTATTTATATTAACAACATCAGATGGTATGACAATAAATAAAGGTATCAGTTTTTCACTGAATACCTCTTTAAAACCCGGATATTATTTATTGCAAGTTTTAGTAGTGAAGTGTTTTGAATACAAAATAATAAAATCTATCGAGTACGGTAATATGTATATTGCTTGCTTATCTTAAGTATCATGGCATTTGTTACCGTCTACGCCGATATAGATGGAAATGTATTTCAAAATGTTACTAGAGGCTGGGTACGATGGTACTTACTGGTGGTAGGTCTCTCATATGTGAGAGGCCATCTGGGTGGGTACCACCGCAGTGTCTATTTCTCCCGTCAAACAGCAGTGTAAACGCACTGTTGTGTTTCGGGTTGAAGGGCATTGTAGCCAGAGTAACTACTGGACATATTGAGACTTAACATCTTATGTCTCAGAATGGCGAGCTCAGTGGAGTGCCAAGCATTGCTTTGTAATTCAAGGTGTTGTTTGGTTTTGCTACTGTTCATGAGCGGTCGTATCGCTTACCATCAGGCGAACGGCATGCTCGTCTCGCCATTCATAGCAATAAAAAAAAATTACGATTTAAATATGGTTTTGATTAATATTGGTACGAATAATCTCGTAATAAGTGCAGTAAAAATAGAAAATCCAGAAAAATATGGTAGGTCTCTTTTACTGCGTACCACCGCAATGTCTACTTCTCCTGGCCGACAGCAGTGTAAATGCACTGTTGTGTTACCGTTTGAAGGACATTGTAGCCAGAGTAACTACTGGACATATTGAGACTTAACATCTTATGTCTCAGGATGGCCAGCGCAATGAAATTTTGCTTTGCTTTGCTTTGCAAATCATGGTTATGTTTAGTTTTGCTACTGTCCATGAGCAGTCGTATCACTTACCATCAGTCGAATAGCATGCTAGTCTGACCATTCATAGCAATAAAAAATATATATGCGGGGCTGCTTTGAAACAAAAAATACTTATCAGCGCGGCGTATTCCAAGTTATCGTTAGTGATATTTCGTGCAAAATATTTTTAATGTTTTCTTTTATGTGTGTATTTTTTGCGGAAATGTTTTTTATAGTTGCATGCAAGTAGGAATTTTGAACAAGTGATTAATTTGTGTTATTTTTTGTGTTATATTTTATTACAGAACCAATGATGGAATCAGGAATGAACGGCATCAAAGATATACTCTTTCAGAAATATGACCAATTTTCTGGGTAAGCTAATTTTTGTTTTATCGTATCTTATTTTTAATCAATTGCCACACATTTCTTATACTCTAACAGCCTTATTAAAAGTCAGTTTATAAACTCTAGTTTTTTAGAATTCAAATGACGTTCGAAAGGGATATATACAAAACTATCTATGAATAAGGCCGTAGAGGCTGTATTAATAAACCCGGATTAGGGAGGGATTAACTTTAGCCCAAGGCTTTAGAATTGACTTGTTTATTTTGAATAGCTAGGTATTTACGACATTATTAATAAACACGGATGTAGTTCGGCTTAATATGGCAATCCTGTCGTATCAAATAGACCCTACCCCTTTGTCAGTAAATTCACCCCACATGCACATTTACAACACTCATCAGCGAAACGAATATCCCCCTATATAACATAGAAGAAAAAAAAAAGAAAACATGACAATCCTGTTATGGCAACCCACTGATTTTAAAAGGAAAAAGATTAATGGCAATCGAGTCAAATCTTAAGCCTTGGGCTAAAGTTAATCTTTCGCTCATCTAAGTTTATAAACTTGGACAAGGTCCTGCGAGTTTTGCAGACATTAATAAAACGTACAAAAAAAAAAATGATACCTTTATAATGATTTTGTAAGTTTAACAAATATTTTTGTTAGTATGAAGAAGGGAAATGCTAAGGCCGAACCTACATCGTAATCATAAATAAATACAAGATACCCACTGCTGAGTATATTTCCCTAATATTTCCTATCCAACGGGATTAGATGGAAGAAATGAGCATCTATAATGACCTTTTTTATTGCTTTGAATGGCGGGAAGAGCATGCCGTTCGCCTGATGGAAAGCGATACGACCGCTCATGAACAGTAGCAAAACCAAACAACATCTTGAAATACAAAGTAATGCTTGGCATTCTACTGCGCTCGCCATCCTGAGACATAAGATGTTAAGTCTCTATCTGTTCAGTAGTTACTCTGGCTTCAAAATGTTCTTCAATCCGAAACACAACAGTGCATTTAAACTGCTGTTTGACGTGAGAAATAGACATTGCGGTGGTACCCACCCAGGCGGCCTCTCACATATGAGAGATCTACCACCAGTACCACCAGTTTTCTAAAATGTTCTCTCTATTTAATATCTAGTTTATCTTAACTTTTAATTATGCTGAGGTATTTCTTTTCAGAAAGAAAATACAGAATGAAGATAAAAATGTTTTTAGCTGGAATTTGGATAACCGTAAGTAAAATTACATTTTCCATATTTACTAAAATTCTGTGCTGGTGACATCCTGGTAGGTTCGTCTGTTACATATTTATATTTTTTATATTCATATTGCTTGAAGTATATCGACATTTTTGTTTTTAATTAATTTTAAGCCATTTCAGAATTGTCGCCGGAGTTCAAGATTAAAAAAGAAGAAAATAATCACTTCTTGGTATTTCAACGGGCGATGAATTTATTGCTAATTACCGGTCAATGTTTAGGACTGAATCCTGTCACTGGAATTTTAGAGAAAAATGTTACGAAAATAAGGTAAAAATATACATAGCGAAATGTACCAGTAGAAAATCAATGCGAAAATACTACGATGATGATGAGGATTTCGCGTACCGAAAACGTAGTGACAAATTAACGTGTGCCGTCATTTATATTCCTTTAGCGGTAAGGAATAGTGCTATTCCTATGTTAAAAGTTGATTAATGAATTAATATTATTTAATTTTCTAGGTATCGTTTCCTGACATTGAAGGTCCTTTATAGCCTAATAATAGGATTGATGCAGGTGGTTGGTACTGTACTCTGCCTTTACCGACTTTTGTGTCATAGCATATCAATAACAGCTTTAGGTAAGACTCAGGAATTTATTTATCTTTCTATTATATTTATGAAGCTTGCTTTTCTCGGTTGCTTTCTGCATCGCAAGCATAAATTAATATTATATACAGAGATAGTTGCGCAACTCTACATTTTTTATTTTTCAACGTGATTTCGCCATCAGAGGGCGCGTTAGGCAAACGCGCGAGTTTTCCAATTTGTTATGTCAAAATTTCAAAATGTGTATCTTTTAATATGTCCTGTAACTTTATCCAATATCAAGTAGACATTGGTTAAATTTATATAAGTTTATAATATTAACAACATACAAAAATATTTCTTGGTTTAGTGGCACACAACCGCCATTTAACAATTCCATTTAAAGTACTTACACGATAATTTCTCGTTCTCGCCAGAACGTGGCGCTAGAATGGAAATGATTATTTTTAATATTTTTCATGTACGAAGTCGCACCCCCATGATCGCAAGCATCTCCATTGAAATGCTTAAGACGCTGATTAAGAAGCAATTACATAATCTATGCTATGCAAATAGAAACTTATTGATGAGTGTTTTTTTTAAACTGGCACGGCAAACCGGGACCTACACTGCCCCTGGTGGTAAGCTTAATACCGTCCAGACAGTGACAAATGGCATCATACGGTGGTTCAATACCATGTCAAATATTTCTTTCAGGTCTGGGTGTTTGTGAGACCGAAAAGTCTCTCGTAGTTCCTGAAAGTTTCAGGATCAGATCGAGTCTTGTATCGTGGGTTTCAGGCTGAAACCCACGTGTGTGGGGTCAGGACTGTGTATTTGACTGTTGGGTGTTGTTTATTTATTTATTACAATTATAATGGCTTATAGAGATGCTTATTCAGGCTCCGGCAAAAGGTCTACAACTTTCCAACAGTCTAGTCTTCCCAAAGTATTTCTCGAAGGAATAGTTTGTACACATAGTCTGACCTTCTATTGAAAGATAATTATAATTAGTTTTAATTTGTTCTCAGGTTTTTTCTCTTTCTACTTATGCGCTGGATGTACGACATTCATATTCCAACGTATAGCCACAAAATGGCCCAAGTTGATGAAGGAACTTCATAACTGTAACCTCGATGAGTACGTTGACCCCAAGCTCAAGTTGAAGTGTTACTCAGCATGTTTTCTGATTTTATTCTTATCTATATGTAAGTAATTTTTATTAAATAAGAAGAATTTATGGCACAGGATTCTTAAGGTTGGCTTAAGGTTTTTATTGGATTAGATTACTTTGGAGGACTTGGACTTCTGGTTTAATCTTTTTGTCTAAACCATGTTTTATTACTGAACTTTACTGTATCATCCCAAATACTTCCCACTGCAGGGCATGAGCCACCTCTACAATCGAGTGTACGATTAAAAGTGATCAGGCCATATAGTCCACCACGCTGGCCTAGAGCGGGTTGGTGGACTTACTAGCTGGACTACATACCATAGATTTTTTTACAAATCGCTATGGTGTGCAGGATTCCTCACGATGTTATCCTTCACATACATAGTGCGTGGTGACTATCAATACAAACATGACTCCGAAAATTCAGAGGTGTGCCCTGGGATTCAGTACTGCGACCACCAGATATGTTGGCTACTACGTCTGGTCCTTTTACCTACAACCCACCACTTTTTTTTAGGAACACCTTTTGATTCCAAAAAGGACACCTCAAAACCTGGGTCTAAGCCAGGGTTTAGTAGTCTGGTTGAGGCTCAATGAAGAAAATTATGTTCAATAAGTGAACATACAAATCAACGTGCACCGGGATTAGCCTCCGTGGCGCAGTTGGTTAGACGCCGGCTGTGAAACGAGAGGCCGCGGGTTCGATCCCCGAAACAAATGTTTGTGCGGCCCAAAAATATTTCTTCCGAGTCTGTGTGTTTGTGAGACCGAAAAGTCTCACGTAGTTGCTGATACCCACGACACAAGATTCGATCTTAGTGTGGGGTCAGGACTATGTATGTGACTGTTGGGTGTTATTTATTTATTTATTTATTATTATTTATTAATTAACGTTTCTTTAATTTCAGTTGAACATGCTCTGGCTCAAATAGCCAAAGTAACCGTGGTTATTGATTGTAACGACCAGATCGATGATATGGAAATATACGAAAAATACATCACAATCGCATTTCCGTGGCTATTTGAATTTAATGTTCCGTTTTCCTTGCCTTTCGGTATTTTGCTGCAGGTATGAAATCTAATCATATAAATATTAATCTTACAAACAAATAACTCACACAACAGTAAGTACCTGAACCCCTGGCAAAAGTTGGAATAAAATCAAGTGCCAAAACCAAACATTTGGCACTGTTCATAAATAATACGTATAAATAACAATAAATACACATACGTAATATAATATACACTTGCATACAATTTTAAATAATTACATAAACATCTATAATAATTTATACTTTCTACTTTTCTTTATTTCTACTTTCTTTCTTTCATATTTGGTGCTGCATTCAAAATCACTATATAGGTCCAGATATGACTATAATTTATAACTGACTATAATTTATTTCTGTTTCAGATATTAACCGTCATCTCTACATTTAGTTGGAACTATTCAGATCTCCTTATAATATGTGTCAGTATGTACCTAACATCGATATTAAATTGCATCAATAAAAAAATCGAATCATCGCATGAAAATGTAAGTAGCTTATTCAATAAATAACTAATTAATAAAATAGGCCTACATTACAATGAGAATATTTGATATCTTTTATAGTATCGTCTGTCCCTGACATTCATAAGGTGAAAATTGTAAAATTGCAAATAGAACAGAAGAATTAACCAAAACATCTGTGCTCATTTACTCATAAATAAGGCGGAATACGAATTTTATGATTGCACCATGAAGGTGAAAAGGTGGACTAATAAAGATCCTAAGTTGTCGCTAGATGCAGGGCAACTACATGAGGTCTAAAGCCTTAAAAAAAAGCCAAGATATCCTAGGACATTTATCACCTAGATATTCTAGTTTTAAGTAAATATCCTACGACAATGGTTGAATTGTTTATAGGTATACCTGCCCCCATCTTTCTGGCGCTGTCTTCGCGAAGATTACAATCGGGCTACTCGTCTGGTCCGCTCATTCGATGACGTCATCAGCAGCGTCGTGTTTATTTCTTTCGCCAACAATCTGTTTTTTATATGCCTACAACTGTTCTACTGTTTGGCGTAAGTATTAAGAAGGCCCAGTATTCGAAAAACAATGAATTAATCAACAAAAATAACTGACAGAAAAAAATAACAGGATGTAGCAAAAATAATTAATTAATGAGACTGATGAAAAATAGCGCAAAACAGTAATTAGTAAAAATAGTTGGGCGAGGTGAGTCAAGAGTGTATATTGGATTGAAAATAAATTTTGAGTTTGTATGACGAGATTTATTATAGACAAGAAAGGAAAATAGAGTGCCTCGGTGGCGTAGATATACTATCACACGGTTACAACGCTAAGGTCTCGGGTTCGAATCCCAGGTAGTGCAAAGTAACATTGTATTTTTCTATTCATCACCAGCCTATAGTCAGAAATTGGTGCCCGATATAGCCATAGGCTCGCCTCACATCGTGCGACAGAACACCCAGTGCGAAACATGTGTGTCCTTATTGGTACCAGATAAAACTCTGCCCACCTTTCTGTGAAAAAGGCGTGTATTTATGTATGCATATAAAGGAAAATAGGTATATTTAAAACTATAATGCTGTTTAATAATTAACCACTTCAAACATACGCATTATTTTGCGTTGCACCTCAGGCATAGCTTGGTTGGTTTTAGGCCGTATTCGAATATAATGAAATATATATTGAATCGTCTTTTTTTTTTTATTGCTATGAATGGCGAGACGAGCATGCCGTTCGCCTGATGGTAAGCGATACGACCGCTCATGAACAGTAGCAAAACCAAACAACACCTTGAATTACAAAACAATCCTTGGCATTCCACTGCGCTCGCCACCCTGAGACATAAGATGTTAAGTCTCAATATGTCCAGTAGTTACTCTGGCTACAATGTCCTTCAACCCGAAACACAACAGTGCGTTTACACTGCTGTTTGACGGGAGAAATAGACACTGCGGTGGTACCCACCCAGATGGCCTCTCACATATGAGAGACCTACCACCAGTAAAACATATTCCCAATATTAACATGCATTATTTAATTTTCAGCGACGGGTTGAGAGTCAGTCAACGATATCTGATGGAAACGTGTCCGCACTATCCTAGTGGGTTTGTATATTTTGTTAATTTGTTAGTAATTAGTATACTTGTTAATGAGAAATGACCTGACAATGTTTGGTGCTGTAGTTCGGAGGGTACGGATAGATGTTCGTCTGTGCAAACAGCTTACTTTGGAAACCTTTGTAGGTGGCCCATATTTAAAAGCTGCCACACACGTAGCGATATAACTGTCTGGTTTGCGCAAATATAATTTATGTCAAAGAGAGCGTTCTGAATTGAAGATTGCGCAGTTACTTACCTGCACACGTTCAAGTATACTGGTGCAAACTCAGACTTGCTAAGCTATATCGTTACGTGTGTGGCGACCATAAGAGTCGTTAGAAGAAGGTCTATTCTAACATCTTGCTTTGGAAACCTTTGGGGTTGGCCCGTATTTAAAAGGTATGTAAATAGCTCAAAACTCTAAGAGCTTTTAAACTAATAACTCAACTGTCTATATCCTTGTTAACCATTTGCGTTTATGCTTCCATAACGTCTAAGTAATATATTCTGTAGTCAATTTCATCGATCACTCACTAACAGATATTAGTTTGTACCATCTAGAATTTATAAAAATACGAATAAAATAATCCACAAAATATAATCTGGAATAAATATCTAAAGTCGATAATATTTCTTCGACTATCGTATCTAAGTTGACAACCTATCTTATATTAAAGTCCGAAAATACTTGCTGAGTCAGTTTAATGATAAATTTCAACCCCAGAGGACACTTTCAACTCATTAACGTCAATACACAAAAACGTATCAGTTGCAATAGTCGTTTAAAAATTTCAATGACCTTCAAAATTGCAGACTGGAACGTCAGGTCATTGCTCCGCAACATCTGTGACGATATAGACGTTTTATTATTCCGATGTATCTTTCTGAATCAGTGAAGTGTTCGTTTGTCAAGTTGCTCATCCAAACAATCTTTGCTGAGTATATTTCCATTCCGCTCCCTTTGAATGCTCATTCACCTTAGATAGATTGTCATCTGAACGAAAATAAATAGGAATTTTACAAAAATTTTGCTTAGTAGAAGGGAATCTTATCTCCTTGTTTTCTCAAGGATTGCACCTTCGATTTGTTTCATACAATAGGAGTTCATTATTGGTGGAAATATTTTTTAATGAATGGCTAAATATCACACTTTCAATATTTAAAATGATTCAAGTCTCTATTATACCCCCGATAACATGTTTAGAAAATAATGAAAAAAAATAAAAATGTCTTATCCTGTATTAGTAACGAGACATACTTTAGTTAGTTAACAACATTACTCTTGAAATTTCTTCCAGTACTAAGTTCAGTAGAGGACATAATTTAATTAATAAAGATATTTATCACGTTGATAATTCACATGATAGGCAGAAAATAGTTAATATTATCTTTTCTTGTAGCCCATTCGTAGGATACGAGCATGTGGTGTACCTGGTAGTTTCTCTATCATACTTATTTGGAAGATCCCTCGCAGTGTCTTTGTTTGCTGCTAGTGTGCATTCAGCATCGTTGGCGCCGGCACCGGCTTTGTACAACCTATCTCCTGCTATGTATTGTACTGAGGTTGGTATGAAATAAACTATCTTTTACTGACTTACTAATATAATTTCCTACAAGTGATACTGCCCCAACTTTAGTTCGTTTTCGTTTATCCATCCCATGGTTGTCTGGCAGAAATTACTTTAAGCAATTAGACTGCCATTTGTGCATAAATTTTTGAATGAAATGCTGCCTACTTTTATGTATATGTGTTGTGAATAAAGTGTGTAGTAAAAGGTCGACATGTACAATACTTTTTTATATCCTATTAAAAAACTTTTGACAAATGTTTAAATATCTTCAATTATGTTCCTGTAAAATATTTATGTTCTTCTAATCATATCACTTAAGGTGACTATTATTATTGTTGTAGGTTCCTTGCAATTACATGTATAATTTTATATATGTTAACGGCAATGTAAGTAATCCGTCCTTGTATACAATTCCTAAAAGAGATAGGAAATGTATGATTATATTTTTTACAATATCCACCTTGCTGTCAGGCATTTTAATTGTCAGTTTACTAGCATTTTTTTTTAAATTTATTGTTTAATTCAGAAATACATAATTAATTACAATATAGCTGCTAAGAAACCACAGAGATTTATACTAGAGCTAACAAGAGTTTACAACAGCAACAATACGACAGTAAAATTTACTTTATAATATCTAATAGCACTTCACAAATACATGGTAGGTAATTCCAAATTCAGTAGACATTGCAGATACATTAAACAAAATAAAATTATTGATTGTTAATAAAGAACGCTTTCAATTTATATTTAATATTAGAATGGGTGTAATTTTATTAGCTAAGTCGGTAGGCATATCATTAATAAATAATTTATATTATACACTAAAGTATTTTTTTTATATATTTCCTAGCATCACCTTGGAATTGTTTGCAATTCTAGGAAACATTAATTTGTATTACAAAATCGTCAAATCTTCAAAACGCTCAGACTTATATACATTTTCTAGTTCTCGGAGTTGTAAATATACATCTCGGGTAACATATAAAAACAAAGCTTGAAACATAAGCATCACGGAAATTGTGATTGCTCCAAATAATCTTAAAATTATATATGTGTAATAAATTGGTATTTTCTTGCAGGTTCAAAGATTCATCGACCAAGTTCACGGCGATACAATTGCTCTCAGCGGTCTTCAATTCTTTTACGTTACCAGAGAACTTGTGCTGTCTGTAAGTAATAATTAATGACCCAACTTGCAGTTGAAAAAGAATATTCTATTCTTGAATTAATAACACATAATATGTTGCATATATGATTTATACTGGTAGTCGGTCTCTCAGATGTGAGAGGCCGCCTGAGTAGGTACCACTGCAATATCTATCTCTCCCACCCAACAGCAATGCACTGTTGTGTTCTGGTTTAAAGGACATTGTAGCCAGAGTAACTTCTGGACATATAGACCCTTAACATCTTTTGTCGTAGGATGGTGAACGCAGTGGAGTGCCAAGCATTGCTTTGAAATTCATGTTGTTTGGTTTTCTACTGCCCATGAGCGGTCGTATCGACATTCACAGAAACTATAATAATAAAAAATAATTTTCATCACGTGATATGATAGTAGAAGAACCGTCACAGCAGGCCGGCATTATTGTATCGAATGGCATGGGAACATCGTTTGATACCATTCGATATGGTCTTGATGAAATTTCCACTTACCATCAGATGCAATGCAGTCACTATGAGGCTATAGATTAAAAAAAGAATTCACAACATTTCGACGCAATGCAGATTGTTATTTTTGATACATTTATGCTACAGTCAACACAATGTTCCGAATCTTTAGTAAAACGTGTCATGTGTTGTGAATATCAAATCAGTGGGGGTTATTTCAGTCCCTCACCACTCAGAGCCAAAATAATTCATTATTGCATATAATCTCCTTTCCGGGTTAATTTTATTGCTTTTCAATGTGTTAAAAAGACTGTCACTGCCATGTTTTATGCATAATTAATGTCCAGTTTATTGTCAGAATCACATGGTCCGAACGCTTGTCTCCATGCATTCTCTAAAATAGATTGTAGATAAAATAATTATTTATATATGGCCTCGTTAATCGACGGTTTTTAAAGTTGTAAGTGCGTGGTGGCCTGTTGGTAAACGGACTAGATGCGGCTGCCAAAATGTTCACGGTGGTTGCGGGTTCGAGTCCCAGAGCACACCTCACTTTTCAGTATCACGTTTGATACCCAATCACCACGCACTATTGCGGCAATGGAAAACATTTGAAGGAAACCTACATACCATAGCGACATATAAGATTTTTTATGATACGTAAATTACGCCAACCCGCAATAGGCCAGCGTGGCAGACTATATGGCCCAACCACTCTCAATGCTACTCTCCATTGTAGAGGAGACTGAAGACTGAAGACTCAAACTGAATTCAAAAGTCGTTGGAAAGGCAGAAAACATTCGATAATTAAAATAGGTTTATAAACTGTTTATGAATAGGCCTTTAATATTTACGTCAAGCACAAACACTCCACGGTAATGTCATTTGTAGCGTATTTATCGAAATGTCAATTATTAGTAAGAAAAATTCATCGCACGTTCGAGAGAGTCGTTTGCGCGCAGGCTCTTTTACTTTTACGATGGTATTAGACATAATTTATTTTAGTTTTACAACAATTATTTCTAGTGCATATACAGTATATTTTATATTTTTGCTGTATATAGATTCTCATAAACAATCTTTGCACGTTTTTAAGTGATGGTCAATAAAGGGAAGTTATTGTACTTTTAAAATTCATAAACATAAATACCCTCAAAAATCCCACATTTACATCATATTCATAAGAACTAAACAAAGTTTTCAAATGCCGTTAATATTATTAGCTGACTTAAAAACGTTATTCATAGACGTCAAACATTACTAATCAGCTATTTAACTTTATAATGGCCGAGGCTCTTGTTTAAGCAAATTTTCAGAAGAAAAATGGCGGATGTATGTGAGCTGGGCGTTTGATATTACTTTCAAGTGAATGAAATCACTTTTTTACTGTGGAGTGGCAATATTGGCTAAAATTGTAGAAAAAACATTATGAATAACAAAGCATAATGAAGGTTTTATCTCCTCTTGACATGATTTCACTAATTTACGTTTATATGGTTGATAGATATGATAGAGATGACATTACTACCATTCATATGCTGCCGTAGTTATTTTAACTCCAAGATGTAATAGCGACGATCCTATAGCCAACAGGAGACAAATTGCATTAATTGGAAAGTTATGGACTCATGAACAGTAGCAAAACCAAATAACACCTGGAATTACAAAGCAATACTTGGAATTCCACTGCGCTCGCCATCCCGACACCTAAGATGTTAAATCTCATTATGTGCAGTAGTTACTCTGGCTACAAAAGCCTTCAATCAGAATCGCAACAGTGTATTTAAACTGCTGTTTAGCGGGAAAAATATACATTACTCTCTCGTCAAAAACAGCCTGTTTTTGTTGCTGACTGTTATGTTATTTTACTTTCAGGTAGCCGGAACCATAGTGACATATGAGTTGGTGTTACTACAATTTAGCAATGAGGATACCTCCTAAGAAGCAGGCAATCGCTTACCAAATCTGATTTAAGTTTTCTCATTAACCTACCGACTAAAGGAAGTGTGTGACTTGAATATAAATTGATCTAGGCTAATTATAAAACGAATGAAGCTTAAAATAAAGAGATTAGCATTTAGGCGTACTTACTTCTAATTTTATATTCTCTCGGCGTCATTCATAGATAGTTTAAAGGCGCATTTTAATTGTTAGATTGTTTTGTCTTCTTCTCTCAAACTACATTCAAAAGTCGTTCGAAGGAGACAAAACATTCGATAGCTAAAATAGGTGTTAAAATTGTCTATGAATAGGACCGTAGTAATAATTTGAAATACAACAGTACCTTATTCGCTGAAGTTGACTTGAGGTCGTGGGTTCAAATCAATGTTTATGCGGCCGACAAATATCTGTTGAAGGTTTAAAAATTGTGTTGGTTATAGGGCAGGGTGGCCTGTAGGTAAACGGACATGACGCGGCTGCCATGGTGGTCGCGGGTTCAAATCCCAGGGCATACCGCTGACATTTCAGCGTCATGTGTGTATTGATAAATAATCAATTACCACGTACTATAACGGTAAAGGTAAACATGGTACGGACACCTTGATACCCTAGCGATTTGTGAGAATTTCTATGGTATGTAAAGTCCTCCAACCCGCACTATGCTAGAGTGGTGGACTATATAGCCTAACCTTTCTCAATCGTTTCCTCGATTGTAACGGAGCCTCGTGCTCTGCAGTAGTACGAATGTGGGCTGATACAGTATTGTTTCTGATGCCTAAACCATAGGATTTTTATTTTACTATGGACTCAGGATAACGAAGTATTTGAATGCATTTTCCTTCAAAAATAATTTAAGTTTCAGAAGTTATGGCTCCAGATAAAATAAACCAATATCATAAATTGTTTTTGTATTCTGATAAATATGTAGTATAATGTGCACGGAAAATAAATATGGATTTTATGTTAGTTCTAAGATGGATTTTGATTTATATTAATATTTGTAACGGTAAGAAATATTGTTTTATATTTTTAAGGAAGAATTTGATAAATCTTTTTAAAATTATTCTTAAGAAGCACCTTTATAATTATAATAATATATAATTTAGTTTAATGTAAGGAACAGTTAGGTATTGACATTGAATAAATTAATGGTTTATTATACATACAAAAAGTTTTACTACATAATTTATTTCTAAAAAGGGTGTAGGGTATGCCAATGAATACTCTGCCTGGTAGACATTTGCGCTTACCATCAAGTGCAGTGTGGTCACTATGCAAGACCAGAATTAAAAAAAAAAAACAAATTTAGTCCTCAGTAAAACATAATCAAGGTTAAAATATTTATCACAAGTATATTTTAAAACCTTTAAATAACCCTCAAATTAAAATACACTGAAATAAAAGTATTATTTACGGATTTTATCGCGGAATTGGTTTAATTTTTACATTTTTATCGTCCCGACGTTTCGATCACTTTAAAGTTTTCATGGTCACGGGGCGGACAATATAATAATAATAAAATACACTGAAATTTAAAGTCAGCAATTCAATCTCAGAAAATAATTGTTTCTAATCTTTATTTATATTATTTGCATTCCTGTCTTTATTCCTTCATTCAAACCCATAAAATAATTCCCATAATCGTTATTTTCATCATTATTTAAAATAGCATTCCTCTCTGCTTTTATCATATACTAGAAGCGAAGTTCGCTCCACAACTGACAATGGGTGGCCAAGATCCGTGCAACTACGTGTGCTACGACCTGCCTGCTGTCGACACGGACCCCGTCTGCATGATGTTCAGTCGATACAAGAAGGGCTACCAGTTCTATGTGAACGAGTGTCAAGCGCGCCGAGCTATCTGTAGGGAGAATTTGTGTGAGTATAAATAGTAGAAATTTACCATTATGATTCTGGGCTATAAAAAGTCTCCCAAGAATTTGTACAGCGTCGTATTTGAATCTCATACAGATTCAAATACGCAGCTGTGCAAATCTTTGTTGAGGGCTGGATTTGTGGAAATTTAGCCATCATGTGATGGATGAATCTTAAATTTAGTATTTTAGGACTCATTGATCTGCTGCAATCCAGGCAAAGATTATCAGATTTTTTTCTCTAAAATGTGTCACAAATGCACATAACATTGCATATAAAAGAGCATGAAGAAAAATCTCTGCCCTGCAAGGGGTTGGCAGAACTTTTCCACGTTACCAACGTTAAAAAAGGAGAGAACTTAAGATGCTTTGATTAAAATAGGTCCAAAATACACGATATAACCTAATTGGATAAAGCATTAAAAATCCACTCATGTTCAAAATATTTCGCCAATTCAGCGTCTCACTGTCCCTCGTCTCGCGAAATTTCGTCAAGTAAGAAAAAAATGATATAATTGAATCTCATTCCCATTGGCCCAGCGGCTACTTAAATAATCGCTGAGTTTGTTAATATTTGATGGCCCTTCAAACAGGATTGTTAGGCGAACAGCTCCAGCAATTAATTTTTTAAGTGTCCTAAGAATCTTGAGTAGCGTCTTCGCTTAAATAATGTAGAATTTGAGTAGATTTAGAGGCCTGGAGTCTGGAGTTAATTTGTTATTTAAAGAAATTTATAATATAAATTTCAATTTTAATTTTATAAGGCACTGGCGTATAATGAGCAAACGAATAACTTGATGGAAAATGAATATATCCATAAACATTGAGTATTACTCTCTAGTAATACTGAAGAGTGTCCTAAGGTATTTCTGACTTTTTAGGAAGCAATAAGGATTAAATGTATAGGGGGTATGGGTTTTAAAGCTATCTGCAATTTCACTTATTTAACCCTCGATATTTGAAAAAAGTCAATAGAACAGAACTGATATATAGAGATATCAATTCTGTTAAGTAAAGTAGAAGACTATACACCTTCATTTGTACTATCTCATTCATATTGAAGGATTTTTATAAAATCAGTTTTGAGGCTGAAGAGACAAATGTAAATACATTTTACTGTGATCATAATATTTTATGCTACATCTTATTCTAAACTAATACAGTACACAACACGGCTTACAAAATAGGATTACAAAATTCGATATCCAAAACAGTAATATTTTGTTTCAGTGTTACACCTGGTCCATCCCAGCAGATGTATGAAAACGAATCTATTTTTCATGCCAGTGACGTAATTAACCATGGCATGGAGCCTGGTTTCGTCGCCAGATCACACGCATCCCCTGGGCGAAGCCGCGGTCATTCCATGTTTACTAAATTCCATTTGAACCCTTTGGGAAATTGTTTTAATGTTCCGTTTTGTGTAGTATGATTTTAAAAATTAAATTATTTTTCATAATCATAGTTAGAAGCATGTGATGTAAATGGTACAAAAACTGCGTGAGACTTCGGCAATTTTATAATTTCAACTAACTTTTGCCATTTTAAAATTTTAAAAATAAATAAAGTTATTTTCATCATTCAATCGGCCCATAAAGTCAGTAAGTTTATTTAAAGATAGCAAAAATATGGATCTAATAAAAGTATATTGTTTAGTGTTATTTTAAAGCCAGCATAATTTAACTCTACTTCACAAAGAATATCGTAAAATCTGAGTACAAAAAAAAAGTGTACAATGACATCTACATATATTTTTAATGCTGTTGGTTGAATTATGTTCAAATGAGTTTACATAATTCCGGCGAAATATTAAGCAAAAGATGTTTTGTCACCAAAAAATCGCACCATTATCTTCAAAAAATCCTTAAACTTATTCCGCTAAACAAACAACGGAATTCGAGCTTTATCTGTGCCTTTAATGCTGTCTTGCCAAATTTATATCAGGCGGGCTGAGATAAAAACCCGTTTTTGTAACCTCGCCACGTTTCCTAAGGGTTACGATGCGTCATCTCGGTACGTGCCTCAAACGAGACTTAATTGCGACCTTGAAGATAAACAGACTAATTAAATAACGTCATTTTTGTATTTTTTTTTTGTTGTAAATTGTTTTTAGTAGTTGTTTCGAAGGTTTCATTGGTAGAAGTTACTTTAATTTGTGTTTCTCATTGCATAGGACCAGCAAACAAGCAATCAGGTCCCCTGATGGTAAGTGATCTCTCCGCTCATGACTTTCCACACTGCTCGGATGTATTGTCAGCCCATCAAAGCGGGAGTGGAGAGGGAAGGAAAAAGGAAGGGAAGAGACCGATTGGAACGTAAAAGCAAAATTTTTACTTTACGTCGATCTTCTGTGAGACAGTGGTGCCCATCCCGGACGAGCCTGCCCATTCATGAATGACCACAGCATGGCTCTACCACTGAGTAAATTACCAATATAACAGCAAAAGTAACATTCGACATCAAAGCAAAAATGTTAAAATAACTTGAAAATCGGAAAAACAAAGGAAAGGTAAAAGCCAGAAAAAACCTTTACGGAAAATAAGAGACACCGAATGTGTCGACAAATTTAATTTTCATTTAATTATCGCCAGTAATAGCCTTGGCTTCGTGTTTGACAAAAAAGCAAAATGTGTTCATTAAATCCCTTTATTTTTATAAGTCCTTTAATATTCTGCTCGGGTCGGACCCTTTGAAAAGCGTTAAAATTGCAAAGGATATGAGAGAAGTAATACGCGTTATGTATATACTATTTTCTTTGGCAATAGGGCAAGTTCACATGATCGCGCGCCACCAGAGCCGCGCGTTGCCGCACGGTTATGTGAACGATACGTATTGTTTAGTTTGATCTTGTATCTTAGCCTAAAGCTAGTAAATCATTATCTACCCATAACGGCTGCTCATATCGACCAATTACTAAACATCACATGTGCCTTACAATGTTTCAAAAGTATAAAAAAAAGAAACAAAGGGAGTTGAAAAGGAGTGTTGAACAAACAGCTTCCATTTTGAGATAAGAAAAGCAATTAGTAAAGTTGCTGGGCCATCTCGCGTGGCGTGACGAATGCTCAAGGGGCCGAGGTGGGAACGTGCTCTCAATATTTAAGCATTTTTATACTGACATGGATAACCTAAACGGATTTTCGAAATACTTGTCTCTGGGGATTTATAATGTTAAAAGTATTAATTACAAGACTGTAACTTAAATTTTAATAAATATTGCACTATATTAATTGTTTCCATTAGAATATTTTGGTTCGAAAAATGCGTACATAAGCTTGTTGAACTTAATTTTACGTAATTTTTAGTTACCGAGTAGTTTTAATAGGACACCTATATTATTATAATTCCAGCTTTCGTTTGAATTAGAAAATACTACTAGGACTACGATTGAGCTGCAAATTCATTTCGATCGTTTGTTTGCTTCAGCCACAGAAGTCCACTGCTGAAAATAGGCCTCCCAATGATCTCCACATTGACCTGTTGGAAATTTATTTGGTCGTTTACATCACCAATTTCTAGGGCTCATGTCAGTAATGTCTGATTTAGTAAGCTGAAATATAAAGCACATTCAAAATATAATTCATGCTTTAACAACGGTATCTGAAGCAGTTTTAATCGTTATTAATTGCAAATAAAGAGCATTCAGTACATTTTTCGTGAATGAATTAGTATGCATACATTACATATCTATGTTAACATATATTTTTTTATTGCATATTTCCGCCAAACGAGCAAACAGGTCACCTAATTGTAAGTGATATCTGCCGCCCATGAAGCTCCAAAACGATTGGATCATGAATGTGTTGCCGGCCCATCGAATTGGGATAACAGCGGGAGGAAAATAAGATGGACGACAATCTCACTCACCGAACGAAACGTGATAAGCCAATTTGTCCCTTTACGTCGATTTGCTGTAAATGATAAACTTGCCCATTTAATCTGACTAAAGACTGACATCAGCGTGGCTCTTCCACATCCAATACTTCAGATCACTCCTAACTAAACGATTGTACCAACCCTCCTACCTATTAGTAAGTAATCTGTTTCACCATCTGGAGAGGCTTAAGGATATTCATCACTCACATTAATTGACGGAAACCAAAGCCTCGTACAGCAAATTGACTAATTACAAAGCCGACGTTCCATCCCGATGTTAGTTTGATCACGTTTCTCGTAATCAAATATGGCTCATTATGCTCTCGTCACGTCTTGGAAAACGAGCAACCGAAATTCGATTTGGATGACATTGTTTGCTCATGGCAAGTTTGTAGTTTAATTTAATATGTGTTATGACTAATGAAGACTAATGAAGTGCGTGGTGGCCTGTTAGTAACGGGCCAGATGCGACTATCAATATGTTCACGGTGGTCGCGGGTTCGAATCCCAGGGCACACCTCTAACTTTTCGGAGTCATGTGCGTATTAATAGTCAACACACATTAAAACGATGAAGCAACACATTGTGAAGAAACAATATATGAATTTCTATAGCATGTAAAGTCCGTCGACCCGCACTAGGCCAACGTGGTGGACTACGAGTATATGGCCTAACCACTCTTAATCGTAGTCTCGAATGTAGAGGACGCCCATGCCCTGCAATGGGACAATGGGTTGATATAGTACGACTTGTTAGTGATGTGATTATTAGCTTGTATGTTGAAGATACTGTACTAATAGGTTGGCTTGTTCTGGTACAATTATTTTAAAGAAAACTGAAGAGAGGTTGGTGTTGTTTCGTTCGGTAAATGAGATTGCTGAAGGCTGAATGTGTAGTGGCTTTATTCGTATTTACCCCGATAGCGAACACATGGGGTGTTGATGCTATAAAATCTTTGATCCTTTTTGTTACGTGTATAAACGATTAAGAGCAAACTTTCAATTGCGTCGATCGTTATGAAATAACTCTCTCGGAGGATATTCTATCCATATTGCATTCAACTCTGATCTAGGATAAACTATATTACACATTATAAACTTGCTGCTATTGGCATAATGAACATGAGCTGTTAACCTCGATTGCCGTTTACTTAAGAAAAGTTGCACATATTAACCTTGATATCTTCCTCCGTTTTACAAGTCCGGTAATATTTTAACTTTGACACTATAGAAATAATCTTATACATAAGTATTCAGCAACCAGCGTCATTAGAAAGCCCTTGACTTGAAGAAGCTTTCAAGATAACATATTCGTAAGACGACCTCGAGCACTCAAAGTGAGGAATATCAGAGTAATCTTCTACACTAAGCAGGGAGCATCCTTCGGATCTTACAACTCTTTGAAGACGTCTTGTTAATGTATGAAGACTATTGGATGTGGTAGTTTTAATTTATTTCTATACTTTTCTTTATTTTTTTAAATGACATATTTCTTCCTTGTTTGCCTTCATTGCATGTTTTTTTATGCCCAGCTGCCTAACCGCCTTGAACCTTATAGAAAAATTAAGTAGTCCAGTCACTCTTCTGGCTATAATTTACTATACAATAAACTGAAGTTTATATAAGGTGTTTCTGTATCAGCTTATATACGTCCCACAGCAAGGCACGGGCCTACTATACAATCGACAGTACGATTAAGAGTGGTTAGGCCATATAGTCCACCACGCTGGCTATATAAGGTTATATAAGGTGTACTAACTTAATATTCGTTTTAAGTTTTCCTCAGGTGGTTTTATCTCATCTTTGAGCACAGCTTTCGTTTACATACGATATAATGTAATGTATAATATAGTAGGAAGCTGAAATGGTTGTCTATCCGTCTTTCACGGAATGCTTATATCTTGTCACTCTTGCACAGTATACTTTTTAATCTTGCAGCTCCCTAATACCTTAAAAATGAAAAAATCGCTCCAAGCGATAAGACCGCCACGTGTAATACCATTAACCTGTTTTATTTGTTTTCGTATTATGCTTTACTTTTATGTATTGGTTTACAATAAAAAAGTATTGCATAATGTAGAACAGCACTTGCCTTATCTACCTAAGGAACCACTCATCTACCGTCCCACTCTTTAATCTATTTCTCATTCAATCAGTGACCATGCTGTGTTCACATTATATCTTGTTACCAAGTACCCACTCCAAAATTCAATTTGTATCCTACATCTGCATATTAAGCATTGCAACTGCGGCTTCTAGCGAATGGAATAGGGAGATTCCGTCCAGCTCAAGTGATAGGGCGTCCTCGATCAGGGTACGACGTTGATGTACATTCTGCGCTATTTTCGCAAGGCTAGCTTTCAATATTCTTGGAATAGGTGTTTTTCACAATTTTAAAGTTGGAGTTTCGCATTTCGTTGTGTTTTGTACACTGTTTTTTTTATGATTTCCTAATTTAATTGAATATTGATTGTTATTACTTATCGGTATGATTGTCAGGATAGTAATTTATATTTTACATTAAGTTTGTAAGTTAAAATCATTGCCCCATTTCTTCCTATATATATGTTTTGGAACTTTTTAATTCTCATCCCCTTTACAATGAAGAGTATGCATCTCAAAAAAAGAAAACAAAAAAAAAATACATTGACTTTCTTTAAATGCTGAACTCGGTTAAAATAAAACATAGCCAAGAAACTTACTTTATAAAAAATACGTTATTTTGTAATAATGACAATATATTTTCTATACACAGTTCACATCAGTTTTGCTTTTATGTGACATAAAATTCGACTCCTCACACAAGTTCATAGTCAAGGCTAACCCTGTCCCATCTAATTCGAGAGTAAACAAAACTTACAGAAAGAATATCCATAAGTGTTTTTCTGTAGACGGAAAAATAAATTATGTTTTACTATTTTTCTAAGTGTCTGTAGGTAGGTGACTAAAAAGTAGAAATATGCAGGACAAAAATGAGCACTATGCTAGTACGCTATTTTGTGAGCTAATTGGGCAATATTTGGTACAATTGAATTCCTAATTTCTAATTTAAAAAAACGAGAACTTGTGGTTTTATATTGAATCTTTAGTTAAAAATTCATACAATAACAATTATTTATTATTCAAACTTTATTAGATGATACAGAAATATCTTTTGAAATAATTTAACATATATTCCATACTTCGACTGTATAATAATGGTATACATTTTTACATATCATCAAGCCACTATGTACAAAATATTATAAAAACCAAATATGCACACTCAACAGCATATTTTAAAATAAAAATTAAATATACACACCTATTTTCTCAGCTCATCACACTTTTTGTGACAAATGATGTCATGAGACGTGTCCCCAAAAAACCCGATACATGGTAACCGCACACCGAGCCAGCTGAATGACCTAATGGATTTATTTCTTCCCTTCAAAGATTTATTGGTGACCTCGACCGGCTAACCCCTTGTTATTCACGCTATCATTTAATATTACATGTACTTTTTGTCTTTTATTTATTTACGAGCTCTTTGGTAGACGGGATTTCTAATCGATAACATTTTTTGAACAGATTTTTTAATTTTAATTTTACGCTCGGTCGAACTTTAGGAATTTAAATCATTTCGTGATTTTCGTGATGGAAACTAGTGATACGAGAGGTCATTTACATGTGTTTGTTTTGGAAATACGTGTTGACGGATAGTAATATAGATAGTCTGCGGTCTTTCGGCGTGCGATTGCGCGGTTGACATGCTTTTATCAAAATTTTAGGAATAGTTTCTCTCTTTTCACATTTTACTATATTGAGCAAGTTCATACGTATAAATGCTAGTTGTTTATATTGAGCAAAAAACGCGTTAAATAGAGAAAAACTGTTCATAATATTTTGACAACAGCATGAGAACCACGCATTCGCATGCCAAAAACCGTAGATGATCTTATATCTGAATCTCTAACAGCATTAAAACTAATGCAATAGCAACGTAGCTTTGAAAGAAATATTTATTTCGATTACAGCTGATATGATACCCAACAGCAGTCTCATACGATACCATGGACTTCCTAAAGAATATGCCAATCTGCGTCCCAAACTAATATAGCAGTGGAAATGACCTTCCAATTTAATTAAACTCCACACTTGAACTAAACATTCAAATATCAACCAACAACAATACACGAACAGTTGATTGCGAAGGGGTCGAGACTCGGGTCAAATGACCCTCGATATTCCGTGTCACGTGCCGTTTACGACGAATGTCTACCCTCTATGAACTGGAAGCTTGCCGAGGCGTGGAGTAGGCTTTTATACTAAATAGGTAGAGTAGTGTATTATTACTCTTCTGAATCTGAATAACTCAGCCATTAAGCAGGAGTCAATGTAGTATTTCTTATGGTATAGTGCGCAAAACGACATACAATTATTAAATTTTTACCATAATAATGAATACCTTAACAAGGGTGCGGCTATACTGTAAGGAAGTCTCTTTACTGCGTTGTGCTACATTTAGTCACGTCTCGTTTTATTTCCAGATACAAGTCTAAAAATGCATGCTAAATTACCTTTACTCTTAAAACATACATTTTATTAATGTCTCCTACTAAATTTAAATTATAATGTAATGTTGCTAGTTTTACAGTACTTTTTAATAGATTTGTCATACCAGTTGTTTTCTTAATCAACTGCGCTATGTAGGCTGATCATATGCTGATATTTTTTTTCTAATAAATAAAACAAGATAGATGACTCTATATTCCGTAGTCTCCGTTCAACCCGATCGTCGTGACAAGTTACAACTTTTAAATCTTTGGTACGTGACGTGTTAACGGATCGTATTGTTGTTTTATTTGTTGGTGGTGCAGATATTAATTGTAGGTTGTTGCAGACACCTTGACCTTGTTGTATTCAGGTCACAAGTAGTATGACTAAATACTAGAGAGTCATACTACTTGTGCATTTTATGTTTTAGCTCAACTGAACGACTTCTAGATTAGAGGACTTCGCTGTTAATTGTTTCATTTCGACCCCATATTTTGGATTTGGCTTAAACCATTCCTTCACATAGGCACCAGGCTAGTTCCTGGAACCATCAACATCTACTCATTGACCGTATCAAACTCACTGTGAAGAGTTATCACCAGATTTTCGTTTGTATGCCGTTGTAGCGTTTATTTGTAAATTTGGTGCAGCACCGCCAAAATGGCAAAATATATTCCAAACAGTTTAATTCCAAAATAACTTTCTTTCTTTCTTTAATATTGTTTCGAAAGACCAGCGAGTTCAAGGAACCTATCCTATTCCCCGGAGTAGGTGTACTCTCCAACTAAACTAATAGGTACCGTTTGACGATTCATACTTTTCAACTTTGCCCAGGCGTAACTCACACAAATTCAATAACATTTTTCGTAAATCCATAGAATTGTGGTTTTCAGAAAATTTACAAAGTTATTTCGACTTGATAAATATGATATGTCAATTGGTACCTATTTAGGCTATTAATAAATTTAGATTAGTTTATCGTGTGAATTAATAAAAGGCAATGTATTAAATTTTCCTTATTTTAAACCTTTAACATAGTGAGGATGTAACCCCAAAATTAATTTATTGTTCCGTTAAAGGAAGACTTTACAATAATGAAATATGTACACTCGCCCTCATTGATTTATGTTGAACCCTGGCCCAAAGGACTGAACGCTTCATCTGACTCAGTAACGCAATTTGTTTCGGTTAAAACGTTACGTTTCTGTCAGTATGCAAACATCATTATTCGAGGAAAACGAACAGACAAACCGCAACACTCAGGTCAGCTTTGAAGATCCGGGAACATTGGGTATACGTTATGCTAAACCACATTACATTGTGAGAGCGAAAATGATCATTTAGAGTCAAACATCCATGACACGAGACTAGTATATTAGTGAGGTTAGAAGTAGAAACGTTTGGTTTGTTGTTGTTACTATAAACGTTTCGTTTGGTGAGTAAGATTGCCGGATGCCCATTACCCCTTTGCACTTCCCATCCTTTTTCTTTCGCACTCTCCTCCTGGTTTAATGAACCGACAAAACATCTATGATCCAAGTATTGTGGATGTTCATGGATAGCAGTGATCACTTACGGTAAGCTGGTCTCGCAATTCATTGCAAAAAAAACCTAACATACACCTCATACATCTCATGGCTCGCAATAGGAGTGCTTCATTTATATTTGCTTTTGAATAATGGAGCCGATTAAATTATTTTATTTTTACACACCCACATTACACATTTTTATACATACATACATACATACATAAACTCACGCTTTTATCCTAGAAGGTATAGGCAGAGGTGCCAGGACAGCCACATTTCGTCTTGTATGTTCCGTACCACGACGTGATAGAATTTTATACATTCAACTAGATAAGTATGTATACATCCACTATACAGCATATGTAGTGTTTGTATGAAAATTAAGTAATGTAACGTTGCGTACGCCAAGTATACCTACATCAGTTACCGCTTTTCATAGATATACAAAACTTATTACGCCACTTAAATTTGGCTTTGGAGTCGCAACTACACGTCGGCATGCTACACTGAAGTAATGTTGTTAAGCATAGTGGCTCGGCAAGTACCGGCAAATGGGCCAATTGACTTTCAAACAGTGGTTCTAAAGCGTATTTTTGTCTGTTTGGATTATTTATTTTGCTGGCACAGTGACAATGCACTTGGTGTTAAGTTAAGTGCAGTGCAACCCAGATAAAGTATCCACTGCATTGAGATATATGGTTATCTCTTGCCGGTCGGATTAATTGTGCTGACCCTACTAAAAACTAATGATCCAGACTTGAAGGAACGACACGACACTCATGAAAGAAGCAGAAAACTTCACACTTGCTTAGATCACTGTAAAAAAGTTTCCACCGTTAAACAGGTATAACACTTTATGGGGGCTTCCTTACGGTATGGCCGTTCTCTATCTAAAGTATTCGGATTTCTGCAATGGCTTATAGCACAATGCGACCCCTCTTTTGTAGTTCTAGTGGTCTATTCTTTGTTGTAGTTATTTAGTTGAATTAACTCTGATAGATACATCGTTTTCATCAGAATGACATAAACAATTAGAGGAACAGTGTTGCCATCCAGTGTAGAAAACAACAAATCAACAGTAGGGTTGGTAACGCAGGAAATAGAAATGGCAAAGAACTGACTACTGAACCGCGCGTTTAATAGGTGAATATTGCATGCATCGATGTTGAAAACTTAAACGTGTGGCCTCCCAAAAAGGGGGCCCCTACTTGATAAAGTTATACACCACAGCGTATGATCCAGCAGCGGCAAAGAGTGACTTCACTAATACTGTTCACATATGAGTAGACTTTCTGTAAATTTACCTTTCAAGCAGAATAAAAGGCAACCATAATTTAGGAGTCACTATGTTATAAATACACATGTTATATATTTTAACATCCCTTTTTATCGTGGATTCGAAACACAATATATGCAAGTATTTTAAGCTTAAAATTGAATAATAAAAATTATAATGTCGTATGTGCAATGTTATCCATTCGATCATAAACGAACGACCTTGTAACTCAAGAGCAACGGCCACTTAATTACATGGTTATGGAAGCATACATACACTCCAAAATCTTGTTAGGTGACTGCATTAATTAGGTGCAATCTAACCCTCTGGCAATGTCGTCCACATCCCTTAGTAGTTAGTATAGACAATTAATGTTTCTCGAATTATGTCCTCAGGGCTCAAATGCAGGACTCGTGTTGCTGTCAATATATTATGACCATATTAAATAAATAGTATAATGTTTTAACTCTCGTGACTGCAATTGTTCTCAGCCAAGATTAATAGTGAGAAGGCCTGTGCGATGTAGTTGTAATATGGTACGGTTACAAAGCTGAGGTCGCCGGTTCGAATTCCGGGTCAGGAATTTCTGAATCCTAGCTTTGGTATAATTGGCGAAGAAATTAAATAAAAAACAATAAATTAGATAAGTTGAAAATGGAAAACAGAATTATAATCAAAGAGGTATATCCGCAGTCACAACGTAATTTATTGTCATTGTAAGTACATCTATTGTTGATATCGAAATACAAAAAACGTATACAAACTCCATCTCCCGCTAAAGTTACTCTTGGGAGCCACACAGTGCATTGACATCGAACACTGAAGTTACTAGCTGGCTGATTCTCTGGGGGCCAGTAAGTCTACTTTAACAAGAAAGTAAATAGAAGTCGGTAATAAGCAATTCCTTATTCTCGATAGTTAAGCTGCAGACAAACTATTAGGACTGGTCGTCAGGAGGCTTCTTATAGCTAAAGAATAAGATGAATAAGATGTGTAAACCTTAAGTATAACTGGAGAAAGCAACGAGAAATACTTATTGTTTTAAATTAAATTACTAAATTATACTAGTGATTGGTCTTTCATATGACCTATCTGTATCTGTATCAGCCCGTATACGTCCCACTGCAGGGCACGGGCCTACTCTACAATCGAAAGTACGATTCAGAGATATGACCTATCACCAGTATAGATTAGTATAGAGGCCGCCTGGGAAGGTACATTCCACGACAATGTCTATTTCTCCCGTCAAACAGCAGTGTAAATGCACTGTTGAGTTTTGGATTGCAGGACATTGTAGCCAGAGTAACTACTGGACATATTGAGACTTAACATCTTATGTCTCAGGATGGCGAGTGTAGTGGAATGCCCAGCATTGTTTTGTAATTCATGTTTTTGTTTTGGTTTTACTACTGTCCATGAGCGGTCGTTTCCTTAAGCATCAGGTGAACTGCATACTCGTCTCTCCATTTATTGCAATAAAAAAATATATATAATTCATCCGTACACTTTAGTATGGTTGGTGGACGTTAAGGTTTTATCATTGGTGTGAATTGTTTGTGTGTTACTGTTGATCTAAGACGGAATTTGCTTTTGTACTATATAAATAATTATAATAAATAAATACACCCATCGGTCATGAACAGTGGCGTAACAATAGGGTGGCAAAGTGCGCAAAATGCCACGGGCCCCCGGCCTAAGGGGGCCCCCGGACCGGCAAGGCCCTGTTCTGACAGGGTCTCAGGCCCGACAGATCCCTGGCTTGATAGGGCCTCAGATTCAAGCCCGACAGGGTGTAAGCAGAATATAACATTAATAACGAAATTATTAATAATAAACAATTGACTACATTTTAAACATAACAAACATTTCTTCATCTTGTATTTGATTTAAATGTTATATTTTTGTTACATTATAGTCTAACAAATATGATGAAGTGAAACGATTTTTGATTGAGAAAGGTTCACTGTAAACCCAGAGACCATTGGGTTAACAAGAGACAGCGCCAATAATTAAAAAATAAATGAATAAAATAATAAAAAAACGCCCCTACGTTTCGGTGACGATATAATCTTGATGGCGGAATCGCTGGAGGAGCTGCAAAAAATGTTGGACGGTCTGGATTCAGTCTCACAGCGAATAGGTCTAAAAATTTACTTCGATAAAACCAAAGTAATGATCCACCCTCACCTTGATCCAACCTTTCGCTTTATGTGGCCACTAGCTCGTTGTTATTCCCAAATGTACTTAACTGGGGCTTACCCTTTAACTTGGTAGAAAAAACTTTGAGAAAGAGGCTACGAGTCTTCTCGTCAGCTAACATTTTTTTCCCAAAAGCTTGAAAACGATAGTTTTCAACAAGTGCCTACCAGAGCCTACGGTACCTACGGTGCTGAGCTCTCACAGCACGGCTGGTCCAATGGGTTATGGTCGCTCAGCGAGCGTGCTATGCGCGGTGTCTTTGGAAAATAAGATCCGTAATGAGCTGATCGGACAGAGAACCAAAGTTATAAGACATAGCACACAGACTTAGCAATCTGAAGTGGCAGTGCGCTGGCCATATCTTGTCTTGTGTTCTTGAGTGGAAACAGCGTCTTGGCTAACATAGTGTAGGACGCCCGCCACTTAAGTGGAGTGACGATTTGCAAAAGGTCGCTACGACATGCTGGATGCGACAAGCTGATGACAGGGTGAAAAAAATTTGAAGGAGGCCTATGTCCAGCAGTGGACAGCAAAACGCTGATGATGAATGTTTGAGTTGAGGGTTACGACGACTAGAAATAAATTTTAAATGCGCTAAAGAGATACGAAACATCGAAAGTTCACTTAATTAAAAAAAATACCTTTTCGTGGCCATAGAGAAAGCGCAGATAGCCGTAATAAAGCAGTTACTAGCATAATGTGATACTAATTTAGAGGAATGGTTAAATAAGTCCAAGGGCCAGATAAAATACTTAAGTCCGAAAATTAAAAAAAAAAAACTAATTGCTGTTTTGGACCCAAAAACTCCATTATATTTGATACTCAAGATTTTTCTAAAACAGACCAATTATGTGAAGTTTATCGGTACTATGTGATAGAAAGAAATGAAAATGGAGTTACAAAAAGCAACATACAGTCGAATTGAGAACCTCCTCTTTTTTTTGAAGTCGGTTAAAAACACTCTTTAATCATTATTAGAGAAACCTTTTTAGATTTTATGCAGTGATATTAGATCATAATCCAATGACAAATATGAAGCCATGTCTTTAAAAGATTCTGTGCTCTTCTGTATAATCCCATATAATTGCCATTGCAAGGCACGGGCCTCCTCTACGATCCAAAGTACTATTGAGATTGGCTAAGCCATTAATTATAGTCCACCACGCTGGCCCAGTGGGGGTTGGCGGACTTTACATATCATAGAAACTTGCAAATGGCTCCGGTTTCCTCACGATGCTTTCCATCACCGTCATAGTGCACGGTGATTGACGATCCATACACACATAACTTCGAAAAGTCAAAGGTGTGCTCTGGGATTCAAACCCGCGACCACCGTGAACATGTTGGTGGCTGCGCCTGGTCCAACAGGCCACCACGCACTTTAAAATATAATCATAAAAACGAAACTACAATGTATTTTTTTTTTACATTTACATAGGGCCCCATTTGATGAATTTTGCCACGGGCCCCCGATGGGGTAGTTACGCCACTGGTCATGAACTTAGTGCTGAACCCACACTAAGATCGAGTCTAGTGTCGTGGGTTAGAAGCTTTTCGGAGACTTTTCGGTCTCACAAACACCCATACCCGAAACAAGTACCACATGGAACCCGCGGCCTCTCGTTTCACAGCCGGTTATGTTCCAATAGTCTTCAAAAGACAATAGTCCAATTATTCACTGCTTCTTTCAAGCCTTATATCACTTGTCTCAGCGTTTGTCGATTCTACCGTTTGTAAGTTCTTAGTCTAATGCAAAACAAAAAAATTGGTATCAAATGCAGCTACCTTAATGAACGAACACTTAGCCAGAGCCTGTTAATGTGAAATGTGCACGCTTTAATTGCCGCAGTTGGGGGTTGAATTTTCAAGGTGTTTCGCGTAATTTATGTAATTTATGAAGCGCTTAGAATTTTTATTGTGCTTATTGTCTTGCTTTATAGCCTTCACTTAATTTTGTTTTTTGAATAATAAATTTTACATTTTGTGTTTTTAAGGTTTGGATTTAGTTATGCAGACAACATTTCACAAAATTAGGCATTATATTTATTCTATTTCTATTTTTATGAATGATTGATCTAGATCAGCCTAATTAGTTAGGTTGAAATTTAAAGTCAGATTCTTAGGACGGTCGTAAAATCTCTCTTCAGCTACAAGAGTTCCACTACTGAACATAGTACTCTCCGATGGATCGCTACATATCGCGGCATTCGAAGACTTCCTGCAACCTTATCTAGGTGGTCCGTCCTCTTTGTATGTCAGCGTCCAACACTTCGCTTGCTTGTACGTTACCTCAACTCCAGATCTTTTCGGACCCAGCGGCCATCAGTTTTACGTGCTATGTGCACGGCCCTCTGCCACTTTTTTATTACAATGAATGACAAGACAATCATGCCGTTCGCATGATGGTAAGCGATACGACCATTCATGAACTGTGGCAAAACCAAAAAAATACCTTAAATTACAAAACAATGCTTGCCATTCCACTGCGCTCGCCATCCTGAGACATGAGATGTTAAGTCGCAATATGTCTAGTAGTTATTCTTAACTAACTAACTAACTCCACTTTAACTTAATAATCCTATGTCTGTGTCTACCTATGTCGGTAACCTTTATTCTCCTACGGATCACCTCATTCGACACCTTCGGCAATTGGTGGTTAAATCTCGTAGGGAAACACCAAGCATAACTCTCTCCATAGCCCGTTGCGCGATCCTGAGCCGGCTAATTACGCCCATAGTGAGAGACCACGCTTCGGTGCCGTATGTTATCACTGGTAACTCATTTAAAAAAAGGCGTCTTTAGGCATTGAGAAATTTTGGACAAGAATACGTTATGTAGTTAGTTTCTCGAAAAATAATATGTCTAAATAATTTAATATTGTGTCTGACCAACTCAACATACCTTAAGATTAAATTTATTTTCAACAATGGTAAGGTTGAGTACATCCGGTCACACATTAATTAATTAGAATATTGACAATAGATGTAAAGTGGTCTGTTCGCCTTGCGACGGCTTGGCGCGTTGATTGCTCCACAAACTAATCGAGTGTTTGCCGATCAAATCTGAATGCCAACAGACAATACGGTTGATTGACGTCACATATCTGTCTATAGCGATGGTTGAATTGGGAAGGCGTTGGCTGAGAGATGTATTAAATCTGGAGACAGAGATAATTTCCTCTTATTCAAAAGGTAGAAAAGCGAAGATATGACAGAGATAGTTTAATAAATCCGATCTAAGTACAGTACAAATTAAATTGAGCACTTATTGCCAAGAGATGTTTGTACATAATCATGTCAGCCTGGTCGATGCCGCATATATATCTGTACTTTGTACAGAGTAAAGCCGGAAAACAACACTCTTGCATGAGACCCTGTAGGGCTTCACACTCTTTTGTTAAGAGCGTTTACACCTTGCGCGCAAAGTCAACTATAGGCATTTCTTCGTTTAATTTCACGCACACATAAGCGATCAAAGCTGTGTGCGTAGAGCTGCCGTCTGTGAGCTGCCGCGTCGGCTCGCTGTAAAATCAGATCAACCATCTTTGATCCGTGCGCTTCAAATATTCAATTGAAATGCAACTTATGATTTATATATTGGTAATATAATGTAATAAAAATATTTTATTTGAATTATAAGTAGACAAATATTACTTTACGAGTAATTAACAATACAAATTAAGTAATTAACAATGAAAATATGATTAGTACCTAATCATATTTTCATTATTAATACATTGTTAAGTTGAATTCAAAAATCAGTGTTCAATCAGTAGACACTGCGGACGTTTTATTAATAACTAGCGGTCGGACCCGGCTTCGCCCGGGTGCAGATAGCTTTTGAGTCCAGTATTGATTTGGCAACAACATATTATTTCGCGTACTAACTATATTTTTCCCGCGCACCGTCGACTGTATTTTCCGTCCCGCCATATCCGGTCTCATTCAGTCCGATGATGAAATTTTAATTATCATTTAATTTCTTTATATACAATATTTTGTAATTGTGATATTGATTCGTTGATGGGAGGCGCCCGACGTGACGGCCCAGTGGTAGCATGCGCGTGAGCTGCGCGCGGTACTGGACACTTGGTCTTAATTTTTCTAAAATAAATGTAGCCTAAGTTACTCCTTATTATATCAGCTACCTGACAAAAAAAGTCCCGTCAAAATCGGTCCAGTAATTTCAGAGATTAGCCGGAACAAACAGACAGATAAAAAATTTTTAAAGATCGTTTTCGGCATATGTATTGTTTATATAACGATAGGTAGTAGGACATTTTTTTTCACTTTAAAAACAGACACTTCTATTTTATTTATATGTATAGATTTCGTGTTCGAACAGACACGCACTTGTTCGAACACATGAATAGAGTTAGGGACTATACAACACCTTACAACTACGAAACATATTGAATTTCAAATTACAGTACATAACATAATTTAGCCTCGCAATTACATTTATCGCAATGTATTATATTAATGATCTACTAATACCTATGCTAGAAGAAACGATGTCATAGGTATAATCCAGTTGCTATGTGACGAGCTGTGACGTTTTCGATACTTTTTATTCCACGTTAAAAGATGTCATAATTATTCTAATACCATTTTTCTATACACCGCTGCTAACTAAAATATCGTGGTACGCATATCTAATAACAATAATTGTATTTCTTAAAAATTATAATACTAATCTTTCTAATTTAGTAGAAAAAATACTATTAAACTCATTATGAAACTATGGTTGCCATGATAATGGAACGCAAATCACTAGTGCTGTGTATGCTTTTCTTATTCTATTGAATAGGAGGAGGAACAAATATAACAACTTTTATAATTATCGATATGACGATGCTATTAAACAAGGTTATTTTGTTCTGAGTTTTCAAATTTTAAGAGGAGGTTCAGAATCACGAGTACCTATAGTCCATTAGTGAATTAACATATATATTTTGTGTGTGTGATAACAACAATTCAATAAGGGCACATATGCATGACAGATTATTGAGAAACTATAGCTTTAATATCGATTTGATGCATGTCTCTGTTAAATTTTCTTTAGGATAACAGCTATGTTCAACGTGTCGTTTTTATAGGTGTACTAGCGGTCGGACCCGGCTTCGCCCGGGTGCGGATAGCTATTGAGTCCAGTATTGAATTGACAACAACATATTATTTCGCGTACTAACTATATTTTTCCCTCGCGCCGTCGACTATATTTCCCGTCCCGTTATATCCGGTTTATGTCCCGTCTTATTCAGTCCCAAGATGAAATTTTAACTATCATTTATTGTTAAATTTCTTTATACCGGGTATCTCAAGACTGCTACCGAAAACGAAGCCGGGTGGTAGTGTTAGTGACTACAAACACAATCCAATTAAAATTTTCGGAAAAAAACACGACAATTTTTTTTATGATTTTTTAAATATCATCATTTTTGGTGGGTAAATCCAAAGTTATTGCGAAAATAATGATTCAAACTCTTTTATACCTTAGAGTCTTTATAAATAAAAGGGTATACACTATTATTTTAGCAAAAACTATGGATTTACCCCTCAAAAATGACGATATTAAAAAAATCATAAAAAAAAATGTCGCGTTTGATTCCGAATTTTTTTGTTGGATTGTGTTTGTAGTCACTAAAACTACCACCCGGCTTCGTTTTCAGTAGCAGTCTTGAGATACCCTATATACAATATTTTGTAATTGTGATATTGATTTGTTGGTGGGAGAAGTGGTGGGAGGCGCCCGACGTGACGGCCCAGTGGTAGCATGCGCGTGAGCTGCGCGTGGTATTGCACATTGCAACATTACTTTATTTCTTCTAAAATAAAAGATTTTTTCTGACATAAATGTAGCCTAAGTTACTCATTATTATATCAGCTACCTGACAATAAAAGTCCCGTCAAAATCGGCCCAGCCATTTCAGAGATTAGACGGAACAAACAGACAGACAGACAGACAAAAAAAAATTAAATATCATTTTCGGCATATGTATCGTGTATATAACGATACCTAGTAGGACATTTTTTTTCAACAGAAACAAACAGACACTTCAATTTTATTTATATGTATAGATAAGCGCATCCCAAAAACACAATTATATATTTTCCAAACGCCCTAAAAAACAACAAACATAATTATAGTTTCACGCTATAACATTAGTATTGTTTCAGTCAATTTTTCAAAATGTTGTTTCCTTTTTTTGCTTAGAAATGACTAAGTTTTATTTCCCATTATATTATCTGAAACATAATTTATACTCACTACAAAATCATTGTAGATAATAAAAATAAAATATTTTACTACCAAAGTACTAAGACGTGGCATTCGCAGTACACGCGTGGCTATTTTTACTACGCACGACAACGATCAACTGCAGCCAGGCCGGAGCGACGAGCGATACGTCCTCCCTCTAGAAGGCCTTGCGGCGGTCTGATTTGATGCAGGTCGGACAGCGTGTTTTATAGGGGTTTTTAAAATATTTGTAGAAAACATGAAAACTAATTTTGTTGAAATATAAAAATGGTAATTTATTGATAAGATGTTCTTCTATTATAATATGCAATTGCTATAAAAAATTATGTACGATAAGTTTGTGAAAAAAAATATGTTCTTGACGAGAGTTTCTGAATAATTTAGCATTGTTTAAATTTTTATTTTTCAGGAACTAAACACAAAAAGATTATTTTTCTTAGCAAAATCCCTCCATAAGGGTCTTATTAGTCTAACAATATTTTTATTTTCATCTTATATTTAGTGATTTCGGATGTCTTAAGCTTCTAAATCGCCATTCGAGGCCTAAATAACGCAACCTGTGTTCAGTAATCCTTATAGTATTCACAAATTATCTATCAATCTATAATGTTCTCCACCAAAATCCCTAGATGACAACATTTTCTAAAATTAGTGTTAATTATTTTTCCTTTAAATTGTTTATTGGTGGATATTAACTCGTTTGAAAAGTCCTGTTTTTAAGCCAAAAAGCGCGCGGATGGTATAAACGCTCTTAATATTCGAACTAGCTGGCAAACGGTAATGAGGGGCGCTAGTACTTGTTCATCCCGCACAATTCTGCTTTCGGTATCTTGTTTCATTTGATACCAACCTATTTAAAGTAACCTTTACAAATACTATGACGGGTTTTTCACTGAGGTGCACGACAGTCAGTGTCCGCCAGAATATGCATTTCATACACTGATATATCAAAAGTAAGCTTAGCTAAACGCTAGTTTTCTACAAAACAATACAACCACACCTGACCAAGCTATTTAATGTAGCTTTAATATTTCATTAAAGAAACATAAGTCATCGTTTCAAAAAGATATAACGGTAAAGGAAAACATCGTGAGGTAACCTGCATATCATAGGGATTTGTAAGAATTTCTATGGTATGTAAAGTCCGCCAACCCGCACTAGGTTAGCGTAGTGAGCTATAATTATGGCCTAACGACTCGCGATCATACTCTCGATTATAGAGAAGGTCCGTGTCCTGCAGTCCGACGTATATGTACGGTACAGTTTCAAAAAAGTCATAAGATCTTCGACACCTACATAAAATTCGATTAACATCGATTCTTGCAATCGCAATCAATCAAAAAAATTCTCTAAAAAGAAAAAAAAAACATTTTTTCTGTATTTTATATAATTTGTGAATCCATATTAGGCTGAGTTCTTGAAACTTGTGCTTTTTACATTAAAATTTTGTCCTGAGTTTTACTCAAATTCGATGACATTGCTTCTTTATAAATATAGATGGATGATTAATAAAAAGTGGGGTAATGGAGTATGATTTGGTTGTTGCAATTTTTAATGGATTGAAATGTACCAAGCCACGCGTTTTATATGAACCTTAGTAATTGATTAAATTATTGTAGAATTAACAAAAAAATCCAATGATATGTGACATCTCATGGATAACAATAAAAACTTTAAAGGAGGCAGTTCAACCTGATTTTGCACCTGAAACAGATATTTTTGATCACTTATATAATGTTAATCTAAAATTGTATATTAATAGCAATAACATTATTGCTATGCATACATATACATAGCATATAACATGCTAATGTATATTAATAGCAATAACATTATTGCTATGCATACATATACATAGCATATAGCATGCTATTAAATAATTTCTTGCAACTCAAATAAACAAATAATTACAGATGTGACATAACCAAACCTGACAACTTTAAAATACACATTTTACTTAATATAAATTCTTGTAAAACTCGAATTCATTCATAAAGACATAACGTTTTCGTGGCCTTTGTTTAAAACTTCACTTTCTTGTTATGAATTCAGCAAGTCTGTCGTTTGAGACAATGCAACAGTTTGAAGAAACTGGTTGAAGGCAGGAAAAGTAAAATTAACTTACTAGCTGTTTGTTGGACAATTGTTTCTTGTTTCTCGGTAAGAAGTCGTACAAAATTAATTATATAATATTATGTTTACAAATGCAGCTACATATTTTGTTATCAGTGTGTAATGTAACGAGAAGTTGGATATGCCTTGCCAAGTTCTAAAGATGAAGGAATTAAATAATATAAATAGGAAGACTTCAGAAAATTCTATATATAAGAAAATAATATTTATTAAAGCTGCAACATCCCATCAATTTTCTAAAATATTGTGCATTTGACGTCGTTCATATTAAAATTTTATATAAAACCGATGCTGACTGAAGAGTGTACGATATTAACATAAAAATAATAGTTATGGATTTCACAAAAAATGTACGCATAAAATAAATTCAACAGTATTCAGCGAAAATACACTCAGGCAAACTTTATAAATACAAAATGTATTGAAAACTTCACAACCAATGAGCTAGAAACAAACTCCAATAGTTTTAGTTTACAAAATAAATCCGACGGATACTTCAATATCGCAAATAAATTGTGTTTGGAAAGTAAGAAATAACAATCACATAAGTTTATTACTTGTTCGTTGCACACGAACAAGCCACTACAGCAATTTCAATTTTATTTCACAAAATAAAATACAAATAAAAATAAAATTAATGCAATCTAACTCAACATAAATTTTCTTAAAAATAAAATGTATTTTATTTTATTCATACAAATATTCTTCGTATCCTGCCAAGAATTCCCGACTTATGATAACGATGACGTGGTAATCGGGAATTTGAAGAAACGGGAAGTGATACCTTTAAATCATATTAATAGGAGATGGTTTAGTAATGCCAAGGATTTAAATTACAGAAGAACTAAGGATATTCAAGAGGATACTGCCGAGCGAAAAATTGAGGTAGAAAATATTTTGTTTTTTTTTTCTTTATCTGTTTAAAATATTGTTATAGCCATGGCAAGCAAGACCATCAAGAACATGTTAAAGTATAATAACTGGAATTGCAGGTAAAGTCTGATAGAAATAATAATAACGGCGAAATAAAAATAATAATAAACGGCACTCATGTCGGTAAATGCCGGAGTTCCTCAGGGCTCGGTGCTGTCGCCCACCTTGTTAATTCTGTATATCAATGACATGTTGTCGCTTGGCAACATTCATTGCTATGCAGATGACAGCACGGTTCATGGGCGATACCACTGCGGGCCTCCGAGTCGAAACTGTGAAGGGGCGCGAAGATCTTCTCATTGAGCTCAACCGGACCTTGGATCTCATTTCTACATGGGGTTCCACGAATATGGTTGAGTTCAATGCCAAGAAAACCCAGGTGTGTGCGTTCACGTGCAAAAAATCCCCGTTCTCTCCCCTCCCCATTCTTCAGGGTGCTCGCCTCTCAATGCGGAATGACCTAAGTATCCTTGGTGTGGATATCCGCTGTGATCTCAATCTAAGGAATCACATCGAGGGCGTAATAACTGCCATATCACGCAGGGTTGGAGTCCTGAACAGGGTGCGTCGGTTTTTCACGCCCGGTCAGCTTTGTCGCTTATATAAAGCGCAGGTCCGGCCGGGTATGGAGTACTGCTCGCACCTCTGGAATGGATCCGCCCAGTACCTGCTCGATGCCTTGGATGGATTGCAGCGGCGGGCCATCCGCATTGTGAATGATGCAGACGTTACGAGCAACTTAGAGTCGCTACAACTCCGGAGGGATGTCGCCTCTCTGAGCGTGTTCTACCGCCTGTATCACGGTGAGTGCTCTGAAGAATTGTTCAACTTGATCCCCTCCTCTCCATTCCTAACCAGAACCATGCGTGCTGGCTTGCGAAGCCATGGCTTGACGGTCCACACCATCCCGGCGCGAACCAAACGGTTCTCAAATTCTTTTTTATGCCGCACCGTCAGGCTGTTGAACTGTTTGCCTTCTCGCGTGTTCCCTCCTTCCTACAATCCTGGGTCCTTCCGCCGTAGTGTGAAGACGCACCTTAGCAGGCCGGCATAATTGTTTCCATTGGCATGGGACTGCCGTCCGATGCCAATGGATACTTTGCCTGGGCGGAATTTGCGCTTACCATCAGGTGCAATGCCGCCACTATGCCGGGCCATTATTAAAAAAAAGAAATATAATGAATTAATCATGAGTTAATACACTATTGTTTGTATTAATCATACAATCACATTTAACATTTAGTTCGAATCATACGTCCGCGTCGTGAACATCAAAAATTACTAGAGAATTTACACAAACGTTTGTTTCGGTACAGAACCCACGGCCTGTGGTTTCACAGCCAGCGTCTAACTGTCCCACGGAGGCTGTCAAAAATATCAATGACCGGAAGTCCAATATGGAACTAAGACCTTAAAGATATCCAAATTGACCTATAAAACAGCCTGTATGATGAAAATCATTATAAAGTCACTGCGACTTTATGATGGTTTTGATTTTTTAGTCGGTTAGTAATAAGTATTTTTTTAACAACAGAAATTATACTGTAACGTTTTAATCAAGAGGCGAAATGGAGAGAGACGTGTCTAATGACTGGTGGACCAGGACTATGCATACCTTGCATGCCGTCGGCAGCTCTACTTTGCAACACTGTTTGAAAATACGAAAGTTAATTATTTTTTTCAAGTCTGTAAATAAATGAATGGATATTAATAATTGGCTTTTATTTTTGGAAGTTGAGTGATGCAAAGTGGACCTGTTTTCTGACTATTAAAGTCTACAATTTTACAGATTTGTGATAAAAGAATGACTGGTGACTGGTGGGCAGTGTTAGGAAAAATGCTAGATAATTTAAAAATGATTTAGCATTTTTAGAAGTTGCTCAATGGCTATTCTCAATTAGATGATTAAGAATTTTTTGGACTAACTTTAAAACTTCTTTGAGAGAAAATAACCCTGATAATGTACTTACTATAACAAAAATTGAAGCTTAGAACGATTCTATTTTTGAATTTAAACAAAAACAAAACTCGTCTTTTTTCTAAATCCTTATTAAATAGAAAATAATGGCCAGTCATTGCAAATACGTGGCAAATTTACATATAGAGCCTTGAAAGCTTAAGCTAAATAGTTTTCAATGCAATTTCTGATCTCATTGTACGATTTGCAAATGAACGCAGTTTTCAACTCGTATGGATGTCCAATCGCTTTGTAAAATTGTTATTCTTATCCAATTTTTCAATTTGCATCTTAAGTTTCGAACATTTTTACTTCAAGATTTTTAAAAAGAATATCATGTTGCAAAATTAGATTTTTTTATTCAGAGCAATCGAGTTTACAGGTCACTTGATAGTAACTCTGACCCGTTAACACTCACAACATTACAGGTATGATAAGTTGCTGGTCTTTTCTTAGAAGTACACGTCATCATTTCTATAATTGATTTTATTTATGACTTTCGACCTGCAAAATACTTAGTTGTCTGCGTAAGGAGTGATGATATATTCAAATGTCGTCCCAGAATATTCGAAGAATCCAGGATACATTCGTCTTTTTGATCGAAAATAAACTCAATCATCTCCCTTTTTTGACATGTTTACTTCACCCAAGTTAGTGAGGTCAGTTACTTCACGCCGGTTTTGTGAAAGAATGATACCTATCACCTCTTTTTGAAGGAGTATTCTTAAGATTATTTTTCTTTGATATTTCAAAAGATTTTTGCAATTATTTAACTGTTATTTACTTACAGTTGGCTGAATTACAATTACGCGAAGTTCAACTACAAAATGACAAATTAGATCAACTTCATCGAGAACTGAGATGGTTGACTATTGATGACAACGAACCAATCGAACGAAGCATTGGGATAAGATGAATAAATAAATTTATAAATCTTTCGTATTTTTTTTTCATTTTTCGTACCATCATTCGGAATGTAAGCATCAAACAAAAACGGGCCAACGAGCATACGCTTCATCTGATGGTTAGTGATCACCGCCGTCCATGAACATCTGCAACACAATAAGGCATGGAGAGTCGTTAAATCATCAAATCATACAAATGTAGGTGGTAGGTATCTCATATGTGAGAGGCCCTTTGGGTGGGTACCACTGCAGTTTCTATTTCTTCCGTCAAACAGCAGTGTAAATGCACTGCTGTGTTTCGGATCGAAGGGCATTGTAGCCAGAGTAACTACTGGACATATTGAGACTTAACATCTTATGTCTCAGGATGGCGAGCGCAGTGGAATGCCAAGCATTGCGTTGTAATTCAAGGAGTTGTTTGGTTTTGCTACTGTTTATGAGCGGTCGTATCGCTTACCATCAGGCGAACGGCATGCTCGTCTCGCTATTCAGGGCAATAAAAAAAAATGTTCCTATGAGTATATTTAAAATAACTTCCGTTTTACATCATCATGCAAATTTAACTTTGTCACAAATAATTGAGTTGTTTTTCAAATTGATGTTCAATTATTCGTGCAACAAACAAGTCTATAACTCATTTAGAAACATAAATTATGTTCGAATAAACAAATTATTCATAATTAATGATGACAGACCAAACACGCGAGCTTTCGTGTGCAGATAAAAATCAAACTGTATTAATTTACAAAGCTAATTGATAGTATATTTAGTCGAGTGTTTATAAATAGATGTTGATTTTTTACTATTTTGATATAGCCTGGGTACATTATGCTTTTAGAATATAACTAAATAAAACAACGTTTAACGGTGGATTTCTTATAGCTGAGAATGATGGTGACCGATGATAAATCTGCAAATAGTTGCCTATAGGCTAGAATCTTATGGACTCAAGTTTACATATAATACTTTTGAGTCACGAGAATCAATAACAACAATAATCTTTACAAGCCAACAAGACTGAACATATTTACAGCCCGTTTCTTATTAGGGAATTGGATGATTTACTATAAATGCTTCCTGATTTAACAGAATTAATGAAATTCAGAAAACAACATTTTAAAGTCTATTCTAATATGATAAAGCTATACCGGTTGTTCTTTAAAGGGGTAATTTCTGTGAGTGCTAGTTAGACATATATAACTCTTTTTGCATTTAATAGCACCAATGCTAAGGATCTGTTTAGCTATTAAAGTTATTATACAACGCCCAGCCAAGAAATGAAAGTAAGTTAGCATTATTCGCTAAACATCTTATCCGCAATGAAATTGAAACTCTTGTGGCGTAAATACTATCCGTTGTTCGATGTCCTTGTTTTCCGGAGGCAGTAATTTCTGAAGGTGTTCATGATTAATAAAACCTAGTTCCAAATTTATTCGATGTTCTGGTTTTGTGGTGGCAGTAATCTGAAAAAAGTGGTCCTGTTTACTAAATCTTGATATAAAAGAGTATGAAGAATGCCGGTTCTGACAGTTAGTTATGTATAAAATTAGGTATTTTCCATACGCAAGCTAAGCTAGGTTGCGTGGAAAAGCTATCACTCCGGTTGGTTGGCACGTACTCTATCACGAAGTAAGTCTATCTCAAACTGATACATACATGTTACGTTTTAAATTTTATTCTTGGAACTTGCATATGGGTTTGGAGGAGTAGATTATGTTCTTGAGATAGTGTACTTTGTTTAAATTATTTAAAAATAAATCAGGATTATGATTGAAGAGGTAGCGATGCCATTATTGCTACAGATAGTTCGTTGAAAATATTTCAGTCTCAAGATGGTGTAGAATTCAGAAAATAGAAAAAGAGTCTTTGCATTGTAGAGAGATTGCTATGTCGAGGACAAAGATCAATTATTCAAGAAAAAAAAAACACGTAAACTATTTTTTTATTGCAATGAATGGCGAGACGAGGATGCCGTTCGCCTGATGGTAAGCGACACGACCGCTCATGAACAGTAGCAAAACCAAACAACACCTTGAATTACAAAGCAATGCTAGGCATTCCATTGCGCTCGCCATCCTGACATAAGATATTAAGTCTCAATATGTCCAGTATTTACTCTGGCTACAATGTCCTTCCATCCGAAACACAACATTGCATTTACACTGCTGTTTGGCGGGAGAAATAGACATTGCGGTGGTACCTACCCAGGTGAGCTCACACATGTGAGAAACCTACCACCAGTAAAAATTACTTATTGTGAGTTGGAGGACTAGTTTTGGGTTTTGATCCACTAGACGGGACATCCTCTGCTTATGAGGTTTTGGTATTATTGTCCCGCCATCTCCCCGGCCAATACAACTCCTGTAAGCTAGGATCAACAGTGGCACGTATTGTAATGACAATTCTGACTTTTCTTTAACCCGCAACAAAATTAATCGTCGAGTTGAATAACAGGAGGAGTAGGAATTACTTGGAATAAAGATTTTGGTCCTGAAAAATACCACACGGATAGAATTTAGAAAACAAAACGGAATGTGATGTAGTTTTGCCCTTATAATACGAAATAGTCTTACCAACCCACAAAAAAAAAACACATATTACTGTCCCAAAAATAATAACTTAAATTAAAAACGTATACCAATATACAAAACTTCCACGTGTAGATGTTCGTGAGCCTCGTGGATATGAAAACATATATTTGTTTGTGTCAATAAACACCGTAGTCACGTAGCGGCGATATTCAGGGGGGTTACTCTTTCCTCCAATAGGATGACGAATATTCGATCATCGTACGTAAAACAGTACGAATATGCCTAAATACTTTACAGAATGTTCGAATCATTTATCGTCGTAACCATAGACTAAGTTCAGAGTGAATGCCATGAGTGAATGATAAGTTTCATAGAGAATTGTATTGATATTTAGAAGAGAAAAGCTTTTATGTTATACTAGCGGTCGGACCCGGTTTCGCCCGGGTGCAGATAGCTTTTGAGTCCAGTATTGATTTGGCAACAACATATTATTTCGCATACTAACTATAGGCCAGTCAATAAAGCCTCAAACCCCTAAGTAATTCGCAACTCGTTCAAATTTTGAGGGTTTGTTAAGGAAGGTAAAATAACTTACCGTGTGATTTTGCAGCGTTCTGGGGTGTACGGAAAGGGTTGAAAAGGGGTGAAAAGTGTTTTTTTGTTAATAACATTGCCAAAAAAATTACTAACACGCTGCAAATTTGTAACTATGTTGGGCTCACCATTTTGTAACATGTATTAAATTTGCAGCGTTCTGCAACATGCGGAACATTGTTTATTATCAAAAAACAATAAAATTTGTTAATAATATATCCAAAAAATTACTAACACGCTGCAAATTTGAAACTATGTTGTTCTTACCATTTTGTAACATGTATCAAATTTGCAGCGTTTTGTAACATACGTAACATTGTTTATTATTAAAAAACAATAAAATTTGTTAATAAGAGGGGGTACTATATTTTTCCCGCGCGCCGTTGACTATATTTCCCGTCCCGTTATATTTATTTATATTATCATTTATTGTTAAATTTCTTTATATACAATATTTTGTAATTGTGATATTGATTCGTTGGTGGGAGAAGTGGAGGGAGGCGCCCGACGTGACGGCCCAGTGGTGGCATCCGCGTGAGCTGCGCGCGGTACTGGACACTTGGACTTTATTTTTCTAAAATAAATGTATCCTAAGTTACTCCTTATTATATCAGCTACCTGACAAAAAAGTCCCGTCAAAATTGTTCCAGTAATTTCAGAGATTAGCCGGAACAAACAGACAGACAGACAGACAGAAAAAATTTTTTTAAAGATCATTTTCGGCACAGGTATCGTATATATAACGATATGTAGTTGGTCATTTTTTTTTATTTTCACTTTTAAAACAGACACTTCAATTTTATTTATATGTATAGATGTGTACATTGAACGTCCGAACATTCGAACTTCCTATCGGAGTAAAGAGTAACCCGCCAGTTGTGGTGTGTATAGGAATTTGAAGAAATTTTATTAAAATATTTTAGGGTATATTTGCAATTTTGATGGTGGTAGGGTATACGTACAAGGGTGGACAGTAACCAACGTAAATACTGGAATAAAGTCTGCTATAAAATCAGTCACTTTCCAGTCTTACCCAGTGTATATTCATTTAAGCGACCTAACCACTCTCAATCTCTATTGTAGGGGAGGCCCGTGCCCTACAGTAGGACGTATATGGGCTGATATAGATATAACTGAATCCTTAGTTGAATAATCCTTTACATCCGCACTACGCCAGCTTTTTGGACTATGGGCTCTTTCTCTAAAGCGAACGAATCAATTGTGAAGCAGGCCGGTTCACTGCAGTAAGACATTTAATGTGGGTTGGATCATTATATTATCTGGGTATTATTATTATTTGTTCCGAAAACTTATTTTTTTTTCTTGATACCATATTTTTATATTTTCCAAAGAGTCAAATTATGAAATATTTGTTATTCTTACATTAACACAGAATATCTACAACTATAACAGTTTAATAAGAGATAATATCGCCATATTATCAGGCAATGAAAAAACCCGTTAAAATTGGACCTAAGTGTCTATCATACCGAAGTGATCAACTGCAATTTACCTGTTATTGGTAAAAAGTTTAATGATAAATATCTTGTGTTGTTTTTCCAATGAAAGCAATTACAGGACACGCAAGGCTCAAACGTTACACACACTCAAAGTTTTATGTGATGGAACCAAATTAGTTTGAATTTTATCACATACAGATTCTAACTTACATGTACAAATAAATTCACGCCGATACACCTGAACAGGTAGACAGACGAAATACTATTAACTAGAGCTATTTTTAAGTTCGCTCTTATTGATGTCCTTAATTTTAATAGGAATTGAGCCTAGGTTTATTTCTGAGTCTAGGCTGATACGTATTTGCATTCGTCCGTGGGTATTTACTACTTATTATATTTCCAACTCCTATTAATTTAACTTTCTGATTAATTTCGTTGCGGGTTAAAGACAAGTTAGACATTCCCGGAGACTCGCCGAGTTTCAATGCTCGGTGTCATTACATTGCGTGCCACTGTTGATCCTGGCTTACAGGAGTTGCAGTGGTGGGTGTGAGGGCGGGACAGTCTCCATTTCTTTTTATTCTGTCACGGCATATTTACTGCATTACACATTTGTGGTAAGTGCGAATGCCGTCCGAATAGAGTATCGAGAGACGGCGGTCTCATGCCATTCGATACAATCATAGTAGCCCACTAAGATACCACTTCACGCTACGGCGGAAGGACCCATAAAAAACTTTCAATGCACATATATTATTACAAATGGCTTTAGTTTGGCAGACATATCCAAATTTTGCATTTCATTGACAACAACTTATATATTTTTTCTCATCAGCAATGCCACCTGTTCGACATACAAAAATGCAAGATGTTATAAAAAAACACAAATGCATTTCAGTTTGCGGAACCCTGAACGTCGACACTACGTAAACAATCAATAACCATTAGACGCAGAAGTTAGTCATTGATAGTTTGCCGACATTACCGACTGCTGTTCCGTACCGACATGGGTCAAAAGAACATGCAGAATATATCGTTCTGGGTGCCAGTGAAAAGTGAGTTCTATTTGAATTATATTTTAAGGTTGAATTTTGTTGAAACTTATATTTCGGTTGTGTTTTTTAATATGGTGTTGAACAAGAAATTATACAAGCACTTATGAAAGGCAGTTATAATCAACAATAAAACAAGTCGTCGTTTTTGGTTCGAAAACCTTAATAAACCTAGCAATATCGAGCGCCCAAGGAACCTTGCTTCTTCGTTGCTATTTCATGAGTGTACCCAACAAACAATGTCAAAAGTTCTACAGATATTTTCAAACTTGTGAGTCAAAAAGGTGTAGCTGACATTAAGCATGTAAAAAATAAATTCCAAAAGTAACTGTACTGCCTCCACACTAATACAATTTTCAATGTCTATTTGCAGATAACAAAGTCCACGTTTCTACAAAAAAGACTCAAACCCCAGCCACATTTCAAAAATCACTGCGGACTACACTCATGATCGGACAAGCGTTTTCTCTCATACCTGTTGTTGGAGTATTTAGCAACGACGCAAATAATGTCAAGTGAGATACATTTAATAACATTTTTACAGTGGCATCATTTTCATCATGAACACATTACTTACTTAGTGCTGTAAACCAGGTAGGAGCAGAATTATCCATTACAATGTCGCAGATATTACAGAATCCTGTATCGTACGTCGTAATTCTACTAAGTTAGAAGTGAATGGATTTTCATAGAGAACAGTATTAATTTTTAGAAGTGGAAAACTATTATTTTATATGTTGACGTAGAGACACGTGGTAGAGCCACGCTGTTGTCAGTCATGATACACCATAAATGGGTAGGCTCATCTGGGGCGGTACCACTCATAGGAGATCGACGTGAAGTTATACCTTTGCGGTCGCGTTTCGTTCGGTGGGTGACATTGTCAGATGTCTTATACCCCTTTCCTTTTCTCATACTTCTTCCTTGCCTCTCCCCTCCCGATCTGATGGGCTCGCAACTCACCTTTGATGCAATCATTGCGGATTTTCATGGGTAGCAGTGACTACTTGCATCAGTTAACCTGTTTGTTCGTTAGCCAGATCTATACTAAAAAAACATGCATTACTTATGAATATCTTCGATCTTAGTGTGGGGTCGGGACTATGTATGTGACTGTTGGGTGGATTTATTTGTTTATTTTAATATTGTTTCCCCTCGTTCCGTGTTCTATGGTGATGATGAAGAAGACTTAATACCTTCATCATAACAAAAGTTTTTACTTATTCTTTCAGGTTTATCCCGACGTCATGGAAGTGTTTCTATTCCTTATGTTCCCTTCTTGGCCAAAGTTTCATAGTAATAATGTGCATCATCAGGGTCGCCAGTTCGGAAGCAACTCTCAGTGGGACAAGTGAGTACTTTTATATTCTATGTGTGTTCCAAATTTTAATCAATTATTTAAAATACTTTTCTAATCAGACGGGAATGTCAGAGAATAATTATGTAGTCATACAATATGAGCATAGCAATCATATGCTATTCTGGTCTGGCATACCATATGACGTATCAAAATTACAATTTATATTTAGAATCATTTCTATTAAACATGGTGGTACATACATAATGTGGATTTATTACAATCGTATCAGCTTATTATTTCATATGATTACCCTGATGTTAAGTGTGAAAAATTATCATTATCATCACTCATAGGAAATTTAATCCCGCGCATAATCATTGTAAAGATCTCTCCTGGAAGTATTGAAAGTATAGTTTAAAAAAAAGTTATTTTCTTTCAGCGCCAATAATATTCTACGGTACGACTTGTTTCACAATGATAATGTTCTTTCGAGTGGCTACAGCTTGGCCTGCATTGGTTCAGCACGTAGCGAAAACAGAAGAATTGTATCCGAACTATGATAATAAATTGACAAGAAAATGCAAAGCGACGTGTGCTGTCGTTCTTTTGCTGGCTTTATGTGAGTCTGTACATTAATTTAGACTATAAGTACTATTTTTAGAATACAGTGAAGTCCAAAGCATAAAAATATTATCATCACATAGAAGATTTATTTATTTATTTTATATAACTTTATTGCACACAAGAAAATTGCTATTATCATAACTTCATATAATTTTGCAAGCAGCAGGGAGCAGTTTACTTCTATCAATTTCTTATAATTCTATGCAAGTAGTAATCTTTGCAGTTCCAGGAAAGTCCAATAAAATTTCGTCATTCAGTTACACCATATGGGTGCAGCAAGACGGACCAAGTTCTAAACTTCCTAGTGATCTGTAGAAGAGGGTCAGCTACCTTTTAAATTATTTGGAATATGATGTCACATTGCGTCGTGGTGAAGGTTTTACAACGCTTTGAAAGAGAATAAATAACTTCTGGGTAAACCTCGATTGATTGTGTAGCCGTCTGTAGTATTATGTGTTTATAGAAAATAAAATAGATCCTATAATTTATAGATTTGTATCGAGCTTATCCGACAGAGAGCCAAAGTAATAGACATAACACAGAATTAGCTAGCTGAAGTGGCAGTGGGCTGGCCTGCAAAGCCCGATAGCCGCTGGGGTAAACGTAGTTTTGTGTTGAAACTGCGTCTTGGTTAACATAGTGTAGGACGCCCTCAAACTAGGTAGGTAGGTAGAGCGACGATTTGAGAATGGTCGCTGGCAGATGCTGGATGCAACAAGCCGAAGACGTGGTCAAACGGCGCAATTTAGAGGTGACCTATCCAGTAGTGGACATTAAAAGACTGATGTAATGATTATGATAATTTATTTGCAGCAGAACACGTCTTATCATTACTATCAGCATTCGCCGGTGCAATAATGTGTTTTCCAAACAAGGGTATCTACGAAGGATTTGTGCGACATTTCTACCCGTGGGTCTTTAACAATCTACCTTATTCACCATTTTTGGGAATGATGACACAGGTAAACGTTAAATAAATCGTTTCCTTTAATGTTACTGTGCTAAGATATAAATATAGGAAAGAGATATACCTGATGATCATGACTGAGAAATCGTAAATTCATTAACGACTTTTGAATAACATATTGAGACTTAACACCAATTGTCTCAGAATGGCGAGCACAGCGATGGATTCATAGTGTCCACGAGCGGTTGTATCGCTTACCATTAAGCGAAAGGCATGCTCGCCTCACCATTCATCGCAATAAAAAAAGTTAACGAGGCTATCACACGCGTACACGAGTTTCCCAATTACTTTAGAACAAAACCTATACTTAGCTTTTACTTCGGTAGCTTAAACTTAATTTGTGAATGTTATGACGTTGGTTTCAGTTCCTTCATTTCCAATCGACGTTCATCTGGAATTTCTCCGATTTGTTCGTCATCTGCATGAGTTATTATCTGACGTCTCGATTAGAACAGGTTAACAAAAAACTTGCCGCGGCGCAAGGAAAGGTAAGGTTAAATCACAATTCAGTATTATCTTCATCAACTTGAGAAAATAGATTAGACACTAGCCATTGTATATGCCATTGTTCAAACCTTGCTCTGTCACATTTTTTTGTGTGATTAACACATTATAGCTTAAAAGTGGAGACGTAGTAGCTCTTAAAGTTTCTAATTCCTTAAATATGAGATTTATACTAATAATACCATACTGTAGTATCCAATATGAATTTTACAAATATTAAACTAAATAATGCGCTAGGTTATAATTCTATATGTTTTTTCATAGCAGTTATATTCTGATTAATTCAATACTAAGCCATTTAATCATCTATTTCATGTGTAATTTGCCATCAATAATACATGAATATAAAGTACGACTAATAATATACGTTGTATCATAGAAAGTTTTAAAACCTATTTAGCTATAAAATGTTTTGTCTTCTTCACTCAAACGAGTTCAAAGGTCGTTAGAGAGGGACAAAATATTCGAAACCTAAAAAAAACTTTAAAACTGTATAATATACCGTAAATGAATGAAATAAATTGTAAATCCCGCCGCTAAGTGGGAGTAAAGTTGTGGATCGGCTTGCGGCCGGCGTGTCCGAATGGCGAAGTTTGGCGTCCACACATATAAGAACCGCATTTGGACGGTGCTAATTAGAAAGTTCTACTTGATGTATCACAGTTTCCAAAATTACAGATGGTTTTAAATGCATAACATTTAACATTACTAAGTGTCAGGTCTAAAAAGAATGGAAAACGATTTATTTATGACAAAGAAATTGTATTTTTATCCGCGATGCCGTTTGAAATGTATAGCCCTCATGACAATAGGCTTACCTATCACATATTGGATTGAAATATACAGGATTTTCTATAGGTACTACCCCAGAAATCTTTGCCTATCCTTGCAGGGATAAACGTGAACATACACCTATAATACGATTTTAATACGGTGGTCATATATACAAAGCAATCCGAATAGTTACTAGGAGTATTCATTGGCGCGGGATTTCTTGATAAACAGCAGTGTAAATCCACTATTGTGTTCCGGTTTGAAGGATAATGTAGCCAGAGTACTACTGGACCTAATTATATAACTTAACATCTTACGTCTCAGGATGACGACCGCAGCGGAATGGCAAGCATTGCTTTGTGATTCATGGAGTTGTTTGGCTTTGCTTCAGTCCATGAGTGGCCGTATCGCTTACTATCAGGCGAATGGCATGCTTGTCTCGTCATTCAACGCAATAAAAACTCGACGAAATCGGTAGTCAATGATACCGGTCTGAAACCGGATATAAGCCGAAACAAAACCTTACGATAAGACTCTATAACTTTACTTAATTATTAGTCCTTCTTGCAAACTTAATCATCCTAAAAATTCTAATATATCAATTCTAAATAAACTTTGATGAACACAATTGTCCCGTCGCATGCAACACACGACAAACACGAATTCCAATTAATCTACAACATCCAACTCTGTTTAACTAGAGTCGGAAGTCACCGTAACATGCCAGTACTAGTTAAGGAATATCGGCTTTAAGCGATCTCCTTAGGAGACAAGTTTGTATGTTAGTTATCTGGAATCTAAGCTTAGACAGACGTGTCCTAACTTGTTACTCAAGATTGTCGTACTGAAAGTTGTACAATTGAAGTGATATGTTTGATTGAAATTGAGTTTGTTAATACAAATTTAGACGTGGATGGTACATGAATATAGTTTTATGTCTGTCGAACAAAGACAGTATTTTCAGCTTATTTCTATTATACGATTTATTTTAATGTATCATGTTATTGGAGTGTATGATTTTTTGAACTCGCTAATATCTGGAATTACCCGTCTGATTTAAAAATATATTATTATGAATTTGATAATCCAATTCTTGATTTTATATTGCTATCTAATTACGAACTTTTAGAGCCGAGAAAAGTAAAAAAATGTTTTATTAAAATGATATGTTTTATTTACAGTAATTAAACCATTGCCAACCCGCACTAGGCCAGCGTGGTGGACTATATGGCCTAACCACTCTCAATCGTACTGTCGAATGTAGAGTAGGCCCGTGCCCTGCAGTGGGACGTATATGGGCTGATACAATACAATACAGTAATTAAAATCATAAAAATGTGTTAATGATTTATCAACAATTAAGAATTATTGGTAATTTTGCAGTATCTACCAGAAATATTCTGGAAGTCGACGAGAGAGGAGTATTGCCGAGCGACGCAACTTGTAAGGAAAGTCGATGAAGTCATCAGTGGGATTGTATTTGTGTCCTTCGCCAACAATCTCTTCTTTATTTGTCTACAACTATTTAATACTCTAGAGTAAGTTAGAAATAAAAACCTTATCATTACGGATTTTGTAATGACTAAAATATGGTTATTTATAATATGATGTCCGTCTTAGTTTGAAAACATTATACTTTTCCACATTTCAAGAAACAAGTCAATTTGGAAATTTGTTTATTAGAAATTATAAGCATATCTTTATAATAATTGATTAAATTATTTTTTCAGAGATGGAATCAAAGGCAATGGCGATTGCAACAGTAAATCCAAAAAGTAAGTGTCCTAATTTATTCATTCAGCAATTTCGATCTTATTTTAAACGTCGCTGTACCTTAATTGTTTTGTTCACAGAACTACTCCACTAGGCGGTTATGAAGCAGCAACGTATTTTTTGTTTTCGCTAGTGTACCTAATATCACGATCGGTCGCAGTATCGTTAATAGCTTCTCAAGTTAATTCAGCGTCTTTGGTACCAGCACCAATATTGTATGATGTTCCTTCACCAGTTTATTGTGTTGAGGTAATACACTACAGTTTTATTATTGTTGTAATCACATTGATTGTGGATCAGAAGCACTTAATTAGTAGCCAGTACCGAAACTCTAAACATGAGGCAACCCACACATCTTGTCCCATACCCGTCGTGGTAATGCATAACCCTATGAAATTTGTGATAAGAATGATGTACCCAAATGAGATATCAGTGTCGTGCAATAGCACTACTGATTCTATTACTGATTGATGTCCATTACATTTCTATTAGTTAGGGCTGACACTAAATGTGGAGTCACTCGACGAGGGTCGTCGAAACGATGATATTTTGTAGTTAAACAACAAACATAATGCAACTAAAAATTTTGCTAAGAAACGCGTCAATCTTTTTTTATCATTTTTTAAATATCGTCATTTTTGGGTGGTAAATTCATAGTTTTTGTTAAAATAATAATTTAAACTCTTTTAAACCTTAGAGTTTTTATAAATAAAAGGGTATACACTATTATATTACGCAAAAAATTAATTACTACCCAAATACGAACATATAAAAAAAAAATAGCAAAAAGAAATTGTCGCTTTTTTTTCCAACATTTTCTCTTGCATTGTGTCTGAAGTCGCTTAAATTACCACCCAGCTTCGTTTTCGGTAGCAATCTTGATATACCCTGTATATATCTATAATTTTCAAGAATTTAAAAAAGAGCAATGACATAAAATACTCGAGCGTGTCAGATATTAATATTTTCGAACCGTCTTCCTGATACCGAAAGCACGTTAATTTTTAGTAGCGTATTAAAATTATGTCGATGATGTGCAGTAAAAATGTGAAAAAAGGAAAGTAAAAAGAGATGTGAAAGAGAATATACCTATTTCCAGCCATGATAATAAGTATTACAAAGAAGATGAATTATGAATTTGACGTGCTTTTCTCTTAAAGGTTCAGAGGTTCCTGGATCAGGTGAACGGGGATAAGGTGGCTCTAAGCGGTTTGCAGTTCTTCTCGGTGACGCGTGGATTACTCTTGACGGTGGGTATTACATAATAAATTAATGTGAAATCTTGACAAGGGTTAGTAAAATATGGAAAGAAAAATAAAGTTCTAGGTTAGTTACTTAAAAATTGTATTTTGTGTGATATTTTTATACACTATTAAATATTACAGATTTTACCAAATATTTTTTTATAATCTGTGTCAGGATATAACAATGTAAAATTCGAACTTAATTTACATTTGAATGCCTCCGTGGCGTAGTTGGCAAGACGCCGGTTGTGAAAGTTGAGGCCGAGGGTTCTAACTCTGCAATGAGACAATTTTTGTGTAAACCACAAGTATTTGTTTCGGGCCTGGGTGTTGATGAAACCGAAAAGTCTCTCGTAGTTTCTGATACCCACACAAGACACGATCGTAGTGTCCTCAAGATCAGGACTATTTAGGTGACGGTTGGGTGTATTGATTTAATTGTTATTGCTGCATTAATTTTCTATTGTTAATTTCATATATTATGTTAAAGTGTAATTCAAAAAATTCGACCCCATTGGTGGTATTGTTGTACTACGGTAAGGTTATAAAACTGAGGTCCCGGAATCCTGGGTCAGGCAAAGTAATATTGGATTTTTCTATTCATTATTATCAGCCCGGAGTCAGAAATTTGTGACCGATATGACATTCGTCTGATGTGTATAATTTCATTCCTCAGGTTGCGGGCACAATAGTCACATATGAGTTAGTGATGTTCCAGTTCAATTCATCAACCACTGATGGTACAAATTCAACGGATTTGATTTTACCGAACCTCAGTACTACACCGACGCCGTGACACTAATGAAGCAGTAAACAGAGCAAAAATTCATACTCAATAAATTTTAAACTTACTAATGAAGTTTTTTTTTCATCTTTTTAATCTCTTCCAACATTGAATAAATCAAACCAGATAAATAATATTTTTTTACTGGTGGTAGGTCTCTCATATGTGAGAGGCCATCTGGGTGGGTACCACCGCTGTGTCTATTTCTCCCGCCAAACAGCAGTTTAAATGCACTATTGTGTTTCGGGTTGAAGGGCATTGTAGCCAGAGTAACTACTGGACATATTGAGACTTAACATCTTATGTCTCAGGATGGCGAGCGCAGTGAAATGCCAAGCATTGCTTTATAATTCAAGGTGTTGTTTGGTTTTGCTACTGTTCATGAGCGGTCGTATCGCTTACCATCAGGCGAACGGCATGCTCGTCTCGCCATTCATAGCAATAAAAAAAAAAAATACTACGGCTTTGCTTTACGAGCACTTCTTTTCGAACCGGGTGCAGGTGGTAGAAATTTAAACTTATATGATATTTTTACGTTATGTTTTATGTAAAATTACACCATAAAACCCATTGTTCTCTCTGATACCATCAAATAATTATATAAGTAGGGTTACCAGGACTATGTAAGTTGCTGCTGGTACAAATTGAAAGGTTAACAAAATAATGATTAGATATTGATTAAAAAAATCTAATCTAAATATAAATAAATTTAATATTTACAATATTGCAATGAATATTGATTGCTAAGTCCTCTCCAAACATAACAAGTCTAATTATAGTTATTGGAAAGTTACTTGTTCACACCTCACGGTAGTAACTGGTCTGTCTATATGAAGTAGGTATCAACTATATTTAGCTAACCAAGATTGGCGTGTTTTCTTTCGCACTGGCACAACAAAGCGACGGCAATGTACAAAGGATGGTAATATTTCCTGTACATAAAAAGGTTAGCCTGCTTTACTCCTAAATAAGATACACAGGAGTTAAACCTGATGACAAGATGACAGATTTTACACCATGAAATTAGTATGCTGCTCGCTCTGAAATATCTAGAGGCAGCAAAACTATACGGGACTGCCATCGAAGGGTTTTAGTCGGTATGTTGGCGTAGGATTTGTAAGAAACTGGCTCGGCCGCAATATCCGCTAACGTGCTGGATTGCATACCAACCATATCAGCATGCCCCTTCCGGTCTCCCTCGGTGTACTAAGAAGCAAAGGTTAATAGGTTTCCTCTTGACAAAAAAAAAAAACAAAACACTATCCTAGTGTGAACAAGACATTAGTAAGGAAGATAAACACTCTGCTGGCGACAGATTAGTTTGCACAACCTTGGTCTAATAGCAAATTGAGGAGATTTTGCGAACAACTTCACTACATCAATATTTGCGTAAAATCACTAATTTAAAATATTGAGTGATTTGTTCGACCATTCAATTACTGGAATTAATTAATGGTCTTTTAAGTTTCGAAAACGATCTGTTTATACTATAGTTCCAAGTACTTTTATTACAATGAATGGCGAGATGAGCAAGCAATTCGCAAGGCACACGACCGCTCATAGATAGTAGCAAAACCAAACAACCATTAATTACAAAGCAATGCTGGGCATTCCACTGTGCTGGCCATTAGGAGGCATAAAATGTTATGTTTCAATATGTCCAGTAGTTACTTTGGTTACAAATTCCTTCAAACCGGAACACAATCGTGCATTTACACTGGTGATGTCGATAACCTTTTACAATCACTTTGTGGCGATCCTCCACATTACACACAAACACACATTTCAGATACACACACCACATTCACTCACTTCACAGTTACACATCTACACATCACACAAAGCACACCAGCTGACCGCCGGCGCTCAGGTGGCTGTGACGTCACCGGAGCGCCTGGTTGTCCAGAATACGTTGCGTCTTCGTGCTGTGATGAGAAACGAAGAGACCTGCTGAGGAAAGGCAATCGTCCATGCTCCCTAGTGATTTCCCACGGAGTTTTGCCGCTGCTTTAAAATCGCAGGGTTTGTGGCATCTGCGGGCGTTAGCTCCGAATTTAGTGTGATACCAGCATGTAGGATATCGACGGTAGCTAGACTGGGACCGTCTCTTAATTCGGAACGAAGACGGTGATGATGAACGCCGGCACTGTGGTCTAGAATGATCCGTGGTTGGTGGATGATGACGCCTAGGCACGTGTGTTTGCTCGATGATCTTGTGTTTTAGTCGCTGCACCATTTTTCGGAGCGTAGTGATGTCCTCCGAAGAGCTGCTGCAAGAACACGCGTGGGTAGTTGTGGCGGCTGCGACGTGAACAGGTGCTGCTATTTCTAGCACGCGGTCGGCGAGATCTGCCAGTTGATCCAGTGAAAGGGTTGGTTGTGTGGCCAACAAAGTCTGGATGTCACGTGGCAGTTGGTTACTCCAGATGGTGCGCAGAAAGTTCTCTGGAACGCTTGTTCCAGCTGAGTCCTTCAGGTGGCGCAGAAATAGTGATGGCTTTCTGTTCCCAAGCTGTTCCTGGGAAAGAAGCTGCCGTAGCTTCTTTTCGTTTGAAGCGGTAAGCCGCCTGATGAGTTCGCTTTTTATATTTTCGTACTTGCTCAATATCGGGGGGCAAACAATGAGGTCCTTGACGATTCTAGCCTCCGTCATGTCTAAATTTGCTAGGACGGTTGAGTATTTCATTGTATCGTCCGTAATGCCGAAGAGGATAAATTGGCTTTCAAGTAGCGCGAACCAAAGTTCTGGTTCGTCCGATGAAAAAGCATGTACCTTTAAATTCGATCGTTGGACTTCTGACGTCATTGTCGGTTGTCCCGTGCACACCCGAAATCTTCGTATTTGCCGAGTCATGCTGGTGCGAGTGTCCCCATTACGTGACTCGGCGGTTTGTGCAGAATCGCTGCTGCTGTCGCTCATAATCGTGTTTTCCTCGGGGTCACCAATGTGGAAGAGAAGATGTAGATGCGGTGTAGGTGTGCGTATCGCGATGTGTCGGATACGCGGGTAGTGTGATATCGACACCACTACGTGTCGACGTCGGTGTGTGTGGTAGGCAGAGCCTATGCAGGAACGTGGCGAAAATAAAACGTCCCACACAATGCGTACACAAGGTTTAATGTGGTACACAAAAGTCACACGAAATGAACAGTACAAAGTCACTATCTTAAAGTCTTACACACTACACTTATACTAAAAGGAGTCTTAACACTACACACTAAATCAGTCCACTAAAACTAAGAAGGAGAGGAAAGCGACAGTCTATTAACAGCAAATAAAGTACAATAATATGCAAAGGCGCACAGTATGCAAGGCGGAAGCAAAAGCGATAAGGACCGTGTGAAGCGCGCATCGAGCAAAAGCCGACTGGAGCTGCGGTGCGGCAAATGGCTGCGCCGGCGCGGGTCCGGTGACGTCACAGCCACCTGAGCGCCGGCGGTCAGCTGGTGTGCTTTGTGTGATGTGTAGATGTGTAACTGTGAAGTGAGTGAATGTGGTGTGTGTGTTTGTGTTTAATGTGGAGGATCGCCACAACTTACTTTATAATAGGTAGCAATAAACCTGGTATTTTATTTATTCATAATAAGTCGACAACATCAGCCCACGAAACACGAACAGTCAAGCTGTTTCCAAAAACTAAGTTTATCAGAACTGTCAGTATACGTTAAAAAAAATATAATTTCTGTTAAATAGCGACGCAATTTTTTGCCTAAAATCTAACTTTGGTAATAGAAAAAGGGCGTTTGTTAAACTGCGGACACCCTAATAATAGCCATTTACGTCAAGACCCATTTTCCTTCTTCACAAAAGAACAATATTTTTCATGAAGCAATCGGAAAACGCACAGATAGGAGTTTTTCAACAATTTTCCGCGACAATTATAACAAAGCTTTTGTTACCCTCTAAAATATTTCACCACCCTTAATAAATATAAAGGGTAGAATTCTGAAAGAATTCGAGTAACGTAGGAATGTCATAAAAAACAGCAAGCGTTTACAAGGTCATCGTGACACACTGCCTTGCAATTTTGTGAACATTGAAGAAAAAAGTTTACAATTGTAATATTAGGAAGAAATTGATCTATACGCACTGCAACTTACTTTGTAAACCTTATTCAACCTTATTCAATAAAATTTGGCGTACAACTTTACTACCCAACTTACTTTTCTCGTCATGGACAGGAAGTCTACTACTGATCATAGGCCTTCCTTAATAATTTCCATAGCGGTATTCACTTCATATTTCATGCAATCAAAATACATTAGTTTTGAAAAAAAAAAGTCCAATCTTAGCCAAATATATTCTGTATGGAAAGAATCGCACGCAATACTCTCGTCATGAAAAATCTCAGTTTGGGAAACGCCTCTTTGTGTTTATATTTTTTGACGCAAATGTCATCGAAAAATATAAAATGTTCGCAATTCTCAGTATCCTTATGTTCGAGTGAAAGAAAATGCTTCGCACATAACGATAATAGGCATACGTAGTGCTTTCCGACAAATAAACAGGATGTACGGGAATTATTTTACTACCAGTATGCCTTACTCCTGGCATTTTCCGGGGTACCGAAAGGGGAGCTTTACAGCTTTTCCTCCTGCCTTACTGCTGGCAGGTATAAAGATTCATGGGCGACATTAAATATATTACCAGCGTATATTTTATGTTTATTATCACGTCCAGAATCATTTAATTGTTTCCTTTTATGTTCATATTTTGATCCCCAAAATTATGATTTATTCTGGATATTTTCGATTGAGTTAGCCAAAACTGATCATAAAATCGTAAGTTAAATTGTTCTGAAACACGGATTAAGTAATGTTCCTTAGCGTATCAATTTCAGTCCCAGGTTATCAATCCAACCAAACGCAACCATGCACCAACCTACATTAGACCAGCGTGGTGGACTATATGACCTAGACACTCTCAATCGTACTCTCAATTGAAAAGGAGGCCCGTGCCCTGCATATAGAGGTTATGCCTAAAATCTTATTTTTTCCAAATATCTTCAAATATTTATTTTTTCTTACCATCCTCTGAAATACTTTACCCTTCTGGATTTAGTGGCATACTTGGAATGAAACGATTACGTGGCTAATTCACTTTATGTTGGAAGTAATTTATTTGTTGGCTTTCATCCCTTTGTTTGCTGGAAAATTACATCCTTTTGGAATTTGCTTTATCATAAAACCAATTTTTTAGGGATTCTTACTTAGTTGAATAATTTTTCATGAGACCTGGTTGTAGAAGTAACATGTATTTACATACAAGAGAGGTAGTGGCTAAGATTTTTTTATGAAGAATTATGGAAAATATGATAAACAGTGTGTCTGGTTTCTGGCGTTAAACAAAAATTCTAAACCACATGAGATGCAATCTTTATACTAGTTTAGTTTCGTACATACATACAAACTTAAACTCACGTGTTTTTCCCCAAAGGGGAGTAGGCAGAGGTGTTATCAGGACACCCACGTTTCGCCTTGTATGTTCCCTCCCACGATGTAATAGGGGGCAAGCCTGCCGCTATTTTGTGCACAAATTCCTGGCTTCGGGCGGGTAATTAATAGAAAAAAAAAAACCAAAATTACTTTGCCAGACCCGGGATTCTAACCCGAGAACTCAGCTTTGCAATCATAAAGCAGTACAACTGCGCCATCGAGGTAGTATTTTAATCTAATAATATGCATATAATAACTGTGACCCGACCTAATAAACCAACCAACCGACCTAACTAAGAACAAATGATTTCATTGTGAAAGAAGAAATGGAGAGTTAACTAAATACCTAAGTTAAAAATCTAAATATACACTTTTACATGATTAACGAAAGCGTATATATAAAAGGAGAGACTACTAATTGTGATACGATAAGAAAAATATTTCTGTAACATGCAGCATAATTTAAATTACACCTGTGAGCCAAATTGATCCTAATTAATAGGTGGATAAGGGATAAGCGCAAATTGATGAAGAATATCCACAAGGCTGTCAGATCGAAGGCCGGTGATGCTAATTGCTGATACCCCCCACCCAACCCCCCTTTCGATCTCAACTGGTGTAATAAAAGACGAGCTTAACAGCTTTCCTCTTGTTAAAACAGTAGATAAATAATTGTATAATGACATAAATATTATCTCCTAATTCATAAAAAAAATCGTAAATCAACCAAATATTAGTTAAATCATGTTAAGAGGAACTAAAATGTTGATTAAGTTTTGCTATTCATAATAGTTTTTTTTACATATTTTGACTAATACTGCCACTTCACAAAAAAATGTTTTCATTCACATAACCATACACATAACAGTCTTTGCACTATAATATATATATAACAGCAATATAACAAATAAAACGTCCAGCTGACAGATATCCGACATTTTTATGCATAACTTAAACAAGGTCTTGGCCATTTTAAAGTGAATGATCTGGTTAGTGAATTTTGACGTCAAGGAAGAGCGTGTTTGAGTCAGCTCATATTAACGACATATGAAACCTGCGTTAAGTACTTATGAATAAGGGGGTATGTCTAATGAAAAATAAGAAAAAGAAACAAACTAAAACAATATAAAGCCGATAAATTATGCTTTTGCGTTACACACCAACAAATGAAAAACCAAGAAAAAAAGCCTAACCATATATTACGCAAGTGACTGTTGCGGCCACGGAACTTTCACATATTTGTTTTCTCCTTTTTCCGTATTATTTTACTAATTTATGTCCTCAACTTTCATTTCACGGTGATAAATATAAGTTACAATAATTTGGTAGGATTGCCCGACATAACATTTTTCCTAAGTATAATGTTTGTTTAAGTATATTAGTACCTTACGTTTTTCTTCTGAAGTTTATTACGAATAAATTAAACACTAAAACATTTCCATTTCATCAAAATATAAAAATCTTGAATATTGATATGAAATCCTGGATATTATTATTCTGATAGCACTTTCATAAATATTGAAATTTGCAGTCGTAAAATTATGCAAATTTCTTTCGCCTCGGTGACACACGGCTTGGAATAATGCTCGCGAGAAAAAAGCCTAGTGGAAGCCTAAAATCCGTATGGTCTTGCTGTATCTGGCTTGCAATGCAATGTGAATGTGTTGACACCGCTGAAGTAGTAAATAAAACAGCAATCGAAAATTAAAAAGTTTATCCAATAATATTATTGATATTAGCTTGCAACACTCCTCTAATGGACAGTAATTTCCTAAGCATTTCTTAATTAAATCGTCGTTTCACCTACCGTATAGGTGATATTACTTAGAATTATTCCCGCGGTGTACATTTTGGAAGATACGCAATTACGAAATATGATTTCTTCTTCTATTTATTACTATACTTGTATTAACTTTCGATAATTAAATATAAATATAATGTGTTGTCATCGTTGGTGATTCTAATAAAATATGAATTAATTATTAATTATAATAAATAAGACCATAACTGTATACTCCCGTATGTTTTCACATTTACAAATATATCAACCTCAAAAGTGCTTCCGAAGTGTGGTAGAATACTTCCGCAAATGAAAATTCAATAAAATTTAATCATTGCGAAAAGTTTTACTTTTGGCACGAACTATCTTTACTTTAAGTTTTCAGCCAATTCTGTGTATTGGCATTTTAAAAAAGTGTGTTTATTATGGGTAGGAATGACGAGAGGATCAATTACGCGATATTAAGCGTTCTATCTACCTTTGAACCCTCAATATCCAATATGGGTAAGAAAAAGTACTTACCTCAGATATTAACCCAAACAAGGACCTTCAGGGTATAAGTTACCCCTTTTTTTACCTAAAGCATATGCAAAAGTCGCTGATGAATATTACAGCCAAGCAGAGTCGGTACAGTTTGGCTCTAACTTATATTTAAATGATAGAATAATCTTCACCTTCGTGATAAGTTCAGTGCCAGAAAAATATATTTTGATACTTAAAGTACGATAATTGCAGCTGCTAATCCAGCGCACAACATAATATCCAACAAACATAATCCCAAACAAAAATATACTAATATTTAACGTTTATTAAAATAATAAGAAGCGCTAATGCCCAATTACAGTGTTTACTCCATTTTGCACCTTATTAAACGTTCTGGTAAATGGATAAAGTACGGACCAAGTAAGATTGGAAGTTCGAGCAATGTGCTCCTATTTGGACTGACGATAATGATACGATGATATTCATAGTTTTCTATACTCTATCTTTCTTTACCTAGAAATAGCGTTAGATATTTCGATGCATTTTATGTTTTAGTTAACAAAGATAGAGATATATTGATATGATGCATATATTTATATATATCTGGGCAACATTAATGTACGTCTATTTTTATTTATTGAAGCATAGACTCTTATCAACATAGTCTTGGTAGCTATTTTAACCCCTGTTAAAGATAGATAGGACATAGAGAACGACCGTAAGAAAACATTTGATGTATCTGGTTTTTCGTTTTAAATATATAATTTTTACACACATTCTTTTTACATTCTATCTTTGAATTGTAAAATATATTACTTTGATAGCGGGTCGAATTAGTGGCCTATTAGATGGTAAGTGACTACATTTTGCATCTTCAAAAATGACTGACTAGAAATAATTATTCATCAATTATGAGAACCATTTATTTCAGTGAGGAATATACCAAGCCTACATGCTGGCTTTTCCTTCACAGTCGGTTCCTTAATCCTCTGCGCCACAAAAACGTCTGTAATATAATATCGTTATATTATCGTTCCTCATTTACCATGAAATGAGAATCTTAAATTATTTTTAGCTCGTTATCCATGCATCGTCGGTCTTAGTAATTGTGGAGCTTCGAGTTTCATAAGAATTTACGTTAAAATATAAATACATGTTATAGAGTAAGTTCTTTTAGCTACTCTTAGACAAAATAAAGGTAGAATACTGAATAGTCTAGCTCCTGCAACATTGGATGTTTTATTTAAAATAAGAAAGACGATATTCACTGGTGGTAGGTCTCTCATATGTGAGAGGCCATCTGGGTGGGTACCACCGTAGTGTCTATTTCTCCCGTCAAACAGCAGTGTAAACGCACTGTTGTGTTTCGGGTTGAAGGGCATTGTAGCCAGAGTAACTACTGGACATATTGAGACTTAACATCTCAGGTCTCAGGATGGCGAGCGCAGTGGAATGCCAAGCATTGCTTTGTAATTCAAGGTGTTGTTTGGTTTTGCTACTGTTCATGAGCGGTCGTATCGCTTACCATCAGGCGAACGGCATGCTCGTCTCGCCATTCAAAGCAATAAAAAAAAAAAAAAATCATTTTAGGTGGCAGAATATTCTTAAGAAAAGGATGGGAAGAGGGAAGGAGTATTAGTCATCCGACTATCTCACTCACCGAAAAAAATGTGATAGCAAAGCTGTCACTTCACGTCGATCTCCTGTGAGATACCGCCCCGGACGAGCTTGTCCATTCATACTGAGTAATGACTGACAACAGCGTGGCTCTACCACTTGCATACTACATACTAATATATACGTTTTACATTGGTATTGAATTATCCCCAGGCCTTTCGTGTAGGTGTGATTGTCTCAACTATGTTTATGTATCTCGTACAATTAAGGAGCACTTAGAATTAATTAAGCTAATTATGTGTGGGATTCCAATTTACTAGCTTATAGATATTTGTGTTAATTATTTACATTAGTTCAAGAATGTGTGACAACTTCTAAGGCGCAGTTGGTTAAACGCTGCCTGAGAAACGAGAGATCGCGGGTTCGATCGCCTCACCGATACAAATGTTTGTGAGATTCAACAATATTTCTCTTGGGTCTAGGTGTTTTGTTTTAGTTTTTACTTCAACTTATTTTACTTCTTCATAATCTTTGTTGTCATTAACTTTGCATTAGGTTCATCGGTAACAAATACTTATCAACATACAAGTTTTTTATCCCCCAATTCACATGTTTTTATTTATTTAAAGACTTCATATATACATACAAAAACTCACGACTTTTTCCCAGAGGGCATAGTCAGTGGTTCTCTTGGTAGCAACCAGGACACTAGCGTTTCGTCTTGTGTATTACGTCCCTCAATGTGCCATATCGGGCACAAATTCCTGGCTACATTAATAAAATAAAAAACGGACTTCTAACTTTTACTGTATATTATTATTGTAGCAATGTTATGTTGAGTATTCCTCTATAGATACGAAATTAATGTATTTGTGTATATAGCTTCAGTTATAATTTATAGTAATATCTTCGTACATCATGGGAAGAAACAAAAAGAAATAAAATCATCGAAATAGTATTTATTTGAAACTAAAGCAGCAAACATTCGTTTTTCATAGTTCCTTTTGCAGTTTCTTCTTTACTTTGATCCTTTCCAAAGCGATGGCATGCATTACTTGTAGATTTAAAATATATTATAAATCTATTACATTGAAGTATTTCAAGCAAATCAAGTTATTTTTTTGTGTTATTTATTAAATTGCAATAGAACGAGCTCGTACGTTACGATGGTTCCCAGCAACTGAAAAGATTAAGAACATTATTATCAGTATAATTTTCCTTTTTAAAATATATTCGATTATCTTTTAACTAATTATCACCAGACCCAATGTATTTCCTCTCAAAATGCTTTTAGATTGACTTGAAAGATACAGATTGTATTTGGGAAGTATGTGAACCTTTCTTTGGGCTCCGTATTTTTTTTAAACCTTACGTCTTTATCAGTATGTTTCTTTATCATACATCATCATCATATCAGCCACAGGAAGTCCACTGCTGAACATAGGCCTCCCCCAATGATCTCCACAATGACCTGTTGGAAGCGGCCTGCATCCAGCGACTTCCTGCGACCTTAGTCAGATCGTCCGTCCACCTTGTAGGCGGGCGTCCGACACTTCGCTTGCCTGTACGTGGCCTCCACTCTTTATCATACACATATACATTATTATAATTTGATATTTTGTAAAAGAAATCAACTGTCCGCCAACCCGGACAAACCTCCGTGGCGGACTATGTAGTCCTTCTTAACCCCTCTCAATCGTACTCTCGATTGTACAGAAGTCATGAACCTTGCGAAAAAGCGAAGGTAGAATTTTTTAATGCATCTAACCTTAGAATTTTAAATCCATCAATTATCCTAACGAATCAAGCATCTGTCTAATTTACTAATACAATTACAGGGCACCAAACTCAGGGTGGAATAACCAATTTAAGCGAAACTATAGTAAAAGATAATGAAAAGATAGACGTCGCACCGTAGTATATCATTCATGAGAAAATTTAAATTTCAACTTGAAATTAATAATGATGAAACTTGGCAGACAAATTTTTACAGTCAATTTTACAGTAGGGAATGTATGTGTTTTAGGGATGTAAAAGTTTGATTAGATGATATTATATATTAGTATGTATTCGATTTTTCAATCGAATCAAATGATTTAAATGTATATTATGTAATAATCACTACAAGTTAAACTGTTTTGAAAAGAGCAAAACTAGAGTTTCTTGCCCGTTCTTCTCTAGTGAAAACCGCTTTCCGAACCGGGTGATAGATCAAAAAATGACGGAATCTAAACGATGTTGAACATTTTAATGGATTCAATAAATTATTTTCATTTTCAATCATCAGCCTATATTGTTGTCCACTACTGGAGATAGGCCTCCTCCAAATTACGCCATTTCACCCTGTCTTCGGCTTGTCGCATCCAGCATCTGCCGGCGACCTTTCGTAAATCGTCACTCCACCTAGCTGGAGGGCGTCCTACACTACACTTGCCAAGATGTGGTCGCCACTTAAGAACACATTTTATTCACTTTGACAAATTATGAAATACCAAATAGTATGATTTAAAAAAAATCGATAAGTAAAGGTCTGGAGTGGTCAATATAAGAATCTTAATGTGAATATTTAGGCCACGCATAAGTTGTTCAGTGGCTGAAAAAAAATTGTGATTTTTTGTGAAAATATACTTTTAGGGGATTTTTAAAGTTCGTATGTTCTCTCAATTGGTTTACAATTCTTACTTCTTCAGCTATAAAGCTATTGAACAAATATTTCTATGTATTAAAATTAAATAGGTGCATTAAAATGTAATAGCCTATCATAATCTTAATGTGTAGATCGTATTTCGAAGTAAAAATTCTTTAGAGCCATCTTGGGTTTTACGATAAATGGGATTGGAACGAAAATTGCAAATTAAAATATGTAATTTCTTTTTTGGGATTGACTTTAATATTTCTTTTATTTATAGGATTTAACCAACAGTTTTTTTTTCCAAACTTTCATTATATTTTGGAGGTTGTTTTCAATGTTACAATTAAAACCATTCATCCTCACATGGAATTCATCGCCTGTCGTAAGTTTGTTACACCCTGAGCTTCATTAAAAAGGTCATTAAAAGTACTCACAGTCAAGATCATTTTTCTAGTCACGTAGAAGAAGTCTAAGCCGCTCAGTGCCACTTTGATGTTGTTAATTTGAGCTATAAACCTTTCCACCTGAAATAAATACGCGTAAATGCTGGTAGAAAAACATCTGAAGAGCCCACAACTAGGCAAGACAATTTAATTGATTCTAAAGTTTATCTTATGCAGTTAAGGTTTAGAATGGCTTGAGTGTGGGAATCGTAATGGTTCTTCAGCATTTTTTAATTATATTCATATAATTTATCTTTGCGAACTTGTGCTTTTTCTTTGCAAGATACTTTCTACTTACTTTCAGCTAAATTATATCTAAGTAAGGATTAAGCATGACATTTTATTTGAGAAATCTTTAGTTTTCAGAAAATTTCTTGATTTTTGTCAACAACTTTCCTCCCAATTTAAGGCATACTAACTCGAACTAACTTCTATTTAGATGATGAAAGGAATTAATATTGTGAGACCCATAGCCCATATTAAGTCACACGTATGACCTTATTTTTTATTAGATTTCCCTTATTTTGAATTAGAAAAAGTTTTAAACAATCATCACCTTGACCCTAATCTGCCTGTCTGTTAAATTATAATTAATATAAATTATTATAAAAAAAAATACACCTACCTCAACATCAAATTTAGAGCTTGGAATATTATAAAGAACCACCAGAGGAACGATTGACGCTGAGTGAATTCTAGCAGCCAGTAGCAAAACAAGTAAACTCCGCAGAAGAAGAAATGAAAACGAAAAGACGAAGTAAAATGTATGCTCAGCTGAATGGAGAGCTCTGAAAAAGAAAAAGTAGATCATCGTATTCTATTCATTCAAAATACCAGGCCAAAGCTTCGGGGTTCGATGTAAAACATTGGTTTAATTTTAGGATATATGAGAGCCAGTGGTCATACAAGCGGGATAATGAACGGAAGAACGTAAGAAATCTACCGCAATTTAGATATATCCAAAAGATAAAAAATAAATGAGACAATTATTGATTCCCGCTCTTTTCCTTTTAATCCTTCTATTGCTGGTGAAACTAGGCTGGTACAGAAGTTACGCTGGTTTTCTATGAGAAGAACAGAAGCAGATTTTATGATAGTATATTCATATGTGGTATAGACACTTACATCAAGCTGTGGGCATTCCGATGCTGGCAAGATATAAAGTGACCGGTGTGCGTTTTTCTAAAGAACAAATATTATATCAGTTCTCTATCCTCAACTAAACTGAATCATACTATAACAGTGTTATGAACGCATCAGGAAAAAATATTTATCGTATGATTATATGGAACTTTCTAGCGGACAGGATATTATAGTTCCTAGTACTAATGTTTGTTGTAATAGATTTTTTGTTGTTGTAGTAGACAATTACTTTCAGTTTTTAGCAGTTGTTTATATCTGTTCACTTACACATATTTGTTTCGTCATTCTATCCTTAACATAATGCCAGTACTTACTTCAAGCTATAAAATAGCTGAGTGCAAATCCAGTACAAGTTAATTCCAAATGAGGTGAGGATGTAGATCCCTATTTGGCCGTTGATAAGGCGCACCAAGCGTACAATTTTCAAATATTGCGTGCGGAATTCTGCGCAGGAAAAGAATTCCTGGAATATAAAGAATGATTACTTTAACCCAACCCGTCTTACTTCTTATTTCGCCCCTTCTCTATTGTTAAAGCATTGAAGCGTTTTCGTGAAAATGAGTTCATACTTTTAGCAGGTCATTTATAGAAGAGATAAAGAACAAGACGAAATAGATTTTATAGGGCTTATGACTCCACCACTATTGAGGACCAATCTTAATCATTCATTTTTAAGTTTTTGTATTTTTTTTTGTAATTTGATCGTTGAGGATAAAAACGTATTATTTGAGATATAAGGAGACTGTTATAATTGTGTTGTGGTTTAGATATTTTTATTTTTCAGATCTCCTTCAGTCTTCAACCGTTCAAGCATTCTCTTTAAAATTATAGCGCTTAACATTATTTTCTCATAAATATTTTACGATACCATAATAATGACAAATTTAAAGTAAAATCTACTGTTCTTTTCAGAAACAACAGCTGTGGCAGACAGCAGGACTGCAGATATTTAAAATTCAAGTAAAATTGTATCTCTTGAAACTGAAATATTCAAATTGTTTAATATCTATTTCGTTATATTACACTTGGCTCGAAAAGAAATTATAACTGGCGCATACATACAATTGATTGAGTAAAGACGTGAGTAGTGTCTTAAATGATTAAGTAATCTATTTTAAAAATGTTACGGGAATCTACTAGCTTCTAAGGTACAGGCCCAGCCTAGTTTAAATGCTAGTTTTATCAAGCAATGTGTGTTATTTTATTTTACTTTATTTGGAAAACTACAGAAAAGATATAATATTAATAGAATAAATGCAATTAAACAGTGCATTATTCACAACAGTTTCTCATCATCATCATCATATCAGCCACATTAATCCACAGCTGGACATAGGCCTCTTCTTCATTACACCAATTCTCCCGGTTCTGTGCTTGTCTCCTCCACCCACAACAGTTTCTACAGAGATAAAGGTGACGACGCAGCGGGAATATAAGTACGCACCTACACCCACAAAACATCAGTTAAAAAAATTATGTGACTACTATGACTATGAACGATAATTAATTAATCTTCATTAGTATTATTTGTTATGTATATAAATGTGAGATAGCCTAAACTTCTTAATTTTATATTTCAGTGTCAATAAAAAAAACTAGCAACAAATTATAGAATTAGGGGTGCATGTTCACTGAGTAGAAACATATTAATATAAGAATTAAAAAAAGGAATTGAAAATCACTTGTTAATATTTATAAACGAAAGATATTTTACGCAAAAAACTGTCTTTACAATTTTTCGCCTCCGTGTTTCTATTTCCAATTCGGTTTCATTAGTCAAATGACAATTAGTAGAATTCATTTTGGTTACCCTTTATTTGTATTCATTTAGTATTTGTAACAACCGCCCACGTCAACTCTCTGTTGTCTTTGTTGTTAAAATCAATCAGGAAAATGATTATTATAAATATTCTTCACAATGTTTCAAAATTATCACAACAGGCGTTCGTATTGTTTTCTGTTTATTTATAAATTAAGGAATAAAGAAGTTCTAAGCTCAATTTTTGTTAAAAATTGGGGAGAACACAATTTAGTTTGGAATTTATAGTTAAAATGTGACCGTATTTTTCTTCTACTACCTACTATATTGGTAGTAGATGTGATGTGAGAGGCCGTCTGGGTAGGTACCGCCACCGTCTCTATTTCTCCCGCCAAACTGGAGTGTAAATGCACTGTGGTATTCCAGTTTGGAAATTGTAGCCTGAGTAAGTGCTGGATATAATCAGACTTAACATCTTACGTCTCAGAATGCCGAGTGCAGTGGAATGCCAAGCATCACATTGTAATTCATAGCTTTGGTTTTGCTACTGTGCATGAGCGCTCGTATCGCTTACCATGAGGTGAATGGCATGCTCGTCTCGCCATTCATCGAAATAAAAAAACCTACATATAGACTGGTCTTCACATTTACTATTGATATAAGAAACACATTGAGTAATGTAACTTCTGTTATAGTCAGTACAGTTATAGCCGAGTCGGTATAAAATATTAAAAAATACCTGTGTAGCAGCTTTCTTCAACAGTTGATTATGAACCGTAAAATGCTCAGTCAGATATAAACTTATTACCATAAGCAAAAGGTCGTTGAAACTCCATATGAATGTGGATTGAAGATTGAATATCTGTAAGAAAAACAATAAATTGAAAACCTGTTTTATCCGATGACCACGATAATCATTAATTAATAATGGCATCTTATTTGAAATATTGTCAATTGGATGGATAAAAAGTTGAAATTATCAAGTCATGTTTTTGTATGTGATAGTGCATGGCTCAATAATGCCGAATTTTACGCTTGCCGGCTAACTGCCTAAACCAGACCTTGTCGTGTGCAAAAACACCATCAGCTATAGGCGTTTTTGCCTTCACAATCACATAGAGGCACATAGTCTAACCGTCGAAAATGTGGCCGTATTTGGTATTTATCGGTCCAATTAGTCTCCAGCGTAGGGGTTCCAATCTCACGTAGATGTCAATTGCCAATGATAATGTTATTGTGTTAATATTAATTATGGTTTCAGGTATTTTATTTACCAGCGGTATCTATCCCATCGTTAAGGACTCTTGAAAAATTTTAAAAAGTTTTATTTGGTCTATTAAACCAGCCTAACGCGGGTTGGAACATAAACACGTATCTATATCAGCCCATATATGTTCTATTGCAAGGCACGGCAAGGCCTCGTCTAAAATCGAGAGTAGGTTTGAGAGGAGGTCGGCTATATAGTCCACCACGATGGCCTAGTGACTAAAAACATCCTGTTTTTTTTTTTTTTTTTAATTATAATATATTTTCAGGCATATATGTATTGTCATATATTATGTTCACGGAGCTTGCCTTTAGCCTTATAGTGAACAAAATTAATTTTGTATAAACATGTAACTTCTAAAAGTGATATATGTGTCCTTGGATCAAGTTCGTGACCTCTTGGCTTTAGCGTTCCGTTTCAATTTGAAGTAAGTCATTGCTCATTTAAATTAAGTTATGAGAAATATATTTACAGTGTTCTCGACAGGCAAATCTAGGTCTGGTAATGTGTAGAAGTTATGCATCATTACTCTGAACATAAATCTACGTGTGCTAGTTTCATGGAATAATAAACAGCTTACTTCCAAGCTTTAAAAATCTAGTAAAATACTTCAAGGATTGTATGGTAACTAGTCGGACAACATATTACATCCCTGACTGTAACTGCCGTACTCAAAGACATTTAATGTCGATTGAATCGTTACTTAGTGCAGAATTTGCGAAGGTAATCTATATTAAGGAACAATTTACTAAGTAACAATGACCGTCCGACCGTGGCACAGTTGGTTAGACGTCGGCTGAGAAACGAAAGTCTGCGCCAAATTCAAATCCCGCACCGAGAGAAATGTATGTGTGCCCTACAAATATTTCATTCGGGTCTGGGTGTTTGTGAGACCAAAAGTCTTTCGTAGTTTCTGATACGTACAACACGAGACTTAATTGATCTTAATGTGGGGTCTGGACTATGTATCTGACTGTTGTGTGTATGTATTTATTTTATTGACATTAAAGGTCTCTGAGTGCGGCCGCAATAGTACTGGAGTTAGACCACAATAGTAAACTTCAAGTCCTGAAGGTGCTTAACAACTGAGCTGCGAGCTCATCTGCCAATGCATGCAGTAAAATGAAATTTATCACAATCCCTCAGGAATATCTAACAATTTTAAGGAAGCTTTGCAGTACAAAAGGTAGTAGTGGGAGAGAATAGGATACTAATTGTTGAATCTCAGGGTAGATAGCCATCCGGATGACTGAAGCAGACTTGGTAGCAATTATTGTTGTCCTTAATTTTTGTGAGAGCTAAATATTTTCCTATTCAAGCTGACATTCATATTGTACTCAAGATTATAACGTGCCTTTGCTTCATGTCTACACGGATACCTAGTTTCCAACACAAATTAAAAATACGTCCCAATTTATTTAAAAAACGAGGATCAAAATTATTTCAAAGAACTTGTCAGTACAAAGAGGGCATACCTCACTTAAAATTCCTTTCCACAGCGTATACGGGGTGTAGTCGAAAATCCACGGCATGTTGAAGCGGAAGAACGTTTCCCACAAATCCTTGGGCTCACAGGAGTAAGCCACCGTGACCCCGTAAAAAACTGAGAGTAGGTGTTCCACTATAAAAATAGAAAAGTAATGTAAATTAATTATTTTAATGCTATAATTGAATAACAAAAATTAGAATATTCACTGCCGTTCTCAGACATTAAAAGTCAATTAAATTATTACTTAGATTAGATTTTAGATAGAAAATATTTATTGAGGAACATTTTAATTGAATTTAAACGTCTCTAGGTACGTGGCAGTAAGATACGATTAAGGAGCCCGGTGACAATGACGCGGAATCATATTGACCCGAGGTAATTTCAAATCTGTATATTTGCGGGCGTTACCACGCACGGTATGTTTTAATCGTTTGGGTAGCTGAAGATATACCTATATAACTTATCTTTCCATTGCGACGGTTCACTTGGTAGCACTCAACTTACGAAGCGAGACACACATTCGTCAAGTCAAAACGGGTATGTATGACCCAGCGTCATCGCCGGTGTAATTTTGTGACATATTTTTAACCGTATTATTTTGGTGTGCGCGCTCCTGTGTATCTAGTGGAGCATTATTGAAATTAGTCGTTCCTCGCAACGATTTTGAAAATGCTAGCTTGTATAATACAAGCAGTCAGAAGTTTAATAAAAATGAAGATATTAATTTTTACCACCGTTTAGATGAAATATATTAAAATAGTTTAATATTTATTTTAGCGCGATTTTCACGGTCATGTTTTTGCAACTCGAAATCTACTATCCTAAATCTTAAATCTGTTAAAAACTAATTCGTTTACAAACAATTCTCAGAGGGTTCTCAGAATTTTTTCAACTTCTTTTAAGATAGCTAGTTTAACAGACAAACTTTCATCCCATTGTTATAATTCATTGACTGCTCCATTGTAACTTTTTCTTATGTATTCTCTTGCCGAAGTTTGAGCGCTTATTTAGAATATCAATACAGACTCAGGTGTGTAGGCCGACGTGTGACGCGTAAACTTATTAGATTTAATAACTTGAAATATTGCGTGGCCGTGTTTTTTCTTCCTTTAAAAAGGCCAAGGAAAATTTTCGTAAAGTCTATTTTTCATCAATAATCTTATATTTACGAGGTGTTTTTTGCGAAAAAGAATAATTTGTTCATGTCAACGGATAGTTTAGTCTAAACAAAACTGAAACATGACAGCATTTTACTTTAAATTAATTAGCAATATTATCAAACTTAACATGACAGTATTTTACATTAAACGAATAAGGGAATATTTTTAAATATTTTTGCCTTCATTAAAACATAAGGTTGTTGTATGCAGACCACTTCATATGGATCGTTCTAGAATTAAAGACCTTTGCTTATCAGTTGCCACCTTACCTATCTGCCCCTACTTACGACCTACTAATGAGGCAAAGTCCAAAAACTACGGTCATTTATTTATTCATTATTCTTTACTGCACATAAAAGAGAAAAAGAAGACTTAAGAAATATCACAAATTACTATACAAATTGCAGATAATGATTAAATGGATATAAGAAAAGAAAAGAAAGAGAGGGCATTCTACAATAGAGAAGAGTTAAGGTTACTACTCATTAGATCCACTCTGCACCGCCTCGCCTCGTGCGGTTATTATTCTTTGTATGAAATTGTACGGACTTACGCTCACTACAGCAACTCCGTAACGTTACCGGATCGTCGCCGTCCACGCGTGGACCACTCGGTGACAACTCGTTGCTCGCATGCTTGTCTTGCGTTGTTGAGCATTGACAATTCATAAGCCCCGAATGAACCGCGCGTTGCCACTAATGGCCGTTCTCTATATCCTATCTATGTTTAACTAGAGGTTAAACTGGCTACCATTATAATGTCAGTTCAATGCTACAATTTACTAAACAATGATAGACATGTATATTTATCATGCCTAGCTATCTATAAACATATGTACCATATCTATATTTTTGTATCTTTGTTAACTGAAACGTAAAATGCATCGAAATATCTAATGATATCCCTAGTTAAAGACAGATAGATTATTGAGAACGGCTGTAAGTGGCCCACGCGAGGTCCACCCGTGTTCAACTTGCGACAACGAGTGGGCTGTGAGCGACGATGCTGTGTCTGGTGGGTCTAATGAGTGGTAACTTTTTGACCTCAGCTCATAGTAATGACAATGTATGTACCATTATTATGGTAAATGCTTACCCAAAGCTGCCAATAAGGTGAATACCATAGTAACATTGCACCATACAGTAACGTTACTTGCAAATGGAGGCAGTGTGGCTTCAATCACTTCTGCCTTTTTGATCAGCTTGGGCCAAAATCTACCGATGTTCAGCAATATCAATGAAGATATCAGACTTGATGAATAGAACACTGAGTTCGCTGAAACAAGGTTATTTATTTTATTTACAATGGCAAGAAATTATATAGCTGATTCTGCAATTGTCATTAATTATACTCTTAATTTAGAATAAATAAAAGTGATGACGTCTTTAAAATTATATGGTGTATTTAGGAAAAAAACCAAGCATTCACCACCCAAACGCATAGTCACATTTTTTGTTGTATTGTGTCTGAAGTCACTTCAACCACCGCCTGGCTTCGTGTTTGGTCGCACTCTGGGTGTTATTAACTTAGAAAAAAAACAAACTCCTAATCCACTGGTATATTTATGAATAAAAACACCCAACATTCACATACATATCACTAGTATATCATGAGTATTTAGTAGTGCTCTACGCACTAACTTAACCTTAGTAACTCTGATCAGTATATTCTACTATTTTCATTACATAGTAATCAACTGAAATTTGTCTACAAATATAATAATTATATGCAGCAATTTCTCTTTCTTTAATGGATGTAAAAAAGTATAAAATAGTGCTAAATTTTCAATCATAGTAATATATTTTATTGGGTTGTAAATACTTCGGCTAGAACAGGGTCAATTACTTTATCGTAATGACGTAGGTAATCGTAAGTTTCTTAAGTGTTCATATATTTTTATACTCATACTTTTGAAAGAAAGTTTATCTTGTACTTACTGATATTAGGTAATGATATGCCATGTTGAAAAAGCCAGCAGCAAGTCATGACGAACATCAATGACTGACCAAATAGCGTCACTGCGTAGTATATGGTATATACGGATTTGAAGGTAAACCTGAAACAGCATAATGGCTTTTTTATAATAGATACAAAGTATTTTTTGGGCTTTTGTTTTTGGCATCAATATTTCTGAATCTAGTCCTAAATCGTATCTAATCTTCTTAGTATATTAGGAGCTATGATAAAAATTATTTAGTAGAAATTTCAGGCATTTTAATATGTCTTCGCATGATGCATCACCACAATTTAGGTAAATGATACTCCAAGGAGTATTTAAAAAAAATCAAAGAAGATTAACCGCCTTAGGCTCAAACCTATAACTTGTTTTTGTATTAATGTTGTTCACTCCCAAACAAAGCAATCAAATTCAATACAAAACAAAAAATTCAAAGTAAGGTGCAAAAATCAGTAACACATTATTTCATTCGTACGCACTCTTGGGTGTGATCTATTCGAATTAATATCAAATTCAACAGTTCAGAAGTAATTTGAATTTTATTCTTTGTCACTGATTTATTTGCGAATATTTTTTAATATTTTGAAACACTTCTCTTTGATGTATCACTTTCGCGAATTTGTAGAAATTTGAAAATATAAGTCTTTATTACATTTTATGAGTCTAGTCATTGAAAATTATTGAAATTTATACACAATTTCTTTTGATCTTACATTTCTCGCATTAATAACATCGTTTTATTTGTAGGTATTTTTTAAAAGCTCTAATAGTAGTGAATTAAACTTGTCTTTATCCAAATTCTGATACAATATCTGTATACTTTTCAGCCTTTATCATTTGAATCACAACAATTTAGTGATTTATTGGAAAAAATATGGAATTGATCTCTTTAAGACCACAGATTAGACGACGGCATCTATGATTCTCTTTGACTTGTGTGTCTTCATATTCTCACAAAAACTACACGCCGAAGATTTGACGATATTATGATGTATCAGAAAAAGACTAATTGTGGAAGCTTTATTGTTTTTCTACTTTATTATCTACCCCACTAACTTATTAAAACATCTATTTAATTCACTTACATTTTAAAAGGAAACTACTTCTTCAGACATCAAACCTGTTTTTTTATTATAGTAAAGTAAAGTTAATATGTGTATATTAACTTTACTGTAATATTTATTTCAAAATGGTACACCCATAGCATAATACATTAAATCGCTTTTGTTTAAATAAATACACCTAACAGTCTCATACATAGTTCTGACCCCGCACTAAGGTCAAGTCTTGTGTCGTGATTCCCACGACACAAGAACGACGAGAGACTTTTCCGGTCTCACAAATACCTAGACCCGAAACAAATACCTGTGGTTCACACAAATATTTGTTTTGGTACGGGGATCGAACCCGCGGCTCGTTCATGTTTCATAGTCGGCGTATAACCAACTGCGCCGCGGAGGCTGTCACAGATTAAGTTTTCTGTTTAGATTAAGCAGTACAAACATTTATTAATATTTCAATTTAATATGCCTTTTATAGGCGTACACAGCTAAAACAAAATTACCCCTGTATGTTTATTCTCTCGAATATTTCAACGCAATAAAAGCATATATTTTGTCGCCACAACCGCCCCAGATGTAGCGGCATCATATCCGTAAATTTGGGCGTTAATTAAAACTTGCGTCAGATTCTCGACACTGTTATAAATCAGGACGTGTGTTGGCAAGTTTGTTTTTCGGTTTATTATAACTGAATAATTATTATGAAAAATTGGTGGATGAAATTTGCGATCAACATCTTCATCAATCGTCTACTGTACACTTGTTGCCTGGGCTCATAGCCACGAAAGCCTTAATTACTCGACTCATAGTTCAGATGGTTATTAGATATAATGTTTCTAAAAGTCACTGGGCAAATATTTGTTGAACACGTGGTCATTTGTATATATAGATCAATATAGATTGAGCACCAGATGCAATGAAATGCTAATAGGACCATACAGCGAATAATGGTTACACCTTATCTATAGGCACATTATATCGGTACCGGATTAATACAAGCTCTTCCTCAGACGCTTTATAAGGGCGTATCACTATGATGAGTTTTACATCATTGCCTCGGAAGTCACTATCCTTACTAATAACATCCCATTACATGGGGAGAATTTCTCACCTCGAAAATATGATTATCGTAAGGATTGAAAGTTGCATTGTGTAAACATTTTTTAGAACACAAAAATCTATGGAGGTTATATTCATGCGATAACAGCATACGATTCTCGCCGAGAGAATCTCTCCCCGTGTAAATGAGGCTTAAAGCGGATGATAAAATTAAGACCAGTGATCTAAGACCTCTTTTAGTTATTTCTCGTAACAAATAAATAATAGATAAATAAATAACACCCAACAGTCACATACATAGTCCTGACCCCACACTAAGATCGAGTCTTGTGTCGTGAGTATCAGGAACTACGAGAGACTTTTCGGTCTCACAAACACCCAGACCCGGAAGAAATATTTGTGGGCCGCACAAACATTTCTCTCGGTGCGGGGATCGAACCCGCAGCCTCTCGTTTCACAGGCGGCGTCTAACCAACTGCGCCACAGAGGCTGTCTCAAACTCTAAACAATATCATAGTTTAATATGGAACAGGTGAAATACATGCCACCAACGCTAAGTAAACGATAAATCTACTTAATTAACATCCAGGTGCGTTATTAAAACTATAACGCGTAGTACAAATTCCGTGTATTATAACACTAACATTAGTGCGTGGGTTGGTTTATGTAACAGTGTCTGAAGAGTTAATTTAATTGTCAAACAACTTTAATTATTTTGTCATTTGCAGATTGTTTTTAAATCAATGCCCACTTCGACGCCCAATACCCTTCTCCTCTTCCCATCCTTGTTCCTTCCCGTTCCCGTCCTAATTTATTGTGTTGGCAATATCTATAATCTCAGCGTCCCAGATGTTCTTAGGCGGCAGTGTTCACTTACCGTGAGGTGAACTGTTCGGACCACTAAAAATACCATTCTCAAGTCTTTTCCAGAAGCGCTCATCAACCCACTCAAAGGCAGCAGTCCTATCAGTCGGCTGCACAATAGCGTGTGTCGTATTGTCGCGTGCAGGCTACACGGCACATTGTGCGTGACGTGCAATCTCTTCTGCAAGTCTACAGAGAGTAGAAACACTAACCTCAACTCACTACTAGAAGCGCTCATCAACCCGCCCAAAGGCAGCAGTCCTATCAGTCGGCTGCACAGTAGCGTGTGTCATGTTGTCGCGTGCAGGCTGCACGGCACATTGTGTGTCATCTGCAATCTCTTCTGCAAGTTCACAGAGAGTAGAGACACTAACCTCAACTCACTACTAGAAGCGTTCATCAAGCCAGTCGAAGGCAGCAGTCCTATCAGTCGGCTGCACAGTAGCGTGTGTCATGTTGTCGCGTGCAGGCTGCACGGCACATTGTGTGTCATCTGCAATATCTTCTACAAATCTACAGAGAGTAGACACACTAACCTCAATTCACTACTAGAAGCACTCATCAAACCGCTCAATGGTAGCAGTCCTATCAGTCGGCTGCACAGTAGTGTGTGTCGTATTGTCGCGTGCAGGCTGCACGGCACATTATTCGTCACGTGCAATCTCTTCTGCAAGTCCTTGCGGTGGAAACATTTGAGTCGCTTCAATGCGTTGCACACAACGGACTTGTTCAAAGGCATGGTTTTAAGTGAGTAGGACGCGGGTGTTTTACTTCGTGGTTTGGAAGGTGGTGTAAGTCAGAAATGTGTATTTTGACGTTTGTACTATTTTTGCTACATTTGAAGATTAATAATTATATTATATGATCAATTCGTCTATCAAATTGTTCTAGTCTAAGCTTCAAGCGGCACAACTTTATAATTAAAAATTTGCCAATTATAAAAGTTGGCGCCAACAGGATTCAAGGGATATGCACGATTTGTACATAAAATTGCATTCTATTTACATATTTTAATTAATTATTAAAGTCCGCCCACCCACACAAAGCCACTGTGGTTGTCTATATGGCCTAGCCACTCTCAACCTCCTCTCAGTAGTGGGACGTTATATGGGTATTGGGTTGATACTAAATTAATCATCAATGGAAATCTCTCATTGTAGGCCGAATTTAGACGTGCAGTTTGGTATGAAGTGTTATCATGTGATTTTTTTTCGAATAGAAATGAACCATCAACTTTGGCGTCGATGTGGTGAATCACAGAAAGTTTTTTTTTATTGCTATCAATGGCTACACGAGCGTGCCGTTCACCTGATGGTAAGCGATACGACCGCTCATGGATAGTGGGAAAACCAAACAACACCTTGAATTACAAAGCAATGCTTGAAATTACACTGCGCTCACTATTCTGAGACATAAGTCGTCAAGTCTTATGTCCAGTTACTCTGCCTACGATATCCTTTAATCCAAAACACAACAATGCATTTACATTGCAGTTTAGTTTAGGAATCATAACAAACTTTATCATAACATCTTAGCTGCACCATCTTAAGCACTCTAATGTAAATATCGAAACTAAAACAAAGAATGAGTTTTTCAAAATCATGGCTAGGATATTTTGCACCAAGGCCGTCGCTTACACTATTCAGTGAAGCTGTTATTCATAAAGGCAGCTCTAGTTCGGACGACAGTTGACGCAAACAAATTCTAGCAAGTGTCACATTTGTTTTCTTTGAAAATATAAGTGAAACCTAGTGTAATGTTTATACGAGTACTGTTACGCTTTAGTAAAACGTGATTTTGATATTTTATAGGGCATGTATAGATATATTTTGTTTTTGTTTTGAGGAAGTTTCTGGATGCAGACTGCTTCCAAGAACTCGACATGAAAATTCTAAGTGCCAATGTTAATTACATACAAACATAATGTTATGAAAGTCCCAAATGTTCATCATAGATATGAAGTTTCTTTTTTTTCAATGGTCACGTAAGCATCTGTGATTAAGATGGTATACAAAATAGTATAAACATATGTTGAACCCAGGATAGACGTTTCACAGGAATTTCCCTTTGTGCGTGCCAAAATTATTTTTATAAAAACATAATCCTTTAAATTCTGCTATAAGACCTAAATCAAACACCTGTAGCGAAAAAACAGGATAACATATCCGAGTATATAAAATATTATGAGGAGGTTCAATCAAAAAATTAATATCAACAGGCTAATAAAAACATTTCCGATAAATTGTTCATCATATCATTCATACATAAATTCACGCCTCTTTCCCAGAAAGGGTGGGCAGAGGTGGGAGAGGAGGACACCCACATTTCGTCATATATATTCCGTCGCTGGATATATATTTCGTAGATATGATATAATAGGGGTCGAGCCTATCACCACATTGGGCACAATGTCTAACTCCGGGCTGATAGTGAATAAAAATGTTCATGATATCCTTTAAACAAATAACCTAAGAAGTTCATAAAAGTCTACCGTTACCTGTTGGTATTTGTGTAATATGATTATTTACCCTATCTTTTGTTTCATAAGGTCTACATCGCAATCATGATCTACGAATAAGGAAACCGCTTTGCACAGGGACGCACTTTGTTGCCTTATAGGGGGACATGACGCTTTCATTTAAAGGAACAAAAGCTTGAGACGTGCAGGGTGTATGTCGTACTATAAATGTAAAAAATAGATTTAATTTCAACTATTGTTTATTTCATGATAAACTTCGCTATCAAGGTAAGGTGCTTAGAAATCAAATGATGAATTATCCTTTTATGAGGATCTCGATAAATCCAAAAATATGCTGGATTATTTATTTTACCTGAGCCGAAAACGTTGGATAGAGTAGTCAACAATTTCGTGAACCTTTAATGGGACATTGAGCAAATGAACAAGCAATTCCCCTGATTTTCACCTAAGAGCCTAGAAGCATTGTGCCTCGGTGGCGTAGTTTTGGTACGGTACGGTTACAACTTTTAGGTCTCAGATTCAAATCACGGGTTGTGAAAATTTATTTTAGATGTATTTATTCTTTATTTCATTATCAGCCTGGAGTTAGGAATTTGTGCCCGATATTGTGATAGGCTTGCACCTATCACAACGTGAGACGGAATACACAACGTGAAACGTAGGTGTCCACCAGGGTTGCTTCTTCTGCCTACCCCTTATGGGAAAATGGCGTGAGTTTAAAAACAAAAGACTTGCAGTACCAAGTACAATGAAAATAATAATTATAGTAATTTAGTCCCGACCCTACGTCCTGACTTCGTCCCGCAGCTCTCAGATTGGTAGGACGGTAAGAGCGTTTCAGAGCGACATTTAGCAAATTGCCCTGTTTACGACGCGTCGACTTCGCAGCGGTCCACACCTGACGCGGCTTGTAGCGAATTCACACGTCATCTGTGTGGTGTGATGTATATTACGTTGTAAGTTAGGTAACTAATATAGTCTGCAACGCTAAAACAACTTTTACTCATATGTTAGAGGCCGCCTAAATAAGTACCACCGCAACGTCAATTTCTCCCGCCAACCAAATTTACGCGAATTTCACACATCTTGAAATAAAACTAACATTCACTAAGTGGATGAATAACACCTCAATCGATCTCGACACGAAAGCTGTAAAGTAATCGAAACGTCGGTCGGGAAGTTACAAAGTCTAAAAATTCAACCAAATACGCGATAAAATCCCTAAACAATATTTTTATTTCAAGATATGATCTAGAGCCTGAGTGGTTCAGTTAATCTGGTGTTCAACAGAAACACTGTGAAATTGATTTTTTGGAGTCAACTCAGGCTGGGAACACTGCTGTATTCTGTCTAATCAGACATGATTCTCTTGAGGTAACTAATGGCATCTGTGCCTTTCTGCTTCCCCAGCAAAAAGTCACAGAATATAATATAGGCAATTATTATTTATTTATTACATCGTTAATTATTATCTATCTAGATGTTTTATTCAAAATTCAGTAGTGATTTCAAGGTTGAATAGACCTCTAAATCTAAAACAGACTTAAACTACTAATCACTTTAACTAAATTCTAGATAAAAAGGCAAGAATGCAATAAATAAAGCTTACTCGTAAGTATAAAGGAACAATCCAAAGTGCATTCTTAATCCAGTAAGAAAAACTAGGAACTGGCGATTAAGTGAAAAGTTACATCCAGCTGAGTGTTCTGGAAGAAATTTTCTACGATTGAAATTCGCCGATAATTGAAATGAGTTTTAGTTTTATTTTAAATTCACTATTGCCACTTTGATTTTATTGTATTATGCAATGGAATTATGATCGGGAATTTTTAATTAAAATAGTTTTGTTTAACAAGTTGGACATTCTTAGTCTAGACGACACAGACCGAGACAAGCGAGTCGCTCGCCAGGGGGTTATGCTTTGATCCAAAAAGAAATTTGAATTTTCGAATTTCGACGTGCATACTAGGTTATAAGTTTTCCTCTTCTAAAAATCAAGACTATTCTCGATGATACTTATCACTTACTCTGAACTTACTCTATGGACTTATACGATATAGGATTCGAACACTTTAAGAAGTTCCTAGGCACATTCATACACTTTCACATAAGTCGTTCAAACATTCGAACTTCGTTTCGGATCAGGCAGTGCCTATGTCCAGAAACAATAGAGAAACACTAATCAGAGAGTATTACTAAGAGGTCGCGGGTTCGATTCCCGCACCGAGAGAAATGTTTGTGCGGCCCACAAATATTTCTTCCGGGTCTGGGTGTTTGTGAGACCGAAAAGTCTCTCGGAGTTCCTGATACCCACGACACAAACCTCGATCTTAGTGTGGGGTCAGGACTGGGTATGGCTGGCTGTTGGGTGTTATTTATTTATTTATAAAATGCATGATACTGCAATGCGCTTGTAACACCAAAACAAAAGTTGTTAGGTCTCTCAATGCCTGGTAAATGTTAACAATTACCTTCACAAAAAACACAATACAACAGGCACACAATCATGCTGCAAGGCGGAGAAATAAAATTACTAACTATTTGTTTATTTATTATTATATGTGCTACAGTAAAGATAGATGTAAGAAAATGCTAATAAATTTATCACCCAAATATAATAATATGTTGCTCTTAATTTTTTTTTTTACTATTAAACCCTGATTTCGTCCTAAATCAGATAATCCTGGACAACATCTTAACGAACTATACTTTAACTAACACTTTAAGAGAACAAGATACAGGCATTAACGGGGTTGAATGACAGGAAAAGATCAATTTCCTGAATCAAAGCCCTTTCACCCAAAATAAAACAAAGCGACGATATCCTTAGTGACATCCGGAATGTGATATCGTCATTAAGTTAGCACACAGGCCTACGATTAATCTAACGATATCAGATATAACCATGCGTTTACTTCTAATACTGTGTGCTAAAGTTTCAGTCGTTGTTTGTTTCAAAGTGTCTTCGTGTTTAAGAGTGACATACTGCCGAGACGGTAGGACAACTACAATAAAATTAGAATTTTATTGGTGTAATATGACTGCTTTGGATATGGTGCTGATTTTATGTTTTATTTTATTACTAGCGGCCCGGCCCAGCTTCGCCCGGGTACAAATAGATTTCTGTACAATAATATGTACGTATTATACATATAAACCTTCCTCTTGAATCACTCTATCTATTAAAAAAACCGCATCAAAATCCGTTGGGTAGTTTTAAAGATTTAAGCATACAAAGGGACATAGGGACAGAGAAAGCGACTTTGTTTTATTCTATGTAGTGATATGATACAGTGCATAGCCAACTGCCATCAGTTTTAACTGCAAGCGTATAATTGTGTCACAGAAAACCTAGAATCTTATCTTCGCTTTGATTTGTCCCAATAAAACAACTTGTTATTAAACTTAAAACCTTATTAAATTAATATGGAATAATATTTTCTATGGCCCGATTAATTTTCAACTCTTTTCCTGCTCTTTAACATTCTAAGTTTATATTATATATACCGTTATATTTAACTATTCTTCTTTAAACTTCTTGAAAAATAAATCAGTTTTACTTTTTTACTTTGAGTACTCTTTCACAAGGCAATTGACATTGGATAAAACGTTGGTCAAATTGAAGACAGTGTGTAGAAACTCAACGGCGCAACTTGTGATTAGCATAATTAAGGTTAATCCTTTGGTTTGACGATGGACCAAATTTAAAGTTGGATATGCAATAAGAACGGTGCTGTCGGCTGTTTCACCTTCTCATAATCCGGCGTCTGTGGCTTACGTTTATGTTTATATGAAGTTTTATTACTCTTATGCGTGGAAATTTTCTTTTACGCTTTCGTTAGCAGCGGATTTGCGGTAATAAATGTATGCTGGTTTATTCGGTTTATAAATACGGTGGAGGTATTGAAAATAATCGTGAATATGAGTTCCCAGATTTGTAATTATGATTTAGCGTTCCTTTTTTTCTTTCCCGTAATTCTTTTTTTCTAAAAGCGTTAATGAAAAGGTAAACAGGTGATTTTGACAACTGCCTTTTTCGAAGTCAGGTGCGTGTTCTAAGATGATAATCGATTGCTTTTACAACCGAAATAAAATAAATTGTATGTGAAGTTTCGATGCAATGTAAAATCTAACAATCATATTTTGCTAGACTGAAAAGAAGGGTGGACTTAAGGCAGGCAGCCAGTTGTAAAACTGTAAGTTTAATTATTGTGTAATATGCATTAAATGGCATGTTGTGCAATTAAATTGCGTAACAGCAGGCAGAAGATCGAGTTTCAGAAGTGTTTTCTAAATTACGCCTAGATATTCAAGCATATCGATAACCCTTGTTCTCCTACGGATCTCCTCATTTCTGATTCGATCTCGTAGCACGTTGAGCCGTCCCATGAGGCCCATAGTCAGAGGCCAAGGTTCGGGGTCGTAAGGTAACACACAACAGTTAAAGACATTACATGATTCAAGCCTGTTACAAAATCAAAGAGTAGACTAATACTTACAAAACTATTCAAAACAAAGAAAACAACTTCCTTGCTCTGAACACTAACCGAAAACATCTCAATACTCCACGACGCGAGTCTATAAAACTAATACATTCCGTGACAAGTTTTTTATTAGAAAAATTAAAATTGTCGTAAAATCAGTGAAGTCACGCAGTGTTTGTTACTTTATGACCGTGATAAAAAATATTCTTTTATAACTTCATGACACAATTCCATGGCGTTCCGACGATGAGATTGACGAAAAAATTAATGACATTTTTTCTTTGTTACTAAATAAAATTGTGAAGGATCTGCGTCATAGAATTGAGAAATACTTTTAGCGTAGCTGTTTTTGTATTGCTGAAGAATATTTTTTCTGATTTTACCGTATTCCGTTTCTGTACCTCTGAAAAAGTGAATGTAATATTTCATAATGATCAGTTTGATAATTTTGATATGAAAATGTAACAAACAAATTCCCATTAGTATTTATAGTTAGTATCGTTCGCAAAAAGATTTTCTAGGATACTGGTCGCGCTATATAATTTCCAGGGTTAAAACGTATACCGTGCCTCCCTCGGTAAATAGACTATACAATATTTTTTTCAATTCAAACCATCTTCCTGACATTCCTGATCAAATTCTTGAGATTAACAAGAGATTAAACAACAAAAAGATCAAACAAAACAACAGTCTTCAGTTTTATTATATTCATCCTTATCATCATTTCAGCCACAGGAAGTCCACTGCTAGAAATAGGCCTCTCCTATAGCACGCCACTGGGCTCAATCTTCAGCCCATCGTCTCCAACCGCTACCAGCCATCCTAAGAATATTAACACTCCACTTGGTTTTCTATATTAGTATAATTTAATAATGATTTTGTTATAGCATGTTTATCTCTATACTTACAGGACAAACTCTAGACGGCCATGCTTAGTTGAATAACTTAAGTTCTAATGACAATATTAATGTTGTTCTGAAGTTTGGATTGGACTCGCAACAAGGGTTATTCTCTGGCTTATGAGAATAAGACAAGGCCGGTGGGAACAATCAGGTGGAATGTCAAGCGATGGACATTGAATATACCTATATTATGATCTTTGGTTTTATATGTATCATTAATTGTTAATACTTATATAGTATAGAACAATCATTAACCTTTGGATTTCTCCTTTTAGGTTTTAATAAAATTGAAAGCAGCGAAGCAAATGGAGACTGTCCCGCCCTCACACCCACCACTGTTACTCCTGTAAGCTAGGATCAACAGTGGCACGCAATATAATGACACCGTAGAAGCAGCAAAATAAATATGGAAAATTTAAGTTTAAGACATGCGTAATTTTTTTTTATCAATAATATACCAAGTATAAGAACTTTAAAAGATCTTCCGTTTTTAACTCTGCATCAAAATAGCACTATTAAGGCGTAGATGCCGCCATCTATGAGAGGTTTATAAACATTTCCTCATTCTCCATAAGGTTATCTCATCGTTCAACATGATCTAACATCTTAATTCCATTATATTGAAATAGATGTCACTGACTAAATAAAAATAGAGTACGGTTACACAATTAAACCAAACACGGAGTTTAAAACAGTTATGATGAATAAATTTACATTTAAAAAAAATATTGTTTTGTTATAAAAGGTCCGAGTAAAATATTATAATTAAAAGTATGATTTATTGTAGAAACAATTTAATAAAACAATATTGTTCTTAAATTTTTATTTCATTGTAGAATCAGTCGAAAAGCCTTCGTAAAAAAATTAATATTATTTAATCTCCCGCTGAAAATACATCTAATAAAAATTGACGATATTCTTCGGTTTTAACTGAGTATATCATTCTGGCGTTCGCTTTTTCTTTGCTTACAAATTCGTTGGTATTGATTGCTCTTTTTTCACCTGAAAATAAAAAAACATGTATATATAATAATCAATTTAGCATTTTTTTTTTCTTATCATTGGCGATAGGACTACATTTTTTTTGTTCGTGTGCCCTCATTCATTAGTCTATCGCCCTTTAAAGTTTCATACAATGTGATTTCAATGTTCAAACATTCGGGTATGCCGAATATTCCAGTCTAAGTACAAGGTATTTTCAAAATATTTTTACAGTTATGGTCAAAGTTGTTATGTTACCTTATAAGTCTTAAAATTCAGCGATACTTACCACACAAAATAATATCATTTTTGACGTATACGTACTCCTCAACCAAGTTAGGGTTGATGACCATAGCGACTACAGAGGGGTCTAATGATAGCCAACGTTCGTTCTTATTAATCGACACCCTTTCGTGCTTGTTCTGTTCCCGAACTATTGTCGTATTTATTGAGCCGAATACATTTTTTCTCCAATTCTAAAACATGATGTGTCAACAATTTTATTTGGCACGACGTTGGATAGGGATATTCGTGATGACAATGTTCATTGTTTGATTCAGAAACGGGCTTCGCAGAGGGTTGCAAAAATTTAGCAGTATTTTATCATTCTGTTTCAAGTCTTCCGACCCCTGATACTGAATAGCAGACTCTCCAGCATTACTTTTAATATATTTTTTATGGAACTTCTGATAGAATTAAATCTTTCAGATGAGTCTAAGAATCTTTAGAGATATTGTCACATGGATTCTAATTTTTGATGAGTTAAAAGTAAAGCACCAAAGCTGTTGGACTTTGAATGCGCATTCTTTACTTAATTCTATTTCTTTCATAAGCCACAGAGAGTCCTGCTGAACATAACTACTTACTACCGAGTCCTACTTACCGTGCTAAAATTACAAGAAGATCTTGTCTGGGAGTAGGGGAATAGAGTGACTTTATCAGGAGTGGCGTGCTGCATCACAACATGATAACCCTCCACATCCACCAAGGCGTTGAACTCTGGTGCAGGGTCATTTGGACCTACAAAATTAAGGATATTAGAATCATTTACTGATATCATGAGACTTGGAAAGAAGAGTGGAATCATCTTTTAAATGTAACTTACTGTGTACGTGTCCGGCTCCGACATACAAATGTTCCAACCGATCCAAGAAATTAGGGTCGTATTTTAGAACGATCGCAATATTAGTCAAAGTTCCTATGGTAACCACCGTTAGTTTTCCTGCAAATAAATTACAAATGAAAATGAATAAATTTACTTAATGGACATACATAGATAATGCATGTAATGTGTTTCGAGGATATCACAAACTGAGTCACGTATTTCAATTCTACAACACAAAGGCACCAAACAATATTCCTGGAATGAGGAAATATCACGAAGAACTGATAGCCCATGGGAACGAAAGGTTCCGGAGTGAAAACCACGTACATTCAAGCGAAGTATCAGAAGCCCGCGTACAAAGTAGGCGAAAGAACTGGTTAAGGTTACAGGAAGTTTCTGAATGCGGCACGCGTCCTACAGGTCGATGTGGAGATCTTTGTAGGAAGTTTATTTTAGCAGTGGACTTTCTGTGGCTGAAGAAAGAAGAACAAAGAAGAAATATATATCTTTCAACGAGGTTCTAATAAAATCAAAAAGTCTGAAATACCCTGACTATTGCATCATATCCGAAACTTAGCAAATTTTATTTCTACTTCTCTGCTCTAACTTCAATAAAGCCTTCTAAATAGCCAGATAAACGGGAATTCTTAATAGTTTCTTTCATCTGAGTATTTCTCAAATTCTCCTCATACTTTCTTACCTTCATGCTCCTTTGATAGTCTAACAAGAGCAGAAATGGCACTTTCTTCCTCAGGGGGTACAAGTCCAGTATATACCTCATTATTGTCTCCCATGCCATCGAGACCATAGTACCGAACTGATTTAGGTGTAATTACTAACGAAGTTTTACTTCCTCTGTATATAGGTATCTACAAGAAATAAATAACTATAAGTTTCTTTGCGAATGTTTTCATATTATGACGTAACTAGGGGAACGGTAGTAGCTCCGCCTAGACGAGTCAAGCGAAGCGCAAGGGCACTATTACCAAAACTATTGTATTACAGAAAAAAATGAAACAGTGAACAATTTTTACCTTACGTCTGTGTGTAGCAAAACGGCTAAGCCACATATTTTGACTAAGGTTTAGAGTTTATGAAGTGGGGCTTCGTAAAGTTAGGGCGTGAAGAGTGGGGAACTTGGCTGTACATTAAATCTGATATCTTTTAGACAGTGCGAAACATAATTATGGTCTTAGCAAAGTTGTACGTGAAAATGTTTTCGGTGGGATTGTTATGTTGGGTGGGATTAATATTTTGAGTTGTTTTTTGTTATAACAGTCTTTAAAGCTTCCTAGATGCATATTGTATCACAAACCAGTTACTTTTTATCGACTCTCTTCTTAGCATTATCATCTTATCATTATCCTCATACTTTTATCTATGTATTTGTTTCGAGGCAAATAAACTTTAAATATTTGGCACGCAATAACGCACGCGATCCGTTGTTGGTTTATATGGCCTAACCACTCTCAACCGTACACTCGATTGTAGAGGAGGCCCGTACCCTCCTGTTGGACGTCTAAGGACTAATACAGCATTTACTGCCTTATCCAGTAAGAACACAAATATAAGATAAAATATAATTTATGAGGATAAAACGTCGTAATAATAAATATTATTTTTATAAATAACTTTATAATGAAACGGTTTCGAACTATGAACTATCATCAAATCAGTAGACGTTACGGTAAAAGTATAAACCAACATGATAACCTCCGTCCAAACTTGAACGATCACTCACTTACACAATTTCTGATAAATGTGAAATGATGCTTTTATAAATTATAACCATGCATACATACAATAATTCTATTTATTTTTTCTACAAAATAAATCTTCGGTCTTTTAGAAAAATATTTTACACGAATTTATTGTTTGTATGTTAAATTAAGGAAATAAAAACGAATTTCAATATTGCAAAATCGACGGCCTTATCGCATTAAATGATTTTCGGGTATCTTTGGTAACAACACTGAATTAATTGATGTAGCATTTATTTTATCCTATAATTATAACTAGATTTTGCCCGTGGCTTCACTTACGTTAATTTTGGTTACGTCAATCAATTTAGTTCGTTGGCTGACACACGAAGACGAAGACGATGTCTTCATAACAAAAGAAGAACAATATTACTATTCCGTAGGAACAGTACGTTTCTATAGATGAAAATTTTTCGTCTTATTCTATCTAATAGTAAGTTAAGGTGGAAAAGCGTAGCTTGCATATACGTATTCGATTTTGTAATCTTTTTTATTGCATAGGTCTGGTAAACGAGTACAAAGATTATCTGATGGTAAGTGATCACTGTCGCTCATGAGCATACGAACCGCTTGGGAAGTGCATCAAATTGGGAAGTGAGCGAGAAGAAAAAGAATGGGCACAGGAAAGGGATTTTTTTATCGCAATGAATGGCAATGGCAAGACGAGCATGCCGTTCGCCTGATGGTTAGCGATACGACAGCACATGAACCGTAGCAAAACCAAACAACACTTTGAATTACAAATAATGCTTGGTATTCCACTGTGCTAGCCATCTTGAGACATAAGATGTGAAGTCTCAATATGACCAGTAGTTGCTCTGGCTGCAATTTCCTTCAAACAGAAACAAAACAGTATATTTACACTGCTGTTTGGCGGGAGAAATCCACATTGCGGTGGTACCTATCCAGGCGGCCTTTCAAACAATATGAGACACCCAGCACCAGTTAACTCTTATTAACTTTTATTAGTTTGAGCAATACGTACAAACAGTAATTAACGTAATCACTATAATGTGTGGTCTCATAATGGATACATTTATATGATATCAAATAGGTCGAGTCAAAGATCGTTCGTTTTGATAACAAGATTTCATTTTCTATACAGATTGATTATATTCGAGAACTATTTAAAATTATATTTCGTAAACATCAAACGAGGTTTTTTTAGGCATATGCCCAGCATATGAGTGGGCAGGTCACCTGATGGTAAGTGATAACTGCCGCCCATGAACACGCATAGCGTGGAAACTGTTGCCAGCTCATCAAATCGAAAGGAGAGCGGGATGGTAAGAGGAATAATGTATTAGGCATCCAGCAATCTTACTCGCTCAAAGCAGTCGCTTCAAGTCAATCTCCTGTGAGACAGTGGTACTAGCCCGGACGAGCTAGCCCATTCATGGGGTAATAACCACTTTTAAAAATGATTGATGACTTCAAAAATTATAAAGCTAAATTTTATATGACTTACATCTTGCCTCTTTGCATTTTTGAGGATTTGTTGATTGTTCAAGCAAACTTGCTCTTCTACTGTGTTTCCATTGCCTGTAGTCAAAGCTATTACCTCTGGCCTAAAAATAAGGATATTGTTGTTTGATACCTAATTATTTACACATAAGCAGTTACTACCAATGTCGAATTATTTCATAACTTAGATGTTTTCACACATTTGTAATCTGGTCTATACAATTTTGATCTGTATTATAGTTTATTGTTTTTAATTAAAAAATACTGCTCTTATTAAGATTATGAGTTTTATAAGCATGATCTACTTTCTGAATTCATGTCATATTACTAGCTCTCATGTTATTACTTCCATAAACTATTCCTTGAGCATTTGGACTAATGTTGAATCAATGTCTATTATCTATGCATCTGTTATTACTTACCCGTCAAAGTATTTCTCATAAAGTAAAGCTAAATATATGGCCATAGCATCGTCCCCGCCAGCATCGTTGTCTATTATCAACTTCTGTCTTGTACCTTTACCACTGCAATCAATAAATAGGAAGAGAATTTAAAAATGCTGTTAGAGCTACAGCGTCAAAACACGACATCTCTGAATAACAGTTATCAATGAAATCGAAAACAATAAATACGGACATTAATTTAAATAAAAAAATAGCCTATTATGTAAGGGGTAGGTAGAGTGCAACCACCTTTCGCCGCGGAAAACAATTATTCAATATTATATTTCACATCGATTTCAATGGATGATGCCTAGGTAGTATACACAGCAATTCACATTGTGTATCAATATTTTCGTATCAAAATAAAACTGGTATGTTTATACCAAAATAGTCATACAGGGTATATCAAGACTGCTTCAAAAACGAAGCATGGTGATAGTTTTAGATTTCTTTGCATTTTTAGTCGCACTGTGGCTGAAGTTACTAAAACTAACATCGGCTTAGTTTTCGGTAGCAGTCTTGATATACCCTATATATTTTATTTATATGAACGTGTTTAGATACTTGTACAAGTTTGTAATAAAGAGTAAACGAATGCTATGTTTGTATCTAAACAACATCGTAACAATGAATGCTCAAAACGGTACGGGATATTTCTGGAACGCGGGACGCTCGTGCGAGCTAAAACAGATTCTAACCTTGATCACATAACACTTTTGTTATTCTAAAATAAATTTCCTATCAGCATACAAAAGGTTATTATTAAATTACAAGTTCTAGCGTAAGATAAAAGCAGGAAAGACTTACCTATTTCCAAAGCACAATCCGACACATAAACATAAGATGAAAAATTCCTTGTACATTGTCACTGTATGGTGAGACGCACTGTATAGAACTGACTTGTCCCAAGAACAAATTAGTTGTTACTTATACGGGCATATGCATAAACGCCACGTATAAATTGCTTTGTAATTGATCAAAATACCGTATTTTTATGCTGTGGTGCATTTACATTTTATTAGCATTTTCATACTATTATATCAGGGAATATACGATGTATGTTATTTTGCCGTGTTATATAATAATATACTGACAAATTAAGAGAGCAACGTTAATAACTGACTTATTTATAAACATTATTTTATCTGGTCAGTAATAGTTAAATTTGGAACATCGACGTGGTATAACATCTTTACTGTTGTGTTATGGTTAAAGTGTGATGCTATCCAAATAAAGTATCTATTGCCGAGAAATAGTTGTCTCTGGCCAGTTGACCCTATCCCGACCTGATTGACAGCAGATACATACAGGTTGAATTTGAAAAGCGATACTCGTGGGTCACTACAACCAAAGGCTGAATTAATAAATAAAAAAAATACAAACAACAGTCACATACGAAGTCTTGATCGTCCTAAAAACTATCAGTGACTTTTAGGTCTCATAAACACTCAGATTCGCAACAAATAATGTTATGTGGATGTTATGTGTATATAAATTGTTTTGGCGCGGGCTTCGAACCTGCTGCCTCGCGTTTTATAGTAGTTTGAGTCCGCTAGCTTGAGTAAGAACAACGTGCTGTATTATGGCCTAACCTATCTGAATCGAATTGCAGAGAAGTTCCTGATACAGTATGTACACTACGTGTAGGGATCAGAGTTTAAAATCGTCATTATTTATTAATTGTTATATTATATAAACTGTATTTCTGTGGATAAGACCGGAGACAGAGGTAAAAGGATAAACGCCAACGATAAGGACAGAGGTAAAAGGATATGACAAAAAGTCAGTCCCGATAAATTAAAATGTAAATTGAGGACATTTCGGACAAAATGTCACCCAAATCGAGTTCGTTTCATTCGATTGTTATGTATTTTTTTTGTACATGTTGCACATTTGTGTCTTCTTAAGTGGCACTGTGATACTACAAGTACGGTCCGCAATACCTATGTTTTTGTTAATACAGCATACACACAATACTCATAATATAGTTGACTCAAATCAAACATAATGAAAAATAATTAATTTTTGTTAATTTTTTTAGTGCTCTTCTTTGGTCATCTTTGGTATTCTCTTCTTTCATTGACAAAGTCATATCTAAACATAGGCATGATGTTGCCAACATTATTACCCTGTATTATTGGCGTAGTTGAGTAAATAAAGCCTGAATGAAATAGAAAAAACAAAAGAAAAATAAAAAGAAACAGTTCTTGTGTTTGAGATAGTTTACTGCGTACTTTCTTCTTGGCAGCTATGTAACGTTTAACTCAAAGTGGGTAGTATAAAGATCAAAACAAAATTTAATTTTTATTACATAGAATAATTACAAATATTTTATTTCGATTGACATTTACATCTATTTTTTATATTTTATAATTAACTTCCTAGTGTTGTAGTATCCCTAGGTGCAAATAAATCCAACAGGAATTGTCTATATTCTTCTGTTTTAACGGAATAAATTATTCTGACGTTAGCTTTCTCCTTGTCGACGAAAGCGTTTGTGTTAATACCTCTTTGGTCACCTGTGGAGAAGTAAAATGTATTTAAAATATATATCAAAATATTGTACTTATAACTTCTAGTATGTATTGTATGATAAACCAGCAGTGAAAAATACAGCTTTTCGCCAAATGGACCAATCTCGTCACCCAAAGCACAATGCCTGAAAAATATATTTTTCGACCTTCCTACCAGGCATTACCTACGGTGCTGAGACTTAGACACTCACATTACGATTGGGCCACTAGCCCAAGGTCACTCAGCAAACTGTGGAGTGTGCTATGTTCGAAGTCTCCCTGACGGACAGTTTCCATAATGAGCTTACAAGATATAGCACACAAGATTAGTAAGTTGAAGTGGCAGAGGGCTGATCACATTACTTGATGAACCGATAACCACTGGGGTAAACGTGTTCTTGAATGGATATCGTGTCTTGGCAAGCGAAGTGTAGGACGCCCTTCAAATAGGTGGATTGAAGATTTAAGAAAGGTCACTGGCTGATAGAGACGATGTTGATGATGAAATAAGATAATGAAGCGATTCTATTAACTTCTTTAATTCTATTCTTTCTTTTATAAATTCCTTAACAGTCCTCATCAAAATCATCTTAAAACAGTCAATGCTCATTTGGTCTTTTTGGTACTAATCCCGTAAGTATTCATTATCATTTCGATTCAACCACAGGAATTCTACTACCGAACATAGTCTTCACTTTTTTTAACAATTATTCCTCTACGGATCGGTTGGGCGCAGCCTACATCCAGCGACCAAAGTTACTAAGAGATAGAAATAAACCACTTACCGCAAAGATTGATACTATTCTTGGAATATCTGTACTCCTCTACCAGGTCTGGTCTCAGGATCATGGCAACTGTAGCTGGGTCTAGCGCTTGCCACCTATCGCTTCTCTGTAGCGATACCTTTTCATATTTGTTTTGGTGCTTGATTATATCCGTGTCTATCGCTCCGAAGACATTTATCCTCCAATCCTGGTAAAATTTATGAATAAATTATAATAAATACACCTTACAATCACACAGTCGTACACCCAGCAGTACGAAACCAATCATAGGCGTGCGTATCAGTAATTTTAAAGACAAAATTTCATAAGAGCCGTGGGATATATTTATAGGTCCCACAAAAAAATTATATACCTCATTTCATAGTAGGCCCACAATCAACTGCACCACGGCGGCTATGTAAAAATATACAAATAAGGAATGTGACATTGTGAGAATCGCAGAAAAACAGTGAATTCCCTCGACACAAGACAGAAAAGTGTGGCGTACAAATGAGGATGCCTTTACCCAGCAGTATGTCGACGTAGGTTGATATAGATAGAATCAATGGTCGAATAGAGATTTAATTTCTTTTAAAATACCCGAGTACTACAAAAACAGTAGATAACACATTTAATCATAATATGCTGATAAGTAGCACAGAATAATTTACGAACGTTTTACAATTGAGTTAATAGGGCAAGTCGAAGCGAATTAATTAATTGACGTCAATAGGTTCTAAATGTCTTGCAATTGATATCCAATTATTTATTTACAATGATTCTCGATAAAATTATTCATGTACTTCTTGAAGACAAGACCAAAGTTTGAGCTGATTCCAGAATGTTGTATGAAAGAAACATTTCAAAAGTGGTAGAGCCATGCGGATGTTATTTATGATTCCGCATGAATGGGTAGGCTCATCCCGAGAGGTACCACTGTCTCACAGGAAATTGACGTGAAGCGACAATTTCGTTGTCGCGTTTCGTTCGGTGAGTGACATTGCCGGGTGCCTAATAGCCTTTTTCCATCCTTTTTTTTATTGCAATGAATGGCAAGACGAGCATGCCGTTCGCCAGATGGTATGCGATACGACCGCTCATGAAGTAGCAAAAATACACAACACCTTGAATTACAAATCAATGCTTGGTACTCCATTGCGCTCGTTATCCTGAGACATAAGATGTCTTTACCGTTCCCCTTCCGATTTCATGGGCCGGCAACAATAGTAGTGATCAGTTACCACCAAGTGACATGTTTAATCATTTGCCAGACGTATTAAATACACTGTTGTGTTCGGGTTTGAAGGAAATTTTAGCGTACCTACTGGACATATTGAGACTTAACATCTGATGTCTCAAATTAGCGTTCGCAGTGGAATGCGCATTGCTTTGTGATTCAATATTTGTATTTTTGTGCAAATAATAAAATTATCATAATATAGTAACTCACTTTGCTGAAATTACAGTATTTTTGCGCCTGAGAGAACGGGAATAAAGTAACTTTGTTAGGGTTTGCGTTCTGCACTATTATCTGATAAGCTTCTGCATCCACGTGTGCGTTGAATTCTGGATTCGGGTTTGCTTCGCCTGTAAGATAAGTGCAATATATGAGTACAGGATTATTTTTCAAAGACTGCACTTTTTTTATTGAACTCAATAGTAGAATACTGATTGATGATGAAAAATAATCAACTTTACACGTCATAATTCTTTATTTCCATTTCAAAATATCCTTATCAATCTTCAAATTATATTCAATAGGTATCTCCTACAAGCACATGACAGGCTCATGATTGTATGTATGTGTAGTTTATAAATGGGCTTACTATGGTTGTGCGTATTGTCTAAGTATTTTGATTTGTGAGGATAAAAAATATAATGGATATTGCTTACTCTAATGAAATTAACCACAACATATATTTTAAGGACCTTTATGTACTATATATACTCCTGTATGCTTTTATATATTTTGACGTTGTCTTACTGAATTTGTACTTTGTCACTTCGTGTATTAGTAATATTTTCAATCGTAATACAATAAAGTAGTGAATTATGTCCTAGAATGTGTGTAGGTAGTAACCTATTTTTATTAATCAAAAAGTTTTAGAATACTCGTGCATTAAGTCAAGAACTTTTCAGATCATAAAAATCATTTTGCCTTTGAACAAAAGAAAGAAAGTTTGAGTATGTTATTACAGTTTCGATATAATATGCTATACCTTTCACTTACTATGTATATGGCCTGCTCCAATATACAAATGTGCCAATCTGTCCAAGAAGGTAGGATCATTCTTTATAGCTACAGCGACATTGGTGACTGGTCCAATAGTTACCACAGTCAACTGACCTGTAACAGCAAAAAATATATTATATACTAGCTGTACCCGCGACTTCGTCCGCGTGGAATTTAACAAAAACTTTATTTTTCTACAATTAAAGATTTTTTCTAAAATAAATGTAGCCTAAGTTACTCCTTATTATATTAACTACCTGACAATAAAAGTCCCGTCAAAATCGGTCCAGCCAATTCAGAGATTAGCCGGAACAAACAGACAGACAAATAGACATACAAAAAAAAATCTAAGGTCATTTTCGTTATAGGTATCGTGTATATACCGATATGTAGTTGGACATTTTTTTATTTTCACTTTACAAACAGACACTTCAATTTTATTTATATGTATAGATTTACATTCAATGGTCTAACCCCTCTCAACCTTACTCTCAATTATAGAGATTGTGCCCTTCATTAAGACGTATATGGGCTGATACAATAATATAAAACAAAAATACCTACACAAATACAGGTTGTACACATTGTAGCAAGAATAACTACGGATAGAGACTTAACATCTTATGTCTTAGGATGGTGAGCGCAGTGGAATACCAAGCATTGCTTTGTAATTCATGGTGTTATTTGGTTTAGCTACTGTCCAAGAAGGTCATATTGCTTACCATCAGGTGAATAGCAAGCTCGTCTCGCCATTCATGGCAATAAAAAAATGGTGGTACTTAAATAAATTGTTAAATTTGTACTTCGAAAATATGTAAACAATTAGAATTTCAGGTGTTTAAAACCTTAAAGCTAATTAAGTCGATGTCAATCATTGAGGGAGGTCTTTCTTCATTAGTGAACTTTCTGTGGCTGAAGAGATAGTTATACTACTTCTCAAGATGGGAGATAAGAGTTCAAATGATGTGTGCAAAAACTTCAATATGAGTCCGTTTTCTAACAATTATCTTATATATGTCTGTTCTCACCTTCATACTTCTTCGAAAGATCAATCAAAGCATCAACAGCGCCGTTGGTTTGTGGTGGAACTAAATCTGTATATGTCTCCCCGCTATCCCCCAGCCCGTCGACACCATAATAATCATCACATTTTGGAGTGGTTATTAGTGAAGATTTAGCTCCTCTGAATATTGGCACCTGGAATATTAATTATTAATTCATGCCATAAAAATTTTTGAAAAAATGGATGATCGAGCCTTTTCGATTTTTACAGCCTCCTTTGTGAAGTTGGTTAGACGCTGATAATGAAATGAGAGATCGGAAGTTCAATTCCCGCACGACGCCAATATTTAAGCGAATCCCAAGTATTTGTCCGGCCTGGGTTTATATGAGACCAAAAATCTCGCTTTGTTTCTGATGTCCATGATCAAGACTAATTATCTTACTGTAGGGTCAGGACTATGCATTTGACTTTTGAGCATGTTATTTATTTATTACCAGCGGCTCGGCCCGGCTTTGCTCGGATGACCTAACATAGGTGTCGGTGAATATAGGCTTTATTTTAAAATGCCGTAGCATTGAAAGACATTGCTCGATGCCGCGACATCAATTTAAAACATTATAATTTACGTCGTATTCCCACCAAATAAGTTTGAATATTCTTTGGTAATAAATTAAATCCTTTGCCATGTTGCTTGTCTGCGCTGTTCTAAAGAGTGTGTGTGAATCGATTGCATTAGGTTTCTTTATAAGTTAATTTCTTACGTCTTGCCGCCCCGCAACCTTCAATATCCTCTGATTGTTCAAGCACACGTTGGTTTCATTGGTGTTCCCATTTGCAGTTGTTAGTCCAACGAGTTTAGGTCTGAAAAGAAATAAAGTTTAATACAAACATACATACGAGTAAAAGGATGGAAGAGGAAGATCGAGAAGCAATGATTTTATTGCAAGTTTATAACACGTTTTATTTAGTGGCCTGAATTACAATTGTATTATTGTCTATTAGTTGCTATAGATTTCAGTTAATTTCAAAGTTATCTAGATCCGATCACTTCAAATCACAATAAAATTGTGATATTTTTTTCCTTACGTTAAAAATGTAATAATTAATATTCATTAATAAAATGAGGAGTTCTATGAATATAAAATCACATTTTCTAAAACAATAACTTCCTAAATCATGGCTAGTAATGACAATAAAATTTATGGTAATGACTTACCCGTCATGATATTTTTCGTATAACAATGTAAGGAAAATTGCCAAAGCATCGTCACCTCCCGCATCATTATCTATCACGATCTTCGGCCTGCTATCGGCCATACTGATAGAAATAACAAGTTTTGATTATTAAACAGCTGATTTTAACAGGTGTTTTTAAAACAAGAGTCCGTGTGTGTCACCCTCGCATCGAGATAAATTTTAGGGTGGTCCACTAATATTATATTCGAGTACAAGCGCCGGGCCCAGCTTCGCCCGGGCACAAATAGATTTCTGTACAATAATATATACGTATTATACATATAAACCTTCCTCTTAAATCACTCTATCTATTAAAAAAACCGCATCAAAATCTGTTGCGTAGTTTTAAAGATTTAAGCATACAAAGGGACATAGGGACAGAGAAAGCGACTTTGTTTTATACTATGTAGTGATGATTTATGAATGACGTGAGATCAAGGGGCAGTTTCTGATACCCACGAATCAACATTTATGTATGTATGTTAATAAAGTGAAATAATTATTTATTTATTTACATCTTTTTATACACGAAATGATAACAAAAACTATTGTATTTTTCGAAATTCGAAATGTGTCATTTGAATAAAAAATATATTATGTTTTTAATGCAATAGCGACAAGCATGCCATTCGCCTGATGGCAAATGATACGACCGCTCATGGACAGTATGAAAACCAAATAGCACCATGAATTGGCACTTCTTCGGTGGCTTAGTTGTGCTAGGTTATGATTACAAAGCTGAAGTCTCGGGTTTGGATCCCGGGTCGGGCGAAGTGAAAGTGGATTTTATAATTCATTATCAGCTGGGAGTCAGGAAGGTGTGCCTGATATGGCGATAGGCTTGCCCTCTGTCAAATCGTGGGACGGAGCACATAAGGCGAAACTTGGGTTACTACCAGTACTGGTTGCTACCAGCACCTCTGTCTACCCTATCTGGGAAAAAGGCGTAAGTGTATGTATATATGTATGTATGCTTGGCATTCCACTACGCTCGCTATTTTGAGACATAAGATGTTAAGTCTCATTAAGTCAAGTAGTTTCCCTAGTTACAATGTCCTTCAAACCGGAACACAACCAGTTTTCCGCAAAAGTTTTATGTTGCCCAGTTTCAATTTGAATTTAAAATATACGGAAAATTATTTCAAACATATAGATGTATAAATAGCAGCAGGATTTATTAGCAGACATAAAACAAAGAAAGATGCTTATAACAAAACTCAATGCCCGCCTTTGTGATTCCTTTGCCAAAACGTGGATTCCTTTGTTAGACATTATTCATCAATTTCATTTTTCCAAAATACGTAATAAATTCACTTTTTACGAAAACATTCAATACTTTTCCTTATCTTGGGGGGTCATTAGTAAAGCGTATAGTAATTTATCAATATTAGCAGAATTGTAATAAAAATTCTTCGCTAGCCAATTGGGATTCCTTCTGGGCAGCAATGCACTTATCAGATCGAATTTGTAAATTTGATGCCGATTATTATTCGCCTCTGCCCCGATAATCACATTCCAGTTTTAAATTACATACATACATACAAAAATTCACGCCTTTTCCCAGAAGGCGGAGACATAGGTAACAGAACACCCACATTAGGGCCACATTAGCAGAAGGTGAGCCTATCACCATATCAGGCACAAGTTTCTGACTCCGGGCTGACAATGAATATGAAAATCCACTATTACTTAACCCGACCCGGGATTCGAACCCGAGACCTCAGCTTTGTAACCGTATTATTAATAAAAGTACATACAATAAGTTATAAAAAAAAACAACACACTAACAGGAAACTAATTAAACACAATACTATACCCATACAGTCCAAAATTACCGAATTAAAATATAAGGAAAAATGAAGTTTAAATGCACTGAACGTACCACAATAGGTATGGCAAACATAATATTAGGAGCACAGATATGCCCGACATTGCGTGCGTCTTGCCGCAGCGAATCGGAGAGACTGACCGTTCAGAATTTAGATGTATCTTTGACCCGATAACCGATTGCAAATCGTGATATAGACTATAGTCAATCGTGAATGATGAGTGTTGAAACTTGTTCTCGAGATGTATTGTTGATAATACAATTTTATCTCTTTGGAGAGATATATACTATGCTTGTTTACGTCAGATTTTGCATAACCAGACAGCAATAGCAATGTAATATTATTTAGTAGTTTCATTAATTACATTTTCAAGATTAACGTAATATTATGTTTTATTTTGACAGCCTCCGTGGCGCAGTTGGTTAGACGCCACCTGTGAAACAAGAGGCCGCGGGTTCGATCCCCGCACCGAGAGAAATGTTTGTGCGGCCCACAAATATTTCTTCCGGGTCTGGGTGTTTGTGAGACCGAAAAGTCTCTCGTAGTTCCTGATACCCACGACACAAGACTCGATCTTAGTGTGGACTATGTATGTGACTGTTGGGTGTTATTTATTTGTCTATTTATTTATTCATTAAATTAGCACAGTCATACCAAAAGCGCTAATTTACTAATACAATTCTGGTTTTCAATTAAATCAGGAAACTGCTGGAAAGCTAACAGATCAAATTCAAACTTTATGATTCAGAATCATGGTTTATTTTGCATTAACTATAATTTTAATCGTAAAATAGTCCAACGAAATCTACGGCCACTCTGTATTGTCCCTATCTGTATGCACTGTTTTTTGAGAAAATGGTAAATATTATACGTACAAGATTTCTTGGCGCCGATACTAAGTTTCATAATAAAATTGGCATATTTTTTTAATTTTGTGCGGGCGGACTTAATGCTTAAATAATTCTCCTTGAAAATTCTGAAACTTTACCCCACACGTTGCTGCACGTTGTTGTTAGCATTGCATAGTGAGTTTCCCGAGTTTCCCTATTTTTTTTATTTATTTTACTATGGATATTTTTATGATATTATTATGTGACACGGATCTTTTAAATAGAACGCTTTAATAATGCCTGATAACACCTTTATCCATCGGACTGAATTTTTTTCTCACCCTATAGAACATAATAATTCCATAGCAACTCGAAGGATACGAAGAGATTCTGTCAATTTCAATGTCCATCACGTATATAGATAGCCACGTGATCACTAATGTTTACAAGCGCCTCGGTCATTGACACGATATTCAAGAATAATTAATTTAGTAAATAATTTGACATTCAGGTTCGACTTTTTATAGGTTTATATATGGATCAAGAATGGAATGCCCAGTATCCTCCATCATCAACTATTTCGTTTATTATTATAGAAAAAGAACAAAAATCTAAGACATTAGAGCATAAATAATACAGTGACAGCCTCCGTGGCGCAGTTGGTTAGACGCCGCCTGTGAAACGAGAGGCCGTGGGTTCCATCCCTGCACCGAGAGAAATGTTTGTGCGGCCCACAAATATTTCTTTCGGGTCTGGGTTTTTGTGAGACCGAAAAGTCTCTCGTAGTTCCTGATACCCAGGACAAGGATACCCAGGATACAAGACTCGATCTTAGTGCGGGTATGTACTATGTATGTGACTGTTAGGTGTTATTTATTTATTGTTATTATTTAGTGTTAATTGACATTGCTTTACAAATAAAATTAAACAAAAACCACATAACATTTTACAGAACAGAAATATAATGACCCATATAAGTGGCATATATTTTGCTTTACATTGTATGTTACGATACTTTTACTTATTTAAATGCTATTATGTAACTAAATGACTGATAACAGTATCGCATTATCATAAAGACACTTTAAAACAGAGTATTGGTCTAATAAGCGTGGGTCAACCATTGGGGTCAACTTAAAATGCAAATGTGACGAAGACATTACTAATTTCTTTGTGTTTGGTTTATTTCGTAGATATTACTTCGTGTTTAATATATATTGATTATTTTTTTAGAATGCTAGTAGCGAGAATAGGTTAATAGGTAGGTAAATCTTATATTGAGTATAATTCGTACGTAAAAAAATATATTTTAAGGTTTATTGGATTTTGGGGTTTCTTTCGTCGAGTCCGAATTTTGAATAAATTGTAGATGGTATTATCTTCGTTCCTATTAATGAAAACTAGTAACTAATAAGTCAGTATAATAAACATAACATAATATTATGAAATATGGACTTAGATTATTGTCTTAATTTGATGTCACCATCACCAATATCATATAACCGATGGTTTGAAAATTACACAAAATATAATCAAAACAACAAATCGGCAAATTTAATAAAAAACTGACCTTGAGTTACCCCAAAAACCTAACACAAACAACAACACTTAAATTATTTAGTCTTGTTGTCGAATAAAACCGGTCACATAGTTTATGAAACTAATTAAACAACAATTTACTCAAAATAACCCGATTAAGAACAAAGTACAGAAATATGGACTATATGGCCTAACCACTCTCAATCGTACTGTCAATTTTAGAGTAGGCCCGTGCCCTGCAGTGGGACGTATATGGGCCGATACAGATACAGACAGAAATATATTTTACTTTTATTAACCCTAGAAAGATAATCCTATTGTATTGTACGGAAAAGATACTCATGCGTAAAATTTACGCATGTGTTTTAATTAGTTCTAGTTAGAGACTTATTAGTTTATTTATATAAATCTTGTGATATTATATATAACCTTATATATATTGGAATAATTAGTGCTACAGATAATTTCTATATATTCATTTATTCATTAAAAAAAAACAATAACTTCAAATTTCTGTTATAAATCAACATATTTTCTTAACATTTACTCTTTCATAAAAAAAAACTATTTTTTTACTACAATAATCAGTCTTTTTAGGACAAAATCAACAATTAGCATATTTGAACTATATACTAGGAACATACAGTTATATAAAAATCAGTTACAAACAGCTTTGGCACATGTCAACATTATGCTCACGACATATAATTTTTTTACATTTTTTGCAAGACGCATTTGCCTTTCGTCTTTTTTTAGAGGGGCAGAAAGTGCAGTAAATACGTTTTTTCACCACAGGCTCATTGGTTTGCTCTTCTGATGTACCAGGTTCTTCATCTATCAACATATTGGAGATATTATCTCGCAAATATCTTTTCAAAGTGGGAGCTTCTAAACGCGTACGCACAAACGAAGTAGGTTAGGTTAGGTCTGTCTAAGCTGAGATTTTTCATAAAGTTTTTGCGACTTAGAGGCTTTTCTCCTTTGCCATTAACATTGTGGCTATAAATTATATATGCGTTTGGTTTGATTATAATATATAATCATTTCTGGCTTACCAGTAGCTTCGTTGATGTTAGCGTCCTCATCGCATGATGATAACAAATAAACCATTTTTGCCGGTTTCGGTTTATATGAGACGAGAGTAAGGGGTCCGTCGAAACAAAACATTGATGTCCCTACTGGCCTAGAGCGGCTGTTTTTTAGTTCTTCCGGTATCTCACGTTTATTTGAGCGTACGGTTCCCACCAGTGTTAACTTGTATGGTTCTTGGAGTAAGCTTTTTGCCAAAGGGATTGAAGTAAACCAATTGTCACAAGTTATATTACGACAACTACCATGTACAGGCTTTCACAATTCTTTTACATAGAATTCCCCGAGAGGCACCCCGTTGGTCTGGGTTCCTCTTCCCAAATAAGGCATACCATTCAACATGTATTTGGTACCACTGTCACACATCATAAGTATCTTTATGCCATACTTGCTTGGCTTGTTGGGAATATACATCCTAAACGGACACCGCCCTCTGAAGCCAAGTAACTGTTCGTCTATGGTCAAATGAGCCCCTGGAGTATAATTGTTTATGCATTGGTGGATAAAAAGATTCCATATTTTTCTAACAGGAGCAAAAATATCATTTTCCCTAAGTGTGGGCCGTATGGTTTTGTCATCCATTCTAAGGCATCGTATCAAAAAATCAAAACGATCACGACTCATCACAGAGACGTACACCATTGTAGCGGATCGATCGAATAGTTCGTCTGTGGACATATGGTTATCTTTTCTTACAGCGGTCTTCACCAGGATACCAAGTAAAGCGCGAATTTCATCCTCACCTGTATCACGAAATCTAGCGCCAGTCATATAGTCCCGTCTTTTCATTGATATCTCGGCGTTAGTCCATCGTACGATTTCCATAATTATCTCATCAGTAAAAACATATTGAAGCATAATACGGGATCATATACATTTCGGCACGAACGGCTTGGCCCTCTTTGAGATCGCACAATGTTACCCGCTGAGACTCTGCCACGCCTCGTTGACTTTGATGTTGACCAACAATAATCCTACCTCTAATAATCCTCTGTCGCAAGGTTACGATCCTACGAGAGGCCGATGTGGAGCCTGGTTGTTCAGTACTGCCTTGCTCGTCTAGTATTGCACTTCCACTTGGCGTCGGCTGGTCTTCTTGTACCTCTTCTGTAAAAGCTTCTTCTGTGTCGCTCTGTACGTCGTCTTCGCTTTCATGGTCCGCTACCTCACTGTCGGTATTCTCACAGGGAAGCTCGTCGTCGCTCTGCATAAGAGCAACCAGGATATGGTCTTCGTCCAAGCTTCTACTCCCCATAATTATATATTTTAGTTTCAATATCTATAAACAATACAAATAATACAATATAGAATACGATATACAGTCATAATAAGACAGATAATAATAAAACTTCCACACAAGTCAAAATCATAAAAGTCACGTAAAAGATAATCATGCGTAATTTTGGCTCACGCGGTCGTTATATCTCAAAAACGGTGACACTCACCTTGTTGACACGCACGCCACACGGCAGCTCCCAGCGACGAATGAGATGTCCTAAACGCACGGCTATGGATTCGCGCTATTTAGAAAGAGAGAGCTATATTTCGGAAACGCATGCGTAAATTTTACGCAGACTATCTTTCTAGGATTAAATACTTATTTGATTAAACACATTGACAATCCACAAATTCAAGAATATTATCAAAATGTTAAACAAATTTTTATCACAGTACCGAAATTGAAATGCACTATAGGTACCGAATACAAAATCTACATTAACGCAGTTGGATATGACAATTCCTTTGAACAGAATATTACTTTCTGGTACTCGGACACCATGCCCAGTATGGACACACAACGTGAAACATTTTGGAACGGTTAATAATTGAAAATATTTTTTCACTTATGTTATAATTACGCACTGATTACAAACCGTATGGATATTAATTTGAAAATATTTTTGCGAAAGAATTGTATAATTACTTGAATTGTGAACAATATATGTATGAAATACCAACCTTTAATATCAACACAAGGCACCAACTAACCATAAATAAACAAAATATTATTGTTTTAAAATAGTCTTATCGCTTCAAGTGATTACAGATAATTGTAGGTCCGATTAAAGAGTGCCCTCGTTAGTTTAGTATGCACAAAACACCCTTTATTTTTATTATAATACTAAAAACAAACACTGATGGCCTTGTTTTTGTCGTTCTCACTTCAAAGAATATTATTTTGAACGTCAGTACGTAATAAAATGAAATAAAATGTTTATTGGTTACCCTCATTAAATTAATATTACTCATTTGTTACCCAAGTATTTAATTTTTAAATGGAATCTCAATTTCAGTATAACTATAATCATCATCATAATCATCTCAGCCAGAGGAAGTACCCTGCTGAACATAGGCCTCCCCCAAGGATCTCCACATCGACCTGCTGGAAGTGGCCTGCATCTTAATAGAAAAAAAAAAATTAAACCCATTGAAGCAAACAACAGAGGAAAGGAACGCCCAATAAAACACTAATTTTGGAATAGTAATATAATATTAAATGCACCATAATAAAAAACATATTTTTACAGAACCTTTTAATTAAAAATTCATCTCAAATATGAGTTGTCCAGTTGATCAATAAATACTTGTGGTAGGAAATTTTGTTCGGAATGTAGGGTCTAGTGTGTACACTCAATAGTTCTTCCGTCGGTCTTATAGGTATTATTGTATCAATTTAATTCTGCGGAGAATATTTTAATAAGCAAATTCTTATAATAATCTTCTTTAAGTGTGTAAATAAATTGCACATTCGGTTCTGTGGAGTTAAAATCATTTGTGTTCACTCCTCTCTCTGGATCTGAAAAGGAAAATAAAAAGAGACTAATGACAGTCATTCAAGTACAGATACAAATATGCATTTAAAGAAAGAAAAAATAAAATAAAACGATGTAGTTGTCACGGTCACAGGAATAAAAGTAACAAACAACATTAAAACTACCTAAAACAATGTAGAAGTAAAAGGTGAAACTAGCATGTCGTGTCTGTGACAAGTGGATGACTGCTAATCATTAAAATATCGCAGTAACACAAACTACGACACAGAAAGATTGAGTGGCTAGGGGTCGCTTTAGAGCCAACGCAGATGATTTGGAAATGGCAAAGGCAATGCCAAGGGATTTAACTTTTTAGCAAAGGATATTCAAACTTATCCCCTGGGAATTCGACATATATGCCATTTTATGCTGTGCTATCAAAGGCACCGGCACCGGATAAGTTTGAATATCCTTTGGTAAAAAAAATAAATCCTTTGCAATGCCGTCCCGTTCAGCACTGGTCCTTAGTATTTGTTTGTTGGTTACGGTTTCACGCCTTAAATACTGAATAGATTATCATCAAGTTTGCATAAACCTTGCCAGGGAACAAATGGACAAAGGGTACCTATTGGTTCAAATTAAATTAAAAAAACTAAAAAACACGCTTTATGTAGAAAACCCAACTAAAAAATAGAAAATAAATTTTTAAAAATTTGAATTAAGAATATTGTATATAAGAAAAAAATATTTTTTATTGTAAAAAAAGCGTGGGGTGCATGTTTTCAATAGATATAATTATTTTATCGACAGATATACGTAGAAGGATTATCATTTTGATAATATCTTAAAAAGCACCCCACGTTTTTTTTACAATAAAAAATATTTTTTTCTTATATACAATATTCTTAATTCAAATTTTTAAAAATTTATTTTCTATTTTTTAGTTGGGTTTTCTACATAAAGCGTGTTTTTTAGTTTTTTTAAACTATTATTTATTTTCTACTTTTTAGTAACATAACGCCATCTGTTGGTCAGTAGTAACATTTGACACTTGAAGAATACAATGTTAACGCCATCTAGCGATGAATAGTGCAAACATTCATTATTGATGTTGTCACGCCATGTAGTGATCAGTGGCAATGGTCATCAATTATAAAAATAATTAATCCTGGCGAATCTAATCGGGATAATCATATATTTTAATCGAATTATTGTATTGTCATCGGTCTTTGAGAGGTGTGCAAAATTTGAATGAAATCTGTCCGTTTAAAGTGGGTCAAAATCGCGTCTTAAGGAGTCGGTTACAAACATACAAACAAACATACAAACTAACATACAAACAAACATACAAGTGAAGCTAATATAAAGCGTGTAAAAAGAAGTCCCATAATCCCATTACCGAGAAATAGAAAAAAAGATTTCGTATTTACATTATTGCTTCTTGTATCTAACAATATTCCAAAATAAATGCTAAAATCTAAAAAGTCAAAGGCAGACGCTAGTCTTTTAGTGCTCATCGGTAAACCTCAAAAATCTAAAATATTTGTAGAATAGGATTTTGTGGTACCTACTTTAAAAAAAAATTCATCCTCGAAGTGCTTTTGCTATATTTTTTCCATAAGTTAAATTTTACATATCGCGAGGATTCGGAGATGTGACATTGGTGCCTTCTACACTGTTACAAGCCTATTTCCGTCCCAAATATATTTGGGAACGAGTCTTCTGCATCGCCAGGCACCTATTTCAATCTCGGGGTATATGTCAATACATAACAATATGTAAGATTTTCTTATACAAAACATACATCACTTAAAGTTAATTATATGAACTGTGATGTAACCACAGAACCTCATTTTTCGTTTGTTTTTTATTGCTTTGAATGGCGAGACGACGACAGAAGCCTGATGGTAGGCGACACGACCGCTCGTGAACAGCAGCAAGACCAAGCAACACCTTGATTTACAAAGCAATGCTTGACATTCCACTGCGCTCGCCATCCTGAGCCAAATATGTAGCCTAAGATGTGAAGTCTCAATATTTCCAGTAGTTCCTCTGGCTCCAATGACTTTCAATCCAAAACACAACAGTGCATGTACATTTTTATCATTTTCATTTATTTTTATACGTTTCTCCTTAACTCGTTGGCTGCGGCTGCCACACCACTGGCGTGCTATTTCTTTATAATGTAATACTTCTGATTGGCAGTCAACATATTATCCCTGTTTGTGACCAAAAAAGAGCAGGATATAAGCAAAAACCCTTACCGCATAAAATAATATCGTTCTTTGTTAACTTCACTTCTCCAACGACTTCATTATCGAGTACTATAGCAGATACGGCCGGGTCAAGCAATGACCAGCTGTCTTCCTTGGATAATGACACTTGTTCGAAAACATTTTGAGCATTCATTATTGTTGTCGGTATTGATCCTAGTATGTTTTCTCGCCACTCCTGAAAATAATCATAGTAATTTATTGAATCCTATATTTAATGGCGGGAATCAGTTAAATCCAGTATTTGTTCTTTTTACTCGTATATATATTAGTTTAATTAAAATATATTTTTTACCACTGAATGGCTTTTTTATCATAATAAGACACCAATTGATACCTTAATCCAAAGGCTGGCTATATCTGTAACAGGCTAGTCAAGTCAAATCTAGACTTCAACATATCCAATAATAAATTTTCAGGTGTCATTGCACCATAACAAAAAAAAAAAGCGGTTGGGTGCATCTGTTTTTTTTTTCTGAGAAATACGACGCATACTCTGCTCGTACGGCGTAGTAAAAATTATGTCATCACAATAATGGTTCTCCTTACGGTATAGCCTTAGGGCTATTACTTAAGTATATTAATCTATGCTATTCACTATTCAGCAGGTGCAGAAAAAAAATAGGTTACGCTTTATAGTCTATAAATTTTCTGTGGGCACAGTGTAGACATGAGTGACAAGTTTGAAATTAAATAACTTGTATATGATGCGAATATCTTACTAAATCAATAAATTATATATTCCCAAAAGAAACAAATCCTTTTTGCTTAAAATGACTTTCCTTTAGTTTAGTGAATGTCGTTACTTCCCAGAACTTGATCCTTATTAGCGATATGATCGAATGATGTAATAATACAGTAAACGTCTTTTTTAGTCCAAAATCTAAATCATCGGGTTCAATTCCCCGCTATGAATATTAAAAAAATAAAAACTATGCATTTATAATTTTCATAAAAGTTGGGCTTATGACTACTTTGAGCATATTCGCTATTCCTTATAGTTAAAGAAATCATTCTGTATAGTTACTATGACGGGTTTTTCAGTACAATTTTGTTCAGATGTGTCTATACAGGCAGTAACATTTCAAAACTATTCATTTGACTATTTTATTAATTACAATACGGGTTGAAGACGTTACATATTACCTGGGTCTCGCTAACTCACAGTTTACTTTCATTTAAATGCGTGCTACTGTTGATCCTGGATTAAAGGAAATGCATTGGCGAGTGAGAGGACGGGATAGTCATGTATAGGTGTTTAAATATCCTTCTTGGGTTTAACATACCTTGCTCACATTAAGATAAGTTTCCACTACACTATACGCTATCATAGTTACTTTATCAGGAGTTGAACTTTCTGCTACTATACGGTATGCTTCTACGTCCATTGCAGCGTTGAATTCTGGGTCAAGGTCGGTTTCATCTGCTATATAAAGAAAATTTGTGCATAAGTAAGGATTTTGTAGTATTGCCTTTGTTTTAACGTGTCCATAATTTCCATGACTGGCTTAGTTCGCAATTGTAATGTAAATATTTATATGTATGTGGTAATGTGACATTATAGTCGTTTTACTCCAAAGTCTTGTCTTTTCTTCTTTCTTATTTCCTGACGTTTAAGGCTATAGTAGTCTAGGGACTATAAACACCAAAAAGACTATAATAAACCCCTAATTACTACGAAATATATGTTATTTGCTGTCAGGCGTTTCTTTATCACAATAAAATAAAATAAACCAAATTAAAATGAAGCAATATTATTACTAGATCGAATGGACTGTTGATGATGATGATGATAAATATTATTATAATGTAGTAACATTACCGGGTATTCGACCAGCACCGACATAGAGATGTGATATTCTGCTAAGAAACCCAGGATCCAATCGAATGGCCAGTGCTATGTTCGTCAGTGGACCGATACTCATTACTATGAGGTTGTCTGAAAAAAAAACAAAAGTTTTACAAATATGGCTTATTTAAATTAGGATATTAAGAGTGTATTCTTCTATAAGGTCACACAATAGTAAATATTTTCGTCATTGGTAGTCGTTTCCTTATAATTCGTGTTTATTTACTAACATTTGACGTCATTATGCCCTACGACGTCGGATTCAAGATATCTACTAAATAATCTGACATGGTAGAAATAAACTTTCCTCGAGGATGGGTTCAATTAAACAATAAAGATTCTCACCTTTATATTTCTTCGATAAGTCAATAAGAGCCTGAACACCGTGTATTCTCTCCTCCGCCATTGGTTTAAAAATTACAGTGTCATTGTCTCCCAACCCATCGTAGCCGAAGAAGTAATCAGTCTCATAGTCAATCACTAATGATCTATTGCTACCTCTGTATATATTTACCTGAAAATTGTAAAAAAAAACCCTGAAATCTCTTTGTAAATGTGTTGCTATTGGGTGTTTGTTGTATTTGGCAAACAAATGACGTTAAAAGCAAACATGCAAATAGAGGCAAATATGTCAATTATGTCATGTCAATATGTCAATTAAACTTAAATTGTTTGCCAAATATGCAAAATACACAAATACAAACAGCCATGTGAAGTGCCAGCATTACGTTTAACGGATGATTTGCGTCGTCGTGCACAAAAATAATTTCATTGATCTCATAATGTACATAGTTACAAACTGGATCTGGATCAGCCCATATACGTCCCACTGCAGCGCACGGGCCTACTCTACAATCGAGAGTACGACTGAGAGTGGTTAGGCCATATAGTCCACCACGTTGGCCTAGTGCGAGTTGGCACATAGTTCGAAACACGTTGAAATATTATTAAAATGTGATTAAAATAATGAAAATTGCCAGTAACCATTGTGATAAAAAGATTAATATACTTAAATTGCCGCATACAGAAATTTTATGATAATGATTTATCTGATAGAATCTTAGATGCTTATTACTATTTCATGTATTGTGTAAAGGATGTACTGAGCTGTGTCAACTTATAATGGCCTACTATTGAGCACGAGACCACTCTGCCACCGAGAATTCGATTAAGAGGGTAAGGCCACAATCTCAAAAAGACATACCATAAAAAATCTTGTATAGTCTCTATGGAATGCGATTTTCCTTAGTAAGTTTTCCTTCGATTATGGTATTTAATCATTGACTATGTTCTTATTACAGCCTCAATTGGGTGCATATATTTATTGAATATTTCACTTACGTCTCTCCTTTCAGCAATATCAAGTATCCTCTGACTGTTGTTAAATACCTGATGCTCACCTACATTGCCATAAGTTGTTGTCAATCCTACTATTTCTGGTCTAGAAAAGACAAAAAAAAAACATTTTTTTAAACCGTAACTATGTGTAGGTTTAAGTGGAAATGGGCTGGCCTCATATGTCGTATAACGGATAACCGCTGGACTATGCGGGTTTTGGAATGAAGATCGCGTCTTGGTAAACATAGTGTGGGACGCCCTCTGGCCAGATCGCGGGATAACTTGCATGAGAGGACCGGCAGCGATTAGATACATAAAGCAACAGACCGGGCTCTTTGGCGTACCTTTGGAGAGACCTAGGGCCGGTAGTAAACTATGCTTATAACTATGTAGGCCTCTTTATGTTGGTTTTCTTCTTTCATTTAAAATATTTGGCCCCGAAAATATCTTTATTCACAAGACATCAATGAACGAATTAATAAATGTCGGAAAACTTGCACCTGGTTTTTCCACCGTACGGAAAAAAATCATAGCAGTCAATATTATTTTCATCAGCACACTAAATTTCATAATTCCACATTGCCTATCTATCGATATGTTCCGCCGTATATACTATACTCTTCTCTTACTTTCGTATGTTTGCATTCTCATTTTGAGATTTGTGAGAGATTTTTATGAGAGATTTCTGAGTTGTCTGTGTGGTGATGGGTCCATGGGTGGTGATCATTTAGATGCACTTACCCCAGGAGAGCTTCTTGAGCGGTCCTAGCTATGAAAATATACATATTTTAGTAGTTCTACTTACCCATCAAAATATTTTTCGTATAACAAAGCCAAGAATATTGCCATTGCGTCGTCAGCACCTCCGTCATGGTCTATCACTAGTTTCTTTTTCTCAGAAGTCCCGCATCTTTTATACGCTTCATAACTAAAATAAGTTTATATGTGTAATAGAACGAAGTGAATAGTATGTGTCAGATGAGCAGTGATTATCATAGAACGTGAGATGATTATTTACTTTTCTTTAACTAATAATTTCTTCGTTAAACTCTCATTAACCTAAATATAAATACTAGCGACCTCATTCATAGACAGTTTTAAAACCTATATTAGTTATCAATTGTTTCGACTTATACACTTAAACTGAATTCAAAAGACCTTCGAAAGGATAAAACATTGTATAATTAAAATAAGTTTAAAACTGTAAATAACACCGCAATAATGTTAATTACCAATTTTTTTGTTTAAAATAAAAAAATAATGGGCCAATGTCGCTTTATTCAAAAAGGAATATCTTTGTACGTTTTTTTACTAAATCAATAAAACCTTACCCTTGAAACGAATGCAACAGAAGCAAAATCAACGCAAACTTGTTCAGCATTATCAATATTTGTTCACCTCTATCGTGCAACGAACCTAGATGCTATGGGATCCGTAATTTTATTTTAATTGATGTATATTTGGCAGACTCGCGTATTCGGTGTGACCAATTTGAAATCGATTGGCTAAAACTAAAACTGAAAAACAAGAGAAAATCATTATAAATATCAAGCTATCTATGAGATCAATCGCTAGTTATTTTTTATCGCTGGTGCTTTAAACGTATCTGTCAGACGAATCTAGTGATACTAATTAAGATACATTTAATATAAATTGGTTATTGATTATCAATATATCTTATAGGGGAAATAATGATCGTTAATTATATGCTTGTGTTATTGCTTGTATGTATGTATGTATGCAACGGAAAACGTCGGTCGGATTCACTGAACTTGAAATTTTGGATACTTATCTTACCAGGACCGATGACAATACAAATACTGTCTTCCTTTGATAAGACAACTATAGATAGATGATTTTAGTGCAAGCAATTAAATTATAGTTTATTTAAAAATGCTTTCAAAAAAGATCCAACTAAAAATAAAAAAAAATGATAGTGAGTTTAAAAATACATACATTTAATTGTTACACAGCATGGGATGCTGGTGGGTAAGTAATAATTGTTCTAAGCACATTTTAGTTGGATCTCTTATGAAACGTGTTTTTTTAAACTATAATTTTATTGTCTTACTAGGTCAGAATGCGTGGTGGCCTGTTTGCAACAGAACAGCCGCGGCTGCGCACATGTTCACAGCTAGGGGTTCATATCAAAACAGGGCACACCTATAACTTTTCGGAGTAATTACTCATCACATACTAATAGTATTGATAGTTAATCAACACGTTCTATAACGCTGAAGGAAAACATCGTGAGGAAACCTGGGGCCCTACTATATTCATCCGAACGAACGAACGAACGAAGTTGGGCCCTACTATATTCATCCGAACGAACGAACGAACGAAGTTCGATACTTCGGACGATCGAAGTTTATATACGATACGAATGTATCTACTCTGTAAAAGTTCGAAGTTGTGTAACGTACATCGTAACCATAAGTCAATTACGACCATAAGTATATGTAGGTACATTCGTATCGTATATAAACTGCGATTATCCGAAGTTTCGAACTTCGTTCGTTCGGATGAATATAGTAGGGCCCAACTTCGTTCGTTCGTTCGTTCGGATGAATATAGTAGGGCCCCTGCATATCTTAGCGATTTGCAAGATTTTTTATGTGAAGTCCATCAGTGTTATTTAAGAAATGTGTCTGATTAATAATGAAGAAGAATGTGTTTTCATATTTTTTAGTACACTTGGCGATTCACAAGTTAAAGTTAGAAGGATGTATATTAATCATCATATTAAATTGTATTATAACAAAAAATAATTATTTCTAATCGTATTTTTAATATAGTAGAGCCACGCTGTTACCTCGGACTAACGTAGGAACTAGGAAAGGGTCGGTACGACTTAGATGATATCACTCTCAAATAAAAAACAGATGTGAAGCGACGGCTTTGCTGTCGAGTTTCATTCTGTGACTGAGATTACTGAAACCAATGTCTACCTCCTCCCCTTCTTCTTCCTAGCCTTCCCCCACCATTTACCAGGCCGGTTACATATCTTTCAAGTGCGGCAAATACTAATTGGATGCACTATTTATATTACTGATAAACCGGACTTAGATAAATAATAAAGGACTTCGCTAAATAGTGAAGGAAAACATCGAGAGGGAATATGCAAACAATAGATTTTTTAAGAATTCCTATTGTATGTTACGTCTCACAAACCACTATGGTGTTTTAGTACGGCCTAACCGCTCGTAACGAAACTTGTGATTGTGGAGGAGGCATTTGATCTGCAGATCTGACATAATTATTAATATGACAGCTAATAGTAGGTATTAGCGAGAGACCAACACGCGGCTAAGCTTTATATTAGCTTCACTTGAATGTTTGTGACAGAGTCTTTTGGGAGCGATTTCATTCAAACCTTATAGATTTGTCAAGGACCGATGACAAAATAATTTAAAAAGTATTTAACATTACCTTAGAACAGAATCATCGGATTTAAATCTTTGAAAAAAAAAATAGTTTATTTTACGCACCGTTATCTTCCTTTGATAAGATAGCCGTAGATAGATGTTTTTAGTCGAAACAATTAAATAATTATAAAAAAACTAAAAGTACACGCTTAAAAAGCTAGGGTGTTTGAGGATAAGTAATTGTAAGCACCCCACGCTTTGTAACAATGAATTGAACGTATTTCACTCCATTTTCTACTCCTAAACTCATTATCAATTATTTTTACTTTTTTAGTTGGGTCTTTTATTAAATCGTGTATTTTTAGTTTTTTAAACTATTATTTAATTTCCATTTTTAATCAGAAATGTAACCAACTTCACGAAATTTTAAAATTAGTACAATGGATTGTGCTACTGTCTCTCAACAAACTGCCTACGGCTTTGTAGTATACTAAAAGTAAAGTCATATGAATATGCATAAGTAACAAATACATGTTAATAGCATAGTTATAATCATCAATATATTTATCATTAAAATGCGGGCTTACAGAATGTATTAGTAATATTATATACAACTAACGGTCCGGCCTGGCTCCGCCCGCGTGCTGATACACTTTTCAAAATGGAGGCCAAAATTTTCATTTTCGACTATCGTTTTAGAATATCGGAGCAAACAATCCCTCAGATATCGAATTTGAATAATCGGACCACAAAAAACGAATAAATTATTCTCGTATTTGCTAGAATTTACACTACTGATTCCGTCCTGGTCATAGCGTGATGATTTCTTCAATAAATGATCTATCCAACAAGATTTTTTAAATTTGAACCAGTAGTTCCTGAGATAAGGGGTGACAAACAAACTCTTCAGCTTTTTACATTAGTATATTCTTAGATTAGCAGTAAGTAGGTAGAGTTAAAAACCCAATGTTGATTAAAGTATCAATTTGCCGACTGGCATTATTATTGTAAAAAAATATACATGCATAAACTTTCCCCTTTTTAACAGAAGGAGTAGGTAGACAGCTATCAGAACACCGCGTTTCGCTCTGTGTGTTCCGTCCTACGACGTGATAGGGGGCGGGATATCGCAATATCGGGTACATTTTTTTGAATTCAGGCAATAATTATCTGATATATCCCCGACCACAGATTTGAACCCGAGACCACAGCGTTGTAATTTTACCGTCGTACAAATGCGCCACCGAGACATTTATTGAAAAATATTTTTCGGGACGATCACGACAGATTTAATAGGAACTGGATGCAAATTTCTTTCAACAAAAATGTGGAAGAGCTGAGGGGGTAGGCCTTTGGCCAGCAGTGGGAACTTTAGACTTTATTTCAAGAACGGCGAGACGAGCATGCCATTCACCTGATGCTAAGCGATATGACCGCTCTTGGATAGTAGCTAAACCAAACAACGTCATGAATTACAATGCAATGCTTGGCATTCCACTGCGCTCGTCATCCTGAGACATAAGATATTAAGTCTCTATATGTCCAGTAGTTACTTTAGTTACAATGCCCCTCTAACCAAAATACAACAGTGCATTTAAACTACTGTTTGGCGGGAGAAATAGCCAAGACGGCCTCTCACAGATAAAAGACCTACCACGGTTAAATATTTTAGGCTAGCATAATAATTTAAAAATAAAATATTCACCTCTTTATATCACTTATTGTCCCATGTACCTTGAATTGTATATTTCCGATTTTCTTAAATCCATCCTTATTTGTTTGTAAACAATCGTCGACTGAGATAAAAACATCGTTTGTACATTTTTATGTCGTTTTTAATTGTTATTGTGTCTTCCTTTTAAAGATAAAATAAAATAGAGCAAAAAAAAACAAATTAAATAAATAAATAAATAATGCCCAACAGTCACATACATAGTCCTGACACCACACTAAGGTCGAGTCTTGTGTCGTGGGTATCAGGAACTACGAGAGACTTTTTCGGTCTCACAAATACCTGTTTTATTTAATTCAATAATTGTAAAAAATAATTATTAGGAATTATAAGTTCGTTAAGTGTAAGTGACATTTACAAGTATTTAAAATTAATGTTTCAATAGGTAATGTTATCGTTTTCATTATTAAATTGACATTGAAAACTGAAATAAAAAGATAGAGCACTTACTCAACGATACAATATAATATAAATAATTGTTCTGTACACCTTTAATTGATGTATATCAGTAGTTTGGCCAAGATTGTATTATTAGAAAATGTTTAATATACATGTCGTTGATGTGCCTATTTCACTAAAATAAAATAAAATATAGTTGCGTCTTGTAATTTTATCAGCATTTTTAGCTCATAAGCAGTAATGGTCCACTGTTAGGCAGGGAACTTCTCTTCAATCGGAACTCTTTAGACCACAGCCCAACTCGTGAGTCTATTGCCAGTTGGTGAACTCCAAAATACTCTACAATGCAAATGATCATAGGTATATAAAACTATTTTACTAAGATTTATATTTTTCACAAAACAACGTTTTAAAGGATTTTCTTGTTTCTATTTGGTTTGTTTATTTCTTCTTATATTCTACCTGTCCTTATTTTACGCTAGCGCAACATAAATGGTATAATTATTTCAATTATCAGAATGATCAGGCTATTATTGTACCAAATTAATTAACCTGGTTACATCTCTGCCTACCCCATCTGGGAAAAAGGCGTGAGTTTACGTATGATCGTATATATTTTACGACGATGTACTTGTCCCTGTAGCACATAACATTAGTGTAATTGACATTTTAAAATATTAATATTCAATATTTATTTCTAATGTTCAGAAAACCTATAAATAAAAATATATAACATTTTTGTCTGGACCAGACATGAAACACAAAAAGTCAAAACGAAAAAAATAGTTCGCAGTCGGTAGGATTCGAACCTACGCTCCCAGAGGGAATCTGATTTCTAGTCAGACGCCTTAACCGCTCGGCCACGACTGCTTCCGTCGAGGTCGTTGAAATTATTCATTACAAGCCCATACTATAAACGCCAAATTAGTTTGAACCTACTGAGATGTTAAACTTTCAACCCATTACAACAAAAATCTATGATCGTGTTTTGAATGTATTTAAAAATATATCGTTTAAAGGTTGATGACCCCCTGATCCGTTTCTTCGTACCACGTGAATATCACCCATGAACTTTTAAATTAATTTAATTAGGACTAAAATAAATACTCTTATTTTTTCCCCCAATATTTTAGGCTTTATTCGAATAAAGAATAATTTGAGTATAAATCCTTTTTTTTGTTATTTATACAAATGCAATAGTATGCTTATAATTTTATTCCAAATCTTTATATATTTTTTTTCCATTTACTTATTTTCTCTTTATTGCACACAAAAGATTTAATAATATAAAAAATTGACATAAATTGACTATTAATAATAACAGTCTAATTATTGTAATAAGGAAAATCTGATAGATATCAAAGATTAAATTTATCTTTAATTTATTATTTATATTACGCCTCTATGCATGGCTCTACTATTTTAAAACCATAATAATTGAAATAATAATTAAATATTGTCAAATTATAAATATTGAATCAAATTAAGTAATTTGTTTTAGATATCTATAATAACATTATTGAGTGTACAAAATTTTTTTCGTTGATATTGTGACAATTATGTATTTATTGTTTTAACTGATGTGGTGAAATGCGTAGAGATTTTTGTCTTAACTATTATTTATGGATTTTATCGCGTCTTTGGATAATTTTTTGCGTTTTTTAACTTCCCGATGTTTCGATTACCTTACAGCTTTCGCGGTTTCGGTGCGGACTCCGCCCGCGGATTTTTTATTTCAACGTGTAACATTTGCGTAAATCTAAGAAACCAATAACTATTCAATTCAATAGATAATTGTACCGTATCAGACTATTATCGCCGTCTATTAATTACAGGAATGCTCTATAACCAAGAGATTGATTCAGACTTCTATTCAATAGTAGACTCTACCACAAAAATTCGGTCATCCCATGCAATAAATCTTCTTTTTAAGATATCTATGGTATGAAGGTGTCTTACGGTGATTTTATTTACCATTTATATGCATAGTCACTGACTTTCGATACACACATAATTCAGAACATCCCGAGGTGTGACCTGGGGTTTGAACCCGCGATCACCATGAGCCGCATCCGGTCCAACAGGCCAACACGGACTGAACAAAAAATACGAATATTAAGATGTATCGCATCTTCTTCGCAATATTCGTCAAAACTTCACTATTTATATTGATTGATGACACCGAAAGTATGTAAGTAGAGACCTTTTTAACAGCTACTGCAATGTATACCCAGCCTTAGTTTTATTTTTAAAATATATTTCTTCTATGAAAGCAACTTGTTTATAAATATGATGTATAAAAAAGTCAAAAGAAATACATACGAAATAAAGAGAATAAAAATAATGTATCTACTTACCTGTCCAAATACGACTTTAGCGCAAAACATAAATCATTGAAGTGTTGTTGTTATCCTTTTCTCGCACGTGGTCGTTATATCTTTTGTTTCACTGTTTTTAATCAACGAAAAATGATAATAAAAATATATTTTATTTTCGAACAGATTTATATTTATAAAAAAATATAATAAAAGTTATTTTATTATATTTACGAGTAGCATGTTAAATATATCAGTCAGGAGACTTCCGCAAACGATAGCGGAAAATTCGGGTGAAAAAAAGGGTGCCCTGTATTAAGCTTATTGTGTATTCGGTTACGAACATCCAACTGCCCAGCATAATTACTTAAACCAATAAGGGATAACCATGTTTTATCAGTGGACACTCTTCTGTATTATTCTTGATCTAAGTATTTGAAAATGTTATGTATCGGGAACCCTACGCGAAAATATCTGAATACATATGTAAATACCATCATAATTATTATCAATCACATGAACTTCACTATAAAAAGGAATAAAGTAAATACACCCAACAGTCACATACATAGTCCTGACTCCACACTCAAATCAATTAAGTCTTGTATCGTGGGTAAGAGAAACTACGAGGCTTTTCGGTCTCTCAAACGCCCAGACTCGAAACAAATTCTTATGGGCCTCGCTATTATTTGTCTCGGTGCGAGGATCGAACCTGTGGCCTCTCGTTTCACAGACGGGCGTTTAACAAACTGCGCCACGGAGGCCGTGAAAAGTAAAGGCCTCTCATGAAGATTTTCATGGCGACCTGTCTCTACCTTACAATCTTTATTGTAATAATTCAAAACCGTGTTATTTCCATCATAATGCCCTTTGGAAGTGACCTTAACCTTCCTCTAAGATATATAACAAATATTTTATTTACTCACCTGTTTTTAAAAGCAAACCAAATAATAAAAACACTTAAAACGAACACTATTAACAAAATTGTTATAAGCGTATACATTTTCACCGTTTTCATTTTGAATACAATATTTTTGTACACTTATTTATGAAACACAAAAAATATGAAAAATATGCCGTAGTTAATACGTGCTTCTAACGTGAATTTCTTTTAGCAGACGTAGTAAGAATCCATAATTATTATGTTAAAATAACTAGTTCACGATACAAAGAGAACTAATTATGTAACTATATGCATAGTGTTATCAATAATACAATTAAGGCATTATGTGTTAGCTAACACCCAACAGTCACATACATAGCCCTGACCTTGCACTAAAATAAACGTCTTGTGTGCTTTATATTGACATTTCGACAGGATTTTTAAGTCACACAACATTTAGTACCGAGAATTATATTTAAGGATTTGGATTGAATCCATTAAAATGTTCAACATTATTTAGATTCACTCATTTTTTTATCTTCCACCCGGTTCGGAAAGCGGCTGCTTGTAGGTCTCATATGTGAGAGGCCGCCTGGGTAGGTACCACCGCAATATTCCTCCCGCAAAACCGTAGCACAGTTACACTGTTGTGTTTCGGTTTTAAGAACATAGTAGTCAGAGTAACTACCGGACATATTGAGACTTAACATCTTATGTCTCAGGATGGCCAGCGCAGTGGTATGCCAAGCATTGCTTTATAATTCAAGGCGTTTTATTGGTTTTGCTACTGTTCATGAGCGGTCGTATCTCTTACCATCAGGCGAACCTCATGCTCGTCTCACCATTCATTTCAACAAAAAAAGTAATGTATAAGTTAAAATGTAAGCAATTTGCAATCGATGGCTGTGGCTTTGCTTGTGCTTTCCGATGGTTTCGTCGATTCAGTCCACATACATACAATCTCACATACATACAATCTCACATACTTTTGTCTCGTTACTTGGCACGACCTCTCATTTCATAGTGATTATTTAACCAAATGCGACACGAAGGAAGTTATATCATTGATTATGTGGACCATCATGTGAATGAAGTGAATTGCCCTTCCTGGAATTAAAGCCTAGGGCTTCACAGCTTATTAGCAAATACCAATACACACCACCATCAAATCTCGCTTTGAAGTAAGTTTTACATTATCTTTTAACTTGGTCAATAAGATTTTGTATCCTTGCCTGCCTCTCGCTCATTTGTTTCATAATGAGATTTCATAAATGGTGAATAACATTATAACTAAAGTTATCTATCACTTCTTGCTGCAGTTCGTTCCGCTACTGTCATATTTTTTTATTGCCGTTTTGGCAGATGAGATAGCGGCCCGCCTGATGAAAAGCGGCTACTGCTGACTGTAGACCTTCGTAGTGCCATAGGCCCAGCATAACAAAGTCGCTGTCATAAAGAGAATAGAGTGACTACTGAATCCATAGGTCGGTTCGACCTGGATAGTATTATTGTATACTTATTCACAGTAGACCGATGTAAAATAATAGCTTTACTATTGTCTTCCTTTTGATTTGCTGTACTTGATAATCGTCTCAATTGATATTTGAATTGCAAAACATTTATCATCAGGTGCATTCCAATCGTGTCTTTAGTTAAAAAATATTGCTGGCTTAATTCATTGAAGTAATCATTCTAGATACAGCTATCTATCTTTAGTTCTTGAGTATTATAATATTATGTAGTTAAAGATAATGTGATAAGATAGCGGGAGTGTTTATTTGATATAAATTTCTTTTACTGATAAGTATTGTCTAAAAACGTTGAAAATTTTCTATACTTTTAAATAATGCAAGAGTAATATACTAAGAAGGATTCTGAATATGATATATTTCCTTAGTATAGTGGCAACTTATAAGAGCTATGAACCGGAATCTTTGGTTCAAGTGCCAGTTTCGGAAATCCATTTGGTATTAGAAAAAATATGATATTATGATGATATCGCGAGTCAAGTAATTTTTGAGTTTAATAACACTGCCATCTATCGTAATTCTCTGGAACTTAATCACCACACTTTTTACGTCACTTTTACGTCACTTAAAATAGTTTTAAGCTGATTACATAGATGTCACTATTTTACAGTAAAATGAAACAAAAGGTAGGAAAGTTTCTAATAATTTAATTATTCCGAAAAATCACATATAATATTTTAGCTACTCCTTGAATGGCTCGAAATCTTCCTGAAAAAATTAAAATGGTTCTATTGTAAAACTCACAGATCTATAAATTTAAGAACAGATCTAAAATGAATATTTTCCGCTTATTTAATTTTCATTCATCATCATCATTATCTGTGAAAGCCACAGGAAGTCCTCTGCTTAACATAGGCGTCCCCCAAGGATGTCCACATCGACCTGTTGGAAGTGGCCATATTTGAATATATTTTTTTTCATAATTTGGTCTCTCGTGTTAGGGGTTCGTAAATTTACCAAATTTAAATTTTAAAATAGCATTAGCCATGCCGTTACCTGATGGTAGAACCACCACTGTCGAAAATCATCTTTCTGATCTTGCGGTATTAGATCCGATAATTCGGGTGCTTCCTGGTTTATCTTTATGTTGTTGTATATATCCTAAAATAGTACACCAAAAGTTTAGAAGCATAAACTTTCATCATCATTGTCTTCAGATACAGGAAGTCCACTGCTGAACATAGACCTCCTCTAAGATAACTAACATTTTTAAATTGTATTGGCTTACTTTATTAAGATAAAGTGTTTTCTTGGCTAGTGAGAATAAGACAGCAATTTTCCTTCATTGTGTTTATATTCGTTGTAGCAACGAGAAACCATATAGCAAATTTTATCATTACTACCATTTAATATTCAAAGTAGTATTTCTGAGAGAAGCTGATCTTCGGTGGTTTTACCAATTAATTGCGTACCAGTGTCGATACTAGCTTATAGAAGTTGCAATACTATACAATACACCACTTAACAGTCGCATAGTCCTGAACCGACACTTAGATCGAATCTTGTATCTTGAGTATTAAAACCTCCTTCTGCCGTAGTGTGAAAAGGCATCTTAGCAGGCCGGCATAATTGTATCGATTGCTATCTGACGGCAGTTCTCTGACTGGACGGCATTGGCGCTTGCCATCAGGTGTAGTATGGTCATTATGCCGGGCCAGAATAAAAAAAATAAAAAAAACTAACTGCGAGATGCTTTTCGGTCTCACAAACTCCCAGACCCGAAATCAATACCTCTGGATCACGCACAAATTTGTCTCGGTACGGCGATCGAACTGGCGACCTCACGTTTCTCAGCCGGCGTCTTACCCACTGCGTCACGGTGGCCAAAGCATGAAAGCTATTTATAAACCATCAAAGCCATCAGGATTAAGGAGGAGGGACAGTCCACCAGTTACACAGAACTTTTTGACGCAGTAGGTATACCTTTGACTTCCAAAACCACTCTAACTTTCCCTTTACTTCCTTAGATTCTTCTTTCTTCTTTTCCACGCTTTCTGGGTCATGATACTCCTCGCTGGAGGATTCAGCTCCGGGCAAGAGCAAAATGTTGCTGTTTACTAGATTTGCTTTTCTTTCTTCATTCTTACGGTCACGTCGCAGTGAGTCAATGTCTAGCAGGGTTTTCAGAATAGTCTGTTTCTGTAAGTGAGCATTATTTGGCGGTAAAAGTGAGATGTTATGGTTTTGTTTGGGACCTGCAGTGGGACTTATACGTGCTGATACGGCACGAGCCTCCTCAGGCCATATAATCCACCACGCTTGCTTTGAAAGAAACAATGCCCCTTCCTGCTCTCATTCTTTTACCTTCCCCGTCTCTTTCCGATTTGATGGGCCGACCACATTTATGTTCCAAGCGTTGTGTATGTTCAGGGGCGGCAGTGATCACTTACCATCAGGTGACCTGTTTGCTCATTTGCCGGACCTATACAATAAAAAAGAAAAGTGTAGGAATATGTATGATTAGGTATATAAATTACAATTTAACTTACCGGAGGCCTGGGTCCTGGTGGCCCAAATCTGTTAAATATTAGTTTGGTGTTAAACAGCTGATTTGAGCTATTATATATAAAGACCCATTTCAAGATACACGATATTTAATGTGTTTGCTTCTATTCAAAATTGTTTTTAATAACTATTAGACAACTTCTGAAAATTATAATTCCAGTGGAAGGGCTTTAAATATTGTCTTTAGCTTCGGCCCAGAAAAGGCTGGGTGGAAAGATTTTATGTAGATATTACATATTTTAAATTATGTATTATTTATTACCTTTTCTTCTTTGTATTTTGATTAGTGATTTTCTTAAACATGTCTGGATGACTGGAATATTGAAAGTCATAATTTTATTATACACTTAAATATGATCTAGGTTGTATGGGTAAAATTTCTGGTATTAGTGTCCCATGGCTTAAACATTTTGAAGCAGGTTTGTCGGATATTTTTCCCAATAGCAACCATTGTTAGCGTTGCGTAAGTCTACAATATATTATTGAAAAATACATTCTTAATAGTATTATTCAAGGTACTAAATAAATACTTACTATGACGCTGATAAAACCTTAACGATGGAATTTTGTTTCTTCTGAAGGTTCTTTTCCTAAAACAATAATTCATCATCATCATGATCATCATGATCATGTTCATCCAAAGTTTGCCAGGAAGAGATCGCTCAATGCGATATGGTCACCCATTGTACTTAAATTTTGCCTGATATATTTATTTATTATGTAATTTAAGATGTACAACAAAGAGTATAAAAAAAAAAAAAACAATAATTGCTACTTTTAATATTTAATAGCTGATTTGTGATCGGACTGATATTTGTGGACTGTATAGCCTAACCACTCTCAATCGTACTGTCTATTGTAGAGTAGGCCCGTGCCCTGCAGTGGGACGTATATGGGCTGATACAGATACAGATGTGATCGGAGTGGTACCACCGTCTCAATCGTCTCAAACAGTAAACAAACGTACAACTTTGATGTTGCTTTCGATATGATTTCCATTCGAGTGACACCTTACAGCGGATGGCTGTATGTTGTTATTCGTAACTTTAGCAACACCAGTAAAAATAATACCGTTTATAATAATAAAATACTTACGTTTTCTGTTATTACTTTTTCCTTTTTATGTATTCTAGGCGGTTTCGTAGTCCTGACTTTTATTATTATTCTGGAAATAGTATTTTCGTACTTATAATCTATATTTTAGTTTGTTTCATTTTCGTTGAGCGATAAAAAGAATGGATTTCGTTGCATAGCGATAGCCATTGTATCACAAAAATCAACAGTTTGGTGCCTAAAATGTATGTATGCCAACGCCATTTGTAGGCGTCCGACAGAATCTATGCTACGCAGTGACTGGAGATGTCGGGGACTTCATCAATAAAGTCAGGAGCATCTCAACGGTTTGCGAGCTAGCAGTCCAGTTTTTTGTGATCAAGAGAGTAAATATTATCATCTGAAAATAATACAGGAACAGCATGGATGCTATCTCGCGTTGGGCACATTCGCCCACGAAACTAAGCTGGTACTAGCTGTGAAGCAAGATATCGAGCTTTTAATCTAGTATTTCGTTTTATACGTGAATATAGTCGGGAGTAAAATCTAGTATCGAAGCTTATAAAGTAATTCTCACCCTTGAAAACGTTTTACTCGTTGCGGTTTTATAAGCCTCAGAGGATCAAGTTTGTACTCTTCACTTTTGTCCTGAATTAAATTTATCTCCATATAATATGCATTTATTTTCTTGCAAGGCAGACATTAACTAATGTACTCAGTGAAATTTCATGTCGATTAAAGAATTCCAATATTTATGAAATTGACACCAAATGGAGTCGTTAAATCTTCACAAATATAATTTGTAAAATAATATACAATCAAATAAAAAACAACAGTTGTATTCATAAAATTGTCCAATGATATTATATATCTTTCGTATTAAGTCCTGTTATAATAATTTATGAATGAATAAATCGGTTTTAAATTCAAATCATTAAGATACTTACTGATAAATCCATAAAAGAAGATAAGCTATATCTGTTATAAGGGACAAAATGTATTATAATGTATTTTATAAAATAATAATTCAATTTATGTCGGGTACTTACTTTGATTTGGCACTTTCATGCTCTAAGGGCTTCGGTATAGCCTGAAAATGCAACGAAACACTAAAATACTTATAAAAATGTTTTTTTTTTTTTCTAAATATCATTTATGATAATATCAAACTATTTGAATGGGAATTCCTATTAATACAGCATAAGGCTTTTAAATTCTCCGCTACAACTCCTCAAAGTCACGGTCTATAGGGGCACGCAAATAGTTGACACTGAGAATAAAAACAGTTAAAGGAAGAAAATTAAAAAGGTACGCAAATATCTATTAATAAAAGATAAATGTGTGTATTACCAAAAATAGGTCGTTAGGCATTCTACGAAAACCAGAGTACGCCACTCTCTCATTTCTGCCATCATATCTAAAAAGGAAAGTTGTGTTTACTAGTAACATTTTATAAAAATTAAGATAAATAGAAATTTGTATATGTTTAAAAAGATCATACTGCTAGAAAATGACAAAATATTCTATGTGAGTCCATTTTTTAAATTATAAGGTTTATTTGAGCAAAGTTCATAGAACTTACTCACATAATTTTTGAAGCTTCAGATTGTTCTATGTATATTAGTATAATACATGGGAAAAAGAGGACGATTTATGTAATTTTTTATGTTAAAATCACTGTACAGATGCATTTAGGGATCGTCATCACCAGCTTGTAGTTCTAATATTAATGATATAAATTGGGTAAAAACAATACAAACTTAATCCCAAGATTTTTTATATTCCCATACACTCCCGCCCCACTCCCCGGGTCTTTGTGGGGGAACTTGAGTGCTGACTTCAGCATGTCCCGGGCTGGCCTGAGCAGCGTGTGTCCTGGGAGTATAGCGTCTGCCTCGGGAAGATGGCTGGCCATAGACGGAGCTCCCAGGATCACCGATCTATGCCCAAAACTTTGACGTCTCTAGAAATAATGTAAAAGTATATTTATAAGTGGAATATTTTAAGATCAAAATCGTTCCGTTCTCGAGTTTTGGACTTTTCAACATATTTGGCGATTCTTTTTTATTACTTATTTACACCCACAAATGCAACTCCTGTAAGCGCGAATTAATAGATGCACGCAGACCGAGCATCGAGTTCAAGAGCTCAAAGATATAACTGTGTGTATCTGTATTAGCCCGTTCCACTGCAGAGCATGGACCTCCTCTACAATCAGGAGTACAATGTTGACAACTTAGGCCATATATCACGCTGGCCTAGTGCGGGTTAGCGAAATTTAAATACCGTAGAAACTCTTTAAATATAGCTGTGGTATGCAGGTTTCCTCACGATGTTTTCATTCACCGTTTCAGAGCGTGGTGAATCTAGTGATTGACTATGATATACATAGTCAATTAACACGTGTTCTAACGATTAGGGCAAACATCGTGAAATCTATATGCCCAAGAGATCTTAATAAGGTTTTCTATAGAAGCCCACTAGGCAAGATAGACTGGACCTGAGCCCTTTAAATTCATACCTTTGTAGAGAAGTCACGTGTTCAGTAGTTGGCCAATATGGGCTGATAAAGTTTTACTGTTGTGTATCGGATTGAAGGACATTGTAGCCAGGGTAACTACTGGACATATTGAGGTTTAACTGACATCTTATGTCTTAGGATAGGGAGCGCAGTGGAATGCCAAGCATTGCTGTGTAATTCAAGAAGCTAACAACGTATCGCTTACCATCAGGCGAATAGCATACTTATCTTGCCATTCATAGCAATAAAAAAAGCAAAGCACAAAGTCCTAGTCTTTTAATACTGGCTTATAAAAAAGAGCTCTGTTTGTTTAATATGAAGAATTATTTCACACATAACCTTCAGATATTTGACATATTAAATGGCGTGACGATATTGGGATTGACATTTATTCTTCGTAAACAAATTACGATACATAAAAAACCTTTAAAAAACATACCGAAGGCACAGGCTCGTATAAGCCACTGCTTTCTTGCCGTCTTCTCTGAAATGAAACGTATTCATTTTGATACAATTTATTTTTACACCGGCTTCGTCTTTATTGGCTATCTATGAAACAATACATCTATATTTTTAGTGATTGTAGTATATAAAATAAAAGTGTCTACGTTCTGTAGGCTGACAAAGAATCATCATTTTGATACAAGTTATTTGAATATCGACTTCCATTCATTGTAGTTGTATAGATTATGTAAAATATACCTTATCGTAGGCTGACAGAGCAGATTTTTAACTTATTGTTTTACTTATATAATTTTGGCATGTATATCTCATAGCCTGACATAGTAGATATATCAATTAAAGAACTGAAAATAAACTATTAATTAGCGATAAAATAGTATTTTCCGCCTTTGAAACATGTAGCATAATTATGCCATATTCAATTGCTTTTACGTGCTTCACTTAAAGTTTGCAAATAGCAAAAGGTAGTAGGGAGCATACTATGTATTGTTAACTATTCCGCAGCATGATATTGTAGCAAAATAGCTGCTATGTTCAAGCTTACATATGAGAAATTATAAAACTCTGGTCCTGTAAGAGGTTTTCATGGAGTCATTACTTAGTATAAAATTATTACAACTGGAAACAAGCCTGATTTAATCAAATAAATACTTATGTGTTTATTTAAATCTTTCTTGCACATAAATTTAAAAATAATTTTAAAAAGGCGGTCTTCTTGCTTTATAGCAATGTGTTACAGACAACTATGAGAAGGATTTAAAAAAAGGAAAGAAAGAGGGCAGTGTAAATAATAAATATATATTTATTAAAAAGTGTGCTACGCGAAGAGTAGCTGTATATAAACAGTTTTAATCGTGAATTTACATTTCAATATACTTACAATAATATGGCTCAATTGTTCTTCAAACGAGACTGCATCGCAATAAAATATCTGCAATGGCGATAATCATTGAGAGCTACATTTGGGAATTAATAATTGGGAACGGAACGGACAATGGATTGTGAGTTCGGAGGTTCAAACCCAGGGGATTCCTGACTCTTCGAATTTACATAGGCAAATATTGTGTATGTGTATTTTATCCTCGGCTTCACTTGTATTTATGTACATTTTGGCCACCAATTTAGGTTCAATATTGTGAAAACAAAACTTTTTTGTATCTCTCGGATACAAGATTCTTTCTGGACGAATGGTAATTCCTTTAACAATACCCCTAAAACGTATATGCATTTTAATTTATGTATGTATTTTATAATAACCATATTCGTTGAGTAGTTAAGTTAAAATGGTAGTCAAGTACCTTACGTCCTTCTTAAACCTCGAAAACGTGTACCTATGCACTTTACTTCATGTATTTCATAATGGTCATTTGAGTAGTTAAGGTGATAAATGTGTTGTGTTTCGGAATGAAGGATATTGTAGCCAAGCTACAGGACATATTGAGACTTAACTTTTATGTCTCTGCATGACGAACGCAGTAGAATGCCAAGCATTGCTTTGAAATTCATGGTGTTTTGTTTTGCATCTGTTCATGAGCGATCGTATCGCGTACCATCAGGCGAACAGCATGCTCGTCAAGCTAATAGGAGTAATAAAAAAAGAAATTGTAACAAAATAAACATAGCCATAGCCGGACATAGTCCAGCGGATCAGCAAGTTGAAGTGGCTGTGGGTTGGTTACATTTGTTGGAGAACCGACAGCCGTTGGGGTAGACGTGTTCTCGAGCGGAGAGCGCGCCTCGGCAAGCGTAGTGTAGGACGCCTTCCAACGAGGTGGAGTGACGATATCCGAAAGATAGCTGGTAGCGGTTGGAAACGTAGGGCTGAAGATCGAGCTCAGTGGCGTGCCATAGGAGAGGCCTATGTCCAGCAGTGGACGCGAATAGGCTCATGATGACGATGATGGTGATGATAAACAAAATAAAAGAGAATGAAGAAACAAAGGACCTTAAAATAACTTACATATGCAACTAAAATGTACCACGTCACAAAATCCATATTGTTCAGTCCATGGTCTACGTAACAATAACTATAACGGTAGTAACAGTTTCTTGAAATTCATTTGTACAGTTCAATCAACATTTATTATTATAAGATTAAAACCATGAAATTGCTCTTTTCAAATCATAAGCGAATTACTTTTTTTGTCATATTTATTCCATAGGAATCATTGATATTTGCTTAAGAGTGTTTGTAATTATTTTTTGCCTGTGGTATAGTGTGTTTTATTATTGGGACCATATCACTAGATTGTAACGCTATGCGAATCCAATACAAAAACTATTTCAAAAGTTATCACTTTTCGTCTCTTCCCTTCATTTTTTTCTTTTCTTTTCATTTTGAGAAAACGGTTCCAACTAAATGTTGTTGAAGTTCATGAATGGCTGTAATCATTTACATGAATTAAGCCACTTATTCGTTCCCCAGACTAAACAAAATAAGAATAAAGAATCCAATATCCCTCATTTCGCAAACAATATAAAACACGATATTTGAATGAAATTAGAATGTTGCCAGAATTTTATGAGATCTAACTTTTTTACGCCTTAATACCGGTGACAAAGAAGCGGTTCAAAGTTATCTCAGTTGTAAAACGCAGATGAAACTTTTTAGCGAGCGGGGTAAGATCGGATCGCGTTAACGGCCATCGTCGCCTCACAAAGGTAAATAAAAGTTTGAAATATATATTGAAAGCATTTAAAAATATATTGAAAGACTGTTTATTGTTCTTTCTCTTTCACTTCAGCAACAGGAAGTTAACAGCTCAAAATAGGCCTCTTTCAAAGATCTTTATAGCAATTTGCGGACAAATTTAATTATTTATGGGGTGCTTGTCTGTCACCATCTTCATCATTTATCCAGTAAAAGACTCTGAGCATCTCTTCTTCTTCAAGAATTTCCTTCGTGTGCTGTTAGAAATGACTTGCTTCTAATGATATTGGGCAACTTTGATTAGATAATTCGACAGTCATACATCGGTCACCCTATGCTACCTTGCCACAAAAACTTTATATACTCATACAATTGTTACATAGTATCAAAAATAATTGTAATATCTATTTCTCCCGTCAAACAGCTGTGTAAATGCACTGTTGTGTTTCGGATTGAAGGGCATTCTACCCAGAGTAACTACTGGACATATAGAGACTTAACATCTTATGTCTCAGGGTGGCGAGCGCAGTGGAATGCCAAGCATTGCTTTGTTATTCAAGGTGTTGTTTGGTTTTGCTACTGTTCATGAGCGGTCGTATCGCTTACCATCAGGCGAACGACATGCTCGTCTCGCCATTTATTGAAATAAAAAAAAAAATACGGTCTTATTATTCTGAAAAGACCAAACGACTGCAATCCATGTTGCATATGACTGACTGCATTGTTTATTGCCTAGAACCTCCTAATCAGCAAACAAGTAACCTGATAAGTGATAATTGCCGCCCATGAGCATCCACAACGCTTGGATCATATGTCGCTGGCCCATCATATCAGTAGTGCGAAGGAAAAGTGATGAGAAGAAGAAAAAGGGGTTGGGCATCCGAAAATCTCACTCACCGAATGGAATACAACATCGAAAAGTCGCTTCAATTCGATTTTCTGTGTTGGAAAGTAAAGTTATATTTTAATAGTTTTCATGTCTAATATAGTAGAGTTCCAGATACGAGTAATAATGTTCGGTTTAAGGGTATTAGTTAAATACAAAGAGGCAACGTTTTTATCATTATTTGATTACTGATTACACACGTCCTAACTAAATTCAATTGTTTCAATAACAAGTTAATTAATTGTTCAGCCGTTTCTAATTTTATACACAATCCCACAGTATTCGGTTTACCTAATTGTAAGCGTTAATTAAATTGATGGATTGGACTGTTGCGGCGTCCTTTGATCTTTGTACAGGAATAATTTGAGGTGGAATTAGGAGTAGTTGATAATTTGGTGTTGACTCTAAATCTGTTTATAATGTGGTAACAAAATTTATCCTTTGATAAAGTTTTGTACTCCGATGGTGTAGATTGCCTCCCAGGTCAAACAACTTTTGTGCACTTAATATGAAGGTAATGCAAAACAAATTGCATTACTTCATTTTTATTGCGCTATAAAAAATACAAAGTATAGTAATTTTATGGCGATGCTATAATTGACACAATATATGAAACCACCTCACAAAAGGACGAAATAAAACAATTTCACTGTCGGTTTAATTCAGTGAGATAGTCAATTCAGTGTAGTGAGTGAAAATTCCTCAATCAGCCTCTCCAGCATATTTTCGTCGATATTACTCAGCATATTTTGTTAAAGATTGTAGTACCATCTCAATCGAGTCTGTTCTATATATTAGTAGCTAGCTCTATTTAAAAATGACGTCGCATTTTTGCAATGAATATCTAGGCGAGGCATATCATTCGCCTGATGGTAAGCAATGCGACAGCTCATACACAGTTGCGAAATCAAACAACACCTTGACTACAAAGCAATGCTTACCATTCCACTGCGCTCGCTATCCTAGGACATAAGATGTTAAGTCTCAATATGTCCAGTAATTATTTTGGCTATAAGTCCTTCAAACCGGAACACAACAGCGCATTTCCACTGCTGTTTGGTGTAAGAAATAGATAATGTCTATTTCTCCCGGCAAATACTGGTGGTAGGTCTTTCATATGCGAGAGGCCGCCTCGGTAGATACCATCGCAATGTCTATTTGTCCCGCCAAACAATAATGTAAATGCACTGTAGTGTTTCAGCTTATCCTAACCCTACCATCGATGCAAATCAAGTTCATTAAAAGCCAGGTGAAATATAAATTGCCTAACAATGGAAGGTGCGTTGGTATTCATGAAGTTCGTAATTCAATCGAATAATACATTTTAACGGCCTCCTTATCAGGCCCTTGCGCTTGGTGGGTTTTGAACAAGGTAGAAGGGTTTGCAAGAATCGCTGTTAGAAATAAGGATAAGAATACGTACACCAGTAATTTTTTGCCATACCCACCATATTGCAAAATATTATAAAATCTGTATGCTTGTCGTGGATTCATGTTAAGGAGTTTTAGTGACTTCGGATAATGGGAATAAGTTTTACTTCATTTTCAGCCACATGTTGGTTAACATGGGCCAAGGAACATCATGGAGGAGTGTTGCCAATGTTAAACGTTTGGCTAACCTATAGTTGCCTGTAATTTGAATACGAAATCTCTGCGATTATCGGTTGGTTGCCAAAGCTACGTCCATTGGCGAATATGATACACTGCGAGCAGATTAAGTGGGCTCTGGCTCTAGATAGTGTTTGCTAGAGACCTTTAATCCCCTATTTTGTCTTATAATAATCACAATATCTATCAGTTTAGCAAAAGAAAGTCCAATCATAAGCGTAGGCCTCCAATAATTTTCAGAGCGACCTCAAAATTTCATACCACGATTTTATACGATCAAATAAAACGTCATTTTTTGTTTTAAGTTTGTTGAGTAAATTGTTCAAAGTTATGCATCGTCGACTTGAAGCTCGCCGTACAAACTTGTCGTACAAACTTGTTGTAATTGTCAATGTTACGATAAAACTCTGTGCAATAACTCTTCGCATAAATGTATTTTATGCTTCACATAACTTCTGCTCCATGACCACGAAAGCTGTAACGTAATTGCAATATTGGGAAGTTAAAAATAGTGTAAATAAACCAAATCTGCGATGAAATCCGTAAACATAGTTTTATTTCAATGTAAATCTGAGAAACCATTACATAAAATTTCTGTTTTTTTTTTTTTTTTCACTGGCTCGGCATTTTGTCTGCACCGCATTTGCTGTCTGTAACTATCCCTTGGTAATTAGCACATAAAATTCAAATTGCGACTTTGATATATCCAAGAGTGTTGGCTTGAGGGATCAGCAAGCGAATGTAATACAGGCTATGATAATTATGTGGACGATGACTATCTCTCATCGTCTGATACTCTATCCAGATAGTTGCACTTACCAAGTAATCTAGCGCTAAACTTAAAACAAAAACTAAACTTAAAGTAGTATTGTTGCTTTCTTTCGAAAATGTCAAAAGGGCCGTGGCCATTTGGATGTAATTCTCTTTGAAAACAGCAATGCATATTTTATATTTTTGTGACCAGCGCGTTTCGCATAGCATCGGTATGTTAGGCACATGCTTGCGAAGATGAACGAATTCTCAAAAGAATTTAATGACTTCCTCTATTGTGCCGAGTGTATTACGTATTGTGGGAATTTGATTTAAATCATGAACAACCAAATTTAATTTATGGCTGGCGCAGTGGAAAAAAGTGCTTTTTTATATTTTTCTCGAAGTCTCTTTTGAACTTCACCGTCTTTCCCCGACATTGTGGAGCACGCATCATAGCCTTGCCCTACACACTTTTCTGGATCTAGGCCCACGTTCGTTATAAAGCTATCTATGGCAGAGGCAATAGATTTGGCGTCCATGGCAATTCGTTCTACGAAGCCAAGAAATTCTTCGCATATCAACATCCTTTCTTCGTCAAAATATCTGACTCCGATGGACAGTTGTTCCTTGTCTGCGATATCGCAGCTCTCATCTGCCAAAATACTATATGCATGTGCTTTTTTCACACATTCTATGATATCATCTCTGATAACATCTCCAGAAATATTTACTATTTCATTTTGAATCTGAGGTGACATATATATATATGTTGCATTCTTTGCACATGATTCTGAGTGCTCCTTTAATGTATTATCGCCAGACTCAATCTTAAGTTTGATTAAGTCTTCAAACAGACCTTCATGAAGGTCCTTGCCTCTTAATGGAAGATCGCGGGTACCACAAAAAAAATCTGTATCTATTACAGTAGCAACCTTTTTTTTTATTATCTTGTATGATTTTTTCATGAGCACCAACTAATTGCACATCCACAGGCATATTCTGTATAATTTTTTTTGCGGACGTGTTGGAGGTCTTGTGACACTGAGACGCTGCATGTGTTTAGGCGAACTCGTGCATATCTTTGTTTCTAACGATTGGTCCCAGTGTGAATGAACCCATAGTGTTACTTGTCGCTGGAGGAAATAATACACAATAAACTCAGATAGCGCCTTTTAGTTTGGCAAAATATGCCAGTTATTATAATTTCAGTTTATTTCTATTTTTATTAATCTAATATTTAAATTATGTGCATGTTGTATTCATCGTCTTGGAATACATTAAGATAGTGTCACAAATGTATATTTTATACTAGAAATAATGGTATTGTAATTTCTGTTGATGAACCTTAAAAAATAAAATAAAAAATAATGCCTAGAAGAGGCGGGCGAGCGACGTCGCGTCGGTGAGAGGGCGTTATTAATGTTTTATCAAACTAATATTTTATCAAATCAACAAAAAATATACATGCTCGAGCTTATTTCTAATGAATGGCATAACAAATAGGAATAGTAATAGATCCGTACACACCTCTAGCAACGCTCAAGAAAGATCTAATATCCATTGCAGATTGCAGGTCTCAGCTCAGCGACCAGACAGATAAGTAGGCATTAATTTAAGTAGTCGACACCTGGTTCTTGCTATTGAGCACTATCAGAAACAGTTCACCCACCTCTATTTCAAAATGTTCACTATATTTAGATGCGGTAAATGTTTATTAAGTATTGGTATAGGTAAATACTAGATAGTTTGAAATATAACACTGGCACACTAGCTAGACACAGTCACAGTTTGTAAAATCTTCTCTAAATATTATTTCACATAACGCCTTCGCAAGTATCTTTCTTGTCCTTTTCAATTAAGAATACAAAAAACTCCGATCAGCTCAGTTGAAATAAATATTTAGTAAACTTGAAATGTCAATAGTAAACAAGCAAACAATACTAATCGGCAATTGCGCCGCTACAGAAGAAACTGTGCGGTGGGCGGCGGGTCTTACACACAAAAAAACAAACGAAAAACAAAAGGATTGCGTTTGTTAACGCATGACCGACCTCTGCGCACGCGCGCTTAAGTTTTTATCGCATTTTTTTGTGGTAACTTTCTTACGGATATTAACTATTGTAGTTAGTACCTAGATCATTAAATTTTTAGGTTTAGTTAGGTACCTATTAGGTCAGCGCCAGGTTTAGGCAAGTGCCCAACCCTACCCCACCAAGGCTTCGCCCATGTCTACCACTAGTTTCAGTCAGTAACGTTTACTGGTGGTATGAATCCTGCATCCCCAGTCTATCTAGATAGTCAGGTATCCAATGAGGTTTTTATCGAATAAAAAAAAATAGATATCTCTAATGAGAGAGGCCGCCTCGGTAGGTACCACCGCAAGGTCTATTTTTCCTGCCAAACAGCAGTTAAAATGCACTGTTGTGTTCTGGTTTGAAGGGCATTTTAGCCATAGTAACTACTGGACATATTGAGACTTAACATCTTATGTCTCAAGATGGCGAGCGCAGGGAGATGTTAAGCATTGCTTTGGGTTCATAGTGTTGTTTGGTTTTACTACTGTCCATAAGCGGTATTCTTGCTTAACATCAGGCGAATGGCATGTTCGTCTCGCCATTTGCTGCAATAAACGAAAACCTAATTGTTAATTTGATTGTGCATATATGCATAACTTTGCCCCATTGTATTTTCTTTAAAATACTTACCTTCGTAAATATATTAATGCTATTAGAAGTCTATATCGGATGTAAAAATATCAAATTCTATATTCAAAATCTATCGTATTTTCCTATTTCAATACAAACACGACTTTTGCAGTCTGAGCGGAGTTCAGGAAGTTACACTTCTGTGGGGCAGCTCAAATGGAATTCCGCGAGACTAGTTTCCAAAGAAAACGCGTTATATTCAACACATGTTTCAAACGAGTTTTATTGAATAATAACAGATCCTCTTGCACTGAGAGTTTTGAACCAACTTTTGTAATGGATATCAGTTTAAACTGAATGTATCAAAGTATTTCAAAACTAGTATTGGTTATTTGTGTTTAATAGAGTTTTTAATTTGTTTTCTATTTAGTGAAATGTGTGCTTTTATGAAGCGGGATCTTTTAAAATGTATTAATTTGAGTGAAATTTGCATGAAATCTCTGACTGATCACAGAACAAAAAACTAGTAAACCATAGCGACCAAGAAAAATCTCTCTCATAGGTCAAGGACAATCTAGTTAAGGTTGTAGAAAGTCGCTGGATGAAGCCCGCTTCAGAGGCATTAATACTGACATAAATAAGACCTATACCTATACTCCGGGCTGATAATGCAGCCCGGAGTCAGGAATTTGTGCCCGATATGGCGATAGGCTCGCCACCTATCACATAGTGGGACGGAACATACTGGCAAAATGTGGGTGTCCAGGCACCTCTGCCTAGGAAAAAGGTGTGAGTTTATCTATGTATGTATGTATGTATAAATAAGACCAGGTACTCAGAAACAATCTCAAAATAAAAAATCAAGAACGCTTGCAAGAAATTCATACTAAGTAAGATTAATCAGCCGTTATAAAGTGCCAAATGCGAATGCTATTCTTGTCTGCCCACATAGGAATTCTGTTTTATCGAGACGTTGATTATGTGTGGGCTTGCAAGGGGTTTGTGACAAATAAAACTCTTAATTCTGTCGGTATGGAGGCGTTAGCGTGGGAGATATTTGGATATTACCCCGAAATATACCTTACGTGCACGTAAACGAAATGAAAGGCTAACGGATTGTTTTACATAAATTTAATCATCCCATGGGTTTGTAGTCGTCCTGAAAAATATGAAAATTATTTGTTAATGGTGTAGTAGTAATAATTTTCAAGAAGATATTTAGGAACTTTTTTCTTAATAATGTTTTTAGTATTGTAGTACAATAATCATTGTGGTTTAAGATTCAGTAAGGAAAGTAATCAGGAATTACGATGGAAAAGTTAATAAATTGTCCAATCGATTTATGTCGTCTAACTAGCTGGATCTATAACTTAACTTGCTTCAAGGAGTTTAAATGATTATCTTAATTATTGACACTCAATTATGGTCTCAGTTTTAGGCCCGTACCCTGCAGTGGATCTTATAGGGGCTCATACAATACAATAAATGCACGATCTAAAAGGTCAACATAATTTAAGTACGTTTTCTTTCATTAATGCAAGAAGGCATCAGAAATAAAGAAGGCAAAAAAAAGTATACATTACCTGATTGAAATACCACCATTTTCTGCCGAAAAATATCTGAGCCCCGGAAGGGCCACCTTCATGCAGGGTCGGAGCAAATGGGTTAACATTCATGTGATCGCCATCCATCTGAAAGGAAATATGGAAGCAGCTGTTACACTTGTAACATTTTATTGAACAGAAATATGAATGGAATAAAGAATGTTCTAGTACTAATATTTTTACTGGCACTCGGTGGAGGCAGGCCGCTTAACAATCATAATGGAAATTCTTGGCAGAGGCCTATGGTTAGCAAACGACTACCTATGGCCAAAGATGACGACTGGTATGACAAATGGGACGCCAGATACCGATGTAGATGCTATAAACACCCCATAATCTTAGGCGTATTGCGATCTAGGTAAATTAATTAGTAAATTGAGGGTTGTTGATCCCAAATATCTTACTCACCAAAGTATATTTTCTTCTTATTCTATTTTATTTTTTAAATTGAGGACCTCCAACGAAGGATATACGACATATAATGAAGACAATGGTATAGCATTGTTGTGGTTTATTATCTTCAATTATAGGAGACCACAGCATGCAAATTTTAATAATTATACAATGACAAAATATATCAAAAATAATTAAGACTGAATTTGAAATTAAGTGATGAATTTAAATTTAAATTAAGTAATAAATAATAAAGTAATTTTAAAAGTAATCAAATTGAATATAACATAATGGAGAAAGAATATAACATAATGGAGGAACTAATTAATTAAGTTTATCATTTGTTAGGGGTACATAACAATTGCTTGTTATGTAATGTGAAAAAGAAGAAAAAAGACTTGTTTTCTGTAATGTGAAATGTTCTTAAATAATTTGATATCGAGCTGGTCTCTGTTGGCTAACAATGCTTATACTGAATCGAATGAATAGGATCACTGGCAACGGCTGGAATAATGCCATGTTGGTCCAGGTCCAAAGGACAGGAACAAACAAACAGGCGAAATTTGCTGATGGTAAGGTATTTGAAACCGTACGTGGTTAAGAACTCATCAATACAACCCATGGAGTAGGTCCCTTTAAGGTTAATTCTGAATATATCTGGTAGATAATGCTTCTGGCATTAAGTACGCCTTATATACAATGTATATGTATATGAAGTATATCCTGATGTCACGAGATAAAATTATATAAATAGATAACTATCACAAGTGCATACTCTATTTAGTCTATTCTTACCATCAAGTGCATTCTCATCGTGCCAGTGTAAAAAGACCTTAAAACCCTTACATTATGATTCCACATCCAGTTCTGAATGTATTTGTTTTTGTGCAGTGTATAAGGGTTGCCAGGGTTCTTCTCGTAGTCTGAAGACTCCGAGGACTCTGAGGCGGAACTGCTGCTACTATATAGCTTCGTTCGATCCCTGAACTTGCTTTTGGACTCAGATATTCGTCTTCGGTAGTCTGATAGCTTTGAAAGAATGGAGAAAATTATATAGTCTTTTATCATTTATGAGACAAACATAAATGATATTACGTAGGATTTTTTATTTTATGTCTATGAATGGCGAAACGAGCAAAGCAAGCGAAGCAACAGCTAATGGATAGAAGCAAAACGAAATAACACCATGAATTGCAATGCTTGGCAATCCACTGCGCTCGCCATCCTGAGTCATAAGGTGTTAAGTTTCAATATGTCCATTATTTAATGTAGCTGCAATGTCCTTTCAACCGAAATACCACATTATTATTTAGCATTCCAAGCTTATTTGAGATTACCATATCGAGACATTAGGTGTTACGTCTCTTAATGCCTAGCAATTACTGGCTTCAATATAATTCAAAATAATTTTCATATGAGTGGTTCGTTAGGAGTTATCATTAAATTTATTAACTGTCTGCTATTGCGGGACATTGTAATAAAGGTAGTTTAGATATTCTTAAGATAATATTTACATGATTCGGGTCATCAAAAAGAGAGTCTTCGCTGAAAAATAAGAGTAATTTATTAAAATATTTTATTTTATATAATTTAAGCATTTTATATACTTAATGCATATTTTGATACTTAAAAACAGTAAAAATATATACAGTGACCAATAATAATATTATTTATTTGTCTAACCTAATTTGAGAGATTAACAATCTCGATGCACAGATTTCCTTTGCCATCGATAAGATTGTCAAACCATTGTACTGATATATCTGTGTTGTTTTTGTAATAAAAACTTTATTATTTATTTATTTTTAAGGAAAGCTTACAGAGAAATTTACAAAATATAAGATATCAACTATAAATAAACGAAATGTACTAATTACAAGCTTCCAAAAATAAAAATAAGCTTTTTTTATAATGAACTAGTAATTTGAAAAAAAAAAAAAGACAATTAAATATTATATAAAGTTTAATAACCTATGTAACATATGTAGGTAACACCCATTTATTTACACCGTTATAGTATTCACTGTTTAGAGTTTTTTTTTATATTAGTTATACTGGAAAAGAACAAGTCTATATCCATGTGCGACGAGAGAGCATCATACAATTTGGCACTACGTAGATTAAAGGCATTCCGCCTATAATTAGTGGATTCATATGGCACATGTAGTTAAGGGCGCCTCTTGAGCTATACCGGGTTTACACAAAAATAGATATAACCGAGCAATTCGGGATAATCAATCGATCCTCTCGCAATGTTAGCCAAAAAGCAAATGTCGTTGACTTATCATCTATGCTACAATGGTAAAAAATGGAGTTTTCGCACCGTTGAACATAGTCAACCGAACGGTGTCGAACTTTGAAGTCCAAAAATGTTATGTATGCAAAAAATTCCACATCTTTGTCAGTCAGTCAATATTGAGCTTGGATGTCCAATTCTATGCCTGTCTGTTCTACCTTATAGAACTTTCGTTTGAATCCTACTATATAAAGGCGAGCGTTAGGCTAGACTGGGAAAAAGGACTGGACCAATTTCAATTAAATTTGGTACGAAGACAGCGAATACACTACATTGACATTTAGGCTACATTTTGTCTACAAAAAAATAGTGTTCTCAAATAATATCTGCAGCCGGGAGAAGCCGGGTCGGACTGTTAGTTATAAAAAATTTAGGTTAAACATTCTATGTATTTTATTCAAAACATAATATTAATGTTATACTTACTCATCAAGAATTTCACTTGCATCGTTTTCTCCTTCGAATTCCTGTGATTAATATTATTAATAAACATCATTATTGTCCCCCCACTATAGTACATTGAAGTAAATATACCTACTTTGATGGCCGCAGTTGTGCAAGTTACTGAGATCCTCTTTTACATCTCTAATCAATTACAACTTCACATAATATTTTGAGAATATGTATACCACTCATACATTATTCTAGCGATATTGACATCGTCTGTTACTACTTCTCTAACAGGAACTAATTTTTCATCTCTTCTATTATTATCTCGCCGCCTGTGAAACGAGAGGCCGCGGGTTTGATTCCCGCACCGAGAGAAATGTTTGTGCGGCCCACAAATATTTCTTTCGGTTCTGGGTGTTTGTGAGACCGAAAAGTCTCTCGTAGTTTCTGATACCCACGATACAAGACTCGGTCTTAGTGTGGGATCAGGACTATGTATGTGATTGTTGGGTGTTATTCATTTATTTATTTATTATTGGGTCAACGCCTGTGGTTAACGCCCTTCATATAATCAACATATTTATTTACCGGCTATTTTTTCTTGAGTCAGAAAATCTAGTTGTAAGTCATGAATTTATTAGCAATTCTAATTGCTAATTTAATTTTTGACGTAGCTCCACAATTTCCGAAATAATACCTAATGCTTTAGTATTCCATTTAAACTACGAAGGTTTGCTGTTATACAACGAATCTTGTGTCAGCCCATATACGTCCCACTGCAAGGCACGGGCCTACTCTACAATCGACAGTACGATTGAGAGTGGTAAGGCCATATAGTCCACCACGCTGGTCTGGGTTGGCGGAATTACATACCATAAAAATTCTTATAAACCGCTATGATATGCAGGTTTCCTCACGATGTTTCCCTTCACCGTTTTAGTGCGTGGTGATTGACTATCAATACACACATGACTCCGAAAAGTCAGAGGTGTGCCCTGGGATTTGAACCCGCGACCACCGTGAACAGGTTGGCAGCCGCGTCTGGTCTGTCTACCAACAGGCCACCACGCACTGCACACCGAATTTTACCGTCTCATATAATACAGAATCATGAAATAGCAATAGCAGATCTATAAAATTGACGAACGCTTCGGAGCAAGAAAAATAATAATACAATACTAACTTGATCGGGATTTACGAGATAGCTTTCTGGAAGTTTATCTGAGAGTCTGCAATAGAAATATATTTAATAAAGTAAAACCATAATCCGATTGATATGATTCGTATTTCTGGGTCAGTGCCCCACGCAAAAGGAATTTGTGATTTTTAGTTTTTTTCTTTTTCATGTTATACAAACCAACATAATATTTTGTCTAGATATACATTTTTATATCATAGTCGCAAGTCAGAATATATACGGAATGATTTGAAAGCAATTTTTCTAAGTATTCTATAGGAATACTTTGTAGAAAACATAAAAATATATTTCATAGTAAAATATCCATAAAAATTGCCTTCGTGAATATACAGCGGTTCCACGGAACGTGTGCAGAAGTTATTCGTACACTTTTAGTAATGATAAAAGTAGGTATACTTACGGACTTGGCTTATCGTAGTCAATTTCAATAATTACCTAAAAGAAAATAATTGCTGAGTACTTTTATACTTTATTTTATAATTTTCAGAAGTTGAAAACTATTTTAATAGCAATACTTACTAATGAAGGTGTACTGAAAGTTAACGTGAAAGTTAATCATTATAAACCGGGGAAAATCACTATACTTTTTTGTAATCAATTTTTTTTACCTTTTTCCTTGTTTGATAGCCTTCATCAAATTTTCCTGAAAAAAAGATAAGAAATTTTAATTTTATTCTGTGTGTTTGATAAATTGTAACTTATTATTATTCTATTCACAATATTACTGATTTATATTAGGTTAAATACCAGTGCTGTATGAAATACTGCTACTATAATATTTTTTTTTGATCGACTTCAAAAACAGGATATTATCTATTCGCCTCGTATGTAATATTGTCAAAACTGAATTTAAGAAGAAGAATAATGAAGACCTCAAAAAGTTGTTGGCATATTTAGGTATTTTAGATTTATATTTGTTTTATTTTATCTATTTTTGATTAAATTTTTGAAGTCAATTTTTTTTTTATTTGGTCATTATTTATTACAGATCAAAAATGAATAGATATCAAAGTAATTATCAGTTTAATGTTAATAAGTTTTTTAGCCCTTAGTTACTCGCACGAAGAAAATTGGACAATTGCTCGCATGGTGTTTTTACTGACCCAAACTTTCTTTGATGATTTCTAATGTACCTAATGATGTAGGGATTAAATAATAATTAAAGAACATATTATTAAAATACAGTATTTATTAGGAAATATTAAATTTTGACAGACTTACACGTATAGAGTAACTATACAAAAACAAAATGTAAAATTCTTCTTAAAAAAATAGGCACATTAAAATCAATAGTACTTAAGTATTATTTTACAAGATGATCAGAATCGTTGTGATCACATATTTGGCAAAAACCTTGAAGTGGTTATTGCATAGGAATTTACTGCATTTCATGCATTTGTTTGGAACTTTTCTATTATTACCCCTAGGACAATAATTGCAGCGTCCACTTTTAATTGTACACAAGTCGGACAGAGTTTGCAGATCATGTGCATCAGCAAGACGTTTTTTTATTAATTTTGGAGTCGCATTTACGTCGATATGTTTTATTTGGTATAGCCAACTGTCGTAGAAAATATCTCACATGAGTATGAATGTTGTTTGTATATACAGCCAGTGCGTTGATAAATGTGACGTTTAAAAAGTGAAAGAATACATTTAGAGACCACCATTCGGTTACGTTGCCTACGTTGTAGGTTCCACATAGTTGATCATTAGTATCAACTCCTCCTTTATTGGCATTATAATAAGTTGTAACTTTTTGCTTTCTTTTGTCGCCAGACGTTAAATCGATGTCAAATCCATGATGCATGGTAGACAGTTAAACTACGGCTTTATTTGGTTTGGGCACATATGATACCATCGTCAAGTTATTCTGAAAGCCAAACATGGAGCTGAAATGGATTTTAGACTTCGTAGGGAGAAATTCTTTTGGTATTTTTGGTTTGTTTTTGTTGACTGTCCTAACAACAGTCAGTCGATAACTTGGATCCAATAAATGGGCAGCCAGGTTTACACTCGTATACCAAGTATCGGTGGTTATGCTGCGGCCAGTTTTCCTTATCGATTGTACTTTCTACTCTTGTACTCATCGATTGTCGTTTCACAATATCGATAGCACTATTTAAGACTTGGCAAGGTCCATCAGATTGTTTTCCAGTTTACACTTCAAATGCGAGCGAATAAAATGTATTGGAATCTAACATTACTTGGATTTTTATTCCATACTTGTTGGATTTCCTTGGCATATACTTTCCCCTTGAATCGTCCACGAAAACTAGTCAGTTGTTCATCAATTGTTACGTCTTCACCTGTCGGCTTTGAAACTTTTCTTGAAGCATGTCACATAGTTCTCGTATTGGAGCTCGGTTATCAGCGACTAGACGGGCGACAGATTTTTATATAATAAAGTAATTATGATAACATTTTACATTTTATTCATAGAGCCGAAGACAAAAAAATATTTTTTATTGGACTTCAAATTCATTTCTCTAAGAACGCCGGGCCTAGATCGCAATGATGTTTATATTTATTGAAAATATTCATTTTTTCTACATAAAAATGGGTTCCATCGAGGGACAAAAATCTTCTCACCGATACTAACTTTCATAGTAAGGAATATAAGAATGTATGTAGTTATGTAGGAAGTAAGGAATGTATTTCATGGTAAAATGGGCATTCTCCTTTGGCGCGAATACGGAAGCTACTGTTGGTGGGAGCGCGTTGCGGCCGAGCGAAGATAGTTTTTTTAGCGCGCAAAGGTAGGTTCACCCTATGCGAGTAATTAAGGGTTAACACTCAATACCACAGTTGGGAGGCAACAATAAAAAGTGAAATAGAATAAAAATGCGTTAATATATCATACCAAGAGATCATTGGTTTTACGGAAACCCGTATATATGGTTCGATAACCAGTGTTGCCGTATCTGTAAAATAAAATAAAAAACTTTCAACAAAAATTAAGTTTTTTTACGAGAGTAAAGCTCCTTTAGCCTTCCTTCCGATACCTCGGGGGGGCGATCGGAAGGGGCATGTTTGGGTTTGCAGCCTGACGCGCGGGGACAATTGTCCGCTTTGCGCAAATGTTGCATCTAGGCTGGGTCCCTAGCAAGATCTAAGAAGATTTTTTGCCGGCATACCGACCAAAACCTTTTGGTGGCCATCACGCGCTTTATAACATCGTATAGCATGTGACAGGCGAGTGGCGCCCAGTTAACTCGCCGTGCCGCCTGGTGCACTGCCAAATATGGCTCTTCACAACTTGGGAGGGCGCTGATGCCCCCACTTTCCTTACATCGGACGCCCATGGTGTGATGAGCGTCCGCGACAGATACGAGGCCACACATTCTGCCGCCCATCTCGGAGTCGCTCCTGACACAAACGCACAGCCCCCTTTGTGTGCTTAGCCACCCCAATGACCCCTATTAGTCGCCTCTTACGACAGGCAGAGGATACCGTCGTGGAATTCTGACACCCTTTGACCACTGGGCGGATCATAAAGCACCCTAGCTTTTTAATCATAAAAGGAATGTATTTCACTCCATTTTCTAATCTTAAACTCAGTATCAAATATAATTATTTTGACTTATTTAGTTGGATTTTTAAAAAAGCATGCTTTTAAGTTTTTAAACTATTATTTATTTGGCATATATTTCAAAGAGTAAATAAACTGAATATCAAGTAGTATAAGTTTATTCTTAATATAGAAGTCAATACATATTTTCAACTTATAATAAATTATAATAAAAAGTTGCAATTTATAATAAATATCTGATGTGCTTACGTAATACCCAGATTATCAAGGTTCCCATAAACAGAATTGGCTAGATCTCTCTGCGGGAACTTGACTGCGGACTTAAGCATCCCCTGCGCTGGCCGCAAGAGCGTGTGGCCGGGCAATATCGGCTCTGCTTCAGGCAAGTCTTCAGGGGTTTCTGGCACGCCTAGAATAATACTTCCGTGGTCTAGGAGGTTCCTTCTCTGTTGAAAAAAAACATATCGCACCTTTAGAATTAATGTGATCTAATCCAAAGAACAAAAATCTTTTAACCATATATTGCCTCAAAATGACTATATCCGTCGACCCTTAAAGAAGGATCAATTGAGGCATGAAAGACAAAAAGATGTATACTTCGGTCTCCTCGATGTATCTTCCATAAGTAAAAAATGTCTTATGTTACAAATCTTTAATGAAAGATTTTTTAGTTAGGTCTCTTTAATTCTAAAGGTGTGATATATGAAATGAAATGAAAATATTTATTGAATCCATAAAATGTCATACATTATTTAAATTTAGTCACTTTTTTCCTCTACTTCCGTTTCACAAGGCTGTGTTCGCCAGAGAGAAGAACGGGCAAGAAACTGTAGCGTTGCTCTTTTCAAAGTAAGTTTATAATACAGTGATCATACAGAAATTCAGAGCAGTTCATAAATATTATTTATAAAAGTAATTATATTGTATAATTTACATGCATAGATGACATTATAATCTTACGTGGCCCCGAGACTGTTGTAATAATTAAATTTGACCTACTTTATGTTTTCTAGCTAGGAATAGATATTACATATATATATCTAATGTTTTATTCCATTGTTTGTCTTTGATATCATCTATTGTCATTCTATGTAAAAATTCTCTCTTGAATATAACGTCTTTGCTTAATTAATTTTATTCCGGTCAATAATTTTATTAGAGACGATCAATAATTATATTGCATAATATCACTAACAAATCTTTGTTAATAATACATTTTGAATTATTTTTCTCCCATTATTGTAAGCGTGTATTCCTCGCTATCATTTGAATATTTCAATCATATTGTGTAATAATATGTTTCGTACAATGTTATTTTAATCTTATTAATAAATAAATAAATTAATTGTAGATCTAGAGGACGCCTTCAACTGAAATATTATATTTTGTTGTAACTTTGTTGACACGAGTAAAAAGCAAAAGTAAAAAGTATGTCTGCATAAAAGTTTAGTTAATAAAGCGTATTTTTTTTTAAATTATACACATTATATGCGTATACCAATGTTTCCACGTTTGTGGGATGAGATTTCTCCTCGACGAACGACAATCACCGATATAGACGTAATATTAAAAAAAATGCGCGATAAATACGAATTAATAACGCAGTCGGTAGGATTCGAACCTACGCTCCCAGAGGGAATCTGATTTCTAGTCAGACGCCTTAACCGCTCGGCCACGACTGCTTACACGTGTCTGATTGAATAAGACGGTTACAATACGAGGTCACTTTCTCTGAGACTGGCTCGGCCCTATATATGAAACAAAATTAGGTCATTTATTAATTTTGACCTCGTTGCGAGAAGACAGCTATTGAAAGGTAGCTAATTACATTTTTGAACTAGTTTTTGTTTGTATATCAAAATATTGAGAAAATGAAAATAATTTATTAAATCCATTAAGATGTTCTACATCATTTAGATTCGGCATTTTTTTTTATCTACCACCGGTTTGGGGAAAGCGGTTTTCACTTGAGTTCTTCTCTAGTGAAAACCGCAAGAAAAAATAGGGTAAAATTAAATATCGTATTACATAAATTTGTTTAAATTATTTTTTAAATATCAAATCAAATAGCTATTCTCTAAAATCATATCAATCGTCAGCAGTAGTGCTGCTTCCATTAAATAAAAAAAATGTTCCTTCACCCCCCAAATAGACTTTTATTGTATCTGATCTGGAGGGTACTACTTTGACGACAAAGTCAGGATTACTAATTGTAATATATAAAATAGTAGTTAGTATATGTATAATATACAAAATAAAATTAAATACAAAACCGTATTCATTTTAAAAAGAGGCGTTCTTTGATCATTTACTACTTATACAAATAAACGAAAAACAATTTTTATTGCACTGATTGGCCAGACGTGCATGCCGTTCGCCTGATGGCAAGCGATACCACCGCTCGTGAACAATAGCAACACCAAACACCACCTTGATTACAAAGCAATGCTTAGCGTTCCAAGACGCTCGCCAACCTGAGACATAAGGTGTTAAGACTCAACATGTCCAGTAGTTACTACCAGTTTCTCTGGCTACAACATTCTTTAATCCGAAACATAACAGTGCATTTAAACTGCTGTTTGGAGGGAGAAATAGACATTGCGGTGGTACCTAGCCAGGCGGCCTCTCCCATTAGAGAGACCTACCTACCACAGTTAAAAATAAATTATTTCCAAACTTATCATACCTATTATTTAAAATTCATCTCTAACTTTTGAACTTATAATAACAATATTGTTATTAAAGCAAACCGCTTGCAAGCATTAATAATTAATTAATTAATTTATGTTCAAAATTTCTGTCTGTTTGACTAAATGTTGGAAGAAACTTCGACACATTTCGACAAAGAAACACAATGTTCTAACACAATTCTTGAGTTCAGAACATTTCATAAGTTTTATAGACAAAACAGTTTGGCAAGAACATAATGAAACAAAGGAAAACTCGCTTTAAGTTTCACACTGCGAGCTAGCACGAAATAATAATTATGCAATGCTGGCTGGAAAAATGACTAATAAAAATGTATATATAAAGTTAAGAAACAAAAGAGGTTTAACAAATAAAATATCTTTAATTTTGATTGACTATAAAAATTTATATAATTTTCAAAATTTAATCATATGCTCATTGGAGCAAATAATTTAAAATTGGAGATTTAGTTATTATTCTCATAAATCTTTTTACGTACTGAGCTGTTTTGAAAGTCACGGTAGGATGTAGGATTTTAATGATTAATTTTATTGATTACATCGCTTGATTGTACTTGATTTACTAACAAAGTATCAAACAATAACAAATAATTTAAAATAACCCTATTAGTTCGAGTTATACCTATGGATTCTGAGAAACTATAAATTTCGACGAAATGGTATATTGAAGAGTTCAATATTTATGTTTACGTGAAATTTGATTGAGCTCCAAGCGTTATAATATGGTTGAAAGGTCAAGAAAATATTATCATATAAGTATAGTTGGACTATAAAAATATAATTGTTCTTCAAACCCGGTATGAAAGTATTCGTTTGTTTCTGCCAGAGCCTAAGTGGCCTTTACTTTCTTTCATACTCCTCTCTTTGCCCATAGATTTTTATGAGCTAACCTTACAGAAACTCAAAAATTTGTGTGCACTCTTGTACTATAAAGACTTCGAAACTAAGAACTGAAAACTTGGTATAAACTACAACTTCAACATTTCTAATCTACTGTTTAAGTGCAGCCACAAATTTTCACAAAGAACTCTGTATAGCTACTTTAATATCTAAAATGAAAGCGGAAAAACTTTGACCATAACTTATTTTCAACAATGTGAGAACCAAACATTTGAGACGTCAAATGTGTGGCGTTGAAATCATCGCGGTTAAGATTATGAGCAAAATTCCTTGATGCAACTGACGCTAACTGAAAAAGATTGAAATTACTTTGTTTTTTGAAATTCATTGCATTAAGGAGGCAAATGATATCTCTTTTCATCTCTGAATCACCCTAGGTTTAACTGGTAGAGAATGCCTCAGGTATTACGTTAACCTATACACAATTTGTATAAAGAGCTGAATAAATAAATAAATATCCGCCGTTTTGATTTGCCTTGCTATGCGAATATCATCTTCTCACTCTCTCGAATAAACAACTTTTTTTTTGGTTTGCTATGGTTAATTTTTGTAGACAGGTAACATTTCAATATTAGCCATTATAACACCATCTCTAATAACGGCAACAAAACCATTTTTCCGTCCTTCTCAAATAACTTCTAACACAATTAACTAACTTTGTGAAGTCTCGCCATTTGAAATTTCCCAGTGACAAATGGATGCGCTATAGATGTATAGCTTGGCCACCACTTTACGCCCCAGTCGCTGGTAATTTGCTTGCCAGATAAAAGGATTTAGCTCTCCTACAGAAACATTCGCTCTGTAGGAAATTCACAATGCATTTGAAACTATTGTGTTGTATATAAATAGACAATGGGTGTTTATTCCAAGTGTTGAAGTCTTGCGGTAGAAACTTCGTGTGGTTTTGGCGATTGGTAAGTAATTGAGTTGTTTTGGTTACTTAGCCTTATTTGATAGGTTGGGAGGGAATAATTATATACATTAAGGTACTTACCTGTGTTTATAATTGTAAAATTCATAATATCATTATTACTGTTTTAACTTAGTAAGCACTACTCGTGAAATCATCAAAAAAATACTAAGAGTTACTAACTGCTTCGATGGCCGGTCGGGTCGACTAAAATTATAGTGGATTTTAAGTCAGCTCGGAGTCAGGAACTTGTGCCGGATATGGCGATAGACTCGCCCCCTATCACATTGCGGGACGGAACATACAAGGCGAAACGTGGGTGTACTAGGTACTATCAGCATCTCTGCCTACCCCTTCTGGGAAAAATGCATGAGTTTATGTAGGGATGCATGTAAAAAGTATTAACATTGAAATCAGGTTATTGTAACATTTTATTTTTGTTGTAAAAAGTAAATAATATGCTCATAAAGATAACCGTATTTGAGAGAGGAGAGCCTGTTAAGATATACGAAATATCATTAAAACCTCTTTGCTACAATATTTCAAGAAGGGACAGAATAATATTGATATATTACTGACCAATATTGACTCACTGGTACATACTTTATATAATAAACTCTATATTTCCACAGACTAACGATAAATAAACATGATGTCTTCTGTGTCTTTGATCGCTGCACGTTCAAAAGCATACTCGATACAGTATATCATACATTAGCAACTGCTAAAGATGTTGAAGTATAATTTATCATTCCCATGCTTTTTAATTCGTATCTAATTTACTTGAGTGTGTCTCCCTCTTCCCAGTATAATCTCTACTAATATTATTAATGTGAAAGTAAGTTTGTTTGTTACGTTTTCACACGAAAACTACTTAACCGATCATCATTAAACATTATAAACATATTCTTGAAAGTATTCGAAATAACATAGGATACTTTTAAAATCTCAAATATAGCTTTTCAACGCCATCTAGCACTCCAGTAATGAAGTTCAGACCCTGAGTAATGTAATACCGTTGCACTGAATTACCGACGTCCAAGACCACGTCAATATCCAATTCAATTGACTACAGTTCCAGCTGTTTGTAATTTTTCTATATTTATTGTTATTTATTTCTATCATTATATGACTGCCTCGGTGGCGTAGTTGTACAACGGTACGCTTGCAAAGCCGAGGTGTCGGGTTCGAATCCCGGGTCGGGCAAAGTAATATTGGATTTTTCTATTCATAATCAGCCCGAAGTCAGGAATTTTTTGCCCGATATGGCGATAGGCTCGCCCCCTATCACATTGTGGGACGGAAATATACAAGGCGAAATGTGGGTGTCCAGGCACCTTTGCCTACCTCTTCTGGGAAAATGGTGTGAGTTTATGTAAGTTATTATAATATGTGCTGTATAAAACTATTTGAATGTTTAAGGTTACGTGTCATAAAGATTAAAAATGTTGGTGGTAAAGTAAGTTAGACGCCAAATTGTTTGGCCAACGGGATAATCACACAAAAGCTAGTGTTATATATAAAATATGAAGGTAAACAAAATAAAGATTGATGAAAGCCTCCGTGGCTTTGTAGGTTACACGATTGCCGTGTAATATGATGCTGCGGGTTCGATCCCCGCTCCGAGACATATATTTATGGGACCCACAGGTATTTGTGTGTTCTGTATGTTTGTAATACCAAGAAGTGTCTCGGAGTTCCTGATACCCACGACACAAGACTCGATTTTGGTGTGGGGTCAGAACGTTGTATGTGATTGAACATTTGTTGTTGGTGGGTTATCTATAGGCATCTGAATTACAGCCATCGCATAGAAAGATGTAAATAGCCACAGTAAAACCGATTCTTCTTTATCTAGTTGCCACCAGGGCGGCATAATAATATCGACTGATGACAGATAACCGTCACATGTGAAGTCTATTCTTTCTGTAATTCATTTAGCTATAACTGCATCCCAGTCACTTTGTCTTAAAAGGCAAAAATAAACTACCTAATAATCACATTTCTTGCGATTCTTTAGAAAACTAGTGGTGAAAATGCAATCAAATACAAAAATTGTCGTCATCAACGTATAAATGTAATTCTCGTTAACCAGCCTTGCAAAGCCATCTGGAGATATATTACAAGTAATTTGTCTCAGAAAGCTTATAAGAACGTCACTCACTCTTGCTGCAATTCAAGAAACATTAGGCGAAATCTAAAATATATTTTACGCTTTGTGGAAGGAAAAATTGTAAGAAAGCGATTTGATGCTACGGCTTGAGATGCGCTTTGAAATGTCGTGGATGTTGAGTGCCACACTAAACCGTTTGCGGCTATTTGTAAACATACTAATATATTACCTACAAGAGTTTCAAAACGAACAAAGCAGGCACTTTTGAATATATAATTATTATGTTCTTTAGAACCTCCAGTTGGATTGCTTTGAAGATAAAGTCTAGTGTTCTGCAGTCAATTTGCCATATGTGTATAGAACCATTAATAAAGTATAAGTATTTACTTCTATTTATTTATTTTCTTTAATCAACAGATTCGTGAACTGAGTCGCATGATAAAACCGAAATCTGAAAAATCCTAACAAAAGTATAGTCAAGGTCTTCGTTCCTTCGCATTAACTCTACATTATTTTTCACAAAAATCCTACGAATATCTGCGGGAAAAAATTAAATACCAGTTTATCAGCTTACTATTAGAAAGTGGGACGATAGTATTGGAGGAGACCCAGGATGCACTACCGAATGTTTAAAGTTGCATCAATTGCTAATTGCAGGATTAGCAATTAATGAAATCCATACGTCGATATCAAACGGGACGGAGACAAAATGCACAGGTATCTTTAAGAAGAAAATGAAAATAAAAAATACAAATATGACACAAATGATTAACAACAAAGAATATTTATTGACTTTGTTGAAATTGGAAATGATATAGAAGGACACTTCGTATCGGAAGCGAAAGAAGTACTCGTTTTTTTGGTTACTTCTGTAAACTGCAATTTTAAGGTTATAGGTAATTTTCTTGTTAATTAGACAACGAATAAACAATGAGCGAAATTACTTTTACATAGTTTACATTTAATAGCAGACACACGCATATCCCTGAACTTTGAAAGATGCGTTGCCAATATGGCTATGGTAAAATCATGCTTAACAGCATCTGCTTCATAGAAGATCGCAGAATAATTTTTTAGCATCCTACATTAAAGAAATCAATTTTGGTATTTAGGACCATCACATATGACAAAGTTACTTCACAATGCCTTTAAAAGTTATTGTATCATTTTAGACCCTGAAGGAACTAAAATGAAGAAGAAATATTTAGAGACATTGAAGACTTGCAACAAAAAGAAAAACGTCATTTATGTAATAAACTTAGATATCAACGTATTAATTACAATAACACAAAAATGAAAGTTAAACTTGCCACTCAAGTCTTGGTATTAGTATTGCAGATGCTTTAGATTTTTGTACAAATGATGTAAAGCCTGAGCTCTGCGATAGTGCGGCGACATCATTTATAAGTTGTGTTTTTAATAATATGTTCAAAATATTCAACGCTGGAAATATTTTTAAATGTAATTTAAAATGCTGTTTGCCTTTTAACATACTTAGTTGATTCTGTAAAAGATATACTAATTAAAATTTCAAAGCATGCCTTTAGTAAAAAGCTCAAGACAAAAAGATTTCATCAACTTATTAGTAATCAAATATTAATTTTTATGCCTATGTATAAGATCTGCCAAGACCATCTAAAAATGCTTTTTGGGCAACATAAGATCGCATAGTTAGATGTTATTATAATCCAACGACGTCAATCAAGTTAGAAAACTTCTAGTGCATATCGAAATAAAGTCACTAGTAAATGGAAATTTTACGGCTTTTTAAGAGATTGCAATTCTCAGTTGTGCGTCAACACCATTTGATCCCACAAATCAATTAGGAAATCAACACATTATGAATGAAAACTGAAGCTATCGCTGATAATGAAGGTGACGAGGAAATAAAGTTTTTTTTTTTTTTTATGATGGCCCGGCATAATGGCGGCATTGCACCTGATAGTAAGCGAAGATGCCGCCCAGGCAGAGTATCCATTCATGGGACTGCCGTCCGATGCCAATGGAAACAATTATGCCGGCCTGCTAAGGTGCCTCTTCACACTACGGCGAAAGGACCCAGGATTGTAGGAAGGAGGGAACACGTGAAATGGCAAACAATTCCACAGCCTGACGGTGCGGCACAAAAAAGAATTGTAGAACCGTTTGGTTTGCGCCGGGATGGTTTGGACCGACAAGCTATGGCTTCGCAAGCCAGCCCGCGTGGTTCTGGTAAGGAATGGAGAGGAGGGGATCAAGTTGAACAATTTCTCAGAGCATTCCCCGTGATACAGGCGGTAGAACACGCTTAGAGAGGCGACATCCCTCCGGAGTTGTAGCGACTCTGAGTTGCTCGTAACGTCTGCATCATTCACAATATTTTTTAATAATATTTTCATTTCCTTCAAACAAATATTTTTTAAGTACAAAGCACAGAATTTATAGCGGACTCTGCGCTATAAATAAGAGATATATTATACTAATAAAAACAGTTGTTTGCGAAATTACCTACCCAGGTGGCCTCTCACATATGAGAGACCTACCACTAGTGTGTGTTTATTAGTAGGTTTATTATATCTAGCTGTGAAATGCAGCTTTAAATCATGATAACAAGATTTGGAGACAAGAATTCGTTCCAAATAAATAACTAACTAAATAGCATAGAACATTCAAAATCGAACAAACTTGATTTACACACATTTTTGGGAATCAGTTTGTGTGATTTCAAAATTTTCAGTAATGGAATGGACAAAAAATATATATTTTTAAATTAAACTTTAAGAATAATAATCTCCTAGCAATCAAAGTTAATTTAAGCTATAATGAAGCAGACAAAGGTACGCAAAGAAAATCTCAAGAAGTACTTTCATCCAAACCTCTCCTAAACTTAACAAGGTTGGCAGTGCCCATTAAGTTGGTGCATGCACCTAACGACTTTAATATAAAATCGATTGAGACCCGCTGCCTTATGTCATGAGATGCTGACGCTTTATCAAAAGCAATGGCCGGGGCACTGCCAGTATCGTATAATATTTAGGAAATTCGATCCCGAAATTTAATTTAGTATGCAAATGCTTTGATAAAGTTTAAGGGTTAATTATGGAAATTGTTGTTTACTTTGACGAATTGTCTTTATTGGATAACAATTTAGGAGATGATCGTGAAATGCCTGGTGATTACTGACTACAGCGTCTTATAAACATTCAAGAGACGATATCAATCCTGCCTTTGAATAAGAACAAAGAATTACTGTCGAATTTCAAATAAATTCCCACTTCCTTCTAAGATCAAATCCTTACAAGATCTCAATAGTTTTATTATATACGTCTCACCCTCAATCCTTTTCTCTTAAAATTATTTCTTGCATTTTTAATTCCATTCCATTTAATTTCACTGCTCATATTTTCCTAACTCGCGATCAATTACCAGCATGTGCCATACCGTATTCAACAACAAAAATCCCCTCAACAATATCATCATAAAATTCTTCAGTATAATAGAAGGAGTTACCTAAGATGGCTTCACAGTTATACCGTAGTACGTCTAACAAAGTTACCAACAGTGATCGGGCTTCGCAGCTTCTCGTTGCAAAGGCTATACAGCGAGATTAACATTTAATAGAGTCGACAGGGACACGATATTTACCATGTTCTTTCATGAAAAAGAACATTTTAGTGGCTTTGTTGACAATGAAGTTATTGGAACTTCAGTGTAGGTATTATGAATTGTATTATTAACTTCTTTTATAAAATGAACTTCTAAGAAATACAGGGGGGTATTTTATACTACGACACGACGACGAACGTTCGAATGTCGTACCGTATACCTGTACCTATATTTCTATATTCTGTTCTGTATCAGCCCATATATGTCCCATTGCAGGGCACGGGCCTACTCTACAATCGAAAGTACGATTGAGAGTGGTTAGGTTCATACCACTAAATATTTCTATATACTTTACAAAATATTCCAATACTCTATCTTGACTAAGTTTGGAGTAAATGGTAAGTTTCATGAGGAATAGTAGTGATTTTTTGAAGTCGAAAACTTTTACCTTACTCGTGGGCGTCGAACGGTCGAACATTGGAACTTCGTGTCGAAAAATAGAGAAACCCTTGATATTTTATAGGGCTTCATCTATTTACAAATGTGTGTTTTATCTGTACTTTTTCATTATAACATAATATGTGAAAATCACAGCTACCCATAAACACAAAGAAAGATAGAGAACCGAAGTTATGGTTTCATTTTGCTACTGTCCATGAGCGATCGTATCGCTTACCATCAGGCGAACGGCATGCTCGTGTCGTCATTGATAGCAATAAAAAATATCAGTCATTGAAAATACGGCTCTTTCCTTCTTAACTTTGAGGCGATGTCCCTCAACAAATCTAATTTCAAAAATAAGATACTTCAAGACGGTATTCTGCGAGATATTGCTAAAAAAATTGTCAATTACGTCCAGTATGTGTGCTGTAGAAATATACTACAACAAGGACCTACCGCTTTAAAAATATACGTACAGATTTACCACGATATTAACCAATGGCGTTTTATAACAACTTTATATGTGTCATATTTGTGTACTTTATATTGAATAAATCCCCAAGCAGTTTTATCAGAGGCTCATAAAAGTGTTTCACCTTTCGATGGTCGACATTTTAGGATAACGCAAAAACTATCCGGTTCATTGGTTTTGCGAAGCCTCGATAAAAACAAGTGAATATGATGGGATAAACACGTTATGTTACAAGAAAAGGGTTCTGGTTTTTGTAAGAAATTACTACATATTTATGAATGAAAATGTTGGCATTTTATTTTTCTTTAGTTTGTTATAGATTAACAAAACAGGAAATTGTTCACTTGATTATCACCACTTAACATCACGTAACATCTACTGCACTTAGGTTACAGGAAATGCGTTCCCGATTTCTAAAAATGTGCGATGAAAGCAAAGGAAAAAGGATAGTAAGAAAGTGGTTCTTGGCTTCCGGCAACCCCACTTACCGAACGAAACACGATAGCAACACCGTCGCTTTAGATCGGTTTTTTCAATAAAATTGCGTGCATTAACTTTATATTTAACTAAAAATTATTCGAATTATTTGAATATATTATACAACAAATTAAAACAATGGTTTCGATGGTCGATTATAGTGACCAAATTTCACAGCTCTTGACCTGATCAATTAATTATCAATGTCAATTAGCAGTAATTAATTTCGTCCACTCACTGAAGCTTCATTACTTTTGAAATCGGGAGCATAATTAACGACAAGATTATTAAAGAACAATCAAATTTGTTCATCTTTTGTGAGATGAGGACAATCGAAGAATCAATTAAATCCTGATCCAATGGCTGATTATTAAAATATTAAATTATATAAAATTGTATACTCACTTACGGTGCTCAAACCTGGTCTTTGACTAAACTCCAGAGGTCCAGGCTCGGGGTTTGTCAAAGACCTATGGAGCGCAGTATGCTAGGCGTAACACGTATGGACAAAGTGCCCAATAACACCTTGCGCTCCATAACTGGAATTAGGGATGTTGGGAGAAAATCGGCCGAATTGAAACTGGATTGGACGGGATACGTCACCAGAATGCACACGAGAAGGTGGGCGAAAATTGCCACGCAATGGACGCCCCCGGATGGCAAGAGGCGACGAGGTAGACCTAGGAAGATATGGCATGACGACCTTGACAAATTCAGCTGCGTATGGACGGCAACGGCAGAAAATAGAGACAGATAGAAGAAGTTGAGGGAGACCTTTGCCCAGCAGTGGGACATTATAGGTTTATATAAAAAAAGTAACAAGTTTTATATAATATAAATAAAAAAATAAAGAGGGATGTATAAAGTTATTAATACATTAAACCATATTTCGAATATCAAAAAAAAAGAAGAAATAATTGTAAATTTTAATTTTTCATATCGTCGACTAACATAATTTATTAAAGAGCAAAAAGCTATACAGTATTTTTCAGTTTCTCCTTAATCATACATAGCTACATGTTTACACCCGATGGAGTCGACAGAGGTGATATTATTGCCACAGAGATTGTTGATAGCAGGCGCTGACGCATCATCTTAGACACGCAATTTCCTGTCATCTTCAATATAATATTACTTAAACCGAACGTTTCAAATTGAATTTCTAGTACCGAAAGTCATGTTTCACACCCTTTAAATGCTAGCACCAGATCAGTAAGGAAAAAATCCATTTTAAACAGTAAATAAGTCATACATACCTGGATTATGTCTATGATTCGGTTGAGTATCAGATCGTGGCGTGCTTGTGTTGAGAGGCATTGCTGGAAGGGATATTAGGTTTATTAGACAGGCACGGCATTGCGGTAGGTGAGTGGCAGATCATAAATTGACTGCCTGAGTATGCCTCCTTGTGTGATATCTAGAATACTTTCGGGTCTCGGTCTCGGGAACGATATTACGTTCGAGAGTATATTTTATGATGCAAGGTTCAGTATACAATATTATAGGTACTCAATGAAATTCATGAAAAATCTGTTTTTTTTAATATACAATAAAAATAATTAATTTAAATTCTGTTCAATTGATATTTAATAATATGCACATATAATATTACTGCCGCCATCAGAAATAAAATTTGACTCAAGTCTATTTTTTATACTAGTCGTTGAAAGTTGCTTACACCCAAAAACCTTTGTTAGATCGTCCATTTACTTGTCTGATATTCTTAAATGTAACTCATTTACATTATGTTACTTACTATCAAAATGATGTAACTAAAAGTCCACTCCATATTTTCTATTTAAAAAAATATTCAACAAAATGTACCATGTTTAATTTTAAAGTCAAATTAATAAAACTACGTTTCGTACATTTTATTCGCTAACAACATTAAAAGCACACCGTGAAATAAGATATTTTGCGAGGTTGAAACGTACACGTTATAAAAAAATACCAGATCAAATTCACTTCGAATCACATTGGGAAAGTGTTTGTTTAGAAAAAAATTAATGCTTATTTTTCGAGGGTCTCGATATGGCGATAAGGTTGCACCCTATGACATCATGGGACGGAACACACCTGGCGAAATGAGCATCTTTGCTTACCCCTTCTGGAAAAATACGTGAGGTTATTTATATTTCTTCAAAGGTTATACCGATGACGTATTGAATATAGAATGACAGGTTCTAGTGCGTTTGGTGATTGTGCCTGATTGTGCCTCAAATGGTTATTAAACAATTTAAACTGCCTGTTTTCATTTTTAATATGCATTAATTTCGTAAATAATATAGAAACAAATGCAAATTACGGCCCTTAGTCTCATCCCATAATAATAATGTTTATTTACTGTTACTTAATATTCTTAAAATGCAAAAATATTTTTGATCTTACAACTTTTCTTAACAAAGGATGTTATACTTTTTCAACAATAGAATTAAAGAATATACGACGCAGGTTCCCTTCAATATTGATATGCATTTACTTCCGATAAGGAGATACGAAAGTGTTCTCTAACACCTTGTTTTAAAGACTATAATTGTACATAACTTAGCGTTTAGTTTATTCTACTCTTTTCCCGGTGGCCATACGTGCCTTATCTACATCGGTATAACTTTAACCCCAGCAATTGAAGGCCGACCTGTAGTACTCTCGATGGCCCTTCCACGGCCAGAATATTTGTAAACGTCGATCGCGTTTCACTATTTGGATATGTGTTTATCTGCGAATTTATATAAATTAATTGTTAAAAAAAACTAGTCAATTTAAAATACAATTCCCTTGTTTATTATACTATTAATTGACTACGTAGCAGAAAATATTTAAGCAAAGGTAACTCTTGTTGGCGAAAAATCATCATCTAGGCACTATTCGTGATAAATTTAAGATAAACTCGTGTTGCAAAAGATACATTTCATTTATTATAAAAGATAATAAAAATATAAATATCATAATCTACTTATTTTATATCAAATATCAAACTTATAATTATTTGTTAAATTACAATTTATTACTGAACTCCTACACAAGTCACATCTTTGGCAATGAAAAATAAATATTATACAACTTAATTGATAGGTGGTTTTACTTTAGTACTAAAGCTACCTATTACATTGCCGGGAGGTGAATAGTATGCTACCACATAAACTTGGCCTTCCTTAGATTTAGCTACTCCCACACCAATTTCCTTACTGTCCTCCCATACTACTTGCGAGAAGTGACCGGAGTTCAGATTCGTAGGCTCTTTACCAAACCTGTGATTGTTGATCTCACTATACCACTTATCAACTGGGTCTCTTCCAGACACCGTGAAGCTAGGATCAGAAGACCACGCGTAGAATATGTTCTCTCCATAGTCGTTTTGGTCTCTGGGTTCCGTCTTTCCTTTCTTCGCGAGGGTCTTGGCCCATTCTTCAGCGTATTTGCACAACTTCTTGTTCAAATCAAGAGGTTGAACGCCGTGATTCTTTCGGTACTCGTTGTGGGCTGCTAAGAAATCTTCCTCGAATTTCTCGGTAGAAATTGAGGTAGATTTGAACTTACTGACTAAATCTGATGCGATTTCACCGATATTTTTGACACTTCTTAGGCTAGGTGATGAAGGCGCTGAACCGTCGTATGAGCTCCTAGAAGATAAACGGCTTGGAGAAGGAGGTGCTAAATTATTGCTTGAATCTCTGGGAGAGCTGTTGTAACTGCTTCGAAACTGCATTGCTCCTGGTGGAAGCACATTCTGTACAAATTGACCGCTGTAATTTCCAGGAGGGTAGTAATTGGCAACAACATAAAGCTTTCCACTTTTGCTCTTAGCGCTTCCAATACCTAATTCTTTGGTGCCTTTCCATACGATTTGGGTGAAATGGCCGCAGTTTAAAATCTCAGGTTCTTTTCCAAAGGAGAAATCATTGATCTCGCTGTACCATTTATCAACGCAGTCCTTTGCTTTGATTTTCGTGTTAGGATCAGCAGACCAGCCGCAGTAAACGCTTTCTCCATACGACTGATTGAGACTGTATGCCATTGCGTCCCTTTTGGCGAGCTCGTCGGCCCATTTTTGACTGATTTTGCTGATGTCTTTGTTGAGGACTAGAGGCGGCACTCCATGATCTCTTCTATATTCATTGTGGATTTCCAACGCTTCGGTGTCGAAGTCATTGGTTTTCGAGCCGAAAAATTTACTCTGAAATTAATGGAAAACAATATTTTAAGTGGATTGAAAATAATATTTTCTTTCATAATATAATTCTAGAGAAAAAATTAAATAGGTTGTGAGAGTGATATCTTAGGTTGAATGTCCTTTTAGCCCTTGGGAAATCTATGCGAAAGATTTTTAAATTATCTTAAAACTTGATTTCATTACAAGTATGTAATATACCAGGTCTGCCGTTTCTAACATTTCAGGATTCAAATATTGATCATTACAAAAAAAACATGTCTATTTTGGTGTAAAGAATATTTTTTATCAACTTAAAATTACCGATTTAGTTCTTTTGAATAAACAGTAACGTATTTTAGTGCATTGAGGGACTCTCTTTAATACTTGTTAAATCAGATTTCTTAACCTCACGATTCGTTGCCAGGTTAAGGTTTGCCATTACTATTTTTATCAAGCTTTATGAGTTTCTAACGCCCAGTAGTATCTATATCCTATCCATCTCTAACAAGGGGTTAAAATAGCTGCTATGTCGATACAAATCTATGCTTCAATAAACAAAGATAATAAAATGCATTTATTTTGCCTACTTATCATAAATATGTGCACTATATCTACATTTCTCCATCTTTGGTAACTGAAACATAATAAGCATCGAAATATCTGATGAAATCTCTTGTTAAAGATAGATAAATTATAGAAACCGGCCGTAAATGTATCGCTTTTATCGCAGTAACACCTTTGCGTATTTAACTTTTATTACCAGATTTCGAGTCGTTTTATCAAGCTCAGTTTCCGCTAGCCAGTGACTCAGTGTGACCGATGTGTGTGTTCCAAGTATTTACTCCTTAGCGCTCGCTGATAACCCCGTTGTGACTAATGGACCGACGTTATAGGCTTGTGAATATATAACTTTAATATGAAATTGATACAACTAAAGATTACCTACAATACTTTCAAAGTAAAACAATTCAAAATTTTGAAGGGACAAGTTTATTGTTAAAATCTTTGAACTTTTGAGTATCAAAGGGTTATTTTTGATCCAATCAATAAAAACTACCTATGTTACAATATTTTTCATGCCAAGCCAAAAAGCCTGTGGCTTTTAGTTTTGGCTCCCAACTAGCTTACATGCGTCCAAACCTAACCGCACTGTGTCAGCGTGGTGGAAATTTTATTTAGTTCATAAACCTTTTAGTTTTACAGCTTCATTTTGGAGGAATATTGTTTGGCGGGTAAGCCAAATACACATAAATGATGAAGTTAATATTTATACTGATATTATTTTCTCGACATATACTTAAAAAAATATATATGGTATGTAAGTCTGCCAAACCGCACTAGGCCAGCGTGGTGGACTATATGGCCTAACCACTCTCAATCGTACTCTCAATTGTAGAGTAGGCCCGTGCCCTGCAGTGGGACGTATATGGGCTGATACAGAATACAGAATACTTAAAAATAGAAAATATATTGTATATTAATTTACTCCTTTTATCTTATTTAACTTCTGGCTCACGGTTAGCAAAGACAAAGAATAAATAACATTGCTATATTTATTTTGTTCAATATACAATTATGAATAAAATATGAAGACAAATTGTGTGACATACGAGATGCTATTGAGATCATTAGAAACTTGAGTTTTTACTACTAGATCAAGTCCAGTCATGACATATAACTATATGGCCTTATTCATAGACTTTATAAACCTATTTTAGCTATCGAATGTTTTGTCCTTTTCGAACGACTTTCGAATTCAATTTCAGCCAAGAAGACAAAACAGCAGACCGGGCTCTATGGCGTACCTTGGGAGAGGCCTAATTCCAACAGTGGACTGCAACAGGATAGTGATAATAAACACAGAATATGAATGAAGACAAAATATTTGATAGCTAAAATAAGATTATAAACTATCTATGAATAAGAACCGCTAGTGTAGGTACGCGAAAATAACTTCAAATATTTCCTGCGATTAAATGAAATTACTAGCACAAAGACGAGTGAGTTGACACGGCTAATTGAATCAATTGCATGCTAGTCGGCTCGCTTTGTTAGTAACTACATTTGACGCAAAAATATACCAATTGAATTTATGTCGAAGAATTTTTTGTCATAAAAGGAAAAGCTATGGAGCTCCCCTTACTATCTCTGATCTTCCAGCCCGGCACATGATAAAATTATTTTTTATTCGATTGTTGGTGTGCGTTTATTATGCCGTCATTTATGTATCTAAAACTAACCTGGGTAACAAAGACTTTAGGTTTATCATTTAATGCGAAATTGGCTTCAATCCGCATAGTGCTGCTGTAGTGCATATTATTTATTTCAAACAATAGGTATGTCCCTATTCATAGTTAATTATTACTCAATCAAAATTTACCTGTTATTCGATGGAGAGCCATACTATATTTACATGTATTTGAACATCTGTGCTAATATCTAGGCTACTCAGGCATAATATTCGGGTCATAAATACAAGAACAATTAACGACACCATACTGCCAGCACCGTAATACATAAAAGGAAGTGTTTTTCTCAAATTGATACATCGTACAATCTACTTGAAGATTTTAGGAGCTAAAATAATGAGGACGACGGCATACGAGTTTTATTGTAGACTAAAAATATCTTAATAGAGTCATTAAGACTTTAATTGACGAACACGAAATTACTGTAAGCAAGGACGTAGCTTTTAATAAAATGATAAGGATTTCAAGTAATTATCCGTGTTAAGTTCCTGCCATAAATTAGACTTCGAGGACAAATATTCTTAAAGCTCCAGCATTTGCGCAGGATCCGACATGCGATTCACTAGAAGATGAATAGTCATTGATACTTAAAGACATGTGAATTTATTGTAGAATTTAATATGCCTTAACAATCTTGAAGTATGAAGGATTGAAAGAAGAAAGCGAAGAAACAAAATTATTTTTGTGTCCCTGATAAAATTACTGCGAAAATCATATAATCAGTCTGTGAATATTATGAGTGGATAAAAGAAGAAGGATAGAGATATAATCAAGGTTGCAGGATGTCACTGGATGCAGAATTTATACCACAATTTTGCTGTAAATATCCTTAGCTTGACCATTTCAATCGTACTCTCGATTGAGGATGAGGTCCGTGCCTTGCAGTAGGACGTATATGGGATGATACTGGTATTAATCATCGATTGTTGCTTAAGACAAAGCTAAGAAGAAGTAACACAAAAAAATGAATAAAAATATTAAAAAGAATTGCGTTTATAAAGTAACAAGTAATTAATACTGACAAAAATGTAACCTACGTCACAGATACGAGTTATTTTAGTACGAAAATGATAAATTTGTTGATAATGTAGATAAACCATTAGTGTTTACGTGACTGCAAGGACAAACAAGGTTTCTATAGGCAAACAGCTGGTTACTGACGGGTTAGACACTCTTAAGGAATATTTAAATCTAAATCTGGCATGGGAATCCATTTACATCCCTGAGAGTGTACTAAACATAATACTTTTTTATAGCATCGGTCCGGCAAACGAGCAAATAGTTCATTTGATGATAAGTTATCACTGCCACCCATAAACATCCACAAAACTTGGATCATAGATGTGTCACCGGACAATCAGAACAGGAAGGTAGCGGGAAGGATAAGGGATGGAAAGACGAAAGGAGTATTAGTACTTGCTGCCAATTTTATCTTTGCACCCGTTTCTCAGGTATATTTCGACCCTAAACGTGATATGCGGTTAGTCTAAGACTTGCATTCAAGCAAGCCTAAAGCAAGCAAGCCTCCATAGGATCATCGATTTACTTTGTGGGTCAATTGTCAACGATGCACTTTTCAATACGTAGTCTCGCTTGAGAATCTTTCGGCTTTTTCACTAATCAGTGCTTAATGCTATGTGCCCCGCTTAATGCCTGGGCACTTGAATTTTGCTAATTTGAAAGGCTATCTTGGCAAATCTTATTTTTCTACGGAACATAATAATTGGATCCGATGGACATGCTTTTAAATATTGAATACTATTGAGATGTCTTGTGATATTCCGTTAATTGATGTCCCCAGAGTAACAATCAAGCGATTCATTAAATATTGAGTAAGTATTGTCGCTGTTATCATTTATTCCCAACGGATCATTAATAAATAAATCCATACAGGAATACACTTAGAATTAGTGCTAACGTATACACTGTAGAATATTAGCCCCGTATTCACAAACAATACTATGAGGACGCGCAGTGCGGCGTAATGCACAGAATCACCAATTCATAAACAGTACTTGAGTGATGGGTCAGGTAAAATAGCTCGACACTCTAATACGGCTCGACGTTACTGGCCTTACTTAGCGTAGCATGCCTCTAGCACTAAGTGAAGTTGTTTATGAATACAGGCGTTAGTTCAAAGGTGGATTACTGAATTTGAATCAGACTCGAAGTAAATTGGAAGAAGAGTTGAAATCCTGGCCGCGAGTAACCCGATAATAAATAAATAAATACACCGAACACTCATAATAAAAACCAATTAAGTCTTGTGTCGTAGGTATCAGAAACCAAAACCAAAGTATGACATACTTTTCGGCTAAAAAACCCAGACCAGAAAGACATATTTATTGGTCGCAATTGATGATGGAATTGATTCGTCAGACAGAATAACAGGAAGCAGGAGGTCAAGCAAAGAGACAGGGGGGGGGGGGTTAAAGTGCTGACATTGTATAAGCTAATATTATAGTTTTAAGATTTTACTATTATAATGTATAAGTTGCATATTAAATGAACGTGTCTATCAACCCATCTTTCATTTAAAACAATGCTCACAATACCTCATGTGATATTGAAATATTAGGTATGACTTGTTTTTCTGCAATATATGATTATTATTTACTTAAACATTCATTTTAAAGCATGCCTAAATTTTTATTCATTTAAAAATATGTTATTTCTATCACAAAATTATTACGCTGGAACATTAAATTTCATTTAAAAAGTACACTTCGTGCTATAGTTAGTAAAAAAATAAGCGCTATTGTCATTAGTTACATGATAGTATTAGCTAAATAATATACATTTCTTCCTTTCCAAGTAATAATTCACTATAAAATACCATTCAGTACCTAATACATACGATGTATTTTAAAATAGTCAATATTACCACTCAAAAAACACAACAAAAACATAATTACCATTGTTTCCCACGGCACACTCACTTAAACCAATGAACGGGCGATAAAAATATGAGAGATGACGTCCCTCGCTCAAGATCCTGTCCAATTTGTGTGTCCCACTTTATCCTTGCTATCGCTCGAATGTGACTGCTGCGAAACATTTTGTTATCACGATAAAGCAACGACTATGCTACTATTGTTACACGAATTTGATTCGCCGAAATGAGTCATTCGTGAGATTTTCAAAGAGGACGTGCGTAATAATTTTGTTGTTAAAAGTATAATAACTAAAAGACAAACAGGTTTTTGCAAATAATTTTGTTCCTTTAAAGTAAATACGAGTTTTAATTGAGGACATGACAACGAGTTAAGACAAATATGTGGGCAATTATCTCCGCTCACACAGTTAATATAAATTCATATTTTTTGTATTTGTTGAAAGAATTAGATGCCGAGTAACCCAGAGAGTGTTATTATATTACATTTTTATTTCAATCGCAACTTAAAATTGTTTGTGTGTTATCAGATGGATAATAGGCAAAATACGTAGTATAAGTGATTTTGCTGTGGTATATTTATCATACTATTATGTATTACCTAGTCAATAAACGACTCAATATCACATATACAATGTACTATGTGCTTAATACTTTAACCCCGAAGTTCACTGCAAGTGGGACGGATATAATTCCTAAGCCAAAGAAAATGAAACAAAAAATTATACCTAGAGGATTCTTCTATACGAATATGGGTATGTGACTATAGATTTAGTGCGATTTATCGGTGAATGTGATGAATATCTATAAGTTCAAAATTTTTGACAACATGGTGTTGTACTGCGTTTTTATTCTTTAATAAAATTACAAAACGATGATGCAAGAAAGAATTCATCAAAATATTCCCCTACATCGTACGACGAATGATAGCAAAAATGATGTAAATAAACGTGAAATACAATCGAGTTGTATGTTCTTTCGAAAACCTATAGTACGGAGCGATGATAAATGAACATAGCATAATCGACGATAACAATTTTACCTACATGGACCGATGATAATTGTATTGATATTAATAAAACACAATTGAAGTGTAACAATATACTCGTACTACACGTTAACACAATTATGATTTATTCAGTGAAAAAACATTGACACAAGAGTATTGTGAAGTAAGGAAAAAAATATGGGTTTTGTAGTCGTTGACCACGCTCTCTCACGGTGATACAAAAAGCACTAAGGAATCTCATCGCGATTTTTGCGGATTTTAATAATTAAACACCTATATTGGTGGTAGGTCTCTCATATGTAAGAGGTCGCCTGGATAGGTATCATCACAATGTCTATTTCTCCCGAAAAACAGCAGTGTAAATGCACTGTTGTTTTTCGGATTGAAGGACATTGCCAGAGTAACTACTGGTACATATTGAGACTTAACATCTAATGTGCCAGGATGATGTTTTTTTGGTTCATCAGGGCAACGGCATGCTCGTCTCGCCATTCATTGCAATAAAAAAAACCTGACTTGGGCCAGAGTGGTGGCCTAACCCTTTTCAATTGTTCTCTCAATATAATCGCAGTCCCATGCATAAAATCGGCGATTATTATTGTGAAACAACTATGAATATGCACCTATTTAAATAGAAACTATGTCGCATTTTGTATTGTGGCCCCATGAACCGTAACGATTCAGATACGATTCGACCTGTGGTTGACACAGAAATATTTTTTCGATTTAACCAATTATAAAAATAATTACAACACATGCCAACCGCATTGTATGTGCTAGCTTGAAAATACTTGATTGAAAATGCGGAGTTGAAAATGAGAATTAACGGCTAGTGTTAATGGAATAAAGTAAATATACATAAACTTCTTTGTAGAAGGAAATAAATAATACAGATCGATAAATAAATAAATTGCGTTTTCTTCGAGGAATTGAAGAACCGGTATAACCACTCTAAATCAACAACTTCATTCTAATACTACCAGTTAAACACTTTAAACTAAATAATTTTTGTCTAAAGTTAAACCACAGTTCACGGACAAACCAAGGCACCCCTCAGAAAACGCACGACAAAAATAACCGACCTTTATTTTTAAACAACAAAACGTTTTGTAAAACAATGAGACCAACTTACGGTCAAAACACTGCACATAACAACGGAGTCCCGTGTCTTGTTCCTCGACATTTGATAAATATTTAAGGACTTAGCAAACTGGCAAAACACTGGCAGATACACTGACTACTGGCGTGCCAATGACTGGCATCAAGTCACTGTTGTGTTGTAAAAATGGTTCTGGTCACCGAACTCGGTAATTATGGGAAAAAAGTTATGAATCACTCGTTAAGTGGCCGAAATACCGATGGGAGGTGTAATTTAGTATTTTGTTGACGAAAATCCGTTGAGCAGTTTTTTTTCTATACCTACGTATTTAAACTCATACCTATATCCGTTAAGGCGTAGACAGATCACAAAAGTTCCATGATTACCAATTAATTCAATTTCCCACTTTATGAAATTGGCCTGTCCTCGTATGATATTATTCTAAGAAGGGATTCTTAGACTTCGGAAAGACTGAAATAAGTAAGCTGGTGTCAGCGACCTTCCAGCCTGGTAAGTTTGTGGGCAATGCGGCTAGGCAATCTCTAACAAAACCTACAGCAGTGTATAACATCCAGCATACCACCTCGATGACCTTTACTAGCATTATAGGCTTCACTAGACATCAAAAACCGCTCTAATCTTTCCATTACTACTCCCTCTATTTCGAAGAACTATTCTGTTTGAACGCCTATTTAAAGCAAGCATCCAGATATTCGCATCGTACGTATGGAACGCATTGCATAGCATTCTTTGTAAGGGAATTAATAGAGTCGTGTGATCAGTAGAAACATTTGTATGAATTTCTACACAAAGAATACCACGATTCGTTTGAAGCGATACGTACGGTGCGGAAATGTGGACGCTTGCATTTAAGCTGTTATGGATCGCAACACGTATAGTTCCTCCAGAACCTTCTAGTAGACATGTCTCCAGCGCATGCCTTATTAAAATTCTACGTGTATAAACAACTGAGTACAGTTTCATAACAACTTATTCAAACTGGGGTACATTTATTATGCGGTCAAAAGTTACGGCGTGCAAGCCAAGCGAAATTACTATCTACATACATTTATCTCGGCGCGGCGTCACAGTTCAATGGATCTAGTCTGAAAGTTGCTTGATATTCAGCAAAATTCGAATGATTCATGGTTTTTATGACGTAATTATACTGGAATAATAGTTGTCTTGCTTTGAATTATTTTAGAGGTAGGTTTTTGACGGTTTCAATACTTAGATTGCTAAGATTAAGGCCCCTATACCATTGACGTGTCCCCAATGTCGACGCTGTGAAGAAGATTGTCTAGTAGCAAGCGTTCAAGCTGCGGGTTTGCTATAGGATATGTCAATACCAGAATATGTAATACGAGTTTCTTCTTCCTTTACGTAATTTCCCTCAAAGAAGCGAAGCCAATAGTTGTGTATTTCGTCGGAACTTTCCTTAGACAAAAGCGACGTCCACGTCGCATTAGCGCAGCGTCAACGCTATGTAGACGTTTGAGTAACCAACGCTCATAAAACGCCAGCGGGATAGGATCCTAAGTTATAAACAATTACGAAATCCAACGCGAAACAATAAGACAAACGCGACATAAACGTTGCGTCAGCGCAACGTCGACGATGCGCAGATTTAGAGAAACGCCAACCCTCGTAAAACGCCAGTGAGATAGGGGCCTTAAATTTCTTATTGTTATATCGACTTTGGACGCAGTCTACATAATATATGCCTTAGTATAAAATAAATATGTAAGCCAAATTCAGAACTATGGATTTACACTAAAGCCAGCTGACTATTGCTAATAATAAACTCGTAATTTTGTAAATTGATGAATAAGTTATTATTAAGTTACAAAATTTTAATTTTCAAATAAATAAATTGATTTAATAATTCATAATAAATGACACCAAATAATATCCTCTCAGTGCATATCATCTTTCATAAAGACACCAAAGCTTTAAAATACCGACGCTAATTAATCTTCAGTGATTAATGGTACCAAAATATCCGTCTGTGTGGCATTGCAACACTGAGAATTTCATTCACGACTCAACTCGTGACATTAACTTAATATCGTAAGCAAAATTACATGATATTTTAATAAAGAGACAACAGTTTTCTTTGTGTGATATCAAGTACATTTTGAAAGTATTTACATTAATGTAATATGGAAGTTGCAGGAAGTCACTGGATGTAGGTCACTTCCAACAAGTCAATATGGACACCCTTGGGGAAGGCCTATATTCAGCAGTGGACTTCCGGTAGCTAAAGAGAGAGAGAGATGCTAGATGTAAAAATTCAGGCTGCAACTATTCCTAAGTTTGACTTCTAGCTTAGGTTTTAGTTTTACGCCACCTCAGTGGCGTAGTTCTACAACGGTATCATTGCAAAGTTGAGGTCTCGGGTTCGAATCTCAGTCCCAGACATATTTTTTTTTTTATTATCAGCCCAGAGTCAGCCATTTGATACGGCGATAGACGACGTGACTCTATTACATCGTAGAACGGTAGACACAGGGCGAAACGTAGGTGTACTATTGTGGGTGTACTACCAGGAGAACCTCTGCCAATCCTTTCAGAGAAAAAGGCGTGAGTTTGTGTATGTATGTAAAGGAGACGGGCGAAACTTCATAGAACCTTGGGCTTAGCCTTACAAAGTTGGTTTATGCATTATTTTATAGGAATAAGATAAGTATATTGACATTTAAATTAAAAATCTTTGCGCCAAATGGGAGAAAAGTGATAATCGGAATTTATTACAAAATAAAATTACTGAAACTGAAATTTTTTCATGTGCAACCTTTTTAAAGTATATCGATGGTGCTGGCAGTAATTAATAATAAGAAGAAAAACTACATACTACATAATACATTTTTGTAGTAGTATGAGGAGATTTTAGTCTACCCTTTATTAACCAGGCTCTATTTTATAATTATATTCTCAAATATTCGGTATACGGTAAAACATGAGTCGGAACACGTGATTCGCTCGACAAAATATTATAATTAAGTGCATTCGAGATATTTGACATTTATGTCAGTAATTAGAAGATGGCGTGATGACAGGCCGCTATGAAAATCTACTATATACTCAATGAATTATTAATTTAATATTCCCATTGTAAAACATCTTATTATGTTTCGATGAGAAACAAAAATAATAAAGAATATTAGTGAATCTTTCATAAGTGTAAGGTCAGGCCCAATTTCGCCCGTCTCCTTTTCGGCTTCAATAATTTTAAATAAGTTGTCCAGAACTGGACTGTATGCCCGGAATGGTGTTAGGCTCTTTCCAACAAATTCGGTCCAATTTGAGTGAAATTATACCTCCTGTGGAGATGCAGAGCCGAGATTTTTATTCATTTAACAATTTTGTTACTATTTGTATTATTTTAAGATTTCAAGATTCACTGCCTTTTTTATAGACTTGATTAAAATAGTTAAGTGATCTCATCATTATGATAATAATCATTGCACTGATTTTTCTAGCAAAACTTGTTTTTACAATTAAGCATTAAATACTGGCGAATATTATTATTTGTGTACAAAGTTTTTTAGAATTAATAATAATCATCAATTATTATACTTCAGACTTATTGTACCAATTATCACATGCATTAATGCAGCTATTTATATGCATTATCTCACTCCGATTACGTAATGTAAAGCAAGACAAAAAACCCATGCCCATACATGCTGCAAAGTGAAAGAGCTTATCTCGCACTGATAAGCGTCTGATAACAATCGAATACGTATCGGTAATTATTATTGTAGGCAAATAAATACTTCAACTCGAACGCTGTTGGGATGTGAATTATTTAGAGTAGTTTTTTATAGCACCGACCATATCTGATGGCCTACGTAAAGCGAGAGGCGGTGGATTCGTACCCTGTATCTGTATCAGCCCATATACGTCCCACTGCAGGGCACGGGCCTACTCTACAATCGACAGTACGATTGAGAGTGGTTAGGTCATATAGTCCACCACGCTGGCCTAATGCCGGTTGGCGGACTTACATACTATAGAAATTCTTATAAACCGCTATGGTATGCAGGTTTCCTCACGATGTTTTCCATCACCGTTTTAGTGCGTGGTGATTGACTATCAATACACACATGACTCCGAAAAGTCAGCATTGCACAAATGTTCGTGTGACCTGAAAGTATTTGTTCTGGTTTGGGGTTTCGCGGGAACGAAAAGTTTTTCATAGTTTTCGATACCTACGATCAAAAACTTGAACATGGTGTGAACTGTATACGTGACTGTTAGCGGCACAGCTGATGTTGAAAATATTGACTCTAATTGGCAAGACTTATATCCGTCTGCAGTTATGAGGCCGCCTTATATGTGGAAAAAAAATGGCAGTATTGTTCTAATTATAATTTTAACTAGCCAATTTGATAGTGGGTTTCCTAGTGGAGTGAAACTATTTTAGATACTCATCTATATGCAAAACCAAAATTGACAAAAACAGCCTCAGTTAAACATAATTGTACCGCGGCGTAAATTGATTACAAAAATTCAGTATCATCATTTTTTTTTTATAAATATGATATATTAAAATAATCTTATTAAAGTACTCTAATATGTGAGTGACAAGCATACAAGGCCGTCTCAGTTGAACTTACAAAAATTTAATTGAGGACAGGGAACATATTAAAAAAGAACCAAATAAAGGATACTTGTAACCGACGAGCTTTTGTAAAGAGATAAATGACATTTGCAGATATCAAAGAGGTATTTAGGTCGTAGTATTTGACTTTAATTCTTTTAATATTTGTATGCATGTAATGTATGAACGGACTTCAAAGAATTGAGTTCAGACGCCAGTTGCTAAATAGGAAAATTTGGCTTCTATCTCGTACAGTTTTGAGTCTGGGTATTGGACATCAGAAAAGCATCAATTATTCGATTATACCCATGATACAACTACATACTTGGTCACAAAGAAATATGAGGACTATGTGTGTGACTGTTGAGTGGTGTATATTTGATCGAAGGTTGAGTGTATAAATGCAGTTCAAGTTGGATTATCAACCAATAAACTAACAACTTCAATAACCAAAGTTCTCACTTCATACAACTAATTTTCACTATCCTCTCTCCTAAATAGTGTGTATATTATATACTCGTATATTGGTGCATTACTATCGTTTTGTGAAAACAAAGTATTAATGTGCAGGTAGCTTTTTGCCTGTATCAGCCCATAATCGTCCCACTGCAGGGCACGGGCCTCCTCTAAAATCGAGATTACGATTGAAATTAGTTCGACCATATAATCCATCATGCTGGCCTAGTGCGGGTTGACATATGCCTTGGACTGTATCTTAAAAATAGGTTTTTTCACAGCATAGGTCCAGCAATCATGAGCATCCATAACACTTGGATCATGGATGTGTGGTTGGCGAATCAAATCGGGAGGAGATGGGGAAAGATAAAGGTTAGGTAGAGGAAAGGGGTAATGGGCATGTAAATTGTTAGTTTCCTTATATCGAATGCATTATGTCATGTAGCAGTTTTTATTGTCGTACTCTTATAAACCTGGTAACTATATGTACCTATATCCAAAGACCTTTTTGTCGATTCGTTCTAGTGATTGTTTTTAGTTTAGTAGACACTACTATCTCGAGCACTTCCGGAATTGCCGTAACTCTAGTTAGTAAATTACGTGTACGATTAAGAATTCTCTCACTTTTTAAGTGTTATGTATTGCAGCGGTAAATTAGCACATTTTAGTTATTAATATCTTAATTTTGGCAGGATTGAGTGAAATGAAACATGTCCAAGAAATAGATTGGCAAATCCACTTTATGTTAATTCTTCGGGTTGAGAAACTTCACTTAAGCTACTTGGAAATAAAATTACACCTTTATCTAGGAATAGTAATAACCTCAGCAAATAGAGAACGGCACAAATGCCAGCCCTGACTATTCCTTGGGGGAAAACTTGATTTAAGGTATGCATTTGACTTCTACAAGATACACCTTAAGAATGATATTGGAATTTTTGTATTCTGTAATTTCATTTCATTTATTAACATTAAGATTCACTCAAACACACAGAAAAAACTGATAAAATCTAATTCAGTAACTTATCAAACGCTATTTTGATAATTCTTCATATCGTCTAGATATTGTTTTCTATCAACAATAGTTAATATCAATAGTTAGTTAATCAATATCAATTACTATCAGTCTCATTCGCATTTGTGTATTTGAATTCTAGTTCTATTATTATGTTGCTTTATGCCCCATATTTGTTTGTTGAAATATGTCGTGTGTTTGAAGAAATATGTAGTTTGCTATAGAAGTGTCTTAGGTTGTTTCTTCCTTAGAGCCTGATTCGAAATGGTAGTATTCATTAATGATTCCAATATTTTATACAAAATTACTTCTCTCTGACTTTCTTCAGCCATAGGAAGTTCACTGATGAATATAGGCCTCCCTCAAGGATCTCCATATCGACATGTTGGAAGCGGCCTGCATCCAGCGACTTCCTGCAACCTTACCCAATTCGTCCGTCCACCTTGCAGACAGACAGACGTCGGACATTTCCAAGTTTATTTTTATCCCAATAGACATTTTTCATTCTTTTTATTACAGTGAATGGTGAGACAAGCATGACGAGCACCAAAAATACTTAAATACAACATATTAATTTCGTTTAAGTAGATGAGATCTTGATATGCTTAACGATAATTCCGAGAAATGGGTAGCAAATATGACGGTTAGCGATTGATTGAACTACCTATTGATGCAGAGGGTAACAAGTCAGCTTTGCATTGATTATTTCAGTGAAGGGGTCACTGGATAAATGATTTCAAAAATAAGAGTCGGAAGACAAAAAGTTTAGGGCAAAATATTTTGAAACCAATTAAGAATGCGCAATGTTTTAACACGTTCATGTGTTTACCAGGTTTTGACCAGGCAAAATTGTGCCGGCCTTCAAGAAGTAACCATCGTCAGTAAATATTCTATATGAACTGCAATAATATAAAATTGTATTATTAGGCATTCAGCTTATCATTTTATTACCAAAATTCCCAGCTATGGCCTTCTAATTCATAGTATATTTATAGTACACTTGTTAATCCATAAAACTATGAAATGAGGTAATCTTTACAAGTGATGTTGTAAACAGACCAAGTACTAGATAAGCTGCGTGCTAAAGTTTATAATGGAACTGTATATTTTCCTTCATATATCCTTATAAGCAATATCAACCAGCATAACTTTTTATTATAATAAATTTATTTGAGAAAGATTTACAGACAAATAATATCTATAGATGTGTGGCATAGTGAACAGTAATAGGAAAAAATCTTCATCAGGTTTTTTTAAGGTAAATAAAATAATACTTTGTGTTTACTATATCTTAAAAAAGATTCTATCATAATTTCAGACCATATTCTCTCACTGCTGGGCATGAGTCTCATATTCGTCTGCTTCTTTCTATATTTGAACAAATATTATCTATAAGTATATTTCCGGCTATTCTCCTAATATTATAGTCCATACTTGTTTTGCTGACGCAGGGAAACCGAGTTACCGCTAACACCCTTTCTCGGGGGAAAGTGGAGCGATTATGTTGGGTTCACCAATCTACGGCATACCAACCATGACCCCGCGTGGCCCTTTTTCGGGCAATTGGAAAGGCCCCGGAAACCCGAAGTAAAAGCGCTCCAGGTTCTATCGAAAACGTTCCAGCCTATAGTCCATCCTAGCCCAATATTATAACATTTGACTGCCACAGCCTTTCGATAATATTAGCAGCCCAAAGTATACAACAAACCCCTACAAAGCCCTAATGGTAAGTGAAGAGCAATTAATATTGAGTATATTTTAAACGGTAATATCTCGCCGGTCGTCACAATAATACTGACCTAATTGAAACCAGATACACAGACTGTACTTGAACATAGAATTGTGTAGGTCAGTATAACGACTTTTAACACCATCTTGTATATTGCCAGGGATTTGAGCAAATACTTGGATCTTAACACCAGTACAGTGAGTGCTTATTTCATGGTTGTTAGACACTCCGTATTACTTTCTGCGTCCTATACTACTTTGATCCAAATACATATTTTTACATAACTTTATCACACAAAATTTTGAGGTGAGAATTATTTCTAGATCAGACAATCTTTATTCGTAGTAAGAATTCATCATACTAAAAACCTATCACTAAATTCTTACCAGGTTTGTTTTCACAGTAATTAAATTTAACACGAAACTCGCAATAAAATATTTGACCAATTACAAACCCATAGATAGTTTTATAAACATTCACTTAAACATACCACAAAAGAACATCACAGAATCACTAAATCCTTGACACAAAAACATGAAGCCACTGTTTATATTTGCTCACAAAATCACACACAAATATACAATTACTCACAATTATAGAGCATCCCGGTATAACACAGGGCAGCTTCATTTCAAACACCCGTATAAAATATAAATAATATTATCGTGAAATCTACAGAGGATGGTTTCTTGATTAAAATTACGCCTCACTACATACACGTCTAGATAGCGCGCGATATTTTTATTTGGAGATAAGTAACGTGGTGTGTGGTACAAAATGGGAGCGGTAGAGGATTCGGTGATCGCTTGTGGAATTATGTCTGCTTGACACAGATTTTTCTGGTTGATATTAAATGTCTGAAACAGTATATTACACTCACTCTTTACTACAAAGTTTTAGCATACCTGAAAATATATATTTCATTTGAAAAAATAATTCGTATTATAATATCTTCGATTAGAAGTTTTACTTTGAAAGACAAAGACATATCTGCTTTTTCCTCCGAAAGTGGTATGTACATTTCCGCCTGAATAGATGAATAAAGAAATATATATAATATATTTATTATACACAACTTACACAAAATAAGATAACAATGTCATACTTACTTTAGCTCAGCATTATAATTTTCACAAAATAATAAAGTCTATCTGGAAAATTAATCGACGCCTAAAAAAAAAATATTACAATAAATTTTAATTTATACTTTATGTTCAATTTTCAGGCTCAAAATACGTATCACTATTCTATACATATTTTGTCTGTATTACACTCACGAAAATCTGTTTCAACCGAGGAGATAAGTGTCGTGTGGCCTCTGCGTAAATCGATCGTTTCCATAAACAGCGTCGTGAAACCCGATTTTGAAGCACATTTTCTCATAAATCGCTTCAGCTTGTAAATTACGCGGCAGTTGTCGCCTACTACAACGTAAGCGTAGTGTGAGCGTTAGTGGGGATGTAAAGTATACAAAAGAGATAACCAAGATCATACTAAGATTCCGAAATCCATCGCGATAAGGCGCGACGCGTCCCAGTATGGTTTTGACTATAATTTTAACCCAATTTGTTGGAGGCGTGATAAGAAAACAGCTGTTGTTTTGTTCCTTGTTATATCGGATATTTGATTGGATGAAGATGCCTTTAGCTTTAAGTTTAGGTACCTGTATACATATCTGCATTTAAGGATGTAATTCGTACTTATAAGTTAAACAAAATAAATGGTTTTTTTGTAGTATTGAACTAAGGAAAAGAAAATTGACGGAAAGCGATAATTACCGTACAGAAAGTTCCACAAAACCTAAGAGTAGAATTCTAGCTTTTGGTAAATTTACATTGTTGACTCTTAAACATGGGGCACAGAGACGATATACAGGCATTTGGCATTCTCAGAGACTAAAATATGAAAAACTACAGAGCTATCGCTTAAATCATTTCGGGTTCATTCAGAGTCTTCTAAAAAATATTTATTATATTTCTAAAAAAACTTTATAGAATCATCTAACTTTACAATTCTATCTAAGATCACGAAGCAAATAGAATACAATTCACCCTGTTAACAAAGAAAGAATCCTGATACCAAAAAAGTGCCTTCAAAAGGAATAATAGGATCCACCGATCAACCGATAGCCATTAGGAACGCTATTCCCTTAAAGTACAGTCATCAAATTTGTTCAATCATAGCTTCAGAGTTGAGCACATCGATGCATGTTTGTCACGCCATGCTAGAGAGGGATGGATAGTGTAAACATGTAGGGAAGACAAAGACAGCAATAGGAGAACTGTTTTATCTTCTGAATAATCTTTGGCCCATAACCCTTAAGAGTTTTAGGGGATTCGTGCGAGTATGTCAATACGATTGGACTGTCGTGGCTGTAGATATGTTTGTTAGTCTGGAAAACGAGGAATATTTTACACAGATATATTGTGATATGTGAATGAAAATGGTGACGGAAAAGTTTGGTTCAAGCGTGACGATTATTCAAAGATTTTGATACCACTGGCACAAAATCGTATGTCGGCGCAGGGTCAGGTTTGTCCGTATGTTTTATTAGCCTTCAAAAATCGATGATAACATTATGGTTTTTAAGAAGAAGCACTATTGATTTTTGGATTGTCAATAAAGTTTAATAATTAAAACTAAGACTAATTTACTGCAGAAAATCACCAGAAGATTTTATATTCTTAATGGTAGGCTTTGCCTAAACAATCCTGATATATTCTCTCTTTGGTAAAATTAAACGCTCTAATGGAACTTTATTACCAATCCACAGTAGTAGTCCACGGTTTCCAATTTATTACCACCAGGCTTATTCTGGGTACGAAAACAAACTTATCACTTTCTGCTAAGACTAGCGGCCAAGCCCCGCTCCGCTCGGGTGCAAATTTACACTTTTTTTAATATATTCCATAGCCTATGTTCATCAGAGATAATGTTAGATCTAATAGTGAAATATGTTTCAAAATTGGTTTTGTAGTTTTTTTTTTATTGCTATGAATGGCGAGACGAGCATGCCGTTCGCCTGATGGTAAGCGATACGACCGCTCATGAACAGTAGCAAAACCAAACAACACCTTGAATTACAAACAAAGCAATGCTTGGCATTCCACTGCGCTCGCCACCCTGAGACATAAGATGTTAAGTCTCAATATGTCCAGTAGTTACTCTGGCTACAATGCCCTTCAACCCGAAACACAACAGTGCGTTTACACTGCTGTTTGACGGGAGAAATAGACACTAGTTTAGCGCCTATTCAATGCAAACACTCAAATATTTACTCTTTATAATATTAGTATAGATTAATAGTAAACGGGTCTCACATTGCATGATGACATACAAATACGAAGCCAAATGGAATCTACGAAAATAGTACTACATATTTTATGATATCAAGGTCAGAAGGGTCTTTTGAATCGATCGGAACACCATTACGTCTGCTTTACATTCACGTTTCAGCGTAGAGCCACGAATTTAGATGGCAGATAAAATGCTTGCTGAAAATAATTTTGTTTTAGATTGCGTCGGGAAAATGTAATTCATTATTTTCCCGGCAGATGTCATTATAGAGCTAAATTTAACAGAAACCTGTGTTTTGATTAAGAATGTACTTGTGAGACTACTGGTTGATGTTATTCGATGCTCTGTCTGGACGGCATTACGCTTACCATTAGGTGCAAGTAAGACACTTTGCTGTGTCAGAATAGAAAATGCTTTATTGTTCTTATTATATAATGAAGAAAAAAACCGATAGATTAAAAGCAAAATAAGAGATAAAGTTTAAACTGGTGCGTTAGAAATATGACAGTATTTTGAAAATTATATCCTTTTAGTATACGTGTATTCTCACCTAACAGGATAATTTTTAAGAAAAATAAATTTAATTAGTGATTTAAATGTTAAGCGACTGAATTCGTCATCAGACCTATGAGTAATAGAATAAATATTAAGAAACTGGAACCTCTTTATGACCAAACGATTAGTCAAGGTTACGGATTACAAATTAGATATTTTTATCCATTTCAGTTGCTAGTAATTTCAGTATTCTACGAGTGATATTTACATACATAGTTTTATATTTTGAATTGTTGAAAAACAGCTCATTAAAAGCACTTTTGATGGCTCCACACGATAATGCCAATTCAAATGGATGACAATATTACACCCATTATCAGATATTCTATGGAAATGAAGACATTTCTGGCAGCTTCGTGAAATAGCTGATATATTATATCTAGCTTTATGGTATATTTAATTATCAATTTTATAAAGATTTTGTCGCAACAATTATCAAGTAGCAGTATGTACGGCCTGTCGACCGTGAGTTCCCCGGTTCGAATAAAACACTGCCAGAGGTTTTCGTTTAAAATTTTTCATTACAACTAAAAAATTAAACAACCAAGGCTTAACCATTTCAGGGAGTATTGCATATACTATCATGAGTTTACTTCAATTCATGATGTTCTAAATATATGCAATAGAAGCTCGTCATTTCCTTGGGTTAAGGCTTGTACGTATGTTTAAGACATAAACACAAAATATATCTCAGGAAACAGTCCTCAAAATACTTAATATTTAAAGAAGTAAGAAGTTAATCAAACTAAATCAAAACTAAGAAACAAAATATTCCACAATTTTTTAACATTTTAAAGACAAACTCCAATAGAACGTAACAAATAAGTAGTGACATTTACACCCACCGCATAAGTGGGAGGAAAGTCCTCGAAGCAAACATTACGGGCGAAGGAAATATTGAGGCTGAAATAGAATGCTGAGGGCATGTGTGCATGGTTATATTCTTTTATAATGGCATGATAAGTGCAGTCTTTCTAGGAGCTATACAGGAATATCCTTGAGAGGAAACTGGTGGTATTTCTGGATTTACGTCACTTCCTATGATTTGTGTAGCGGCATTTTGGAATTTCTTAAAACAATGACTTTAAAATGTTTCCTTTGGAAGCGCTCGACGACCTTTGTCATTTGTCCATCACGTAGGTGGATGTTCGTCGATGCGTTTGCCGATATGTGATCTTTACTCGATATCATTTTAGCCTTATTGACCTTTAGTTCATCGAGCTAGCTTTGTTAAGTATATCTCTCTTCGTTCATAAGAATTCCATTACGGGAAATTGGCCTCGCACAAGCATTCTGTTGCGACTTGTGGGGAGTGGCCTATTTCTAGCGACTCCATTCAAATTACCATATATTTATCCGTATAGAGAAGACCCAACGCATCTCATGCTAATCTCCTAAATTGAGAAAATTATATTCCTGAACAATTTTCAAAGGAATTAAGACCTCGTCATTTTGCAACATTATCAACAGCACAATATGAAGGTTTATGGGATGTCGCAGATTCGCAAAGCCAATAAACATTTTGATGCCCGATAACATTTACGATTCGCTTTATTACTTCCTGGTGAAAATCAATAAAATTGCCATCAATGGTGAAAATAAATCTATACATAGAAGTATATTATCGCTAACCGACTGATCATGTTTTTGGGAATATAAAGATTTGGAAATGTCTATATCTATGAATGTCTATAAAGATTTGGAAAAGCTTGATATTCAAGCGGTTAGTTGTGGACTATTAACCGTTGAAACGTATTTTTTACTCTCAAATTGAGTGGGGTTCTGTTCTCTGTTACATGTATGTGTGGTGTACAAATTCAAAATCATGGACTACAGTGCATGATCAGTTAATCATCATATATAATATATGATCATAAAATAGGCTTTTTTACTAGCATGAAAAATTGCCACACTTTGTAAGAAACATTATGACACATTATACACATATTATAGTATTAAGTTCGATTTATGCATAGCCATTAAAAATTCTGTATACAAATGCCTTCAAAAGGCCAGGACGGTGAACTATGACCTACACCATATTCAAACTCCCCAATTTAAGTCCCAAGCCCAACAGTGAGAGTGTTTAAGGTTATACTTTGATCAAATATATACTAGATACAGGGCCCGGAACAAAATCACACGACAAAAGTGGCTGATGTTGCTTATACTTATACATTTTAATTTCGAACTACGAGATACAGCGAAAAGTCTTAAATTCATAATCAACTTTAGGTAACAATAAACCTTATTCGTTTAAATACGACTTATTATGTTTTTGGCCATACTAAAATCAATTTGTGTGCTCTTATTTCTCTTGCCGTTTTTTAACCCGTTAGCTAAAATCTAGTATATATTTGATCGAAGGTTATATAATATTGTTTAAACCTGTATCATGTCTTCAACAACTTCGATATTATTTACCAAAGACGACATACGACGTAGATAAATCGCCAACAGCTATAAATAGAATAGTTCCAAAATCAATAAACATAAAGTTATTAAATTCCCCGAACGATGTTTGAGGACAAACATGAGCCGTGTTTGCGAAGACTATAACATCGAATGAAACGAACGAGAAATATTGTAGGAACTATTTGTTGTGGTTTTGGTGGAAAAAATATATATTTACAGTTTTTGCTGCTGAAAATATGAGTTAGCAGTTAAGTTTTTTTTTTTATTCAAGTAAAGGAAACAAACAGTACAAAGTATTAAACATACTTTTATATTTTTTATGCATACATTAAGATGATTGTTCGATATGTGTACGGTAAGAAATTTCATATTGGTTATTTTAAAATCTTATAACCTTAGAAGAATAAATGAGTACAAATATAGATCTTATTCATAGGCAGTTTTAAGTCCATGTTAGTTGTCGAATGGTCCTTTCAAAAGAATTAGTAGTGGTGGTAGGTAAACAACATTCGTTACCAATCTCTTTTCCATTTCGAATAAACGTCACTCAGTGATCATGAGTTAATAATTCAAGAGTAATAATATATTTAAAATTGCTTGACGTCAGTTGTTTGAAATCTCCGGGGAATTATGTTCCCAAAATTATAATACACTTTATCTATTATTGTACTAGAATCTAAATTACTATTCACAATTGATCCAAGATATTACTAGACTGGCAAGCCAATTATACTAATACAAATAGACAACTTTGATAAATGTGGCCACCCCCACATCATAAAGATCGGGTCATTGGACTCAATCTAAAATAGTTTTCAGAAATGGTCATCGATCACTGAACAACAACAAAAGAGCATATACCCTTCATTCATTTCAGATCTTTTATATGAAATTGAATTGAAAAAGATGAGACATGTCAATAACAGAGATACGAAAATATAATTAATTTCACAGTGAATAGGTCGACATCTAAATGGTGTGTGCGAATTTCATTGTTATTTGGGCTAAAATACTCGGTTTAATCTTAAAACAACCAAGAATATAACAATTAATATAATTAAGAGTAGTAGCAATGAACGAACTTTGAGGTGTGCAAGTAATTTTCGTGAGGTTCTCTTAGTTTAGACACATAAAACATACATACATAAAGTCACGCCTTTTTTCTAGAAGGGACAGATGTGTTACCAGGACACCCACGTTTCGACTTTATGTTCCGTTCCATGATGTGATAGGGGGGCGAAACCCATCGCCATATCGGGCACAAATTTCTAACTCCAGGCTGATAATTAATGAATAGAAAAATCCAATATGACTGCCCGACTCGGGATTCGAACCCAAGAACTCAGATTTGTAATCGTACCGTATTATAACTAAGCCACCGAGAAAGTCGATAATAAAATTACTGTACTGTATCCATATAAGACCCACTGCATGGCTTGGTTCTACTCTACAATCAACAGAGCGATTGAGAGCGTTTAGTCCATATAGTCCACCACGCTGGTTGGTGGACTTCACATACGTAGAAATTCTTACTAATCACTATGGTATGCAAGTTACCTCACGATGTTTTTCTTCACCGTTATAGTTATTATTACAATAATTGGTTTAAAAATACAAAATATTGTACCTTAAAATCAGTTCGGTTACTCGTTTTTTAATGATTCTTAACAAAGCTAGATAGATTTTGATCAAAACATTGAGAGGAACTATAAAAATAGGTTAACAAAAGTCTGAAATATACAGATATTTCTTTCCCACAATCCTCTTTCAACTTTGTTTCCTACAACACTTGGAATTAACGCTAGAACACAAAAGCACACATCCATTAACCGGGTAGGCTTTAAAAACCATTATAATGCATCCAAACCTTTTGAATTCACACAAATTACAAGGATGCGAAAATAACAGACGATACGACTGAATGCTTTCGCGCATGCACGTGTACAATGGCCGTTAGAATGTTAGTAATGGTCGGGAATTACCTGTCGGTGATTTATTAAGCTTTGCTTGGCACAATGTACCGTTGACCCCGATAGATAGCTAATCTTTGAAAACTACCGCTGAACCGTCGCGTTGGTTGGATGAATGATTTGCGGAAATTATTTGGTTTGAATGTTTTGTTTGTTTATGTTTAGTTATCGAATAAGTTGAATAGGTTATTCGTGTCATTGGCCTCTGGACGGCGCCTGTAATTCTGAATACAGGTACCGCCTGTCAATTTTCATTTCTTTGCATCGAATCCGAAATAATTCATGTGTTTTTTTGGATATTAAAATCTGTAAGAAATTATCAAACAAAATCTCATTGGCTTTGCATGAACTTCAATTTAGTCATATCCTTTGAAATGAGTCTTTAAAAAATGCATATTATATAATTTCACTAGATAAAGACTATCTCCACTAAACTTATATTAAACAAATAACTATAACTCATAATGAGAATATTTCAAGTTTTATGTTATCCACTGCAGTCGTAAAATAGTGGAGCACTTTACCTGGATGAAGGTAAAACAAATATTTCTTCTAGTTTATTATTCAAGCGTCTTAAACCTTGTATAGCTGACATTGTGAAAAATATGATATGAATAATCTACACCAGTACAGCAAGGCCGGCAACTAATGCTGGGAGCATTGTGGATGAGCTTTTGCAAAAACAAACCCTATTGCAATTATCAAATGGTTTATTTTGCTTAAAACTCGTCCTAGCGTATACGACGTAAATTATACGTTCACAACACATACTAGACTGCACCGAGCATGTTTTCAGAATTAATCTAAGCACTCTTACCCTAGAGAATCCTGAAACTGTGCCATTATTTTAAATCATGTGGGAGAATAAGTCCATGCCGTAATTAACTATGTAGTTGCTTTGCACATGGAATTTAAGCTTCGAGGGTTTTTAGTATAATATTCGTTGTTATGAAATCAAGGTGCGTGGCTTTAACCATTCGAAGGGTAGATTCGAATTATTCTACTTTGTGCTAGAGACAGTTATCTCCAAACATTAAAGGTAAGTAATATTTTTGAACAAAATCAATAAAAAGTGAGTTATGAACATGAAGCAGTTATATGACAAGCAGATAGATAATAAACTCCTATATCTTTATTTTTTTTATGTGTGTTCTTAACTATGGTTGCTTTTTTAGTCTTGTGGCAGCATGATCCGTGAAATTCTAGATTTGATTCATTTAGGAAACTTTGCGCGAGGTTTTTAATTTGGCGCATCTTATGTGGTTTGTCCACAGTTGCCCTCAATATAGCAATAAATTATCCCATCATCACATTCTAAAATGAGAATAATTTTGCGAAAGTGCTGATGGCAATGGCACTTTTGCCTACCCCTTTGCCGACACAAGCGTGAGTTTACTTCTGTATTTACTCTAGTAAATCGCTTAAGAGGATGTAGTGAAAACCATCAGAGAGAGCTAGTAAAGCTTAAGATCCAAGGCGTTAGAATTCCGTCTGCTGCTATCAATGCTTTATCGGTCTCAATTGGCACATATATGTTAAGCTATTTGAGGATGCTTAGTTTATTACCTCCGTTCTCGTAGCGTACGCATCACGTATTGTGTTCTGTAATCATTGCTTAGTCGTCATGATCGGCTTATGTACCGTTAAAAGCAACTAGTATATACAACATAGCAACATAGCTGTTATTTCATTGTGATAGTTGACAGGTTTATTTGAGATCTTGGCGATCACCTGAGTTAATGTTTATCTCGATTTTATAATTTGCAGGTTCTTTCAGTAAACATTGTTATCTAGCTAATAATATTTATTTCAATTAAGGAAACTAATTTCCTTTGTTTATTTATGGGAGTTTTTCGATAGTTATAGCATTATACTTAACTGCCATAGTGATTTTGGGAGTAGTAGCTACACACAATTGCGTGGATTGATTTCAATATGAATGAGCTTCACTTATTAGTCAAGCGCATTGTCTGTTTTGTCTACCATTGTCACGTAGATTACCGTAGACTCTACTAGCTAATCTGCCGTTTTCCTTTCCTTATTTCTTTCCTTTCTTTTCTTTGTCTTTCTTTCCGTATTTCATTATTCATCCTCAATTCTATATAGTCTTTATATTTTTTCCAAATATGTATGGGTAGAAATGGTCCATTTTCGATCAAGTAAACCACTACCTCGATTGCCAATATTATGCTATGTTTTCAAATCTTCAAATCGCTAGTACCTGAACTAATCTAAACGATCTAAATAAAAAAGCTGACTGAAAATAGCATCGCTCTATTTTCCATCATTAAATATTTGCAAGTGTCCAAAAATAAACAGCGTATTTAAATATTTAAACTACACCTGGATGGCTTGGAATCCCTTTACACGCGGTAACAAAGGATGAACGGCATGCGACCATAAAAGCAAAGGAATGTAATAGTTGGCCGGCCTTTCCACGCGTTTGGACACTGTACTTCTACACTTAATTACTTTGAACCGGAGTTAGTGTATTTGAATTTGGAAGACAACATTGCAACATTTCACAATTCAGTTTTTAAATTTAGATTTTTTTTTTCTTGAGTCAAGCTTTATCACTGATACTGTATTGACTGCCCTCTCTTTTTTTTCATCTCATGTCCATTCCAAGGTGGTCGGTAAGAGATTGCCTCGAAATAAGCATTAAATAAGGGAAATGTGAGAAACAATTGACTATGTGTAAACCATATTGTTAACTTTAACACAAGTAAATACATAAGCATGACTTTGTTAGCTAAGATCAACGATACTATGTAAGTGAAGAGGTGGTATACGATTTTCATGTTTAATTATAATGAAATATTATTGTAAGTTTTAAAGGAATTATTCGGAAATATTTTAAGGAATAGGTTTATTATAATTTTCATTGAATTGGTCACAGAAGCAAGATAAATGCTGAGTAACAAACGCTATTTCATATTTACTGAAGATTATGAAGGCACGCCCCTATAACTCATATATAAAAATATACGGCTTTTCTTCAATATAACCTCGGCGGGAAAAACTTATTCGTATATTATCGTAAAAATTCAGCACCATGTGGGGAGAATTTCTCATTCGATATTTTTCTTTCCGTCCAAGTCAATAATAATTCTAGATTTGTAAGTTCATTACTATACTAACTGGAAAATATACAAAAAACTTGGATATGAAAAATGGTAAAAAACGTTGTCAAAATAAAGAACACAGATTTATAATAATAATACAGTGCCAAAAAATATTTTAGTACTTCATAGACGTTACAAGGGATTATCGTTATTATGAATAGGATAAAAATAGAATACCATCACAGGTGGCGTTACAGGTAAGGATTACTTTCTATCCTAATCAAACAAATGGCTATTTTAAAATAATGTTGCTACAAGCTACCTTGATATTACTAAAAATCACGTCACAATATTTTTCAAATATCTGTATCTGTATCAGCCCATATACGTCCCACTGCAGGGCACGGGCCTACTCTACAATCGACAGTACGATTGAGAGTGGTTAGGCTATATAGTCCACCACGCTGGTTTTTTTTTAAATACTGACATCTAAAAACTAAGTGTCATTGCTCCCACCCTAAAAATACAACAAATTCCAAGCCATGTTTCCTTTAATAAATACCAGTTCTTATTCACGTGTATCCCAACAGGCGGCCACAGCTCATTGTGTTCTCTCATTCACAAGCCATTGTGTGCTTCTTTTGTTGTCGGCTAATCACGTGCGCGAAGGCAAAATGAGTTTTATGTACTGAAATTCCATTTATGCTTGTCTTGAGCGTGTTTTGAAGTGCTTAGAAGAATGGTGAATTTTCGGTGTGAAGTTATCTGTAGCAGCCCATTAGGTACATACATTAATCATGACGTACAGAGCCGAGAAGTGAACACTGACTAGGGATCCATACGCTTAAAGTGAAATGGAAGGAGTTATGCTCGGAGTCTCTCTGAAGGACAAAATTCGAAACAAAGTGATCCCCCAGAGAACCATATTTATTTATACACTTTATTGCACACAAAAAAAAATACAAATAAAACGAAAATCACAAACATAAAAGTAAAACTGGCGGTCTTATCGCTCGAAGGCAATGTCTTACAGACAACCATGGGATGGGTTTTATATAAGGATAAATAGAGAGCAGTCTAAAGTGTAAAGGATAGGAGCTAAAACCATAATGACCGACATAGCTCTGAATGTTAGTATGTTGAAGAGGCAATGGGCTGGCCACATATGTCGCAGAAGAGGTAACCGCTGGAGTAAGCGGAGTAGAGTGGAGACCGCGTCTTGGTAAACGTAGCGTGGTACGTTACTCTGGCCAGAAGGCGGGACGACTTGCAAGAGAGGGCCGGCAGTAACTGGATGCTTATAACAGGGGGCTGCAACGGGGTAATTATGATGACGATTGATCACGAGTTTCCGCGATTGAGTGAGGTGTATAACTTGGTATTCCGATTTGGCCTAGTGCGGTTTGGTGGTTCCCATATAAGTATATATCGGCCATTATCTTTGACCATAGTCAACCATCCTAACTTATGCTGGACTTTGAATCAGCTGTCAAGATTTCTTCAAATCATAGGTTTTCTTAATATATTTTACTTCGAAGGCAATGTCAGCCCATTTTTATTTGAAATTCTGACTAAACATGACCGATGTGTGTATTAACAAAATTCATAAAAAAATACTTAACTCATTAGTTCGGCATGGTGGAATGAGACTTGAATCTCCTGAAACCTGTGTGTCGAGAATAGAAATAGAAAATGCACATACTTTTATTGATGTCTATAATAATTCAGTTGGACCGAAGACCTCTAAACCAAAATCCCGCAAAAATATCGGTTTCAAAATAAGACCGTATTTAACATTTCTCTCAATTCCAGGTGCTTAAGTGCTATCGATAATTCCAGTAATATCGAAACCTTCAATCCGAAGTCAATATCAACAGAAATATGAGGTAATCCACGTTCTACGGCGGGCAAAAAATCGCTCAGCATTTTTAGCTAACGGACAGGTGGTGTCCAACCGAAGGCTCTATAAATCAACTGTGGATGTGACTCGCCTTATTGAGTTTCTGCGATTGTTTTGGGGTAACAGGTAGACCTTTTTTGGTTTGTCTATTATTTATTGACTTAAATTTCATTATATAATTCATCTATTTTCTATTGGGGTGTGGTCAAATTTGGAACTACTAATACAATTTAAAAAATACATATATTTAACACATTATTTGAGATATGTTTCCATAATACAACAATTAGTATTCTAATAGTATTAACATGCCCAATATAATAAAATGTGAAGAGAGAAAAACTTACTGATATTTTGACAACAACGCGCTTGAACGCCAAAAGACCGTTGACGATTTATACTATAGCAAGCGTTTTTTATCATCCATATCCAATCTTTGTTGAGAATGAGACTACCTACAGTCAAGAGTTTGAATCGATTTAGTATATGCTGTATAAGGTCGACCTATTACGAGTTGGTGACTTCAACACCACTGAAATTCTTGCAATGATCTCTATGTTTCATTCTTGTTAGTTTTAACAATGTTTGTATTATAATATTGTGTATGTATAAAAAAGGTATTGCATATAGTGGGGTACTGCAATTCTTACCAGATCGTCTATCTACTTAATGGGAAAATTTTATTGCCATATTTTACGTATGGCTGCAAAACTGCAGCGCTGATTTACAAATAGGAGCTCTAAAAGCCCTCAGCCCTAAGTTGTAAATATAATTCAAAATTATATTTTATTTTAGAATCAAATGCCTCATCAACTCCATCTTGGTTCTGTGATTCATTTAAACACATTTCAGACAAACGTACTCCTCCGATCCAGTTTTTTACTTTCCTTACGAATATACGCGACTTGCTAATGAACAAAATGCAAATTCAAATTACTACTAAATTTGAATTGCAAATACAGTTTCAACGGTAGAATTCTATTCTGTAGGATTATATTATGGATTTACTAAACAAAAAAATAATTAAAGATCTCGTAAATTATTGGTTTCCTCTGCGGGTAGCCTCTAAACCGCAACATAAAATATATTAAATCTCATGGAGACAACCTTTATACCAAAGTAAATAAAATCAGCAATTGGTATTCTCGAGCAAAGAAAAACGTTTAACTCTTATTTAACCTGTATTATTTGGCTGTAAGGATCGTCTCATTATATTTGTTGAAATAATTATTTTTCAATCAATTTTCATTTCTACACATAGGCCTCTCCAAAGGTACGCTACAGAGCCCTGTCTGCTGCTTTATGCATCCAGTCGCTGCCGGCCCTCTTGACGTAATATGGTTTTCATTTAAATTTAAATTAATTAATTATGTATGTAATTTTATTACAACATCAAAATACACTAAAAACCCACACGTGATAGGAGTGGCGAGATTCATGATAATACTGTTTGGAATACGAAACGTTTACTGAAATTATATTAAATCACAAGCGAAGCCACCGCGGGGTTATGACGCGCTTACTAAAATTGAGTTATTTCGGCGAAGGATGTTCTGAAGTGGGTTTAAAAAATCGATCAGAATTACTGTTTTAGTCTACTATGTTAATAATTATAACAGCTTAAATCACGCATGACCTTGGAGATATATTGAAGACAAGACAAAAATAATCTATAAATGTTTTAATTTTGTGGTATACTTACCCTGTTGTATATTCGAAATCGAAGGTCCAAAACTAGCCGAATTAAAATAGGATCAACTGGAATCTATTATAAATTAACCGAAATTATGAAGAAAAAAAAAAGGAAAATAATCAGCTCTCAAGAAATCTGGTCTGATCACACTTCTAGGTACCTTTGAATCTTTGAAAATGGTTGGACAGTGGAAGGAGTACGAAAGAGTTCATTGATACGCTGACCATGGAGTACCTGCAGTACTAACATACATTTGATGTCAATCAAATTATTACTTATATTACAAAAAAATATATGCTAAGGAACGATTTAATTGACATTAAACGTCTCTGAGTGCGCCCGATGTTCTTCTAAAGTATGCATTTGCAATCACTAAAGATGAGTGACTAAATATTAGTGTACTGAGAATAGTCAGATCTGTTTCAATAAAGAAAACTTAACACCGCAACAGACCATTTCAATACATCAACTTTGTTTCGTATACCAAGGTATTTTAAATTGTGCGAGCGATAATGAATTCAAACGTACTACAGAGATGCGCAGCGTCATCAGACTGTTTACTCAACAAAAGGTTCAACAGCTGCAGCAGGGAGCAAGTTTTAAATTGTTTACGTCTCCGCCATTTCGTCCGTGAGTTATTGTTTTGTTTGTATTGCTTGGGTAAGGGAACTTCTGGAGTAATTTGCAGCTCTTTGTTGAAAGTGGTTGTTGGAAAATATTGTATTATGGGCTGGACTTAAGTAGATGTAATCAAGGGGCTATAAATTCTATCTTTTTTGTATTTTGCAATGAATGGCGAGAAGAGCCTGCAATTAACCTAATGGTAAGCGATACGACCACTCATGAAAGTATAAAAACCAAACAACACCTTGAATTACAAAGCAATGCTTGGCATTCCACTGTGCTCGCCATCCCAAGACAAAAGATGTTAAGTCTCAATATGTCCAGTAGTTACTCTGACTACAATGTCCTTCGAAAGGTCACATACCAGTGCATTTACACAGTTGATTGGCGAGAGAAATAGACATTGCGATAGTACCTACCCAGGTATAATATATGAGAGACCTACCACAAGTAATATGTATAAATAACATCAACTTAAAAGGCGAACAGTTTTGCCAATTTATTTCCTCAAATAGGTTTTTTTCACTCATCACTCAAACTCACTGTGACTCTCTCTTGCAAAAGCCAGAATCGACAACCTTAAAATTAAATAATTTTATTTCAAATATCGCAATCTTCATCATTTTCAATTATTTGTCATTAACTCGCTTTCACGTAGGATCGGCGTAAAATATTTATCTTTTTCTTTCAGTAAAGATTGAACGGACTGAATCTAATTGAAGTCTTTTCAATTATTCAAAAGTCAATTGGCTTACTCTTCAAAATCATCTTTATTTTATCATTAAATAGTATAAACTGAAAGGAATTAGGTCATAGGATTGTGTGGAAACTTACAACAGATATCTTTGGAACTAACTTCTTTAACTCGGTATTTACTGAATTTGTTACGTATACTAAAACTTGGAAGTGTTTTTGTCTTAAATGTCAATGTCGAAGTATACTCGTTGTTTTTGTATTAGGTTAGTTATTTTAATGATTGCTAAAGGCTAGACTGTTTATTTTATTGTGCGATGCCGTTCTGATAAAATATCGATAGTAATACAAAGTTACTGACCTGTTGTTGTCGAAACAATTAAATGGAGCGACAAAATGAACCAGAACAATAGGAACGAGGGGGCTACCAAACTATTCCACAACTTAATGGCGAGACAGAAATATGCATTTGCTTATCTGTTCGATCTCGTGGAGGTAAATGACACCAGAAATCTGTGATTCCGTAAGCTGAAACGCATATGAAATGGAATAGGTGAGGGGATTAGGTTAAACATGTTTTCAACTGCAGGTCACGAATATTTCTACCCTGATTAAATTCAAACTTTCAAATTTATGCACATGAGTAAACTATGCTCTTGAATGATAGGGATACTTACAGCCTATTGAATGCAAACTTACGAATATATGCAACAGTAACCGACGCACTTAACAGTTAATGTATTACGTATTATATTATCTATTTGTATACACTTGAAGATTCTAAAAGGACGCAACAGATATTCAACTGTTCTGTGGCAAAAAAGTATTTAAGACAAAGATCATCAAATCTATTAAACTATAAATTGCAAAAGTATTTTAGAGACCTACCAGTGAAAGTAGAAAAGAAATGTAAGTCCCGTATTTTCAAAACATATTTCATGCAAACAAATAATTAAATCCTTCCTCTTTATAATATTAGTTGAGATTTGCATGAGAAATTCGGTAACACGTTCAAGTAGCCACATTGCATGCTCCGGACGATCTGCCTGCACTTTCGGAAAGCTAAGATTCCAGCGTAATCGCTAACTTTGCCACTAGTGTACGGCTGTTACTTAGCAACTTCGGAAAATGCGAATTTGTGGTAGGGGATTATTTGGAAAATAGATCGAACGTGTGCAAAAGACAATTTAATTTATTTGCCTAACAAAGCGAAGTTCAGCTGATGCCCAATGCAGGGCAATATAAATGAGATATTCACACGATTGCTGACTCTCACTGAGCGACAAAATTAAAAAAGAAAAAAATAAATGTAAACAAAATATTGTAATACATTCAGTGCTGTTTAGTACCAAGTTCCCAATCAGTATAAGCTGAAGTATTTCCTATAACATTACAGCACATTCCGAATTGTTTGGCCCCTTTGTTACTAATTAAAAGTAATAAATTAAACGTGGTAAAGTCACGCTGATGTCAGTTAATACTCAGCACGAATGGGCAGGCTCGTCAGGGGCAGTACCACTATCTAACAGGAGATTGACTTTAAGCGACAGCTTCCGTCTTTTCACCCTTTTTCCTTCCCGTCCCCCTTGCGAGATGATGGGCCGGCATCCATACGTGATTTATGTTCATGGGCGGCAGTGATCACTTACCATAAGGTGACCTGCTTGCTCGTATGTCGGACCTAAGAAATAATAAAAAACATTTTTTTTTAAATTTTGATTCTGCTAAAATCGAATGCTCGTGTGTACTCTCTGAAACCCAAAACACGATTTTAAAATTTATCTTCACGGAAAGTAATCCGCGGCTTTTTGTTTTACACCCATGTCGTAACCTACTAAGCTATAGTAGTTCTCAAACGCGTATAACGTTATAGGAAGTGAGTCAATCTTTCACGTACAAATCAAAGCCAGTGCCAATTTCCGTACGAGAATCGAAATGTATTTGTAAGGTATTCCGAACGCAGAATCTGACAGATTGCCACATTCATATTTTCTATGGAATCGTATTATTAGGCAAAAATAAATAATAAATATCTACATTAAATAGTTACATACATATTTCTGACCCTACATTAAAATCAACTAAGTGTTGTATCGTAGGTATTAGAAACAACGAGAGACTTTTCGGTCTCATAAATACCCAGACCCGACACAAATATTTGTGGGCGCACTAACGTACATATTTTGTCTTGTTAACCCGATCGAACCCACGGCCTTTTATTTCACAGGCAGCTCCTAACCAAATGCGCCACAGAGGCATTAACTGCCAGTCTGCTCAGTTACTTCTGAATTATCTATTTAATATGTACCTACATAATATCACGTATTAGTGTAATTAATTTGACCATGACTTTTATATTACCGAGAATGATGCGAGCATGACGCTCGCCTGGTGGTATGCGTCACGCCTGCCCATAAAAAAAGAGCAATTTTACTCAGAACTTATTTAATTAAAAATTGCAGTGACATACATTGCGTTCTTCATCAAGACACGGCGTTTAATGTCTTAATAACCCGTCATCACTACAACTTCCTTCAAGGCGTCAATAACAAATAACATCTCAACAATTTAAAAATAATCTTAAATGTGGGATGAAAAAATTGAGAATTTAAAATACTCGCAAAAAAAGAAACAATATAAAAACATGGTTTGATTAAGCCATAAGGTGCGTTGGGGTAACACCGTACTTTGTATGGTGTAAGAAAGAACTTATATAAAATATAGGAGTTAACGTTCTTACCCCTTCCATCCTTGTATTACAGTGTTACCTCAGCCAACATTTTTACGCCACTACTCAATCCACATTTAAATAAAATCAATTTTACTTTGATGTCTTTAGTAGGCTGTTTAAAAATACACTGCCGCGTCATCAAGGCTGTAGAACATCCTTGAACCTCGTAGTACGGCATTTGAGCTCTATATTGGGAGTAAGACATATGGCCAAGGCAAATGTGTACGTAATTGCTATAAGAAATGAGTTGATATTTAAATATGGACGCGTGTTTTAATATAGTAGTATTCTGTAGGAACAGTTCAGGTATTTAGATGCCAATAAATGAGCAAGTTGAATAGCCAGTGAGTCATAGCGCGGAGAACCGGTGAGCCGCCTAAAGATTCTGTAGTGGAGGCCACGTACAGGCAAGCGAAGTGTAGTACGCCCACAAGTTGGACGAACGAACTTGTTAAAGTCGATACGGAGTTCCTAGGAACGGCCTACGTTAAGCAGTGGACTTCCTCTCAGTGGAGAAAAAAGAGATCTATCTATCTATCTAGATCCATCGTCGAAGTATTGTAGATGTAATCAGCGGTAGTCACTTCTATTGGGTGAGCTGTTTTCCCGACTGGAGCTCAAAATAATATAATTTGTATGTCCATCCTATTCTGCCCTCGCTTGCTAGTGACGCAGGTACGCCGTTTCTACCATTTACAAAGATACATTTTTTATGAACTCCACGACACTGAATAAAGGGGGGACAAACGATTGACACAAACGTTTTTTTAAATTATAGATTACTGAGAATATTTCGCATTATCATTTTTTAATAAAATATGCAGAGCTCATTATTGCTTTGCTTGTTGAAAAGAAAAGCATATTTCAATGAAAAAAGGTATTATTTAAAAATACAGAAACAAGTTATAAATTGTTTAGATGATTTTTTTTTCGTTCTTAAAGCTTGTAACAGGTAGCTTTGATCAGGTAGTATGTTTTAGTTTGTAGTTTCTATGGTTTTCAGTTTTTTTTTTTTGCGTAGGAACCGGCAAACGAGCAAGCAAGTCACTTGATAGAAACTTGATCTTGATTCCCCCATGAATATCCACAACGCTTGGATCATAGATGTTTTGCCGGACCATTAAATCGGAAGGGGGGAGGGAAGGAAAAAGGATAGGTAGAAGGAAAGGGCATCCGGCCGGATCTAACTCAATGAATGAAACGCAACAGCTAAGTTTCAGCTTTACGTCGATTTTCTGTGAGACAGTAGTACCGCCCCAGACGAGTCTGAACATTTATGCTGAGTCATGACTGAAGACAGCGTGGCTCTATATTATATTTGACATCCGTGGCGCAGTTGGTTAGACGCCGGCTGTGAAACGAAAGGCCGCGGGTTCGATCCCCGCACCGAAATCAATATTTGTGTGAACCACAGGTATTTACTTCGAGGCTGGTTGTTTGTGGAACCAAAAAGTCTCTCGTAGTTCCTGATACCCACGACACAAAACTCGATCTTAGTGTAGAGTCAGGACTATGTATGTAACTGTTGGGTGTATATATTTATTTAAATGCCAGGTGGCCGTAATAAATTGACACGTTACAAGGTTTGAAGTATGAGAAAAATAAAATAAATAAATAAATAAAATAGTATACAGTAATAAAAGAAAATAAAGGTACATATTAAGCTAAATTATAGGAATTTGGTGCTACAAAGGGACTTTATTAAAGAAACATAATATAAATAATATGCTGATGAAAAAACGGCAAAAAAAAACCCTAAATAGATACAGTTAATACAATTTGTTATAAGACAAGTTGAGGCATACCTGAAATTGCTTATTTATTTAACACTTTATTGTACACAAGATACATAAAATTACACAGCATAACAGAAAAAAATGCATAAGTGGCGGCCTCATTGATTAAAACAATTTCTTTATGATAATTATTTGGTTAATGCTGAGTAAAGAAATAATACAGGATTTTTTGAACTTCTATTACTAAAAGTTGTAAAAATAGCTAGCGCGCACTAGGCTAGCGTGGTGGACTATACGATCCAACACCACTCAATCGTACTCTCGATTGTAGAGGAGAAGCGTGTCCTGCATTGGAACGTATATACATATCTTAAACAGAAACAAATATTACAAATAGACTAGAACCACTTAAAAGACAAGGCTAAAACGTTCATAATATTTCTCCTAATTCTTCTCCTCTAATCTCCAAAAAATATGAGAAAATGGTTCAAAATTTCTATTCCTTCCTTAAATTGAGGAACCTCAATTTACGCTTAGTTTAATTTAAGCTTAGACGCAAGGAGTAGTAAAACGTTGAACTCAAGTCCCTTCTGAATTAAAAATCATCCCTACATTATGAAAGGGTAATTTTCTCGGGGGTTTTTTGGGTTTTTAATATTTTTTATTAAATTTTGACGGTAAGGTTTGGATGAGTTACGATCTTAGCAGAATTATTTAATTAACAAAGGAAAAATGAAATCACAAATGCTTAAATTATTTTTAATTATCTTTTAGCAGTAATTACGTGCAGTCACTTACGTATATTAAAATACGCATTTAAAAATATATATCTGTAGTGTCTATTATTGTCTATGATGTATAGTTTGAATATTTTTGTCATGTGGGTATGTTAGAGTCCTGATTAACAACCGCTGCCTTTAAACAATCCCAAACCAAAATTTGCCGTTTGAGATTGACAGCTCAATCTTTTTTCTGATACTATATTGCCAATAATCAATCTCAGTAGTGAAAAAACTATGGCAACATGGTAAATGACAAATCGAAAAGTAGAAAACAATCCAAATTGACTACAATCTAATTTTTTCGATTGTTTATTGGCATCGGCCGTATATGGTTGAACTTGATACAATTTCTAATACTGAAAATTGGACCCGACTTCGTGAATCATAAGACGACACCATATAAAGGTATGGTACCGATCATGTTAAATTCAAAAAGATGATGTATTTATAAATACAATACAAAATAAATAAAAGATAGTAAAGCTTTAATATTTATTTCACATCCATTCAAGAATACAGAGATAATTTTTGACAATATTCTAATGTATATTATCTATTCTGAGCCTTTTTTGTCGAGAAATATTTCTTTAGGGCATAAATTCTGAGTTATTGCCAAATATGCGAAAATACCTTTTTACCAGAAAAGTTAGCGAGTCGAAAATGGACCGTGAATTATGCTGATAGGAAGGTCTTGTATATTTTATAGATAAAGAAAACTATTCTTCGAATATAAATAATAAATATTACTTCGTTTGTTTGTTTTAACGTAAATGTTTCGTTTTGAATTTATATGCACATCCCAATAGAATTAGTCCAGTGTAACTGCAGCAGCTACGAAATTAAATCAGCTTCTTATAAAACAATACCCAGCGGGCACAACAGGAAAAGATAAAAAAATATATAAATAAAATAATAAATTAATACACCGCGCAGTCACATACACAATCCTGACTCCACAATAAGATCGAGTCCTGTATCGTGGGTGTCAGAAACTACTAGAGACTTTTCGGTCTCAAAAACACCCGATATATATGAGGCCCACAAATATTTGACTCAGTGCAGGGATCGATCCCGCAGCCTCTCATTTCACAGCCGGTGTATAACCAACTGCGCAAACAACGATGTCAACAGCAGATAACTAACAAGTACAAGCCTCAGTCTGCATACGGTTACAGAGCTGAGATCTCGGGTTCGAATCCTGGGTTGGGCAAATTTTCTATTCATTATCAGCCCAGAGTCAGAAATTTGTGCCCGATATGGCGATAGGCTCGCCACCTATCACATCTTGGGACAGAACCTGAAGCTAAAATATGGATGTCCTGGCACCTCTGACTACCCCTTCTGGGAAAAAGGCGTGAGTTTATATATGTATTTACAAGTCCCCATCTATAATATTTGGTTTGCAACACGAGGTGTAGGTGCCACCGCTCCTGTAACCTTAACCCACATCGCATCGATCGCGCGACGCATCGAACCAATTCTGGAATGTGTATAATTTACTTCAATTTGGGATATTGGCTTTAATATGTCGTCGTAAATTGATGTAGTTTTATTGTATGGTACCTTAGGGATATTTTTTCGTAAGTAACATAGCATGTTTGTCTTCAAAAGAAGTTATAAATGGACGTCCATGCGAACTAGATAACAAAATGTATGGTATGGTTTATTAAAATAGATTAAATCGTTGATATTTTTTTTTAGAATTTTCGCTTGGATCCTTAAAAAGGTATTGTGTTACAAAGAAATAAAACGTATTAACAAAAAAAAATATTTTTTCATTTTAATACAAGTAAATAATAAATTATACTTCAAACACTTCCCTTTAACGTAGAGAAAAATCGTATCCACACTAGAAGACAGTACTAGCAATTTTTTTATGTACTCAAACGTCCCGACCCTCAATTTTGACATTTAGAGGGTTGTCAATGTCAATATGACAGCTGAATGTAAATAAAAATAGGGTATATTAAAATATATATATATATATATATATATTGTCAGGTGGACGTGCCAGTAGTTATCAAAGACAGTGCAAAAACACAAAAGTCAACGACAAACAACCTCTCTTTCCCAAAGGTCCCATAATAGACAGCATCATTAATTTTTTACGTAGAAAGCGGTTAATAATAGAGCCGTAATGTCCCCTCTGGCAGGTCTCTACCATTTGTTTGTCATGTAAAATGTGCTCGGGTTGGAAGGTAGAGTATAAATGTAGAGCCACAATTTAAAACCGTTACTTGACTACATGCAATGCTCTATGCATTATATCTAAATTCTAATCTATACTGAGTTGTTATGGTTGGTAATCAAATGTCAGTGGTCTTTATACGGATGGATAAATAAATAAATAAATAAATAACACCCAACAGTCACATACATAGTCCTGACCCCACACTAAGATCGAGTCTTGTGTCGTGGGTATCAGGAACTACGAGAGACTTTTCGGTCTCACAAACACCCAGACCCGGAAGAAATATTTGTGGGCCGCACAAACATTTCTCTCGGTGCGGGGATCGAACCCGCGACCTCTCGTTTCACAGGCGGCGTCTAACCAACTGCGTCACGGAGGCTGTCAAATTACAAATTATATTATTCGTCAGACAAATAGGACATACCAAATTCAAGTCTTGTGTTTAAGGATTTTCAACTGTGTTTGTATGACTTTAAAGTTCTTTAATGCTTTGTGAATCAACCAGTAAGGTGACTGTAATAATAATAAATACACCTTGTCGTCCCTTATATAGTCATTAGGTATACACATAGTGCTAAGATACGAGTCACGTGTCGTGGGTATGCGAAATTACTAGAGACTTCGGTCGCACAAACATGCAGACTCGAAACAAATACTTGTGGAACGCATGAATAATGTCTCGATGCGAGAATCGAACTTACGGTCTCTCGTTTCATATCTAGCGTCTAACCAACTACGCCATTGAGGCTGTCCGATCACGATTATGCATATATCTTCAATAGATTTGAGCTATTTATTATGTGGGATATAAGTTAATCGTTTTTAATCATTATGGAATAAAAGTGGCCATACTTTCTAACTTTAAATTGGAACGATCATTAAGATAGCATAAGCCCACCAGCATAAAATCAGAAAATAAACGTAGTAATACCCTCGTAGCAACTTTAATAGCTTCCTTAAGTAAAACTACTGAAGTTTAAATCATTAGTGCTACGGCCGTAGCGGCGTAGCACGCGTAGACGGTTGTAGCGTAGCAATTATGTGTAGAATTAACTAGTGCTTTGGAACTAAATTACTTAAAATATATTATAATTACTGATTGGCAATATTGGGTAGTAAGAGGTTCCAACTGACATGCTCCAGGGTCCAAGCCAACATCACCTGCACGTGGCACTTCCTGCTGGCCAACGGACCAGGCTCTGGCGACCGACAGATGGCGGGATGGCTATCCAAAAATAAATGGCGTAGCCAAATGACAGGCTGATGACGGGCAGCAACGTCATCAGCGCGAGACGCTATGTCCTGCGGAGATAATGATAATGATTGGAACGTACTTATAAATTATATTATAGGTAGAATAAAAGGGTTTAACAATATGTGATGTTATACAAATAAGTTAGCGGCTAATATGGTTTAAGGTTACACAAAATTTCCAAAGTACTGGAAACAATATTTATTGGGCAAATAAACTTCTAGCTTCGTGTAATTTTGATTGAGCAATACGAAATAACTTTCAGAAAGTTCAATTAGTTCCTGCAGTTTTCTGTATTAGCCAACTCGATAAAAAACCGGGTTATTAATTTCCTTTCCACGGAAGCAAAAAACTACTTTTCATTAAAAATATTGGGAATACTCATACATACATAAATTCACGCCTCTTTCCCAGAAGGGGTAGTCACAGGTGCTGGTAGCAATGGTTCCGTCCCACGATGTGATAGGGGCCGAGCCAATCGCCATATCGGGTACAAATTGTTCATTTCATAAATATTAATTCTTATTATTCTTATATGCCTACCGTTAAGTGATATACATGAATTGAAATGTACTACATGTATTGAATGAAATACAGTGGTTAAGTAAATACGTCTGGTGTACAAATATTTAATGTCATTTCTATTCTCATACCAGTACTGGGTACACCTGCTCATATTAATCCACATTCACAATCTATCGGGTTCTACATTCAAAAGCCAGGGTTTTCTATGTAATATTTCATATAGAAATTCTTTCACGTTTTATGACTGATGCAAAATATTTTGTATCGGAAATGGTCTGTATTAATAAAATTAATGGAAGTTTGGGGAAAACTTCTCGATTTAAAACCAAGTACAAGTATTCAATCCGCTTTAATCAAGTTGCTTAAAGCGATTTGAATTGTGAATGGCGATCTTTGCTGTTCGACAAGTGGGATAATAGACGACCAATAACCCATTCCATTACCTTCTTGAGCCTCTTCCGTTTGCCATTTTTTGACGCCAAGCATTGCTTTGTAGGCCACGGCTTAGTTTGGTTTTGTTTATTTTTTATTTATTTTTATACTGGCACGGCATAATGACTGCAATGTCCATGAGCGGTCATATCGCTTACCGTCAGGCGAATGGCATGCTCGTCTCGCCAAAGCAATAAATAAAATCATGATAAAAATATTCCTTATAGTAAATTGTTATGTACCCCTAATAAATGATAAACTTAATTAATTACTTTCTCCATTATGTTATATTCTTTCTACATTATGTTATATTCAATTTGATCACTTTTAAAATTACTTTATTATTTATTACTTAATTTAAATTTAAATTCATCGCTTAATTTCAAATTTAGTCTTAATTATTTTTAATATATTTTGTCATTGTATAATTATTTAAATTTGCATGCTGTAGTCTCCTATAATTGAAGATCATGTCGAAATGTAAACCACAACAATGCTATACCATTGTCTTCATTATATGTCGTGTATCCTTCGTTGGAGGTCCTCAATTTAAAAAATAAAATAAATAAATAAATAGTGCAGACTAATACAGCATAGAACAGAATGTAGTAGCCAGCTGACACAAATATCTGGTCATAAACAAAAGGAATCCTAATCCGAAACATGACGCAATTTCATGGATCACAATAAATTATAATCTACAACTACTAAGCTATGTCGTAATCCGAATTTAATATACAGGGTGGGTGATATTTACACACGGTATTTAATTTAACTCACAAGTTTCTGACCATAGATTAGTATTACATACAGAGATTTCTGACCACCCCAGGTAAAATTGCACATAATTCTAAAAAATCCAAGATGTTTTTATTTACGTGATTTTAGTTTTCAGGATTATTGGCCATCCTGTATAAATATGAGTATTATTACGACTTTGCTGAACTTCAGTTCGGTAAGTTTTCGATTACCCTAGTCGTAAAAATAGTCATATCTATACGGGTTGAAAAAAAGCCTTGAAAACTAAAATCGCGATTTTTTTATAAAATTACCCGTTTTTCAAACTTATTACTATGTTATTCGGGGTGGTTGTGGTTTAAATTAAATATCACATATCACCTTGTATATTCATATCTAGTTGATCTTATCCAATATTTCACACTCACAAAACTAGTCGATATACCGTAAATATTCTTATAAAAATCAGTCCATATAGTTAAAGTTTTTTTTTTACAATGTTACCTGGGGTTATTAGGAACATGTAGTCAATGAAATTAATACCACATCAAAATATAAATCATATCTACAAAACAAGTTCAATATCCCGCACACATTCTTATAAAAATCAGTCCACGTAGTTAAAATCAATCCTTTTCTAATAGACGTTACAGTAGTTATTTGTCAGTCGTCACACGTATTATTCCTCGTTCATTGAAAGCAAGCGAAGTCCTCCACTTCAAATAAACTCTTGATGTTTACTTGGACTTCAATTAGTAGTGGTCTTTACTCGTACTCTGTGTGGGTTAGGTTCTACACTTTATTTAACCAAGGCGATAATAGCACTTCCACTTAACTGGTTATACGACGTGCAAAAATAGTGCAGAAAACTGAACTTGTCGGAAAATTTAATGTTAATGCATACACATACACTCATGCCTTTTTGAAAGAAACGGAAGGCAGAAGTGATACCAGAACACCCACGTTTAGCCTTGTTCCATCCCACGATGTGATAGGGCACTCCCTACTTGTGACTTTGTGCCTGATAGTACAAAAGTCACAAAGGCAGGTAAGGTAAGGTAGGCACCTAGTCCTAACTCCTGACTGGTAATGAATAAAAGAATCCAATATCATTTTTCCTGATACGGCTATCGAACCCGAAACCTCAGCGTTGTAATCATACCGCTGTGCAACTGCGTCACCGAGATAGTCGTTTTATTAAATGATAATAAAACTCAGGAAACATACAGCTAAAGTACCGTACCGTCTAAGCCGTTCGGAGTGGGTGTATAAAATTTTGCATAAAAGCCTCTCATAATATAAGTCAACGTGAAGTTAGGATTTTGGGTACAAAAGCTGTTCTTTTTGAGGTAAATACACTGAATATGGAATTATAATTTCAGCTTATAAGACTTTGGAAAATCCTACTGAACACTATTACATTTCACAATACTAAAATAGGAATACAATAAAATCTTTTCATACAGTTTAAATCATGCTACTCAGATTTAATTAACAAAATTTTCCAATCGCCCGCGAAGTAAGAGCTTAATTACTATCCAGACTTACACCAATATAGGCTATTCTGAAATGTCATCATTTCGAATTGTAAGTACGTACAGTACAAATAAGGCTGCGAACACAACAGGTGCCGGTACTCGTGAATGGCATTCGGCGGCGAACGTCGAGCCAGCCGCACGGTTGGCGAGCTCTCACCGCGTTCGGAATTTAAAAATAACTTTTTCAAATTCGTTTTATTAGTGGCCAGTGTTTTTATGATTTTTTTTGTGACGTCAGTGGACTAGTAAATATTGGACTGAATCGTGTTTTGTGTTTGGTTAAAATGAGGTGTTGTTGACGGTGAGTTATTTATTTATTTATTAATGCGCAATTATCTTTGGAGTAGTATACGAAATATATATAAAAAAAGGAAGGGAGAAACACATATATTTTCCATTAATTTTCGTCAACAAAGCTTTAGGTATTAAGTTTAATTTGTATTCATGATTGATGATTAAGTATTTATATATTTAATATAAAAACTATAAATTAATTGTAAAATACACATCTATTTGTGTAAAAAAAAACTAACTAAAATTCACAAAAGCCGTATTAAAAACTAAAATCTTAAAAAACTCAAACGTAAATGATTTTTCTGTAAACTACCGTTGTAAAACTGTCACAAACAAACTTATTCAGCTTAATTTTTCACGTGCTCAAAACAGATTCTTTTGCTCGCAACATTTTCAAAAGAATAACGCAAGACAAAAGCTGTAAAGCGGCATTAATTTAATTAATTTTGTTTAACAATTCCATTGAAGTAACTTGGCGGCTTGAGCGCTTAACGAACAGTGAAAGATTAGGATCGCTTTGTTTTTTAAATGTTGAAGATTCTTGACTTTTGAACTGGAAAACTTGCCAGTATTTTTGGGCGTGAGTAAAAAAACACTATGAAGCTTTTCCATACATAATATAATTAATTATAAACGTAAAAAATTAAATATAATTAGTAATAATTAATAATGCGTATGTTTAAGGTAGAAAAATATTATAACATTTAATTGTACATATTTTATCATGCATTAGTTTATATATATTTTATTATGGATCAATTTATAATATTGCAATGTATTTATATATTTTTGTTACTATATTATACCAATGACTATCCTTTCTCTTATCTCCATCCAAAGGTTTTGCAATAAGGCCGCCTATTGTACTTACTTTAAATATAGCTACAATTGTTTTTTTTTTATATATATATAAATGTGTGAAAAATAAAGACATAAAATAAATAAATAAATTGTGAAGATTGTATTAAAATACGACTTTTACGACAGTGCTTAATATTATTTTTTTCTTTTTAAATTTTATTTTATGAGAAGGTTGACGAATGAATATCTACACGTTCGAGAAATTCATTTGCTTCAATTATTTTTGATGGGTTGTTACGACGAAAGACAATTATGAATAAGTACTATACTTAATATGGTTTTCTAAGTAACGTTCGCTATAAATAAAATATATTCTGTAGAAATAATTTCAACCCACACAGCACAAATTATATTATGTTTCTTTGTAAAAAGTCTTTACTTATGCGTAGTAATTTATATTATTCATTGAAGAACGGATTATAAATTTAAAGCTTTTGATTATGAACCATTAGGCACAATGGAAAATGACTGCGAAGTATTAAAGCTAGTTAAATTACTGGTCAACAGTAGGCTTAATGTGTCGGGCGATACTTGCAGTGCGATGCCATTTTTTATATTTGCTATGAACGACGAGACGAGAATGCCATTCGCCTGATAGTAAGCGATACGACGGCTCATGGACAGTAGCAATACCAAATAAAACTATGAATTACAAAGCAATGCTTGAAATTCCATTTCGCTTGTTATTCTGAGACATAAGATTTCTCAATATGTTCAGTAGTTAGTTTAGTTTCAAACGGGAACACAAGAAATAGACATTGCGGTGGTATGCACCCAGCCAACCTCTCACATATGACAGACCTACCAATAAACTTTAACTTCATACATTTTCAGCAATGTATCCGTGCATTATTTTAAGGTATTCTGACCTATATTCACACAACATAAACATAAGCCCACACGTGTAACCTAGAAGGGGTAAGCGGTTCCACTTATTCCACCCACAGTTTGCCGAACTTATTTCCTTTCAAGGTATGCTTATTCTATGTTGGGCCTTGAGAAGGCAATAATTTTAGCCCTAGTTATTGTCAATGGTTCGTTCATGGTTGTAACCACCACTGGGATATTATGGCTCCTTTGTTATTTTATTTAATAGGTCTACTAACAATCACATACAAATACATTACAATAGTAAAAAAAAGGAAAAGAAGTTGTGAAATAACTTTATCTATGTTTGTACCACCGGTATGGTTATACTATAGCAGTCACAGGAGTCAGCTATATACTTAAATAAAGTTTTTATAAATGGCAAGCAATGGCGATGTCAATAGTTCTGCCAATAACAAAAGTGGTCTTCTCGATGTATCTTCCATAAGTACAAAATATTTTGTTATAAATCTTTAATGAACGTAAATTCCCAAAAAATAAGATTTTTTAGTTAGGGCACATTAGTTCTAAAGGTGCGTTATTTGCAAACGATACTTCAAGCAAATCAACTTCAAACTACTGTATTCACGAGCAAGCAAGCCCTATCTACCTTTTTTTGCTTTCTACAAAGGCAACAGTGTAGTAACACCGTACAGGTGACGGTAAACGGCCATCACCCCAGACACTCGCAGAGAGTAACCGTCGGCGCCTCGTGTAAAACCTTTTAACCTGATTCTTTCATAATGGCTTGAGGGTTAATCGCTGTTTTACGATATCTATGGCGATGTGGGTTGTTTTGAGTAATTGTTTTTACAGTTATTACTCTAGTATAAGTATACATACATAAACTCACGCCTTTCTTAGAAGGGGTAGGCAGAGGTGCAACCAAGATACTCACGTTTCACTTTGTATTTTCCGAACCACGATATGATCTTAGCCAGAAGAACTGGCTGCGGCTAAGACTGAAATATAACCTAATTGATTTTGAGGGCTCCAGCTATGGGCCAGCATACAAGAAATCGTAACAAAACAAACACTATATGCCTAATCATGAGTATAGTGGACCCTTTTACAATCGAAAGTTTGATTCATAAGAATTTGGCTGTAGAAATACGAATACAAATTGATGAAATAAAAATAAATTCTGATATATATTATATTTCATACTTTTTTACAGAGTAATCAATTATATTATTATGCCTTAAGTATATGTATTATGTAAAAATATCAGCATATCTAATATTAACATACTTGTTGCTTATATACTATTAGTATAGCTAAAGCCACTTCATTATTGTATGGTAGGGATTAAAACTGTTAACTCTAGGATCCGGAGTTCGATTGCCACGCCAGACAATCAACTTAGTCTAAGTTTTACGGTTTGCAAATTGTCGCATGAGTTGCTCTGGATATAAATACTACTACAAACTGTGGTAAATTCACCTTTGATAACATCTTCGGTCGGAAGATGTAGTTTTAAATGAATAAATAAATATGGAAGGAGGAAACAATTTCGCCGAACTGTGAGTGTGAGTAAAGCCTCTGTCTTCCCCTTTAGGGATATAGGCGTGAGTTAATTTTTATGTCTAGTGAAATATACGGTATACTCATATATACATTATCAGTTTCCAATGCCTTCTAACGGCATTACGTTTAAATTTGTTTATTATTGTATATGGGCAGATTTATTATTATTTTAATATGACATAACACTAGATTTCTCCTATATTAGGTACTAAAACGGAATTTCACATAAACAACCACATAATCCGTATACAAAGACCGTACAAATATTAACCCGTGCGGTATCGCTAGAAACTTATTACTGGAGATAACTACTGCTTAGGCACAGCGCCAAACCGAATACAAAGCCTTGTTCTGTTAACCAAAATAATTTAATTGTTCCATTCGGGTAATTAAATCATTACCTACATACACTACATCCTCCTTGCGTCGATTTCCCCATGCTGGGGGTCTTCTGTCAACCAGGAAATAATCCATCGCACAATTTTGTGCAATCTGGTCCGATTTCTGGCGACTTGACTGACCACTAGGGTAGGTCACACATATGTGAAAGGACGCCTGGGTAAGTACCACCGCGATGTCTATTTCTCGCGTCAAACATCAGTGTATATGCACTGTTGTGTTTCGGATTAAAGGATATTGTAGCCAGAGTTCATCTACAGGTAATGAATAATGATAAAATATTAATAATAAATACAACTAGGAGTCACATAGTCCTAACCCCACACTAAGATCGTATCCTGTGTCATGGGTATCAGAAAGTACCAGAGACTTTTCGGTCTCACAAACATACAGACCCGAAACAAATGCCTGTGGTCTGTGGATGAAATATGACAAAAATACTCGACCTTTATAGTGGTAGCCACTGTACTTTGTACTAGAGTGCGGATGCTCTAAAGTGAAAGAAAGAAAGAATATTTATTACTGGCACAATAAATAACAGAAGACTTGACATAAAACAGTTAAGGTAAAACAAAAACAAATAAATATTGCGCCAGCAAAGGTAGCTCTCATTCAGCTAGTATGCTGCAGCACCACTTAAGCAGCACTGCAACGCTGATTTTCGATGAGAGACCTTCAAAGACGTGCGGACGTTCAGTCGTTAATGATACAAGGGTGAAAAAATACAATGACAATAACGAAGTCTCTCCTTTCGTATTTCGTTGAGTAATCTAGATTTTGGAGTTCTTAGCAAGCCGGCATAGTTGTATGGAATGGCATGCGACTGCCGTCTGATGCCATATGCCGTCGATACTCTGCCTGGGCGGCATTTGCGCTTACCATCAAGCGCAGTGTAGTTATCATGTTGGGCCAGTAAAAACAGATTTTGGAGTCCTAATATCCATGTTCTTTGACCCATTTCACCACATATAATACGCAACTCTCTAAACTTTATGCAATATAAAATACCAATGTGACTATTCCGTGGTCACATATGTGTATCTGTAACTGTATCAATCAATATTCGCGTAGTCTAACCCTCTGAAGCGTAACTTTACATTGCAATACAAACCGACCCTCAGTAATAAAAATAGGACTGAGCTTTTCTCATCGACAGTTCCACGCATTTTAAAAACACCGAACACCTCTCGGGTCTCTGGCAATATCTGAATAGTAATAATATCATATTTTCTAAGACATATTACAAGTATTTTTTTGAGCCTTATATCGCCATATAGGCTCGCCACCTATCACATAGTGGGACGGAACATACTGGCGAAATGTGGGCACCTCTGCCTACCCCTTCTGGGAAAAAGGCGTGAGTTTATGTATGTATGTATATTATAAGTGTACTGTGTACTGTATTGTATCAGCCCAAATACGTCCCACTGTAGGCCACGACTATTTACAATCGAAAATACGATTGAGAGGCGTAGTATAGTCCGCCACGTTAGCCTAGTGCGTGTTGTCGGACTTTACATACCATAGAAATTCTCACAAATCTATGCCATATATGCAGGTGTACTCACGATGGTTTCCTTCAACGTTGTCGTGCGTGGTGATTGACCATTAATACATTCACGACTCCGGTCAGAAATGTGTCCTGGGATTTCAATCCACGGCCACCGTGAACATGTTAGCAGCAGTCCATTATTTGTTTCAGATCTGGGTTATTTGAGACTGAAAAGCTTTCGGAGTTTTTGATACCTACACCACAACACTTATAATATCTTAGTGTCTAGATGGGTTTCTATTACATTAGGGCCAGTTTCACCAGTTCCTGATAAAGTCCTAGACAGCTATCTAGTACTCATATGTCCGATAATATATAAATCTCGGTTGCAATAGGGTTGAATTTAGTATTTTATCTGACAGATAGTGATAGCTGCTATCAGGGACTTTATCAGGAACTGGTGAAATTGGCCCTTAATGGAATTCTTTATTCAGCTGCTTCGATGGAGCAGTTGATTACGGTACGATTAAACCGCTGGAGTCTCAGATTCGAGTTCTTGGTAGGGTAATGTGATATTGGAGTTTTCTGTTCATTATCAGCCCGGAGTCGGGAACTTGTGCCCGATATGGCGATAGTCTCGCCTCCTACATCGTGTTTACACACAAGTCGCAAATGTGGGTATTCTGGCAGCACCTTGACCTAACCATTTTTAAAAAACGCGTGAGTTAATGTCAGATGTATAGAATTCTTTGATTAAAATGTAATCGTAAAAATGTATGTGTCGGAATATCTGTGTTCGACAGCCCTACCAAACAAATCATACATTCAGATGCGAAATTTATAACGCTGATATATTTTATTTACGTGCCATTAACTCCCATGGCTTCCACAATATGTTAACCATTTATCATTTGTTCTCTGAAATATGAACTTTATTTTACACTTATGAATTCGGTGGCACTGTTGAATGAAATAGGCCTTTAGTACAATAACTAAGAGTTGATTATTCATTGTTTTAAACACTTTATGGTAATAGGTCAGAGACATGTAATTTCATAGTTTATGAAGACTAAAACATAACCAATATTTAAAATTATTATAAAATAATGTTTGTTAGCTATAATTCAACATTGTGACTACAATAATAAAGTTTAGTTTTCTTTAACTATAAAATTGACCAGAAGAAAATTATTTGACATGAATTCTCGCTCCCATGGTTGCACCCAAGCTCTATGTTGTACATCTAATTTTAATCATATATCTTTGAATAGTTGGGGTAGACGTGTTCTCGAGTGGAGACCGCGCCTCGGCACGCGTAGTGTAGGACGCCCTCCTACGAGGTGGAGTGATGATATCCGAAGGATGGCTGGTAGCGGTTGGAGACGTTGGGCTGAAGATCGAGCCCAGTGGCGTGCCATAGGAGAGGCCTATGTCCAGCAGTGGACGCGAATAGGTTGATGATGATGATGATGATGACGATGATCTTTGAATTAACAAGAAAATAAATTATGTGTTAAAAAGCTTTGATATAGCGTAGACTTTATTTTGTGAGCATATCGGAGGATATACTTAGTTTTCTCCTAAATTTCATCCTCAAAAAATTATGACCTACCTATTGTTTCCCAATTCCTATGACAACTGAATGTTGTTAATGTGCGTAAGTTATATACTCCTTTACCGTTCCTATACAAAGAAATACAAATCACATGGGTATATAGGTTCTACGTTTATTTGTTCCTTGATTACAAATTGAAATTATAACTGTTTTCTCCTCTGTTTTAGATATTATTATTTATTTATTTATAATACGCCTATGACTGATGTTCAGATACGTAATAATTAGAATACTACTAAAAATTCGCGTTATTACAAAATACTTCTTAATATTAAACTAAACAATCAACAACAATATCATCATCTACATCAACTATCAATAAAACATCACTTAACAAACACATAATACATCAAACAAAAATATTTCTCGAACATTTTAAACAAATGTATGCACATTTTAACTACAAGCACTATTTCTTATACAAAGACCGCGTAATGTCCCGTGCTTTTGTTTAAAACCTCGGCGTGATGCGGCGACACGCCTTCAAAAACATAACTCCCACAAATTATATTTGCAAAGGAAATACATGCATGGTTACTCTGTGATTCGAAACGAAACTCGAATCTTCAAACGTTATATATAAAGCTTTACGAATGTGCCTACACACTCCACAAAAAAAATACAACCAGCAGTCACATACAAAGTCTTGAACCCCACTAAGAACTAGTCTTGTGTCGTGGATATCAGGAACTGCGAGAGACTTTTCGGTCTCACAAACACACAGACACGAGAGTCTAAATACTTGTGGGCCACACAAACATTTGTCTGGGTGCGGGGATCGAACCCGCCGCCTCTGGTTTCACAGTCGGCATGTAGCCAACTGCGCCACGGAGGCTGAAATGTTTTTGAGCTATATACAAAAAAGCGATGTTTTTTAAAAATGTGCTACTTAATGACAAGTGGTCATCTTTAAGACCTTGGAATACTGAATAATAGATCGCAGGAGGTACTTTCAAATAGCGAAACTTTCAATTTAGAACTGTAATATCGCTTTTTTGTGCATAACTCAAAAAAGCGGATTTTGTACTTAACGGCATTTTAGCTTGAGGACGGCAGCATAGAAATAGTATTGATTTTTAGAAGTGGAAAACTTTCATTTTCATTAGAGTTTTGTTTCGAATTACAATGTAACCCCTCTGGTGTTAGTTGGAGTTTAGTATCCAACCTGAATTTGGTCCACGTGAGGGATTAACGACCTGTTCCGTTCATATAATATTGCTTTGACTAACAGTAGAATGTTTAGGATATTATGGACAGTATTTACAGCTTCGGTAGCCTACAGGCCCTGATTGTGTTATGGTTAATAGGGGATTAATTCATTATTATCGATTTTTAGTATTATTTGCGTACAAACACAAGTACCGTTCAAATAAAAAAATATGTCAAAATAGTATTAAAGTCACTGGTAACATGGGGAAAATATTTTAAATTAAAGAGTGGGAGACTAGTGTTGACTTACCGTCTCTTTCACACGCGCACATTGTAAAGCCTAGTGACGTCAATCATTTTATCTTCCATTTTTTTACTCCACTAATACTATAAGATTTAAAACGTTTCTTTGTTTAATTCTGAATGGATTTACATAATTATTTGTGTATTAGATTTGGGACATGGAAACTTTTTTAATAAATAAAATAAAAGAATCGAGTAAAATACCATTTTGATTAAAATTTAATTTATAAAATCGTATGTGCCTAAAACGAATATACAACACTCGGCTGAAATGATTTGATATGTTACTTTATACACGGTTTGGTTTAGAGATTAGATATATGAATACAATATAATTTAGATCAAAACTGTTGAAAACTAAATTGAAGGACCGATATTTGTAATTGCTTTTAAGGCACTGGCTTTCCCTTTAATATGCGGGGTTTGGGGTTTAATCTGACCTACTACCTGATGGATGGATCGATATTCTTAGGCAAGTGACTTCAGCCTTTGATAGTGCTAGATGTCTACTAAACAATAGGCTCATCTGCAATCAAATGGTAGTTTGAGCTTATTGTAAAGTGACGGACCTCCCATATACTTCAAATTCTTGCAAACATTTGTAACTATAATGCATTTGTTATATAGCAAAAACAGAGGTATTAAAAGCCTTAAATAAACACCAGTAGTGTATAAGCCCATATATGTCCCTCTACAGGGCACTTGTCTTCTATGCAATCGAGAGTACGATTGAGAGAAGTGAGGTTATATAGTCCACCACGCTGGCCTAGTATAGGTTGGCGGATAACTCAATGGCGTAACAAAAAATGCATTTTGCAACACTTCCATACAACTTGATAACTATTAGCCCCTAGAGGCATAATTTGCAGGAACAAGCTGTCGGCGCGTGATTCTTTGTAATGGCGCAGTATAGACGCGCGCTCGGTTCCTTTGACTCCGAGTGTCACGTCATGTGTGACTACAATAACACCCGCTGCAGACATGCAGCTCAGCAAAAGAGTTATAAAACACTTTTGTTAAAAAATACCTGGGAGATTAAGCAAGTCAGACGTTTTAGAAAAAAAAAAAATACGAATTTATTTCTGAGATTTTCGGATGCCCGATACCCCTTTTTACACGCTTTATATTAGCTTCACTTGTATGTTTGTTTGTATGTTTGTAACCGACTCCTTAAGACGCGATTTTGACCCACTTTAAACGGACAGATTTCATTCAGATTTTGCACACCTGTCAAATACCGATGACAATACAATAATTCGATTAAAATATATGATTATCCTGATTAGATTCGCCAGGATTAATTAGTTTTATAATTGATGACCATTGCTACTGACCACTAGATGGCGTGATAACGTCAATAATGAATGTTTGCACTATTCATCGCTAGATGGCGTTAACATTGTATTCTTCAAGTGTCAAATGTTACTACTGACCAACAGATGGCGTTATGTTACTAAAAAGTAGAAAATAAATAATAGTTTAAAAAAACTAAAAAACACGCTTTATATAGAAAACCCAACTAAAAAATAGAAAATAAATTTTTAAAAATTTGAATTAAGAATATTGTATATAAGAAAAAAATATTTTTTATTGTAAAAAAAGCGTGGGGTGCTTTTTAAGATATTATCAAAATGATAATCCTTCTACGTATATCTGTCGATAAAATAATTATATCTATTGAAAACATGCACCCCACGCTTTTTTACAATAAAAAATATTTTTTTCTTATATACAATATTCTTAATTCAAATTTTTAAAAATTTATTTTCTATTTTTTTGTTGGGTTTTCTATATAAAGCGTGTTTTTTAGTTTTTTTAAACTATTATTTATTTCTTCCCGATCTCCTGCTGATTTAGTGGGTTTGCAACATATCCACGATCATAGCGTTGTGGATGTTCATCGGCAGCAGTGATCACTTACCATCGGGTGACTTGTTTGCTCGTTTGCTGGATCTATGTAAAAAAAAATATACTAGTTTTAAAGTTTTCTTTTTTTAAGAAGGACGAATGATGAGCCGAGCAGGCTAGTTGCTTAACAGTTACCAACACGCCTGTGTATGAACATTTAATTACAAGGTACATGACTAGCGCCGATCTAGTCTCCCTAACATACTGCGTATTGACTCTACTAATTTCCTGTAACTTTACTGTTACTTCACCCGTAACTCTTTGTGCTTCAGACTGAAATGATGATAGAATGCACTTTTTTACTAAAACAGTTGTTCATTGTTGCACAAGAAATTAATCTTCTTGTAAGATAAGTTTGACAGCCTCCATGGCGCGGTTGATCGCGGGTTCGATCCCCGCACCGAAACAAATGTTTGTATGAACCAGAAGTATTCTTTCGGGTCTGGGTGTTAATGAGACGGGGACTCTTTCGTAGTTTCTGATACCCACGATACAAGAGTTAATTGATAAACATGAACACTTAATGTGAGGTCACAACTATGTATAATATGACTATTGGATGTATTTATTTATTATACACACTTCTTATCCAGAAGTGTGTTAAATAACATACGTACCTGCAATATTAAACTACAGCATAATGTTTTATCCATAATCGACCTTTTAAACCACTCTCTCGAGACGCCAAAAAGTATCACGATATAACGTTACTTTCGGAAAATAAAAAAGTAAGAGCGTTTAAGGCAAAAATACGTGAGAAATTGCTCATAAAGAAAGGCAGGTTGGAAATATTGGCAAATATAAAGCGGAATTCACACTGGATAGTACAGCGAGATTTTTTTATATCTATATTTTGCTTTTATCTTTGCTTTACTTTCTACAATTTTTGAAAAGCTCAAACATATCCACGATGCAACTGTAGATGTTATTAGTTCAATTACTTTCAAACGACCTGTTGGTAAAAGCCCTTTCAGGAATCAAACCCAAGCCTAAATTTGCCTGTCTTCTTCCACTTAATGTCAGTAATTACGTAAAATCAAAAATAAAGTCAATACTAGACAGAAATCACGTCTCAAATGAGCAATAAACAAAGCCTTTTCAAGGCAAAAGTCTGGAGACTTAAGCCGTCTAGTGTGCGCGGGGCTTAAGCCTGCGCCGCGCCCGTTAGTGGTAACGGTATAGGAATTTTATGGGCTGTGCTAACAAAATATTTTTACAGGGTGTAAAGAGTCTCACACATTTTTATATCTGGAGATATATGGTAGATAACAATTGATTATGACACTGTATGGTATGTTTGTTTTGTATGTCAGATAACAATTGATTATGACAGTGGCTACTATATTACACTTTGTCATTATACAAAATTTGTTTATTCCCAACAAATAACTCAAAGTGGTATTAAATTAAAACATGCATTCACACACATTGGTAAGATTCCAACTTTTAAATCAAATTGAAATAAAACTATTATTTACGGATTGTATCGCAGATTTGGTTTACTTTTTACATTTTTTTACTTCCCGACGTTTCGATCACTTTACAGTTTTCATGATCACGCGACGTGATAAAATCCGTAAGTAATAGTTTTATTTCAATGTGTAACATTCGCGTAAATCTAATAAACCATTTTATAAGGACGTATCATTTATATACCGGGTATCTCAAGACTGCTACCGAAAACGAAGCCGGGTGGTAGTTTTAGTGACTACAAACACAATGTAACTAAAAATTTCGCAAAGAAAGGCGACAATTATTTTTTATGATTTTTTAAATATCGTCATTTTTGGGTGGTAAATCCATAGTTTTTGCTAAAATAATAATTTAAACACTTTTATACCCTAGATTATTTATAAATAAAAGGGTAAACACTATAATTTTAGGAAAAAATGTATTTACCACCCAAATATGGTCATAGGAAAAAAATAACAAAAAAAAAATTGTCACTTTTTTTTGCAACTTTTTCTGTCGCATTGTGTCTGAAGTCGCTTAAACTACCACCCGGCTTCGTTTTCGGTAGCAGTCTTGATATACCCTGTATATTGGTATTATGACGGAAAATATCAAAATTGTTTTGGATGTTATTATAAGCAGAAGTCATGCGGCTGTTGTATATCATGAAAACACATCCAACAGTTCTAAAATAAAGAATGCAGCAACACCACATAGGTAGATACTTTAATAAAACCCCTCAAATATTCAAATAATTTCTCAATAAAATATCTAATTGAATACCTACAATTTACCTATATAGTTTATTATATACGCCTACAATTCACTATTGAACATTTTACATATCTGTATCTGTATCAGCCTATATACGTCCCACTGCAGGGCACGGGCCTACTCTACAATCAAGAGTACGATTGAGAGTGGTTAGGCCATATAGTCCACCACGCTTTTACATATGACGTCAGCAATTTCCCAGTCCAAGATAATTTCGTAAGTGCTGCCCACAAGCCATTTCTTGTATTCAATTTGTCAACGGCGGATATTAGACGTTAACGCGACGGAAGGAGGGCTTTCGGACCCTTAATCTAATCGTGCGGTCCAGAGTCAACGCTTCCATAAATTAATCTATATGTATGTATTATATAGTATGTAGTTATATGTATCAGCCCATATACGTCCCACTGTAGGACACGGACCTCTTCTACAATCGAGAGTGGTTAGGCCATATAGTCCACCACGCTGGCCTAATGTGGGTTGGCGGACTTACATTGCATAGAAATTCTTATAAATCATTATGATATGCATGCCGGAGGCTTGATCCCCGCACCGAGAGAAATGTTTGTGCGGTCCACAAATATTTATTTCGGTTCTGGGTGTTTGTAAGAGCGAAAAGTCTGTCGTAGTACCTGATACCTATGACACAAGACTTGGTGTGGGGTCAGAACTATGTATGTGACTGTTGGGTATTATTGTTATTATTATTATAATTTATTTTGAGTCCATCACACTTGCTGATGTTAGGGATAGGCTGGGACCCAACAAATCCTACGCCATACCAGCTAAAATCTCTCCGCATTCCAAAATACCTGGTGCAATTCCCTTACTGGTTTTTCCAGTTGCATTTCCCTGACTCTTAAGGCGGTCTTTTAGGGGGGGGGGGGGTATTTATCAGCCATTCATAATATTAAACTAATGCCTTCAACTTCAACAACTTCAACGAAGTATTACATATTTTTCGTTAAAGAGATTTTGCGAAAGTTACCCCAATTAATATGTATAGTGGGGGCATCACTTTAAAATGTAATTTATTCATTGACATTTTATTTTAACAGGCGCAATACCAGTTTCCAGCGAGAGCATAAAAGTACATTGTATGTGGAAGAAAATTCATCTCTATTAAGGTTGCGACCACCATACGGCCTTATTGACAGACAATTTTAAACCCTATTAGCTATCGAATGTTAGGTCTTCTTCGCTCAAATTGAATTAAAAAACACACGAATACTAAAATATGTTTTAAAACTGTCTATGAATAGGAATAGGGCCATTATAATATATCCAAATTTATAGCTGTCTATTTTAATCATGTTATACCGCCTAACTAACAAAAGCACAACCTGACAATCCCAGACCCTCGCAATTGTAGTCCATTTTCATAGTATTCCATATAATTTTATGCAACGACAAAAATGTCCTCGCAAATTGGATTAAAACATTTTATTTATATTCCAGGCAGCTTTGTTGGTAAAGGCGTGATTTGCATGCAGAGTTGAACAACACATTGCTCAGACCCGATAAGTGGTAAACGACATTTTATTTTATTTATTTGTTTTATAAACAAACGTTATACAGGCGGAGTTAATACCAGAGGCATTCTCCTACAGTCTGACTTTGAGTGCAGCAGAAATGAAACATTTTCGGTGAATTATTTTACCATACTATAATATTGCTCAAATTAAATATTTTAATATGAGCTACATACATAAATCCACGCCTTTTTCGGTGAAAAGGTAAGCAGAGATACTTGGATACCGAAGTTTGGGGTTGTGTGTTCCGTCCCACGATGTAGTAGGGTGTGAATGTCTGTCTTTGAGTGCAGCAGAAATTAAACATTTTCAGTGAATTATTTTACCATACAATAAAATGTATTGCTCAAATTAAATATTTTAATATGACCTACATACATACATCCACGCCTTTTTCGCTGAAAAGGTAAGCAGAGATACTTGGACAGCGAAGTTTGGGGTTGTGTGTTCCGTCCCACGATGTAGTAGGGTGTGAATTATTATAATATAATACTCGTATAATGTAATTTAAATACAAAGGCAAACCCCTAAGTTTCCTAATTGGGTGTACAAAGTTCGGCAAGATGATGTCAACTAAGTTACTTATCTCACGCCAGCGGATTTTCTGTTTCGATTGTTTTACATAATACATTGATAATCAAGTGAATTGCAATATTGCAATATCCTCGTGACAATATCAAAAATACTGTATCAACACATATACATACGTCCCACTACTGAAGGACACGGGCCTCCTCTACAATCAAGAGTACGATTATACCAGTATCAATATAAAAAAATAACGCCTGATAAAAATTGCATAGCAATATATTAGTTAAACGTAATTGCTATGACTGAAAAGACTACTACTCGTATTTGAATGATGGAACACTTATTTATAAATTTTACTTACCATCTCACAATTAAGTAAAAATATGAACTATTGAATGATTTTTTGGATACGCTTGAATGTATAAGTCCGTAACAAAAAATAAAAAAACTAGAAGAGAAAGTATTAAAATTATGATGCTGAGGTATTATTTTCTTGGAACAACTTCTTAGGTATGCCTCCCAAGTTATTACCCCTATAAATTATAAATTATTAACTGGAACCACGTTATTATGTCTCGATAAATAAAAATGTTGTACCCGCCATTTTTTCCTTGTATAGGAAACACGTAATGGGTGTTATAATTGGGTTTATTTCAGAAGTTAATTAACTGATTTAATCGCTTATCAGTGTAATCAGCAATTTTAAAAACGGTTACAACGTAAAACAGCTTTTTCTAACCACGATTATAATTTACATATTTTCTTATTTCAAAGTCCTGTGGTACAGTTTATTGAATAGCCGACTTTAAAACGAAACGTGGGCTTAGTCTAGTTTAGAGATAGGGAAGAGGCTGTATATTCGAGTCCCATAGATCTAAATGTTTGTTTAATTTTAGATAATTCAAAATCGGATGTATGTGTTTTATTGTTTGATTTTGTTTTTTTATTTTTATTCGACTTCAAATTCTGCATGTTTAAAGTTTTTATTGATACGCACGTAGCTTAGTTTGGGGACCCATGTTAAAAATGTTGGTAACTCTGTTTTTAATAAATATTTTTTATTTATTTTTTATTTTGAGACCGAGATTTCTTACGCAATGTTTGGCACTTAATAAATAAGGATCTACTTATACCTATCTTTTTCGTTTTATTTTTTATATCTGTTCAAACAGGCCTAACCACACTCCATCGTACTTTCAATCGTAGACGGGACCCTTACCCTGCAGTGGGATGTATATGTGCAGATACAGTACTGTTCAAACCTGCGTAGAATAAAAAAAACAGCATATTGAACTAAGCGCAACACAAACCTCTTTACTTACAACATCGCAGATAAATCTAAAATTAGGTCATACGGGGAATATCCCAAAAACAAGCACAGTTCGGCCGGTCCGGCTCAATACGCTCCTAATCCTGTATAAAATGGCACGTACGCTCTTCCTAGACCAGATTGTCCGGAACATACTGTAATATGTCTTTGTCCACGACTGTCCCGTGTAATCTCATATTTTCAGAACGTTTACGTCTAGACACAAAGTAATAAAGAATTCTGATATCTGAAAAGCTTGTACAAACGTGAAATTGTCTGAAAAGTAAGGTGAAATAAACAGTGAAATGATATATGGCCTTCTGTTGTTCGGTTGACAACCCGGAATGTAATTTAGAATCACGTTTCTGGAGAATGCTATGTTTGTTATTCTTAATGTCATTTTGTACTATGGTTAAGCGATATGTGTGGACAAACGATTGAGATTACACCGGCTGGCTCTATCGTAGTTGTAACGCCAATTGCTCCTCAAATAACGCAAATAAAATACTTCCACTAAAGCAATCCATAACAAATTTATAAAAAAAAATGTAAATTGACAATATTTCAACGTCAATAAAATCACGTACAAATTTCGCGGACGTGATAAACCGTCACGCAAATTCATACGAACATTCTACTTTAAATTTCATATCATAAGTGCCTATTTTTTATTTATTCTCTTTGCGTATGTTGCGATGCTGGAATACCGTATTTTCGTCAAGTGAGCCTGGCATCACTTTGTAGCCGGGAACAAATACTAAACTGAAAAATCCTTCTTTTACTCTTTCGGATAACGTTGCCTGAAACTAAATATCAATCGTAGTTGTAACACCAATTGGTCCGCAAATGACGCGAATGATGGTACTGTCTAACAACTTTATTAATTACGACGAGCATGTCGTTCGCCTGATGGTAAGCGATATAACCGCTCATGAACAGTAGCAAAACCAAACAACACCTTGAATTACAAAGCAATGCCAAGCATTTCACTGCCTGAGACATAAGGTGTAAAGTCTCGATATGTCCAGTAGTTACTCTGGCTACAATATCCTTCAATCTGAAACACAACAATGCATTTAAACTGCTGTTTGGCGGGAGAAATAAGACAATGCGGTGGTACCCACCCAGGCGGCCTCTCACATATGAGAGACCTACCATTAGTAAATTTCAAATTGACAATATTTTAACATATTACAACGTCAATAAAAACGCGTACAAATATCGCGGACGTGATAAACCGTCACTCAAATTCATACGAACATTCTACTTTAAATTTCTGATGATAAGTGCCTATTTTTTATTTATTCCCTTTGCGTATGCCGCGCCGCCTGAATACCAGTATATTATGTAAAAGATTGTAAACGTTCGCAGAGTATGGACTTTTTATAAAGCATTCTCTTTGGCACATTTGGAATAAAATTTACAAGTGTTTTTGAATCATATTTTATTTCGAATGGCTTTTGAAAGCTTTGGTGTAAAATATCATTTTCCTATCAATAGGATGATAATTTGAGCTGATGCTTTATACTATCAATAAAATTTTGTTGATTAAAAATTGTGCGATATCCGTGAAATAAGCGACGAGATATAAAACACTGGTGTTTCTCAGCAACCATGATTTTTAGCGCCATAATTAAAAGAATACTCAAACTATATCCACCATTTTATGATTTTTGATAATTCGCTGGCAAATTATTAATCACGGTCCAATTTAGACCACTGTACTAAATTGCACTCAAAACATATTCAGAACAATTTCACAATGCAGCTAATACCTGCAATAGGACTTATTCAAAGCGGCTAGTTAGGGTGAAATCTGCTACGTCGGCCGACTTCATTCCACCCCGGAATCGTTACAAAGCATGTTTCGATGTCACAGCATGATAAATTGACTTAAATCGCTTTTGAGGCTTTAATTATAAAACGCTCTGTTATTTGAGGCCTGAAATGTGTTAGAAGACAAGAGTAGGGAAATAATAGGTGATACTTACATAAGTATGATTTTGAATTTAGGTTTTTTTAACTACAAATGGCGAGGCAAGCATGCCATTCGCATGATAGTTAGCGATACGACCGCTCATGAACGGTACCAAAACCAAACATCACCATGAATCACAAAGCAATGCTTAGCATCCCACTGCGCTCGCCATCCTAAGACCTAAAATATTTAAACTCACATATACCAAACTAAATTCAAATATTATATTGAAAAGCCTTATAGCCAGTTAACTTAATACGAGTAGGTACATCATTATTACGTTGACTTTTTCTCATTATTTAGTGAACACTTGTAAATTATGTTGATCCGTGCGAACATAGATCAAACTTAAGACCAGCTAATGAGCAAACTGGTATAATAATTGTGGTAAATAAACATCGAAACACACACATACACAATATATTTTCGCTTCTGCTCATGCCACCAGGTGCAAGTACATTTTGTTACATCAATATATGATACTCTTAATAGAATTTCGCGATATTTTCATCATCATCATCAGCCTATACTGTTGTAGGCCTCCTCCAATTTGCGCTATTTCATTTTCCTTCCCTGTCTTCGGCTTGTCGCATCCAGCATCTGCCAGCGACCTTTCGCAAATCATCACTCCACCTAACTGGAGGGCGTCCTACACTAATCTTTCCAAGATACGGTCTCCACTCAAGAACACGTTTACCCCAACGGTTATCGGTTCTTCGACAGATGTGACCAGCTCACTGCCACTTTAGCATGCTAATCCTATGTGATATCTCTACAACTTTGGTCCTTGTCGGATAAGATTGGATCCTACCCTTCAAAGAGACTCCGAGCATAGCACGCTCCATAGATCGCTAAGCGACTAAAATTTTTTCACGTCACCTAAATTAAATAGACCTACAAATAAAACTTACCTTAAAATAAAACAAGTTTAAAACACAAAAAACCCTATTCACAAAACTCATCCATTTAGTAGGCAATTAAGACTTGTTGAAACTCTTGCTGATTTGTCGCTAACTTCAGCCGAAGCACAAAGTAGGTCAAGCATGTGTTGCAAGGTGTCACTTTAATATCGTCTTAAAAACTGAATTAATTGGTTGAAAAAAATGTCTTATCTTCCACTTTCAAAGTTTCAATTTTAGTTGTAATTAAATTAAGGAAATTCCAGATTTTAAAATCATAGGAATAATCATTTTGAAGTCGTGAACCATATTGACTATAAGTGATTTGACTGCTTCGGCATAGTTGTTCCTCCGTAAGATTACAAAGCTGAGGTCTCGGGTTCGAATCTTGGGTTGGACAAAGTGATAATTGATTTCTACTCATCATCAGCCTGCAGTCAGAAATGTGTGCCTGTTATGGTGACAGGCTCGCCTATCACATCGTGGGACCGAACATACAAGACGAAACGCGGGTGTCGTGGGAGCACCTCTGCCTACCTCTTCTGGGACAAAGTCGTGAGCTTATGTATGTATGTATGTGGTTTTGATATACCAGAAGGTATCATCGTTTTTATATTTGAGCTGGAAGGTATGGACACCAATTTCAATTTTAAAAAAAATTCAATCATTCCAACACTATCACAGCAGATGACTAATACACCGGCATAACTAGTTTACTTCAATTGTAACATAAGAAACCAAACCTACAGTAATAGTTTTCTCATCACACCTCTGCAAATTCAGGGGCGAGTTAAACAATAGTCCCAAGCTTTCCATTATTCAAACGGATACCAACTTGGAACGGAACTTCCAGTCGACACAGAATCTCCAAAATTGAACATCTCCCAGTAACGAGTTAGGAAACTGGCGTGCAAATCCATTCCAATATCTTACCCAGAGGTTTCGAAGACGGTTTTGAAAGCTTGACGTCAGTTCTTGTAGCTTGAATCTATAAGTATGTATCTTTATCAGCCCATATACGTCGTATTACAGGACACGGGCCTCCTCTCCTCCTCCTCTCTTCTTGAGAGTGGTTAGTCCTTATGGTCCACCACGCTGGCTTTGTGGCGCCGGTTTTATTTCAAATCTCCATGGTATGCGAGTTTCCTCACGATATTTTCCTTCACTGCTATAGTGCGTGGTGATTAAAATTCAAACATGACTTGGAAAAGTCAGAGGTGTGCACTGGGATTATACCCACAAACCCCGTGAACATGTTGGCAGCCGCGTATGGTCCATTACCAACAGGACCTCTCGCACTTACGAACGCGTGCACTGAAAAATTTAATTGATGGAAAACGATCAACACCAAACATGGTCGTGTCAACGTCCCGTTCCGCCTGTCGTCGTCTGTATTTCGAAAGTATTAAATAACTGACGACGTTCAATATTTTTACCACTAAAACACGCAACGGACTCATTTGATGTGATTATCGCTAGTTCCCCGAAACATTCACAAGCATTGACAATGTTCAAACAGTGATGTTTGAAGCTCCTAAGCCGGCTTTTTAAAACTATGGGAAAGAGCGGAAGACTCGAACATTTCAAATCGACGAAATCCGCCCTAACTATACGCATATGAACTTCGCTTATGGTTTTATACCGCTGAGCGCTGCGGAATAAAATGCTCTCAATTCAGAGTTCAGACTTAAGGATACTTCACGCTGGTGTTGTTCCTGGTATCTTAATTCTTGTTTTTCTACGTTTTTGAAGCTTCGCTGTATTCAGTATTTATTTAGCAATCTTGTGTATCTTAAGTAGCTCAGGGCTATACCGTAAGGAAAGCTTACAAAATGCCATATTTCTAAAGGACAATGGGCACAAATGTATGGAACCTGGTACCAGCTCCAATCGGAATGAGTGATACACCGTTGGAAAGGTATTTTTGTGTAGATTAAAGATATGTAGGGCGCTAGACCTGATTCACTGTCCAATCGAAGAAATCGTACTTTATAGTTTAACATTTTTGTTTCATCATATTAAGTACATATTATACTTTTATTGATTTTTTTCTTTATTTGGCATGGTATTATTATAATTCCAGGGCACATTCCTGCATTTTCGAAGTCATGTGTAGAGTGATAGTCAATTACCATGCATTTTTACGGTGAAGGAAAACATCATAAAGGAAACCTGAATATCATAGATATATTTTAGAATTTCTGTCTAAGTGAAGTTCGCCAATCCGCACTTGGCTAGCGTGGACTATAGCCTGATACGTCTTGATCGATATTTTGATTATTAAGGCGTGCCTTGCAGTGGGACGTATATCGGCTGGTATTGTTAAAGTATAGTTTTACTCTCACATTTTGATATCTACTGTATGGGTGCACGCAAAAGTAACACATCTTCTTCAATTCCGTCGTCAGTTATCCTCCATAGCAGCTTCTCTATAAGTTTCGATAAGATATAAACTGTTATTTAGGTGCTAGTTTTAACTGATACGTCCCCAATACATCAAAATCACGTCTTGTTCACTTAATCGTGCAAAATCGGCCACATTATTGGCTTTCAATCTCTGAAAAGTGGCTCTTCTGTTATTTGATCTTTTTTCTTCTACATATTTGTACAATGTGGGATTTACAATTTTTCAGTTATATTTTGTAAAAAAACTTCTGCGTATTGGCCATCTCCAATTGGCACGTGGAAGTGTTTTATTATTTCTGCTGCAATCAGTCAAAAGTCAACAAACATATTATGAAACGTATTAATTAAAATATTCAGCTGCAATAGCTTAAAATATCTTTTTATTCGGCCGTTAACCACTTCCACTACCCATCGGCATATTTTAAACAGTTGGGAATTATTCTCATGAAGAGTGGTAAGCTGTGCATGCCCCGGGTTTTTTTTTTCGGAGAAACGTGGCATTAACGTGATATTCGTATCCATATTTTTTGATATTGCGCAATCTGTCACTTATCCCACAGTCTATAATAAATTCATCACTGTGATGAAGTAATATGTGCAAGGGGTTTTTCTCATCGTTCATAAAATCAGGCATCAGTCTTAGTGGCAGCGTATGGTCCTTTTACTTCTATGACGTATCCGTCTTTCCTCAAATCCGAATAGTGCTATAGGAATCCTGAGGTTTCTATCAAGGACATTTTCTCTGTGTACGTGATCGAAACCCTTGTGAAGCATGAAATAGTTATTTCTAGGACACTCTCGTTCAAGAGCCAACTGGCGTTAGACTTTTCTTTCCGACATATTAAACAATATTCCAAGTCTTACATTGCATACTCCAGTGAGTACTCTTGTCAAAAAAATACCCAAAGTGGTTCTGCGATCTGGAATTGCATTTCATAGTAAAGTATTTTAGTCTAAAATTGTATTAAACTGTTCTGCAGTACGTCTAGTCCAAAAATACCAACAATGCATTTAATGACTGATTCTTCGTTCGTTTGACTTTGCTTCACTCAGCCATATTAAATATAATGTAAACATGTTCGGATTTAAAATGTTATAACCAATTATTAATGAACTGCTGTGATTTAAATCAATTGTAACATTTGTTATAATCACTAAATTGTAAACTGGTTTTGAAAAGAGCAACACTGCAGAATAATTTCAATTATAATATATCAGAATAATTTAAATTCTCTCGTGAAAACCGCTTTCTAAACCAGGTGGCAGATAAAAAAATGACTTATTCTAAATGACGTAGATCATCTAAATGAATTCAATATATTATTTTCATTTCATTTCATTTTATGGATTTTCTATTCATGCTCAGCCCGGAATCAAAACCCGGAAACGTGGGTGATCTGGTAGCACAACTGCCTACCCCTTTTGCGAAAATGGGGTGAGTATGTATGCACTATTTTTACATCTATACAAAAAAGGAAACGAAAGTTAAAAAGTTGAAAGTCAATTAACCTCTAATGTAGCATTTTCTTGAATTAATTCAATTACGCGTATATCTATGCACGCATTCTTGGTAGGTTTTCTGATAAAATACGCACTTTATATCAGCCTCGGTGTAGCCCTCTTCAACACATTACACAGTTACCGAATCGGTCGGTTATTACATGTGTATATCAAATATCTTCTGACGACTATATTTCAAAACGGACAATACATACAGGTTTGTCGCTATAATATTATTTTCTTCTCTTGAAAAAAGCTATCTAACGAGGGTAAATTCATTTTGATTGGACATGGGGACCAAAACGCCCATCATCCAAATTTGTTTTCTCTATGGAGTGTGGTATTTTTCCTTTATTTATTTTTCAATTAATCATTAAATCATTAAACTCATAATTAAGTTATTTATACTGTTAAACAGTACGACAAAAAAACCCTGTTGGATCCAAGACCCACATTTCGGTATCTGAATTTTAGTTAAAATATACGTAGAACATTATATAATAAAGGAAAGCATAATTATCGTTTTTTAGTATCAACATTGCCCTAAAAACTAACAAAGTTCTTAATTCTGATACCGATCACCGTCTTCGGAGCGTTTGTGTAATATATTTGTTTTCATCTAAATTGATTTTTGTGTGTAATCGATTCTCTTTATCATATCTGTTTGGTACTGCATCATATAATAATCAGGTATAATGAATATAAGGAAAACCTTTATTTCCTTTTGTATTATAGTTAATGTACTTGTAAGGTTTAAATAAGTACACAAATTACCTGTAGACTATTACACGTTCGTTTACCTTTCTTCATTCATGTTTGTTTACTATTTTTTACATCAAAAATGCATATAAAAACCTTGTTTTAGCCGTGTTCACGACCAATATGACCTTCGGCGTTAGGTCATTAGGCTCACTAGAAGTTTGTTTAGGCTCTACGTCATCGGAGCTATAATAACGTTTTGTACTATAAATAACATGTAGAAATGCACTACCTTCGGAGTAAATTGATCCAACTTTTTCTGTCGTCTTATTATTATTCTTTCTTCTACCTAGTATCCATTATATTCCATATCCTATGCGTCATAGTAATTTGAAATAGCGACTGAGGAACGAAAATCTACAAGTTGGATATCCACATCAGAACAAATGTTTGTGTAATTGCAAATATTTTTGATTTGGGGTTGTTAGAGCAAACACATGACACCTCGTGCCATCATCATTATCTCATGTGACTTCTTTATCTCTGCAACAGTTATTCCTCGGTCGTTAAAGCTTCCTTCCTTATCTACCATGGGGAACGATTAGGTGAAGAAATCCAAAGAAGATGTTGAAAAAGCCTTTCTCATTTCCAAAACCATAAAAAATCATCAGGAAATTTAATAATCCATTGAAATAAATATCGGACTCACTGCAATTAACGGTTTACGGTGACTTGCATTCAATCTCTTACAAGCTTACTAATGCCTTTGTGGCTAAGAAACGTAATCATTTTTTTTTTCTTGTCAAGTTGTACAAAGAAAGGAATTATTTTCTTGTGCTTTTCTTTGTTTCTACTAATTTTTCCCAAGCCTTATCATTAGGTGCTTCCTCTTAGATAAATTTCTGAAGTGAAATATAGCTGTTTTTCAATTAATTCTACTTCCAAAGAAGACTTTAATTTCAGTAAGATTGAACTAGCTCAACCGGGATACTCTGTAAGATTCTTTGTGTTAGTCACTATGTTTTTTATTTATTCATTAAGGGTAAAAAACAGGTCTACAATAAAAATAAAGCAACTCATTCTGTTTTTTTATATGAACAGCGTATATTTTTTAAATTATGTTCCAGAATTATTTAGTTTATAATTTCACAACTCACCTGACAACATTTAAGGTCGACTTCGTATACATTTGAGAATCCTGTCACGTGCACAGCTCTGTTCGCGATTTTTTTTTCTTCCAAAAATTAATAGAAATTATAATAGATTTACTTTTGCACTTTATTCAGTCACTAATATATTCAGATTTTGATGACCTCATAAATTCCACTCTCATTTCAAAGTATAAAAAAAATCACCATATCCTATTTCTTCCCCTTTCTTTCGCTCTGCATTCTCTATCGCATTTATCACGGAGAATACTCTAGAGATTTGTTCGGACTTATCCCTGCTGCTGAGTTCCGCCACCGTACAACACGACAAACATCCAAATACCACCCACATCACCTTGGAAGTTGGAAATCTACCACAGTACGTTTTTCTAGACACTTTCTTCCACGTACTTCTCTAGAACCAGTTGCCAGCGGCAGCATTTCCAGACAAATATGACCTAGCGATCTTCAAAAGACGATCGTATGTTGCAGATGTTCATGGGCGGCGGTGATCATTTACCATCAGGTAAACGGCATGCTCGTTTGCCACCTGTAACACAAAAAACCCATGCATTTTCCAAATCTTACAGCACGTTTAGGACCTACAATAATTATGATTGGTGCTTATTTTTGGCACATATGCATAAATTGACATATAAACTATACAAAATACAAAATTAATTTCATTAATAACACGTTGAGTACGGAGTAAAATTTAATTGACTCTCAGTTTATGCTGTACCGGATCGTTTCGACCCCTCATTATTTTTCCAATCTGCATTGTCCGGTCGAAAAGATCTGGCCGACGTACTTTCTGACCTGGATACTGCTATGTATACAGCAACAGTATATAACATTATATAACAGTAGCTATTATCACAGGCGTATTAGGGCATTATTTAGGCATAGAGTTTGGTGGTGTGTAGTTGGAGAAAGATACGCCCAGCAGTGATATACTATGGATTAAAAGTGATTTTAGGACAGTTGCACGCAAGGTATTTGTATTGTTATATGCTTTATTGTACACCAGAATGAAAGACGCTTACTAAACACTTAAACACTAAAAGCATGGTTACAATAGGCGGCCTTATCGTTAGCTACGATCTCTTCCAGGCAACCTTTGGATAGAACTTTGGATATTGTAATGTTGAATTATGGGGTAGTGCAAATAGCGAGAGAAAAAAATGTACATGCTATATATTAATTTACATAGTATTAATAAATTTTTTTTCGGCCACAGGTAATCTACTTCTAGATAGGTCTCGATCAAGGATTTCTATTCAGTTTTATTGTTTTATGGAGTTTTATGGAGACTGTCCCGCCTCACATCCACCACTGCAACTCCTATAAGCCAGGATCAACAGTGGCACGCATTATACTGACACCGCACATTAAAGCTCGACGAATCTCCGGGAATGCCTAACTTGTCTTTGGCCCGCAACAAAATCAATCAGAAAGTTAAATTAATAGGAGGAGTCAAGTACTTTATTGTTCACTTGACCACTGACTTTGACTCAATTTCCTTCTTTTGACTTGTTGAAAGTGACCTTCACCTAGTAACTTCGTGCATCATTTAATAAGTTGTTTCTAAACTTTTCCGATAGGAATCCGAAGCTGCTTGCAATACGTGGCTTCTATTGAAGAGCTTTTTAAAGTTTGACTTTGTTTTATAATTTAGCAAGCTTATTCTTGATACTAGATTTCGTTAAGTTTCATTAATGGCGACATCACTTATGTAAAATGAAATCGTACGATCCATAGCATTCCTGAAAAGGAATGAAACAAAAAAAAAAACAAATAAAAACGGGTATGAAGTTTGGACCAGCAGTTTTATACGCATCGATAAAATATAGCTAACGTGTAAAAACGTTATTAATAATTAATTTCTAATCAACAGTTCGTAGTGAAGAAGCCCAACTCAATTAGTAAAGTCAACATGATTTGTCATAGTCAATTAATTTGTATGTGATCGATAGCGGGTTCGACTCCGGGCCATTAGGGCCACGTGTTAGACCAAGGTCGTAACCCTTATTATAAACATTAAAAACATTTGACAAAGATGTCTAGGTACTTGTTTAATTTTTATATAACAAGTTATATGGGCAGTAATCATTAAAAGAACTTTATGATATGACATTACTATATGATAGCCTCCGTGGCGAGGTTGGTAAAAAAAATGTATATTTACGTATAGTTTGAAATATGTTTTCACAATATTATAAACAATAAGCATTATATTCACAATTTAATATCATTAACATGTCCAATATAATAAGATATTTAAGAGAGAAAAAACTGTTCCTAATATTTTGACCACGACAACGGACGTCCGAATACGTTCGGACGCCAAAAGACCGTGGACAATCTATCCAAACAAAACTTAAACTATAGAGGAATGAAAAATCACGTGACAGATTGGTATGATTTATCGGATGACATGCCCCGTCCGACTGACGTGAGTGACATGGGTTCGAGTCCCAGATGGGTAGTGATTACGCAAGCCTAAAATCTCGAATCCCTTTCAACTTCGGAGTGTTTGGAGTGGAGGAATTGTTGGAACGTTTTATTTTATGTATGAATTATTTAAGTAGATGGTGTAACATGTTCTGTTGATAGGTATATCAATCCACATAAGGATATTTTTTAAATTTAGAAGGTTGTAAAATATGATGCAATAATACTAGGTGCACTACAATAGCTATGAGTCAATCAAAATAGGATACGTTCAAATCGTTGAATGAGGCGTGACACAAAGGGACTTGGTCAGTTTGTATGGTATTAAGCATACCTTTGGACATGTGTTTTAATTGCACATGAGTTGAATTTTACATATTTTACACCTAACATAACAAGTAAGTTTAACACTTTAACGGTGAAGGAAAACATCGTGAGGAAACCTACATACCATAGCGAATTCTATGGTATGTAAAGTCCGCCAACCCGCACTAGGCCAGCGTGGTGGACTATAAGGCCTAACCACTCTCAATCTTACTCTCGATTGTAGAGGAGGCCCGTTCAGTGGGATGTATATGGGCTGATACAGATACAGAGAACAAGTTAAAAGAATTTTTATATTTAAAAAAATATAATGAATCAAACAAAAAACAACTTGTGTGGATCATTTTAAACCATTATTGGAAATATGTTTGGATGCTCTGAAGTACACTTTCTGTGATTCATCACATCAACGCTGCAGTTGATGTATCATTTCTATTCGAAAAACACGTCATGATAACACTTCAAACCAAACCGCTCATTTAATTTTAGTCTAAAATAAGAGATTCCCTTTATTTTCAATATTATTAAGAAATTTAGGCAGCCTTTTGACTTTTACGAGGTGGCCAAAAATCGTGAAAACTGTGATCACAATTATGACCAAAAATTTAACTCGGATTTTATGCCTGTTCGTTCAATTAAATAGGCAGTATATTTAAGTAATATCCTGTATAAAATACAGACAAACTAGCCCAATCCCAATCCCGTTTTCAACTTGAATTTCTCTAAAAATAAAATTGAACAAAAGAAAACAAAAACCTCATTCGACGCAGATGAACTTTCAGCTGAAATTTTAAAATTGATTTTAACGAGCCAAGTTCTCAAACAATAGTATTTTTACGGAGCGGACAGCGGACGTACAGTTGAAGTTAATATCAGGTGCGCATTGAGCATAATTAAGGGGATAATTAATTATGATAAATGTGTAAAATCTTTTCTGTATTTAAGTTAATGAATCGGATAGCAGGATTTACGGATTAAGTATTGTATTTGGTGTTCACTGGTTGGACAAATCACTAAAATAAATTTAAACTGTTAGTATGAATTTTATGTTTGAAGGAGATTGTAACCAGAGTAAGTACTTGTCATTTTGGCACATAACACATTATGCCAGGATGGCGAGCTGCCAAACATTGCTTTATAATTACTGCTATAGTCCATGAGCTGTTGTATCGCTTACTATCAGGTGAATGGATGCTCGTCTCGCTATTGGCTGCAAAAATAAGATAAAATAATTCCAAATATGGTTGAATGATTTTATAGGAATTTTGAGACGACGTCAAATTTTTTGACTTGACGAGTGCAGTGTAGTGTAATGTTTTGCTTTAGGGTACATCTAAAGATAGATAATCAAAATAATGTTGTTATAATGTATGAGCAGGTGGGCTTTACCAATAGACGAGGGATCCCCTCGTCTGACTATTATTGCTGTTAAAAAATATTAATATTTTATCGTGTATCACATGAAGTCAATTTTCTACTAACCACCGCTGTGTAGTGATTCGTTCCATAATTTAATTAAAAGCATACATGTAGATATAATCTTACTCACAAGTTTCCAATACAACCGAGATTTCACAAATCCCGATCAAATCACAGCACACGGAACCAACACTTTCAGCTGAATGAAATCTAATCGCATTACCACGACCTAATCCCTCCCTGTCTCGAACATTCAACACTAACTTGGAGCATTCTAAAAGAGCTTACCAGTTAAAACCAGTGGAAACTTAAATGGACTATTTTTGAGTGGGTACAAAGTAGTTCGGTTTCAACGTTCGATGTTGGCAACGGTTTAGAGTTTATATTAAACGGTTTGTTTCACACGTGTGTCTGGTGAGAGAGACTCCTGTAAAGTGAGTACGCAGTGTGTGGATTTTAAAGAAAAGAGCGATTTTTTTTTTCTTGTTATAAACTTTTCGGAGTCATGTGTGTATTGATAGTCAATCACCACGCACTATAACGGTGAAGGAAAACATCATGAGGGAACCTGCATACCATAGCGGTTTATAAGAATTTCTATGGTATGTAAGTCCGCCAACCCGCACTAGGCCAGCGTGGTGGACTATATGGCCTAACCACTCTCAATCGTACTGTCGATTGTATAGGCCCGTGCCCTGCAGTGGGACGTATATGGGCTGATACTGATACTGGTACTGTTATAAACTAGCTCTACTGTGTGTTTAACTTATGCTGGAATAGATGAAATGAAATTGCTCATGGTGGCGTTGCGGTGCAAGTGCAACACAATCCAAATAAAAAATATGATTAAATATGCAATAAATTAAGAGTGGTTCGGCTGTAGGGTCCACCACGCTGGTCTAGCGCGGGTTGACGGACTTTACATACCAAAGAAATGAATGGCCTAACCGCTTTCAATCTTACTTTCGATTGTAAAGGAGGCCCATACCCTGCAGTGGGAGGTATATAGGCTGATACGGATGCCATAAATGATTTAATTTATTTTTCTCTCTTATCCCTCGTATGTGTACATTGTTATGCCAGCCTGTACAAAACTGTAACTAGTCGAATATACGAGTACAAAGTATTCAATGAACCATGATTGTATATCCAAAAAAATATTTGTAGTCATACTCGATTTTGTTGAATTACACAAGTGCCACCTTAACAAAATAAAACTACATTACTATGGTGTTGAAAAGTACAACAATGATAATTTTTCGGTCCCTAATCCATTTTACATAAAATTGAGTGTCAAAATTAGGGCACCAGTTTTAGAATTTTCGTGTAATCCATAGCTCGGAAAGGAAACTGGTTAAAACCCTGGCAACTAAATTATCTCACTCCCGAAAACTCAATATAACCCTTTAATAATAACGCGTAAATCATTCAGAAAATGTCTCGCAACCCTTCCATTCAATATTAATCCGCTAGTGGCGTTTTGTACCCAACCCTTGCAAGGAAAAGTAAATCTATAGTTGACAAATAATGCTGAAAAGTTTGTTTGTTTGTATCTACTGAATAAACATTCTTTAAGTTTTGGATAGTCAATTTATCTCAAATGGGTATAGGGTATTTTTAATCCCAGGAAAATATACAAGGTGATATTGACGCATGTTTACAGCTTAGGTGAATATCAGTTCGGTTCGGGGTCTTAACTGAACCGTAAACAACTAGTAGCCATACAGCTTGATCAATAGCCTTTAAGTGTAACTACTAATACTAAAATCGCAATTTTTGAAAAAACCATCTGGCATTTTTTTTTAAACTTGGTACAATTTTACCTGGGATAATTACAAATATGTGGCTTAAATTAAATACCACATATAAATTTCACCCTGTATATCGTGATTTTAATCCCGAAAAACTTTGTCATTCGGGCGAATCTGCGAGGAACACTAGTAAATAAAGGTTTTTACGTCTTGTGTTCAAATGCGCCAGGTGGTCGATAGGACGTGTCCCATTACTACGACGTGTGGTATTGGGCACTTGGCTCTAATGGGATCGCCGTGGGCACAGAAAGGTACTGTACGGCCAGTTTGATGGCGGCCGGTTGATTTAATGTTATTGTTTTCGCGTGTGGCTAAGAGAGCGGGGATTTAGAGAGCTCGGTTCTCTTTTATTTTTTTATCTAAAGACAGAGATAAAATAGTAGGTCTTGAAATATGTGGTTTGGTGTAATAGTTCCTTATCGTGTAAAAATATTTTTAGTTATTGAAATAAATGGCGAGACGAGCATGCCATTCGTCTGATGGTAAGCGATACAACCGGTTAAGAACAGTAGCAATACCAAACAACGCCTTGAATTACAAAGCAATGCTTCGCATTCCACTGCGCTCGTCATCCTGAGACATTCAACAATTCCAACAATACTCTGTCTACAATGCCTTTCACACTGAAACACAACAGTGCATTGACACTGTTGTTTGGCGGGAGAAATAGACATTGCGGAGGCCTCTCATACATGAGATCCCTACCACAACTTACAAACTTACACGTATTTGAGCACATTTAAGTGCACAAAACCACGGCTCTTACCATACTATAAAAACAACATGAAAATCCGTTCATCCTTTTGCAACCCTTACCACAGACGAACACACATCAAATTAACACCCCTCTGTCTACATCAAGTTTAAAAATATAAGTGTCTACGAAACTCCCAAGTACATTTGGTAGCGAAATTGCACACGTTCCGAGCATCGATCCGCTGGCCTTGACACCTCGTGGCCACACAGACTATAATTAGGGCTGCTATAAACGTAGTTGGACTAATCGAGACGTGAGAATAGATAGATGGAATAGATAACTCACCCTTTAGTTTATTGAGGCTTGCAGACGAAGATATATTAATTATTTTAGTTTTAATTTTAATGAAAAACGATTGTAATTTACTTTTTTTTTTGCGTAGGTCCGGCAAAGGAGTAAACAGGTCACCTGATGGTAGGCGATTACTGTTGCCCATGAACATCCACATAGCTTGGACCATGGATGTGTTGCCGGCCCATCAAATCGAGAAGAGAGCAGAAAGGAAGGAAGGAAGGGGAATTGGGCAACCAGTAATTTTACTCGTCGTACAAAATGGGATAACAAAATTGCCAATGCACTTTAATTTCCTGTGAGACAGTGGTATCGCCCCAAATAAGTCTACTCATGCTTAATCATGACTGACAACATAACCCTTTAAGAAAATAATCATGTCGGCAACATGTTAGCAACACAAGTGCTCTGCTCCAACTCAGCAACGTCACAAAAATGTTGCTCATGTCATATCGAGCCGCTGAAATGTCGCCGACAATGGTTTACGACTTGCAATAAGCTGTAACTAGCCCGCTAACAAAAAGTTGCCGACATAGGCCAGCGGATCGGCGGCCTTAATGTAAAACGCGCTTAGCGGGTTTTCCACCGTGTATGAAGATTTAAATAGAAGTTTATATAAATTACTAATATTTCTTTCGGGTCTGGGTATTTGTGAGATCGAAATGTCTCTCGTAGTTCCTGATACCCGCGACATAAGACTCGATCTTAGTGTAGGGTCAAGACTATATATGTGACTGTTGGGTGTTATTTATTTCCAGATGTTGTAATTGATATTGCTAATGACTGATGTCTAATTGGTTGAAAGGTTCTATATTGGTCCCGCATTTGGGGAAATGGATATTCGGATACAATTCCCGGAATTAAGTGCTTCCTAGAAGTTCAATATATCTGACAGGTTGTAAAATTGATAAATTATATACATGTCAGGTGAACTAGGGATTCCTTGTGGATATTAAATATTCGATTCTCGTTTTAATATCCGTTATTTACAAGATACAAACATATGGTATTTAATTTAAGCCACATGTTCCTAACCACCCCAGGTAACATGGCACCAAGTTTGAAAAAAAAAAACAGCCTTATTATTAACTTGGGATTTTTGTTTACAAGGCCTTTAATCAACTTGTATTGATGCGAGTCTCGGGTAAGTTTACGAATCGAACTCAAGTTCAGCTAAGCTGTAAAAATACTCGTATCTGTATACCCAAAAATATTATATCGGGATACCCAAAAATCGTGAAAACAACAACCACGATTTTTGAAATAAAACATGTTCTTTTTTTAATATTGTACATTGACCACCTGGGGTGATGAGAAATATGTAGATTAAATTATTACCATATGCCAATATCACCCTCTATATACTTATTGAGTATATATAGGTTGTTTGCAAGCGTTACACATTACTCGTACCATAATGAAAGAGTATACAGTATTTATGCGTTTATCTTGTAAATTATTTATTCGTTTTTGAAAGTAGAAGATGAAATGCATCTCAACTCTTTCAATGTAAAATTTACAACTCAATCTCAACAGTTAATTACATTTATTATCCTATCAACATCTAAACCGGTACACCGGAATTTAACACCGGAATTTCCCACCGGTAAATGACACCGCAAACCGGATTTCACGGAGAGCACAGCCCTACGTAATTACGTGCCGTTCAAAGCTTTTTCACTCACACTTTTGAGACAATTACGTACTCAGAGCGACGTCTTAATACGCCTGTTTTATGGCCCCTCGCAATTGTTACGTTTCATTACGACCGTGTTTGAGCTGGTTGGAATTAATTTCTTTTTTTATTGGCCTACAATCAAGGTTGTCAAATACTTACAAATATTACTTTATGTTATGACCTTGGACTATTTACACCTAAAACACTTGAATCGGAAGTGCCTTATTCCTCTTTAGGAGATTGAAATGAAACACGGTAGCAAAGCCGTCTATTTACTTAATTTCTCCATGAGACAATGATACTAGTGGAACCAAGACTTAGTCCAAGATATCTCCATCCTGGCTCTACTATTTCAACATTGTTTCATATAAATGTGGGAATAATTTCATTTCGGGTCAAATAAAACGAAGATTGATTGGAAATTCTTCGGTAAAAAATCTTTATATCGTCTTTTATCTGCGTCTTCACGTGGTGCGCCGGTCTTGTCTTCCACCGTATTCTATGCAGTTCTATCCTTATCCGTGCTTCCGTGCTTAGGCATCATAATCTTTACTCCAACTCTTTTCCTATCTTTCATTCGTCATCTCTTTCAGACAACAATGTCCTATATCAGTCATACGTCTAACGTTATATTCTACTAATCTTTAATAATTTACATAACAGCATAAATATCTTCGGTAAAGTTAAATAGTCTTCCTAACCTAAGTAAAATATCTATAGAATCTAATTGAGTTTCGCGTACCTTCTAAATCATCGGCGTCTACCCTCTCGCTATAAAAACCATCTGTGACAACAGTGGCGCCCTCTAAACGCATTTACTTTGATTAATAGAGGTTATTAAATTTCTCCTTCAATTTATGTACAAATTGATTTTGAGTGAATTTTAATGTTCGGTTATCGATATTTTGCTTGGTGTGTTCGTAATTTATGAGTATAATAATGAGCGTATTTTCATAGGATACATTGACTGAATAAGATAAATTGGACGGACGAACAGGGGTTGTTGGAGGTCGCTGGATGCAACCCGCTTCCAACAGTTCGATGTGGCTATCCATGGAGGTGCATGTTCAGCAGGGGACTTCCTGAGGCTGAAGAGAGAGAGGGAGAGAAATTGACTACAATGCTACTAATGCTAAATGCAGTGCATTATTATCCTTACTTATCAGGTATATACGAAAGTTTGTATGTATTGATGTTTGTTACTGTTTCACGTAAAAATTGCTAGGCCGATTTTGATGAAATTTCGTACAAGGGTAGCTGGCATATCGGATTAACACAGAGGCTACTTTTTATCCCGAAATGGTGTAGTTTTGCAGAATGAGTGAGGAATACAAATATTCTCTTTTCACATTGAGTTTAAATATAAAACAACGCGTAAGAGAAATAATGTTGTTGATGTAAACTGGGTTTAAAAACTATCTACACTCGGGGCTAGGCTAGTATACTTTTTACTTGAAAGTAACTACTATATATTTGCAATGCAAATTGAGTATGCACTGGCGAGAGTTGGTGTGTCTACGGACGACACAATTATACTGGAGTGGTTGAAACTAGGTTTAAGTAACCTGAACCCGATAAAAGACATACTTGCGTGCATTATTCTCGTAAATTGAGTTAGTTGGTCGCTATTAAATAGATAGACATTACTTATTATGTTAAAATACTACAAAATGTAATAAAAATTATACAGGCAAACAGGTGTGAGTTTTTTCCTATTTTAACAGAAACAAACTCTTTGCCTAGCAATGGGCATATCCTGAAAATAGATTGAGTTAATAATTTTTAGCGGTGCTACTTCCCTATATTTTTCGTGCCTATTCTTTTATTATTATCAAGTATCCAATAACATACACCGTAATACAATACCTACCATACCTACATACCATAGCATTTTGTAGGAATTTCTACAGGTACGGAAAGTCCGCCAATCATTAAATTTTTTATCCGCACTAGACCAACATGGTGGAATATATGCCCGACCCACTCTCAATCATCCTCTCGATTGTAAAGGAGGACTACGCCTTGCAGTGGGACGTGTATAGGCTGAAACAGATCGAATAAAATAACTGCATGTACACCATAGAAGTCTCCTACTCTTCAAATATCCAACATAATTCACCAACAATACCAATCCGAACCAACGAATACCGACGCATTTTCAATTCCGCAAAATAATAAGCCAATGAACAGTTGCAAGCGACAAGAACATAAAAGCCTATACAGGGCTTTCCTCTCCGAGAAAAGGGGAAATGAACGTTTCCTCAGACTTTCATTTACGTCGAGGAACAAGTAATTATTTATCATTGTGCGAGAGCTCCAGCGATTTATAATTTAAGAACAACAGGTGTCGTTCAAACTCCTCTTGTTTAATTCCGAACGATATTTTACGTTTATAAGGAAATTAGGGTATTTGTGGTGGTTTTATATATTTATTTGGCTATGAATTTTTGAATTGCTAGAGTATCATTGTTAGATGTGTAATGTATTTTATTTATATTTAGAGCTGTTATCTATTTGTTTGATTGATTTGAAACGATTGTAGCTCTATTTAAAGTAAGTACAATGGACATTCAAATAAAATACGGCTACTGGCAGCGGTATACGGCGGTGCTGGCTTGCAAGGCACAGGCATACTATTATCTCAGTCGAACTAATATCTTCGACTTGTTATCTTAAACACCATGGTACACAGCTTCGTTGAAACTATCATCCCGGTCGAACGGTTTACTGATGGTAGGTCTCTCATATGTGGGAGGCCATCTGGGTGGGTACCACCGCAGTGTCTATTTCTCCCGTCAAACAGCAGTGTAAACGCACTGTTGTGTTACGGATTGGAGGGCATTGTAGCCAGAGTAACTACTGGACATATTGAGACTTAACATCTTATGTCTCAGAATGGCGAGCGCAGTGGAATGTCAAGCATTGCTTTGTAATTCAAGGTGTTGTTTGGTTTTGTTACTGTTCATGAGCGGTCGTATCGCTTACCATCAGGCGAACGGCATGCTCGTCTCGCCATTCATTGCAATAAAAAACCTACAAAAACCAGATGCAATCCAATTAGATATATGACGGAACTTATTCAGGATCGTCGATCTTCGTATCTAATATACCGTGTTACAGAACAGTTTGCTTGGCAACGTGTTCCGTCCTCGTAACCTGGTCTCCTTTAACCGAGCGTGAAGAAGCAATTACACAGGCCGGCATTATAGTGTCATATAACGTGAGATCGTCTGTCTCCAGGTGATACCCAATTGTCTAGAGGGCGCTGTAATTACTGTTAGCTTGTATAATAAAAGTAAATGGTGCGAGCGTACCATTGAAATTCAGGGTTCGAATTTTGAATGACAATTTATCACATTTAACCTCACATTTAACAGAATGGTTTCTTAAATCTACGCAAATGTTACATTGAAATAAAACTATTATTTGCGCCTCGTAACGTGACCTAATGATGAAATGAAATGAAAGCTGTAAAGTAATCATAACGTCGGGAAATTAAAAGATGTAAAAGTTAAACCAAATCCGCGAAAAAATCCGTAAATAATAGTTTTATTTCAATATATTTAACTTGCAGTCATGATTTGGCAGCAGCTTTAAAAGCAAAAATATACAGGTTGTATACTTACTGTATATTTTGTATCGTATTTTGGCAGCCTATATACATATATCCTACTGTATAAATCAAATTATTAAATAAATTAAAGAAAGAAATTAAAATAAATAAGACTAAGTATAGAAAATATATTGTATATAGAGATTAAGTTGTATGTGTATTGACTTGTCATAAGAGCTCTCTAATTGCCTACGTGACCAATAAATACATTTCATTTCATTTGTAGGGTACGGGCCTACTCTACAATCGAGAATAAAATTAATAATGGTTAAGCCTTATAGTCCACCATGCTGGCCTAGTGCGGGTTGGCGGACATTACATACCATAGAAATTCATACATATCGCTTTGGCATGCAGGTTTCCTCACGATGTTTTCCTTCACCCCTTTTCGTGCGTGGTGATTGACTATCAATACACACATGACTCCGAAAAGTCAGATGCGTGCCCTGGGATTTGAACCCGCAATCACCGTGAACATATTGGCAATCACGTATGGAACGTTACCAAGAGGCCACCGCGCCCTACTAGTTGTAGATTACTTACTGTATAAACTCGCTCAATTATTTTATCCTGGTAATTGACATTACATTACTCTCTTTACGTGACTTTCAGAGACATAAGTTTTTCTATATCCCGCAATGAAATGACAACATACATGAAATTACGTGAAAACTATACGCCTATCGTGTCTTCCTAAAAAATAAAACCTACAATACAACAGCGCAACTATCAAAGAAACTTGAATAATTGCCCTTAATTTCCACCATGAAAAATCCCAAAACACTTAATTATCAAACAAATCAACGGCGAAAAGCAATTAAAAGCTGCCAACACAGCACTATCAAGTTGACCAGGGTTGGTAAAACCGGTCAATCAACTGATGCTTGTAATTGGCTTAATTACTCCGCCGCCGCAGACCCAGTGCACCGCAGACATTTGCCTACTAATCTAAATTGTTATAAAATTGGCATTTTTATACGGGTAAATACTGCGCCGGTGCAGTGGTAAAAATAACTGTTGTTCTCATATTTGATGGACATTGTCGCCAGGTATGACTGCAAATTAAAAAACACTTCCAGCCTTACGCGTTTGACATAGTAATTTTTACTTGTGATTTATGTAAACAGAACTACCCGGTTCATTACAGAATCGCTGATTAAGACAAACGGTGCGATTTTTGTAGATCAGGCGATTAAAAATACCTCGTCGAAGACACCTAATGTTTATATGATACGATGTTGATACGATTCCAATATTGGAAAGCAGGGAAAAGGAATGGCGTAATAAATAGGAAAAAATGGAACTATGCCAATTTTGATGGGTTCAAAACAAACGAAGGCTTTCACCATATTTACAAAAGAAATAACCCACATTATTAATTAATTTGTATTCAAATACAGATTACGTGTTTGTTTTACAAATGTAAAGGCGCAGAGTCCTTTGATGTTTCATAGTGCGTAAAGGGTAAATTATACCAAAAGAATATATTTAAAAGCAATCGTAGGTTATTTCGGGAGTATTCCATTACGTGAATAAGTAAATTGGTAAAAAGTTGAACATATGATTTGTGTACAGGTATTGAAAAGGTAGGATGTTTTGTTTTTAGAACATTGGTTTGTTTTATAGAAATGTATTTAGGGATCCTTTGAGAGCATTTGAAGCATTCCAGAGATGACAAAAACCAGAGTAAAATCATCTCCAAGACATATTTCAAACCCAATAAGCTTAACAATCTGTACAAATTCCCTTACATAGTAACGTTTAAGGCCGAAACTTAGTGTAATGAAATCAGAACTTAATGCCTTCGAAACACCACAAATCGGTTCTAATTAAGGGCAGCCCCGTAACCCTTGGCTTCGGTCGCCGAACAACAATGTGAATAATTTTAACAGATATAACATCCAATAGCTTTGAAATTAATTGGTGGAATTATACAAATAGTAAAATGTGCTCCACGTAGACTCCTTACGTGCTTACGGTTATGGCTGACAGGAATTGCGGATAAAAATATATTAATAATTAAGTTTTTTTAAATTGATATTATTTTTCATTGTCTATGTAGGTACACGCGCTAGCGGCCCACCTGATAGTAAGCAGACACTATCACTAATAAAATTTGTCAATTGCGGGGGAACTGTCAAGCCGCTACCTATTTAAGGGCAGCTGCGACTGGTGTAGTTTCAGCATTTTACTGCAAAACCTACTATATTACAAAATACTGAGGCATTTAATTCCGTCTTTAAAATGTCTAACTGGTCCATTGACCTTAGCTCATCACCCCCCTCCTTTCCCTTCTCTGTCTTCCCCATTTACAAGCTTGCAAAATAAATACAGCCTCTAGTTGTTATGAACCACCTTCTCCGCTTTTCCATCATTATTATCATCAGTCACTAAAACTCCACTGGCGAATATTGCTTCTCCCAAAGTTATAACTGCGACCTATTAAAAGTGCGTAGTGGTTGCAATCAGCAACTGCCAGCAATTAACTGCTCTTCTTATTTTCATTTCCCAGTGCTTAACTGGAGGACAAAACCCTTTCTTTCGTTTCCTATTATCATACTATATTTTTATATCTCATACTAAATCTACAAAAACTAGATGCAATGCGACAAGATTCATGAAAGGATTAATTCAGGATCATCATAATATAAGTTTATACCACGTAATAACATAATGTACTACGAATTCACAGAATGTTCACGATATTAAATTCAATATACACATCGGAGGCTCGAATATCGACTTGCCGGAAGTTTGCGTAACTTGTGATTTGATTAAGTTAACCCGTAAGTTATCAGTAAGCAACTTAATAACAACTTAACGGTTTTGATAATGATGCGCTGGAGTTTAGTAGTGATGTGGAAATTTTAAATATCAATGGAAATAACTTGTTTAATGTTTTATTGTTAATCGTTATCTATATTAATGATATACGTCCCACAACAGAGAACGGATCTTTTCTATAATCGAGAGTATTATTATGAAGAGTTGGGGCATATAATTTATATTATAGTCCCCCACGCTGGCCTAGTATGTGTTGCCGGAATTTACATGCCATAAAAACTCTTACTAATCGCTATGCTATTCTGATTTCCTACCAATGTTTTCACATATTCTCATGGTTAAAACGGAATCAATATTTAGTTAGTGCACGTGCTTAAGTGTTCTGTAAGTGGTCTTTTGATTTTTTTATACGGGATCGATAAAGTGATCAAAGTAGCTGAAGGTAATTGAAGAGCTGTTGACATAGCTTTTTTTTTAGACTTTCCCGCCCTCGAATCCGCCAGTGCAACTCCTGTAAGCCAGGATCAACAGCGGCACGCATTTTAAAGCTACCGAGCATAGAACCTCGGCGAGTCTCCGCGAATGCCTAACTTGTCTTTAACCCGCCACTAAATGAATTGGTCATGAAGTAAATAATAGGAGGAGTTGGAAATATTTTTGTCCACCTGTCTTCGCAGCAAAGCTGGTGACAAATCAATGGACTTAAGAGGTAAATAGCCTTTGATAAAGACTTCTTAGTTTAATTTGATTTTTTTACTTTTTTGACATGGTATATTTACCAGCTAGTTAAGGTCCAGTGGGATAATCGCTGAAGAAAGCGTGTTCTGGAGTGGAGACCGTGTCTTGGCAAACGTGAGATGCCTTCTAGCCAGATAGTGGGACGTCTTGCACAAGAGGCTAGACAGCGACTGGATACACAAAGCAGCAAAACTGGGCTCTGTATACCTTAGGAGAAGCCTATGTCCAGCAGTAGACTGCAACTATCTGCTGCTGATAATTATGATGAAAGGTTTATTCATTGAAACTTCCACGATGTCAGATTTTCCATCATTGTGTAGTGGTCGCGATGTATACCGGGTATCTCAAGACTGCTACCGAAAACGAAGCCGGGTGGTAGTTTTTGTGACTACAAATAAAATGCAACTAATAATTTTGCAAAGAAACGCGACATTTTTTTTATAATTATTAAATATCGTAATTTTTGGGTGGTAAATCCATAGTTTTTGCTAAAATAATAATTTAAACTCTTTTATACCTTAGAGTCTTTATAAATTAAAGGGTATACACTATTATTTTAGGGAAAAAAATGTATTTACTACCCATATAACAAAAATAACAAAAAAAAAAATTGACGCTTTTTTATCCAACATTTTCTGTTGCATTGTGTCTGAAGTCGCTTAAACTACCACCCAGCTTCGTTTTCGGTAGCAGTCTTGATATACCCTGTTTATGAATATACCATATTTTCCAATCAAAATATATCTTTTACTTGCGAAAGTGAAAAGTGCTGCTTTAAACAATTATATTAATTCCACTGCATCATAAGCTCGTCATTTATAATTAATTTCTCTTTAACCACCCTCCGTAATACCCATTTTACTTAAACGACGCTCCTATATATTGCTCAGTAATTACGTTGCTTAATCAAGCCACATTTTGCAACAATTTAAAGGACAAATCTTATTGTTTCTCATTTCGATGAACAAAGGATTTCATTTTGAGATAACGAGTAAATTTTAACTGAAAATAATCACTGGTTGAAGTAAGATTATTCCTTTGATTTTAAGAAACTAATATATACTATACTAGAGTTGAAATATTACATTTAAAATATTTATTTCTGCTTATTTGTCTGTATCAGACCATATACGTCCCACTGCAGGGCATGGGCCTACTCTATAATCGACAGTACGATTGAGAGTGGTTAGGCCATACAGTCCATCTGCTGCTTATTTACTTGAAGTCTATTTTTGCACAACAAAAGCATTTGAAAACCAAAAGAAGTTTCTAAAATTCCTTACGCTTCCGTACTTCAGGCACTAGTGTACGAAACACCTAAAGTACATTTGGCGATCACCAGTGCATTTGATGCAAGTTAAGTGCAAGTTGAGTGCAATTTAAGTGCATTCGGTGCGATCTTCACTCCGTCTTGTCTTTGTTTACCTACCGTACATAGGAAGGGCGTGATCATAGTAAATTTGCACACCCCAGGAAGTAAGTTGACTCAAGTCGTTTAGATTAAATCCAGCGATTGGCCTGAAGTCATCAATCAGGTTGATGTATCACCATTATCATTAGTTACAGATCACTTTAAACGGGATTTTTGCCGTTTTTCACGTGTAATTACTTTAATGGTTTGTAATTAGTGTCACTACTTATCTTTATGGAAGCTCTCAGGGTAAACGGGTGAGATGTGATACGATTGAAGTTTTTAAATAAAGAAGTGTAGGTTAAAATTAGATTCCAAAAATTCGGGATTTGATTTTCCCCGAAACAGTTGTCGACGATAAACGGCCGTTTTTATTACGCTGAAATAATAATTTGGCAATAGCGGTTTTGTACCAATTCGAAGTTAATGCCAAATTCGTAGAATTCTATAATTCTGTCTGTAACATAACTATGACAAATATTTGACATAAAAATATTTTCATTGTATTTAGTTTATTTTAGTGTAACACTACTAGCATTTTTGTATCTAAATTGTTCTCTGTGCGCAAATAATTTAGAGCTTTATAAATAATACAGTGGCTAACATTGACAGCCTACATGGCGCCGGCGGTTAGATGTCGCCTGTGAAACAAGAGGCCGCGGGTTCGATCCCTGCACGGAGAGAAATGTTTGTGCGGCCTACAAATATTTCTTTCTGGTCAGAGCGTTTGTGAGACCGAAAAATCTCCCACACTTCCTGATACCCACGACACAAGACTCGATCTTGGTGTGGGATTAGGTCTATGTATGTGACTGTTGGGCGTTATTTATTTATTTATGAAAAACTTAAACCCCATTTACGCGAGATTATCGTAATGATACAAAAGAGTTGCATCGTGTAAACATTTGTTAAACTGGATAATCTATGACGGTTATGTTATAAGCTTGGTTATAACGATATGCGAAAATGGCATACATAAAAGTAGACAGCATTACAAGAGAAAAGCGGAGTATCAATAAAAAAAATTGCAAAATGGGGAAAAGTTCTAAAATATGCGATAGCATCCAAATTAGCTCTCAGGGGCAAATTATATTTTGTTCAATGGTTCTCAAGTCGTCCGTGAATAAAACAAAGGAAGTTTCAGCTTCTTTATAATTGCGCTAGGGGTGCCTACGCGTCACTTTCTCTAACCCTCTCTCTCTCTTACGTGACGCCGATGAAGTTTTGCGGGTCAGCTATGTATAATAATATTAAAGCATGGAAATATACATACATACATAATCGTCACGCCTGTATCCTATAAGGGGTAGGCAGGGACTATAGACCGCCACTTTGCTCGATCCTGACATACTACTTTCGCTTCATCTACTTTCATCAACCTCTTAATGCTTTCTCGTCGGTTCAGGGTACTTTTGACCATGGTACTTTTACTTTTAACATGGTAATATTCGATTGTTTATTTGCATTGAATAGGCTCCGAAACTACTGGAACTATTTGTTTTTCTTCACTTTTCTATTCCTACACTATCTCTGACGAACATAGGCGATAGAATATTTTCAATTACATAAATGAATCTGTACCCGGGCGGAGCTGGTCCGCTATTGTTAATAAAGTTTAAACCTTAAAGTTTGGCAACGCATCTCCATGCCCTATGGTATTGCAGATGTTCATGGGTGATGGTGATCACTTACTATCAGGTGAAGCGAATTGCGCCCTATAATATAATAAATCTTCTTCTCGTACTATCCATACAAAGGTTGTCTGTAAGAGATCGTTTTCAGTGATAAGGCCGCCCATTGTAATACCAAAAGTCTTATATTTAATTTGTCTGATTTTGTGTGTGTATGTTTTTTTTTTTGTATTTGGTTTACAATAAATAGTATTCTATTATAACGCCAACATCTAGTAAATCTATAGTTATTTTTAACACAAGATTCACTATCAATGACAGTGAAAAATATACCTACATTTACCGTTAGGTATACACTCGAGACACTTTCCATAACTCTTCGATCAAGTCGGGAGATAAGATGTTGGCTGCCCGCCAAGATCTAGATGGCTTCGGTTGGCTATTTATTTTTATATTCAATTTTATTATTCTAGCATGTAGCTTGGCTGTTTATGAAGTTCCGAGTGTATCTCTAAAATAGTTCAGGACTGAGTTATTTTTCACGTCACATCTTATGTCTCAGGATGGGTAGCGCAGTGGAATGCAAAGCATTGCTTTGCAATTCATAGCGTTATTTGGTGCTGTTATAGTCCACGAGCGATCGTATTTCTTATCATCTAAGGAATGGCATGCTCGTCTCTCCATTCATAGCTATAAAAAATACGAAAATTATAGTTGCGCTAAACATACAATATCTTCGATATTTAAATGTGGACAAACTGTTGGTACAGTAATAATAAAGTATCAAGATTGCAACTTTAGTATGGAACACAACAGTGCAATTACACTGTTTGGCGGGAGAAATAGACATTGCGGGGTAACTACCCACGGGCCTCTCACATATGTGAGACCTACCACCAGTATCAAATACAACCAGAACTACATATGTTTCAAACTCTGTTACAGAAGATTCAGATACGCAGGTTTAAAACGAAAGCAATGAATAAATTAATTAATGAATTGCTAAAGAAATTAATTAACTACTTATTTTTATGTTCGTTTTTCTTTCTCAATTAGATCGTCTTTTCTCTTAAGAACACCTAAAAATACACATTGGGAATTGCCGGCATCAAGACACTAAGTATCAAAATACTTGTGTAAGTAGGGAACATTGTTAAATACTTTTGTAAACAAAGCCTTATAAAGTATCGAGAAACGGTCGAGTAATTTTAATCACTTCTAAGGAGGCAAACAGAAGCATTGTTTAAAAATCAATACGCTTTAGAGAATTTCTGAATATTTATGTCATTTTAGTATACACTGATGTCTTTTTATAGCACAGGAAAACATTTTTGACTGCTGAATGAGCCAATGATTGCACTTTTTGCTGGAGGTACGCGTGTTCTCTTTTCACGTTTCCCTTCACCATTATAGTGCGCGGTGATTGACTTCGAAAAGATTTCGAAAAGTCAGAGGTGTGCCTTGGGATTTATTCTGATCACCTTGAATATACTGGCAACCGCGTCTGGTCCGTTACCAACCACCACCACGGTGTTAAAAGGTTGGTTTTCAGTGACATACATACTCCGGTCAGACCATAACTAGTCCAAAATACTTTCTCATTACAGCATGGTTCTTCCTTTCGACCTACACTCAACTTTCCCAAAACAAGCTCTACCAGCGAAACTAGCTAGCTAAAAGCAACTCAAAATGTCGTCACAAAAACTGGTAGCCAAACTCAAAGTTTATTTAAAACACAACATTACGTAAAGATTAATGAAGTAAAGTTTGAACGCGCGTCCATTTCGGAATACAGGCCAACTTCTGCCCACATCCGGCCTGTTTGCGTGGCTTTGCATTCACTATGCTCTGATGTTTTACTTCGACCGTGAAATTAGCACAATCGGCGTTTGGAGCCATGTAGGTTGTGGCCTGTAGGACAGAAATTAGAATTGATTTAACTGGGAAAATATCTTAAAGAACGGCGTGCTTGAGAGGTCTCTTCAAATAATTTAATAGTATATAAAGTCTATTTTTTATTGTAACGAATGGTACGGCGAGCATGTCATTTACCCGATGGTTAGCGATACGACCGCTCATGAATAGTAGAAAAACCAGACACCATGAATTACCAATCAATGCTTGGCATTCCACTGCGCTCGTCATCCTGAGACATAAGATATCAAGTGTCAATATTTCCAGTAGTTAGTCGGCCTATAATATCGTTCGAACCGGAATACAACAGTACAGTACTATTTGTGTTTACAAAACAAAACAATCCAATACCCAAGGCCAAATAAAAATATATAGACACAGCAAAGCAAAGTAAATTCCGAATCAATAGAACCATTCATTTAGAATACATTGTTATCGCGTTGGAAGCTGTTGAACAGCCCTCGCTGTTGATTCAGGCCTTTTCCTGTACGATTACGGATCTAATAATGCGGGCGCTTGATTTAAGGTGCGGCGTTTACGGCTATTTCTTCTTTTTCAATGACCCAATTAGTTATGGGGTTCAATTTCCGGCCTGGCTGATGGGTGCTTGGGGATGTATTATTTTCTTTTTTTGTTACAACACAGCGTGAAGATATTTACGAACTTGTGTACATGGTTTCCATTCAAGAACTTTTCTTTGCCATCAGCGGACAGATTTTCACGCTATGCTGCCTATCTACTGCTACTGTAACTTATTAATCCGTTGGGTTATATCAGAAACCTATAGAAATATCTATGGTGTGTAAAGTCCGTCAAATCGCACTAGGCCAGTGTGGTGGACTATATGGCCTGACAACTCTCAATCGTACTTTCGATTGTAGAGGATGCTCATATCCTGCAGTGTGATGCATATGGGCTGATACTATGTACATATGAAATGGTAATTATGCAGGCAATAATAAGGAAAAAAATGAAAAGAGTCCCGCACTTAGCTTCAACAGTAGGCCGAAATTTATTAATCTCCCAACAGTAGAGGAGGACTCTATCCAGAAATAACTTTAATAAGGGTTCATAAAAGTGATGTTAAGAGACAAGGAAGACACAGGTGCGTGTCGCTTTTAAAAATAGATTAAAGAACAGAAAGAAGGGATAAAGATCAAGTTTTCGCCCATCTCAGAAGCTGATCAAAACATAACAACCAAGTTTCCATTTCATGTCAATGGCAGCAAAGAACCTAAATTCTCTTGCAATATAAATTCAACTCATATTTTAAGAAATTTTATTTCACTAATGTATATTATGTATTTCTTTGAAAAACAAATAATCACAAAATAGTAAATAATATTATAATAAAATACTAAAAGGAAATGAATTTAAATAATACTATCATACATCATTTTGTATATAGAGAATAAATACTATGTGTATATGTATTGGCTTGTATGAGCTATTTAATTGCCTACATGACAAATAAACAAATTTCATTTCACCTACTTTTTTAGATTGCAGATAATGAGTAATTTGGGAAACGCCTTGGTTGGCATTACACCGGGAGTGGGTATCAGGGAGTGGAATTCTGTAATTGTACCTCATTTTTACGTAATTATCTAATTTTGTATAATTTGCGTGTTGATTTTTAATTACTCACTGCCGCGGGAAAAGTAAAAATTAAAAAATAATGACAGGTGCCGTAGAAAAATCTAAATTAAAACAGTTCTGCTATTTATTCAATTAATGTTGTAAAATTATATTTTTAATTAGGCTAGTTTTTTATATAAAACGTACCATTTTTTTTTAGCTTTAATAGAATGGAAGTTTAAGAATTACAAGCCGCCAATTACCGAACCAACCTCAAGCGATCTAATGAACACTTGCAACAATTACTACTACTATCCAACTAAACTAATAGGTACCGTTTGACGTTTCATATTTTTCAATTTTAAACATATTTAGACAAGCGTAACACACACAATTTTAATTTCGCTTGCCGTAAGGCCACAATTCCATGGTTTTAGGCGAAATTTTATTGAAATTGTGTAAGTTACGCCTGTACAAAGTTGAAAAGTATGAAACGTCAAACGGTACCTGTTAGTTTAGTTGGATAGAATATATAAATATATGTAGGAAATTGACATCGGCTTATTGTAAGACAACAAAAGATATAAGTACTCTAAAACTATAACCTTCCCCATCTCCCCAGCCATTTCCTTTTAACTCCTACATTTTCAATTATGTTTTATGTCAATGAACACGAACAAGATCATAGAATTTAGGTAGAAATAGAATCCTGTACTCAGTTAATATCAATTTTTATTAATAGGGTAATGCCTTGGCATCAGACGATGCGCTTTCTATGCTATATTAAAAAAGTCCAGAATATTTAGTACTAATCCATAATCAGATGGGAGTGATATTGTATATTTTCACCGAACAATAATTCAAATAAGGCCAAACTCGGTTGAGGCCGTAAAACAACATTAAAAACAGCCCAGCGTCGTAAAAATATTATTAAAGAAATTTACATAGATAGGGCGTAATCATTTTATTCGGGCCAGGTTTTTTTAATTAATGCCTTGGATAGGCACGTGGGTAATTGAGGCTGAGTATAGGCTTATATTTAATTGAATTAGGCTCGTTTCGGCCACGAGAGTTATGCGAGGTCTATATTTAGGTGTTTGCCAATTTAAAAGCGTTTACGAAAAGCTTGATGTTATTCATCGGTTGGCGGACGTCAATTTTTCAATTAATTATTGAGAGACTGAATATATGTTTAGATTTAACAGTACAGGATAAATTAATAGCAAAACAAAAAAGAAGAGAGTTGTAATCGTCAGGCTTTCGGAAATCTTTCAAGGTGAATGGAACTAGACCAGTTTTGGAAGTCGTTTATAATAATTATAACTGAAGTAAAAATATACAAAGTTAGTTAATAACGACATATTATTATTAACACAGTAAGACATGGGTGGCTGAAAATCAGCGCTGTTCGGTACAAAGTTGCCGATCAATATAAGCTGAATAATTACCTATGGCACTACAGGTCATTCTTAATTGTTTTGTCCCTCGTAAGTAATTTTAAGCAATAAACTGTTTTATTTATTTATTTTAAAAAACAGTAGGCACAAAAGTTGAATTGAAATAAAAACCATCCATTGCGTCCATTTACAAAAAGTAATTCGAATAAGCCCTAACAATTACAGAAATGAACATCAAATTTAAGTAACTAAAACGTCGGTTGTTTTCAGATCCCCATTTACCATATAATTAAGCGTCCGCTTTTAACGCGAAGTGTTTGACCAACCAAAGAAAATAATTTATTTTGGTCCCTTTCCGCAAACGCTCCGTTATCCGAGATAGGGCGACGTGCTAAAGATAATACGACCTTTTGAAAAAAATACCTCTTGTTTTTTTATTTGGAAAGTCAGCTTTAATTTGTGAAGGTAATAAATTGTATGTGTAGGGTCTTTCTCTAAAACACAGGATTTTTAACTAAGGGAAAATACACAATGTCCATATATCCAAGTTAATAATTATTTAAGCTCTGGTCCTACAATAACACGCTAGATTTGTGCGGTGGCTGAGAAACTTTTAGATTTCACTCCACCCAAACGATCGAATTCTTGTGGACCACACATTTCGTAGAAACGATTTAGGAAATCGTTTCTACACATTCGATTTTAAATAGGCCGATGTAATTTTTTCTACAAAAAATGATAAAACAATGTCTTATCGTCGATTTGACGTTTAGATATAGTTTACTCATTATTCCACCATTACAATAAAAAGGAACGAATTGCAGCTACACTCTAATATCCACTAGACTATGACCCCTGCAAAATCACTTCAATAATAATAAAATATTTTTACCAATATTCCCATTTATAGACGTAATTATATTGAAATCCACTCTAGCGATTCACAATTCATTCGAACATCATAAACAGTGCTGTCCAGAAACTAAATTAATAGAAAAAATATTTGTCATAGCATTGCACAAAGCCAAATTACTAAAGATTGTCTTTTAAAAATAAATAGCTGGCCTTACGCTTTTAGTCTCTACAATTGCCTCCAAATGTGGGAGCAACGCACTCCAAATATAAAATTTCAGTAGAAACGATACACTAAAAGCACATTCTTGATCCCAACTCCTCTGAGACCGAAGGATTCGCATATTGAATAGTGTACCAAAAGTAATGGAAAACTATTGTTCTAGCGTCTACACTGACTGGGCTTCTCAGTTTGTGATGATAGTGGATTTCGTCGTAGTTGCTAATTTAGTTTCTGGCAAAAAGTAAAGATATTTACGAACTTGTGTAGATACATGGTTTCTATTCAAGCACTTTTTTGTCATAAGCGAACAGCTCTCCACTTTATGCTGCTTACCTACTGCATTCGTTACTTATTAATCCGTTGGGTTCTATCAGAAACCTATAGAAATATCTATGGTGTGTAAAGTCCGTCAACTCGCACTAGGCCAACGTGGTGGACTATATGCTCTGACAATTCTCAATCGTACATTCGATTGTAGAGGATGTTTGTATCCTGCACTGCAACGCATATGGGCCGATTCTTATTAACATGACTAATAGCAATGATGCAGGTAATAAAGAAGAAGTATAAAAAAGAAAATAGTCCCGCACTTGACTTCAACAGTAGGATTTATTATTACCCTCACACCAGTAGTGGAGGACTTTATCCAGAAATAACTTTAATAAGGGTTCATAAAAGTGTTGGTAAGAGACCAGGACGCCACAGGTGCGTGTCGCTTTTAAAAATAGATTGGAGAACAGAAAGAAGGGATAAAGATCAAGTCTTCGCCTATCTTAGAAGCTGATCAAAACATAACAGACAAGTTTCCATTTCATGTCAATGGCAGCAAAGAACCTAAATTCTCTTGCAATATAAATTCAACTTATATTTTAAGAAATTTAATTTGACTAACGTATATTATGTATTTCTTTGAAAAACAAATAATCACAAAATAGTAAATAATATTATAATAAAATACTAAAAGGAAATGAATTTAAATAATACTATCATACATAATTTTGTATGTAGAGAATAAATACTATGTGTATTGACTTGTATGCGCTATTTAATTGCCTACATGACCAATAAACAAGCTCAATTTTACCTACTTTTTTAGATTTCAGATAATGAGTAATTTGGGAAACGCCTTGGTTGGCATTACACCGGGAGTGGGTGTCAGGGAGTGGAATTCTGTAATTGTACCTCATTTTTAGGTAATTTTCTAATTTTGTATAATTTGCGTGTTGATACAGGTTTTTAATTACGTACTGCCGCAGGGAAAGATGAATTAAAAAATAATTACATGAGCCGTAGAAAAATCTAAATTAAAACAGTTCTGTTATTTATTCAACTAATGTTGTAAAAAAAAATTAATTAGGCTAGTTCATTTATAAAAGACAATAAAATGGCCTGCCTTTAAAGAATGTAAGTAATATAATAGAAGTACAAACCGCGATTTACCTGGCGTTCTAAAGAACACTTGCAACAATTACTGATGAATCATAAATAAATTGCCTTAGAAGACTAAGAATTTACAAATATGCATAGGAAATTGACATCAATTTATTGTAAGACAACAGAAGGGACAATAACTCTAAAAAAATATCCTTCCCCGTCTTCTTTTCTTAATATTAACTTCTACGTTTTCAAAAATATTTTCTTGTCAATGAACGAGAGCAAGTCCATAGAATTTACGTATAATGGGGTATTGTATCCAGTTAATATATGTTTTTAAAAGGGTACTCAAGTTACGTTTTTACTAACAATAATAATGCCTTGGCATCAGACGATCCGCTTTCTATACTATATTAAAAACGTCTAGAATGTACAGTACTAATCCATAATCAGATTGGAGTATTACCGTATATTTTCACCGCACAATAATTCAAATAAGGCCAAACTCGGTTGAGGCCGTAAAACAACATTAAAAACAGCCCAGCGTCGTAAAAATATTATTAAAGAAATTTACATAGATAGGGCGTAATCATTTTATTCGAGCCAGGTTTTTTTAATTAATGCCTTGGATAGGCACGTGGGTAATTGAGGCTGAGTATAGGCTTATATTTAATTGAATTAGGCTCGTTTCGGCCGCGAGAGTTATGCGAGGTCTATATTTAGGTGTTTGCCAATTTAAAAGCGTTTACAAAAAGCTTGATGTTATTCATCGGTTGTCGGACGTCAATTTTTCAATTAATTATTGAGATACTGAATATATGTACGTTTCGATTCAACAGTATAGGATAAATTAATAGCAAAACAAAAAAGAAGAGAGTTGTAATCGTCAGGCTTTCGGAAATCTTTCAAGGTGAATGGAACTAGACCAGTCTGGAAGTTTGGAAGTCGTTTATAATTATAACTGAAATAAAAATATACAAAATTACTTAAGAACGTCATATTATTATTAATACAGTGAGACAGGGGTGGCTGAAAATCAGCGCTGTTCGGTACAAAGTTGCCGATCAATATAAGCTGAATCATTTCCTATGGCACTCCAGGTCATTTTAATTGTTTTGTCCTTCGTAACTAATATTAATCAATAAACTGTTTTAATTTATTTATTTTAAAAATCAGGAGGCGCAAAAGTTGAATTGAAATAAAAACCATCCATTGCGTCCATTCCGAAAAATAATTCGAATAAGCCCTAACAATTACAGAAATGAACATCAAATTGAAGTAACTAAAACGTCGGTTGTTTTCAGATCCCCATTTACCATATAATTAAGCGTCCCATTTTAACGCGAAGTGTTTGACCAACCAAAGAAAATAATTTATTTTGGTCCCTTTCCGCAAACGCTCCGTTATCCGAGATAGGGCGACGTGCTAAAGATAATACGACCTTTTGAAAAAAATACCTCTTGTTTTTTTATTTGGAAAGTCAGCTTTAATTTGTGAAGGTAATAAATTGTATATGTAGGGTCTTTCTCTAAACCACAGGATTTTTAGCTAAGGGAAAGTACATAATGTCCATATATCCAAGTAAATAATTATTTAATTTCTGGTCTTACAATGACACATTCTTGTGGACCACACATTTTACAGAAACGATTTCCTAGTACACATTCGATTTTAAATAGGCCGATGTAATTCTCACTACAATAAAAGATAAAACTATCTCTCATTGAAGATTTGCCACTAAAATATAGTTTACTCATTATTCCACCATTACAATAAAAAGGAACGAATTGCACTACACTCTAATATCCACTAGACTATGACCCCTGTAAAATTACTTTAATAATAATAAAATATTTTTACCAATATTCCCATTTATAGACGTAATTATATTGAAACTCACTCAAGCGATTCACAATTCATTCGAACATCACAAACAGTGCTGTCCAGAAAATAAATTACGAAATAGAAAAAATATTTGTCATAGCACTGCACAAAGCCAAATTCATACTAAAGATTGTCTTTTAAAAATAAATAGCTGGCATTACGCTTTTAGTCTCTACAATTGCCTCCAAATGTGGGAGCAACGCACTCCAAATATAAAATTTCAGTGGAAACGATACACTAAAAGCACATTCTTGATCCCAACTCCCCTGAGACCGAAGGATTCGCATATTGAATAGTGTAGCAAAAGTAATGGAAAACTATTGTTCTAGCGTCTAAACTGACTGGGCTTCTCAGTTTGTGATGATAGTGGATTTCGTCGTAGTTGCTAATTTTGTTTCTGGCTTAAACAGTCACATAGTGCCGCCTGCACAATTGTTTTGGGTATCAGAAACTATGAGACTTTCAGTTTGAGGGGATGCCGAACTAAAATTTATTCTATTTGGTGGTCAAGTGGAAATTACAGGCTATCGTGAGATCTGCTTCAATTGCTATGCTGATTAATTTCCATTTTATGGGGTTGCAAGTTGCATAAGAACGTATACAATACCAGTTTGGGATTAAAACTTTCAATTAAAGAAAGGCTCTCAATTAACATAGTTTTTCATCACTGCGATCACAAAATTCAGTTTGATTAATATTAGCTATAAGTATTCGAATTTTTGAACTATACCAATTCCCGAGTTACTTCACCGAAATTGAGCTCCTACCCTAATCACAAAGATTCATCAAATATTTCTTATTAAAATTTTAGAGCGATAAAGCTCTAAGGAATTGACTGCCGCGCGCGTCAACTTTGTAAAATCGGCTTCCAAATTAATGTTATTTGAAGAGAAGTTTAGTCCTGTGAAATTTAGCAGAGGCCACCGGTTTCTCAAATGTAATGGAAGTCCATAGAGACGTGACCATCAGATGCAGTTCTGCGTTACTGGTCACTAATTATATATTTAAAAAAACATACTTATCGCACAAAAACGCTATATTATGAAAGAACCTGAGATTACGGATGAAGCTAATGAAGATAATTAAGTCACCAACACACATTGTTACCGACAGTGAAATCTCACACAATGCTAAAAAGTAATTCATTTTTTCTTTTGTTACAGATGGACTGTGTGCTAAATTGAACACCAAAATGGACTTGAAGACCACCTACACGTACGAAATAAGATGAAAGTGCAAGCAAACATGATAACAACCTAACAATGCACGAAACGGAATTCTTGCATCCAACCGACTACCCGGAGATCGCTTACTCAGAAATCAATTACACAATAGATTTCAATGACACGACACAGAACGGCACGGTATCGATCGAGGAGAACGGTGTGAACAACTGGTGGGCACTGGTTGCTTTGATGTTGGTTGTAGGAACAGCAGCTGGAAACGTGTTGGTGTGCCTGGCGATATACTTGGAGCGTCGGTTGCAGAATGTGACGAATTACTTTCTGATGTCTCTGGCTATTACTGATCTGCTAGTCGCTGTGCTGGTGATGCCGTTGGGAATTCTGACCTTAGTTAGAGGTAAGATTTTACGCACTCTTTTAATAATAAATAAATTTACTGCTTGACTGACTCAGTGGATGACAGCAAAGCTAAGGTATCGGGTTCGAATCACGAGTTGAGCAAAGTGATATTGGATTTTTCAGCATCATTTGATTATCAGTTAGGAGTCAATAATTTATTCCCGATATAGTGATAGGATCACACCCTATCACATCGTGGGACGAAAACACAAGGCGAACTTGGGTGTCCTGGTTGTACCTCTGCCTACCCCTTCTGAGAAAAAAGCGTGAGTTTATTAAACGTTATAAGTACAATTTTGTGATTATTCACAAGGATATAAGCATATTCTTAGGGTGAAATCTGGACATGGTTTTGATTATCAGGTCGGAAGATCAATTTGCAGTGACCTTTAGGATTTGGATATAATTTGCACAACATTGAATAATTTCCTAATCCGATTGGCGTTACAAGCGGCCAATCACTGACTAAACTGTTCTGTAATATTCATGAATATAATAGTATATTTTAAGAGTATACTAATCAGTAGGATCAACCTACTGATTAGTATACTCTTAAAATAATAGTATACTGTTGCTATGAATGTGAGATAAAGACATAATGATAGAAATAAGACTTTTCATTAGTTTATCTTCGCAGTCGTTTTCTGCTTAAATTTTCCTAAAAAAATGTTTTGTTTCGAAGGCAGCCGATTCAAATCAGTAATTTCCATTTGATGAAAATTTAATTTTGTTCTTTTTCAATCGTTTCAGATCTTTTCTTAAGTATGCCATTGGATTGTCTGAATTTAAAACAGATAGTCGTTAAACTAGTTATATCATCAATAATTCATTTTCAATTTGAAAATATCTTTATCAAAATGAGTTCATATGTGAAATTCCTACCTCTAATTTATCATGGGATATACATGGGATGTACTGCAGTGCTACAAAGATTCCATTTCCATAATTTGAGTTTAAAAAAAATTTCAAGCTAATTAATCAACTTCAAACACAAAAGAGCATTAAGACCGTCAATTGTACTTTTCATGTGTCTGATCTCTCATTGTATTTGCCTCTATTGTGCAGTAGAGCGTATATCAATAAAAGTCATCTACTGAACATAAGCTCTTTCAAGAAATTCCACTTTTCCATTGCTATTTGCTACAATTTAATAACAGTTCATTATTATGATTAACTTTCCTGTCTTCCTTCTACTTGACGTTGTCCCGACTAAAAATATAAATTACTATGATTAACCATGTGAATGAAAATAGTGCCGCCTTAGAAAATAACTCAAGTAATGTCAGCGGCTGTATCATTTTTCCAAGAGCGGAAAAGCTTAATTAATTAAACTAGACGGTAGAGTCGCTATTATTAGATGAATCAACACTTATTACAAACGTTGCTCTTCTTTCTCTACCGTAGAGACGGTAGAGTCTTCTTCCAGTGCGCTTGTCGCGCAAACTAATTAAAACAACTTTAAAGTAATTTGTCAAACTACATGAGTTACTTTCAATGTTAACGCTGGGTTAAAGGAAATTTTCGGATGACATTCTGTTAACAAGTGGACGATTAGAATAAACATGTCGCATTAGCAGAATTGGAAAAAAAACACAAATGGTAATTAATTGCTTGAAGGTACATTGTAGGTTTTAAGTCTTGATTAAAATTGTTAAGTAGCTAAGTTAGCGCAATTTATTGGTTTAGTAACTGCAGGCAGGGGTAAATATCTGTATGGCTTCTGTTTTTCAATATTTGTGTATGTAAAATGCAAGATATGAAACGAGACGAAATTCGTTTATTAGTCAGAAAGGCAATTAGGAGATTACCTAGTGCAATAAGACCGTTACTTGTAGTTACTTTAAATATAGCTACAATTGTTTTCTTTTTCTTTTGGTGTATGTATACTGTTTGTACAATAAAGAGAAAATATATAAATAGTTCTTATAATAACTCAATATGTAGCATTTAATTTCTATTTACAAAATATTTGATATAACCGGCAATTAACATCTACGTGAGATTATTAAATAGCGCCTAATGGAAATGTTACGGTTGAAAAGTACATATCGATATACAAAATTCCATACAAGTTTACATAAATCGTAAACAGGTGACGCCACCAGTAGGATAATATAATCATTACATACTGATATGAGCCGATAGCGCCAATGTACGCCTACGTTGGTGACTGATTAGACCGATTCTTGTACACATAAGTACTTATATAATATATTTGTATTAAATATTTCATTTTCGGTAGTCTTCTTGTATAATATTTATAAGTAACTTATGGTAAAATATTTACAATCCGTGCGACAGTGACGGATAATTAACTCTCATTGTACAATATTCATAGGAGTTAATGTGGACTAATTTGTGCACGACTCCCACGTGTAGCATGAATATATAAACTCTCGCGTAATGCATGGAAATTTAGAATATAACATACATAAACTCACACATTTTTCCAGAAAAAGTAGCAACCAGGACACCCACGTTTCGCCTGTGTGTTCCGTCTTACGATGTGATAGGGGGCGAGCCTTTTTTTATTGCAATGAATGGCGAGACGAACATGTCGTTCACCCGATGGAACGGTACGTCCGCTCATAAATAGTAGAAAAGCCAAACAACACCTTGAATTACAAAACAATGCTTGGCATTTCACTGCGCTCGCCATACTGAGACATAAGATGTTAAGTCTCAATATGTCCAGTAGTTCTGGCTACAATGTCCTTCAATCCCAAACACAACAGTGTATTTGCACTGCTGTTTGGCAGCAGAAATAGACATTGCGGTGGTACCTACCCAGGCGGCCTCTCACATACGAGAGACCTACCAACAGTAACGTTTTTTCAGATTAGGTGGATAAAATTAGTAGTACCAGGACACCCACGTTTCGCCTGTGTATCCGTCCCACGATGTAATAGGGGTCGAGTCGATCGCTATATCAGGCACAAATTCCTGACTCCGTGCTGCTAATGTTTTAAATATTGCACGTTATAAATAATAATTGGCTATACGGCCTGACCCCTCTCAATCGCACTTTCGATTCATTCGTTCTTTTCTTCTTTGGGCTTTAGAACTGTTAACGCACGGGCAAGAACACAAAACCGTGGGTCAAATTCATAAGTAAATTTCTGACTTTTTGGCGTAATAAATGTATTGATAGTCAAACACTGCGTACTATGAAGGTGAAACAAAACATCGTGAGAAAATCAGCTTACCATAGTGATTTGTAAGAATTTCTATGGAATGTAAAGTCTACCAACCCGCACAAGGTTAGCATGGTAGATTATGTCGCCTAAACACTCTCGATCGTACTCTCTATTGTAGAGGAGGCCAGTGCTCTGGGGCCCTACTATATTCATCCGAACGAACGAACGAACGAAGTTCGATACTTCGGACGATATACGATACGAATGTATCTACTCTGTAAAAGTTCGAAGTTGTATAGCGTACATCGTAACCATAAATCAATTACGACCATAAGTATATGTAGGTACATTTGTATCGTATATAAACTGCGATTATCCGAAGTTTCGAACTTCGTTCGTTCGGATGAATATAGTAGGGCCCAACTTCGTTCGTTCGTTCGTTCGAATGAATATAGTAGGGCCCCTGAAGTGGAACCTATAAGGCTGATATAGATACAGAATCGTAGTTCCTATTCCCACAACACAAAAGCTATATCTTAGTATAGGTTCTAGATCAGTTAGTACTAAATCCAAGGGATATAAAAAATATCACCCTACATATGTTAACTCAATTTATCCTCCATCGGAGGTGTTAGTGGCTTAGAACAACACGTTGGCCCAATGCCGAATTATTTGTCCAATAAATTCGCTTTGGCCTGTTCCATTTAGTTATGATCATAATATATTCGAATTTTAATGAAATGCAAAACATTTTGACCGGCTAGTTCGTGTAAAGGGTAAATAGTGGAATTATTTTAAAAACATATTAGGATAAATAAAGGGCCTAGGCTCCAACGCTGTGGTCTTTTTTAGCTTGGCCGACATTAAATACCATTGTAAATTTTGTGAACATTTATATACCATGCCGGTTTCCCTGCGATATTATGTATAGTAATTATCAAAAATATATGTGAATTGCGTGGTGGCCTGTTGGTAAACGGACCAGATGCAGTTGCCAACTTGTTCACGGTGGTCGCGAGCTCGATTTCCAGGGCACAACTATGACTTTTCGGAATCATATGTCTATTGATAGTCAATCACTACGCACTATAACGGTGACGGAAAACATCGTGAGCAAATCTGCATACCATAGCGATATGTAAGAATTTCTATGGGTTGTGAAGTGCGCCAATCCGCAGGCCAGCGTGGAGAACTATTACTATACGGCCTATAACTATATGACCTAACTACTCTCAGTCGTACTCTCGATTGTAGAGGAGACCCGTGCCTGCAGTGAGTCGTACATATATGGGGATATCTAGGTAGTTTCCCGGTATTCTATCCCATGACCACCGTTTCAGCTGAATATTTATTTCACAAACACATTTTACATAATTCAAATTATTACTTTTTCAGTTACAACAATAATGCTCGTATCCATTAGCCGCCTGTCTTCAACCGCATTAATCAAATGATGCAAACATTGATTAACTAATATTATCACGGGGCTAATATTGACAAACAATTTCAATTTATCCACTTTAACTAAAATCGTGGTAATGGAATCTACAACAGATTGAGGACTTTATATCTAGGTGCTGAAAGTCCAAATTAGATTCGTGAGTACACAGAACGATCAATTAGATTATGACGTATGTATATCCATATGTATATTCACCCAGACTAAAGCCTAAAACTTTGCTCATATTAGTCTTATTTATACATTTACTATAAGCTGCTCTTTTTATAATTATTTCCCGTCATGAAGATTTCTATTTAAAAATGATTATCATAAAACAATACATTCGTAAAAACTCACCCAGAACAAATATTTGTCCAGGCGAATACATGTACAGTCTTTGAAATAACTAATTGATATTTTTGGTGGATTTTCATTTTTTTTTTCTTTTGCTATAAAGACGAAGTGACTAGGTCGTATGTCAAATCCATAAGGATAGAGTCTTTTTATTACATTGGGCGTAATAATACTACTAGATTACGAGCATAAATGCTTGTTGTTTATAATATTCCAGTCTGGTTGTATATTATAAGCAGGCGAATATAAAACGGGACAAACTTGTATTAAACTAAATTATATTAAACTAAAATCTGCACAATAACAAATATGAATGTTACATAAATTGAAATTTAAAAAAAATCCCCCACACGTTATGTAACAATATCACCTTTACCCCATTGTGGTAGGCAGAGATTACGAATCTCTCACTTAATCGATGCTGAGTCACTTTCGCTCCATCCATTTTCATTAAATTACCAGCCCATTGTTTCAAACTGTATATAAAAATATCTCTGTTTCCGAAACAAAATGTTTTTCATGCGAGTTTACGTGCGGCGGCGCGGAAAGATGGGGTTATCCTCTGTTGATTCTGAATAAAGCTGTTCGTTTGACGTTTGATTGGATAGTGACGTCATATGTTGGTAGCACAAGTATTTGCAGAGACAATATATTTGTGATGAAGATATTTTGAAATCAAAATCAAAATATTCTTTATTCAAATAGTCTTTCACAAGATCTTTTGAATCGTTCATTTCTGCTACCACCGCTTCAGAACGTGTTGTAGCTGTGAAGAAGAAGCGGCGCAAGAAACTCCCTCAGCGACACGAACTGTCTTCTTTTTTTCTTTCTTTTTCTTTTTTTTTTTATATCGCCATTTACAATGTTATTAGGAGTACAAATAAGTTTCCGCCGTTTTGATAGAAATGACATACCACGAAGCTCACGTCAAATTTCGCAGATGATAACCAGCTTGAAAATTAGGTTGCTCATTCAAGAACAACACAACTCTATCAAATTATTAACTTTGTATTAGCATCATATATTTCTTTTGATCCAAAAATGACAAAATTTGACCCAAATAAGCGTCATTTGCGGGAACTTTTAATCTACTTCTTTAATTTAAAAATATCTGCATCTAAGGCGCATCGATTGCTCATAGAAGTATACTGGGTGGAATCTCTTATCGTCACGAAAAAAATTGTGCATGGCAAGTACATGATTTAGAACACTTTGGCATACTTATTTTAATTTTTTTATGTTTTTGTTTATGTAGTGCAAAATTAATTTACCACTACAAGTTACTAATTTAGAATAAGTTATTCATAAAACAACGTTGTTTAGAGAAAGATGACAAAAATGAAAAAAATCTTCATAAATACACATTATTGTTACCCTACTTTATACAATATTAATTCGAGTAGAAACTTCTAAATCTAGGTAATAAAATCCTTTGATCGCGCCGCCCTCACCGCTGCGCCGCCGCAAGCGCAAGTACAAAGCGTGCCGCCGCGCCGCGCCGCCCGCTCCCGCGCCGCCGACGCCTTCCAGGGATCTTACCACTTCCTCAAGTCGTGTGCGAAATTCGGTACCGAGTGACGTTGTATGAAAATATTTTGGTTATTGGTTAGTTTCTTGCGGTCAAAATGAGTGATTACACGAACAGTGAGTATGTGACAATAATGACATGCTATGTTCGATCCAATGAAAATTTGGGTCATGCAAGAAGTATGTATGCAGGTCCAGAACATCTGCAGTCTTTGCGTAGGAATGGTATCATGAATGATGAATCCACGAGTTCCCAGCACAAGAACTATTTTAACGACTTATCCGGGGCTACTCGATAATGGTAAGTACAGACTTCCTAATCATGCAAGAATCCGTGACCTTCGACAGCGAAGTCGTCCATTCTCGACTTTATTAAAACGTTTAAATAAAAACATATGCAGCTTTTTCTAAGGTAGTAGGTACGTTATGAAAATAATAATGTAAATCTTAACAACTTAGCAACAACTACATTTACTTAAATGATCCTAACACACTAAAATTCTAAATAAATCAAAATGTTATATGGTAATATTTAGAGTAATAATACCGATAAATAGGCGCAAAGTAAGTTCAAGGTCGATGCGCGACAGTCAGCTGTTGTGTGGCGTGACTCATACACTCGCGCGCCTGAGTATTGACATGTCGTTGCACTTTTAAGTGTAGGGTGATTTAGATAATATGTGTTTTGGGGGCATCTTGTACTGATGTTGTTTATGGGATAGTTTGTAGTTTTTAATGATAAATCTCGTATATAACGTTAATGTCACATACACAATACACTATTAAATTTTCCGGACGATAAGCGATTCCACCCAGTATAATGATGCTGCCTTGAGTGAGAGAACATGTTGTGAGTGATACAGACTTGTACGACTAAATCACCGATTTTAAACTGGTGGTGAAAAGTGGATACATTATGATATTCGAAAAAGAAGATAATCATTGGGACTACCTGGCCACGCGTCAACATCTACATCAAAACCGAATACTCATAGAAAAACACTCATGCTGTGTATTTTGTGGGATCAGTTGGGTCTGGTGGTGTATTACGAGTTATTTAATCCAACCGAAACAATCACTGGAACTCTACCGAGCTCCATTGATGAGATTGAGCCGTGCTCTGAAGGAAAACGCCCTTGATAATACTTCAGACACAACAAAAATATTCTTCTTCATAAAAATGCTCATCCGCATCTAGCGGTTCCGGTGAAAAACTATTTGAAAACACTTGATTGGGAAGTACTACTCCACCCGCTGTATTCACCAGACATTGTGCTGTCCCTCTATCATCTGTTCCAGTCAATGGTACATGCTCTATCGAAACAGCGATTCACATCATATGACGATACCCAGAATTGGGTTGATTCGTGTTTAGCCTCAAAAGATAAGAAATTCTTCAGACGTGGAATCCGAACGCTGCCTGAAATATGGGCAAAAGTAGTTGCTAGTGATGGACCATACTTCGATTAAATTAAAATTATCGTTCTTTCGCAATCAACATTATTATGTTGACAAAAAACGGCGGGAACTTATTTGTACACCTATTATTATTTTTTTTTCTATAGCTATGAATGGCGAAACGAGCATGCCATTCGCCTGATGGTAAGCGATACGACCGCTCATGAACAGTAGCAAAACCAAACAACACCTTGAATTACAAAGCAATGCTTGGCATTCCACTGCGCAAGCCATCCTGAGACATAAGATGTTAAGTCTCAATATGTCCAGTAGTTACTCTAGCTACAGTGCCCTTCAACCCGAAACACAACAGTGCACTTACACTGCTGTTTGACAGGAGAAATAGACACTGCGGTGGTACCCACCCAGATGGCCTCTCACATATGAGAGACCTACCAGTGTTACAGTGGTAATTACAGTGGTTCATGTCACAAGTTCAGTTGAACTATTAAAAGTGATAAATATGAACCCGGATCAATGAATTATAACATTTATAAGCTTAATACACACCGCCCAAATCGGTGATAGCCTCGAAAAGGGTCAGGTCAAATGTACCCTGAACCGACGAGAATGCATGATGATGAAAGAGGATGAAGCGAAAGTAATATGTCAGGATAGAGCATACCAAATAAACTCTGCGATTAAATTAACGATTTTAATTATTTAATACGAATAAAGTATTCATAGTACACTACTTTATTTTATGCACATTCTGTTATGCAATAATAGTTGTGTCGCGTTTTAGAACATGAAGATGCAAATTCCAGCTAGATTGCTTCGTCATCACATTACCAAGTTAGGACATCAACCCGACACTTCCACACACAATACCGATAGACCAACAAGCCTTTGAGAGTTCAAAACCCTTCTCAAACCACAACAGCACAACAAAAATTCCAACATTTTGTCAACACATAAAACAAACTTATAATGAACAGTAAGGCTGTTGCAAACAAGTGACGTCACGTACCGCCGGAACGTCATCTATCAACGTCGCCGTAGTTTCATTGTACGCTGACGGGGCAACGAGTCGAATTAAATAGTTATTTTGGATTTTATCGCGATCCAATGGACACAGACCTTGTTGGAACAAATGGTTATTAATTGAATTTGAAATGATTAGAAGAATGTTTATTTGTGATGTGTTTTTATGTAATAGAAAAGTATGAAAAGAGTGCGAAGCAACTCGATATTTTTTAGCGTACGAATTTCTTAGATATTCTTAATGAGTTGAATCTAGGGTGATACAGAAATTAAAAGAGGCAGGTGCATGAATAAAAATATATTATAATACAATATGACTGAATAAAAAATATAAATTTACATGTATAAATGAGGAAAATTAAATAAATAACAAACAATGCATACATATTATCCAACTGCTGCAGAAAACAATTATAATTTATGGTATGTGAATTGTTAAGTATAGCTATAGGTACTAATCACTGCTCGAGACTTTTGCAAGTTTGTTAAGTACAATCAATCGAGTTGATAATGAAGGAAAATATTGTATCCTTCTATTATAAAACTTGCTTAAAACAGATGATCCCCTAATACCGTGATTTTTTTACATATGATCAGAAAAAAAGGAAATTAAAATAAGTAAATACTAACGCAGAATCTTTTTTTTTACCGTAGCTGAACTATTTAGTTTTAATTGTTTATTAGAATAAAAATGATAGAAGACATTAAATAATACTTCAAATTAAAACTTGGCAATTAATTTCAATTGAAGGGACGAACGGACGAAAATATAAAAATGAAATCATTTAATTTGTTCCCGAGCTCAAGAATTTTATTAGATTTAATATAAGTTCGCGAAATGTTTGTAAGATATTGCTATAGGCTGAACTTTGTGATATCTTAAAGTAATAAAATAAAGAAATAAACTTTTTTTATTTATGACAACAGAACATAGAAAATCTTAAAACAACACATAATACATACATAAACTCATGCTTTCTTCCCAGAAGGGATAGGCAGAGGTACTACCAGGCTGCCTTCGTTAAGTTTGTGTTGACCCTCCCACGGTATGATACAGGTCGATCCTAACACCATATTGGGCCATAATTTCAAATTACTGTCTCTGGACTGATAATGAATAGCGTAACGAAAATTGGTCACACGTAAAAAACAAAGTACATAATTTCGAATTGCATTGGCGTACTGAGCTGGAGGCAAAACAAAGATAAAATAAAAACCCAACGACCAATATAACTATAAGACCGGTGCTCTAACGTGTCTACAGTGTGGCTGGACCTTTATCAACAAGATTGGCTATTTAAAGAGAATAGCAAAGGAAAAAAAAAGCGGCCGTAGCCGAAATCGGCTGGAAGGATTATATATAAAATGAATAGAAGAATCCTATTATGATTTGGCCCGGCCTGGGATTAGAACCCGAGACCTCAGCATTGTAATCGTTCCGTAGTAAACCTGCGCCCATGAGGCAGTTAAATATAAGTAAGGAAGTTCATAAGTTTCTGTTTGCTGTTTACGGGTGCTGCTTGCGTAGACTGGTCTGTCCGATTTTCTTTCATTGTATCTGATTGTTAGATTACTTAAGGCTTTCGCAATTGTTCACTGCATTGAGGAAACAGAATATCCTGATTCTTCGTTCTGGGCGACTTCGCGTCACTCAGCCGTATTAAATATAACGTAAATATATTCGTATGCAAAATATTTATTGTAAATTTATAATAACTTATTAATGAACTGCTTCGATTTTAAATTTTGTAATAATCAGTTTTATATTGTAAACTGGTTTTGAAAAGTGCATCACTATAGTTTCTTGTCCGTTCTTCTCTAGTGAAAACCGCTTTCCGAACCGGGTGCTAGGTCAAAAAATGACTGAATATAAATGATGTTGCGCATTTTAATGGATTCAATAAATTATTTTCGTTTCATTTAGATCGGTATAAAGAATGCAAATGTATATAGAATAACTTCTTCTACGTCTTCACACTTATTGTTAGGAAACGGGACGGCCTACAATCGCGAGTGATTGAGAGGGCTTAGGTCAAATCCACCTCGGTGGTCTATTGCAGGTTGGTAAACTTGATGACCTGGCTGCAATTGCTGTGCAATTTAGATAGAACTTTAAAATTCCTTCAAAAGTTTCAGCCTACTTGTATTAATAATATAAAATTTCAATATTAACATTTTCTCCAAATTTGTATACCTTTATAATTAAAGAAAGTCTAAAGTCCATCTGCATCACGTAATTTTACAATAGATAAAAGTTTCTTCAACAAAACCTATAGCTTTACATCCTACTAGCGGCACGGCTCAGCTCCGCCTGGGTGCAGATACGTTTTTTTGAAAATATTCTATCGCCTATGTTCATCAGGGATAACATAAGATTCTAATAGTGAAAGAATTTTACAAATCGATTCAGTAGTTTCAGAGCCTATTCAATACAAAAAATCAAATCTTTCCCCTTTATAATATTAGTACAGAAAAGAAAAAAAAAGCCTAAACACCTAAAAAATAGAGATCAAAATAGAGTAATTTCAGAATCACCTTCAATAGAGAAGTTGCCTCAGAATGATAACCGTTTTTATCCTTTTGTTTTGCTCTGAATCATCCAGGATTTATGGTCCATTTGTATTAGTAAGCTAGATGTATCGCCGACGTGATAGTGGTCATATATTTCCCTCAACGCTATGAAGATTTTATTGGACGGTAAAATTGTGATATGTGATGTTAGCTCAGACTAATAAATGCATCCTATTTTTGACTTTTATGGCGGTGACCTGGGCAGGTTTTTGTACTTGCGTTTTCTAATTTATGGCGTAAGATACCATGCCGTTGGCTTGGAGGGCGGTCAAATATTTTGCCAAAACCCGCGGCCTCTCGTTTCATAGCCGGCATCTAACCATCTGCGCCACGGAGGCTGTCAAAGTAAATTAATTTAACTAATTACAAACTCAAAAAACCTTTATTTTAATACAAAAGTATTCGTGCAAAATACCTCATTTAAAAATACTTTGGGAGCGGGCGGCCGGGAGCGGTCACATATTTTTGTTGGTTGACGTTTTTCGCCCACGTACTAAGCAAATATGTGGTGTGGTCCGAATGACAGTGTATTAGCGGAAAATATGTTAATGTCAAAGTAGTTAGCTGTATAATTTATATTTGGTGCTTTCAGATAAGGGATGGGGTGGTATACTACTTCTTGCAATTTAAATATTTGTTCTCAAACTCGGATACGAGAGAAGAAATATTTTACACGTGAATGCTTTGGTGACTTCACTTCTAATTTAGTTAATTGGGTAATATTTTTATGAAATTGTGTCTCATCGGTTTGCATAAGGTTTATTTATTTGTAAAGCTTTTTAAAACTTCTGGAAGCTTTTTCAGCCTTACTCATACCACTATAATTTCTTGCCCGTTTTATAAGAGTTTCTTGGCCGTTCTTCTGTAGTGAAAACCGCTTTCCGTACCGGGTGGTAGATAAAAAAAAAGACTGAATCTAAATGACGTAGAACATCTTAATGGATTCAATAAATTATTTTCATTTTTATTTATACTTTTTGCCCTCTGATAGGTTTTAGTAGCAATAGATGAGTTATGTAACAGACTGGAAACTTTCATGGTGCGAGGATCGAACTGACGTCTTTTCATTCCATAAGGCGTCCTAAATAGCTCCAAGAAAAATCTATTAAGAGTAACATTAATTGTTGGCCATCAGGGTGATCATTCAAACTCGCTGTGTATTAATAAAATTAAAAAGTTCAGAAATTGTCCCAAACACAAACAAATTTTCGAAAGCCAATACACTTCCTGCTTATTTCCCCGCTGTCAATCTAACCGCCTCTGAATATTCGGAATGCCGGTGCCATTTGGGTTGGCCTTTTCAAGATCACGTTACGTCCACGAGCGCATCGATTGGGTAATAAAAACTAATGTGATCGTCTATTTTCTTTTATATTAGCAAAAAAGTGACTGTGCGCCTAATAGTGAGTGCAAAAAACAATCAAATCCAATTAATGCTTAAGAATCGCTGAAATATTATCGAGAAATTATGTTCGGTGTAATATGAAAATAATTAAATTATATTTCAACTACAGGGGTTATTTTTCGTTGCAGGTTACTTCCCATTGCCTGCAGCCTACTGTCTCACCTGGATTTGCCTGGACGTTCTGCTCTGTACGGCGTCTATCATGCATCTATGCACTATCAGTGTGGACAGGTAAGATACATAAATAAAGAATATATGTAATGTGAATTTATTTACTTTAAATATTCCAAAAACTTTGGGTTCGATATTTGAGCTTTAGAGGGATGCTCTAAGATACGATACGAACTTCGACTGTTCGGATGTTCGACGTCCGGAGTAAGATATAAGTTTTCCACTTCTACAAATTAATACTATTCTCTATTAAGCTTATCATTTTCTCCAAACTTAGTCTATGGTTACAACGTGCCATAGAAGATTCTAACATTTTGTGGACTATCTAGGCACATTAATAAAGTTTTACGTACGGCGTTCGAACATTCGAAGTTCGTATCATTTCATGGAGTAACCCTCCAGTATTGATAAGCGCAGTGACGAACGCTCACACATTAACATACACACGTCGCATACAGTCACTGTATGGGCACTGGTTTCAAACTATCATTCCGAAAATCTCTGAGAAAGATATTGTTACCAGTAACGATTAGTGATACGAAGAAAAATATTTTTTGCTGAACATTCAGTGCTTTGCTAATATCGAATACCTGACAATAGCATTTACATTAACATCGTTTTACAATGTGTATAAATTCGATAACATATTATGTTTTTTGAAGATATTACTTCAAAAATTTCATGGACGTATATTCGATTTCTCGGGCTCTGATGACGTACCTAATGAGAGATATATGTCCAATAGTAGACTGTAACGGGCTGGTGATGATGATGATATTCTGTTTTAAGTTTTATAAGCAGTTTTTTACCTAACCATTGTTTCTAGGTACCTCTCTCTACGATACCCGATGAGGTTCGGAAGAAATAAGACCAGAAAAAGAGTGACCGTCAAGATTGCCTTCGTCTGGATTCTGTCCACTGCGATGAGTCTCCCGCTCAGCCTCAAATACTCTAAGGTATTTTACTTATTTTCTTTAAAGCCTCTGGCCAAAACCCAATCAACCTTCATTCACCTGCTTGTCAATGTTCAAATCACTTTTTGTCTCACGCAGGTACCACTAAAATAATAAAACTTTCATTCTACGTAACAATTTAACTTACAAAACAATTAACGAAGTATTTTCTCTCAACCAACAAAAAATAAACAATTAATTGGCTAATTTAATGAAACGAAATTCACGAGTAAGTTAAATATAAATTGCAGTTTCAGCTTCGGAGTTTTACAATAACAAACTAGTAAAGCGATTCGAGGGATTTAATTGAAAACAATCTAAGTTGGAAACAATTTTGAAAAGTTTATCTGCTTTATAGATACAAGAATTGATAAGGTACACAATGCTGGCACGGTTGGTAAACAAAAGGTTGCCAAAGATGATTTTGAATTTGGAACATAAATATTTTTGTTGTTAAATACGAAACACGAATTAAAAGATAACTTTTTCACGTCATGTCACGTGATGATAAGAGTACTGCCCATGAACATCCACAACGCTTGGATTATGGATGTGTTGCCATCGAATCGGGAGGGAAGTGGGAAGGATAAAGGACGGGAAGTGGTAAGGGGGAATAATCCGGCAATCTCACTCACCGAATGAAACGCAGCAAAGCTTCATAGTGATCTAGTGTGAGACATTCCTACCACCCCTGACGAGCCTGCCCATTCATACTGAGTCATGACTGAAAACAGCGTGGCTCTACCACTTTTAAAACTATAGAGTATATACTACAGATACATAGAGGTGGTAAATAAATACACCCAATAACCATACCCCCTCGTTTTTTGTGTCGTGACTATCAGAAACTATAGGAGAATTTTCGGCTAAACAACATCTAAACCCGAATAAAATATTCCTTTACTTCGTCTATATACAGAAGCAATTGAAAATATACTTTTCATACTGGTTTCTTAGATTTACGCGAATGTTTCACATTGAAATAAAACTATTATTTACGGATTTTATCGCGGATCAGATTTGATTTGATTTTTAACTTCACAACGTTTCGATTACTTTACAGCTTTCGTGGTCACGGGACGGACTGTAGGCTTAGTCATCCGCTGAGTGACTGTTACAATTTAACCATACACTTATTTCAAAATTATTAAATTAAAAAGTAATTGAAAAGGTTAGTTGGTTTTTGCGATCCGATCTAAGGAGAAATTAAACCAAATCCACGATAAAATCCGTAATGAATAATTTTATTTCAAAGCTTTTCATAATTATTCTTATTTGATATTAGGCACTTGAAATCATAGTGTACAACTGTACACTGTATAGGCTTACGTAACTTAAGCTCTTAATACGATAACGTCAACTAAAAGAAATTGAAAAAACCACGAAAGCAAAAAAGCTTAACCGGTATACACAAACTCCATTACCTAACTATTAACTTTAAATCATTCCGCTGTGATATATATTTTTTATCTACATTTTTTTTTGCTTTAGTTTTCCTATGATATATATGGCCTAACCACTCTCAATCATACTCTTGTTTGTAGAGGAGGCCCTTGCTCTGCAGTGGGACGTATGTATATGGGCTGATATAGTATGTGTTTTGCAGAAATATCACGTCATCATTGACGGCATCATCACATCAAGTGATAAAAAATCCACTCCGAAAATAGGCCTCCCCTTAAATTGCCAGAGCACCGCATTCAAAACTGGCTAAATCCAGAACATCTCTGTGACCTATTTCCCATCTCCACTAAAACTCATACCTAAATAAAGACCCTTAACTATCATTAAAACAATATTTCATCCAACAGCAATGTGTCACAAAAACTTGTAAAGGATTTTCAGACTCAATAAAGCTAACTGAACAAATGGGGCTGCGGAAACTTTTTAGCCCGACCCTTCGTTATTTCATTGTTTCTATTTTGACCCTTTCATTGTCCTGAAGAAACCTTTACTCAAACGTTCCTAAACATTCAGAGATCTCTTCCTTAATGTTGTAACTATTAATTTATGAATTTGTGGTGACCCGTAACTTGTGTGATGAAATTAATGTCTTGACAAACTAGGACTTACTAGATGGATGACCTCATAAGTATTAGAATGATTATATAATCATAAAAAAAGCTTCATAAGGTGATCTTTCCTCAGAATTTTACAGACCTCAGTCTCTCTATTGTGAGAGGTCGCCCACCAAACAGCGGTGTAAATGCACTGTTGTGTTTCGGTTTAAAGGACATTGTAGCCAGAGTAACTACTGGACGTATTGTGACTTAGCATCGTTTTTCTCAGGATGGCTGATTACTGGTGGTAGGTCTCTCATATGTGAGAGGCCATCTGGGTGGGTACCACCGCAGTGTTTATTTCTCCCGTCAAACAGCAGTGTAAATGCACTGTTGTGTTTCGGATTGAAGGTCACTGTAGCCAGAATAACTACTAGACATATTGTGACTTAACATCGTTTGTGTCAGGATGGCGAGCGCAGTGGAATGCCAAGCATTGCTTTGTAATTCAAGGTGTTGTTTGGTTTTGCTACTTTTTATGAGCGGTCGTATCGCTTACCATCAGGTGAACGGCATTCTCGTCTCGCTATTCATAGCAATAGAAAAAAAAACCAAATTCAAATATAAAAATATCATTTATATTTGAAAAGCGTAAACTATTGTTGGTTCAAAATGTATTTCGAATGCAAAACGTGTCTCGTTTTCTTTAAACATTATTAATGATAGCAGATGTTTCCATGACAAGGAATAAATGGAGCCCGAATTAAATACGTGCTCAATGTTGATAAGACTTAATACATGGACTGTGAACGGTGTAGGGTGTCTTTGAGGTCGGATATATTGTCTTTATATATGAACATTTTGTTATTATTATTATTTTATGTAACGGTCCTTTTTTGTGAAGTTCTATAATAAGAAACGATAAATATATTCCTTTTGGTGTAGAATTTGGTAGACTATTACGATTAGTTAGTAAGTTACCGTGGTCTAGATGTTGTCTCGCTGAAAAACTATAGTATGTAGCAAGAATTGTAAATCAGATTATTTCTAGCCCAATAATACCTAGAAACTTTAATATTAAGCCTCCTCTTTCTGCTACTTTCAGTGTACTGTGAACACGTTAACGTCTTTTTTCACAAAAAAATATACTTATGAAGTTATATTCTTATGTCGCTTTTGAAAAAATATGGAGTAAATTTTTATAAGTTTCTTAAAAAATAAAAATATATATTATATTTTTAATCCCATAAATGAATACACAAGTGGTATTCATAAAAATGCGTGTGTGATTTTAAATTAAAATGTGGTGAATGATGGACATTGTAAAAATTCGTGATGAAAGTTAGGTACCAACTTTTATCTTAATAAAAAAATATAACTTAAAAATAATATTTATAAATATAAATATAACTTCTTACAAACGTACGTAAGTACACACACACGTATTTTTTATTTACGTACATTTTACAATATATTATCTCAAATTTGGAAAAAAAATCAAAAATATTTTTTAATATTCTCATGACAAAAGATTTTGAACATGCAAAATGCTTGCATGTTTAATGCGGGTCTTGGGACCGATTGAAGTTAATAATGTACTGAGTTTTCTTCGGGCCAGCGTGGGGTTGCAAAGGCGTCGTTTACTTTCGCACCTATGGGAATATTATGCTTCGTTTCATGTGCGAAATTTCGAAATATTACTTGGACTTTTGTATGTTGTAGTAGCAGGGAAGAAGCAAACGGAGGTTTTGCATTTGGTTTCTAGTAATTAAAAAGGGAGAAGCAATGAATAAAAAATAATTGTTTTCTTTTTTTTTTTCTCTTCAAATGATTATCTCGTTTTCATGCTTTTCATGATTAAAACACGTATGTTTTCATTATTATGGACCCAAATTAACATTTCCACAAGAATCATACACATAGCAAAAAGCTAGTATTATAAGCCTAATATGATCTCTATCATCTAAAAATAGACCCGGAAAAGAACCTCAGACATATTATATACATGAATACGTATATGTACATAAATAACACCAAAGAGGCGACACTAACAATATTCAAGCTGTTTCTTTGATCATCTGACTTCCTCACAAATCCCTTTGACCTTCAGGGTAATAACCTTAAATTCCCGAGCTATTTTCACGTCATCCTGGAATCCAATCATCATTCACTCGGCGTGAAATTATTTTTTTTACGCAAGTAAATTGTCCGCCGCAAGGTGACTTGACCGATCGTTGGTCGAATGTAAGGATCTAATTCGAACTCAGTGGAGCGAAAAAGCGGGTTAACAAGTGAGATGTTGGTAACAGATTTGGTAAAAGGTTGGCTGGTTCCATTTTTTAAGGTAGGTGTTGGTGTTCTTTGTTATATTGGCTGGTAAATCAGATATGTGTGTTCTGAAACGGGATTTAGAATGACAAATCTTTGTCTCACAGCAAATCCCTCAATGTGTATATAGGATTTGAATGTAATGAAGAAATATGAGTAGAATGGAACGTTAGACGTATGGCTGATACGAAATGTGTTGTGTGAAAGAGATAATGAACGAAAGTATATAAAATAGAAAAAGTTAAAAGATGAATGCTTAAAATGTTGAAGTACGGAAGGACGGAATAGCAGAGAACTGAATGAAAGACATGGAAGACGACGTGTGACGATGAGAACGACTAGTGAATACGCAATTTGAGAAGAATAAAAAAATACGATATTATATTGCAGATTATCAAACCAATCTTTTTTTAATTTGACCCGAGACGAAACTAGTCACACATTAATGGTACCAAATATTTAACACAGTGTAGGATCGGGATTACATGTATGACTTTGGGTGTAGTTAGGATATAAGAGAGAACACCAGGATCCTCTTTGTAAAGTGTATGATAACATTTGGTCAATACGCTTATCATCTATTCATCTATCATTATCTTATCTCCCATTGTTTCATTTCAAAGATTGGCACATTTTATATCTTTTTCATTGAATAGCTAGTCGTGCATGCTATTCAGCTAACAGTAAGCGATATGACCGCTCATGGACAGTAACAAAACCAAGCACCACCATACATGACAAAGCAATGCTTAGCATGTCGCTGCGCTCGCCATCCCCAAACATAAGATTTTAAGATTCATTATGTCCCGTATTTATTCTGGCTACAATGTCCTTAAAACCGAAACACGACAGTCCATTTACATTGCCCTAGACTTAATTCACTGTAATTTCACGCTCAATTAAAAGAAAACTGTTCTGTAACACGAAAAATAATTATGTATTGTTTTATATCACAACCGAGCCATCTATCTTTATCCAAATTGTCAGGGCTATATTTTATATGATAGAGTATCGTATAAATTGGATAGTTCCCTGTGGATATCAGCGTCACGCACGCGAAGCTTGTCAAGATACTGGATTTTATAGAGATGCATGCGTGTTTGATGAATATCTTTTGGATCTATAAAATTTTATTGAATGTTGTAATGCTAGTTTGTTTAAAGTGGTAAAAATATTGTTTTATTTATGATTAACACGGCTCGCGTCTTTACCCGCCTGAATAAATTATTCCGAGGTGATAGTCCTAGTATATTTTTTTGAGTTAAAAAGTTGTGGAATTGTTTGCCATCTCACGTGTTCCCTCCTTCCTACAATCCTGGGTCCTTCCGCCGTAGTGTGAAGAGGGACTGCCGTCCGATGCCAATGGATACTCTACCTGGGCGGCATCTGGTGCAATGCCGCCAATATGCCGGGACATAAAAAAAAAAGTTTCCTTAAAAAGGGTTAACACAAACAAACTACTGAGTTCCTGAAAATATTAATGTATTTCGACTGAGATAAAAATTGAAAATAAACTATACATATTTTTAAGAGCAAAGTAAAACATATTTTTAACCTCCTACTAATATAACTAATAACAATCATTGTCTTTACTTTCCCGCCAGGATCAACAGTGGCACACAAAGTTTTGACACTGGGCTCCGGAGCTCGGCGAGTCTCTCAGGGACACTAGCTTGTCTTTAAGAATCATTGTCTATTGAAATCCTGACATCATTATTATTATTTAACTTTATTGTACACCAGAAAAAAAACATAATAACAACTGGTGGTAGGTCTCTCATATGTGAGAGGCCATCTGGATGGGTACCACCGCAGTGTCTATTTCTCCCGTCAAACAGCAGTGTTAACGCACTGTTGTGTTTCGGGTTGAAGGGCATTGTAGCCAGAGTAACTACTGGACATATTGAGACTTAACATCTTATGTCTCAGGGTGGCGAGCGCAGTGGAATGCCAAGTATTGCTTTGTAATTCAAGGTGTTTGGTTTTGCCACTGTTCATGAGCGGTCGTATCGCTTACCATCAGGCGAACGGCATGCTCGTCTCGCCATTCATAGCAATAAAAAAAAAAAAAAAAAACATATATAGAAATTAACAGCGTTGTGAGCTTCGATCAAATATACATTAGATTAAAAGTAAAGGCCTCAAAACCGGCTAGAGAAATAAAAGCAAAAATAATCGTGTGCTCTAATTTAATTTTAGTATGGTCCAAAACATAATAAATCTTAATTTAAAGGAATAATAATATAAGGTTTATTGTTTCCTGAAATTCTTTATAATTTAAAACTTTTTGCTACATCTCGTACTTCGAAATTCAAATTTAAAAGTATAATCAACCTCAGCCACTTTTGGCGTGTGATTTTGTTCCGCACCCTGTATGTAGAATATATTTGATCGAAGGTTGAGTTAATAAATTATGAATGTAATAAGTTAATTTATTTGTGGGCACGTTACTGTATGTATTGAAAATTAAACATAAATTTCATCATAGTTCCAATTTTCCCACATTAAAATAATAACAAAGTATTCTATTTTGATTTGTTTGGATTCGTTTGCTGATATAAAATATTTCTCGTATTTGCTAGAAATATCACTACTGCTTTCCTCCTATAGGTCATGGCGTGATGATATATAGCCTGTAGCCTTCCTCGATAAATGGACTACCCAACACTGAAATAATCATTCAAATCGGACCAGTAGTTTCAGAGATTAGCGCGTTCAAACAAACAAACAAACTAACTCTGCAGCTTTATAATATTAGTATAGATTGAGATGATATACAATGTGTATTTTCGTTCGTTGCTAGAGTACCTCCGAATCGTGAGGGTAGATTCTTTGACACAGGATTAATATACGGGCAAGCGGTTCATATTAGGAAATTTATTTAATGAATTATGAATTCACTGGTGGTAGGTCTCAGTCCGTAACAGTCCGTGTAATTCCAAGCATTGCTTTGTAATTCAAGGTGTTGTGTGGTGTTGCTACTGTGAGCGGTCGTATCGCTTACCATCAGGCGAACAACATGCTCGTCTCACGTCAAGTGCAATAAAAAAATATTAAAAGCAAAAATGCGGCTTTGATCCTCGCACCAAAACAATTGATGTTTGTGTGATCTCAAGTATTTTTTCGGGTCTAGGTAGAATTATTTCTATCACTATCACCGGCCAATGCTAATCTTCTAAGCCCGAATCAACAGTGGCACTCATTTTAATGACACCGAGCGTTGAAGCTCGGCGAGTCTCCGGGAATGTCTAACTTGTCTTTAACCCGCAACGAAATTAATCATGAAGTAAATAATAGGACAATATTGAGATGTCCTATTATGGCGGATGACGATAATCTTGGGAAGGTCATCATCACCGGGAAGATCGAAGGGAAGAGATCACGAGGCCGGAACCCGTTACGATGGTCCGATCAAATCCGTGCCGCCCTAGACACCAGCATACACGAAGTCTTACACACCGCAAAAAACAGATCCAGATGGCGCAATATCATCAAAGTAAAAAGTTCCCATGGTGGGGGTCACGACCCTCAGCAATGAAAAATCGACTCAAGGAGGAAGGAGGAAATAATAGGAGTTTAAAGTATTTTCAATATATTAAATATCAGCTAGCTGTGTTGGGAGAAACGCAGACATGCGCCGCGCCTAGCATTTTTTGATAGCAATGTCACATCTATGCGTACTGACGCGTCAACATTGACAACTCCTTCTTCTACAATTTATAATTCGACATGTGCTTCAGTATATTGTAAATTAGTTAAAATAAATAGTTTTTCTTGATTCCAAAGTCTTGATCTTGTTTATTTTAACAGGTTATGGGCCTCTCCCTGCCTGTTTAGTGTAGTACAGTGGAAATATTAAGTAAATTAGTTGATTTTGTTCAGAAATACATATAACCTAAAAATAGTCGATCGGTCGCCGAAGTTTTTATTTTTTCAGCTATAATTCTTTGATAAAATGACATCAAATGGATCGTTGATACAAATTGAAAAACTTACTGGCCGAGATAATTGGACAAGCTGGAGTTTCGCAGTGCAAGCATACCTGGAACTCGATGATTTATGGGAATGTGTCCAAGGAACAAATACTGATCCAAAGAAAGAAAAAAAGGCAAAATCAAAACTAATATTATTAGTCGATCCGATAAATTTTATTCATATTCAGGATGCGACGACATCAAAACAGGTTTGGGAAAATTTATCACAAGCATTTCAAGACTCTGGTCTACTGAGAAAAGTTGGTTTACTGCGAGAGTTAATTAACACTAATTTAGAAACAAGCACCAGTGTAGAAGATTATGTCAACAAAATCATGAGCTCAGCTTATAAGCTCAGAAACATCGGATTCAGTGTTGATGATGAATGGCTCGGGACCTTGATGCTGGCAGGTTTACCTGATGAGTACAAACCTATGATTATGGGTATTGAAAGCTCAGGAGTAAAAATAAGTGCAGATATGATTAAGACAAAACTCTTGCAAGAAATAAAAGCTACCCCAAGTAATTCAGCTCTGTACACAAGTAATAAAAATACTCAAGCAAAGTTCAGAAACACTCAGCATCAGTCAAAGTCAAAAGGTCCAAGATGTTTCAATTGTAATAAATATGGACACCTTGGTAAAAATTGTTGGTTTTTAAAAAATAAATCACAGCCACAGTCAAGTCAAGAAAACAAGAAAGGTTATGTGGCAGCTTTCTCGGCTATGCAACTGAATGATTGTATAAATTGGTATGTAGATTCGGGCGCTTCTATGCATATGACAATGCATAAAGATCTACTGAAGAATGAAACAATACCACCGATATCCACAATCAAAATTGCAGATAATAAAACTTTACAAGTCAAAAGCTGTGGTGATGTGATATTGCACATACCTAATAAAGATGGCAACAATCATGAAATACTAGTAAAGAATGTTTTATATGTGCCAAATTTGTCCACAAACTTATTATCTCAAAAATAGAGTCAAACACACATCTATGGCATCAACGTTTGGGCCATTTGAACTATAATGATGTTCACAAGTTGCCGAACTGCACAACTGGTGTACAATTGTCATCACAAAAAGAAAAGTATATGCATAACCTGCCTACAGGGTAAGCAAACAAGGCAATCATTTCCAAGCAACGGCTCCAGGGCAAATGGGTTGCTAGAGCTAGTCCACACAGATGTATGTGGCCCAATGCAAGTTGCTTCGATTGGCGGTGCCAGGTATTTTACAACTTTTATTGATGACTTTTCAAGAAAAGTTTATGTATACATAATTAAAAATAAAACAGAAGTGTTTGAAAAATTTATTGAATACAAAAACCGAGTAGAAAATGAGTTAAATACAAAAATTAAAATTTTACGCAGTGACAATGGATCGGAGTATGTTAATAAAAGGTTCACTGATTATTTAAAGAAAAGTGGAATATTGCATCAAACATCCAGTCCATACACGCCGCAACAAAACGGTCTGAGCGAGCGAATGAACCGGACATTGGTTGAACGAGCAAAATGCATGATATTTAATGCTGATTTACCCAAGAATTTTTGGGCAGAAGCTGTAGTATCTGCAGCATACATAATTAACCGCTCGCCCACACATGCTTTGTCAGACATCACACCTTATGAAGTATGGACCGGAAAAAGGCCAGACTTGAGCAACTTGAAAATATTTGGTTGTCCTGCTATGGTGCACATACCCAAAGAAAATCGTAAAAAACTTGATGAAAAATCTCGACAGCTAATCTTTGTTGGTTACAGTGAATGCACAAAAGGCTACCGTTTTATAGATCCAAAAAGTAAGAAAGCAGTGATCAGTCGGAATGTACATTTTCTGGAAGAAAAAATTAAAAGTAAAATAGTAGAATCATCTTCTTCTTCTTCAGCACCTGAAACAAAAATTAATAATATTAATAAAGAAGTACATGGAATGCAAAAATTAACAGAAAAAGATAAAAATAATAATGAGGAGAATAATAATGAACAAAAATTAACACACATATACTTACCACTAAATGACGAAAAATCTGAATTGATTACTCAAGATGATGATGATGAAGATGAGGAAGAGCAGTCTTCTCCAAATTATCTGAGTAGTAGTAGCACAGATACATCAAGTATTACATATTGTGATGATCCACTAGATGTTACATACTTACCAAGTCAGCGTGTTGATATACAACCTGCAAATGAGACAAGTATTAAAACCCGAAGGCAAAGAAAATTACAAACAAATAATGAGAGTTCACCTTTATTAATTTGCATGAATAGTGAGTCTACATCAAGCATTCTTAATGATGATCCTCAGAGTTTAGAAGAAGCTCTTCAAAGTAATGAATCTGAAAAATGGAAACAAGCAATGAAAGAAGAGTATGAGTCTCTCATTAATAATAATACTTGGTCTTTAGTAAATCCACCTGATGGGAAGAAAGTTATTCCATGCAAATGGATTTTTAAACGAAAATTTGATCATACTGGAGAAATCATTCGTTATAAGGCTAGACTTGTAATTAAAGGTTACAAACAAAAAAAAGGGATAGATTATAATGAGATATATGCACCTGTTGTACGACAGACGTCAATTAGATATCTAATGGCTATAGCTGCTAAATACAATCTAGAAATTCATCAAATGGATGCCATTACAGCATTTCTGCAAGGAGATATTGAAGAAGATATTTACATGTCTCAACCACCGACTTTTGATCGAGGAGAGAAAGTATGTCAATTAAATAAAGCTATATATGGTCTTAAACAAGCTGGTAGACAATGGAACAAAAAGTTGAACTCCGTTTTGTTAAAAATTGGCATGAAACGATCAAAACTTGATCCTTGCATTTATTTTCGTATATTGGGCAAAAATGATATTTTATTTATCTCTGTTTATGTTGATGATCTACTCCTATTTTATAATAATTCTAAAATTGGTGAAGAAATTAAGAAAAGGCTCAAAAATAACTTTAGTATGAAAGACATGGGAAAAGCAAAGCAATGTATTGGATTTAGAATAACACACGAAGAACAAAATAAAATATCACTTGATCAGTCTATGTATATTAAAAAGATACTTACTCGTTTTGGCATGGACGATTGCAAGCCAGTCTGGACTCCATGTGATCCAAATGTTCAATTAAAAAGGGCCGAAAGTGAGGAACAAATATTGAGAAACATACCTTATCAAGAAGCCATTGGGTGCCTATTATATTTGTCACAAGGGACAAGACCGGACATAACATATATTGTAAATTCATTAAGTCGGTACAATGGTCAACCCACTGCAGAGCATTGGATTACACTGAAGAGAGTGTTAAGATATTTAAAAGCCACCGTTGATTATAAATTGACATATGATAGAAACTCAGAAGGCAACATTACAGGCTATTGTGATGCTGATTGGGCCAGTCACACTGATGACCGAAGATCCTGCACTGGGTATGTTTTCATTCTTCAGGGTGCTGCAATAAGTTGGTGCTCAAAAAGGCAACCAACCATAGCCCTCTCAAGTACGGAGGCTGAGTATATGTCTCTAGCCACGGCTATACAAGAAGCAATTTGGCTGAAACAATTAGATGAAGATTTCTGGCCTGAATCATCAGCTATTCCTATTGTTGTTCACTGTGATAATCAAAGTGCCATTCGCATTTCAGGAAATGAAGGTTTTCATCCACGAAGTAAACACATTGATGTACGCTATCACTTTATCAGAGAATGGATTGCTGCCAAACAAGTCCTAATAAAATATCAAAGAAGTCAAGATATGACAGCGGACATTTTGACCAAAGGACTGCATAGACCAAAACTAGAAATCTTCAGCAGAGCAATGGGTCTGCGTTCAGGAGAGAATGTTGGGAGAAACGCAGACATGCGCCGCGCCTAGCATTTTTTGATAGCAATGTCACATCTATGCGTACTGACGCGTCAACATTGACAACTCCTTCTTCTACAATTTATAATTCGACATGTGCTTCAGTATATTGTAAATTAGTTAAAATAAATAGTTTTTCTTGATTCCAAAGTCTTGATCTTGTTTATTTTAACAAGCTGGACGTCCTTTGGATAAATCCTCACAAGTATATTTTTTTTATTACATAGGCATGAAAGGTACCAGCCCTCTGTGTCAAGAAAGGTTTTATTTTGGAAGAACATTGGTATACGTAAAAACAGAACAGCTGCAAAGTAGGTTGATCATAACTACCTATTATGATATGAAATGATAATTAACCGTCAAATTAACTATAAATGATACACAACCAGTGATCAACAGCGAACAATGCCAGTTTACTGATGCCCAACCTCATATTATGAATACATTTGCATACAATTAAATTAATTAAATTTATCATCGAGCCTTCGCGTTGCCATTCAAACATTCCACCTATTGTGGTGATTGTCGGATGTTTTCGGTTAATCATTTAATACTAGCTTACTAACTTGGCTTCGCTTAGCAGCAAACGATTTTTGACTATTCAAGTCGAATCTTTGCTGTTTTACACCCTTTAAATTACTCTCTAAAACTAAAAGGCAATTTTCAGCTAGTCGATTGGGAAATTCCCTGGGAAAAGCCTTTTCAGTAGTAGGTTTCTTATGACTTGAAATAATGTTCATGAATAAATCTAATACTAACATTGTTTTTTTTTTTATTGATATGAATGGCGAGACGAGTTTGCCATTCGCCTGATGGTAAACGAGCCGACCAAGTTGATGATGATGATATATAAATTACAAAGTAATGCTTGGTATTTCCTGAGACATAAGTCTCAATATGTCTATTAGTTACTCTGGCTAGTGTCCTTCAAACTTCAAACAGTGCATGTACACTGCTGTTTGGTGAAAGAAATAGACATTGTGGTGGCACCTACCCAGGCGGCCTTTCATATGAGAGACCTACCACGTTGTTTATTGTCCAAGAAGAAAATCTATTAAGATCCCCTTTCGGTACCCTGAGGGAGTTTGTCAGTCTCTTTGGCCTTCCAGCCCAGCACGCTGCGGATTGTAACAGGGCTGGGTCGATTTCAAAACCTATTACTGTTATATTTACATGATATTGTATTTCAATATTCTAGTTGTAATACAACGAAAATAAATGTGCACACTTTATTACGGAAAATCTACATAAGACCACAGACCAAAGACATATGACATAATAATATAACCAAAGACCTAATAGCGGGGAAATGTGTTGACATCTTTGTACAACCATATATTAAATTAAACAATTATCTAACACCTACTACCAGTTTTCATTTCAATTAGGAATTTAACATTTGAATTAGGAGCTCAATTTATTAAAGAGTAACTTATGTTAATATACCTCTTGTTAAAATCACGATTGGTTCAGTGGTTTAGTCGGGAAAAGTTAACGGAGTAAATTTCGCTTTTATTATATTAGTATGAATAGCTGTACCTACAACTTTGTAACTGAGCAATGAATTGTTAGTTTAGGCTTCAATTCGATTGTGTTTAGCTTTGTTTCTTCGACCATAAATCTCTTCGTTTTAATCTGAACTAAAGATATTAATGACGTTAAAAGTTATATCACTTTGAGAAATTTGAATGATTTTAAAGTTATGAGGATTATTGCATTTAACATTCTTGTTAGTCGCTTTATTTATGGAATTTATTTGAAATAAATAATTGTATTTACAAATGATATTTAGTAAAGCAATTGATTAAGAATATCAAGCCAGGGATTTGTCGAAAGTCATTTGTTTTTAAACAATAAACCGAGAATAAAAAAATAATGGTCAGTTTTTGCTATCCGCCTGACAACCATTTAAAGGCCTGGAATTAAGATTCAACATTAACGATGACCAGACAGGCTATTGTTTCGATGGACAAAAGACCATTTTTCACCGGTTGGTTATTAATCTACTTAGTCAGCATTTACTATCAGTTCTTATTTGGTGCATTTATACCCCAGTCGCCTTTTGTAAAGCAATACTGTAACACAGGAAACATTGGGTAAGAATCTGTAACTTTTGTGGCTACCTGTTGAATGTAACCCATCGAGTCCATGCCGTCAATTACAGAAATTAACAAAATATAGCAAAGATTACTTTTCAGTAAAAATAGAGTTGCACTGCGTCTTGAATGTTTTTCAGAAACTAGGCAAAATTACTTAATATACGAGTATTCTAACACAGCAACATAATATACTAACAATGAATAACTTTTGGCTATCAGATGTTATTGAGTATCCCTGGGAAAAGTTGATCCACAAAACCTTCCTAAAGTTATACTTTTACTTGAAAATCACCCCATTAATGCAAAGCCAATCAAATATATTTTTCTTCCAGAACGCAGAGTCAGTACTGGTCGGAGGTTCGTGCCAAGTCCCAGACCCATTGTACAAGGCGATCGGCTCCATCATCTCGTTCTACATCCCGCTGGGCGTGATGCTGCTGACGTATGCCCTGACGGTGCAGCTCCTGGCGCGGCAGAGGAAGGGCCTCGGCGCCGGCTGGGCACCCGGCTGGCTCGGTGCGCCTACTATCGGTATCTATATGCACGGTAGATGTGGTTCGTTTACGGCCGTTCTCTATATCCTATCTATCTTTAACAAGAGGTGAAAATAGCTACATATGTCGGTACAATTCTACGCTTCATTAAATAAATGGACATATATATTTATGTTACCTAGTTATCTATAATTATTATATTCACCATATGTATATACCTCTCAATCTTTGTTAATTGAAACATAAAATTCGATGCATTTTATCTAATGAATTCTCTCTATCTTGTTCTATCTATGTATCTTGTTAAAGACAGAGAGACTATAGAGAACGGCTGTTAGATGTTGTTTTTTATTGTCGATTATATTAGTTTAATTTGAACATGGAACTAGTAACGTGTTAAAATATGAGATTTAATTTAAAATGGTTAAAGTTAAGTAAACTCGTGATACTATCGATTTACGTGGCAACAATTGAAATTTCTCAATTGTTAAATAGATTGCAGAACATCGCCGTCGGCGTTACCAGTAGATTCGCGATCCATCCATTGAAAAAGTAAAACTTGATTTCTTTCAGGCTTTAAATATCCCTCCGCGTAAACTTATTTCAGTTTTAAGCAACTATATAAAAGCCATAATATATAATATAATGTTATTCTGAGTAATAATTATAAGGTCAACGATTTTCACCCTATTTCCATTTTTTAAATATTTTACCTTAATCATCGTAAAATAATAATGAACACCAAACAAGATTTTAATCTCCATTTATAATATCAAGAGTCAAACCGCAACGCTATCGCGGCTCCACAAACTCAAACAAATTCAAAGTAATTTACCATTCCTGAGGGCTATAAATCTTAATCATCCAATCTCAAAATTTAAAACCATTAATATAGATTAATTTTCCAATGAAAATTTTAATATAGATTGAGATTTTTATATCAATAAGCGAAGATAACCTGTCAGCAGAATAGAAAAAAGTGATTCATTTGATTAAAAGATATATTTGCTTGTGGAAATTTACTAATTCTAAGGGGTGGGTTCTTATTACAAGTGCCAATTATATTTAGTTCGGTAAGTTTGTTTCCATCATTTGTTCATGTGATACAGGAGGATCTAATTGAAAAGTTGGACACAAAACTTACATCACCGACTGAATTTTTGGTATGTGGAACTAATGCAGTGCAGTTTTCTATGAAATATGATATCATAATGTTGAATTCAAGGAGCTGCCAAATAAACAAGACAGGTGTATTATTATTATTATTTTTTTATCGCAATGAATAGCGAGATGAGCATACCGTTAGCCTGATGGTAAAGGATACGACCGCTTATAAACAGTAGCAAAACCAAACAACACCTTGAATTACAAAGCAATGCTTGGCATTCCACTGCGCTCGCCATCCTGAGATATAAGATGTTAAGTCTCAATATGTCCAGTAGTTACTCTGGCTACAATGCCCTTAAATCCGAAACACAACAGTGCATTTACACTGCTGTTTGACGGGAGAAATAGACACTGCGGTGGTACCCACCCAGATGGCCTCTCACATATAAGAGACCTACCACCAGTAGAAAATCAAATCCACCAACCAGCACTAGGAAAACATAGTGGACTATACGGCCTAACTCCTTGCAATCGTACTCTCGATTTTAGAGTACGCCGGTGCCTTGAAGTGGGGCGTATAATGGGCAGATATAGATTACAGATACATGAAGTGTAAAGTTTAATCACGGTTGGATTTCGGCCAATGGGCGATCCCTAGTAATAGTTGCGCTGGTGAAGGGAATTAAAGGAATGGGAAAACAGATGTATTATCTATCAAATAACAGGCGTACTTTTAGACAATAAATATGGTATTTCAATAAATGTTTTACTGTTTTACCAGGAAAAGCATTAGAGATAATAACTGCTCTGACTTTTGAAAAATAATTTAAATAAGCCAAAGTTAATATTCAGTCTCATGACTCAGTAATGACTCAGCTAGTAAACTGCCTCGTCATCCAAACATTACTTTTACAAGTAAAACATTTTAGTGGATATGTTAACGTCTGTTAATGTAATGGATTCTAATTGATTGATGATTTGATATTTTAGAGTCGCCTGTCAAGACATATTTCGTAAGTTCAAGTTTCACACACTGCTGGAGTCAATTAATCTAAACTTTTCTGCGGTTAATTGGCATGGTGACTGAATATTAATTCACACATGTGGTGGGTCACAGGTCACGGTGGTCGCAGGTTCGAATCCCAGGGCACACCTCTGACTTTCGTATCTATCCGGTTAGAATTATAAACGACAGTTGAAACCCTGAAACAGTAAACAGCGCAAGTTTGTCGTTTCGACCAGAAAGTTTTACTTGTATCCTCTGGAAAAAGATAGATTTGGGTAGTGACTGTTCTGTTTTGTTTACACTGCACTTGCCAACAAAGACATAAGAGTCACTCTGTCGTGCAAGAATAAAATAATTGTTTCCTGGTAGTACATACGAGAGACCCATCTCATGTGGGAGGCCGTCTAGGTAGGTACCACCGCAATGTCTATTTATCCTGCCAAACAGCAGTGTTAATGCTGTGTTGTGTTTCGGGTTGAAGGACATTGTAGCCAGAGTAATTACTGGACATATTGAGATTTAACATCTTATGTCTCAGGATAGCGAATGGATAGGAATGCAAAGCATTGCTTTCTAATTCAAAGTGTTGTTTGATTTTACTGCTGTTCATGAGCGGTCGTATCACTTACGATCAGGCGAACAGCATGCTCGTCTCGCCATTCATAGGAATAAAAAAATGGCAAGAAGCACAGATCACCGAAATAATTATAATAATGGATCTGTAGTAATGTCGACTGGCTCGGCGGCTCAGCTACTGTATAATTGCAGAGCTGAGGTCTCGGGTTCAAATCCCGGGTCGGGCGAGTTGATGATAGATCTTTCAATTAATTGTCAACCCGGAGTCACAAATTTGTGCCCGATAGAGCGATAGGCTCGACCCCTATCACATCGTGAGACGAAAATTCAAGATGAAACATTGTTAATCTGGTTTGGAACAAATAATCGACTGAAGTTAACCATTGGATGCTATGTAGTCAATTTACCAAATCAATACGACAAAATAAATCAAAATTCTGACTTATTCAATTACGGAATGATCTTTCATAAATATCGCTTTCGTACACGTTGCGTTTCATAATCTGTAAAAAGGTCGTCGGATTGAAAACCACTCAGGGGATGAGATTAATCTTAAATCGGTGTTGAGTCTAGATTATACTTGTGACACACGGTTGTTGAAATCTACGAGCAGATATTTTATTTTTTTATTTATTTATCCCTTTTTGCACCATACACGGGACTAGTTACATAAAAGAAACAACATAATAAAAAAAGTACAAAAGGCGGCCTTATCGCACTGGGCAATCTCTTCCAGGCAACTTTGGGATGGACATAATAATAGGAGAATGAGAGGGAAGTTTAAGGGGTATATAATTAGATGGAATGAATAAAAATACCTTATAAAGAGATGATAACATAGATATATTGATTCTATTTGATTTTTTGTGCATTTAAAAATTTACTGGATAGCCATATGCTATGACTTAGGTATAGTTTGTGATAGTATACAGATCAATGTGGAGATCCTTGGGGGAGGTCTATGTTCAGCAGTGGACTTCTTGTGGCTGAAATTATGATGATCATCGTGATGATAGTGTTGTTAAAGTTGAAGTAAGATCTTGAGTTTGGCGTGAAGAGCAAAACAATGAAAAACTTATGACAACCCGAGATGTCGTGGCCACATTTTAAACAAAAATGTTTTTGGTGGGATTTGTTTTAACAAATTATACCCAGGTGTAAGCTAATCCGCAAGAAAAATATATTTTATGCATACAAAATTGAAACCATGTAGCACTTCCACGATTTGTTCGTCATTGTATTAATGATATCACTACGTTTAACCATGCCCATTTGTGTCACAGCTATAGATTTGTTAAAACATTCCGAATAATTTTTGGATGCCCAAGTATGCTTTTTTTTATTGCCATGAATAGCGAGACGAGCATGCCGTTTGCCTGATGGTAAGCGATACGACCGCTCATAAACAGTAGCAAAACCAAACAACACCTTGAATTACAAAGCACTGCTTGGCATTCCACTGTGCTCGCCATTCTGAGACATAAGATGTTAAGTCTCAATATGTCCAGTAGTTACTCTGGCTACAATGCCCTTCAATCCGAAACACAACAGTGCATTTACACTGCTGTTTGACGGGAGAAATAGACACTGCGGTGGTACCCACCCAGATGGCGTTTCACATATGAGAGACCTACCACCAGTAGAAATAATATTAAAATTAAATCAGATAATGCATAATATAATCTCCTGGGATCACAAGCGATGATATACAAGCGCCGATAATTTACAAAAAGGAAATGAATCCAACAACATTAAAACACTCCATTCAGTTAATAAACATTTTCGAATTTATTTTATTCAGCACAATCGCAGTAATACAATTACAAAGTTGAATAATAACGGTAGCCGAGTTCACATTGTTGCAGGCCAGTGCTTGCAATTAATACATTTATCGAACGAGTTGTATACGAATATTTCTGTTCAATTCAAAACGCTCATACTGTTTCATCATCGCCTGGTTTTAGTGGGTTGATTCATGGAATATAGAACCTGTTTTTGTGGGTTGATTATTAGATTGAAATGCAAATTGTAAGCATTTGAAAAAAACATATAATCCGCCATCTTCCATGGTGGCCATATTGTATTTACAATGATACACAAACATACATACATAAACTCACGCCTTTTCCCCTGAAGTGGTAGGCAAAAGTGCTACCAGAACACCTACATTTCGCCTCGTATATTCATTCCCAAGATGTGATAGGCGGGCGAGCAAATCGCCGTATTGGGCACAAATTCCTGACTACGGCCTGCTAATGAATGGAAAAATCTAATATCACTGCCCGAACCGGGATTCGAACTCGAGACCTCAGCTTTGTAACCTTACTGTAGTACAACCATGCCTCGAGGTAGTCGGCAGGTTACAATATATTAAATTGTCATCAAAACTAAAGGTGTATACCAAATATCAGATCTGTCAAAAAAAAGGGTCCAAACTTCCTTTACCAAATTTGAGCCAAAGAAGCAAAAAAGGAAAGCTAAATAAACCTGTTTAAAAAAAAACATTGAGTGCATAAAATCTAACATTTTAATCACCATGTCGATTGGTTAAGAAATTAACCAGGGACTATACAATTTTCAGGATAGGAGTATTACAAAAACAATCAAGCCTAGACAGATAACTAAGATTTATATTGAAATTGGTAGGTATCTTATATTTTTTCTAAGCAATAATAATGTGGAATAGTTGCAAAAACTTGGTTGGCTTTTTAGTTCAAAAATATAATTATATTTAGATTTTTTACGGTGTTTTAAATTGTACACACTTAAAACACAATTTTTATGCAATTAACATGCCGTCTTCTTTAGCTCCACTGGCTAACTCTACTAATTGAATAATAAACTGCTAAGAAACGTGTTTATTCCATTTAAAATTTCTTCAAGAAAATATAACGTCCCGACTTGTCAATCAATGACAAGAAATTCGCTAAACACAAAACCAGTATGTCACACAAATGATCCGTTGCTAATCTTAAAAGGTAAGTTACTTTTCGTAAAATCTCCTTCAAATCGCTGCACGAATAGTTACTGGGACAGAAAATGAAATCCAAACGGTATATCTAAATCCCTTACGTTTCATCATTAAGTATATAGCTTCGGGAACGGTATTACTGAATTTACTTTTGTGGAGTTTGCTTTTAGTGGATATTTACCGCTAATACATTTTAGATTGAATAACGAAATACTGAATGATATTATAGGTTTCTCTAATACATTTCAGTCCATTTAACATGAGTGAGAACCATATGCGTATGCTCTTGTAAGGTGGTGTTGATGATAAAGGATCATACAAATTGGATCAAGAATTTTGATAGTGAATTTATTTCGAGGAGTAGGAAAAGTCAACTTGAACGTCTTCATGTAGATCTGGTAAATCATTCAAAATTAATTCGTTGTAAAATACAATCTGCACTCAGCATCACAAAAATGATGCACTCGTACAAGATCCAACGGAAAATGAAAATTAATCATCAAATCTAATCGAATAATCAAATCATCAACTGGAAACTAAAGCCATTACCATGCCCGAGGCTTTCAAAAACAATGGCAATAACGCAAACATCGGCCAACATCCCAAATTGAACTGATACTATCCACATTAATTTGAAAGCTTTATAAACGGTGTGGGAAAATAACCCGTGCTTATTCTGCCACTCGAAGGGAACGCTGTGCAAATATTTGACCCCAATTTATTTGTAAACCTTATTGACACAGGTGTTGTCGGTGAGTCTGAAAAATTTAGCTTTACGTTTAGCAAAATGGACGGTTATTTTTATCGCTCCGTTCTTGGAGGGTAAATGGATCTTAATGGCTTAAGTGTTACAGGGATGTTAGATTCTAGCAAAGTATTTAGTATTAGAAGGAAAAAACATACGTTTATAGGAACAGAATTTTACATTAATGTGTAATCATGTTTATATATGTTTTGCTCCTTCTATACTTTAGCTTATGGGCCCGATATACCCAAAAACGATAGCGACTGAAGGCATAAAGCAGCAATCCCGGCTCTGAGGCGTACCTTAGGAGAAGCCTATTTCAAGCAGTGGTCTGCAAAAGGCTGGTGATGATGATATTAAAAAATCGTACAATGCCCTACGAGTCCAGTACAATAATGCATTCAAAATGCTGTTGGGACTGCCACGTTTTTGCAGTGTTTCGTTACGTGTCAAAGTCGTAAAGGCAATTTTTACTTTTACTGGCGACAATAAGTCAGCTTCAAATCATGTTACGGAGGTTCCTAGTATATCAAATTAAAAGAAATTAAATTAACTACAAGAGCTTTATGACTATGTCACCAAATAAACATCACCCAAGTAAATACACGGTGTTAAAAGCGACTCAAAGTTTGAGATATTTTTTTTCGTTGGTTTTCCTGCGCTTATTAACCAATCAAGAAATTGAGCAAACATAGACATTCCAAGCTTTGAATTGCTTGTTTTCAAATTTCTTAACAATCAATTTCTCGAAGATAAAGATTGTCGAAAAAAAAGAACAAAAAAAAAACAATCTAAAGAATCCTTTAATTTTTGTAAGTAGTGATACTATTCGTAGAACAAAATTGAGGCCTTTAGTACTTGAATAAAGAATTGTATTATTATTACTATAGTATTTAGGGTTATAATAGTCATAATAGGTCCCATTTAAATGTAAGAATGATTTGATCCGTGGTGCTTTACAGCTGGCTTCTCCGGCTGTAAAAGTCTTTTTACGAGGTTATTTACCTCTTTAGTTCATTGTTTTGTCACCCGCTTTGCACGGAGGGAAGTGGACAATATTTTATTTCCAACTCCTCCTATTAATAACACTTTCTGATTAATTTCATTGCGGGTTAAAGACAATTTAGACATTCCCGGAGACTCGCCGAGCTTCATTGCTCGGTGTCATTACATTGCGTGCCACTGTTGATCCTGGCTTACAGGAGTTACAGTGGTGGGTGTGAGGGCGGGACAGTCTTTAGTATTTAGGGCTAATGTGCGTGGTGGCCTGTTGGTAAACGGACCAGACGCGGGTGCCAATATGTTCACGGTGGTCGCGGGTTCGAATCCCAGGGCACATCTCTGACTTTACGGAGTCATGTGTGTATTGATAGTCAATCACCATGCACTATAACGGTGAAGGAAAACATCGTGAGGAAACCTGCATACCATAGCGATTTCTATGGTATGTAAAGTACGCCAATCCGCACTAGGCCAGCGTGGTGGACTATATGGCCTAACCACTCTCAATCATATTCTCGATTGTAGAGTAGGCACATACTCTGCTGTAGGACGTATATGGGCTGATACAGATACATTTAGGGTTAATACTTTCAACTACCGCTCTCATTTCATTCATCAAGCAATGATGTTAAACTATACCAGATACATACATATAAAATAAAAATTTTATGATTGTCTTCCTAGATTTACATTCTAAATGGATCCAAAATTCTCGATAGCCTTGTTACATTTCTATCTCCATACGATCCGGATCACCTGACATGTAATTTAACTAGAGCAGGCTTAGTTGTACAATTTGTGTGAGCACTGGGCTTAAATTCAGAGCGCGACTGGCCGTGTTTGCGGCTGTTTACTCCTTTCATACGTTCGAATGTACATTCTACTACTCGTATCGCTGAAGCTTGTTACCGAATTGCAGATCTCAATAAAGGTTGAATTGAAAGTGGCTAGGTCACAACATGAGTTGTATTACAAAAAGATAAACAACACAATTGAAGAGCCCTGGTGTATCAATTAGACAAATTGGATTTTACGGTCTGGAATCTTTTATTTCTTCTTTCTGTGGCAATATAGTAGTAGTGCTATTTATAATATTATCTGAGTGATGAATCTAAGTGATGAACACAAAAACGACTATTCTTAAAATCTTAAAAATATTTTGTCGCTTAACAGCAAAATTCAAACCCAATCTTTTCTAAAATGTGCGAGACGAATTCGCAGCGAAATAGAACCTTCATTCCCATACAATTGGTGTTCAAATCCGATAAGCAATGTTCAATTCTAATTTTCCGTAGATTATAAAAAGAAGATCCGAAATCCTCTGTTCAATCTGGATATTGTTGTCCTTGTTACATTTTATTTCAATTGTCACCCAAATCGTTCTGAAGGTACAATATGGGTACAAGATTGAAATCTCTCCTTAGTGTGTGAGTACGTCGACAAAGCTCTGATTAATTTCTCTCATTCCTGCCATTATCTAATGTGATTCCATTTGTGTAAGCACTTTGAATTTAAGCGACGTTTCCTCTGCAAATAGGATGTCTTTGGTAGTTACTAATACGTTTCATTAAGATCTTTAAGCGGTGTTAGTTTGTTAAAGGGGAGGCTAAAATCAGCACTGCTTAGTATCCATTTCCCGGTCAGCACGAGCTGAGCCACCTCCTTTTGCTTTCTACATAATTTAAGAGCATGAATTTGTATTAGTTTAAGATTGATGTAAGAATGTAATAAATGTTTTTTTTTAAAGTATAATCACATTTTAGCAGGATATACTAAGACTGCGACCGGAAACGTAATCAAGTGGTAGTTTTAGAGAGTACAACTTCGATCTGTTGTACTGTTGATTGAAAGATTACAAACACAACGCATCTAAAAATGTCACAAAAATACGACATTTTTTTTTTATGTTTTAAATATCATGTGTTTGGAAAGTAAATCCATAGTTTTACTTGGATTTCAATGATTAAACAAATCTAAAATTGCCGCATCGCCTGAACCATCAGGCGATATTAGCGAAATCTTTTGTCCATAAGCTGGCGTATTGCTTACCAAAGCAATATGACCGCTTATGGACAAAAGCAAAACCAAACAACACAATGAATTACAACGCAATTCTTGGCATTCCATTGCGCTCGCCATCCTGAGACTTATGATGTTAAGTCTAAGTATGTCCAGTGGTTATTCTGACTACAATATCCTTCAAACGCTTCAAAAGCTTGTATAGCATCACTATCCATCTACTATTTGCATTGATGACCGTATCAGACCAGAACCTAGTATAATGTCGACGTAACAGCTACTTAGAAAGCTATTATCATAATTGACAGCTGTTGATGGAGCGCCAGGATTAATCATTAACAGACATTACACGGTGGCTTTGTACGAGTATAAAGGGGTTTACTTAACATCTGTCATTCAACATAATATGTTAGGAGGCTGTGGGTAAAATTATTGATTTGCCATTTGAAAGTTTTTACTGTATGAATAGCTCACCTTTTACTTCTAATCACTAACTAAATGTAATTTACAATGACCTCTTAGATTCTTTATTTACAATTATTAAATTAAATAGTTTGTTTTTTGCGATCCGATCAAAACAACAGGATGTTATAAAATAAACAAAATCCGCGAGTAAATCCATAAATATTTGTTTTATTTCAATTAAAATAATCTGTTTAGTTAAAAAATACTATACATAATCCATGCTTGTGCATTGTCTCTCTTATAATCTTCGTGTTCAAAGTTCAAAGACTCAGTTCTAAAGGATGATGGATTACATTGAAGCAATGTAAACTTGTTAATTTATTACGTTTACTGTATAAATAAATGTCTGCCTTAATGTAAGTACGCAACAGTCTGTTTACACAGTATATTAAATGGATTTGAGTGCCATTTTATAATAAACTTTAAGTAATAACTTCTTTAACATTTGTCCAAACATAACTAAATATACCCCATAGTCACATACTTAGTTCTGACCCCACACTAAGGTCGAGTCTTGTGTCGTGGGTATCAGGAACTACGAGAGACTTTTTGGTCTCACAAACAGCCATACCCGAAACAAATAGGTATTTGTTGTGTGGTTCACACAAATATTTGTTTCGGTGTGGGGATGGAATCCGCAGCCTCTCGTTTCACGTGCGGCATCTAACCAACTGCACCAAGGAGGCTGTCAACTACGAGATACTTTTTAGTGTCACAAACACCGAGACCTGAAATAAATATTTATGGTTCATGCAAAGATTTGTTTCTCCGTCTCTCTTCTTCTTTCTGGATCTGGATCAGCCCATATACGTTCCACTGCAGGGCACGGGCCTACTCTACAATCGACAGTACGATTGAGAGTGGTTAGGCCATACAGTCCAACACGCTGGCCTAGTGCGGGTTGGGTCTCTCTTCTTCTTTGCTTTTATCTATTTCGGCCCCTTGTTTCACCGGTGGCGTCTAGCCAACTGCACCCCGAAGACAGTCAACTATTTACTTGCTTCAGATCAATCAATTTTTAAGCAAAAAAAGCTTACACAAAATCACTACTATTTTGCAACATATTCGTGTTGAATGTCAATCACTCCGCGGTAACTAATTCTTACTAACCGATATTGATCCATCGCCTGTCCGCCAATTAACTTGACAGTTTGCATGCACATTGTGGTCCGATGGCATTATAATGACATTACTGGCGGGAACATTGTATTTTAGTTCTTTAAAAATTTATTCCGTAGTGTCAGCTGATTTGGGCTTACATACATACATAAACTCACGCCTTTATTCCAGAAGGGGTAGGCAGAGGTGCCAGGGCACCCACATTTCGCCAGTATGTTCCGTCCCACGTTGTGATAGGTGGCGAGCCTATCGCCATATTGGACACAAATTCCTGACTCTGGGCTGATAATGAATAGAAAAATCCAATATCACTTTGCCCAACCCGGGATTCGAACCCGAGACCTCAGCTTTGTAAGCATCCCGTAGTACAACTACGCCACCGAGGCAGTTTGAGGCTGATTTGGGCTTGGTTGTATCAAATTTGATGACAAGAAATGTAATTTCGAAACATCAAAAGAAGAATGCCTATTCATAGTATAGGTAAAAAAAATATCGTCGATCCCGACACGGATATTGCTTAAAATTTATTATAGCATTTTTTATAGATTGTCCTTAAACGTTTTCCTGTGTTATCCCGGGCGACAGATTTTTGTAAAATAAAGTAATTATCACATTTTATATTTTCTTCGCAGCGCCGAACACAAAAAATATGTTTTATTAGACTTTGAGTTCATTTCTCTAATCACTCCGGGCCTAGGTCGCAATTATGTTTATATTTATAGAAAATATATATTTTTCCCTACACAAAAAAGGAGGTTTCGTCATGGCACAAAAATCATTCCACCGATACTAAATTTCCTTTACTTAGGTATATATGACAATATCTGTCTGTATCAGCCCATATACGTCCCACTGCAGGGCACGGGCCTACTCTACAATCAACAGTACGATTGAGAGTGGTTAGGCCATATAGTCCACCACGCTGGCCTAGTTCGGGTTGGCGGACTTACATATCATAGAAATTCTTATAAATCGCTATGGTATGCAGGTTTCCTCACGATGTTTTCCTTCACCGTTGTAGTGCGTGGTGATTGACTATCAATACACACATGACTCAGAAAAGTCAGAGGTGTGCCCTGGGATTTATTTAAAACTCATAATTATGTTGAACGTCTAGAAATAATAACCTACGGTCGGGCGATAATATATGTGAAAGGCACTGCACTTGCCATTGAGTGTAATATACGTTATACATTGCCGAGGAAGTACAAAATAAATCGATGAAGTCAAGGCCTAATCCCGTAAGGGTTAATGTTAGGCAGGTAGACGGTCGTATTATTGGTGGAATCAAACAATATGGATGAAAAGTTTTGTTTCGGTCCTAATTGTGTAAATATTAACTCTTTTATTAACTATAGATTATTATATATATATACACGTATATATACGTATATATACACGTACGGCCAATGCCAATAATCAATCGAATAAATTAGATTGAAGTCAATCTCTATTGTTTTCTACTTTTCGATTTGTCATTTACCATGTTGCCATAGTTTTTGTTTTTTCACTACTGAGATTGATTATTGACAATATAGCATCAGAAAAAGATGGAGCTGTCAATCTCAAACGGCAAATTTTGGATTGGGATTGTTTGTTAGCAGCGGCTGGTAGATGGCAATGATGACTGTCGCAGCAACTATGCTATTATTATGAATGTGTTGTAAAACCACATTTTAAATTAGATGCCTGCCTTGATGGCGTAGTTGTACTACGATAAAGATACAAAACTGAGGTTTCGGGTTCGAATCCCAGGTCGAGCAAAGTGATATTGGTTTTTTCTATACATTTTTATCCGAAGTCAGGAATTTGTGCCCAATATGGCGTTAGTCTCACCCCCTATCACATCGTGGGACGGAACATACAAGGTAAAATGTAGGTGTCCTGGTAACACCGCTGCATACCCCGTCTGGGAAAAAGGCGTGAGTATATGTATGTATATGTTTGAAAACATTAAACTCTTTTGAGCCACAGGAATTTCACTGTTGTACATAAGCCTCCCCCAAGGATCTCCACATCTTGTTATTTACTATCAACATATTTCATACCAAAAATCACGAGCGTAAGCTTTTCTCTCATGAGGGAATAAATAAATAAATAAATAAATAACACCCAACAGTCACATGCATAGTCCTGACCCCACACTAAGATCAAGTCTTGTGTCGTGGGTATCAGGAACTACGAGAGACTTTTCGGTCTCACAAACACCCAGACCCAGAAGAAATATTTGTGGGCCACACAAACATTTCTCTCGGTGCGGGGATCGAATCCGCGGCCTCTCGTTTCACAGGTGGCGTCTAACCAACTGCGCCACGGAGGCTGTCAAAAAGAATAAATAACACTAAGTCGTTTTCATTTATCAGCATAGAATTCTATTCTACTTTAAGCAAAGGAAAAAAGCAACATTGTTCTCGTCACATAAAATAAATTTATCGTTTGGATAAAACCGAACACCATCTGTGATCCGCGTAATTTATTTTCATCCACTCTTGTATCGGCATTTTATATTAGAAAAAAGAGTGTAAAGGGTGTTTCCGAAAAAATAGGACGTAGTTTGTTTCAACTTATGATCGCAGCTCTATGTGTGCGTGTGCCTATATATGAAGTGAAGTATGAGTGACAACTGTCGCAGCTGTGGTCGCAGCATTAATACTAAGGGACAATGCCTATTCATAATATTGGTAAAAAATATCGTAAATACCGATACTACTTAATATTCTTTTTTTATTGCAATGAATGACGAGACGAGCTTGCCGTTCGCCTGATAATAAGCGATACGACCGCTCATGAACAGTAGCAAAATATTAACAACGCTTTGAATAGGAAAGCAATGCTTGGCATTCCACTGCGCTCGCCATCCTGAGACATAAGATGTTAAGTCTCAATATGTCCATTAGTTATTCTGGCTACAATGCCCTTCAATCCGAAACACAACAGAGCATTTAAACTGCTGTTTGGTGGAAAAAATAGACATTGCGGTGGTACCCACCCAGGCGGCCTCTCACATATGAGAGACCTACCACCAGTGCATTACTGCATTTTTATGGTTAGTCCTTAACGTTTTTCTGTTTTATCTCGGGCGACAGTTTTTATAAAATAAAGTAATTATCATCACATTTTACATTTTGTTCATAGAGCTGAAAGCAACATCATATTTTTATTGGACTTCAAGTCAACAACTATTGCTTACTTCGATTTTCTGTGAGACATTATGACCACCTCGGACGAGCCTGAAAAGCCTTACTCCGTACTGGTTCTATCCATAATGTCTTTATAACTATAGTGATGTGGTTTCTAGGCCTGCCATCGCTGATTTAGTACTTCTTGTGGAATTCATATGCCTAAGATTTTTTGTAGATAACTGTCCGATTTGCAGGTTTCCTCGCACTATTTTTCTTTTATGTTATAAAAAAAAGAAATCGCTTGCAATAATAATAGTAATACAGAATGTATTAGCTAACATTTTTTTTTATCTAGCATGGCATATTGACTGCACTGTACCTGGTGGTAAGCGCTAATGCATCCAGACCATATTGAATGGCATCAGACGACGGTCCCATTCAATTCGATACAATTCTACCGGTCTGCTGAGATGCTCCTTCACACTATGGCGAAAAGACCTACGATATAAGAACATCTAAAAATATGAGCACATAGGTCATACTGATAAAATTACAATATATCGCAGACTTGGGGATAAACATATAATTTTTGGCTCACTAAGGTATATTATTACAGTTTCAGCTCGTGAGCAATCTCACATCACCCTGTATAGTGCGGTGTTCCATGAAAATGTAAATTGGATATCGGCTTCGGTCTATTTCGATAACATACAGCTTAGATAGCTTTTGCGACGTGCCTTTGAGCCGTATGTTGTATGTTGATACAGGTGTGTCGAATATGACAGTGATTTGTTGATTGCTTCATAACATGCGGTGTTTGTGGGCTGTATATTGCGTTGGGTTGCCTTACGATCGTTCTCTATAATCTATCTATCATTAACAAGAGATTTTGTCATATTTAGATGCAATTTGTGTTTCAGTTATCAAAGATCGAGAGGTAGAGATATGGTGCATATATTTATATACTCGTATAGCTAAGTAAGATAAATATATATGTATATCTTTGTTTAATGAAGTGTATAATTGTACCGACATAGTAATGGTAGCTATTTTAACCTCCTATTAAAGATAGATAGGATATAGAGAGCGACCGTTAGTCATGTGTGGTTCAGTTAGGTTAGGAGAAACATTTTTAGTAAACGGTGTAACAAATACTAAAAATGGATACTGGTTATAAATATTTACTACACGCTAATGCGTGTAGTAACAGCAAAGGAAAATTGTGTTCGGAAACCACAATAATAATATAAAAAAATACATGACTTTCTATGGTATGTATAGTCCGCCAAACCGCACTATGCTAGTAGCGTGGCGGACTATATTATGGCCTAATCAGTCTCATTGTGTACTCTCGAATACGGAAGAGGCCCGTGCCCTACAGTGGGACGTATATAATCTGATAGAGATAATAAAACCCCAACATCAAATTTTAATCCATCACCATCATAGTCGATCACTACGAGACGACTAGCAACAATAATCCCTCTACAAATATTATCCGTCGTCCAAACTTTTCCCACATGCATTGTCATATTTAAGTAGTGGATCTAGGTCCTACTTAAAGTTGGCAAACCACTCAACTGCATTAGGCCTACGCTAACTCCGCAACACTGGTGTAAACTTTCAGTATGTTACTTAACAATAAAACCACTGTACTTTTCATTAGTGTTTCGGTTTGAAAAATCTCATATTGTTTGGAAGTTGAATTTTTGCCTTGTTACATTGATTTAAAAACTAAGGATTGGCCCTTCAACACATTTGGAGTTTCAAAAAGATGACAGTAAAAATCGCGCTAACGCTCGAATACTAGAACGCCATTCAAATAATAAGTTGCACTTAACAGCGCACGGCCAACTTAGCCAGTACCTACATTTAAGCGGGATTAACGTAGTTAAGCGCAATTCATATTTAAGTTGCGTTCCAGTATTCGAGCGTAAATAACTTACTTTAATAGATTTCGTCTTTTTTCTGTGATAAAAAATATTATCTTCATTTTTATTCAACTCAACAAGAAAGCATTTTCAAAATCGTTGTGAGTGACGTCTTATTTCAGTAACGTTCCACTAGAGATGTATTGGAGGGCGCGCACCACTTACGTCGGAACACTACGCACTTTCCACTCTGTCCATATATTTACGTCTATGCCTCGTTAGTATTGTATATGAACTGTTAAAGAACTGTACCTATATTTCTCGTGTAATAATTTTATTATTAGATCGAAATTCCCTTAAACTGTGGGTGGTATTATCAGGACTACCTGCCCTCTAGGGAAAACAGCTGTGGCCATGGCCGGATCTACCTTAGGGCTTTTTGGGCAGCCCAGGGCCCCGTGGATACAAAAGACCCCAGCCCTAACTTTTGAATAATTGAATAATTAGTGGGACTTTGAGTCGTATTAGCCTAGAGCCCACACAATTTTACGGTCCGCCCCTGACTGTGCTACTCAGACTGTGCTACGTGTGGGCACCACAATTGTGTCTTATTGATGTAGTTATTAAAGTATAATAAAGATTACTTATGTATGCATAAGTACATTCTGAATGTCAACATTCGCGTTCCAATGTGGTGAACTTTAATCCGTTTTAATTGAACGTATTGCGACGTGAATCAATTCAATTATTGTCAATTCGCACTGCGCAAATGACGTTTTTAATTCGTGACAATCGTTTTAACGTCCACAATCGAGTAATCGATAATCCGATCATTTGAATGATTAATTATGCTAACTCGATTTAGTGTGACCATTCCCTGTCGGTTCGTTAGGATAATATTATATTAACTGTATAGATAATTAACAGCCATTTTGGTACAAAGAAGATACATAAAATAATTAAAAGAATTTATAAATATTAGGGCCTTTATTGTTATTTGTCAAGTAATTATTGCCACTTAGAAACACTCAAAGGTGGGTTGATGTCATTGGAAAATAGTTTTGCTTGGAATTAAGTGCCATCAACAGTCGCACTAACCAAACGAAACGGGACATCAAAACTATGAATATTCTTTCTGGGCCAATCCATTTTTGCAAGTCGACGCCGATGAAAGGTTAAAACTGAATATATTTAATACTTTTTTGTTTATTTGTCTGTTTCAGCAGGTCAATTGCAATTTGTAACCTTATAATTACATTTGTATCTCTGAAGTTCCTACAAATTTAGAATTTCTTTAATAACAAAAACCTTCGGGGCTCCACCACTCATAACAAAATTTACGTTTCTTTAATTCCTGTATCAAATTCAAAATTTATTTATTCCTCAGGTCGTCGATGCACTTGGCGAAGGTTCCTTGGTCCAAGAACCGGGACCCCTCAGCATTCAGCTGCGTCCACGGAGACAGAACTACCTCCTATAGACACCAGAGATCTGTGGCTCCAGGACTCGAGGTATGAAGGTGTAAATTCAGTGTGTAGAGTAGGATCAATGTGCTTCTGAATGTTGAATGGATAAAACAGTATCATCGTCAGCAATGTCTCCTGTACCCCTGTTGTTGTTGTTATCATTTATTAATATAATTTCAATTAAATAACTTTCTATAGCCATAATTGTTTTAAAGTTTGACTTTACCGTGGAAGAATTTGTTCGATTTGGACTACCAAAATTTGATAGGAAACGGAGGTATACTTATCAATTTTGCCGTCGTATTTCTTCGGATTTAGAAATAGTATTTCAGAGCTTTAATTCTTAGGATTCTATTCCGTCTAGATAATTCTATCCTATTTCATCAAAATATCATCCCTCCTCCTACCCCCCTCACCTAACAATTTATTCGTGTTGATCGGGTACAACAACAACGGTTAGTCTTTGTATTATTTCTCTACTAATATTCCTATAAAAAATATGTATTCAAGTACACACATTTTTCTATTTTCCTTTAAACGCGACGATCCATCATAAATGTGTTATTGGCGTTATTCTCCGCACGTTCGGAAACGATATTTCCTAGCGCCCCTGCCTTCCCATGGCAATTTTACAATGACATGTGTTTTTGTGTAATTGCTTGTCTATGATAGATATCTTGATATAGGCACATGCAGGATATATCAAGACTGCTACCGAAAACGAAGCCGGGTCGTCATTTTAGTGACTACAAATACACTGCAATTAAAATTTTCGCAAAGAAACGTAACAATTATTTTTGGGATTTTTTAAATAACGTATTTAGGTAGTAAGCCCATAGTTTTTGCTAAAATAATAATTTGAACCCTTGCGCCTTAAAGACACTATGGTAATTTCCAAAAAAAAGGGTGTACACTATTATTTTACAAAAGAAACTATGTATTTACCACACCCAAATTGACAGTAGGGAAAAAAACAATAAAAATATTTTGTTGCTAAAATTTTAGTTGATTTGTGTATGAAGTCACTAAAACTACCACACTTCTTCGTTTTTCGTCGGAGTCCTGATGCAACATGAAGAAATAAAAATGGGATTCTTTTATAAATTATATCATTAAATTGGAACCTATATATTTACTGACAGTTGGTTGGGATTTCTCATCACGTCTTAAAAGCATAGTTTTCATATTTCTAACATCCAAAACATAATCTTTATCTCACACATCCCCAATATATCGTTGTTGTACATTATTATGCTGGCCTGTTTACACTGGCTATACAAGGCGTACATTCTTTTTGGTCATGAATATGAGAGACAACTATTATTAGTATTTCCACTGCTCGAGCGCTTACTACTATAATGTGAACAACAACTTTAGAGGACCTTAAAACTTCCTTAGTATCTAGATCCGTCTGATCCACCATCTGAAGGTCTTTATCCGCATCTAATCCCGAGTTCTCGATCCTATCCATTTCTATATTAAGCCTGTTTTATTCAGAAAAGCCAAAACTCTGACTATTTGGGAAAGCCATTATACTCTTAAATTCAAAAACAAACTGGGAACAAGCAAACAATTAACACAAACATTGCGCTAATTGTTTAAATGAAAACAATCGAAAATTAAATATTAATTGTTTTAAATGTTCAATTATTTGGTAATTTACTCGTTTTATTGTTTATCACGAGGGTTGAGTGGTTTTAAAAGGTCGCGGGCTCCACCGAGGATGCCCAAATGTGAACTTGAACACGTAGCAGAAATCGTAGGTTTGTTTTGATTTTAAATTGTAAATTGATGAATGATTATATTTGTCTTTAGGGCCTATTTAAATAGTCGTTTTTTTATATTTCTAAGATGCCAGATAAGTGTAAATGTGACCTAAGCCTTCTTATTCAAACTCTTGTTCTCAGCAGTAAGCGGGTACGAGCTAGGTAAAATTTAAACGACTGTTTCTTCTTAAAGTATATTTTAACTTAATGTGTTAAAAACCGGGCAACATAAAGTATTTTATATGTATGCATATGTTTAAAATAAATTAAATCTGTGACCTTCTTTATTAATATACCCTGCTATCAGGGTTGTGTGTTCCTCTTGACGTGATAATCACTACACCAACACCCTTTAAAAGTCTCTCAAATCTTCGTTTAAAATCTTTTAAAAGTAAATTATTTCCTCTTTACAACACTTTATCTTTAGATTTTTACCGCCCAACCTGAAGATTTACGGCTATCTTTCTAATTAGGAGCCGAAACACGGCGAAAAGTGATCTTAATCAACTCAAGGCTGTCTAGAATCTAGACTTTAAGGCATGCAATGTCTGGCTTGAGCTAAGCAAACTCGAGCTTCAAACGCTTGCAGTAATTTAAAAGAAGCTTCATTCTTATAAGTGACTGTTCTAGTATCTTTTATTATTTGAAAAAGCTTTAAGGAATATTTGAAAACACATGGATATTAAAATAACACAACACACATACCAATGGACCAATCATAAACCCAGTCCTGAGTAGCTCAAACGAGGTTTTCCGATCGGACAAAACTCACTAAATAATCACTCAGAGTTAATTTCCTAACCAGCAATCGTTTTTTTCCGACGCATTTAACCAACTGTACTATAAAAGCTGTCGAATTTTAGGGCAAAATGCCATAATCGTAGGCCATAAAAATATTTTTCCGTGGGAATCCAACATATATATGTGGGTATAGTTCCGTAAGGGGTGAAATCAAACTAAGATGCCCTCAGTAATCTTCAATATATTATCGTCTTATTCAAAACACGTCTTTACCGCATACGTCTTCCGTCCTTCCTCGTCTTCCAGACTGTTATCACGTATTCCATCCTTCCGTACTTCAACATCTTAATTAATCATCTTAAACATTTTTAATGAATGATCCTCTAACGTTTCATCCTACGTATCTTCCTTCAGAACATTCAAATCCTACATATATAATTATGTATATAACTCTCGACTCCACTAATCGGTGTCACCGGAAACACAGGAGTATTCCGCGAAAACAAAATCGCGAATCACATATACTTTCTTGTAATCGTACAAATTGCAATATTAAATAGTGGGTACGGTCATGCGATCAAATCATTACGTGTTACCGCGAATGTGTTGCGTCAGGTGTTCGCGGGAATCGGGAGTTTCATTCCTAAATTAAAAAGTACGGGGATGGATTTAGGAGTCGCGGCGGGGGGTGAATGTTGGTAGTTGTTAACATAAATCTTTATAACGACCGGTCCGGCCCAGCACCGCACGGGTGCAGATACACTTTTTTAAATGGCGGCCACAATGTTCATTCGACTATAAATTTAGAAAAACGAATAATATTTCGTCGTATTCGCTAGATTATTCACTACTGCTTCCTTCATATGGGTCATAGCGTGATGATATATAACCTATAGTATTTCTCGATAAATAACCTATCCAACACAAATATATCTTTTCAATTCCGACCAGCAGATTTCGGAGATTTTATTATATTTATATTATATTATAGAGATTCCTGAGATTAGAGATAACAAATAAACAAACAAAATCTTGAGCTTTATATATTAGTATTAAAAGGAATTATTATATAATGGTATTCAAAGGTATGAAATCAAATGATAACGATTTAAGAATGTACCTTACTAGTTACAACATAAACATCTAGATATCATACAGAGCGCGCCTATTGTTTTACTGGGAGATAGCTACAATTCTGGTTAAGGTTTATTTATACCAAAAAACTGAAATGATCTCCATAGCGGATTGAATAACATGGAATTTATACTAAAAATGTTACAATTGATGAACCGTTTATATTGCCACCCGACAAATTGCTTCTATCTTTCTTATCCAATAAAAAACAAACCTGCTCTCCACTCCGTATACAAATATGACATTTATTCCATTTAATCCCCCAATTAACCTTCCTACCCATTAATTACAATTGCACCCTCAAACACAACCAAATCTTATATCCACTATCCCCCAACATAACTCTGAGTACCTCCCATACCAAGTTTGGACAAAAATCGTTAATTATTGCGTCACGGCGTGATTACAGCCATAGAACGTTGGAGTCGCGCCGCTGTGTCGTGTAAATGCTTGTAATAGCGAGTATTAGGTAATAAATGCGACTTAATGTGCCTATGACATGAAATTTGTATATATTTTTCCATTTCCGTTCACTGTATGGGATTGTAAGGTATCGTAGTGAAACTTGAGGGGTATGAATAAAAAAGTGTATGTATATGATAAAAGCTGATTAAACGTATAAGACAAAATTTGTTTACAAATAGCTGTTTTAGATGTCATTTACAAATGGCAAAAAAACTCTATCCGATCCAAGACGCGCATTTGGGCATCTAACGAAAAAATATATAATAAATGAAATGAAAATAATTTATTGAATCCATTAAAATGTTCAACATCATTTAGATTCAGTCATTTTTTTATCTACCACCTGGTTCGGAAAGCGGTTTTCACTAGAGAAGAACGGGCAAGAAACTCTAGTGTTGCTCTTTTCAAAACCAGTTTACAATGTAGTGAATTATTACACAATTTAGAAGTTGGTTTAAATCAGAGCAGTTTAATAATAATTTGTTGTAAATTTACAATTATTATTTTTGATACGAATATTATTATATTATAATTACTATGGCTGAGTGAAGCAAAGTCGCCCAGAACGAAGAATCTGTATACTCTTTTTCGCCAAAGCAGTGAATAGTTGCGAAAGTCTTATGTAATCCATCAATCAATCCGTTACCATGTAAGCAAATCGGATAGACCAGTCTACGCAAGCAGCACCCGTTCACGAGTATGACGCATGTGCCAGCCATCATCCTCCTCAACCATGTTACAGGGAAGTGACCGACATAAAGCATTACATCAGTATTGTGAATTATACTTAATACACATTTTAGTAACATCATCATCATCATCATCATCATCAGCCTAAACTGTTGTCCACTGCTGGACATAGATCTCCTCCAAGTTGCGCCATTTTACCCTGTCTTCGGCTTGTCGCATCCAGCATCTGCCAGCGACCTTTCGCAAATCGTCACTCCATCTAGCCGGTGGGCGTCCTACACTACGCTTGCCAAGACGCGGTCTCCACTCAAGAACACGTCTGCTCCAGCGGTTGTCGGTTCTTCGACAAATGTGGCCAGCCCACTGCCACTTCAGCTTGGTAGTCCTATGTGCTATATCTACGACTTTGGTTCTCTGTCGGATAAGATCGTTACGGATCCTATCCTTCAGAGAGATTCCAAGCATAGCACGCTCCATAGCTCGCTTTAGTATCAATATTACCCAAAAATCTAGCAAAATTTTAAATTGACAACAAGAATACACATTCTGACATTTTTAAATGAGGTCAGTCCAACGTGTAGCAGCACGTCCCCTAGATATTTTGCCGCCTACTTCTCCTTGGACCACTAGTCGTTCCATGGAATCCCCGTTTTGACTTATGTGGCAAAGAAAATGAGAACTCGTAGTTGCACAATCGACGATATTAATTCTCAATTTGCCAGTAGTTACTCTGTCTACAATGTCATTCAAACCGGAACACAACAGTGCATTTACACTGCTGTTTGCAGGACAAAAAGTCATTGCGGTGGTACCTACCCAACTCGCTTCTCACATATGAGCGAACTACAAAATACTACGAACAATCAAAATAGCCCGGAAATAAAACTATCCATCTTCAGCCCGTTTTGATCCCAATTGTACGACCAGTGAAACAAATAAAATAATTAAATTCTCGTTGGCAATGCATGAAACACAGAACAATAGCGCTGGTTTATTACCGCCGGTGCAAAATAAAATTACATTGTTGCTGCGTTGTGATGCGAGAGTTTATAATAAACTAAAGTGTTGTTGTGTTGCTGTTACTCCACGTTTGGGTGTTATGATTAGGTTTATGAACTGGGGGCCTAGACAAATGTTACTTTTCTGTTGGCGTGAACGTTTGCGAAAAGGTCAAATGTATTGAAATGACAGAAGTCACGTGCCTGCTAAATGTCATTTCCATACATTTGATCTTTCCGGACGCGTTCACGCCTACAGAAAAGTGACATTTGTCTAGGGACCCTGGATAATCGTAGTTCTACTTTTATTCAATTGACTGGACTGGACGAAACTTGATAAATAAATAAAATAAATACACCAAACAGTCACATACATAGTCCCGACTCCACACTAAGATAATGTCTTGTTTCGTGAGTATCAGGAACTACGAGAGACTTTTCAGTCTCACAAACACCCAAACCTGTGGATCACACACATCTTTGTCTCAGTGCGGGGATCGAACCCTCGGCCCCATGTTTCACAGCCGGCGTCTAACCAACTGCGCCCCGAAGGCTGTCAAACTGAGTACAATTGCGGAGACAATTGTCGCAGGTCGTTCTCATACCTCTGAGATTTCAGAGTAATGTATAATACATATGTATTGATGGGCAGTTACCACTCAATTTCACATTAAAGAAAAAAATCGCTTGGAAACTGCTGGTTTCCAAGCGATTTTTACTAAATATAAATCAGTACAAGATTTTCTATTTGCACGATAACTACAATACTACGGTAAGAATAGTTTATCCCGATGATATTACCGACATGATTTCTAATAAAGTAATTAATAACATAGCTGATGTAGGATTTAATATCAAAATTGAGCCAATTAACATTTATCAAGCAATGAAATATGTCAAAACTGTTGAAAACCAGCAATTATCAGTAATTAATCTGCTACCCACTACATTTGATTGAAATTGTGATTTTAACGAATTGATAATGGAAGAGCTAATTGCAATCACTGTAGCAATGCCATGCCATCAATAGGATCAATCAGAATAATGTGGTGGTAAGTTGAAACAGTTTCAAAATTTGATTCTAGAAGTTATCTAACTTTTGCTGGAGTTATAAGTATTGATCAAGTGGATGTTAAGTAATTCTTCATAATCTCCCTTCAACTACAAAGCACATAAAGTCCATTGCCGAACATGAGTTCCTCTCAATCATTTCTATATCTATCTTTTCGAAGCAACTTGCATTTAGCAACTCTTTGTAACTGAAAAGTTTAAGCGTTAAAATAGACTATAAATATTAGTCAAAGACTACAAAACCTCAGTTTTCTTGGAAATAAGTAAAGATGACTAAGCCCATTTAACATGAACAATCCTTCTAACACACCTACATATGCTCCAATTTAATAAACCAAGTAGAGTAACCATACAAAATCCCGCGCTTCCGTATCGAATAAATTTTCCTGCAAAAGCCAGGTAATACATTCCAATATACTTACCTAATTTATAGTGGTGTAATTTAATAGACGACCCGCGTCACACTAAGGCCCGTCGTACACAACGCTACTGAAATATCCGAACTCATGTTCTGTAATTATGTCGTGAACAATTAATTCTGCCGGTAGATTAGAATCGAGAGGCGCAGTTTACCAAAGATTATAAATTCTTCGTCCAATTCAGTTACAAATATTGAGCTAAAACTTTTGCGGATTAAACGCAAATTTTATTTCAATGTGTACAAGGAACTGTAATACAAGGAACTAGGAAGTAGTAGAAAATATTATACCGCATGTCATATGAATATTGAGGTGTCTTTTTTGTCTCAGCGATAAAATATAGGTCGTTTACGAAATATCTAAGATCTTCTGTCGCCCAAAGCGCTGTTATCAAAACATAATAAATAGTTTCTCTCTCTCAATATTTTATTATAGTAGGCATATAATAGTATTAGATTTCGTGTACAAATGCTTGTTGTACGAATGATGAAGACTTATTTCAAATAATGCGTTGAATAGATCTTTTAAAATTTTATTTGTACTGTTTGTAAAAATGTTATTTCCACATTTCACTTTATGCAAAAAGATGATGAATAAGTTAAAAGTAACGACAATCAAGCCGGCAGTTGGCGCGTGACGTCGCTCGGCGACTATTAAACAAATTAATTATTGGCGATGAATGTATATATATTTTTTATTGCCATTAATAGCGAGACGAGCATGCCCTTCACCTGATGATAATCGATACGACCGCTCCAGTGCCAAAACCATACACCTTGAATAACAAAGCATTGCTTGGCATTCCACTGCGCTCGCCATCTTGAGACATACGATGTTAGGTCATAATCTATAGAATGTTTTGTGAATCCGTAAATATGATGATCGTGCATTGTAATATTTGCACAAGTACTAAATTAAGATATCAAAAATTCCAGTAGTGATGTGTATCCACAGCCTTACACGCAGGTTGGGCCGGGTACGCGTCGCGATTTACCTCACTTTTCGTATGACGACATTGGTTACGCAAACACGATTGTTTGTCGTGTTACTTTATATCGTATCGGGGTAGAATGGTAGACATATTGTTTTGTGCGTTGTATGGTAAATTATAGCTGAGTTTAAACTTCGTGACGACTGCGTGATAAAGCGATTGGTAAGAATTTCTATGAAAAGTCCATCAACCCGCATTAGGCCAACATAGTAGACGATACGGCCAAATCCTTCTCCCCTAGTCAATCAAGATCGTAGAGAAGGCATATGCCGTGCAGTGTGAAGTGTATAGGCATATAATATAATATAAGTATATTATATATATACACATATTAATAACAATAAATAAAGATAGTCGTCACGGACATCCCAATTCAGTTACCACATCTGCGAAACGGGTATAAGCTTATAATATAAATGTTCGTATATTTAACTTCCCCACGTTTCAAAGACTTCATACTTTTTAAGGCCATGGAGTAGACTAAGTTGTCATTAATTATATATTAACTGCAAATTCAAAGAAATTTACTGTCGTCACTTGGCAAGGTCGTATGGAAACATCAATACATTGAGTACAAAAGCGAGTCACATATAAGTAAAGCCTGGTTGGCTGTATCTAAGGCTTAAACGACATAATAAAATCCATAAACAACGAGTAGGGTGCTATATTGTCGTGTTTTTTCGGCGGAACATTCTCGTACTTTTAAAGTCAATATCATTTCAATATATCTGAAGGTCGCGCGGTTATCAAAAACTAGTAAAACGTTAATAGTTTTTTCAAAGGGTTTCGAGCTTGGCCTTCGATAGTAATATTGACGGAATAATTATACCTTAAAATGAGTAGGAAATATGACAAGAATAATACAGCATACCTTTTGACTTAAAGCTTGTTAAGTAGTACAATCACATAGTGGGAGTGGACTGTTATAGGAATAGAACTATAGTTCTATTGGAGTAGTTCTAAAGTCATACAGATAACTGATGTAATGGGTACTCTGTCGTAATTCTTTTAATGAATTAGATTGCTGGAGTACTATATTTCCTTTCCTCTTCTCTTCTTATTCCTTCCCTTTCCATTCCTATTTTTCTTAGTTTCTCATTCATAATATGAATTTCATATGTATTAATACGCGTTTCACAATTCTGTCAAGTTTCTGAGAAAATAGTGATCTCCAAACGAAAACTGATATTTCCAGTTTTTTAATTTGAGCGCTCCATCTAAATTTAAGTTGATCTATCACTGCCAAACACGAATTGTTTATATTTATGTCATGTCAATGGTCGCGGATTCGAATCCCAGGGCACAACTCTGACTTTTTGGAGTCATGTGTGTGCTGATAGTCAATCACCACGCACTAAAACGGTGATGGAAAACATCGTGAGGAAACCTGCATACCATAGCGATTTATAATAATTTAGCGTGGTGAACTATATGGCCTAACTAGTCTTAGACGTACTCTCGATTGTAGAGGAGGGGCTGATACACATATGTCATACCGAACTCATGTCTACATCTGTCTTCACCAGAGAGAACTTAGCAACGTAAATTGACCAAATAGTGATTTGCATTCGACGCTGTGCGTTCGCTTAGTAAAAGGGTGACCTTAGTACGAGTATTATTTGTGAATATGGGCCGGACTGAATGATCGCTATAAGAAATGCCTTACTTAGCATAGCGTTGTTTCAACACTGAGTAAAGTATTGTATATGAATACGTCGGTTAGAGCCAGTTTTACCAGGTCCTGATAAAGTTCTTGATAGCTATCTCACACTCATCTGTTAGTGAAAGATGCAGAACTTTCGCAACCGATTTTTGAGTTTTATCTGACAGATGAGCTATCAGGGGATTTATCAGAAACTGGTGAAACAGGCCCTGAATGTTGTAAATGTCAATAGGCGGAAATAATCAGTCACCGTCAGATAACAGTTTACTCGTTTCCCGAACTGAAGCAATAACAAGACCTTTAACAACATTTTTTGTTCTCTAACCTCACCTACAACAAAAATAAAATAAGACAAGGTATTCCAAGTTACAAATAACATAACACTCTCCTAACAAATGGAATTTCCTAGAAAACACAATGTTTGCGATACAAATTTAGCTCGAACGAGCGAATATTTCCATTAGACTATCTGGGGGAAACAGAGAGGCACTCCACACACTTATGTACTGAACGCTTCAAGTTCACTACGCTTTTTTCTCCGAACTGTACATGAATAATGGTATAGTACATTTGACGTAATTACACATGTGGGATTAGTTCCGTAAGGGGTCAAATCAAACGATGGTCTTAGTAATCTTCAATTTATTTTCGTATTATTTAAAATTAGCCAGCCCAGCCAGCCCAGAGTCAGGAATCTGTGCCCGATATGGCGATAGGCTCGCCACCTATCACATTGTGGGACGGAACATACAAGGCGAAATGTGAGTGTCCTGACACCACTGCCTACCCCTTCTGGGAAAAAGGCGTGAGTTTATGTATGTATGTAATTTAAAATTCGTATTTACCGCTACGTTTTCCGTCATTCCTCGTCTTCCAAACTGTTCTCACTTATTCCGTCCTTCCGTACTTGAACATCTTCATAATTCATCCTCTAACTCTTTAAGTACTTTAATTAGTCATCTCTTTCACACAAACCACGTTCCATACCAGTCATTCGTCTAACGTTTCATTCTACTCACCCTTCTTCATAACATTCAAATCCTACACCTATATTATTTTGTAACTATGGTATGTAAATTTTGAAAATCATGTCCAGCGTAGTTGATCTTTTCTAGTTTTTCTAGTAGTTCTAGTTGAACTATTGAATATAGAGAATTCTTTAGCAATAGGGTGTATGATTGATTTTTGTACGTTCAAGAATCGATAAAATGTTTATTGATAAATAATAGTTTTAATATCGATTTTTAAATGCATATTACGTATGGTAGTAACTGATCACCAACATCCATAAATACCTAACAGAACTCCGATGTTGTCAGTCATAACTCAGCATAAATGAGCAGGCTCGTCCGGGACGGTTCAAAAGTCACACAGGAGATCGATTGCTGTCGTGTTTCTCATCCTATCATTTTTCCTTCACCCTTCGTCCCGATTTGATGGACAACGAGCCCATAGTCCAATCGTTACGGATGCTCAAGGGTGGCAGTGATCACTCACTGGTGTTTCTCGTTTGCCGGACTTAGAAAAAAACAGTAAAGAATGAAAGCTGGTACTAGGAAGGGAAAAGATGGAGCTTGCGATAAGATTAAACCATTCGTTATAAGTTCATTAATAGGCGAGCATAATTATGATCATAGTCGAAAGATAATCGTTTCTCGCTAATTATAAGAGCATCAGTATCTGGAAGGGTAAAATAAGGCAATAACATTTTCCTAGAAATGGAGTACTATCTTAATGTAGAAGAATAAATACTGAGAATTTCATTGTACTTTGAAATTAAAATGTGCATATTTCTACATAAATGGAGCATTATCATAAACTATCTAAACAGTTTGCCCAGAAAACCAATATATTATATACCTTCTGTAAATCATGGTACAGTATCAGCCCATATTTGCATTTACTTAATTTTAAGTACTGAAATTCTCTAAAACTGAGAGTTCGATTGACAGAATTTAGGCTGCAGGCTACAACCCTGGCTTAGTGCGAATAGCTGGCCTTTACATACCATTTTTTTTTTTTGTTAAGACCTTTCTAGTATGCAGGTTTCCTGAAGTTGTTCTCCTCAACGTCAAAGTGCGTGGTAATTGAATATCAACACACACATGATTCCAAAGTGTCAGATATGTGCCCTGGGATTTGAACCCGCTATCACTGAATCAGCAGCGGCGTCTGGTCCGTTTTCAACAGACCACTTCGTTTCGGCAGTACTCTTTTCAAAATATTATCTATCCACTAATGGGCATTGTGCATCAACAAAATTAACAACCCAGATCAAATTATAACAGTCATACACGAATATTACTGATTGAGTCATACTGCGGTATGGGCGAAAATGGGGTCTCGAGTTCGAATCTCGGATCGGGCAAAGTTTTATTGGACTTTTCTATTCATTATCAGCCTAGAGTCAGGAATTTGTCCCCAATTTAGTGATAGGCACGCCTCTTATTACACCGTGGCCTGGGAAAAAAAACGTAAGGCGAAACGTGGGTGTCCTGGTTGCACCTCTGCCTGCCCCTTCTGTAAAAAAGGCATCAGTTTATGTATGTATGTAGACGCCTATTCCGGGGAAACAAACCTAGTATGCTATAGATAAATGTAAATATATAATTCAATGTTCAATTCAGGCGTGATTTGAATTTCAAACTACAAATTTACATTTAGTGTAAAATTCGACAGAAGCCCAATGGATTTAATTTGACACGGTACCTGTTTACACCGAACACCGTTGTACTGTAACTAATCTATTCGCAAACCAAATTAGTAAACCGTATAGTTTTGTATATTTTATTGCAAATTGTAATGTGGCAATAAATTATTTATGAAGCGTACTATCCAAAATGTTGCCTTTGTTGTGCTTAGCTTTCATAATGCTATTCTGAACAAATTCGTAATTATCAATCATTGCAAGTAAAGTAAGAATTTATTTTTGCAACAGGCACTGAATTTTGAACAGCAACAAAACTTTCATGGACTTCGCCTTAACACTTTTTATGTCTAACTCTCAGAAAATTGGCGTAGTTTGTTAAGGGAAAGCAAGTGTGATGTTTGTTCTTGATTTCTTGCTATCTTTGTTATTATCAGAGTAAACTACGAAAATTCATCCTAATCTAGACGCAATTACGTTTTACTAAAATGTATATCAGCAAGGGCGCAATGTCTACTGACATCCTATATATAAAATAAATAAAACGGAGAAAACGGCCTCAAAGCTATCATTTTCATTTTTATTACAATTTCCTCTTTCAAATAAGATAAGTATCTTCTAGACTTGTAGAGAGATAAAACGATCTAGATAAATCTGGATTAGGACAAAAAGCAATAGAAATTAATTCATATTGTTACTTTAACGAGCCAACCAAAGGTCTAAAGCCTTACGGATATCCCGTTACTAAGTTTAGCACAATGGAGTTCACCCTTCACATTTCGATTGACATTTCAAATTTTGCGACATCATTTAATTTCGTTGATGAATTACATCTAAATAGCCCATCGTGAAAGCCCCGTGATAAATTATCATTGCTTTATAAGTTTAGCCTTCGCAACGCTGTTCGTTATGACAAATGTAAAAAGATAGACCAAAAATTAGACTGTTTCTTATGAGTATTAGAGGCGGTGGTCTTTCATACATGTGAGGGGCCGCCGGTGTAGGTGGCACCGTAATGTCTGTTTGTTCTGCCAAACAGCAGTATAAATGCACTGTTGTGTTTCGGATTGAACGAAATTGTAGCCAGAGTAATTACTGGACTTAACGTCTCAGTGAGAGAGTGTGAGACCGTAAAGTCTCAAACCATACTTTCAGATACTCACGACAAAAGACGTTTAATTTCCTCGGACTTCCGGATTATCGGTATCACATTTGTAGGACATCGTGACTATAATTACGTGTTCCTATTGTACGTATTTATTTTATTTCATCCTCATAATTTTCGTCAGCTCCAGTCAGTCTGTTAAACATAGATTCAACCCAAAGACTTATGAGTACATACAGCGACTTGTTGGAAACTGCCTGCATCGCGCGAGCTACTTTTATCACTTGTGATACGTTATTTAATTTACTGTGTTTTGTTTACTATGTAACATGTATTTGTACGCCCAGCCTATTCATGTGCATAATTAAAATAAATTGAACTTTATGTCAGCTAACCTTAGATTCCAATTAAGTTTGCTTATCTTTAATGTGCTAACCTGTGTGCGCCGCAGTGTAATAAAGTCTGACAGTACTGCAAGGAAATGAAATAAAACTAAACTAATATTTAAAAAAGTTGTCAAAAGTATTCATTGTAAAAGATTAACGTTTTTTTTTTCTTAAATTGCGCTGCAATTAAAAATCACAATTTTGAAGAAATTCAATCAAATGAAAATTAAAGAAATATATCTGCTTTTGAGTAGAGTAAATACAAAGTATAAGAAATAATATAGCACAAAAGTTTAATTTTAAATGAATAGTCCATGTTTAATCATTTGTCCTGTAGCAGTTTTAATTGCCAATCACAAGTTAGGAGTTCCTAACGGATTAAAATATCTTAATTAAAATCAATCATTGAATTTTCGCAATGGGCAGTCAATTAATTAAATCAATATATTTACTAAATTCATAAATTTCCACTGATGTACTTTTATTGTAACTAATTTAAAAAGTTTTTCTTCGTGTCAATTCTGGTTTCTAATCATCTTAATTTTGTTTTAAATAAAAACACTTACCTATATTGTTATTGAACAATTTTTACACAAAATATAATAAATTAGATTGATAAGATATTACAAAAAAAGACCCCATAACTTGTCGAAATTCAGGATCGACCGATCTACACTTCAATAAGGTCCCAGTAGCAACCCATTTTCATAACTTAGACAATCTCATCTCACTGCTCTAGATTCTACTGGACACATTGAGATTTAAAATCTTAAATCTCAGGATGGCGAGCGCAGTGGAATGCCAAGTATTGCTTTGTAATTCAAGGTATTGTTTGGTTATGCTACTATCCTTGAGCAAACATATCATTTACCATCAGGCGAACGGCATGCTCGTCTCGCCATTGAAAACAATAAAAATAAAAAAATGACCACAGACTTTATTACACTGCCAGCCCTATGTGCTTACTGTGTAGTCCTTATACGATGTGTTGTGTTGCACAGCGAGCCAGCTCCGTCCGCAATGACGGCACTGCATCAGTTTGGGGCAGAGATGTTGCGTCTTTCTCGCGGCTTGGAAGCTTCTGCCGCGACCAAACCGCAATACCGAGGGTATTTAAACTATCAGCATTTATTTGTACGCTTCGAGCCTCTTTGATGTGGTATCAGCACCTGCGTAATGTGTCTGTAATTGTTTAGTTTTAAGGACCGCATTTTAGACTGTGCGGTTATACTTCTTACTATTTAAATTTTAATTGTAATTAAATTGTTTCTGATTGCACTTTATGATATAAAAAATCATAAGGAAACCGTTTTTGTGGTATATTTATTACAAAAAAGTTTCTTGCAGTAATTTATCTAAAGCTCTTCAAAAAGATTGAATTCTTTCTAATATTTATATTCTTCCAGGACGAACGTATCGGAGCGTGGTGGAATGCTCACGCCAGGGTCTCTGAGCGTATCATCAAGTTCACCGTCATCGATGCTTCAGGACCGACGACGCCCTTCCTCCAGTGCAGAGCCTAACACGCCTCTCCACAGGCCACGAAGCGCATCAGACGATGAGGCCAATGACGGTTTATTAGCACCCTCCACCTTGACTACCAAGTCGAGGAGCTCGGAAGACGGTCTTCTCTTACCGCCACCCTGTACTTGCCCTTACTTCGGATCTGATTCTACACCACCTCGCAGAACCACGGAAGTTATTATTGTCCCTGGAGGAGACATCAATGGCTGCAACGGCTATCCTAGAAACGGGAATTTAAAAGACGAGCCGACTACTCCGTTCTTCAGGCGGTCGAGTAGAGGCGCAGCTTCTATGGTGACCTGGGATGAAGCTAGAAGGTTCCGCAGAGGATCTAGTTTTGGTGGTGCCAGAACCACTCTATCAACACCAATTCGAAGTATCCGCGCTCAAAGATCGGTCACACGGTCTCAGCCTTCGACATCAGCGACTCAACGACAAACTCCAAGGACCCACCATTCAAGAAATTCTAGTGTTATATCTAGGAATTCTTCGCGTCATGGAAGAATTCTGCGTCTAGAACAAAAAGCAACAAAAGTTCTAGGTGTCGTGTTCTTCACGTTCGTAGTTCTGTGGGCTCCATTCTTTATACTGAATATGGTGCCAGCAGTATGTCCTGACTGTGAAGGTAAAATCGCACCCTGGGTTTTTGATTTCGTGCTATGGCTGGGCTATGCCAGTTCGATGGTGAACCCAATATTTTACACTATATTCAATAAGGTGTTTAGGCAAGCTTTCAAGAAGGTTTTGAGGTGTCAGTACTGTAGATCGAGGAGGTAGCCGGCACCCTGGGAGCGCGTTCGTCCGTCGTCCGATCCCGGAATCGGAGCGCTCTCAGTCAACAGAAATGTAAGATCACAATTCGTGTAAACTCAACAAAGAGCTTTAATCGCTTCTAGTCCTTGTCTTTCTCTATGTTGCTCCTTATCAACGGCCTCATTTGTATATTTTTTTAATAACTGTATCGACCACTCTTTTTAATGCGGCACACAAATTGTAATATTTGCCTCCGTTCTGACCTCGTTACTTTGCTGCTATTGTGTACAAAGGAACAGAAGACGATTCGTCAGTCTTGGAGTCGAATTTGGACTCTATTACGTGTTAATATAGATGAAAATTGCTCGTGCAACATTTCAGTTGGCGTAGGTCAAAGAATAACTATATCGAATTTTATCACTTGAAATGGCTTCGTCTTTATAGTGTAAAGAATTGACTATTTTTAAGACTGAACATTTAGTTATAAAGCGGTGATATATAGTTGCATTTATATGAAGTTTGTTTGTGCTGAGTGTGGGTTTAATGGTAGCGGGGAACAAATGGTGGAACTCCGTACTAGGTGAGTTTTGTGCGAGTATCACGACATAAAAAAACCGATATTTTAAATTACCATTTTAGATTTTAGTGTGGAATACAATGTAAGCCTAATGGATTTTGTATAGAAAATACGATAAATGTTTTTATTTTCTATACAAAACAAAAAGCCATTTTTCCTCTTTTTGTGTTTTTAATACATTGTTCGGAAATCAGCTTGGGCCGGTTTTACGAACGCTTTATTTACCTACTAGTTCTTACATCGCCTTGGAATAAGTTTTAGTATACAAAAAATAGGAGTAATATCTTAAAGAAATCCTATGTGGTAAACTGAAGCGAGACCAAGGATTTTTTATGTCACCAGCCTATTTTTGAGCCAGTAAGTTAAACGTGGAACTATGTCTTCATTGTATTTGATGGTATTACATAAAATGCTCCTTTCTACAATTAAAGCCACACTTTGCACACAGATATAATATCGATTCGTATGTTATTTTGCCTCAACTGTCACTTAATCTAGTCAAAAATGAGTCGCGATTGAGATTATGAAAACAATTAATGCTAGAATGGGCTCAATTCTGAATCCATCGTGTTGTATTTAATTAGATAAAGCGAGCGTTTGGGAATCTCGAATTGATATTTTAAGTTTCAAGTCCCATTTACAAGCGAAAAGTTTCTCCTCTGGGGCGAGAATCGCATGCCATTACCGCGTGCGATAACATTATAAGATTGTCGTATTCTGGTAAATGTTAACTCGATGCAACTTTTTTATATCCTAACGATACTTGTATTTTTGAGGCGAGAAACCCTCCGCATGAAAATGGGACTTTAGCGTTAAGTTGACAATTGGGTATACAAATGAACTAACAGGCTTATTATTGACAATTTTATTTAGTTGACTAATCTACGATCAAGTAGTACTACTATAGTAAAAGATAGCGTTAAAGCTATCGATTTTAACCTAAACATTCCTTCGATCAAATATATACTAGATCGGGTCCGGAACAAAATCACACCCCAAAGGTGGCCAAGGTTGATTATACTTATACATTTGAATTTCGAACTACGAGATGTAGCAAAAAGTCTTAAATTATAATCAACTTCAGGTAACAATAAACCTTATTCTTTTAAATTAAGATTTATTATGTTTTTGGACCACACGCTTATTTGTGCTCTTAAATCTCTTGCCGTTTTTAGGCGTTACTTATAATCTAGTGTATATTTGATCGAAGGAAAATTCTAATGAAATCGGATGTCAAGATTAGGCGTGTTGGTTTGTTTATATTTACACAATTATCTTGTCGTGTTATCGGATTTGGACTCTGCCGGAAAAGTCATTATTATTTTGTTAAAAACTTAAAAAAATGATTATTTTATCACAAATATTATAGTCCTAGAGATGACGACCAAAACAATGTATCATAGCAATACAGTCGAAACTGTATAAAATTGTTAGATTATATAATTCTGAACCCGCCTAGGTAGGTAGTAACGGTCAAAAGTGTAGCAATTGCATGTGAGTCTATTTCTGCTGTGTCCAAAAAAAAAGGCAATCGGTATCATAGCAATACGTCTGATATTGAAAATGTACATACATTTTATAATTTTATGACGAATAAGTTGGTTTTCAGACATTTTGCGCGTAGTATACAGCTGAAGCGAATTTTTGAAAATGTCAACAAATTTAGCCGACCTGTATTATAGCAATCCGAATGAATTTTTTTTCAACCGTTCGTATATTTGGCAGGATTACAAAAAAAATTTTTTCAGAAATTTTAGATCTCGCATGTACTCTCAAGTGAGAAAAGAACGTTTTGGAGTCGCTAGGCCGATGTCTGAACGCTTCTTACGCTCCTGCTGCGGTGGGAATGGTTTTTTGCATGTTACGCTCCTGCCACTCTCTTAGTAGTCACTCACCAGCTGTCCTAACCGTTGAAATGCAATTTCAAAACCACACACTTAAGGTGACAACAAACTATAAGTTGCTCAGACGGACGTGGGTGTGTCGCTGGTTGTCCGACGATTTGCGGACGTTTTTTTCTTCCATTCCCTATGACAAGGCACGGTTTACTCACCTGCCATTGACGAAGTTTTTAGGGATGGAAGAGTGGGTTTTTAGGAATTCAAAATAATCAATTATAATAGACTATATTTTGGCAAGACAAAAGCAAGGTAATTGCCCGACTTGCAATCAGTCCCGCTTCAACACGGTTGTTAACGAAAAGTTGTCTGATAAAGGAGGTGCTACACTGAATTCTTCTGATATAATTTTTTTTTTATATCTGGATAATTTATTTCATCATTTTCAACAATTTTCAGAAATATTGCTATGATACCGATCGGTAAAATTCCTTAACATATTTAGAATGGTCTCAAAATTTGATGCATCCAAATTTCCTTCTGAAAATATTTTTTTCCTATTAACTAATCATAATTTACCCGTATTGAACATTTTCAGACGAATCATTCATCATCATCATTCATCATTCATCGAATTTCAGCTATCATCATTTTTTTGTCTCATTTTTAATTTTTCTAAATGATTTTTTGGGTTCGCGCTACACTACTAATTTCTGAAAAATATGTTTTCGGTATCTTAGAGCTATTATATAACTACAGTCAGAAAATCAGACAGATTGCTATGATACAGTTCGGCAAAATTTGTTGACATTTTTGAAAATTCAGTTCGGTCAACCGCTACGCGAAAAATGTCTGAAATTGGTATTTTTGAGTTCGAAATAATCAAATCTATCAATTTGATGTGGTTGTGGCCGTATTGCTATGAGACAAAAATGTTGGTTGTCATCTCTCGTATTATTTACTTTGAAGTTTTGATTCAATGGATTATTTTAACTTTTTGATTTGTTGAATCTATTTATGTTTAATAATATGGAAGTTTTTTGTAAAAACATTCTTTTTTCTTTCAATTTAAGAAAAATTTCCGATAAAGTTCAAATGATTATAAATGTTATACCAATTTATTCATTGTTTTATGTTCTTAAGTAGATTGGAAAAATTCTGAAGGAAAATTTGCCATTTATAACGTCCTAGACATTATTTTATTTATTTATTATTTCAAAATACAAAGCTTATAATTAACTGTGATAGCCACACTAGGCTCAGACTATTTTAGTTTTTATTTGCAGCATTGCAAGTGCACTGTTGTGTTTCGGAGTGAAGGACATTGTAGCCAGACTAATTACTGGACACATTGAGACTTGACATCTTATATCTCATGGCGAGCGTAGTGGAATGCCAAGAATTGCTTTTGAATTCAAGGTGTTGTTTGGTCTTGCTTTTATTCATGAGCGGTCGAATCGCCTAACATCAGGCGAACGGCATGCCTGCCTCGCCATTCATTGACAAAAACAATTTTTTTCATTTTAAGAATAAAAATGTATAAATTTGGTAGAATATATTACCAAAGCCAGTGGGTATGATAGCATATAATTTTGGAAATAATGGCAATTATATATAGATGAGTAGCAAAGAAGGTTCCATATTACATTGAGTACGAAAGTGAAACAGTTTAATAAAGTTTGCATAGAAAATCGACACCGTGTAATGTAGTAATAAATTTTTAAGTTTCCGAGGTACGTATAGCCAATGAGAAATGTAGTATACGGGTAAATATGGAATAGGCATCACTGGCGTTTCTATCCTCTCCTAAAATAAAATGTATTGCATTTTTTATCTCATTGAATGATATTCGAAATATCAGAAAGAAAAACACCTAAGTACAGATTCGAATTTTCTCCAGAGACATTCCTAGAGCAAAACTTTGGGAGAAATTGTTATTAATTTACATATTAGCAATGTCGATTAAATATTATTAAATGATGTAAAACACAAGAAATGGTGTTAAATTTGTTGAATATTCTAAAATCTGCACACGTAAATAAGGGTGTTATTGGGATGTCAGCGCGGGCGTCAAACACGATGTCGTGCATGTAAATGATACCTGTCAGCTTATTGATTTCACGGGGATCTCATTTCCTCTATCCATATTAAGGACTAGATTTTGCTCGCGGTTTCACCTGCGTGCTTTGGATAAAGTGACAACAAATTTTCTTCTAGAATACGACAATGCTACTTTCTGATATTCAGACAACTAAAAATTATAATCACCTAAGTCATGTACATAGTTCTGACCCCATATTAAAATGCAGTCTTGTGTCGTGGGCATAAGAAACTACAAGACCGAAAAGGTCTCATAAACAACCAGACCCGAAACGGATACCCGTGGATCACTCAATAATTTGTTTCGGTACGAAGATCGAACCGGCGGCCTCTCGATTCACGACCGGCTTCTAATCAATTATGTCACGGAGGCTGTCAAAGGCTATAAAATTCAATAATATTTGATCACAAATTAGATTTTTATTTTAACACTCTTCTCTCACTTCGCACGAATACTAATATTTCTTCTAGGAGGCCACGCCATGTAGGTCTTTTTATATCATAAAAAGCCATATTTAAAAAGCAGTAATTTCAGTGCGAGTTTTGTAGACACGCCGACTGTCAGCATGGGCCCAAACTCTAAATATGAAAAGCGTGGGTTGAGGATTACGCTAGAATATTTATGGGATGCCGGGGTACTATATGCCGGTCAGAATGTTTATTTAAAATTCAAATATAATCGATTGCTAGGACAAACCAAAAGTATATGATGTGTGCTTTCGTAAGAAATACAATGTTTCGATATTCCTCTGGTGATTTTATCTTTCCTTTTCCTCCTGAAAAGTAAAGCCGGTCACGCTCTAACGGTGCAAGACAAGGCAGATCTTATGGTCTGTGATAATGAATGTAACATTAGGTAATCAAATATGAACCCCAAAAATATCAGTATTTAAATAAATAAATACTAAATACACCAAATAACATTTTTCCAATAAATAAATAATAAATACACCGAATAGTCACATCCATAGTTCTAACGCCACATTAAGATGAATGAAGGCTTATCAAGGGTATCAAAAACTATGAGAGACTTTTTGGTCTAACAAAGACCCAGGCTTGATACAATTAAAGAAAGAAATCGCTCAATGTGATATAGTCACCCATTGTACTATAAAATTTTTCCCTGATATATTTATTTATAATGTAACTTAAGGTGTACAATAAAGAGAGTATAAATTAATACTTTGGAACTCACAATTAACGTTTGTTTTGATGCGGGGATCGAACAAGCGGCTTCATGTTTCACAGCCGGTATCTAACCAACTGCGCCACAGAGGCTGTCATATTTTGTTTTTATCGAGTCTGTTTTTATGAAATTCCTTGGTTAAAATTTCCTTTCAGAATTATTTCCAATATTGTTCAGTATGCATTTAAGATATAAAATATCACAATAAGACCTAGGATATAAGTTGTAAAGCCTAGTCTAGATATTAGACGTCCTACACCTAGATTACGATTAAAAATTATTGTGATGTATATTACTAAGCGTGTCCTAATTTTTCAGTTTTTTATTAAAAAACTAAATTATATAAAAATCCTTTTTATCTGTACATATGACGCTATATTTATTGTATGTTAATAGATATGTGTATATGTAAATAATATAAATAAATGTGTGAATAACAATTATCGTTCAAAATAAAACGATTTGATCGTGTGTTGTATTTTATTTTTTATAAATGAGACCTATACTTGAACCACAAATGTTCTGTGACTTCAACCTATCACTACTTAAATGGGATTCTAAAATCGAGCCTGCAAGCAAATATGACTAATAGTTACACACCTCCTATCTAATAGATAAATAAATATAAATACACCAAACAGTCACACACATAGATCTGACCCCATATTAAGATCAATTAAGTCTTGTGTCGTGGGCGAGAGACTTTTCTGTCTCACAAACACCTAAACCCGAGATAAATATTTTTGGGCCTCACAGAAATTTGTCTCGGTGCGGGGATCGAACTCGTGGCCTCTCGTTTCACAGCCGGCGTCTGACCAACTGCGCCACAGAGGTTCGATATATACACTACTATCGACTCTACTATACAATCCACCAACTCGCACTAGGCCAGCGTGGTGGACTATATGGCCTAACCACTCTCAATCATACTCTTAATTGTGCAACAGGCCCATGCCCTACAGTGGGACGTGTATAGGCTGATACAGATACGGAAAAAATCCAAGTTATAAAATGGATATGAGTGATTATGAAGTGTTGTTAAACCCCTTAAGAAACTACACCTGAAATATAATTTTCAAAGACACTTTGCCCAATCCGGCAATAAATGGGTGTACATTATTATTTTAGGGGAAAACTACGTATTTAATTCCAACAAAATTTACTTAAACTACCACCTGGCTTCGTTTTTGGTCGCAGTCTGGATATACACTCCACATTAAGGGCATCAATCCTATATATGCTAATCTTGACAGCACCTACGAAATACACTACTCAAAACGTATTTCATTAATTTTAATTTGGAAGAGAGAATCAGTTTTTTTTTTGCGCCTACTATGCGTTTTCTCTGCACTACCGAAAGGTTGACTGGCAGATAATGCCTCAGACATTAAGTCCGTCCTTATACAATTGATGTAAATAAAGCATGAAATAAATAAAATAAAAATTAATAGAACTGTCTAAAAATCACAGTATAGTAAGATAAAATATAAGACAGAAAAGTCTAAGATATTTTATCCGCAAAACATGAGCGAAAAGGCAAAATAAACAAAATATTATATTATCAAAATATGCTACACGTTTTTCCATAAACAGATAAGCTTTTGTTGTCCATAAAAGATTAAAGTGTGTTTGGGTAACACCATAATACAAGGATACAAGGGGTAAGAACTTAAGCTCCTATATTTTATACTAGCGGTCCGACCCGGCTTCGCCCGGGTACTTTGTAGTACAATAGTAGAATACTTTTTGAGTCAACCTTAGAAAAAAAAGTAACTAGTTAGCGTGATAATTAATTTAAATATTGAAACTCAACGTTAATACTATAAACTTCCCATCCCATTCCTTGAATTTGAAAGAGTATCAAATATATTTCAAATCCTTTCACATCTGTCATCCCACGGGAACACTACATTTTGTTGGGATAAAAAGTAGCCTATGTGTTAATCCAAGGTAGCTCCATCCCATATTTCGATTCAATACGATTAGTTTTATTGTTCCAATATAATTTGTCAATCAAACTAACAAAGATTTGCAAGAATGAAAACAGATTTAGAGTAAAAAGGTTGGCACGGGTGCGATTCCGCCTTGTTTTCAAACCGGGATAATGTTTTCCTCTCCACTGTCAGTCATCATTTCATTTTGAGACAAGTACGCAGTGTTGCCACGTGCAAACGCATTCGTGTGCTGCCCACTTTAAATCTCATTTTCAAAAGAATCTATTACCAGCTACAAATATTAAACAAAAATCAATCGGATCAAACCAAGAAGCTTATAAGAAGAACATGATTTTTGTTCATTCATTGTCACTCTAAAGAAAAGGATAGCAGGCAACAGCGACTTCATTCAAGGTAAAAATTTTGTGCTTGACTTTTATATACGGAATGCAATCTCCATTTGGGTATAAGCTTCTTGGATAAAACAAATCAACACTATTGCCATGTATCCAAATTAAATTCCGTCCGTCATAACTTATCCATTTATATTCTGTTCTAAAACAAACATCTTACATGAGACATCCATTTTCAAACTTTATAAGAAGTATATTTTTATAAACTTTATAGCAAGGCAAGTATGCCTTCATGTAAACATTATTAAATAAATTAAATGAAATATAACAAACTATTGTATAGATCGTCTAAGGTCTTTTGGCGTCCGAATGTGTTATTCTAAAGCTGTTGTCACAATATTAGGAACATTTTTTTTTTTTCTCTTTAAATGTCTTTACACATTATTTCTAATTCGAAATACCGCCATTCGCCAACAGAAAGCAGATGAATTATACACTTTATAACATAAACAGTTTTTAATTTAAAAAATGCATACGATGACAAAAGTTTAATCCCACAAAAAAGATCCAATTTATAAGGAAATCAGGGGATTTTCACTAGTGCAGACTCGAGTTTATTCTAGAAAATAATATCATTTCCCATCCAAGTGTCTACGTGTAATAACCAACTTGAATAAAATGAAACGGGGGTCAGTAGCACTGCGGTTGTAATGCACATCGCATCTTATTGCTACATTGGCGTATAAAACGTACTGGTGGTAGGTCTCTCATATGTGAGAGGCCATCTGGGTGGGTACCACCGCAGTGTCTATTTCTCCCGTCAAACAGCAGTGTAAATGCACTGTTGTATTTCGGATTGAAGGGCATTGTAGCCAGAGTAACTACTGGACATATTGAGACTTAGCATCATATGTCTCAGAATGGCAAGCGCAATGGAATGCTAAGCATTGCTTTGTAATTTAAAGTGATGTTTGGTTAAAAAAAAAAAGAAACGTACTGAGAAATATTTTTCAATTTGCTTATATTGTCTTGACTAGTAGAAGAAATATATTAAAGATTTCCCCGATTAATTCCTTAGCTAATTCTTGGTATCTCGTTTGTAGATATTTGGAATGACAGAAACAGAAACAGAAGAAGTGATACGGTACCGTTCATTTTTATTCAAACATTTTGCAGTTTACTAGTATGATATTTAAATGTATACAAGAAAAAGGTACAAAATTCTGTCCTATTTCTCAAGTCACTTTTTACCTACAAAAAAAAAAAAGACATGGGAAACAAAGGTTTTGATGTTCACTTCAACAGCAGTAACACTGCACCCTCCTTTGTCTCCTTAGTGTACTCAGGTGAAATTAAATTTTAATCAGTTGTTGGCTTTATGCGCCGAGCGATGCATTTTCAAAGAAAAAGTGAGCGCAGTTGAAAATATTAGACCAGACTAGAACTTAACTCCTCTCTTTCAGACTTTCGTTACAAAGAAGCAGACATTTTTAAATATTTAACCTTCAAGATCCTTTTGTGAACAGTTTATTGTGTTCATAAAAATAGCTTTTTGTATAAGGAAAGTATTGGAGTGAAATTAATTTATCTATTTTCTTGATCTTTTTTCGAGCGGAAGTTTTAATTTGTTTTTTTATAAATTCCTGAATCGTTTTAAGGTGTAGAGGTATAATGAACTGGGTTACGGTGTCTCTACTTCATTTTGTTTTTAACATAAGCTGCGAAATTAAAGGGCCTAGGTTCAAATTTCGCCCCGAGATAAATATGTATTTTAATCCTTAAAATGCCCTCTCTATACACCCTTACATTATGTATTTACATTGTTTCTCTGCCAAAAAACATTCAAAATTACAAAAATCGAAAATTAAATTTTCATTAAATATTAAATCACTGTTTATTTAACTTAATCTTTTCCCGCGCATAGAAATAAATAGTTCCCTGTATCCCTTTAATAAGAAATTTGTAACTAACCAGCACAATAAGGTAATTTATAACCGAACTACTTAATGAAGGAATTTCATTAGCAGTGAATGAGACGATGTCACTGACAGTAAAGAGTTTATTAAAATTCTAAACAAGAGCTACATTTTCTTTGTAACTTGCAACTTTTCTTTATACACCTTTAATATTCATAGACAATTTTAAGCAAACATAATTATATATGACTTTTAAAATGAAAAATGAAGTTGGATGCAACCCGCGCCAAATCCCAAAAAGTCGAATAAGTTGGCGAATTTTAAGAAAAAGTCTGAGCCAGAGAAAAATACTAGAAGTACTTTTAGTTCATCTTAGTCATTTTTGCCGTAGTTTTTCGTTTTAGCTCAATAATATATCTGTGATCTTTAGAAAACGAAGAACAAAAAAGCTCTCAAAACAAAACAAAAAATCCCAAAGAAAATTAATAATAAAACCGTTATTGAATGTTATCCTTAAAAAGCCATAATAGGAACAATTTCCCGGAAAATGGAAAGAGATTGTACCAGTAATAAATATACTACCGTCATGCCCATTTCCGGCCAACAGCGCGGCAAATATGCCGCCGAATCGAATTCTGCTGTTTGTGTACCACGGAAGAGAGAAAACAAGTGGAAGTGACAATACCACACGCGTCCTGGTGGCAATATTATGACCTGTCGCTCAACATTTCACGCTGTTTCTTGCCAGGCAAGCTGAATATAAAAATATGTCTAATGGTGAATATCACCATCGTAAAGTGCGTGGTAGCCTGTTGATAATGGATCAGACATGCCTGCCAACATATTCGCGGTGGTCACTTCTGACTTTTCGGAGTCATGTGTGTATTGATATTCAATCACCACGCACCAAAACGGTGAAGGAAAACATCATTAAGAAGCCTGCATACCATAGTGATTTACAAGAATTTATATGGTAAAAAGCTGCCGAAGATATTAGTATTTACGTGTATTTTGTATTTTATCACCCACCCCCCCTAAATTCTACCCCTTTTTTCCTCTCTCACTGTAGCTTAACTTTTATAATTAACCTAATGCAAAAGGAACGATTAGAATCTTACTGACTTTTGAGGAGTTCCGTTCTCCAGGCCCAAGGATATTCATCAGACCTTAACCATATTTTTATGGGTCTATATTACAAACACTAGATTTCAACCAAAGAAAGAATGATCGAAATCGGTTAACCCATTACATAGAAATGAGGTAACAAACATAAAAAACAACATACATTCGAATTGAGAACCACCTCCTCTTTTGAAGTCGGTTAAAAATACAGATTTGTTTCACAAAAAAATAATATTAAAAAGAAAAACGAAAATCTAGTCTTCATATAAATAAAGTTGAAATTTGAATCTTCAGCGACTAATTGACAGCGCATAATATTGCCACCACTGCCATGTCATGTCACTTCCATTTGTTTTCTCTCTTCCGTGTTGTGTACTACAAATTGAAAGAAATCATTTTTATTTATGTGAGATGGGTTATGCAATAATGTTTCACCCGATGTCTTCTTTGGGTGGTAAATGAGCAATTGTCAATAATTATAAGAGATCATTAAGCCTTGTGATTAATCTTTATCTAAAGGAATCGTCACTTTCAAAATGTTAGTACTTAGTTTTTTTTAGTGCCCGCCGACAAGGTCGATCGACCCAGCAGGTGGTCCAACAGGTCGTTGTGAAGATACTTGCGTGTCACCTATTTTCAGCAGTGCACTTCCTGTGACTGAAAAACGTTAGAGAGATTTTTGTTTATTAATAATACCTCTTCAAGCTTAATTTACTTATGAGTTCAGAATCTTAGGTTTGAGGTCAGGATCAACAGTGGTATACAAATAATCATACTATTAATTAACGTATTGAAAAAAGGATCAAATAAACAATGCTATATACTTTGTGCTTCCCAAGAATGAGTTGCTAAGTATGTAAATAACCACGCGTTAGGGAACTCTAATATACAGAGAAAATATTACCAGCGTACGTGCCATAAATTTCCCTAAATATTCATAAAAATGCCACGCCTAATATACCACGATAAAACACAAAATAATGGCGGTAAAAAATAGTGGCCGTGATCATTACTATATGTGAACAAAGAATTTATAGAGGTCCTTATAGAACAGAGGTTCTCAAACTTTTTTCGGAGTCCCCATCGCATGTATTTAATTTGGAATAGTCTGATTTGCTCACTTTGTTAATTATGTCAATTTTTTTAACGGCAAAAGAGTTTTATATAACATGAAGTATAATTTAAAAAAAAATTACATTATTTAGTAAATGCAATAATAATTCTGAAAAAATATAATTATATATTTTTATTACCTAGGACCAGCAAACGAGCATCTAAGTCCTGTGACGGCAAGTGATCACTGCCGTCCATGAACATGCACAACACAATAGATGTTTTGTCTGCCCATCAATTCGGGAGGGAACGAGAAGAAAAAGGATGGGAAGAGGAAAGGGGTATTGGACATCCAGCAATCTCACTCACCGAATAAAACGCGACAGCGAACGTCTATACCCCCCGGACGAGCAAGCGCGTTCGTTATGAGTTATGACGGACAATGGCGTGGCCTGCCTGAAAATAATAAGTTTTGAATATGTACATATATATTTATTTTATTCTTATTATTATTATATATTTATAGTTCTGTCGACGGGTGAGACAGAGTTAATCCTTTCTCGCCGATACTTTACCTGTGCTACGCCACACTTACTATCACGTGACAGGGCTGTCACTTAATCCAGTAAAATGAAGTCTACTCTAGTGGAAGCCCGATTATATTACATTCTGTATCAGCCCATATACGTCCCACTGCAGGGCACGGGCCTCTTCTACAATCGACGACAAGATTGAGAGTGGTTAGGTTAGTGCGGGTTGGCAGACTTACATACCATAGAAATTTTTGTAAATCGCTATGTAATGCAGGTTTCCTCACGATGTTTTTGTTGATTATATTACATTATTTTTCACAAAAACAGAACCCTTATACTTGACCTCTAAATCTCAATATAGGCCAGTTTGAGAGCCAGTGATATTGTAGGTATATTTACGATCCACTAAAAGGTCGACGGGGACAAAACGGTATGAATTAATGCCCATGAAAATATATTTCCAATTCCCTTTTTGCCGATGGAAATTTCTCGAACAATTCATATTTGATCGGTTTAGTTAATAGCGAAATGTTTTTGCGGCTTCGTTTCTGGTAAACAATATGTAAGCTGTTATTGCTTTTGTTTTGTATGAAGTTTTAGCGTTTAGGAATTCTGATATCTATTCAATGATGATCTTTGGAATTTACATATTATTTACTGCATGTAACTTACTGTCTTTGCAGGTTATTTGTCTAAGAATTGTATACAATTATGTTATATGATTCTACCGTCCTCAAGCTAAAATGCCGTTAAGTACAAAAATCGCTTTTTTGAGTTATGCACAAAAAGCGATATTACAGTTCTAAATTAAAAGTTTCGCTATTTGAAAGTACCTCCTGCGATGTATTATTCAGTACTCCACTGACCACTTGTTGTTCAGCAACACGTTTAAAAAAAAATATCGCTTTTTTGTGCGTAACTCAAAAAGTTGTTTTAATACTTAACGGCATTTTAGCTTGAGGACGGCAGCATTGTACAAAGTATGATTACCGACAAAAAACACCACCAAAGGTGAAAATAAATATTCTGTATTTAAATTCTTACTAATTAATATCAAGTTTTTCTTTTTCTTCAATCCCTATTTCTGAATTGAATATATTGACTATTCATAAGTTATTTACAAAAGAGGTTTTAAAACATTTATATAATTGGGCACTATACTTCAGCTTTCTTATTAATTTATCGTACAAATATTATTTGGCACAGTAACTATATAAAATATATAGTCCAACTGAATGCGTATTTATCGGCTTAATAACAAATGAATAAATAATTTTTACTTTAAATTACCAGAAAAAAATACCTCAATCTTCAACGTGACATTTTATTTTAAAAAAAAATATTTTTGCTATTTCAAAGTTCTCAATTTGATGCTACAAAGAGATGTAAATTTTTGACAAAATAATCGCGATTTCACTCTGTTTAATACCTTGTATTATAGTGTCATTCAGATTGAGGGCCGTAAGCTCAAATAATACAAGTATTAACCACACGAATGTGATAGCTAACTTTATTGTTAACTGATTAATCCTTTGTCATTCAGGGGCAGAACATTTTACAAACAAATAATAAAGGTTTTTTAAGATATACTCATCTAACGTGTTCTTTATACAAAAAATAAATTACTAGATCTCACCGTCACAGATGCGATCCTATATCAAATACAATTCATGCTGTGTTTTTTTTTATTACAATGAATGGCGAGATGAGCATGCCGTTCGCCTGATGGTAAGCGATACGACCTCTCATAAACAGTAGCAAAACCAAACAACACCTTGAATTACGAAGCAATGCTTGGCATTCCACTGCGCTCGCCATCCTGATACATAAGATGTTAAGTCTCAATATATCCAGTAGTTACTCTGGCTACAATGCCCTTCAATCCGAAACACAACAGTGCATTTACACTACTGTTTGACGGGAGAAATGGACATTGCGGTGGTACCTACACAGATGGCCTCTCACATAAAAAATAAAATGAGAGACCTACCACCAGTAAATAATGTTGTGTCGTAAATATAAGAAATTACAAGAGAGGGACTTTTCAATCCCACGACACAAAATAAAAAAATCTTGTAACCACGTTATGTACTACATACCCCTTTTTTCAAAACCGGCGTTTTTAAAGACTATCAAAATGTGTGCTAAAAATGTTTTTTTTCTTCAGAAAATAAAGCATCGGTAAATTGAAAATCTAATACAGACATTAAAAGAAAATCTTGTAAGCAAGACATGTATTACATACGCATTTTTCAAAACTGGTGTTAGTAACGATATCAAAATGTGTGCTAAGAGTTTTTTTTTTTTAAGAAAATAAGAGGTTACATCTATCAAAAAATTTAAAACATTTATCAAAATAAATACAAAATTTTCACTACAATAATCACTAAAACAATGAAGATAGCTAGTCGATTCATGACAATAAAGATTATGATAACAAAACCAAAGAATTCCTAACTTTCTTGTGACATACCAGTCACCGCAAACCTGTCATGGTGTAAAACATCATGCAATATTCTTAGGAAACTATCACGAACTTGGAAACTTTATATTTATTTATTTATTTATATTTAGTTGGGAAACATACAGAACAATAAAACATATATAGCAAGACCCAGTAAGTAACAAATGATCCAGTGAAGCTTCCACAATCAAGTTACACATAAACAAAGCAAGTGTACAAAGCAAAACTAAAATTAAAAACAAACGAAACGCCGCTGTACTACAGTAAATAACAAAAAAATAAACTGAACAATTCTATAACATCTCAAACAAATATTAACTACAATAATAAAAAAAAGGACAATAACATATAATCAAATTTCAGTTAAAACATAATTCAAAGAATGGATAATGGATAATAATACATAAAGATCATCTAAATTCTTTTGGAGTGTGGCGACTGGCGATACTTGGAACTACAAAAATAAAATTTAAAAAGTTTTTATTTAACGCACTGATGGACTTAAGGCCGGCAACGCATCTCCATGCCCTTTGGTGTAGCAGATGTCCATGGGCAGCGGTGTTCACTTACCATCAGGTGAACCGCGTGCTCGTTTGCCCTCTATAACATAAAAACAATTGAAATAAGTTTCTTTTAGTGTAATTAATGGCGAGACGAGCATGCCGTTGCTCTGATGGTTAGCAATACGGCTGCTTATAAACAGTAGTAAAACCAAACAACATCTTGAATTGCACAGCAATTCTTGGAGTTCCACTGCGCGCGCCATCCTGAGACATCTGTTAAGCCTCAATATGTCCTGTAGTTATGGCGACAATTTCCTTCCATCCGAAACACAACAGTGCTTTTACATTGCTGTTTGGCGTGAGAATTGCTGTACCCAGGCGGCCTATCGCATATGAGAGATCTCCCACCAGTAATATAGACAAACGATCGTAGACGATCTGCGAATAATTCCTTGAAGACAAATTATGTCAATATATGTACTGTATCAGCCCACATACGTCCCACTGCAGAGCACGGGCCTACTCTACAATCGACAGTACGATTGAGAGTGGTGCCGGAGTTCGTGGCGAGCCATGCTCTCCTTCTGCGAACGTGTCATGTCACAGAAGGAGAGCGCCGAGCGGGATCGGGAGCAGACCGATCCCGCTCGTCGCCACAGGAGACGTAGGAGGCGCCGGGACAACATCTAACCCGGCGCCGCAGAGGCCACATGGGGTCGCCGTCCCTATCTTGGCGGCCCCCGACACGTGACGCAACACGCGTCCAAAGCCGCGTCGCTAAGCGGCAGTGCACGGAGAGGCGGTCCTGGCGCGTCTGTCGCACGGAATCCCAGGGCCGTCTCTGAAGTGCACCGATGGTGGCCGACGCGGGGTTTTTAGTCGGTATTTCGGTGCGCAGACTATGATAGGGACCCGACCTAGCATCCACTCGCTGGGCTCGGAAGGCGCACCGGTGAGTCCGACACACCCTCGCCCCCTTCGGGGGCGGGATGGTCCGCAAAGGGATTTTGCGCGATACACAAAAAAATAAATATATATATATATAGTCCACCACGCTGGCCTAGTGCGGGTTGGCGGACTTACATACCATAGAATATATAATAATACATAATAAATAATATAGTCAATAGATGTAACTATACTAAATGTAGTTATTTGTTACATGTTCAATACCCGGAAGTGGTGAAATTAGTTCGAAAACATAAATGGAATTGTTTGTTATTCAAAGGGTATTTGATATTAAACCTAGTTTACAAGCCTAGTGGCGTTTGTCGTTTCCTCTTACCTACAATGATACAGCCGCCATGGTGCAGTTGGTTAGACGCCGGCTATGAATTAAGGGGTCGCGAGTTCGATTCCCGCAATTACACAAATGTTTGTGTGATCAATAAGTATTTGTGTCATGTCTGGGTACTTATGAGTCCTTAAAATCTCAGGTAAAAGAGAAGTTTTGTGTTGCGAGTGTCGGAATCCACGATATTAAGATAGTATTGAAAAGTCATAAGAGCTATTTAATTGCCTACATGATCAATAAACCAAGTTCATTTCAATTCATTTCAAGTATCTTATATGATCGTTTGACTATGGATGAGACTTGTTGGATGTTTTTATTTAATCTATACCTTTGTTGATGAAGTTAGCGACAATTAACAAATATTACTCACGTTCCTATACCCAAAGCTCAAAACTCCAATCATCCTGGCATTTGAATAACTCAAAACAAAAAAATCGCTTTCAAAAAAAAAACCTCTTGGATAAAAAAGAAGGAAGGTAATAAAAAATATAAGTTCAAGAGTCAGTCCCGGCAGTTTCGGTGACACACCACACCCCGATCCAATGATAAATGCACGTTTTTGCCAAACGATTTAGCGAATTGGAAGCGTTCCAGGAGGGTTAACTATATGATCCGAAACGAGTTTCGATTGTTCGAACGTCGTACGTATCCATCCATCAACCAAAGTAAATCCACTGCTAAACACAGGCCTCCTCCAATGATTTCCACTAAAACGGTGAAGGAAAACATTGTGAGGAAACCTACAAACCATAGCGATTTATAAGAAATTCTATGGTGTGTAAGTCCGCCAATCCGCACTAGGCCAGCGTGGTGGCCTAACCACTCTCAATCGTATTCTCGATTGTAGAGGAAGCCCATGCCCTGCAGTGGGACGTATATGGGTTGATACAAACAAAACATATGATTTCCACAGTGACCGGTTGGTGGCAGCCTGCATCCATTGACGTCCAGCGACCTTTACCAGTTCGTCTGACCACCTTGTGGGTGGACATTCTACGCTGCGCTTTCCGCTACGTGGCGTCGATCTGGGTACTTTTTGACTCCATCGGCCATTAGTTCTCCGCGTTATGTGCCCCGCTCATTGCTACTTCAACTTCATTATCTGCTGGGTTAGGTACTTTAGTTCTCCTACGTTCTTACTACTTACTCTTCATTCCTGATTCGATCTCGTAGGGAAACCCCGAGCATAGACCTCTCAATAGCTCGTTGTGTGACTTTCAGCCTGCTAATGAGGCCCATAAGGAGAAGCCACATCTCGGTGCCGTGTGTATATCACTGGCAACACACAACTAGCAAAGACTTTCGATTTAAGGCACTGAGGTATTTGGATGAGAAGACGTCGCGTAATTTCTCGAAAACATCGTAAGTAAAACTATATGGGTTGCAGGTACTCCATTGTATCAACCCTTATACGTCCCTCTGATACAATCGAGAATACGATTGGGTGGTGGTGGGTAGGCCATATAGTCCACCACGCTATCGTAATGTGGATTGGCAGACTTTCCATACATACCATTGAAATTCTTACAAATCGCACTTGTATGCAGGTTTCCTCCCGATGTTTTCCTTCGCTGTTATAGTGAATGGCGATTGACTCAATACATGACTTTTGCAAAGTCAGAGGTGTGCCCTAGGATTGGGATGTGACCACCATGAACATGTTGGCAGCCGCATCTGGTCCGTTTACGAACAGACCACCACGCACCTAGGTACTCCACTTTTTTTTTGGAATCCTTTTACGTTACGTCATAACCATAGACTAAGTTCGGAGTGAATGATAAGTGCCATAAAGAATAGCATTGATTTTTAGAAGTGGTAAAGTAATAACTCACTTTGGACATCGAATATTCGAACTTCCTTTCAGAATAAAGAGTAACCCCCTGCTGACTCCTTATATCGTGCGGAAACTTGTTAAAAACCATTGTTTTATGTATGCAGATTGTATCTCGGGCGCGGAATATATTCAGATGTCTTGCAACGTCAGCGGGAAATTGTCTGCATCTCTCGCTGTAACACTTTACAATCGCATCTGTGAAACTCGTTAGGAGCTCGTATTTTTTTAAACTTGATGCAAAAAGTTTGAGGTTTGTATCTGTTTTTATGATAACTCAGCTCGTAAAAGAATAAAAAAAAATAGGATGCTGTTTCGATGAAGTTGGAATTATTAAGTCAATTGTCTAGGAGATACATTTTATAACAGTAGATACAGTACCGGACATTTGATTTGGCAGGCCGATTTTTTTTTCTGCCGTTGTTACAAATCAAATGCTGCAATACCCACTGATGCAAGATACATCTGCCAGATAAATAATTGAGATAATTCTAACATGATTAAGATCGTAAATGAACAAAATAACATCAAAATTATTTTACATTTATTCAATTAAATCACCATTACGTGACTTGTGTCACTTATTCGTACTAATTTAAATAAAAATAGACAATTTTAAGAAAATTGCAAACAATGTCTCATTGATTTGTATATTCAAATCTAGTAAGCTGTGAAGCATACAAAATCAACTGTATCGAACAGCCTATACAGACCCCTATAAACTTACTAACGCCGAACCTGATTGCAATTTAACCCTAAGCCACGGGTCTTTACGGCCCAAATAACCGAAGTTGCCAAGATAAATTCTAATTTATTCTTTACAAAGCATCTGGATTACCATAGTAGTGGACTCCTTTTGAAGTTTACGAAAAATCTCATTAATATTAAATGTCTTGGCTTAACAAAGATCCTCAAAGGCATGTATTAGATGTGTGTTCAGCGTATGCAGATTTTGGAGAAGATTAACATCTCTTATAATTTCTATATTTTTATTTAATTTATGTAAGTCCGCCAACCCGCACTAGGCCAGCGTGGTGGACTATACGGCCTAACCACTCTCAATCGTACTGTCGATTGTAGAGTAGGCCCGTGCCCTGCAGTGGGACATATATGAGCTGATACAGATACAGATATTTAATTTGACCTTGGTGATGTCAGCTGTTTTGGAAGATTTTTTATTGCTGTCGTAGGCAGACGGTTAAGCAGCCCGCCTGATGGTAGCGGCCACAGCTGTTCAAGAACTCTACAATTGTCAGGGACACATAAACTGCTACGAACCTTAGTAAATCATAATAATGTTTTTAAGCTATCATAACAACCAACACATGCGTGTCACTTGTTTCTCAGTATTTAGTTTGGAAGAAGCCGGCACGAAGGTGTCAACCGAAAGCTTCTTCGCCAGCAGATAATATTTTGATGTGAATATGATGGGATTTTTGATGTATTTTTGTATTTTATTGTATTGAGTATGACCAAAAATTATTTATTTATTTGTTATTTATATATCGTTATTAATGATTGTGGGATAAAACCATTAATCAACATTATACCAACAATTTACCACGCCTCTAATATAACCAAATTTTTCAATAATCCATAGAAGTTCAACAACAAAATTCTCCAAAGCTAATAGACGAAGTCAAAAAGCACAATTTCAAAGTTCGCATACAGTTGAGGCGTATTTGACTCACAAATCTATACATATAAATAAAATTGAAGTGTCTGTTTGTAAATTGAAAATAAAAAAAATACCAACTACACATCGTTATATACACGATACCTATGACGAAAATGACCTTAGATTTTTTTTGTCTGTGTGTCTGTCCGTCTGTCTGTCTGACTGTCTGTCTGTTTGTTCCGGATAATCTCTGAAATGGCTGGACCGATTTTGACGGGACTTTTGTTGTCAGGTAGCTGATATAATAAGGAGTAACTTAGGCTACATTTATTTTAGAAAAATTATTTTATATTAGAAAAATAAAATTTTTGTTAATTTCTTTGCGGACGAAGTCGCGGGTACAGCTAGTAAATAATATATTCGAGAGGCGCGCACCTGTTAGATCTATCGCTTATGAAACCAATGCGAAGGGTTTACAACTAATATTAAACTTTACTTGGCTGTAAAACTCGGCCACAGTTGGTGAAGCAGTGTTTCAATAGATATTGTTTTTCTTTTAATATTAGCCCTTATAAGTCGCACTGCTGAGATCGAGATTCTTACAATTGCAATTGAGAATTTGGAAGTATTAGTCAATGAAGTTGGCGTAGTTCAGAATTTTGGACTTTTATTTTATTTAGATAGGTAGGAGGTTAAACCTGGATCACTATCCTTCGATCTCTGTGTGTCATACACGTATCTTATGGGCTTTCTCTCACTTCATTATAAGGATGAGATTATAAAAAAAAAAGCTTGCAGACGGTTCGCTGTATCTGATTTTACCCCGACTTTTCGCATGACCCATTTTGTTATTCTCATTTCAGAATATTTAGCAGATCCTCGTTCCATAAAATGGTAAAATCAAGTGAATTTCATGCAAAACAACGCCAAACGTGACATGAAATATCCATCCATTTATGCATGAGATATGAACAGTCATTTTACTATGTATTAGGACATCATTCATTCATAGAAATCCCATACGATAGGACAATAACACCACACAGACGATCGGAGACAGTTCGATCCGATTCCAGTATTGATCAAACACTTATTTGACTTTCAAATATTTTCCCGGAATCTGGATAGACCATTTACATTTCATCTACATTTTATTCCTTATTATTGATATTAGTGACACAACTCCACTGGTTTGTCGACTTTTAAGTGTACTGTTTTTGAAACTGAGGGGATAATAAATTAGATGCCAGTTGGATGGGAGTGGAGGATATTTAAATTAACATACATAGGGACATAAACTCACGCCTTTTTCCACAAAGGGAAGGCAGAGGAACTACCAGTACACCCACATTTCGCCTTATACACTATCGCTATATCGGCCATAAATTCCTGACTCCGGGCTGATAATGAATAGGAAAATCTAATATCACTTTTCCCGACTCGGAATTCGAACCCGAGACCTCATTTTTGTAACCGTACTGTAGTACAACGCCACCGAGGCATTGAAATAAAACTGGAGGCTGAATGAATAAAAGACGAGGATGATTTTGTTAATATAAATAGTATAATCCTTCAAATCTATTAATGGAAAATGGTGACCATACACTTTTAAGACTTCAAATATTTATACAGGGTATATCAAGACTGTGACTGAAAATGAAGCCAGGTCGTAGTTTTTATGACTTCAGACGCAGCGCAACTAAAAACTTTTATAAATATATTTAGCTATTTATAAATATATGCACCATATCTACACCTTTTTCTTTATCTATATCTATATTAGCTGAAATATAAAATGCATCCAAATATCTATTGAAATCTCTTGTTAAAGATAGATAGATTATAGGGAAGGACTTAACAGTCAATACATTTAAGCGGGACTTGCTTAGTTAAGTGCAACATAATATTTAAGTGGTGTTGAGTACCCGACACGTACACTGCACTACATTTACTGCACAAAACGTAAGTTCAAGTATGATTCATACAAGTTGAAATTGTAACAATCCCTTTATGCCGCTTAGGTCTGTGGCGGGCAAGGTTAAGCCGTGTTTTAATTAACCCGGCCCTTCAAAGATTTCAATTACAATGGAGACCAAGGCCTTATATAATTTGCAATGTTATTTTGTACGACACGATGTGAATTTATATGTTTCCTGGACTGTGTGTGGCTTCCGTTAGCCAAATCTCAGGGATTGTTAAACAAATACTTGAAATATTATTACGGTAGGGCAAATTGATTACACCGAAAATTAGTTTAGGTCCAAAACAAATATAGATTGACGGAAAATAACTAGATTCGAAAACGAAGGGGTCCTTCGCTAAATTTATAAATTTCGTGTATTGAGATCGTATTTGAATATTAAGGTGTTTTTCCTGTTTGAAGCAATCATTTACCTCTACCTATTGAAAATAGTCATTACTGCACCCAAAAAAAAACCTATTTTATTATTTTATGCCAATTTCAACTTGCATCACGTTCAATGCATATCCTATAAAATCCCATATCTTTGAAGTCGAGAACGAAATATCAAACTGCGATCTAAAAAGTACAGTCCACTCGCACAAAGAATAAAGGAGATTTTAATATACGAAATCTTTTCCTCAATACCGGTTCAAAGGCGGTCTCGTATCTCAAAGACAGCGAAACCAAACAAATCTTTATGAATGTAGTCCGTGTCATTAATGTAAGATAATGCTCGTATGCATGTTTTATATGCGTGTATATTTCCTGAGTTTTACTTGATGGTTACTTTTTCTATTGAATTAAACAGTGAATGAGTGACTTTGTAATGTATTGCTAAGTACGTTAATATTGTATAATATTGTAATATAGGGTAGGTGTGGTTACCAGCCAAAAATCAGGAAGATTTTAGTCTTACACGAAATGTGTTATATCTTTATTTTAATTAAATCTCTTGAGAGAAAAATAACTGAGCTAGGCTTAAAATATTTAAGACTCCCCTGTCTTAAAAAATCAATGCCTATTATTTCATATTCCCAATCGGTTTTTTGTTGACTGTACAACTTACGAACTACACAATATTATCGTCTGTTAAAATTCAAATACACAAAACCAAAATAAACCTCTGCTCTGATTGCGAAATATAATAACTAAAAATTAAACAGCAAGAGATACAAAACTCCCAAACTAGAACGAAATCCACAAAATGGTATGGCACATAGAAATAAACCTTTTATAGAAATAAAATCACTGATGGTAGGTCTATCATATGTGAGAAGCTACCTGGGTAGGTAGCACCGTAATACAAAACAATACAGTACAAGAAGTGCGTGGTGGCCTGTTGCTAAACGGACCAGATGCGACTGCTAACATGTTCAGCGTGGTCGCGGGTTCAAATCCCAGGGCACACCTCTGACTTTTCGAAGTCATGTGTATATTTATACTCATTCACTACGCACTAAAACGGTGAAGGAAAACATCGTGAGGAAACCTGCATACCATAGCGGTTTATAAAAATGTCTATGGCATGTAAGTCCGCCAACCCGCACTAGGCCAGCGTGGTGGACTATACGGCCTAACCACTCTCAATCTTACACTCGATTGTAGAGTAGGCCCGTGCCCTGCAGTGGGCTGATTCAGTACAGTACAAGAACTCTTTATTGTAGCCAAAACGAGTAATATAATAAATAAAAAAATAATAATGACAATAGTGTCGCAATGGGCGGTCTTATCGCTTAAAGCGATATCTGACAGACAACTGTCTATTTCTCCTGCCAAACAGCCGTGTAAATGCACTTTTGTGTTTCAGACTGAAGGACATTGTAGCCAGAGTAACTACTGGACATATTGAGACTTAACATCTTATGTCTCAGGATGGCGACCGCAGTGGAATGTTGGCATTGCTTTGTAATTCAAAGTGTTATTTGGTTTTACTACTGTCCATAAGCGGTCGTATCGCTTACCATCAGGGGAACGATATGCTCGTCTTTCCATAAATTGCAATTTAAAAAAAATATATACAAACAGGTGTAGCAGTAGCAAAGGACAGGCCGCTGGAACAACGAACGTACCGGAATCATATTTCACTGAACATGGACCGGTGATTCATCGTCTTCGCTTCAGCTTGGCTACAGTTGCCAAAGACTTAAATAGAGATATAATGTTATGCTGTGTCTTGTGTTGATTTTAAACTGAGAGGAAGGTAGTTTTTTTAGGGCAGGCTGGATACATGGAGATAGAATATGATATATACAGGGTATATCAAGACTGCTACCGAAAACGAAGCCGAGTAGTAGTTTAAGCGACTTCAGACACAATGCAACAGAAAAAAGATACATTTTTTTTTGTTACTTTTTTATATGTTCGTATTTGGATGGTAAATACATGTTTTCGTGAAATAAAAATGTATACTCTTTTATTTATAAAGATTCTAAGGTATAAAATAGTTTAAATTATTATTTTAGCAAAAACTATGGATTTACCACCCAAAAAATACGATATTTCGCGTTTTTTAGCAAAATTTTTAGTTGCATTGTATTTGTAGTCACTAAAACTACCACGCGGCTTCGTTTTCGGTAGTAGTCTTGAGATACCCTGTATTTACAGAATATTATGCTGTTGCTTCTGTTAATTTTAGAGTTGGGGAAGATAGTTTTATGGGCAATTTTACTACATAGAGATAGAACGTTATGGTGTGTCTTTAGTGAATTTTAAGATTTGATAAGAGCAATTTCACTATATGGTGTTAGAATGTTATACTTTGTCTTGAATTAATTTTAGAGTTGGGGAAGGTACTTTTCAGGGGCAATTACCCAACATAGTGTTAGAATTTGATATGTAATAATATGATATATCTTCTGTAAATCTTAGAGTTTTGCAAAATATTTGAAAAGCATTACGAAGCCAAACGTATACATTTGCTATTCAACTGTTATAACCGATGAAACGCGTACTATTCCAAAGAATATACAGCAAACAACAATTTCCTAAAACTGATTCATAATGTACTGAATGCATCGCGTGAGACCTTTACAATATAGCCCGGTTTACTTTATTATTATATACTGCGATTCATATAAATTGAAGAAGACCTGAACGCACTACATTTAATAGGGTAAATTAAAATGAAACAAAAATTAATTGAGGGTAAATATGTCTAATCAAAAAATGCAGGTACTGGTCATGGGGGTGCGACTTCGTACATGAAAAATATTGAAAACAATCATTTCGATTCTAGCGCCACGTTCTGGCGAAAACGCGAAATTATCGTGTAAGTAGTTTAAATGAAATTGTTAAATGGCGGTTATGTGCCACTAAATTAAGAAATATATTTTGTAGGTTATATTTTAACCAATGTGTACTTGATATTGGTTAAATTACAGGAGGTTATAAAAGATATAAAATTTGAAATATTGATAGGTATAACATATTGGAAAATTCACGCGTTTGCCTAACGCGCCCTCTGATGGCGAAATCACGTCGAAAAATAAAAAAAAGTAGAGTTGCGCATCTATCTCTGTATATTATACTAATCTATGGTACTGGTATAATCGACAGCACGATTTAGAGTTGTTAGGCCATATAGTTGACTACGCTGGCCTAGTGCGTGTTGGCGGACTTTAAATACATAAGGTAAGGTAAGGTAAGCACACCACATTAAATAAGATAATAAAAAAAATAAAAACCGACTTCAAAACAAAAAAACCACTAAAAACAAAAAATACTATTTGTCATTGTACTTGTGCATGTTGATTAATTTGCTTAATAACTTGACTAGCCAACAAATCAAAATATATGCGTAACATATTGCAGACGGGTCGCTCAGTACCAAACATATAGATATTTAAATTAATATAAGGCACAGGTCCTACATATTTGGTACTTGGCGGCTATATTATATTAATTTTAATAAAACCTTACTTACAAAACTAATATGTGGTAGACGTAGGTCGCTTCTAAAAGCCCAAGTATATGAGCATCTGTTGACTCATCCACCATTTAAAGTCTTGAACAATGCCTCAGTACCCGCAAACAGATGTAGCCCAATTTAACTTCTTAGCATCTTGAATCACATACATCTATTTTAATCAGACCCAAATCTAGACCGCCCTAACCCAAAGCTAACTTGGAACTTACTGGTATCTAAATCTAATCTAAACACCGACCCTAACTGGCGGAACAAAAGTTACCGAGTTAAGTCAACGTTATTAGGTATCAACCTTGTTAAACAACAATGGATTTTACTTTAATATTAGACTAGCGGCCCGGTCCTGCTTCGCCCGGGTGCTACGATTTTCGTCCTGTCTTGTTATATCACCTCTTGTCCTTTTATATCCAATTTCATTCGCCCTGTATTCCATCTTGAACTATGCCTATACGTTTGGAAAAGTAGTAAATATACATATTTTAATTCCTTGCTCATCCCAAGGGAACTATATTTTTTAGGATAAAAATAACTTATGCATTGAATCAGGATGATGTACCTACTTAATTTTAGTAAAATTAGTTCAGTTGTGAAAGCGGAATAACTCCTTGTTCATCCCACGGGAAAACGAGGATCGATGCCCGCACCGAAATAAATGTTTATGAGGGCTACAAGTATTTGTTTCGGGTCTGGGTGTTTGTAAGTCTGTCGTAGCTTCTGATACCCACAACACAAGACTTAATTAATCTTAATGTGCGGTCAGGAGTGTGTATGTGTTTGTTGGGTGTGTTTATTTGTTTTTTTTTTTAAATGCCCATGTGACTGTCTTATTGGTTAAAGTAATTTCTACCACACAACCATGGGATGGATAAACAAGAACGAGTGAAAGTTGGGGCAGCTTCACGTAAACGAATAACCAAAAGATATAAATATCATAGGGATACTTGCAAATTTATGATGTCTCTATCACTGTAGCAGCCCATATACATCCCACTGTAGGGCACGGGCCTCCTTTACAATTGAGAGTACAGTTGAGAATGGTCAGGCCATATAGTCCACCATACTGGTGTAGAGCGGGTTGTTGGACTCTATATACCATAGAAATTCATACAAATCGCTATGATATTCTCGTACATGTTTTTTCAAAATCACCATTACAATGACGGTTGATTGACTATCAATACATTCATGAATTCGAAAAGTCAAAGATGTGCCCTGGGATTTGGACGCGCGACCAAAGTGAACATTTTGGCAGCTGTGTCTGGTCTATTTACCAACACACCACGCACTTCTCTGTCAATGTATCTATAATAATCACAAATTTTTAAAGGTCATTAACCCGCTTGAACCAGCCTGATGGAAGGCATAAACCCTCTCAAAGTAAAAACAGCGAGACCTACAGTAAGCTTATAATACCGACAAGAAATAAATTAGTCTTTGCAGCTCTAATTAATTGTTTTTTTTTTTATTGCAATGTATGGCAAGACGAGCCTGCTGTTCGCCTGTTGGTAAGCGATACGACAGTTCGTGGACAGTAGCAAAACCGAACAACACGTCGAATTACAAAGCAGTGCTTGGTATTAATTCCACTGCGCTCGCCATCTTAAGACATAAGATGTTGAGTCTCAATATGTCCAGTAGTTACACTGGTAGTTATAATGTCTTCCAAAATGAAACACAATTTAGACTGATATTTGACGGAAGAAATATTACTATTATTATATTTATTTCCAAGTTAAAAGTCCTTAAACTGCTTAAATCTGAGTTAAGAGCTTGTTTAAATCGAAGATACAATCGGTATAAACACAACCCACATTTGAAGTTTCTTATCAACTCTCAATTGTTCCATCTAGCCCAAACTTTATATGTGGAGGATCTTTTAATGGACTAGTTTAGGGTAGCGATGGTGCCGACTGGAACCGTGCCTTCCCCATTACGTCACATGACGTCACCACTGTCGACAGATCACCCTGTCAACCGTTGCAGATGACATGTCATTAATTAAACCAATTGAAATTGAATTTTCAATTTCGTATTTGTAATTCAATTTACGTTCGCTTTCGCATTTTCATTGTTTCGATGTTTTTCAATTTTTAACATCAAAGAAAACATAATTGAATGCTTGAATAGAATGGAATGGAATACGTACCAGAGTAGATTTTTCAAGTGTGTAGACATTCTAAAAATAGTTTTTTTGTGATAAAATAGTCTCTTTCACTGTTTATTTATTTTTGTTGTTGCTTGAAATAGTACAAAAGATATTTTCTCTAGTTGAAGTAAACAAGCGGTAACAAATAAGGTTTTCTTATAAGTTGTTTTATACCGAAAGATAATAAAATGAACGATTGGTTCACCTGATAATTGATCAATGTTCTACATGAAAAATAAAGTATTGAAAACCCAGAGAAAATACCTTCCAAAATAGATGCTTTTAATATCTATACAATAAAGATTAGCGCATGTATAAAATTGAATCATTCCATCGAAATAATGCATGAAAATATCTAGAAGATGGTATTAATACATTGAAAAAAAACCAAATCTCGCTGTTTCAGCGACCCAAAATGAGTCTTGGCCTCTAAAACGAGAGTTCTCGAGCTATCTCTGTTATCCGACACATTCACAATATCGCTCCAACAATACCTGCCAATACATTATTGAATAGAAGATTTCAATCAATCACGTTGAAGCACTTTTGTCAGAAATTGAAACAAAGATTATATCACATTTGTTTAAAATACCTCATAATGAAGAATCACGAAAGAATACTAATGTCACAATAAATTAAATAAACATTACATTTTTATATATACCTTATCCTTCCTTTCTGACCCTTCTTTCGCACCAATGTTAAAATGCAAATGGACATTCATTTACAATTATTTACTGGCAACGTCAGACAATACACACACGATTCCTTACTTGCTTTTATGGATGTAGTTAGCTAATGTTAGATTATACCCTTGCTCTTTAGATAGACATCGAATGAATCCATCAGCCAAAGGAAGCCCACAGCTGAACATAGGCCTCTCCCAATGATTTCCACAGTGACCTGTTGGAGACAGCCTGCATCCAGCGACGCCCCGCGACCTTTACCAGGTCGTCTTTAATTAAAACAACACCAATATTCAAAAGAATGATGACGTCAGCTATGAATACATCATCGTACTCATAAGAAATGTAAAAATAGCATGAAATCGAATTACATTAAAAAGACGTATACGAATCCTCGTATCCTCGCATTCGCATCCACGAATCAGTGTCAAATCAAACCACTTAAGATTCAGCGGATCTCATGCTCAGAGAGAAGCAATCCATAATGATCAGCCGAGGTGTCGATGAAACTTATTACATTCCTTCCGTGTCGGTGTCGTGTGAAATATTCCAGATATTTTCGAACCAATCATGCTTTAGCTTGCTGGTAGCGATATTATACAGGGTATGTCAAGACTGCTACCGACAACGGAATCGAGTGATAGTTTTAGTGACTACAAACACAATGCAACTACAAATTTTGGCAATGAAACGCGACAATTATTGTTTGTGATTTTTTTAAATATAAGCGTTAAAAAAATTCGGCAAATTCTAGTACTAATGACATGTCTGTCTATGCCTTCAGCGATATACATTCGGACATGTTATACTTTTTTGTTTTTATGTATGAAAATATCCTTAAGATGTTTTCCCTTCAACGTTAAAGTGTGTACGTACAATTAACGAAAAATGCATATAGTACTAAATTAAATGTATGCCATTGTATTGGGATCCTTGACATCCATTTTAGCATTTCGCGTCAGCTTTGTATCCAATAGGCCTAAAGGCTGTGCTTAAAATACTAAAATCAAATCCGTAACCTTCTATAAATTATAATATAAAAATATTACACAAACTTTAAGTCTTCCAGCGCAACAGCCGTCGCTTATAAAACCTTTGTAATCAATCGCTTCAACAACGAACCTTCAATATACGCTAGTTTACACTTAATAGGATAGGACGTTAGACGTCAGCGAAATTGGATTACCTATTCGGGTCAAACGTGCCGTGAGCCGCAACATCCGTGAGTACACACCATTATCATCCGATGAACATGTTACCGGCGTGTTAGCGTCTATTTTACATGTACGAAGAATGTACACAGTCGCAACGGAAACTTTCTTGAATAAAGTATGGTTACGTGCGGAGCGGGGCACTTCAACTGAAATGTAGAATTGCTGCGAAAATTCTTCAACGGCTTTAAAAGTTTCGTTGAATTAGGATTTAGGGTTTAGAAACTCATTCGTGTTGACACAACTGAAGATCCTAATCGATGGAGAAATTGGCTTTCTGCCCCGTTGCAGGTTATCGAACTCTGACCTGCATTCATTTTTCGTATTTGGCATTTAGGTGTCATAGTTCAGGCATTGAACAAAATTGTGCGCATTGAATATGTAACCAGGCATGTTGGTGATCAATGAAGGAAGAAGGAAGATAATTGCTGTGTGGGAAAGACAAGAACAGAACAAGAAATAGCGGTACTATACCGTTCTTTTTATCCAGCTTTTTATTTGATTATTATTATTAAAACATAATATTATGATTTAATATTAGTATTAAAACACCTCAATGATGTTTTTTGACTTCAGGTTATGGAAATAATTTATTATATTACTTGAGTAAGAATTCCTTTAATCCGATTTGCACAAACGTTACAATACAGCAGTGTGACAGTAGTAAAATTAATTAACATTGCATCGCCATATTGCTAATAGTTTTCTTTTCAAATGTCATACTGACCAACGTAAAATTTAAATTCTAACAATATTTGTTTATTAAAAAACTATGGAATTTATTTTATCCCAATGAAATAAAAGTAACTATATTCTCGAGCAAGATAAAAGGTAAGTAAAGTAAATACGGTCGTTGAGAGGAAATAATAATACTGCATTTTGCACAATGAGCAAACAAAAAGATGGACACCAAGGAACTTGACATTTCTTCGTTATTCCGCTCGAATACACACGAACTTAAAATGGCTCAGGAATGAAATAAACAAAAGCATTTTCTTGAGTGCATTTCTTTATTACGTTGCTTAGCAGTTGATACCTAGAATTCTCACATGCCTTGTTCTTTATATACCCTATTGTGCAGTTGAGAGATTTTCTGAAAAAAAACTGTATAGTATAAACAGAAGTCAGGAAAGGCCAATAAATAATTAGCCAATAATTTAGACTATTATTAATCAAACATTAACAAATAATTGTTGTACTAAAAATGTACTCTTCATCTCTCCGTATAAAGAATGTACTCTGTGATTTTTACTATTCCTGGTATTAAACACTTTTTTTTTTACTTACACACATATGTGTTGAGGTACGTATTAAATATAATTAGTCAACATTTTGTTTAACTCACCCGAAATACTTACTAAACAGAACTTGAAACTAAAACCCATTGAAGTGTTTACGAGCATTCGTACAAATTAAACCAAATCCTTTAGAACTCGTTGCGAAACTTTAACTGAACAACTGGAGTATCTGGCAATGCCGAAAGTAAGAAAGACGAGTCAAGTTGCCTCCTCGTAAAGAAGATTACAATTTACCAACTTAGTACTCGAATGGTCCACTCCAAAACGTCTGGCCAACAAGATAGTGGTCTGACTGTGCGCGAGAAGCGATTTAAGCAATTACATACATTTGAAAATGTGGGTAATTAATGTGCAATATAAAATAAGTGCTACATTTAATCGCACAGGTAAATGAAAGACTTTAATTTAAGGTTGCAGTTCAGCGACGGAATTCTTGTAACTCATTATGACAAAATGCAAGAATGTAATTATAAGCTTCTTCGTCGTTTTTTAAGTAATTTTGTAGTTAATATAATAACGATTACTAAGTAATTAACCAATAGTATAATTTTCATTAATTATTATTCCTACATCTTAGATACCATTATGAAATTGCTAGTTATCTAGTATCGGGGACCTCAACTATAACACATATGTACAATTCACATTTTTCGGTAACATACATAAACGATAACAATCAGTTTGTTTTGTATGCAATTAATCTGATTTATGGTTTTTGTGAATTGTTCCCACGATAGTTAAGTTTACGCGATCGGGATTTTAATTAAAAAATATTTATTTATAAAAATACAATGTTATTCTATTCAGAGCTAATACAAGACTAATGCAAAATACAATAAATCAATAATTATTAAAAATGATGCGTCGGCAATCGAATGATGACTCGTCGACTCAATTGGGCTGCAACGTCGGCATATAGGGGTTGCTATGCCGTGGTAACTCGATACAGTTATTTATTTAATGCCAACTTAAGGAATTTTTATTTTTGTTTTTCGAAAGTATTGTTTAAGTTCCGAGAACATAATGGGTTCCTTCTTTTTTTATTTGAGCGCCACTTGTAAATATTTATTTGTATTTAATAACTTATATTTCTTTATGGAGGGTAAGGCGATACTGGTTTTTTGTCAAAACCGTAGTATAAGAATACTGTATTTTGCGAGGGAACACACATTCGTCCTCAAAGCTTTGAATAATAAAGTTCTAGTTAGCTATTTTATATTGTATTGGTATATACTTTGTTTTTTTGTATATAGAAGTTAATTTGTATCTTTTAAATAATTGATTATATAGACGTAGATAAATGGAAGTAACTTGTTATTTTTGCGAACTCATTTTCTGATTTCTAATATACCTACATGTATAACTTGTTTTAATTTAAATAAATACAAAAAACCGATAAATAAAACTCTTGAATCTTAATAAACAGTTCAATGATTGGAATGAAATGATTGTATTTTTTTTATACTACAATTGAGATACCGAAATGCGCATCTTGGATGAGGCAGGGTATTTTTTTTGTCATAACTGTACACAGGTCACTGTCATGATACAGATATTGACAGTTATCGCTTACCATCTAAATACGATAATTTCACCATTGGCAAATGTTTCTGTCTCTCTCTTTAAAGACCGTAATTAATCTAGCGTAACAAAACTTTAGAAATAACATTTCAAACAGAAAGTACGAGACATCCATCTTCTAGTATCGATGCGTATAAATTCCGATTCTATCCGCCTTTCCGACACGCGTTCAGTCTAACCGAAGCTTTATCGACCCTTGTCCTACCACGAGACAGTAATAGCCTATTGATGGCACTTATTGAGCTTGATGGTCAAATAAAGATATTTTTATTTCGTGTGGAACGACATTCTAGTCTATTATCTAATTTCATTTGGCATTTACTTTCTGGATTTCGAGAAGTTTCTACACTGAAAAGTTTTGCGATTTGTCCTGGTTTAGAAAGATTTTTACTTTCGCGAAGTATCTTTTGTCGTGGACGGCAAGTGAAGTCGTCCAGATGGAATAAAGATATTATCACACATTGGCAATCGACAAGCGCCATCACTTAACGTTTTCAGAAACAAATTAAAAAATATATTTCCTTTCCAAATCATGAATACTCAGTTTTTTTGCTCTATGTTATCATACAATTATTAATTTAAAAAGTTATTAACCAACAGACTCAGTGTTATCGTTTATATTTTGTAAATTATGCAAAATTTTCATTATATTGTTAATTTTGCTATATTTTTACGTAATGCGCGTTATAGAGTAGTATATTAATATATTTTTAATTTAGGCACACACTATTTTGTATCTTTTTTTCCTTTTTAATCATTTATTTGATACATCAACTTTTATAATCGTTCGAAACTATTATAAAGTTGATATGGTTGTCTGAAAGAGATCGCCTTGTTTAAATGTAAAATTAAACCAAAACCGCGATAAAATCCGTAAATAATCGTTTTATTACAAAATTACACCAATTTCTTGTTCTACAGGACAAAAATTATAGTTATCTATGTTTATTGTTGTTCAGAGCTTCATATATGTTGTATTTATTTTACGAAAAGCCACTCGACGTCAATCGATTCATAAATTATTTTGACCTAAATCAATTAGCATTTAACAATGGTCTACCCTAATCTTCTTACGGGTAATTGTTTTCTTCTACGACAAATACGCCAGTTGATACACATTTTTTCTTTATTATATACTTCTGTTGGCAAAGGGTAATACAATGAGTAATTCACAAAACCCATCAGTATTTTTAAACTAAAAAATATGGTTTTACGTAATCAAGCAAAATATATCTTAGCAGGATCAGGTTACTGGTGGTAGGTCTTTCATATGTGAGAGGCCATCTGGGTGGGTACCACTGCAGTGTCTATTTCTCCCATCAAACAGCAGTGTAAACGCACTGTTGTGTTTCGGGTTGAAGGGCATTGTAGCCAGAGTAACTACTGGACATAATGAGAATTAACATCTTATGTCTCAGGATGGCGAGCGCAGTGGAATGCCAAGCATTGCTTTGTAATTCAAGGTGTTGTTTGGTTTGCTACTGTTCATGAGCGGTCGTATCGCTTACCATCAGGCGAACGGCATGCTCGTCTCGCCATTCATAGCAATAAAAAAAAAGGATCAGGTATTAATGAATTACTCCCACGCGTCTAGTAAGGCATAAGTCTCCTAACCTATGTGTAAAATATATCGACACCACCCTTCCCCATAATTTATGTTACTTTGTAAACTGTACCCCCTGGGCCCGTCTCAAGTTTAGAACGCGTGGAAACTCTTAGATTCTTCAACAATGTTTTACTTGCACATTTTGAAGATATAAGCTATTTTATTCACAATTTGAACGTGCCAAAATAGCAGCATTGCTGGTTGTAGAATTTATGATTATTATTATGGCGAGACGAGCATGCCGTGCGCTTGGTAGTAAGCGACACGACCGCTCATGAACAGTAGCAAAACCAAACACCTTGAATTACAAAGCAATGCTTGGTAATGAACTGCGCTCGCCATCCTGAGATATAAGATGTTAAGTGTCAATATGACCTGTTTTTTTTTTCATTAATATGCTTCATTTCTCCTCACAAAAAATATAGGAGCATAATTTGCCTTAAAACCATTTTTTTACTTAATGTATTTATGAGAAGCTGGGCTCTGTTATAGTTTTTAACCTGTGGTGCAGATCACCAGACTGACCACCAGACGGACCCATCCATAAAATTGAGAGACAAAAATTTTTATTTGAGGTACAATTTTTTTTACTGCCTAGGTGGCGTAGTTGTACTACGGTACGGTTACAAAGCTGAGGTCTCGGGTTCGAATCCCTGCTCAAGCAAAGTGATATTGGATTTTTCTATTCATTATCAGCTCGGAGTCAGAAATTTGTGCCCAATATGGTGATAGGCTCGCCTTCTCTTACATCACGGGAAGAGACCTCGGCCTACCTCTACTGGAAAAAAGGCGTGAGTTTATGTATATGTATGTATGTAAAATTTGTAAAGAAGATTATCGAATCTCACGAATCCATATTTGACTTTAAATGGTCTTCACTTACCATACAATATTTCCTTACAAGTATAAAAAGTTATTACCGCTAATGAAGCTTACTCCACTATAGTTGCATCACCCTTGCGCATTTTAAAAAGTCATAAAGTGAATAAAAAAAAATTAAGTAAACCTCACGTTGTGTCGTGAAAAAGAAACTATGGAAATACATATCGACAATCGGTTGATAGCAGAGCAAATGTTACACATTGAAATCAAACTATTATTTACTATTATAAAACTATTATTTTCGTGCCACGAAAGCTGCAAAGTAATCGAAACATCGGGAAATTAAAAATGTAAAAATAAAACCAAACCTGCGATATAATCCGTAAAAACTACTTATATTTCAAAATATAGCCACTTAAAATAAAATTACAATTGCATAAAGGCTTGCAACGAAACAAAACAAAAGCTTCAACAAAAGCGTCTACCCAATTTTCATCGACGGTCAGTTATAACCCGACAAATTTGAGAACGCCGTCTAAAATTGCAATCTCAAAGTAAAAACTGAGCTTTTGCACTTCGCATGGGAATGCATAAAGGGGCGTAGTGAAAACCAAGCCAACATAGATTGATGCTAGTAAATCCGGTTTGAACTAGTCTGTAAAAGTCTCAAAGCCTCTCCATCCATCTATGAAATCGATTGTTTGACCTCAAGCGCTGAAACAAGTCGGGGTGTGAGGGTGTGGTGTGAGTGCTAGCGATAACTGTTACATGGGTTTTTATGAATTAGAGTCTAAGGACTACCACTAAATATGAGTATATAAGAAATAAATAAACGAAAGTAAGTAACACTGCACTCTATATTATAAGAATATTTTTTTACTTATCTTGTGTTTTCCTTTTTAAAACTATAGTTAGCTATACTTTATTGACATACATAAACTCACGCCTTTTTCTCAGAAGGAGTAGGCATAGGTGTCAGGACACCCACATTTCGCCTTGTATGTTCCGTCCAAAGATTTAATAGGGAGCGAGCCTATCGCCATTATGGAAACAAATTCCAGACTCCGCGATGGTAATTAATAGAAAAATCTATCATCACTTTGGACGACCCGGGATTCGAGCCCGAGAACCCCAATTTTAAACTGTAACGTAGTGCAACAACGCCACCGTTTTTATGCTTATGAACACAAGAGGTATGGTATATGTAGATTAACGTTATCCTGAAAAAAAAAGGTTGTGTTAAAATCAATTTCAATCCCATTTACGTACTGTACTATGTCAACCCATATACATCCCACTGCAGGTCACGTGCCTTCTCTACAATCGAGAGCACGATTGAGAGTGGTTAAGATATATAGCCTACCACGCTGGCCTATTAATAAATACACAGCGAATATTAATGCAAATTTAATAGGATAATCATTCCCCGCTGCAAATCGCGCCACACAGGCCGGCACGAATATTCTGAACCAGGTAACGTGGGGGTTTAAGAGGCAATCTGTGCAGAATTGCTCCGGCATGCGGTCGCGTTTATGTTTTTACTACAACGCCCCACGCTTTACTATCAAAACGATACAAGAAATTCAGTTTCTCTGCTTTGAATGTGAATGTGACTTTACACATCTTTGTGTTGACTATAGTTGTGATGTTTGTTGTGTAATAATTTTAGGGTTAAGTTTTCATTTTAATTTTGATCCGAAGAGGAATATCAATCAGCTTTACTGGTGGTAGGTCTCTCATATGTGAGAGGCCATCTGGGTGGGTACCACCGCAGTGTCTATTTCTCCCGTCAAACAGCAGTGTAAACGCACTGTTGTGTTTCGGATTGAAGGGCATTGTAGCCAGAGTAACTACTGGACATATTGAGACTTAACATCTTATGTCTCAGGATGGCGAGCGCAGTGGAATGCCAAGCATTGCTTTGTAATTCAAGGTGTTGTTTGGTTTTGCTACTGTTCATGAGCGGTCGTATCGCTTACCATCAGGCGAACGGCATGCTCGTCTCGCCGTTCATAGCAATAAAAAAAAAATCAGCTTTGAGGAATGATAGAGACTTTCCCGCCCTCACACCCGCCTCTGCAACTCCTGTTAGCCAGGATCAACAGTGGCACACAAAGATTTGACACCGAGCTCCGGAGCTCGGCGAGTCTCTCAGTGACACTAGCTTGTCTTTAACCCGCATCGAAATTATTTAGAAAGAAAAACAGAAGAGTTGAGTTGAGTTGGGTTGAGGAATGATAATAATGATGTTCGTGTTAAATAGACAGCGGCTTTTCAGGGCTTCCAACATTGTCAAATGCGATAGCTAATTACTATAGCCAGGCGGCCGCTAGCTCGTCTACTTATAGGGACTGTAAAGATCATATTTTTTAGGCTATGGCGAAGTTATTACTTTGCGTTTTGAAATTTTTGGTTGTTAAACTTTCAGAATTTATAACCATATCTCGCCAGAAGAAACTCTGCTTGTATTACATTGTACTTTCTAAAAGTACATTATCCCTTTGTCATAACTAACAAAAGAATCAATTTTTACTCTCCAACAACCTCATAAAACTAAATGTATGTTGTATTGAAAGCATTGATAGCGCCTCGAAGATTTCAATTTCTATTCAATTCGAGTGCCTATTGACAAAGCTACCTTCCGAATGCATTTGCTTAAAAGCCCTGAACACAAGTAATATTTCAAAGCGTTGCTGCTTCACTATTTGGACGCCTTTGGTCTTATTTCAGCACTCTGAGTTGTAGGCTATATTTTATTATGCTAAAAGATTTCTTGTTCAATATTTCATCTCAAAAGGTTAGGCAACATGACGGTTGATTTTTTAATATACCCGAAATAAACTTGACCTTCTGGAAGACAGAACATAAATATATTTCTGAAATAAAGCATATAAAAGTTTGTAAAACATAAAGTAAATTAACAACAAAAAGTACACTGAGACTCAACAACTGTCAACCATCTGTCTCAAAACTGAGGCCTTAAAAATAAGTACATTACCAACTTTGTTGTTTTCGAAGTTCATTAAAACAGGACACCTTGTTCTTCTCACATACTTTATTTTGACAAAGAAAGGAAAAAAGCAAGAGGTACATATGGTGGTTAGTGGTGACCACCGTCCATGCCAAAGAAACTCTTAGGCACGTGGGCGAACGTAATCAGGAAATGTATGTGATGCCCTGAAAACATTATCCCCCGTATTCAAAATGACTTAAAGCAGTTTTCAAATGCCGTTAATATTAGCTGACTCAAAAACTTTATTCATAGACGTCAAAAATCTAATCAGACATATTTACTACTACTATACTAGACTATTTACATTGCTCTTGTTGCAATGCAATCCTAGGTTCCTGTCCATCCACAGGCTGCCTAGAAGAAATCAAAGAAAGATTCAAAACGAAGTTGAAAATTGTTTATCAAATTTAAAAGTTCTACATTAATTTATCTATACATATAAATAAAATTGAAGTGTCTGTTTTAAAAGTGAAAATAATAAAAGTCTATACATTAATTTATCTATACATATAAATAAAATTGAAGTGTCTGTTTTAAAAGTGAAAAAAAAAATGTCCTACTACATATCGTTATATACACGATACCTGTGCCGAAAATGATGTTTAAAAAAAAATTGTCTGTCTGTCTGTCTGTTTGTTCCGGCTAATCTCTGAAATCGCTGGACCGATTTTGACGGGACTTTCACTGAAAGATAGCTATTTTTTGCGGGAGTAACATAGGCTACTTTAATTTTGAAAAACAAATTAGGGTTCCGCAGACAAAAATAAATCCTTAAATTTTGAGGTTGTTTTTTTAAATATGGTATAATGACACGCGGATGGATGAACTCATTATGTTTCTTTGATTTATTTGGTCTTAAAAATATTCTAAAAATGTCAGGTAGCTGATATAATAAGGAGTAACTTAGGCTACATTTATTTTAGAAAAAATCCTTTATTTTAGAAAAATAAAGTTATTGTTAAATTCCACGCGGACGAAGTCGCGGGCACAGCTAGTTTCTATATAAAGAAATAAATAAATATACCCAACAGTCACATACATAGTCCTGACCCCACACTAAGATCGAGTCTTGTGTCATTAGTATCAGGAACTACGAGAGACTTTTCGGTCTCACCAACACCCAGACCCGAAACAAATACCCGTGGTTCACACAAATATTTGTTTCGGTGCGGGGATCGAACCCGCGGCCTCACGTTTCACAGCCGGCGTCTAACCACCTGCGCCACAGAGGCCGTCAAATTTATTACCTTCGACCTTATACATAGGCAGTTAATAAACCTATTTAACACATCGTATGTGTTGTCTTCTTCGCTGAAACTGTATCAAGAAGTCGTGCGAAAGGGACAAAACATTCGATAACGAAATAGACTTTTAAATTGTCTTTGGATAAGGCTGTTATGCTACACTGGTTTTCTTTAATGACGTGATATCATCTATCATAGTCATCATTTTATCTAGAAACTGCACTAACAACCACGTGCACCGTCAATTTACCGAACCAGAATAAAAAATACAATTTTAAATTATATTTGTCTTCAGCACAAAGCCGCTTGTCTAGATAGGAAATAATATTATTCTCAATATAAGCTTGTCGCTGAAGAGCCCTCCCTTTATCGTATCGAGTTACTCCAGAACGAAGGTAATAAAATGGCTTTCAGATATTTATTACGGCTACAGAAATAGTTCGAAGATAAAGTGTTTTGTCTTGGACGGATTTGTTAAAAAAAATAAGAAATGTTTTTTGTGTCGTGTTTGTTAAATAAAGTCTTGTATAATAATGAATAATTGGAACATTTTGAAAGTAATAGAATGTTCGTGCATACAAGGTATATCAAGACTGCTACCGAAAACGAAGCCGGGTGGTAGTTTTAGTGACTACTAACACAATGCAATTGAAAATTTCGCATAGAAACGCGACATTTGTTTTGTTAATTTTTTTATATCGTCGTTTTTGGGTTTCAAGACCATAGTTTTTGCGAAAATAATAATTTAAACCCTTGCGTAAAATAGCATCTTCGTAAATAAAAGGGTGTCACTATTATTTCAGATAAAAACTACCACCCAGCTTAGTTTTCGGTAGCAGTCTTGATATACACTGCTGTATATTGTAAAGCCACAGTGAAATATTTCGGAGTACAAATTTTATTTAAAACTTCATATATGTACCTACTGAACAAGAAGACTTAATGCCTGAGGCATTCTCTAGCAATTTACCTTAAGGTGGTGCAGAGATGAAAAACAGCACACAATTTCAAGTATCAAAAAATATACAATATTTTGAGACGGCTGGCGTTATTGTGTCGGCCGGAATAATATGGAAATCATTTTTCGCTAGTTTATACTCCATGTGGGTAACACTGGAAATTCACTCGATATTTTGTACATATCTAGCGATGGAAAACTCGCTCGCATAAAAATTTAATCTGGTGGAATGCCCATGCTTAGTTAAATAAATATTTATAAAAAATATTAGTGCTATAGTAATATGGACTTTTAGCCAATATCCATTACGTACTCCAATATTACATCGGGACGGTACATTTAGAATAAAAACAGATAGCAAAGAAATATCTGTAAAATTCTGACCAATTCTAAATTGGCAGACTGCATTGCAGTCGGACCTGACTCCCATAATCAAATATTAGGGATCAAACTAGACATATTAATACTTGGGAACCCATTTTGAGCTTTTCCCCTAAAGCAATAAGACTCAAAATGCTTTGGCATTCATTAAAGGAAATTTCCCGTGTCTAGGGAAATTTTATGCCAAATATTGCAAACATTGAAGTGGCTCCCTTACTTTTCTCGGTTATAAGATCCAAGGTAGGTACTAATTATATTCTTGGAGTCGGGAAAAGATTTTTATTTCCCTCCAAATTCTCCCTATTTACGGTAAATGTGAGGCGTCAAAGGAATATGATAACAATTCTTTGAAATTTTTCGGGTCTTATTAATGATTCTTTAAGTGTTTCGTAATGGGATGACTTCGGTGTTTTGTGCAACATTATCTTAGAATTTAGAAGTATTGACAGGCAGGTAAATAATTATTAAATGTAAAGTACTCATGACAGTAGAAAATCAGTGAAGTAAGACAGGAATTATTTATTATATATTCTATTGTGGTGCGCACCATAGCGCAACATTTTGCTGCATAATCACTTACTAGTCGCAGCCTCGACATACAAAATTCTTCCTTCTTTTTTAATTTTAATTTTATTTTTCCATCTGTATACGCACGTTCTTTTGTTCGCTTATGACAAATAAACTGTTCTCTCTTTTTATTTCTATTAGAATGTTTTTTTTTTATTTCGCAAATATTAAATAGATTATACAGCAAAATACTACTCATCCATCTACAGGATCATTTTAGCCATTAGAACCATTATCCACCAATTCTCCTTCCAAAGCAACTGTGCAAACGTCACAATAATTAACTAAAACAGCTTCTATTAACAGAAATTGGTTTAACACTATTCCCGTAAAGGCCGGAACGGTTAGAGAACTTCCATTACGCTCGACAATTTAGTTATCAAGTTAAATGTTCACGCGGAACTTTCACTCGTTTTCTCATATATTCTGTCCCGTTGCGTTTCACTTCATTCTGAATACGTTGCTTGTTGTACAAGCGGAGACAGTTTAGAAGCTGCGGTAGAAGTGTCCCATAAGTTCACAATATCCTTGGGATCCTTTATCTTTATGGACAGTTGACATTCTGTAACCAATTTTTATTGGACTTTTATGCAATTCTGTCATGGAAAAGATGACTGAGAAACAAGCTTCTAATTTATGGCATGGTGATATAGATAATATACTGAACTGGCTCGATGAAATCTAATCATTGCTTAGGAATATTTATTATAATAATACTATTAAGAATAATATTTAAAAATAATAAGTTAGAATTAAATGTCTCCAAGTGTTACCATATTAGTTTCTCACGCCTACACAAAAAAATTCAGACTACATATACAATAAATAATACTGATATCAAAAAAGTTACGGAAATACGTGATTTGGGTGTTACTCATGACAATAAACTAATTTTTGACAAACATATTGATCACATCGTCAAAAAGGCGTCTAAGACACTAGGTTTTATTATTCGCATGTCAGATAGTTTTAGGTCCCTAAAATGCATCAAGATTTTATATTGTTCTTTGGTACGCAGTCAACTAGAATACGCATCACAAGTGTGGAATCCTCAATACGAGACTTATAAGTCTCGCATTGAGTCAATTCAAAGGAAGTTTTTAAAATACCTGGATTTTAAGGCGCAACAATGGTCCGATGACTACACACATCGTTGTAAAAGGTATCATTTTTTACCTTTGGAAGTTAGGCGTAATATTAATGATATTTGTTTCATTATGAATGTTGCGAACGGGTCTATCGACTGTCCCCAGTTATTGTCAAAGCTAGGATTACGCACGAATCAAACAGGGCTTCGGTTGAAGCCTCTTTTATCAGTACCTTTTGCACCAACCAATTATAGGCAAAATTCATTCCTGTTGCGTAGTGCAAATATATTTAATAAGCTTCCAATAAATCTGGACGTGGATTTATTTTGCACTAAACCAGAAACCGTGAGACGGAAACTTAGCAAAATCTTTTTTGAAACTGATCGTAAAGAAACTACCTTATTGCAGGCACAATGGAGCTTGTGGTTAAGTATTAAAACTGTCTTGTTTTATTGTTTTTTTTTTTTTTTTATTAATGTTATACTCGTAATACTGAAATTGTTTTATTGTTAAATTTTGTTGCTGTTGTGTTATTTTCGTTGATACCGTTCATCATTTTTTTTTTTTACAATCTTTGTTATTATATAGTTACTGTTTTTTAATTTAATTTAATCGGTTATTCCCTTTTATTTTTCTTGTATCTTGTTTTTTCTTTTGTTATCGGTGCTCTATATTGTTAATTATGTGTGGAGACTTGTTATTAGCAATATTGTTACATCATACTTAAGTTCTAAATATATTTGTATTAGTCTGTAAGTCTTCCTAAAAATAAAAAATAAAATAAATAAATAAATAAAATAAGAAATAGTAAGTAGATTTTTAGCTTAATAACAATGGTCTCATCTCTAACAATGTAACAGATGGAACGACAAGCAACAACAGCTTTCTGTAATTTTGCAAGCATGAAAAGCCTCATGCTCTGAGTTTACCGGTTTAGATAAATTATAAAATCAATATAAACAAATTAAATAAATCACAACACTCTGTTTAAAATAAAAAACCAAAACGCTTTTTTTATTTCCATGAATGGCAGATCCAGCAACTATAGTAAAACCAAACAACACCATGAGTTACAAAGCAATGCTTGGCCTTCCACTGCACTCGCCATCCTGAGACATAAGATATTATGCCTCTATAAGTCCAGTAGTTACATTGAATAAATTGATAATTCATAAATCAATCAACAACAAATTCATTCGAACTAAATCCATTGATATTTGCACCGCTCAGGCACAAATCTGCACACATGATGTTTGGTTCACAGAAGCACCAACTCAAACTGAACTGTTAACTAATACATTACCGGCTCTGGCTAGGATCGGATTTAGGATAGTCAAATAAACACGTAATGAAGAATGCAAACCACGTAACGGTCCGTAGGTGCTACCTCATAAGCCCACGCTTCAACCTGATTAAGTTAAGGGTTACAATGTGTTGAGAGAAACAGTATGTTATGCGTACTAAATTAAATGTTACTCTAAATGCTGATTTAATGAGTATGATCACTGAAGGTTAATAATTTGATATAAATAAGGTGTTTAACATGATGTAAAGGTTCGTAGATGATGATGATGCAAAGTTAGGGGATACTTTACGCTGTAAAAAACTGATTGTTGTAACGTCACTTAATTGTCATCAGTTATATTTCCACCAAATATTATAATAGTATGCCAAATCATACACATTAGAAAAAAAGTACTTTATTTTCTTGATTGGGTTTGTGCGAATCACGTCATCTGGATGCACCCAAAAAGGTGGGCAAACATTGCCATCCAATAGATGCTTAAGGATGGCAAGAAAAGGTGGCGTGACAACCTCGACCAATTTAGCATTATTTGGATGGTATCAGCAACTGATAGGGATAAATGGAAGGAGTTGAGGGAGACCTTTGCCCAGCAGCGGGACAGAATAATTAAAAAAAACAATATTTCTGAATGCCTTACCGTCCCGAATGACGTCTGGTCAAAGGTCCCCAGGTTCAAGGCTATAATGATTAATTGTATAGACAAAGCGTGCATCATTAGCTGATGATTGATGAACACATTGTGTCCGTTGATGACGAGTAGTTCCTTCTGTTGCAGCTTTACAAACCTATATGGATATTTCATTTAATGATAATATCTTAAAAATTTCTTAATAAATTAGAAAAATATATTGACTATAATTTACTATAAAAACTCTCTCTTTTTTCTATTACTTTTTGAGTAAATATTACTTTAATTACCATGAATGCTTTAACAAAGAACAATGATAAACCTCCATACATTTTTTTGTTGTAATTTTTTTTGTGTGTATTGAGATGAAAAATATTTCAAAATATAGATTTTGAATTCTTTAACAATTATTTCTTATGATTTACTATTGTAGCAAGCCTAGGAAAAAAGATATTGCACTTTAAAGTTTTAAAAAATTTCTGTATCTTGTCAAACTCTGTGGGTAGTTAATGTTATTATTTATTTTGTTCTGTTTATATTGGCGTGATGCAAAGTTATGACCCACAAATAAAAGTAAAAAAATATATTTTAGACGCAATTTAAACATCGAGTACTTATTTATTTCATTAATTTAATAGTAATATCGTGTGCAATGAAATAAAAAGAGGGGACAACTACGAGTATGTATATATTATTATTTGCACAATAGCGCTTTCGAGCGACAGAAGCAAATTGTTATTCCTTAATTAATTAATCAGTGATTATTTTGTTGTTCTCACTTCTCTGCACTATTTTTTTACATTAATTATCTGATAAAGATAATGCAAGAAAGCCAGTCAAGCATATATTTTAAAAATGGCAACATTGAAACGACATAACGCCTCTCCAATAAAATTAAAACAAATATCAATAGAGTTTTACGGAAAATGTGTTTTCGTAACTCAGGCTTAGGTTCGCCGTGAGTTAGGCACCAAAATTACTTAGAAAACTAATTATTAATATTTTTATACATGAAATTAATAGACGCTTCAGAATCCCATTAACAATGTTTTTACCAATGTTCTTTTTATATTTTCTTCAATAAAAAATGGAAAAAGGCAATAAAATAAAATAAATTATAAATTAATTTAACCCTGAAACCTCCATTATTGAAACTCTCTGTTAATTAGTACCGGATTAGTTCAATTAAAACACAAGAATCCGGCTCGAAGGACCAAAAAGCTTACACATGCAAATGTATGCAAATTATTTATGCTAAACAAACTCGCTTGAATGGTACGCTGTATGCAAACTAACTTGTTTGATTTATTGTTATGAGTAATTAGAGCTCGTTTCTGTGGACGCAGAGCAAATGAAAGTTATACAAATCTAAATGTAAAGTGGCTGTTACTGCGGCTTCTAGATTTGAAGTAATTTTGTTGTGATGTTTGTATGTATTTTTGAAAAATATATGGTAATTACTAGCGCTCCGGCCCGGCTTCGCCCGGGTGCAGATACTTTGAGTAATGTCCACTTAGGCCAGTCAGTCCACACAGTCAGGACAGTCCACTTTCTAAAGTTGCAGGAAGTCGCTGGATGCAGGCCGCTTCCAACAGGTCATTCTTGGGGGAGGCCTATGTTCAGCAGTGGACTTCCTATGGCTGATATAATGATGATGACAGTCCACTTTCACAGGAACTATTTTGCGTGATAACTATTTTAAATATTTAAATCTGACGTACTTTAAATATATTTCAATTCCTTGCACATCCCTCGGAATCATTACATTTTGTCGGATCATGTTAACCCAATGTTTAAGCTACCTCCATTTCAAATTTCGTTAAAATTGGTCCAGGGGTTTGAGCGTGAATAGATAACAGACACACAAACTTTCTCATTTATAATATTAGTAAGATAACCGTCAGGAGTCAGCGGGCTGTCAATATGATGACATTTTGCCAAATTCAAGTAAGTACGCCTTTTTGTTTCTCTCAAATTTTGAAAGGGTATATAGAGACATCAACCATAAAGAATTCCGAATTTAATTTCATCATAATATATAGTTCAAATCCAAATTCAAGTTGCCGCTCATAAACACACATCTAAGCTTACCCGGCCTACAAGTTAAAAAATGAATCACGAAATCACACGAAAACACGCCCAAGTTTTTCCAATATAAGTTGATTCCCGTTCAAAATTTTTCCTGTTTCCTGTCGGAAAGTTTTGAAATTCATTAAGGCAATTAAATTTGGAGTCACGTTCCTTTCCTTCGGAATATTCCCGATATTAACAAACCAATCCCTTTGGTTGTAATATTAACAATATTTTGGTGTTACCATCTCGTTTAAAGGGCATTGATTGAAGGGTATTTGAAATTTTGCTCTTGATGATTGTACAACTAAGAAGTGAAGGTAAAGAAGTGAGTGATACGTATTAGATTTCACTGCTTATTGGTGTTAATGTGTCTAGTTTTGGGCTTGTAAGTATAAAAAATCCTAGGGATTTTTCAGGGACCCATGGCATTTTGCGGTGTGTTGGTGTACGGAAAATTTACGACCAAAATGGAAAGAAACTAAAGGGAGGAGATAATAGTGTCAATAGTTTCTTATAATTTAAACTCCTTAAATGTGGAGATAGTCGTTGCAAGCTGTTAGTTTTATCACAAAATTGGGTGCAGCATGATACTAAACCCGAATCTAGAATTTCACGCATGCATTAAAAACTTTCTGAAATCTTTAAATTTAACATTTTGAAAGTAATTTTATAATATAAATTCAACTTAAATCCTACATTTCTTTACCGAATCCATTACTGTCGTTATCTATAATAAATAACTGTCAATGTCAATAGCTGAAAACTCGTAAAACTCATTAATTTACCCATACATCACTTGTTAATGTATCGTGGAAGCAAAGAAACATTTTTAAGACGAAAAATACCATTCACACTGAAACCTCAAAACTTCTAGAGGCAGCAAAAGCCCCGTGGGTAGAGGAAAAATAATGGCCGCAATAAATTCATATCAAAATGAAAGTTGTTATGGCGACAGGTTAGGACTAACGAGAATATAAATTTCTAGACTCGGCTTAGTTGGATTGATAAAGTTTATCTATCCCTTGGGAGCTGTCTGGTTGGCGGAGTGGTGTTTTAGGTCACGTTTGATGCTAGGGAATGAACTGAAATGAAATGAAAATACTATATAGGATGAGATTGATATACAGTATTTAATTTTAAGTGCGTGGTGGCCTGTTGGTAAACAAACCAGACGCGGCTGCCAAGATGTTCACGGTGGTCGCGGGTTCAAATCCCAGGGCACACCTCTGACTTTTCGGAGTCATGTGTGTATTGATAGTCAATCACCACGCACTAAAATGGTGAAAGAAAACATCGTGAGGAAACCTGCATACCATAGCGGTTCATGAGAATTTCTATAGTATGTAAGTCCGCCAACCCGCATTAGGCCAGCGTGGTGGACTATATGGCCTAACCACTCTCAATCGTACTTTCGATTGTAGAATAGGCCCGTGCCCTGCAGTGGGACGTATATGGGCTGATACAGATACAGACAGATTTAATTTTAACCTTCATGTTTCTCATCACCCCAAGTGACATAGTACAAAATTTGAAAAAATCCGAGTAGACTTTCTTGTCCAAATTCTTGATTCTAGTTTACACGATGTTTGGCCACCCTGTACAGAAACGAGTATTTTTTTAGAACTTCATTTGAGTTCGGAAAATTACCTGCTAAAGACTGTGGTTTAAATTAAATACCATGTTTCAATTTCAGCCTGTATAAGAGAGTTCAAAATTACATCTATAGTTAACATCATCCATAATATCATCGGCTTTAAGATATAGTCTACTACTGTTCCAAGATCTTCATAAAAATTGTCACTACGTTCCTTTTACAGTCTTTATGGTGCAATTGGTTATGACGCTGGCTGTAAAACAATAGGATGTAGTTCCGATATCCGTACCGACACAATTAATGACGATGTGACCCGTAAACCTGACTCTCGTAGTCCATAGATTTTTCAAACCGATTACATTCAACCAGGCGGTTTTTATTTCTTTATAGTTCCAATATAAATAGAGCACTCTTTTTTAAGTAAAAATATTTGTTTACGTATTATTCTAATTAACGCTTATTATATGAGATCATATAATTTGATTTTTGTACATTAGTTCCTAGTTTACTTCTACACATTTTAATGTGGTCCACCCTTAGACATGCCTTGATTGGGGGTACCAAACATATGGAAAACAGTCTTATGTTGGACTACACAGCACATTAAATAATCATGTACTAACAACAGGCGCAATAAATTATGTTAGTCCGTCCTGTTTCTAACAAATCACTTTAATTACTCTCCCAGTATTTAAAAATATCTCCTTTTATTCTCAGAGCCAATTTATAGAACATTTATAATTGCCGTGGACTGCTAAGGCTGCATTGTTCCAATTAAAACAATAAGCAGACTTTTGTATATTGTAGTTAAAAAATAAATTTGTTTTCTTAATTCAGGGTTTCTCGCGCAGATGTTCGCTTAACAATAATCATCTTTTTTGTTTGATTCACTACTGGAAAAGCAATTAATTATGTTTATAAGGAGCAAAATAATATTTTATTATAATTTATTTATGTGACCAGGTACCAATTTGACATAGTTATAAGGAGAATTTACAACAGGGATCCATGAATAGAATTGCGAAAACTATCAATTGCCTTAAGGTAAGTTTTTGATATAAGTTTATGATTATCATCATCATTTTCAGTCGGAGGAAGTTTACTGCTGAACATAACTCTTTAAGATTTGCAGTGATTTAGTTATATCTTCCTAGCTCTAAATAATAATTATTTTATTTCTATATTTCTTCAGCGATTTTGTGTACAGTTAAGAGCCAAAATATATTATTAGTCTTTTTGTAACTATCACCTCAGATCAAGATTATGTATTCGAAAAATTCCTTGAATTTTAATTACCTTACCTAATAATGATCACAGAATTTCACTATTCTAAATGAAATCATCCTGAATTACACTTCATTGCAACAATAAAACAAATAAATAATACCGCAACAAACTCGTCTCTCACACTAAGCGCATTTGCTTACAAATTCATTTCAGATACATTCGCGAGTTGAAGACGTTTCATATTTTATTCTGCGCTACATTTACTGGAACGTGTCAGCGCAGATAGCGCCAGAATTGTTACACTGGATTTTGTCATTCTTGAGACCTCATTCCGGGAGAAATGAATGTTTTTTGTATTTAGAAATATAGAACTGGTAGGTTATTTGAATTAAATAAATAACACCCAACAGTCACATACATAGTCCTGACCTCACACTAACGACTCTTGTGTCGTGGGTATCAGGAACCACGAGGGACTTTTCGGACTCCAACACACCCATATCCGAAAAACATACCTGTGGTGTACACAAATACCCGGAAGAAATATTTGTGGGCCGCACAAACATTTCTCTCGGTGTGGGGATCGAACACGCGACCTCTTGTTTCACAGGCCAACTGCGCCATGGAGGCTGTCATTCTGCTGAATTGACCTGAGTTGATAGTGTACACACTACACAGATTAAGGATACGACAGGGACGCACGTAGTATGTGTTTCATGTTCACATGAGTAAGTTTGCATACAGTCACGCTACCATGATTGTATGGACAAGAAAATGATAAAGATCTTGCGCATATCTGTACTCTACCCTACCAACTAATTGATGACTTACCGTCAAGTGGTAATGCATTAGTCAGATTTTCCGGATGATAAAAAAATGAGGATAAATAAATTGCAATACCATTTCTCTTGGTAAGTTAACATACATTTTAATAAGCTGCGTATTAACCGAAGGAACCATCAAAACTGTCTTAGAGGCCAGTAATGCATGGACGCTTCCTTCAGCCTACATACTCAGGTAATTAATTTTAATCTTATACATTGAGCACTAACATGGTACGTCACTTATTGACGTATCCTATCCCCTAGAGTCCACCTCTCAATCATATAGCACTTGCACTACATTCATTGTGGTTTAATGACAGCCTAAGTAGCTTGAATTTAGTTCAAAAAGATAGGGTGCAGGTTTGATGTCAGTAGTGGGAAAAATATTTTTGTAATCAATAAAAATATTTAGGTTTTATTATTGATTTTTGAACGTACAAAAATTGGTTTAAAATTTAGCTGAAACACAACAGTAATTTTTTTTTTATTTGTAGAAGATACATATTTGTTGAAAAACAATGTTAGCAAAACAAAATTATGTTTTTCGAAATATAAATTTTTGTGTGATCCGCAAATTTTTGTTTCAGGTGTGAGTTTTTGTGAGACCGAAAAATCTCTCGTACTTTCTGATACTCACGACGCGCCGCTCCGTAGGTTATACCCATTTTTTTCATCGGCTACCGGACTATACGACACGGTATTTGTATCTCTGTCTGACCTTAAATCAAATCAAAATTTATTTGTTGGTAAAATTCGTCGGTCATGGCGATAAAAAATAAAGCGATAAAGAAAGCACATAAAATAATTTGCGAACCTTCTGGTTCGTGCTGAGATCGTTTGGACCATCAAGCTATGGCTTCGCAAGCCAGCACGCGTGGTTCTGTTTAGGAATGGAGAAGACGGGATTAAATTAAACAATAATTCAGAGGGAATACACTAGAAGGAAATCTTGTGTCTTACTTAGAGATTATCAGCAAATTTCCTAAAGTACGAACAAATACATCTTAAAACCATCAAAGGGAGAGGGGAAATATAAGGGAACATGAGTAACAGAGAATATGTATTTGGATTAACGTTTGATATTTGAATCTTTTGATATGTCCTTTTTGCCGCGGATTAGAATATTACTTGGCATATTTACCTTTAAAGGCAGGCGTCCACATTTCCGCATCGTAACTACCGGACGCATCGCATAGTATTCTTTGTATAGGAATTTATGAATTCGTGTGATCCGTACGATGAGTATCAGTGGACGCACTTGTATAAATTCCTATACATAGGATACGACGATCCGTTTGATGCGATGCGTCCGATACGTACGGTGCGAGTATGTTGAACAATATGTTTGAAACAAAAATGAACGGTACTGTATCGCTACTTATGTTTCTATCTCTGTCACGCCTTTCGTAGTAACATCATCTTGGCTCTCGCTTCACTAGGTTCCCATGTGCATGCACACGGGAATCTTGTACCAGTACAATGCGCAGACATTTTGTTCCCAATGTCCGCTTTAGTATAATATCTTAATGCATCAAACGGATTTTTTACAATGCGTCTTCAGTATTAGCAGCGGTCGAATTTGCTTGGTTGTCTCTCAGAGCATCGGCATCGAAATCGACGATGAATATATTCGTGCGATCCATACGATGCGGATCAGTGGACGCACTTAATGAATTCTTATACAAAGAATAATACGATCTGTTTGATGCGATGCGTCCGATACGTTTGATGCGAATATGTGGATGCCTTTTAGGCCCCGTTGGATAATTTAATCTGGAATGTATGACGTCATTGTAAATGTCTTAGGTAGCTGTTGAAACTGGGATTATATATTTTTTAACTAATATGGATACTAGCCGGCTTTAAAACAAGAGGTCAGAGGTGTGATCTCTTTATCGGCATATATATTTCTATGCTATCTACATATTCTTTACTTACTTTGAAATAATTTCCTCATCGTGTAATTCTCTCGTAGTTTCTGACAGCTACGACATAAGACTTTAAGTGTGAGGTCTGTGGTAGGTATAAATAATAAATAAATAATAACACCTAACAGTCACATACATAGTCCTGACCCCGCACTAAGATAGAGTCTTGTGTCGCGAGTATCAGAAAATATGAGAGACTTTTCGGTCTCATAAACACCCAGACCCGAAAGAAATATTTACGGGCCGCACAAGCATTTCTCTCGGTGTGGGGATCGAACACACGGCCTCTCGTTTCACATGCGGCGTCTAGCCGACTGCTCCGCTGAGGCTGTCAAAGGTCAGAATTATGTATGTGACAGTTGGGTGTGTTTATATATTTAAACCTTAACTTTAACCTTATTCACGATCACTTTTAAAAGCTATTTTATGTTTTGTCTTTTTCCCTCAAATGGAATTCAAAAGTCGTTCGAAAGAGACGACAATTTCCTCCTTCATATTATATATTCACATTTGATAAAAGTACCACATGTGATTAAGTCTATGAATTAAGTAGAAAGTGATTATTGCGCTGTCAAATAAACTAAAAATAGACTGTAAGGTACATCTGTTTTTGTGTAGATAAAATACCCCACTTCTTAACAAACCTCGCTTTTAGATCGGTCGGTCGTTTTAATCCTCTGTGGATCTTGCGGAACACCCATGTAAAAAATGATTAAATGGACTCCAGAGGTTGCCTTTACAGGTTAAATTGAAAATGTGGATTTAGCAAATCACCTTATACTATACACAATGCTGGAAACGATGAATAACATATTTTGGAGAATTGCAGATTTTTTTTATTGTTTGAATTAAGATTGAAGACTGCCTCGGTGGCGTTGTTGCACTAGGGTACGGCTACAAAAGTGAGGTCTCGGGTTCGAATCTTGCATTGGGCGAAGTGATATTGGATTTTTCTATTCATTATCAGCCCAGAGTCGGGAATTTGTGCCCAATATGGCGGTAGGCTCGCCACCCATCTCATCGTGGGACGAGACATACAAGACGAAATGTGGGTGTCCTTGCACCTCTATCTACCCCTTCTGGGAAAAAAGCGTGAGTTTATTTATGTTGAATTAAGATTGAACTTTTCTTCTTAAGGCGGGAATTGTTGCTAATGTCGGAACTATTAAATTTTGTTTTCTGTTGACTTGTGAATGATTCCTAGGCCAAGCCAAATGATCAAGTTAATCAACTTATTCCCATTCAGAAAATGTTTATAATTGAATGTTTTAGAATCTAGTTGATTGCGTTTGGAGCTGCGAGCATGACCAAGAATAACATAAGTCAGAACTTATTATTAGTCTTTGCGTTGTTCCAACCGTCTTGAGAAATTTTCTGCCGCACACAGAGATATTTAATTTCAATTAAATAATGACTTATTGTAGATTTTATGAAGATAATCTATCTAAAGGAACAATTTAATTGTCATTAAAAGTCTCTGAGTGCGGCCGTTACGGCTGCCATACACGCAACGATATATCTGTGGAGGTCTGCTTTGCAAACATCATTTCTGTCAAAGAGTGCCCTTATCCAAGTGTGCTCGTTTGAAGTTTGCGCAGTTATTTGCCCGCACACGTTATATATCTCTCTTATATAAGACTAACCTATTCCAAATATTCGCCTCGGTAGCGTAGTTATACTATTTCGTTTACAGCGTTAAGGTCTTGAGTTCGAATCTCGGGTCAGACAAAGTGATATTGGATTGATATGTCGATAGGACCCCTCCATCATATCATGGGACGAAACAGACAAAATGAAACGTGGGTTTCCTGCTTACAATCTGGAGAACGTCTGCCCACCCCTCTAGAAAGAAGGCGTGAATTTATGTATGTATTCTAAATATATAATACTTTTTATAACTAACCAATCATTTATTTACCATTCCTTCTAAACCGTATGTATTAAATCTCGCACCTAACCGCCCGACGCGGCGCGCAAATTGAGTTTATTTAAAACATATTTCGATGCGACGAATTTACCTGTTCGCTGTGTTTGGCGCCATTGTAGTCGCCGTCTTTTGTTGGCCAAAGCAAACGGATTTTGTATACGAGTACATGTTAGAATGGGGCACGGGAAAGTATTCCAAAAGTAGCTTGCAATAATAAAAGTAGCTAGGTCGTGGGTTCAAATCCCAGGGCACACTAATCCAGGTCAATCACCACGCACTAAATAGGTGAAGGAAAATATCGTGAGGAAACCTGCATACCATAGCAGTTTATAAGAATTTCTATGGTAGGTAAGTCCGCCAACCCGCACTAGGCCAGCGTGGTGGATTATATGGCCTAACCGCTCTCAATCGTACTTTCGATTGTAGAGTAGGCTCGTGCCCTGCAGTGGGACGTATATGGGCTGATACAGACAGACAGACAGCTTGCAATTTCAAAAGAGGCTATAATAAATTCTGGGGAGAAAAAAAGATTGCATTTGCTGGTATTTGTCATATGGAATTTAGAGTTGAACACATAAATATTGTAGCTAATGTAACTTGATGCTTTATGATGTGTTTTTCATGATTTATTTCTCTAATTAGTATTATATTAAACTGCGTAAAGATTACTTACTCTGATTAAAAAAAATACTTGCTTTTGAATGAAACTTTGTTGATCATGTATTACGTTATTCTAAGATTAATTAATATAATTGCAATCAAAAGTAATCCTTAAAGTAAAAAAACAGAAACGAATCAAGAATCATGTACCGATGTGCGTCATAAGACCGTTGAACTCTAGCATAATTCCATATCTTACCGAAATACCTTCGACACATCAAATCAATACAGCCAAAAGCCCGCCTTGAGTTATTTTCGATACATTTCCAGTGTTAAAGCGCCGTACAAACGAACATGAGCGTGTAAAAAGGAAGTCATTGTCACGTGACGTGCGAGGAAATGAATCGGCGGGGGCTTAATTGAAAACGTCGTTCTGACTCGGGTGAACATCGGCTGCGTCTTTTACAGTTAGATTGATTTGGCTTACAATATACTACATTCATTGGTATTGATAGTCAGTCACTAAACACTATAGCGGTGTAGGAAAACATCTTGACATGGAGACTGTCCCGCCCTCACACCCACCACTGTAACTCTTGTCAGCCAGGATCAACAGTGGCACGCAATGTTATGACACCGAGCATTGAAGCTCGGCGAGTCTCCGGGAATGTTTAACTTGTCTTTAACCCGCAACGAAATTAATCAGAAAGAGTTATTAATAGGAGGAGTTGGAAATAAAATATTGTCCACTTCCCTCCGTGCAAAAACATCTTGACATGCTTGATCGTACGTAATACTTCACTAATGTGCCTAAATACACTAAATACTTAACAAAATGTTGGATTCCTCAATCGTACGTCGCAACCATAGACTAAGTTCGGAAAATGATAAGTATAATAGAGAATAGGATTGATTACCACAGCAATTTGAAAAAAAGCAATGGTATGTACAGTCCGCCAACCCGCACTAAGCCAGTGTGGTGGACTAAATGACCTAACTCTTCTTAATCGTACTCTCAATTGTAGACGAGCCTCATGCCCCGCAATAGGACGTATATGGGCTGATAAATACATTCATACATACACACATACAAACTACGGTTAATGGTACAGGTGAAGGAGAATTTCGTGAGGAATGCTGGGTCTTAGACATAGCAAGATTTCTTGGTATCTGATGTCAGAAAACCAGTAATAGGCTTACTCTAAATCTACCTTTTCGCTGTAAAGGACATAAAAGACTTATCGAAGTTATTTGTATATTGACAGTTTACAGGATTTTACATACTAAAGAAATTCGTACAAATCATTATTCAGGTTTCCTTAAAATGTTTCCTTTACTGTTGGTGGTGATTGAATATGAATACACACATGACTCTGAAAAGTCAAAGGTGATTTGATATGAATCTATGATTTGAACCCACGACCACCGTGAACAGTTTTCCAGCCACGTCATCACTCTGTTCCGTTAACAATCTTAAAAATCTTGTAAAGGTCTACTTTAATAACGAATCTTTTGATTTAACTGTGACATAGATCCTACATATGCTTTGAAAGATTTCGCTCTTCGCGTTTGTTTTCAAAGCAGCGTTCTATATTCATGGCATATACAAGAAAACTGTTCTGCATTTCTTTTAACATAGTGCCTTTCCAAAGATAGCATTCGGAAACGAAAATGAAAAAATGGTGCTACGTTCCATTCAAATCGTATACTTCTTTTACAGTACATCGACCTCTTTACCCGTCCGACTTTCTTTGAAGCCAGGTGATGCGTCTTCGGAAATATCCGATATAGGTATTCAATAGGAAATAACCTTTACAGAACTCCATAGCTTACGTTATCTCTATTCGCATATATAATTATGTGAATCCGACAGCCTCCGTGGCGCAGTTGTTTAGAACAACCTTCAGTAGACCTTCTATCAATTATATAATTACGTATTATCATCAATAAAAATATCAGTTCTAGTTACATTTTATGAAGCTATTTAAGTACCCTAGAATTATTTTACTTTCGAAATACAATTGGTAGAAATCGTAAGTATAATTACATATTTAAGAGCACTCGACGCATTTAAGCAACTTCCACAAGAAATCGACTTGTTTTGCACTACCACAAAATATATTAAAAATACTTTTGGCCATTGGTTTCTTTGCACAAACCTTTACCATAACAGGTTTGTCCCATAAATCGAAGCACGCTACAATAAATTAAAAATAATCAAACTAATACACAACAATCAACATACATTACACAATAATTACACTAGATAAAAAAGGAATATAAAAAGTATATGTAACACACGTAATTACGAGTATTAACTCATAGTAATTATATTATTAGCCCATTATTTTCAATGTTATTCTACTGGTGAACATTTGTAATCAATAAATATTATTTTTCTGTAAATCTTCCTCAAATGAACAAAATAAATAACTTCCAACAGTCACAGACATAGTCCTGACACCACACTAAGATCGAGTCTTGTGTCGTAGTTAGGAACTAGGAGAGACTTTCGGTTTTACAAACACCCAGACCCGAAAGGAAATATTTGTGGACGGCACAAACATTTCTCTCGATGCGGGGATCGAACCCGCGGCCTCTCATTTCACAGGCGGCTTTATATGCAAAGTTTTTTACAAGAAGCGACCAATCGAAATAAAACATTGTCTCCATGCAAGTGGAATATAATATCAATGAAATGAAATTAAAATAATTTATTGAATCCATTAAAATGTTCAACATCGTTTACATTCAGTCATTTTTTTTATCTACCACCCGGTTCGGAAAGCGGTTTTCACTAGAGAAGAACGGGCAAGAAACTCTAGTGTTGCTCTTTTCAAAACCAGTTTACAATGTAGTGATTATTACATAATTTACAAGTTGGTTTAAATCAGAGCAGTTTATTAATAATGTGTTGTAATTTTCGGATGAATATAAATTTTGATTTATATTCATCCGAAAATTACAACACATTATTACACACTCTTGCAGTTTGGGGCACTGTATGAAAATGAAAGAATTGGTGTCCCTTTGATGTTCGTGAACAAAAGTTTTCATCACATAATGGACTGAATCGAATGTGAATGTATATTTTTAGAGGAATAGTAAAAAAAAGTCACACACAACGTAGAAGGGATGACAAACGGTTGTGGCAAGTCGATTTATGCTTATGTGCGCCTCATTTTCTAGACGATTATTGCTGCTCTGTCAACCTCTCTATGGATGATGTCTGGCCGCGTAGATCTGGCCGTTTTAAAAGAGAAAAGTCATCAAATGCCAAAAATTAGAATTTGGCAGATGGTTTTTATATTGTTTTTCCTTTTGAAGCGGTAGGAATGTTTTTTATTTAATTGTGTACAAGAAATAAATTTTTTTAGAGATATGTAAAATTGTAGAGATTGATGGTTGTTCTTTTTGAAAATACGATTTCATTTCTGGTTTTCTAAAAACATATTACAAAGCCAGCTTGCAGTTTGATTTCGTGATTGTTGAATGTACTGTGATGTACTGACACTGCTAGGTTGTAGATTTTATATACGAAAAGTACAATGAGGCAACTACAAATATCTATTGAAATAAAACAATTTTTTATTAAATTTGTCACGGATTTGGTTAAAATTTTACATATTTCGAACTCCCGGCGTTTTAAATACTTTACAACTTTCGTGGTCAAGGGGCGGACTCCACTCCGTGAAAAATTAAACCAAATCCGCGACAAAATGCATAAATAATAGTTTATTTCAATGGTTCATATTTGCGTATGTTTAAGAAACTGTAATACTAAAATATAATATTAACCACAGTCCAAGAAAATATCACAGATCGATTAATTTATGCTGACTTAGTAGTTGAAGAAACTGTCAACATTTTACTAGTTTTCGATAAAAGTTGCCGGTTGCAGCAACAGTTTTCAGTTGCTGCGATTGTGAATTTTATATAATTTGACAGGTTTCTTGAACTAAAGTTGAATTGTGTGCACAGCGCCTTACAGCTTATTAATAAGCAACCTTAATAGTTATCCAAAGATCAATCCTAAAATAAACCAATCCAAATAAGTCGTATGTGGGCGTATCGTTAAATCGTCGATCCCATTGGTCTATTTTCGGATTCGATCTTTAAATTTGATCGGGATAGTTTATTGGTTCCTTTTAGTCTCGTCCCTTAGTCGAAATGTAATGAGACTTCAACAGAAACGTGACATAATTGTATGAGATACTATGACGGGTTCCATTATCATTTCATTTACGGTACTGGCTATCAGGACGGAAAGGAAACAATCTCATTAAAAAAATGCTTATTGCAATGAATAGCGAGAGGAGCTTGCCGTTCGCCTGATGGTAAGCGGTACGATAGTAATGCTTGGCATTCCACTGCGCTTACCATCCTGTGACAAAAGATTTTAAGTCTCAATATATCCAGAAGTTAGTCTGACTACAATGTCCTTCAATCCGAAACACAACAGTGCATTTACATTGCTATTTACCGGGAGAAATAAACATTACAGTGGTGTCACATAAGAGGGACCTGCCACCACAAAAAAATCCTCCATACCAATATATAATCCAACACAAACTCAGCTTAAAATTGGAAATTATTTCTCAACAGATCCCTGTACAGAGTTTTAAGTTAAAGCAAACATTTTCCGAACAAGAACAACGTCTTGCAAGACGAGTTAAGGAGTTAATCCGGTACGAAAACATCTGCAACACACGACGCCGCGCCGTCAACTTTAATTCTCTGAAACGATGCAAAGACACGAGAGTATAAAAGGTGTATTATGGAAATATTTTAACTGGGACACGAGGTTGCTGACTTGGCTTTGATGGCCTCTTGGTAGTGTTAATAGGTTAATATCTTAATAACTTTAGAATCATTTAGAGACTAATATAGGTTGCTGTGCTCTCAGTATTTTTCTTTTTGATGAAAAGTGTTTTAGGCATAAATAGCAACAAGCATAAATCACCTGAACCATAATAAAACTATCTGTCTGTATCTGTTTCAGCCCATATACGTCCCACTGCAGGGCACGGGCCTACTCTACAATCGACAATACGATTGAGAGTGGTTATGCCATATAGTCCACGCTGTCCTAGTGCTGGTTGGCGGACTTACATACCATAGAAATTCTTATAAACTGTTATGGTATGTAGGTTTCCTCACGATGTTTTCCTTCACCGTTTTAGTGCGTGGTGATTGACTATCAATACACACATGGCTCCGAAAAGTCAGAGGTGTTTTGATCCCGCGACCACCTTGAACATGTTGGCAGCCGCTACTGGTCCGTTTACCAACAGGCCACCACACACTTATTTAGACATCACTATATTGACATCTAATTATTAAAATCAGCTTAGCAATTGAGACGATAAAATGGAAAATAAGTAAATACAAATTCATTAAATTGTCTGTTCCGAGAGTCGGACTACATACATCCTGTCACTAAACAAATGAGGCGTGCTAAAAACACAAACAAAATAATTCATTTTCAGTCGAAGACTTTTGTTATTTCTTATCTTTGCATAGACTTAAAATGGTTTAAGATATTGCGTCTCGAGATATTCCCGAGGAAAATAAATGTTTGCTATCTAAGAAATCCGTAAAGGCAACGAAGACAATTCTAAGGAATGGAATTCTGTATAGATTCAACTCTGATTTGTTTTTTCACTTCCCTGTATTTTTTCTTAGATTTTATTTACATTAAATCTTTGTTTACAGATTCCTTACCTACTAGGTTCTGCTTAGCCGTTTTAAATTGAGTTGTAGAACGATTGATGGAATATTTTAACTAAGTAAATATAATAAACAGAAAGGTATAAATTCACATAAAATCCTATAATAAAAAAATCACAGATTTGATTGTTAACTGACCAGATGCCGCTGGCAACATACCGACGGTGGTCGCGGGTTCAAATCCCAAGGCAAACTTTTGAGTGTTCATGAGTTTATTGATAGTCGATCACGACAAACTTCAGTAGTGAAGGAAAAAATTGTGATGAAACCTACATATCATAGTGACCCAAAAGAATTTCCATACTCGAAGTAAGCAAAAGTCCGCCAACCTTTGTCATTCATCATCATCATTGTACTCTGCTTACCCTTTGCTAAAATCAAAGTCCTGAATATTCTATTACTAAAAGGGGTTTTGGCAAACACAATAAAACGTTGGCTGTCATAGAAAATAGGATTGACAAGGGTCCGGCTTAGAACCGTCCTATTTTTGATCTAGCGTTCTTTACAAACGGTGCTTATTTTGTGGCTTGAAATTAATATTTATTTATTTGCAAAGCATAGACATTAAGCAGCAAACCGGGTTCTGTGGCGTACCTTGAGAAAGGCCTATGTCCAGCAGTGGACTACAACGGGCACGTGGTGACTGTCTTTTGTACGCTTAAAAGGTTGAGGTCTCGGTATTGAATCCCGGGACGGGTATTGGCATTGGATTGTTCTGTCCAAATCAGCCCAGAGCCAAGAATTTTAACCGATATAGCGATAATATCCGATATAGCTTATTCTATTTGACACCGTAGGACGGAACACAAAAGGTTGCTTGGTAGCACATCTGCCTTCCCCATCTGGGAAAAAGGTTTGAACTTATGTCGTATGTGAGTATCTGTAAAGGACAGACATTAAAAATTTTAATAATACAGCGGGTGAGAAATAACAGGTTTTAAAATCGATTTTTTATCTATGACGCAAAGTAACTCACATCTCAAGGTAAGGGCATACGCAAACAACACAGAATATTCACCTGCTAGTAATAATTATCTTAGGGTCATCACAATTATATCACCTTGTTTGAATTCGGTTTTATGAAGGCTGAACTTGACATGTGACATCCTTGCGTGTGTTGCTATAACGGTATTTTCGTCGTTGTGTAGAATGGATGCTGTATACGGAGAGGAAAATATACCACCACCTAATATTCTTGTGTGTCATTCTGTGTTACTGAATTCATTTGTTTGCAACTTTGAATGTATACAGTTAGCTCGCCACCTCAAACTATATTACATTGGTCGAATATCTCATTAGTAAAAGACAAAAGAATATTCGTTCAAGATCACGGAAAGTGTAATGAATGGACTCTACATCTCTAAGGCTCTTCAAAATATTCTCTTGTCCCGAAAAAAACTTGAATTCTGCCCAACCGTATCTTTCATCGGATCCCGGTGCGCACAAGGGACGAATTTTTTCGGACTATATTAGTTCGGGTCAAGGCATAAGAGATCCATCCATCCATCAGCCCAAGGAAGTCCACTGCTGAACATAGGCCGCCCCCAATGATTTCCACAGTGACCTGTTGGAGGCAGCCTGCACCCAGCGACGTTCCGCGACCTTTACCATCTCGTCTGATCACCTTGCGGGGGGACGTAGCTTGTTGTAAATATGCAGGATAATTATCCTAGTGAAATCACAGTCAAAATAATATGATGTGAAATTCCACCTGTCCCCAGATTCTTTAACCTTACGTTTTATGTGTAGGTATGACAAGAAACACCTTTGTCTTTTCTTTTTGCTCGACACTTAAGTGTTAATCGAAAATGTGTTAATCTTTCGTTTGTAGGGGAGTCCTGAGCTTTGTAGATAGTGATTATGGGCTGATAATATACACTACAGCTAAGCGTTAAGTTATGTAAATTATCCTCTAAGCATTCTTCGAAAAATAATAATATGGCCTTCAAGATGTTTATTTATTTGCAAAAATATTCTATTCGGATTTGGCCTTGAACTTACCACCAATTTTGTACTTTTTTGTGCCAATATAAAAATATAAAGAAAATTATATTATTTTATCGCTATTGTCTGTGTCTTGGCACATACAACTTGTATCCAGGAGTGACAAAAAGGACGCACTTGATCCGGCGCTTAGATTTATTTCTTATACATGGTTTTTCCCTATATTCACGAAAGAGCTTTTTGTATCTCACCAAACGATGTATTTATTAATTAGAAATGCGCTTGAGTTGACAGTTTAGAGTATTAGTGCGTATGTAAAAACCATTTATTTCTTATATACATTTTTTAAATAAATACACTCAACAGTCACATACATAGTCCTGAAACAGCACTATCTTGTGTTGTGTCGCGGCGCGGCGACGTGATTTATTTATATCGCGCTATCACCATGAGTTCAGTTTGCAATTATTGCGTTTTTATTAATATTTAATAATAATAATACTTTTATTAGCAAACAGGAAGTTTGTACAATAGTAGTAATTATAACGAGATTTAGGTATAGATGAAATCAAAATTAATAATAATTAATTACAATCAACTTATCCTAAACATTAACAAAATATTTAATGTACACCAAAAATATACTAGTGATCAACGCACTGGGCTTGAGATCACTGTTTATTTGACAAAAGTTGTTGTATTATATAAGATGATGTTTGATGTTGTTTTGTTATGTTTGTTTATTTATATTTTTGGTTTTATTTTACTATGGTAACTAATTTTAAATACATATTCATAAAATAAATATTAGTTTATAATACACATCAATTACAAAAATAAAATCGGTAGGAATTGGCATAATGTGGAGACTTCGCCATTGGTATCTGTAATAATTTATCTTTTTAAAACTACTGTGGGGTAAAATAATTCAGTAAACATTGTATTGTAGTTGATAACTGTCCCTATATATCTAGTGCCCCTATATATAATACCATCCATATATCTAACTAGACACTAAAACTCGGACTTTTCGGATTCATGTATGTATTGATGTATGATAAGATTTTCTATGGTATGTAAAGTCCGCCAGCCCACAATAGGCCAGCGTGTTGGACTATATGGCCTAACCACTTTCAACCTTACGATTGTAGAGGAGGCCTGTGCCCTGCAGTGGGACGTATCTAGGCTGCTACAGAGATAAAGAGGCAATAAAAAATACGAAGATAAATATTCCGCAATATATATTCCACGGCAACCGTAATTGCAGAGATTTCTCCAATAATTCCAGATATGCCATTATGTGCCATGAAATATAGGTAATAAAGGTCACTATTAATTGAATTAATGGCACTTCCAGTTATGGTATTTTATTAATACACGACCTCGAGTTTTTTTTATAGGTTATATTACAAATATTTTAAAATGTGTGAATAATTTATATGCTTAAACCTACAACTTAGGGGTAACAAACGTTGACAATAGTACATTGTATCTAGGGAATAAATGAATGTTTTGATTATTCATTATCAACCCGGAGTCAGGAGGTGTCGTCGATATGACAATAGCCTCACCCAATCACGTCGTAGGACGGAACATACAAGATGAAACGTGGGTGTCCTGTAGCACCTCTCTGCCTACTCCTTCTGGGAACAAGGCGTGATGGTGTGTAAAGCAAGAAACTCACGTTTACACTTATGCGTCATTTTATACCTAGTGCACTATCGACCCTGTCATAGAGTTTAATTATCCAAATTGTGGACCTATTTATCATCGACTTGCTCTAATCAGTAATCAGTATACACACTTTTTAAACTTAACATCTACAAAAAACACTAACTATCCATATCACGGAAATAATAATTCCCAACAAAAATGAGTTTACATGGCGTACATTCTATACAACACTGGTCGAAGCCACCTCGGTAGATACCATTGCAATGTCTATTTCTTCCGCCAAGCGGCAGTGTAAATGCACTGTTGTCCCACAGATACGACTTCTAAAGTGACAGGTTTGTCCTGAAATTTAAACCCGTCACGGCATGCGATCACGCGTAAAACTAGAATAGGATATATTCCATATACCCACGTCTCTACCTTTCTAAATGGATATATTTCTAAAATTGCCTCAACAGTACAAAAATAGACAAAATAAGCTCAACGAAAAATAATATATATCCAATGTCCAATTACACAAATTATCCATTTGACTGTCTCCGAATAGTCGAACCTAAATTCGGTTGGCTCATCAAGTATTTATCTTTTGTGCCTACTGGTCAACAATAGACTGTTTTAGTTCATGGGCTATTTATATTTTTAATAACTCACTACCTTCTTATTTGGTCTTATTAAAGCTGGTTTTAAAAATACATAATGTAACGGGTGATTTATATGAGCTACGGGTAAAGGTACCTATTCTAGTATGACGATGGTGCTGGCAGTTATATTAGGAGAATAGAATAACGGTTTAAATACAGAATGGAGTTGTCAAAGTCTGGGGATGTATCATGATAGTCGAGTCGGAAGAGAATGCCGCTGTAATTGTTAAAAAGTAAACATTATAAGCATTTAAATATTCGAGTTGTATTTTGTAGAGACCCTTGTGAATAATGAACATGATGCTGGAAAAGAATAGATGAAATGTGTTTGCACAAACGGCGTAATATTTGGATTTTTTATAATAATTTAAATAAATTTTTAAGACTATAGATTGGCAGTGAAAATGGTTTACGACTATGAGAGATCGCAAATGCCGACTATTGATGCCGACCTCTGACTTGATTTAAAATGGGAACGAAGACGAAATAGACCAGATGGGAATAAAATAAAACTAGGTTATAGAAAAACAGAAAAACTTGTCTGCCACGGTGGCACAGTTGGTCTCGAGTTCAAATAGCGGGTCGAGCAAAGTGATATTGGATTTTTATATTCAGTAACAGCTCAGTGTCAAGAATTTGTGTCCGAAATGGTAATAGACTTAACCCCTATCACATCGTGGGATAAGACAGATAAGGTGAAACGTGGGGATCATGGTAGCACCTCTGCCTACCCCACTGGAAAAAAGGCGTGATATTATGTATATTTATATGTATGTAGAAAAAGATAATGAGTTATACATATTGATATTGACATATGGTATTTAATTTAAGCTACATGTTCCTTACCACCCCAGGTAACATTGTACCAAGTTTGAACAAAAACTTTGTCAAAATTCGCGATTTTAGGTTTCAAGGCATTTGATCACCCCTATAGTCTTCTACGACTCAGGTAAGTTCCTGAACCGAATTGAAGTTCAGCCAAGCAGTAAAAATACTTGTATCTGTATGGTATGCCCAAAAATCGTGAAAACAAAAATCACGACTTTTGACAAAATAATATCCTCATATTTTTTCAAATTATGTACAATTTCACCTGGGGTGATAAGAAACATGTGGGGTGATAAGAAACATGATAAAAAACATCCTGTATGTAGTACTTAAAAAAACAGTATATTTCACCTAAACTTAAATGTCTAATACATGAGACTTCGTAACGCCTTCCGTAGTCTCCATTTAAACCAAAAAAATATATATTTCATTATATGAAAAAAATATGGACATCAAAAAGCAAAACAAACAAGTTTTCGAATAAAAACAACAAGGCAATAAATATAAAACTTGGTCGATATATTTTGAAACGCTCGTACGGAATATTTATACTCTTAAAAAACTTTATCGCACGTGTCGTCGAAGTTACATGTATTGAAACAATACTTTATTTCACTTTATAACTACCACATGTTGAGTTCAGTTATTTTACTTAAAAACCGGAGATTTTGCACGGAATAAAGACTGTGCTATATTTGTAAATATTATAAAAGGGCTGTGTTTGAAAATTACATTAAAAATATATTAACAGACCCAAACTAAGTCAATGACAGCCTCCGTGGCGCAGTTGATTAGACACCCGCTGTGAAACGAGAGGCCGCGGGTTCGATTCCCGCCCCGAAACAAATAGTTTTGTGAACCACAGGTATTTGTTTCGGGTCTGGGTGTTGGTGAGACCGAAAATTCTCTCATAGTTCCTGATACCCACGACACAAAACTCGATCTTAGTGTGGGTTCAAGACTATGTATGTGACTGTTGGGTGTATACTTACTTACTTTATGTTAATCTTAACTATCACTTAACATAAAAATATAAAATATATAAAATAAATGATAAATAAATACACCCAAAAGTTACACATTATATTCAAGACTCTACTATGTACATGACACACTAAGATCGAGTCTTGTGTCTTGGGTATCAGAAACTACGACAGACTTATCGGTCTCACAAACACCAAGACCCGAAATATATGCCTGTATTACACAAACATTTGTCTCGGTGGGAGTACCGAACCCGCGACATCTCGTTTCACAGCCGGCGTCTAACCAACTGCGCCACACAGCCTTTTTTTTTTTTATTGAATTTATGAATGGCGAGACGAGCATGCGGTTCGCCTGATGGTTAGCGATACGACCGCTCATGAACAGTAGCATAACCAAACAACACCTTGAATTACAAACCAATGTTTGGCATTCCACTGCGCTCGCCATCCTGATGAACATAAAATGTTATATCTCAATATGTCCAGTAGTTACTCTGGCTACAATGCCCTTCAACCCGAAACACAACAGTGCGCTTACACTGCTGTTTGACGGGAGAAATAGACACTGCGGTGGTACCCACCCAGATGGCCTCTCACATATGAGAGACCTACCACCAGGCTATCAAATGTTTTAAATAGCATGATGTTTGCAATGTATAACTTAAGGTTGTCTGTAAGAAATCTTAAGACAGATAAGAGAGCCGTTAGTTTCACATATATAAGTGCTTTGTGTTATTATGTCTGTTAATTGGTATGGTGTATAAGAGTATTTATCACTACATAGTATAAAAAAAGTAGCTTTCTCTGTCCTTATGTCCCTTTGTATACTTAAATTTTTAAAACTACGCAACAGATATTTATGCGGTTTTTCTTAATAGATAGAGTGATTCAAGAGGAAGGTTTATGTGTATAATACGTGCATATTATTGTAGAGAAATCTATATGCACCCGGGCGAAGCTGGGCCGGGCCGCTAGTAAATAATATTTAATAAAATGGCAAGCCAGCAAAATATGTTCTGCTAAACCCACGCAGGTGTAAATACGTAATAATTCACTATACTATTTTAATATTCAGTCAATTTGTTTAGGATAACTTTAAAGATAGATCATCAAAATATAACTCACATATCAAGGTTGCAATATTTCTAAAACTTAATGCACTTGACGACCTTAAAGTGCAGCGATAAAGGAGCTGACAAACAATAGGTCACGGCTTCGATTACCTCATCGACATATATATTTAACATTCTCCATTTTTACATGTTTTATATTAGCCTCATATGTATGTTTGTTTGTATGTTTGTAACCGACTCCTTTGGGCGAGATTTTGACCCACTTTAAATGGTCACTTAAAGCGTGGGGTTCTTACAACAATTACTTATCCTCAAGCACTCTAGCGTTTTAATATAAAAATAATGTAGTTCACTCCATTTTCTAATCTTAAACTCTAGTGTTCATGTATGTATCAGCCCCTATACGTTCCACTGCAGGGCACGGGCCTACTCTACAATCGAGAGTACGATTGAGAGTGGTTAGGCCATATCACGCTGACCTAGTGCGGGTTGGCGGACTTACATACCATAGAAATTCATATAAACTGCTATGGTATGCAGGTTTCCTCACGATGTTTTCCTTCACCGTTTTAGTTGGTGATTGACTATCAATACACACATGACTCCGAAAAGTCAGAGGTGTTCCCTGGGAGTTGAACCCGCTACCACCGTGAACATGTTGGCAGCCGCGTCTGGTCCGTTTACCAACAGGCCACCACGCACTTTGAACATAAAATGAATGTATTTCACTCCATTTTCTAATCTTAAACTCTAGTATTCATACCAGTCGCATCTTTTATTAGGCAATCACAAGAGCGCACACAGCCCTGCAATCACAATTACGCATATTTTCATTACCTTTGTCATCGTTGCGGAAAAACTACATTGTTGTCCCACAAAGGGAGACAGTATGTGTATTGTGCGAATGATTTGACGAGCCTTTATGGGCGTACCGTACTTATATACTTACGCCAGTACCGTAGCGAGGTAGATAGAACCACTATTGCTATTCACAGTTCACCCAGCGCATTTAAGTCTTGACACGGTTTCCGTACTGGTGTATTAAGTCCGAAACAGTTTATAAAAGAATTTCCAAAACAACAGGGTTCAAGTAAAACTTATTATTAATCTATATTTGTTATACCTTTGTACATACATTTGTATTTTTATGCTATTTTTTGTCTTGTACACACTCCAAGCTGTCTGCAAAATTAAAATAGAATGCATAATATATGTACCGGGCATATCCAGACTGCGACCAAACCCGATACCAGGTGGTAATTCTAGTGACTTAATACACGATTAAACAAAAAAAATTGCATAAAAAAGCGAAGTTTAAAAACAAATTACACGTCATCGTACTGTTGAGTTAGTTTTTCCTAAAATAATAATGTATGTACCCTTTTATTTTTATCGATGCAATGGTAGGCAAAGGATTTTAATTATTATTTTAATAATAACAATGTATACACCACCTAAATACTGAAAATTTTTAAAAATTATCGTTTTGCTTGTGTCTGTAGTGACTAAAACTACTGGCTTCGGTTTAGGTCGAAGTATGGATATACCCTCTATAGAGCCTATACAAACTTTCAATACAAAACAATCCGTTATCTATAATTTGCATGAATAAATCCATATTACAAAACCTAACCCAATAAAGTTTACATCGGAAATATCATCTAATTCGTTGACATATCTATAATTTTACCCACACGTTCTCTAATTATAATATATAGCCATATAAGGATATATGACTGATATACATATGCATTGGATGTCAATGCCATCTTGCGTAAATCATCTGCAAGATTAGTATAAAACGAAAAAAATCTCATCAAACAGCATCATTCCACTCATCTTCATTCAATATGAAGTTCGCTGTAAGTAAATAAAAAATATATTTTTGAGTCAAATTGTTTTTTTGTATTTTTTTAAACAGCTGTAATTTATTGAGTACCATTTACTTTACTTATTTTATCTTAATTGGAATCCAGTAATACAATATCGTATTACAAATATTCTCCAATTTGTCCTCTCGTAATTAGTAGTACATTTATGTACGGGCATCATGCAAAAAAAATGTTTTCCTTTTTCGTGTTACATCAAAATATATTTCATAGTCTTTGCAGTATTAATTCAACTAAAAAATAAAATTTCATTGGTCTCTAAAATCACTAAAATATCATGTTTCACCAACACTAACTTACATCTCTCCACCCAGATTGTCTTTGCCACCGTCCTTGCCGCAGCTTCGGCCCAGATACCTGGCTTCGAGGCATTCCGCGGAGTCCCCTACACCACCCCTCGTCCTATCTACTATTCCACTCCCGTCAGCGTGATCCGTCCCGTGAGCAGCGATGCCGCTGCCTCCATCGTCCGCTATGACAACGACGTCAACCCCGATGGAAGCTACAGCTATGCGTGAGTATTCTGGAACATTCATTTATTCTACTTTTGAGGACCCAAGTCAAGGGGAGGTTGAAACATCTGATTAAATTTTGACGAATCTATGTTTGCTTGATCCCACAGTCAAATAATCATTAATTTCTTATTTTATCTCTTTGTTCTCTATCCCGACTTCTAGTCGAGATATCTCAGATATCAGATCTAGATCTGAGAAAATTGTGACAAAATCGTGACTTATTTCTCCTAAGTGCTTTTTAGCACACACCTTTTTGTAATCTGTAATTACATATTATTTTACCCTGCAATTACAAAAAAAAAACAGCCTATATACTTTAGGGCACGGCCTCATCAACATTCGAGAATTCGACTGAAAGGCTTTATGGTATTCCGTAAACCCTTTGGATTATTATCCAACACGCTAGTACAAATTAGCTTTCAAATAATATATGTTTAATGTTTCTAGGCTGGAAACTGACAACGGCATCGCAATTCAAGAGCAGGGCGTCCCTAAGGACTTCGGTGGAAACCCACCTTTGAAGCCTGTCGTCGCCCAGGGATCTTTCAGCTACACTTCTCCCGAAGGACAGTTCATCTACGTCACCTACAACGCTGACGAGAACGGATTCCAACCTGCGGTAAATATTCACATATAATAAATAGACACCCAACAGTCACATAGTCTTAACCCCACACTAAGATCGAGTCTTGAGTAGTGCGTATCAGGAACTACGAGAGACTTTTCGGTCTCACCAACACCCAGACCCGAAACAATACCTGTGGTTCACACAAATATTTGTTACGATCGGGATCGAACCCGCGGCCTCTCGTTTCACAGCTCCCTACAAACTACACCACGGCTGTCATAATACATTTAAATGAAGGTTAAAAACAAGTTGGATATTCCCAGAAAGCTCAACCCTTAATCTTCTTGATTCTTTTGATTGTAAATATGTATATTTTTATAAAAGATCGGATACAACATCAAAACCTTAATATATTCATGCAAATATGCATAAAGTGTCAAAATATGTATCAATTAATTTATTCAAATGTCATTTCGGTCATCAACCTCGCAAAAAAAAATCTCACATTCGACTTGACATTCAAACTCATTTCTTTTGCAATATACATCCAAAGAATTTCAAGTTAGTAACTAACTGTAGATGTTCATTTGAATTCCGTTAGACAATGATCTTTTTTAATACGCTTTTATTAGCTTCAGACGTATGTATGTTAGTATGTTATTATTATCTTCTTTCATCTTATGGCGTGCGAATGCGTTGTTGTCATGTTCGGAAATATTAATTTTTTTTTCTCTTCAAATTTAATTATATTATGTATTGATACTAATAAATAACGAGTATAAATGCTTGTTGCTTATATAAGGAAAACATATCTCAAACAATGCGGTATATATATATTTTTTTAAATTTTATTTTTAGTTCCAAATTTCGACACAGACCAATAAAAAATAGATAAATTATAGATCGCATACATTATATAAATATGTATACGGAGACAATCATGCAGACATATTCAAGGTAAAAGCGACCTTATTTCAAAGGACACAATCCGATCTGCACCTACTAAAAAAGCTTTATTTTAATTACCTTTTTCTTACAGGGTGACTCCATCCCCACCCCTCCCCCTACTCCAGAACCCATCCTGAGGGCTCTCGAGTACATCGCAAGGAACCCCCCAAAAATCCAGAAGTGAATGATATAGTATTAAAATTGTATAAAACAAATAAATAAAATAATATATTTGAATATTTAACTGTGTGGTTTGATTGTGACCTAGTTTAGGTATTTTTTATTAGAGTGTTATCAATCACGAAATTTGTTCAAATTTCAATTTTTTTTTATTTATTTTTTTATTTATTTCGATAAAGCTTTAGAATTGATTAATACTTTACATTCAGGCATTATTAAATATTTATATGTACTTTTTTACATACACAAATTCACATCTTTGTCCTTGAAGGAGTAAGCAGAGGTGCTATCAAGACACTTCGTTTCGCTTTGTGTTTTCCATCTCACGATGGGGCGATGCTATCGCCATTTCGAGAGCAAATTCCTGACTCAGGGTTGAAAATAAATTGAAAAAAAAATCAAAGCCACAGCTGAGATTCGAACGCAAGACATTTGCTTTGTTGTATATAAGGCAATTGCGCCACCTAGGCAGTTTTTAATAACACTTATGACGTTACGTATATAAAGTCACGATAAATAAATTCTAATTACAAAGCGTCTTCTATCCCATCATGGGATGAAAAAGCTGAAAGCCATAATGATTGTAGTCCTAGCTATGCCTTACTCTTCGGGGATAAAGGCATATTTCTATTCACCAATATTTTTGAATGCAATATAAAACTTATAATTAGGCAATTCTTTTACAAGAATTTATTACTTTCTTTTTGAAAAGTATATTAAGTTGTTTCTAAGGTAAAACCGAGTAGTAAAATAATTACAAATTTTTATTTGATCGGCAAGTTCCATAAAAATAAATTCAAATTAGCATTTTTAACTTCAACGCGTAAATGTCAGATGATAGATCTAACGCTAAATGCCGGGTTTCGAGTGATTACATAACTCCGCGACGTAACCTAACCTAACCCATGGAAATTATGACGCTGTACTTTGTAAAGCATTAATTATTTCAATAAACTTGAGTTCTGTATCAGCCCATATACATCGCACTGCAAGGCACGGGACTTTTCTACAATCGAGAGTACGATTGAGAGTGGTTAGATCATACGAGTCCAGAGGTAATTGATTGTCAATACACACATGACTTCGAAAAGTCAGAGGTGTGCCCTAGGATTGGAACTCGCGACCAACGTGAGCGTGTTGGTAACCGCGTGTGGTCCGTTTACTAACAGACCACCATGCACTTCATTAATATGAGTAAATTACTTGGAATATTTGATTCAAAAAACAATGTTTTATGTTTAGATGTTCTTTAATGTCATGTCGTGATAGCATGTAATAGCAATTTTTCTTTTTTTATTGAATTCAATGTATAATTCATAATTGTATGTTACGTTGGCGATCCTAAATAAATAAAATAAAACAAATAAATAATAAATAACACCCAACAGTCATATACATAGTCCTGACCCCACACTAAGATCGAATCTTGTTTCGTGGGTATCAGGACCTACGAGAGACTTTTCGGTCTCACAAACACCCAGACCCGGAAGAAATATTTGTGAGCTGCACAAAAATTTATCTCGGTGCGGGGATCGAACCCGCGGTCTCTCGTTTCACAGGCGCTGTCTAACCAACTGCGCCACGGAGGCTGTCAAATAAATATATGTACTGTAAGAGTAGTGTTAGAAAACCTTCACTATTTACACACGGAAAGACAATATATCGCGATTCATAATGGCGGCTTCTGTTCAGTAGATATCAGATCAACAATTTGAAATATTCAAAATGAATTTTACTTAAAATTATTTCTTTGATATTCTGAATTGAAATTGACATATTATTTATGGCTAATGATTTAATATACAGAAATATGTCTTGAGATTTTTTCTCACATAAAATAAAATACCAGTGTCACACAAAATCAGAGCAATCATAAATTAAAGTTGATTTCCTTGATGATGACACAATCCTTAATGTCAGCATTTGACTAATAATATATGATAATATTAAAATAAATTCAAAGCTTACGATGTTTTTGACTGGACAAGTAATAAAATTGATTGACAATTAAGTCAATACCAGTAAGATTGCAAATGACATCTATGTTAATAATATTATAATAGGAAGGTCTACAACTGTGCCCGCATTACGCAAAGACATTTCGATAATAATCAACATTTATTATTTGTTTTATTTCTTTAAATCTTTATTGCTCACAATTGACAGCCTCCGTGGCGCAGTTGGTTAGACGCCGCCTGTGAAACGAGAAGCCGCGTGTTCGATCCCCGCACCGAGAGAAATGTTTGTGCGGCCCACAAATATTTCTTTCCGGTCTGGGTGTTTGTGAGACCGAAATGTCTCTCATAGTTCCTGATACCCTCGACACAAGACTCGATCTTAGTGTGGGGTCAGGACTATGTATGTGACTGTTGGGTGTTATTTATTATTTTTTATTATTATTGAATTGAATTGTACCAGCCCATATACGTCCCACTGCAGGGCACGGGCCTACTCTACAATCGACAGTACGATTGAGAGTGATTAGGCCATATAGTCCACCACGCTGGCCTAGTGCGGGTTGGCGGACTTACATACCATAGAAATTCTTATAGATTTTTTTATAAACCGCTATGGTATGCAGGTTTCCTCACGATGTTTTCCTTCACCGTTTTAGTGCGTGGTGGTTGACTTTCAATACACACATGACTCCGAAAAGTCAGAGGTGTGCCCTGGGATTTTAACCCACGACCACCGTGCACACGGCAGCCGCGTCTGGTCCGTTTACCAAGAGGCCACCACGACCTCATTTGATCACATTGCTCACAAGTTTAATAAAAAAATTAAACAATATTAACATAAAAAAGTACAAATGGCGATCAGACAGACAACAGAAATGTCTCACAGATAACCATGGGGCTAAAATGTATTTACCCGATGCATTTTATACGCTTAATAAAACGCACTCAACAAACTACCAAAAAAAAATCCCACGAGCGAGTTAGGTTGTGGGCGAAGGCAAAAGGGTTTTTAAAAACAATATTTAGGTGTGTTCCGCTTGAAGAGCAGAGCAAGACTGATCTTTATTTAATTCAAAAGAATACATGAATGCTTATCTATATAATAATAAAGGAATATAACTAACAATGGTTTCTTGTGAAGAGTACCAGGAAGTGATATGTGATGTACTCGTAATAAAGGAATATAACTAACAATGCTTTCTTGTGACGAGTACCAGGAAGTGGTATGTGATGTAATCTTAACCTAATTATTCCTAAGAAACAATGGTGGTCTTTGTGTAAGGACCTTGTTACTAGGACATAACTCCTCCCCCCTTAAGATGGAGGCGTAATGACGGCTGTGACCGAAGCTGGACTTCCTCAGATTCAGGTTCGGGATGATGATCAGCTGTGATTTGCGCCGATCTAGGTTTCCACCAGAGCTTGTAGACTGCGACTCCTGCTCCAGTGAGGAATACTAGGATGTACATTGTGATGGATGGCCAACTGGGTGTTGATGGGATGGTTACTGCATCTTCATCAGGAGAGGTGATGTCTTCTGAGTGGCGTAGAGCATCCTTCAGGTTGTCTAGATTTATGCTGTCTAATTTTAGTTTAATAGGGATTACATTTGGTGTTTGATATGCCCGGGGTAATGGTATAGTTTCCCTGATGTTAATGTATTTCTGATGGGTTGATAGGATTCTATCTTGTATTTGGATTTTACAACTGCTTTCTGTAGTTATTAGGAAAACGCCCTTACTGCGTTGGTATTGTACGTCTTGATTGCAGATTGTTTTTATAACTTCATCTTGTTTCATAATAACTATCCAACTATTGTCTTTGATTTGTTGGATAATGTTATTTTCGTAATTTGCTTTGGCATAAGTGCAATTATGTGGTTCCTGGTGTTGAATCAATTGGGCTATGCAGTCATCGGAATGTTGGAGGGTTTTCCATTCAAGATGTTTACAAATGACTTCATTTTCTGTTATGATGTCACAGGGCTCGTGGGGGTACGCAAACTCGTTATTTCCCAAGATAAGGTAGGGGTTTTCAGGTATAAGGATAGTATTGTTGTTGTTAGGTATGGAGTATAGGTGTAGCAGGTTGTAGGGTTGTTCGGCAACTATAGGTATGTCTAGAATGAAGTTTAGTGTTTCATTAGTACTGTAGGCTTTTATTTTAATCGTCTTTTCCCATAGGTGGATGTTATTGATATTTGGGGCGAATGCTAGATTGCCATTGATTTCATTTTGTATTTGATTGAGTTCCTCTATTAGGTAAGACGCATCTAATATACTAGGGTGCATCTTTTCTAGGTGAGAGAATGTTATTGCATTTTCTAGGGTTTCTAGTCTATCGTAAAGTTGCTGAAGTGAGTTTTCAATTTGGTTGAGAATGGTTGTTGTTAGGAAGTCTGTTTCGAATTCAGTACTACGTGCTGCGTATCTGTCTATGGCCCTGTAAATTTTTATCTGATTAATTCTAATTATATTTAGGTTGTTTTCGTAGTCTTTCATGAAATTTTGCATAATATTTATGGTTTTATGCTGATTCATTTTATTGTTGTTAAGTGATGCTTTTAATGTTTTTATTTCGTTTTCTATTTTAATAGCATCTTCTTGATCGAGGTTACCTGTTATTGATTTTATTATTGAACCTAGTCCGTTTACTAGACCACGTTTTTGGCGGTGGCTTGTCTTAAAGCCTAAGGTATCGAATCCTAAATAAAGTAACTTATTTTCTATGTTATCTATAAGGTAGTCTACTTGTTTAAATGTGGTTGTTAAATCTAGAGAACTATTCTGTTTTAATCTTAAAGTATAATAATTACTACATATATCTACGTATATATCTCTTAGTTCTGTTGTGTTATAGATAACTGCCAGGTGGTAGGTGTCTATCTGGTATTGGGCATTTGCTTCAGTGAGTACGAGAATGCCATTATGGTTATCTATTGGCTGTATGATTGCTGACGCTGCGGCGAGCTGGAGCATTGCGAAGCAGGCGATGGCGTTCCTGAAACATTTTCCGGACGCCTTAATAAGCGGAAGTGGACTCTAATTGTTTTAGCGTTTACGTGTTTACCTACGATTTCCGCAATTTGTTCTGGGTGTATGCGTACGATTGTATAGGGTCCTAGATATTTTGGTTCTAGTTTGTTGTTTCTTGCTGTTTTAGCTACTTGTTTATATACTATGTCGCCTACTTTGAATTGTGCTATTTCCTTATTTTTGTTGATTTTTTCTATTACTTGTTGTTTTTCGCATGCTAATTTGTTATTTATTAATTGTTGAGTATTTTCCATGATTTGCTTATGCTTGGTTACATATTCTTGATAGAATTCCTTAGGACAATGTAATTCCAGAGGATTTCTACTGTCTGTATGTCCATATAGTAGTTCAAATGGAGTGAAACCTGTTGCAGAGTGAATAGTGTTGTTGTAGGCTATTATTGCGTATTTCATGAGATTAACTGATTCATCTTTGTCTGTTAAACGTTGTATTCTAATGATTTCTGCTAATGTGGAGTGTAATCTTTCTATTGGCGAGTTAGAGTTGGGGTTATAGGGTGTAGTGAAGTGTATGTGTATATTGTGTAGGGCACATATGTCTGTTATTGTTTCGTTATCGAATTTTGAATCTGAGTCTGTTGTTATCTTTTTGGGTACTCCAATTACTGAAAATAGGCTAAGTAAGGCTTCAGCTATGTGAATGCTAGTAGAAGCTGTTAATGGTATTGCTTGAGCATATTTTGTGAAGTTATCTATGATGGTTAAAAAGGTTGTACCTCCGCTACTATATAGGTCCATAAACATGTGTTCCATTGGTTTATGGGGTGTGTCTGTTAGGGATAGTGGTAATTTTAGCGGATTGCGTTCATATTTGCTTTTCAAGCAACTGTCGCACTTATTAATAAATTTTTGGATTGTCGTTAACATGTTAGGCCAGTGGTAATTTCTGTGAATATGTTTGTATGTTTCCTGAATTCCTCTATGTATGGTTTTACCTTTGTGATATTTCCTAATTAATTCTGTCTGCTCGGAAGGGTTCTCTACTAACGTAACTCTGTTCATGCACCTGACTAATTTCGGTCCACGATTACTGAATATGGTTTTGTATACTTCGCAGAATATTTCGAAATATTCTTCGTGATGGAAGTAACAATGAAAAATTCTGTCTGGAATTGTATGTTCTTTTAAGAATTGTATGATTTGTTCCTTTGTATTGTTTATTGGGATCCATACGTCTTTAATTATTGTTTTTCCTTTTGACCTATCATCTATTCGATATGTATTTCCTGGTGTTTTTCTGATGTGAAATTGTTTTAATTGTCTGTCAATTGCATCGTCTATTTTAGGTATACTATCAGTGGTATTCGTATCGGTGTTTGAGTTCTTTGTTTGTGAAACTTGTGTTTGTTTTTGTTTGGATATTATAGTGTTGGGTTGTGTTTCGGTGTCATGAGTTTGATTTATATTGTCAGCGGTGTTTGATCTATCTAGTGATGTTCTGATGTCTATGTTCGCCAGATCTATGTCTTCTGTTGATGTACTAGGTTTAGGATTAGTGGATTGTGTATCTAGTTTGTGATGATGTACTATTTGCACTCTTGATAGAGCGTCTGCGTTTGTATTGGCTTTACCTTTTTTGTATTGTACGTCATAGTTGTATTCTGCCAATCTCAGACGCCAGCGTGTGAGTTTTGAGTTAGGGTCTTTTATGGACATAATCCATGTGAGAGGTCGATGGTCTGTGTAGATAGTGAACTTTTTACCATATAGGTAAGGGCGAAAGTATTTTATTGCCCAGACTATACTTAGGAGTTCTTTTTCTATCGTGGAGTATCTTTGTTCTGTGTCTGATAGTGTACGTGAAGCGTATGCTACTGGTTTGTCTGTTCCTATTGTTCCTTGTGATAGTACTGCGCCTATTGCTACATCTGATGTATTTATTACTGTTGTTAAGACGTTTCCATTTTTTACCGTTACTAAGGCTGGTGGGAAAATTAGGCCGCTTTTTGTAGTTTTGCCTTTCGAATAGTATTCACCTTCTTTGTAGTTGCATAACAGGTTAACTACTTGTTCACTTTTAGGTTCTATTTTGCTGTAAGATTTTATGTCGTCTCTAATAGGTATTTCAGTTTTGTCGGTGTGCAGTTTCATATTTTTCATATCTATTTTGCAATTTAATGGGACTAATAAGTCTAATCCTAATAATCCCATAAAATCTGAGTCGAAGTTGAAAATAAGGAACTTATGGGTTATCTTTTCCATGAAAAGTCTTTTTGGTAGTGTGATGTACACTACTTGGTTATGCTTAGATGTTGCGTGTGCTGTTTTTATGAAATGTGTTTCTTTTTTAATTTCGTAATCTAAGTCCGTATTGTTCTGTAATGCTTTTGGGTTGATTAGAGACTGTGAAGCGCCAGTGTCTAATAGAAATCTGCCACCTAGCTCGTTTATGTATATGTATGGGAGTTTACTGTAACTTTTTATGCTATTCATAAATACTATATTGTTAGTTGTTTTAGAAGGTCTATCTGAAAATTTTCGTCACTATCTTCGGATTCGCTATCCTCATTATCCTGCTCTTGTTTCTCATCCTCCTCGTCTTCCTCATCCATTTCGCTTTGGAAGTGAATTTTCTTTTTATTTTCGGAGTTAACCTGTGTAGTTTTATTTTTGTTCAGGTTCTCCTTGTCTTTTTGAATAAAAGAATTTCCTGATTTATTGTTAAATTTATTCTTGGGTGTTACTTTATTGGGGGTGGATCTGTTTTGTTGTAGTCGTCTAGCTCTGAGGTCTACTTCCTCTTGTTTGGCTAGTATAATTGCCTGATCCAGATTTTCTACGTGTTTAATTTTGATTGAAATGGCTGTTATTGGGTTTAGATTTTTTAAGAAAGTCTCTAGTGCTATTTGTTCGTAATGAGTTTGATTTTTCGGTTCAGCCGTGATAAGTGCGGTCATTAATACCCTAATCCTATCACCGAATGCCTCTAGGGACGAGTTGTCTCTTGTAACGTGCGTTAGCGCGTGTACGAGTTGTGTTGCGGTCCTGAACTCACCGAACTTCCTTAACAATACCTGTTTAATTTCTGTCCAGGTTCTTGCACCTGGATTTTCGGAAAGTGCTTCAGCAGCTTTCCCTTTCAACTTATTTCTAATTAGACACGAGATGGCTAAATCCTCGTTATTGTGGATTAATTCTAGTGCATTCTCTACGTTTTCTAAGTAGAACGCTAAAGTTCTCCTGTTCCCGTCATATGTGGGTAGGAGTTTTGCGAAAGAGGAGTACTCAGTTTCAATTTTCTTTTCCTCAAATATTAAGGATTTATCATCAACCATACTCTTTCCTTGAGCCATGGTAATCCCTTGGATTGAATAATGGATTGAAGATAAATCGGCGATAAGATGTGTTATTATATAACACTATTTAACTTTCACACTAGACACACCTTGAAGTGTTTTTTGGGGTGGGAAAGTGATTAGGGATCTCGGGAATAAACAAATTATATGCTTACCCCACGAGCATTGCCAATTTGTAGGCTTGAGTCTGCTGTTCTCCAAGCTGCTGCTGCCACTGCTGTTGTCGTATCACCCACTGTAGGTTCTTCTCGCGTCACGGATACTTGCTTTAAAAAGACGTTTTTAAGGCTTTCTACCGTTTATAACACGACGTACCGACTGCGCCAGTTAGGTTGTGGGCGAAGGCAAAAGGGTTTTTAAAAACAATATTTAGGTGTGTTCCGCTTGAAGAGCAGAGCAAGACTGATCTTTATTTAATTCAAAAGAATACATGAATGCTTATCTATATAATAATAAAGGAATATAACTAACAATGGTTTCTTGTGAAGAGTACCAGGAAGTGATATGTGATGTACTCGTAATAAAGGAATATAACTAACAATGCTTTCTTGTGACGAGTACCAGGAAGTGGTATGTGATGTAATCTTAACCTAATTATTCCTAAGAAACAATGGTGGTCTTTGTGTAAGGACCTTGTTACTAGGACATAACTAGCGTTAAGACGTTATTGAAACAGAATAAAACAATTCAAGAACTCTCAATGTAAAGATTTATGTAACCAGAGATAATAAACGTAAAAAGCATTTTTAAAGTAAAGTTTTTCTCCGCGGATCACTAACACTTACCAACGAACCTATTTGATTTTCGAAGATATACTTATTACTTTATGTGGAAATAAATTAAGTAAGAAATTAATAAAAACCCCAAGAATATCCGACGTGGCTGCCATTAAAGGAACTTAAGTTTATACTTGTTATAGTAACGTGAATAATTGGAGATATTTCATCCTTATTTATGTTGAAATTTAAATTAGTCATGACTAACGTGACCATACGTCCCGCTTTAGGCGGGACAGTCCCGTTTTCGGGAAATGTGTCCCGGTGTCCCCAGGAAGCCCGACATAGTCCCGCTTTTGAAAATAGACCAAACGATAAATAAAAAGTATTTCCCGCTCAAAATGCTTTATCGAACTACTACTGAAAACCGTTGGATCGAATTATTCAAGCACTTTCGTAAAACACTCTTGATGTAACAAACTTTTCTACAATTATTGAGTATGTTATGTGTCTGCCTGGAAGTCACACCACTACTAGGGCTTAATAAATCGTGCCTATTTATTACTATTTTGTGTTTAGTGCTATGATTACTTTTGGTTATTCGATCTTCTATAATGAAAACTTTTAGAACACCAAAAACTTTTTTATTATTATTTATTTCCACAGATGTCCCGTTCTGGCACAAAAAATAAATGGTCACGTTAGTCATGACAGCTCTAACGGATATTCTCTTGGGTTTTTATTAAGTTCATATTAACAACAAACATATCAGTTCTTACATCATCTATTTTGGCGCAGCTATAATTTTCCTTGCTGAAAATATCCTACCAACATAACTTGGCCTTTTCTTAACCCCAATTAAAATGGCTGCACGGGTCAATCTGTGTTAGCCATAACCAAAAACTAATTAATCATAATAATTTCTTGTCGCCACAAGCAGAACGCAACAAAAGGATCGGATAATGGAGCTTATACAGCGTGTTACACAATGGATATTTTGTGAAAGGTATTCTTTTGGATAAATAAACTGCATTTAGCGTTAATGGAACATAAATTGATATTACATCTTATAAACAACTTGGGTAGGATATTTTTATATTTCTGTAATAATAAATGATTACAATGAATATGTACTAGTTAAGTTTTAACGTTTAAAGTTGCAGGAAGTCTCTGAATACAGGGCGCTGCCATCAGACGCTATGGAGTACCTCGTGGAAGGAAGAAATTGTTCAATTTGATTCCCTCCTCTCCATTCCTAAACAGAACTACGCGTGCTGACATGCGAAGCTATAGCTTGATGGTCCAAAGCATCTCGGCACGAACCAAAAAGTTCGCAAATTAATTGTTGTGCCGCATTGTCAAGCTTTGGAATTGTTTGCCGTCACGCATGTTCCTTCCTTTCTATAATCTTAGGTCCTTCCGCCGTAGTGTCTTAAGCATCTTAGCAGACAGGCATAATTGTGTCCAATGGCATGGGACTGTCGTCTGATGCCATTCGATACTCTGCCTGGACGGCATTTGCGCTTTCCATCACGTGCTGTGGAGTCAATGTACTGTGCCAGTATAAAAAAGATCTATGTTCAGCAGTAGGACTTCAATGGAAGAAGGAGAGAAAGGTTTGTCATATGCAAGGAACGTCTGATTGAGTACCACTATTTTTTTTATTTCAGATATTAAAATCATACCAAAGTCATGCTCATGTCGTCATTCTAACCAATAAACATAGATAGAGAGTAATGTACAGCAAACTTAAGTATATATTAAAGACCTTATTCATACTCACTTTATAAGCCTATTTAGCTATCGTATGTTTTGTTTTCTTCGTTCAAACTGGTAAATGATTGGTGGTAGGTCTCTCATATGTGAGAGGACGCCTGGGTGGGTACCACCGCATTGTCTATTTGTCCCGCCAAACAGCAGTTTAAATGCACTGTTGTGTTTCGGATTGAAGGACATTGTAGCCAGAGTAACTACTGGACATATTACCTTCCTACCTGGACTTACCAAGCATTGCATTTTAATTCAAGGTGTTGTTTGGTTTTGCTGTTCATTAGCGGTCGTATCGTTTACCATGAAATAAACTCGTCTCGCCACTCATAGCAATAAAAGTTGTTCAATAAGGACAGAACATTCGATAAATGGATTTATAAACTATGAATAATGACGTACAACTCTACTGTTAGTGATAGAATATACATAACTTTGAATCTCTTTGAAGTGAGCGATTCCGTGAAAATCCGTGCTTTGCTGTAAGTCGCAGTACCGGTGAAAACCGATTAGAGTAACAGCTTTTCATCTGCATTAGTTACTGAGTAAGATTGCCGGATTCAAAAGCCAGTGGAAGGATGTTTGAATCCGCTCGGAAAGTAATAGGTGCCACCGCAATGCCTATTTCTCCCGCCTAACAGCAGTGTAAGTTTGCTGCTGTCCATGAGTAGCATATCAGGCGTAACACGTGCTCGTATCACCATTCATTACAATAAAGAAAAAGAAGAATCCATGCAATGTAGCGTTACAAGCTAATTTTGCATAAATAAAGCTTCAAAACACTGGTATATATAAAAAAAATGCTTTGAATGGAGAGACGAGCATGCCGTTCGCCTGATAGTAAGCGATACGACCGCTCATGAATAGTACCAAATAAACAACACCCTGAATTATAAAGCAATGCATGGCATTCCACTGCGCTCGCCATCCTGAGACATAAGATGTTAAGTCTCATTATGTCCAGTTACTTTGGCATTTTATATGTATTTTTATTCACGTAATTTCAAACTTGTAATATCGCTTATAGGCCCACCCTGTACAACATAAATCGGATGACATATGTCGCGCATTGGCAAGCACAAATGGTTGTGATCAATCATTAATAGCTTTTGCTATACATCATACTTAAGGGACGTGTAGCACGGAATGTTCGCTTAGAATATTTCTCTTTATGATCATTGTAAGGTCTTATTTTGTATGAATGGATTAAGGTACTTAAGACGTTTTTATACTATAGTATGAGCGGCTTATCTATTACATTTGGAAAACTCAATGTTAGCATGTCATGTTTTGAATTCAGCTTGTTTATATGGCTCCTAGCAGGTTGGTTTTTTTATTTTACCTATTAGAAAAACAATGTCTAAAGCATTTCCTTCATAGTAATACTTTTATGGCACATGCTCCTGTTTATTAAATCATGTTTTATTTTTATTTTCATATATCGTTTTAATTTGCGAGAACAAAGCATATTTCCTTCTCATTTTTATGTTATTAAAATAGCTGGAATATAAACTCCTTTGTGAATGAAATCGGAGTATTTCATTTTTGTTGTAGATAATATACATACATACATAATCGTCACGGCTGTATCCCATAGGGGTAGGCAGATAGTATAGACCGCTACTTTGCTCGATCCTGACATACTACTTTCGCTTCATTCACTTTCATCAACGTCTTGATGCATTCTCTCATTCATTCTCAGTAGATAATAAAATTTGACATATTTTGGTACCAAGTTGCACCCGCTATTGTTGCCATCTATTACAGCCATCACAAATTTTCACAGTGCCCAGCGCACCATTCACATGCCAATACCATTGTGTTTAATAATGCACACAGGGTACAAGAGGAGACCTGGAGTGAAGAAGCACTTAAAAATAATTATAGGGACCCAGAGTCGCCAAATACCTATAACTGTAGAGCATTTTGTTAAGATTTATTGTCTTATGTCTAGCATACACAAAGAGCTACATTATTACAATCAATTGTTTACGTACATTTTTAAATATCAGTATGAATCGTAATATTGTAAAATTTAATCATGATGACTAGTAAAAATCACATCAGCGCTTAGTGATAATTTAAAATAACAGACGCTTCTCTATCATTACAAAAGCCAGAAATAACTAGATTAAACCGGTTATGTCTAGTTTTGTCTCGACCAGAATACCATAGATTAGTAGAAAGCAGCAAAAAGTTGTTTTTTGGGTTTCGGTGAATGACTTTTCCAAATTACCGGAGTAGCTTTAATCCCCCACCCCCTTTTCACTCTCCTCCCATTTTGTCATCCTTGGACCTACGCGACATAATAAATAACTTCTTAAAGATATTTTTAAAATACTAACAAAGCATATTACTGGCCTAATTCATAGACCTATTTTAGTTATCAAATGTATTGTCCCTTTCGAACACTGGTGGTAGGTCTCTTATATGTGGGAGGCCATCTGGGTAGGTACCACCGCAATGTCTATTTCCTCCCGTCAAACAGCAGTTTAAATGCACTGTTGTGTTTCGGATTGAAGGGCATTGTAGCCAGAGTAACTAATGAACATATTGAGACTTAACATCTTATGTCTAGGATGGTGAGCGCAGTGGAATGATAAGCATTGCTTTGTAATTCAATGTGTTGTTTGGTTTTGCTACTGTTTATGAGCGGTCGTATCGCTTACCATCAGGCGAACGGCATGCTCGTCTTGCTATTCATGGCAATAAAAATAAAAAAATCTTTTAAATTCAGTTTAAGCGTGCAAAACATTCGCAAATTAAAATAATGCCGGTGGTTATGAGTGGTCAGTTATCAGAGGAGTCGAGTTATCGATAAAGTGATACGATATTAAAATCTTTAACTAATATTATAAATTTTAATTTGACAGCCTCCGTAGCGCAGTTGGTTAGACGCCGCCTGTGAAACGAGAGGCCGCAGGTTCGATCCCCGCACCGAGAGAAATGTTTGTGCGGTCCACAAATATTTCTTCCGGGTCTGAGTGTTTGTGAGACCGAAAAGACTCTCGTAGTTCCTGATACCCACGACACAAAATTCGATCTTAGTGTGGGGTCAGGACTATGTATGTAACTGTTGGATGTTATTTATTTAAATCCATAAGGAGGTTTGTTTGTTAAAATTTCACTCAATTACTTAATAGATCATTATTTTTGCGTTTGTATTGTCAGGGTTACGGATAAGTAAGTCGGTATAAACTAGTTAAATGAACCTACACAATTTCAATCATAAACATATTCTGTTCCCAAGGAATAAACAATAACTAAACAGTCGCATGCCAAAAACGGGATAAAAGAATTAATAAATTGCAACATGATTCCCGAAGAATAAAATAGGAATCTGTAGGTATTCTGTTGCATCTTGGATCCTAATATGATATCTTTGAAAGTATGTTGTCGTGGCGTGTTAAATCCGCGAACAAACACGAGAACAACACCTATCATTTTTGTTAATAATAAAAGCAATATTTCGGTAAAAAATATACCACGTATTTGGGCCCAAAATCGGCATTATTACGCGTAGATAATATCTCTAAACTAATAAAACTTAATAAAAATGGTTATTAAGGTCACTAGGCGATAAAGTTTTTTGTATAACAAATGTCACTCAACCTTACATAAATTAACGGTATATATTCATAAATATTTTATTTTTGTTATTAAATAAAAATGTAAGTATTAGACCCACTCTATTTTCGTTCATGACTAAGCATGAATGGGCAGGGACGTCCGGGGCCGTACCACTGTCACAGGAGATCGACGTGAAGCTTTGCTGTCGCGTTTCATTCGGTGAATGAGATTAGGATACTATCCCGCCTTCACACCCATCACTGCAACTCTTGTAAGCCAGGATCAACAGTGGCACGCATTTTAATGACACCGAGCATTCAAGCTCGGGAGTCTCCGACAATGTCTAACTTGTCTTTAACCCGCAACGAAACTAATCATGAAGTAAATAATAGGAGGAATTGTACATACATACATTAGTGTATTTACATTGAAATTTTAGTTTCAGATTGAATATTAATACTTAATAGTATGTACGCAGCTAACAAAGAAATCGAGATTCTTCACGCACCATAGCTATAGAGCGTATATTGGGCATATGGAATATAAAATCATCTGACATAATTTTAAAGTGGCTGAGCCGACTGTAGTTGCCTTGAACTTCAATAAGAATGGGTCGCTCACAAAAAACCCCGCGTAAGATAAAACTTCGCTGTACAGCCGTTCTCTACAATCTATTTATATTTAACAAGAGATTTCATTGGATATTTCGATGCATTTTATGTTTCAATTAACTAACAAAACTTACTGGTGGTAGGTCTCTCATGTGGTCTCTCATATGTGAGAGGCCATCTGGGTGGGTACCTCCGCAGTGTCTATTTCTCCTGTCAAACAGCAGTGTAAATGCACTGTTGTGTTTCGAATTGAAGGGCATTGTAGCCAGGGTAACTACTGAACATATTGAGACTTAACATCGTATGTCTCAGGATGGTGAGCGCAGTGGAATGCCAACCATTGCTTTGTAATTCAAGGCGTTGTTTGGTTTTGCTACTGTTTATGAGCGGTCGTATCGCTTACCATCAGGCCAACGGCATGCTCGTCTCGCTATTCATAGTAATATTTTTTTTTCCAAAGATTGAGAGAGGCAGATATAGTGCATATATTTGTAGATAGCTAGGTAATATAAATATATATGTCTATCTTTGTTTCAAGAAGCGTAGAATTGTACCGACATAGTATTAATAGCTATGTTAACTTCTCGGTAAAGATAGATAGGATATAAAGAACGGCCGATAGTGATTCTTTCGGTAACTGAGATTGCCGACGATCAAACCGTTGTAGAGTTGTCGAGTCTTATGTTGTGGGTATCAGAAGCTAAGAAAGACTTTTCGGTCTCACAAACACCCAGACACGAAACAAATACCTGTGGTTCACACAAATATTTGTGTTGGTGCGGGGTTCGAGCCCGCAGCCTCTTGTTTCACAGCCGGCGAACCAACTACGCCACAGAGGCTCATGTCGCATTAAAAGAAGTCACATGTATTAAGCAAAATTACAAACTCCAACTAAGTTAATTCTTTAATATTCTTCAAAGGAACATAATATTCAGTACATTGTATTAATCTAGATTTTATTCACATTGCAACATGCTGCGGCACAAAGGAAAAGATTAGGTGGCTCGCGTTTGTGGAAAGATACTGTAACATATTTCCTTTTGAGCATGTAAATCTTTTCTTATACAAGCGATGTTTTGGGAATGCCAATATATTAGATTCCTGAATGTATTGGATTAAAGTAACAGCGGTATTACATCCTATATTTTACTAACACATTCATGACGGTAGGTAAATCGTTTCAACAAACTTACAGTTTCATCAGCGAGAAGATTATTTATGAAAATAATTCTCGGTATGTGATAAAAGACAAATGTTCGAAAATTACTCGTATACCCCTTTAAAGGATTCATATAGACTTAAGTACAATATGTTACATCACTATCATTTGGTACGCACTGTCCACACCTAAATATCAATTGTAACAATTGTACTCGTAGCCATGACTTTCAATTAATCGGACGAAGCAAAGTGACTTGCAATTAATCATTTGATTTGATGTTATATAAAACGAGCAGTAGAACATCTAACATTTCAGTGAGTGATTCAGTTCAGAGCTTCAGACATGTTTTTAAGCATAGTACTTTTTTGCGTGGCAGTGCTATTATTTTATGGATATCTCAGCGGCTGGAACAATGAAAAGTATTGGAAAAAGCGCGGAGTGGTGTTCGATGATCGAAACAAATTCCTTGGTCCTGTCTGGGAATATCTAATTTCAGACCAAGCCTTTTTCAAGATTTTACGAGACATGTACAAGAAATACCCCAAGGAACCGGCCGTGGCCTTCGGATCATTGTTTACGCCATCCATATTTGCAAAGGATTACAAAAACGTGCAACATGTAATGCAGCATGACTTCAACTCTTTTAATCATAGAGGTATTGAAATACAGTCACAAGATAAATTGGCTGATACTATTCTCCTAATGCACGGTCCTAGATGGAAAGTTATGAGACAGAGCATGAGCCCACTGTTTACCGCTGCGAAACTAAAGAACATGTATCAAATAATTGACAAGAGTGCTAGTGATTTCATACAGTATTTAAAAGATAATCCGCAGTACATGACAGCTGATGTCTTTGGCACCGTCAACACATTTTGCTGCGCTGCAATAGGTGCTGCGGTTTTTGGTATAACAACGAAATCAATTTTCGATTCACCTTTTCTGGATATGGCACGAAAAGCCCTTCAACCGACGTTTAAGTCCAATGTGAAATTCGCGATAATACTTCTTAGTAATCATCTCGCTTCGCTTCTAAATATTAAAATGTGGGCTGAACACGAGGATTTTTTTATAGGCACAATTGACAAAGTTATTAAACAGAGAATGGCTGATAAAACAACTAGACATGACTTTATTGATTTATGCATCGCCTTGCAGAAGAATGAAGTGTTACGTGATCCGGCAACTGGCTATGAGATCAAACCCACGACAGATATTTTAGCAGCTCAGGCATTCTTTTTTTTCATAGCTGGAGTTGAGCCGAGTGCTACAGCTATATATAGTGTTTTATTAGAACTAGGCAGACACCCTGATATTCTGCAACGCGTTCACGACGAAATTGATGAAACATTTGAAAAGCACAACGGGCAAATGACTCACGACATTATACAAGACATGGAGTATTTGGACAAAGTGCTGAGTGAAAGCATGAGGATGTACCCACCAATCGGTTATTTAATCCGACAATGTATCAAAGATTCAGTACTGCCAGTGGGTAATATTAGAATCGAGAAAGGTACCCAAGTGTACACACCAATTTTCGATATCCACTACGATGAACAATATTTCCCTGAACCTGAAGTTTTTAATCCCGATAGATTTAACAAGGATGGTTTGCAAACTTCACTTAGTGATGCTCCTTATATGCCTTTCGGGAAAGGTAACAGGGCTTGTATTGGAGCAAGATATGCCAGACTCCAAGTAAAGGCTGGTCTGGTACACTTGCTGCGGAATTTCTCAGTCGAGACCATCGTGGGACCAGGAGGTGTCCAGTTTAAAAAGGAACAGGTTCAAGTAAGACCTACAAATGTAAACGTGCATTTCATTCCAAGGGATGTAAAGGCATATTAAAACGCACTGAATTATTAATTTGTGATAATATAATAAACTAGGAGGGCAAGGATAAATGTACGAATAACATTCATTAAAAATGGTAAAAAATACAACAAAAGCAATTTACAGCAGAATGAAAAAAAATTTAAATGAAAACATTTATTGAACCGATATAATGTCATTCGTTATTTAGTTAGTTTATTCATTAGTTAGTCACTTTTTTATTTTTTACTCATAAGATCTTGTAAATTATAACATTAGGAGTACAAATAAGTTACCGCCGTTTTGATACAAATGACTTGGCACGAGGTTTACCTTAGAATTCGCAGATGATAACCGGCTTGAAAATTAGGTTGCTCATTCAAAAACAACATAGCCATATCATATTGTTAAATTCGTATTGGCATCACATATTTTTTTGGATCCAAAAATGTCTAAATTGGAGTCAAAAAAGCGTCATTTGCGGGAGCTTTTATTTGGTACTTTGGTAGAGTTCCAGTGATTGTTTCGCTTGGATTAAGCAACTCGTAATACACCACATCCAGCTGATCCCACCAAATACACGCATGAGTTTTTTTAATTTGTTTTGCTGTGAATGTTGACGTGTGGCCAGGTAGTCCCTATGATTTTCATCTTTTTGGATTTTCATAATGCAAATACTCCACTTTTCATCACCAGTGACGATTCGATGTAAAAAACCTTTTTTTTTGTGCCAAGTTAGGAGCATTATATGCTTCTATGAGCAATCGATGCGCCTCCGTTGCAGATTTTTTCTAAATTAAAGAAGGAAATTAAAAGTTCCCGCAAATAAAACTTATTTAGCTCAACTATAGACACTTTTGGATTAAAAAAAATAAATGGTGCTAATGCGAATTTAATAATATGATAGGGCTATATTGTTCTTGAATGACTAACCTAATTTTCAAGCCGGTTATCATCTGCGAATTCTAAGGTAAACTTCGTGCCACGTCATTTGTATCAAAACGGCGGAAACTTATTCGTACTCCTAATATATTTGGAAAAGTTAGATAATACCATCAATATTGTATTGTTTTGTATTGTGATTGTATTGTAAAACTGCATTTTTATGGAAATGCCCATGTACCTACTCAGGAACTCAAAATAATCATTTATTTTCTTAAAGCTTATTTTGTCTCAACTGTCATCATAGTTTAGAATTTGGGAACATTTTCGGGCATATCCGACTTACTTGTTTATAAAGAAAACTCATTATAACGAGAATAAACTCATGATTATTAGATATAGCCAGAATGAAAACGACAACCACTAAAAGATTTAAAAAAATTGATACAAAAAATCCGTGCTTCCGTTCATTCCAGTCCCTCTTAAGGTTGTCTGGAAGAAATCGCTGATAGCGATAAGACCGCCGCTTGTTACACATATATAAACTCTTTGTTTTAAAAGGTTTTTTAAAGTAGTGTGGTGTACAATAACATACATACATAAACTCACGCCTTTTTCCCAGAAGGGGTAGGCAGAGGTGCCAGGGCACCCACATTTCGCCAGTATGTTTCGTCCCACGATGTGATAGGTGGCGAGCCTATCGCCATATCAGGCACAAATTTCTGATTGTGGGCTGATAATGAATAGAAAAATCCAATATCACTTTGCCCAACGGGATTCGAACCCGAGACCTCAGCTTTATGACCGTACCGAAGTACAACTACGCCACCGAGGCAGTCTTTTTGTAGCGCATTATAAGGATATATATGTATAGTGTTTACCTTTCGTATTAAAAACTTATGATAACTGGACTAGCAAATATAACATGTCGACATTTTACAAGTTTTACAAAACACTAAACGTATCACAGTAGTGTGTCATATGTATTGTTATATATTTATTTATGTGTATATATAGTATAGTAATTATGTATATTTTATCATATAGTTTTACATAGTATGTAGGTATATACTTATTTATATATGAATAAAACAACAGCAGATCAAATAAACGTAATATGTACCCCTACCTCAGTCATGTCACCATCTCAAGGTAGACTGGTAGAGAATGCCTCTGGCGTTAAGTCCGCCTATGTACAACATATTTGTATATAAAGTCAAATAAAATAAAAATAAATGTATTATTTGGGTGTGTGAAGTTAAAAGCTTTATAATTTTTTTTATATTAGTTGTATCAATTTACGTGAATGCGGTGTAAAATATTGCAGATTTATATTTTATAACATAATTAAGTAAAATATTGTATGCTAAGTTAGACAAATTTAAACGTAATATTTAAAAATCATATTTTACTAAAAAAGATAGGAAAGGGTTAAAAAAATTAGGCCATTATAGGACCAAAAGTTGTCTATCATTACTAACTATGTTAACGGATCGTGGGTTCCATCCCAGAACTAAGACAAAACTTTGTGTGGTCCACTAATATGTGTTTATGGCTTGTACATATATATTTTTTAAATAAACCCTGGAATATTTATGGATTGTTTTATTTATCAACACAATTGAAAAATTCTTACTATTCTACCTACTACAATCCTTACATCATGATAATTTGTCAGATTTTCAAACAAGACTTTTATACTTCTATTTTGTAGTCGGCGTAGATTATCAAATCCGAAACTATAATCAATAGTGAAATAGGTATTAAAAATCTGAATAAATACATCGCACCTTTTTCAGTAGGGATAGGCAGAGTCCTACGATGTGATAGGAGACGAGCGTATCGCAATATCGGGCACAATGTTCTGACTCAAGGCTGATGTTGAGCAGAAAAATCTAATATAACTTTGCCCGCCCCGGGATTCGAACTCGAGACCCCGTTGAAACCATACCGTAGTACAACTACGTCAAGACAGTACTGAATAAATAACATTGCTATTGCAGCTAAAGTTCTATTTCACTGATTCGTCGATAAAGGAAGGTTATTAGAGCCTACATCATAGTTACAAATAGCTGTATTTATTTGTTCAGTTGCAAGTCTTGGGAAATTGAAATCAACTGAAGCGAAAGCAATAAAGTCGGTCTACTTCGATACAATAGTAGTCTCGTACGGTCTCAGTACAGTCGGGGAAAGTATTTAGTTTTTTTGCAGGCTGTTGAGGCAGAGCTCGCAGTCATCTGTATTGACTTTGAAGTGAAAGTTTGCTATGCTTACAATTCAGTGTCCATTCAGCCAACTGGCAGAACTTTGCTGAAGATATTTTGTATAATTTACTTACGGATAAAAGTTTCAATATTTTTGCTCGAAAAGGTAGATACAAGTGCTACTATACGAGTAGTTCAACTGTCCTAATAGGTACCGTTTGTCGTTTCATAATTTTCAACTTTACACTGGTATTTTCCGTAAAACCATAGAATTGCGGTTTGATTTAAAATGTTATTGAAACTGTGTGAGTAACGCCTGTACAAAGTTGTTAAAACTTGAAAAGTACGAAACGTCAAACGGTACCTATTAGTTTAGTTTAACTATAAATTGAATAGTTTATTTCCGTCCAAAAATGCGATACTCGTAGAGCGTGAACCTACCGCCATTGCAGGCACTTGGGAAATATTTATCACATTTGTATAGTTAAACTATTAGTGCGTGGTGGCCTGTTGATAAACGGACCAGACGCGGCTACCAACATGTTCAGGTTGGTCGCGGGTTCAAATCCCAGGGCACACCCCTGACTTTTCGGAGTCATGTGTGTATTGATAGTCAATCGCCACGCACTAAAAAGGTGAAGGAAAACATCGTGAGGAAACTTGCATACCATAGCGGTTTATAAGAATTTCTGTGGTATGTAAGTCCGCCAACCCGCACTAGGCCAGCGTGGTGGACTATATGGCCTAACCACTCTCAATCGTACTCTCGATTGTAGAGTAGGCCCGTGCCCTGTTGTGGGACGTATATGGGCTGATACTGATAGTTAAACTATTTACATCTGGTCGATTGCCCAAGCTGATAAATCTTTTACGCAGTCTAATACTATCCAAGTGAGATGATTATCTGTCATTTTCGACGCAGTTACGATTGCTTTTTCGAAATCGAATACATACAAACTCACCCCTAAACGCAACATACTTGCACATGTCGGTATAGCAGATTTTCGACCATTATTATTTTCGACAACTTCAGTATCTCTATTGCTTAGACACCGGCTGTTAAACGTGACGTAGCGGGTTCGATGCCCGCTCCGAAACTGAATGTAATCCACAGGTATTTGTTTCGGGTCTGGGTTTTTGTCTCTTATAGTTCCTAATACGCACGACACAGATATCGATCTTAGTATGGGGTCAGACCTATATACCGGGTATCTCAAGACTGCTACCGAAAACGAAGCCGGGTGGTAGTTTTAGTGACTATAAACACAATGTAACTAAAAAATTCACAAAGAAACGCGACAATTATTTTTTATGATTTTTTAAATATCGTCATTTTTGGGTGGTAAATCCATAGTTTTTGCTAAAATAATAATTTAAACACTTTTATACCCTAGATTATTTATAAATAAAAGGGTAAACACTATTATTTTAGGAAAAAATGTATTTACCACCCAAATATGGTCATAGGAAAAAAATAACAAAAAAAAAATTGTCACTTTTTTTTGCAACTTTTTCTATTGCATTGTGTCTGAAGTCGCTTAAACTACCACCCGTCTTCGTTTTCGGTAGCAGTCTTGATATACCCTGTATATATGTGACTGTTTTGTGTATTTAATTTATTTAAACATTCGACTGGATCCGTTCATCCAACCGCCTGATATCACCAGAATATCAAGCGTAATCAAATTATTCCTTTAAATACTAAATTGTCTTTCCGTTCTGAGGTTGGTCCAAGTTCCAACGATCCCGACGTTTGATGGCATGAAATTTGAATATTTGAATATTAAATGATAAATATGAAATTCATATTTTCGTATCCCAAATACCGGGGTTGCATGACTGTTATAAGAAATTCTTAAGTAGGCCTTTTAAGTGAATTGTGAATTGTTTGAGATTTCATATTCATTTTATTGAGTTATTTCGTATTTATAATGTATAAGACGGTATAAAATATACAGAGTGATATTTTCACGTGGTATTTAATTTAACCTACATGTTTCGCGTCACCCCAGGTGACATTGCACACAATTAAAATAAATAACAGTTTAAAAAAAACTAAAAAAATACGCTTTTATAGAAAATCCAAATAAAACATAGAAAATAAATTTTAATAAATTTGAATTGCCAACCCGCACAAGGCCAGCGTGGTGGACTATATGGCCTAACCACTCTCAACCGTACTCTCGATTGTAGAGTAGGCCCGTGCCCTGCAGTGGGACGTATATGGGCTGATACAATACAATACAAAAAAAATGGAATTAAAAATAGTGTAAGAAAAAATGATGTTATTGTAAAAAAAGCGTTGGGTGCGTGGTTTCAATAGTTCTAAATATTTTATGAACATATATGACTAGAAGGGTTATCTTGATAATATTCTGAAAAGCACTTCTTTTCGAAAAATTTTAATTGCATTGTGTTTGTAGTCACTAAAACTACCACCTGGCTTCGTTTTCGGTAGCAGTCTTGAGATACCCAGTATGTAAGGAAAAAGTGAAAACAGATGTAACTTTGCTAGATATCTAAAATACTTGTCTTATTTTTATTTTACTATATAATTTTTTGGGATATTATTTTCGTACAGGATCAATCTGTAGAATGTATATAAAGTAAGTAAATTATATTTTCTGTTATTTTAAAGTATAGTTTTATTTTATAATAATGGTGTATAGTGTTGATTAGTTAAATTTTATGAATGTTGTGTCTTTTATTGGCATACATACTAGTAATTTTGTTTGCTTTGTCTTATGTATCAGTAATGCTACTGACGTGTTTACTGTTGATAAATAAATAAGAGTCCTTAAGGGCTACACTTCTGTACTTTTCGCTTCAATTTTTAATTCCGGCTATGAGTCGGCATCTTTATGAGGCCCATATATTCTAAATGTCAAAAATATTGAAATACGACGGTCATTACCACTAATTACTTCTCAAGTTTCGCTCGAACCTTAACATAAAATTAGCAATTTAGACAGACGACCATCGCGTAATGGCTCGAATACGAAATATTTGAAATGGGAGTCCGTCATTAAAGCTGAGGTTTAGTAAACTTACACTTTCCTACCGGTTAGGTTAGAGTCAAGAGAATTAATACGATTTTTTATTTAATCTGTGCTTTCCACTTGACATTGACATTGGCGGAATTGTCATATCTGTGACAGAGCCATAAAATAAAAAACTGAACTGAACTGAGTCAAGAGAAATATTTTTCTAGCAATAAAAAGTTTTTTTTCTCATTCTCCCTTATAATGGGAAGGCAAAGGGTTCGGGCCCGTACAGCCTCGTCCTTTATATTATAATTAAAGTCCGGTATTATAAAAAGTTTGTAATATTGTATTGTTATTTTTTTAGTGCACAGGAAACGACACAAAAATAACAAGATGTTTTTTAATAATACAAAGAAATCAAATCAAAGAAGGTTAATAAATAAATAACACCCAACAGTCACATACATAGTCCTGACCCCACACTAAGATCGAGTCTTGTGTCGTGGGTATTAGGAACTACGAGAGACTTTTCGGTCTCACAAACACCCAGACCCGGAAGAAATATTTGTGGGCCGCACAAACATTTCTCTCGGTGCGGGGATCGAACCCGCGACCTCTCGTTTCACTGGCGGCGTCTAACCAACTGCGCCACGGAGGCTGTCAATTAAGTAGCCGGTTATCAAAATTAAGTAGCTGATCGCAAAATATAGTTAACCTTCACCCGTCTATTACTAATCACTATCACTAATTAAATATAGATATAAACCTGCTGAGGCCGAAATGCTACTACAGAGTTCGTTTTTATTTGCCACCGTCGTGTCCGATATTACATTCGGGCTTTGAATAGACCAATTGTACTTTTATTTTTTATTGATTCCTGGTTGTATTTATTTAATATTTTTGTGTGCAATAATGTGTATATAAATAAATAATATTCAATATCTAGCAGTTTATAAATAAATATATAATAATAATTCAGTATTCTTAAAACACGAAATTAACAATTAAAACACAAATATCATTAAGGTATTAGCTTTTAAATAATATAAGGAGAAAAATATTAAAAATACTGTAAAATAATATAGACTAAATTCCTCAAACATACACGTTCCATCGATAGATGTAACCATTAGTTGAAGATCATAATAAACCCTGCTCATATGCACTAACTAATCTTCGATTAGTGCAAACTGCCGTAAGAATTTAGTGGTATCTAGCTAGTAATTGGCTTAACCGAGAATAATCAATAAACCACAGTTATTTCTATTTACATATTGTAATACATACGCCCTTTATAACCTCGACGGATAGAAGAGAGAACAACTTTCCACTATTGTAGCCACATTTTGACAGCCTCCGTGGCGCAGTTGGTTAGACGCCGCCTGTGAAACGAGAGGTCGCGGGTTCGATCCCCGCACCGAGAGAAATGTTTGTGCCTGAAAAGTCTCTCGTAGTTCCTGATACCCACGACACAAGACTCGATCTTAGTGTGGGGTCAAGTCTATGAATGTGACTGTTGGATGTTATTTATTATTATTTATTTATTTATTTTATCGATGTGGTCAGCAGGATCGTAACATATTCCTGGACATATTGTTGGATTGGTGGACTAATACGCGGTTTTTATTTAAGACCAATAAGTTTTTCTTCCCCTTGGACAGTAGCCAGAGCCCGCTTTTTTATTGCTATGAATGGCGAGACGAGCATGCCATTCGCCTGATGAACAGTAGCAAAACCAAACAGAACCTTGAATTACAAAGCAATGTTTGGCATTCCACTGCACTCGGCATCCTAAGACATAATATGTTAAGTCCAATATGTCCAGTAGTTACTCTGGCTACAATATCCTTCAAACCGAAACACGACAGTGCATTTACATTGCTGTTTGACGGGAGAAATAAACATTGCGATGGTACCCACCACCGCTTTTCTGTTGATGTCTGAAAAACTTATATTAACCCTTCGAAGTCATGTCGTTAGTTCTCCCAACAAGAACATCGTAACATAAAAAAGGGCGCTTTGTATACAAACGACGTAAATGAATCTCCACGCAGTCTGGTACCGCAACACGAATTCTACGGAATATAAAGGCAAAAATCCAACAGATTTCACTGTTCACCACGTCGAATTAAAAGTGGAGAGAATTCGGATGCGTTGGAATTTGAACAGTTCGCCGGACTAACTCGCGAGTGTTGGTGACGGAAGGGAAGCGAAATCGAATTATGCAAACGGGAACGTAAGGTGATAAAACCAAAAATGCTGGAGTTATTTTATTAGTTAGTTGTAGAGATTCACGTGCTGTTTATAGATAGTTATTTAAATTAGTTGGGTGGAGGATAAATGGTTGGATGTTGAGATAGAACAATTGGTGATATTTGGATTAAATGCAAGTAATGTAAGATGTGTGTATGTATCAGCCCATATACGTCCCACTGCAGGGCACGGGCCTACTCTACAATCGAGAGTACGGTTGAGAGGGGTTAGGCCATATAGTCCAGCACGCTGGCCTAGTGCGGGTTGGTAAGATGTGTGTAATTGTTTGGTTTAATACACTGCTCAACAAAGTCTAGGCAACAAGTCAAGTATATCAACTTATTTATGAACCTTCTTTGAAAAAGTATACTAAAATTAAAATTTGTAAGTAATAAATGTTCGATATTTAAAAAAGAATATAATTGACCCAAATATTTTCGATATATGGATGATCACGGGATTTTCTTAAGACCGCCAACTGTACTCTTTAATTTTATTTGTAAAATATTGTATGCTTTTTGTCATTTTTTGTGTGCAGTAAATAATAATTAAAATAAATAAATAAATAAACATTATGAAATGTAATACCAAGTAAATAATTAGCCTCCCTAACTACTACTAGAAACCAGTACGGAACAACATGTATGTTAAAGGAATAGCAGAATTTTTCACAGCAAGAATAACACAAAGTTTAGAACAACCCGACTAATGACCGTTTTCAGAACAAGTTATGGCGTACACTTTTATTCAAGCCTTTTTAAAAGAATAACGCGACGCTGCGAAGGAACTGCTTTTGTAGACTTGTAACATAGATTCAGAATTTTGGAGCAAAATAACTTAGTAAGTGTGCAATAAATAAATGTAACAGTAATGCACATTCTCCTGACCCCTCAGTTGTTAACAATTATTTTGTTTTGAATATCACACATTACTGGACATTTTCGGCTTCTTAATTCCTAATTTCTAGATCCATAAAAATAGTATTAGATACTTTCTCTCACTTTATTTTTAATCCGCCATTCTTAAAGATCGTCAATTTTTAAAAGATGTGAACTTAGCTTAGCTTGAAAGCGGCGTATCTAATGAAAAATCATCACTTCCCATGAACAATTGCTTCACAAGAAACATAGGTGGATAGCCGGCCTTTGTAGATTGACGATAGGGATCGTACCTAACAGAAGAGATAGAGTTGGAAAAAGGTAGATTTTTGGCCTTTCAATCATTTCACTGAAACTCATGAACTCCATATGCTGAGCATAGATTTCAATCAAGTATTCTCACAGCCACCTGTTGGCGACAGTCCACCCCTAGTGATTTCCTCTAATATAATCTTCCCTAATCTTCCCTAGTGATTAACTTGCTATAAAACTAGCATAAACTCTGTATCTGTATCTGTATTAGTCCATAAACGTCCCACTGCGGGGCACGGGCCTACTCTACAATCGAGCGTACGATTGAGAGTGGCTAGGCCATATAGGCCATATAAGCCACGCTGGCCTAGTGCGGGTTGGCGGACTATACCATGGAATAAACTAGGCGACTAAAATGCCCACTGCGATAAGCGATGTCCATTTCAAGTTCACAAGCATTTCTACAACCTAACAAAACACTATCAGGAAACGTAATGCACTCCAAAACCACATTCCGACTACAGTCCAATCAATTTTCCCCACAAGAGGATATAGCTCCTATTCGTAAAGCAGCACAGGCAAATTGATTCACAGCTCACAAAGCAATTTTCGTGCCGAGTCACCATACACATTTGGTTCTCAGTATCACTCAAAGCGGCGTCTCGGTTCGTTCCCGCACCAATGAATAGTGTATGAGACGCTCTGAGAACCTCTCCCTGTTGCCTGTTATTTTCCACTACCGAACTTTACTAAACAAAAATGCATTCAGAATGGATAGGTGTTTAAATTGCTTTCGGAACGACGCTGGAAGCTTCAAATTGTGATGGAGTAATTGTTCGGTGTTTTTGCTGCCGTAAGCCTCGTTAAGTGTAGCGGGCTGTTTTTCTTTTCATGCTGTGTACTTTTTGTAGTTAAATGAACTGAGCATCGCAGATTAATGACTGCCGTAGAATTTTCATTCAATGTCCGGTAAGTTTGAAAAAATTGCTCGCATGATTTCATCATGGATATAAAAGAGTCAACTGAAAGCGCAAAAGAAATGAGGAAATGGAATTGGTTCAGCAAATCCTAGCACTTCAAAATGCCAAATTATTCCCGTGCTATTGTTTTTTCCAACAGCTATTTCAGTAGTTGAAATATTCTCAAAATAAAATATGCATCATCCTATATCAAACCTTGGGTTATTCTCAGCCCGAGCTAAGTAGATAATAAATGTCATCAAAATACACCAGCATTTAATGTGACATTTCTTTCTCTAATAATAAGTTCATGATATTAACGTCAGGGCAGATAAGATGAGTCACGTGACACAGCGTCACTGTAATGCTATTACGACTCCATTATTATACGGACAATAAAATGGAAGCATATTTTCTACGTAGGAAATAGAAATATTGTGTGTTATTATTATGTTGAATGCATCAATAAGGAGATGTCAGACTGGTGTCGATGGCAAATTCGAGGCAACCATTATTGTATAAATAACTTTATAAAATTAGGGTTCTATGCAAACTTTTATTGGCTATAAAACACAAAAATCTTAATACACAACACAAAATCTCCTCTTTATATAATTTTATTTCTAAAAGGGGTAGGTAGAAGTAATGTAATTAGTGTCTCCCATAGTTTGCCTATTTTATTTTAATTCCAAAATGTGATACCAATCGATGCCACAAATTCCATTTATTATACTTTTACAATCAGAAAACTGACACAAACAGGAATCGAACTCTGGACCTTACTGATAACAACCTATTTATGTTACCATAGACGAATAAGGAGAAAGAAAAAATCTAACTACACCAATAAGAAGCGTGGTGGCCAAAGATCTGAACCGATGACATGATCCTCTTTTCGTAAAGGGATGTACATGAGCAGAATCCTAGAAATATATATCTCTCTCTCTCTCTCTTCAGCCTCAGTCCACTGTTAACCATATACCTCCTCCAATGATATCCACATCAACCTCTTGGAAGCGGCCTGCATCCAGCGACTTCCTGCAACCTTAGCTAGGTCATCTGTCCACCTTTTAGGCGAGCTTACATCTTATACATGTCTGTGAGAATCATTACATAGTATAAAACCAAGCCGCGTCTCGCTGTCTGTCCCTATGTATGCTTATATCTTTACAACTGCGCAACTGATTTTGATGCGATTTTTTTAATAGATAGAATGATTCATAAGAAAGGTATGTATGATTAATACATGCATAATATATTAGAGAAAGACCGATAATTTTAGAGGTTTCTACTCAAAAATTGCCTGCACCCGGATGAATCCAGGCCGGACCGCTAGTAAAAAATATACGGGAAAAATCTGTCTAAAACTAAGAGTTCACATATCAGTTTGTTTTTTGATCAAACGCGCCTAGTTTTTTGCAGCATACACAAAAGGCTTTGTATATCCGCAGCGGCCGTTCAATCAAATCAATTTCTGTCTACGTGGAAATGAAACCGGTATAAAAACGTATATTCTTGATACCATAGCTTTTCGTGCCAATCAAATGTATTTATTTGCAACTGATTCTACTGTACTACTGACTGCCTCGGTGGCGTAGTTGTACTACGGCACGGTCACAAAGCTGAGGTCTCGGGTTCGAATCCCGGGCTGGGCAAAGTAATATTGGACTTTTCTATTCATTATCAGCCCAGAGTCAGGAATTTGTGCCCGATATGGCGATAGGCTCGCCACCTATCACATTGTGGGACGGAACATACAAGGCAAAATGTGGGTGTCCTGACACCTCTGCCTACCCCTTTTAGGATAAAGGCGTGAGTTTATGTATGTATGTATGTATGTATGATTCTACTGTATGGATCAGGATTAATTAAATTTAAAAAAAATGTGCTTATTATGATTAATGATGCATGTGTTGCTGCTACTGCTGTGATTTAAAATAATTTGTAACTTTTGTTGATAATAATCACTGTATTGTAAACTGGTTTTGAAAAGAAAAGAACAGCACTAGAATTTCTAGTCCGTTCTTCTTTAGTGAAAACGACTTTTCCAACCGAGTAAAATGACTGAACGTAGATGATGTTTACATTTTATGCCAACACGCACTAGGCCAGCGTGGTGGACCATATGGCCTAATCACTCTCAATCGTACTCTCGATTGTAGAGTAGGCCCGTGCCCTGCAGTGGGACGTATATGGGCTGATACTGATACAGATTACATTTTATGGGTTCAATAAATAAAGTTAATTTTTAGATTTTGAATCCACAATGAGGTTTTATCGGTTGGCTAACGATTAAAATTATTAAGTGATCATATTAACTATCTAAACCTAAGATGTTTATAAAGCATAGATGCGTTGTCCGAGCTTTATAATGGCAAGACGTTTTGAAGGTAATTGCCCCACGTGCAATCAGTCACGCTTCAACCAGTGGCGCGGATACACGTTTCTCTGACTATTTGAATTCTCAAAACCAATTGCGGAAAAATAGATTAGACTGATTTAAAATAACGTACAAATTATTCTGAAACTGTGAAACATAATAAATATTTTATTTAGTGCGCAAGTACATACAAATTTATTTTTTATGAAATAAAATTATTAAATTCGCTCTCATGGCGACGTTTGACAACTCTCGCCACGTCATCCCGTACCTGATGCTTGGTGCTACGTCACACGCGCTTTAGCCAATAACAGTGCGGCACTTATTGTTACGTAACTAGCGATGTCTATTCATCGCGTTTCATCGCATCGCGTTATTTTTTTGTGCCATTATGTTTGTGTATGACGCGTCTATTTGTAAAACGTCATTGATCTAAACTCGGATCTTGGGAGTAAATCAATGGAGATAAGGAATATGTGGGTATGTCAATAAATTTTTGAGCCGTTAGGTTTATTTTCAGAATTTATATTTAGATTTACGTATAGATGAATATTATTTTGTGATTCGGATGTAAATATTTTTTCTGTAGAGCAGTCAGTATGCCAGTACATATTACGTAATTAAGTTTCTAAAGCTCAAAATTAAATAAAATCCTCCTACATAAGTACAATACAAAATTATATTTCAAAAAACACCAAAAAAACGCCTTTGCTTAACAATTTCCATAATCAATTCGATTTTGAATAATTGATTACATTAGTGATTTTTAGCCACGGCTTTCGAAAAATATTCATGCTGGGAATGGCAAATTAGACGGGAATTCGTGGAACAGCGAGAGACAATTTATATTGACCGTCATAAGAAGTTTTATTCAAACTTCGAGGAGCTTTAACTAGATGCCCAGGATTCTTTGTGAAGTTCGATGAAAATAGACTCATGACGCTGGAATTCTTGAAGTTGGTAAAGTACAAATAGCATTACGTCTTTTAATTGTACCTGCGTTATTCTGCACACTGATTTGTAAAGACCAGCAATAGACGCCTTCAATAAGGATAGAAGGTTTGACTAGAATTCCAGGAGGAGGCTAAAAAACTACATTCAGCCAGAAACCATCAGCCATAAACCCGCACTAGGCCAGCGTCGTGGACTATATAGCCTAACCCTTCTCAATCGTATTCTCGACAGTAGTAGTAGAAGAGGCTCGTGCCCTGCAGTGGAATGTATGTAGGCTAATACAGTAACATCTCTCGCTAGTGGATATTCTATTGACAACTTTACTAATGATCTTATCATGAGTAGCATGCTAGCCATTTTGTCAGTAGGGAAATAAATAGCAGCCTATCCATATTATTGCACTATATGAAAAAGCCACCTCTTGCGGTCCACAAAAAACACAACTAAAGAAGGCTCAAAGCTCGCGTGCCGCATATAAATCTCGCGCCTATCCTACCCGTAGTCATCAGTTTCCAGTATCAGATACGAGTGGAAGGGTATTTGTCCGAGAAATTGCCGGTTGTCCGGCGCACGCTGATAAATGTGCCCCGTTTTGACCGGACTGTGTGACGTCATGTTTCCTTCAAGGTCAAGGTGTATAGGTAGGGAATTTAAATTCGATTTTTGAATTTGACCAACATTATTAGTGACCAGTATCTTTTTAACATCGCTTCCAATAATTATTATCAATGTCTTTAGGCGAAGAATATATATTCCATTTTTGAAATGAGGTGGAAGGATTACTGGCCAGTATGATTCTAATGAAATTTTCATTATGAACGAAAAAAATCTTTTCTCTTCCCATCCTTTTTACTTCCCGGTCTCCTGCCGATTTGATGGACCGGAAACACATCCACGATCCAATCATTGTCGATGTTCATGGGCGGTAGTGATCACCTACCATCCTTTTTGCTTGATTGCCAGAGCTATTTAATATGTGTATTTTTTAAATACTAATCCGGTATAATATTAAAAATTCCCCTTGTGCCTGTTTAAAAAACAATCAAGATTGAATACTCCAACAGAATATAGAGAATATTAAAATTAAATTCAAAAATAGAAAAGGAAAAAAACGGAACATTTTATTGCGCACACAGCTTGATATAAATATAATTATTAATTCTACTGGCGAAATTTGCTGGATTTAATAAAATTTAGTCCAAGGGCGTTATTAACCGGACCGAGTACTTCGTGCAATACAAACGGTGGTAGATTTTTCAAAATGGTTGGATAATTTAATTTTTGTGCAGCGGCGCTGAGCAGCAATCTCGCCACCAATTACCTTGGAGCTAGTATGAGTAGGGTGTCGTCGGTTTGTGTATAAATTGGGACAAAAGTATTAAATTATTGGAATGATGAATAATAAAGATATTATTCAACGGAATTATTGAATGAAGTATGCTTTAATCGTGGACGAAAATGAAGAACCGAAGAAGATTTTTTTGAAACTTTCGCTTTAGATAGATTTAATTGAGCTAATATAGTAATACAATAGTGATGATACCACTGTTACACAAAAAATCAATGTGAGATAATAACTTCTTTGTCACGTTAATGAGAATAGGAGATCAATATTTTAACGATTACGGTGGACTATATATAGCTTAAACACTCTCAATCGTATTCGCGATTGTTGAGGAGAGTCGTACCCTGCAGTGGGACGTACATACATGAGGTTAAAATAAAGTTTTTTTTTTATTGCTATGAATGGCAAGACGAGCATGCCGTTCGCCTGATGGTAAGTAATACGACCGCTCATGAACAGTAGCAAAACCAAACAACACCTTGAATTACAAAGCAATGCTTGGCATTCCACTGCGCTCGCCATCCTAAGACATAAGATGTTAAGTCTCAATATGTCCAGTAGTTACTCTGGCTACAATGCCCATCATACCCGAAACACAACAGTGCGTTTCCATTGCTGTTTGACGGGAGAAATAGACACTGCGGTGGTACCCACCCAGATGGCCTCTCACATATGAGAGACCTACCACCAGTAAAAGTTTACTTTCTACCTCTCTCTAAGAATTTTAAAGGCCAGTATTCATGTGGATGTGAGGTGTGGACTTTTATAAATTTCAGTAACCACATATTATACGAACACCCGCTTTGTATTTTATCCAATAAGTTATATTGCGCTTTGTGGACGCTATCTTAATGAAAAGAGGTATACCAGCAATGCTTTTCTTGTCCTACAAAAAAACAATGTATTGGTCACAAAAAAAGCAAATTGCTATTTGTGACGAGAGCAAAAAATTGCATAGATTAAGGACTGGGGACGAAATTTACGACGTTCTCGCGTTGCTCAAATTTATTCTTATTTTATTAGCAATGCAAATATATTACACACGGTGGACTGGATTTTACATGTTTTTAAACTCCGTGGATATTTTATTTCTAGGGATGTCGAGACGAGCATGGCGTTATCCTGGTAAGTGATACAACCGCTCATGGACGGTAGCAAAACCATACTAAACCATTTATCACAAAGCAATGCTTCGAATTCTGCCTCGGTGGCGTAGCGTTACCACGGTATGCTTGCAAAACTGAGGTCTCGGGTTCGAATCCCGGGTCGCGCAAAGTGATATAGGATTTTTCTATTCGTTATCAGCCCGGAGTTATTGTATTTTTCTTTTTTCGTTCTGTCATTGGATTTGTACCCAATATTAAAAATATTAAGTAATAACGATAGGCTCGCCCTCTATCACATTGTGGGACGGAACACATAAAGAGAAACGTGGTTGATAGTACCTCTGCCAACCCCTGTTGTGACAAAGGCGTGAGCTTATGTATGTAGAAAATGACGGAATAGGAATTAAACAAATATTTTATAATATTCAATTAAAACCCTTTCACAAGATACCGCACTTAACCTAGTAACCTAACGTTAAAATTTCATACCGTATTTCGGCACACTTCGCGTTCAAAATAAATGTGTGTTCAATTTTCCGTTCAAATAAAAATGATTTAAAACTCTTCCAATGTTCAAGTGCGATGGCGTGATTCATAGCCGAATAGAAACTATGACAGAATGCAACAGTTTGTTTGAAATTGTTATACGATTTGTAAACAATGAAAAAAATATTTTAAAATCGGAAACAACGCTTTATTTTCATTTTATTTTCTTCAGAAATGTGTTATACAGGGTGTATCAAGACTACTACCGAAAATAAAGCCCGGTGGTATTTTTTGTGACAGCAAAAATATTTGCAAAAAAAAAAAGAAAATATTTTGTTTTGTTACTTTTTTCCCTTAATATACCCCGTATATTCACAAGATAAGATTCTCCAAAATATATTATACAAGTCTTGAGTCGTGGGTATCCGATAGCACAATAGAATTTTCGGTCTTGCGGAATAAAAATATTTCTCTTGGCGCGGAATTCGTATTCGTGACCTTTCATTTCATATCACCTAACCAGCAACGGTACGAAAGGGGTCAATTATTCGTCTACCTTTTCGGGTTTTTAATCAAATGTAATCTACGGTTTCAGGTTGTTATTAATGTCCATCATTTAAAAATAGAAAATACTTTTTTGAATCTTTAGAATGTACATAGTTTAGATTCAGTCACGTTTTTTTTTCTCTACAACCCGGTTCACAAGACTGTTTTACTGTCATAGAAAAACGGGCAAGTAACTCTAGAGTTGTTTTTTTTTTTTTCATAATAAGTTTGCAATACCGTGATTATAGAGGAGTCGCAGCCTAGCTGAATTCAGAGCAGTTCATAAATAATTATTGCTATCACTTACTGTCAAATAAGACTTTTACTTCTTTACCACGTGATTCTAATAAAGCGAATCATAAAATAACTAAATCAAGTTTGCAGAACATATAGAAATTTAATAAACATTTCAATAATCTTAGTTAAAACAAATTAGATGAGACGACGGAATCCGTCGGTCTGAGCTCTGTTCAAATTTATTGTAATATGCAATCAAGTCGCTTCAGGCGGGTTCATTTACTTTGTTAGCCCCGATTGTCTCGCTGCCAAATCAGAAACCGATGTAAAGGCACTACATTGCTAACAGATTTACGAGTATACACTAAGAGTAAAATTTATTTTATTTAGTTAATTTATACCAACAACATAATTATGCATTACAAAAGAAGAATGCCCATTCACAGTATCGGCAAAGTATATCGTTGCCGTTACTGCTTAAAAATCATTGTATCTGTATCTGTATCAGCCCATATACGTCCCACTGCAGGGCACGGGCCTACTCTACAATGGACAGAACGATTGAGAGTGGTTAGGCCATATAGTCCACCACGCTGGCCTAGTGCGGGTTGGCGGACTTACATACCATAGAAATAATCATTAATAATAATAATAGAAATAAAAAATAAAAAAAAATAGAATAAAAATAGTACTTTTATGGTTTGTCCTGAAACGATTTCCGCCCGATAGATTTTTTAAAATAAAGTAATTATCATCGCATTTTACATTGGGTTTATAGAGTCGGAGGCCAAAAAATATTTTTTGTTGGACTTCAAGTTCAAGAACTTCGTGCCTGGGTCGCAATTATGTTTATATTTATTGAAAATATATATTTTTCCCTGCACAATAAAGTAAGTTTAATCGAGACACAAATATCTTCGCATCGATACTAAGTTTCATAGTAAAATGGGCAATCTGCTTTACCAAAACACTTGTTACATAAAATGCTGATGCACACGCCTACGAGTATTAAAGGTCAGTGGCGCGTCAGGCCACCACGCATTACATATTGATATACTTTCTTGTAAATACCTTGCTCAATTTGCAATAGTCACAAACAACTAATAAATATTATCGATTATAAATAATTGGAATCATGATATGAGCAGGTCGTTCGCCTAGTGATCAGCTACATGGTAAGAAATAAATTTTGTTCAAATGATCAAACTTGACTAAGTTAAGACACCTTTGGAAAAACATTTTATTTAAATATCAGTGTACAAAAATGAATTCTCGTCTTTAGAAATGGGCTCCTTATTATTGAACTCTAATTTAATCTATAAGTACAAAAAACCATAAAAAAGTAAAAAAAAAAACAAAAGGAAACCCGGACATCAGCCAGCGACAGTATGTAAGTGCCTTAACTGCGGAGTATGTAAGCGCCTTAACTGCGGAGGCCGAACATCCAGACCTAATGGCTAAAGGTAGCTTTACGGATGATTTAACGCGATTATCCGGATGACTTTATCTGTCCTTCTCTTAGTTAATCCGGGTGAGATTTTTTCATTTACTATAGTTAGATCGAGTCTGTTTTCGTCTTGGAAAGATGAATTTTAAAGGTCAAATAAGGAGTGGATATGATGCCGCAACAAACTAGATTAATTAGCATAGTTAAACTATGTTGAAGTAAAATAATGAAACAAATATAAAATTGACAGTATGGGGGTGCAACTTCGTACATGAAAAATATTGAAAACAATCATTTCGATTCTAGTGCCACGCTCTGGCGAGAACGAGAAATGATCGTGTAAGTAGTTTAAATGGAATTGTTAAATGGCGGTTATGTGCCACTAAATTAAGAAATGTATTTTGTCAGTTATATTTTAACCAATGCCTACTTGATTTTCGTTAAATTACAGGAGGTTATGAAATTACCAATTTTAAAATATTGATATAACAAATTAGAAATTTCACGCCTTTGCCTAACGCGCCCTCTGATGGCAAAATCACGTCGAAAATAAAAAAGTAGAGTTGCGCATCTATCTCTGTATATTATACTAATCTATGATTGACAGCCTCCGTGGCACAGTTGGGTAGACGCCAGCTATGAGACAAGAGGTCGCGGGTTTGATACCCGCATCGAGACAAATGTTTGTGTAGAGCACAAGCATTTGTTTTGAGTCTGAATGTTTGTGGGAAAAGTCTCCCATAGTTCCTGATACCCACGTCACAAGACTCGAACTTAATGTGAGGTTAGGTCTTAGGACCATGTATGTGACTGTTGGGTGTATTGTTTGTTAATTTATAAAAATATATTGATGGTCCCATAAATAAATAGAATCATGAACCAAACTAGAATGGAAACTATAGAACGAAAACTACCTGAACGATGATAGGTCGGTAAGTTGCACTGTTGCAATCTAAATAATGTGTACAGTTATGTATTACTGGACACTTGCGAACTTAAAAGATTATACAATTGTGTGGGTAGCTTATGACACAATCGTAAACGGTGGTCACCATGGGAGTACAAAACCACCGAATATTAGATGTAATAAGATAGAGATACATGAGATTATATTTACTCTCATATGTGAGAGGCCATCTGGGTGGGTACCACCGCAGTGTCTATTTCTGCCGTCAAACAGCAGTGTAAATTCACTGTTGTGTTTCGGGTTGAAGGGCATTTGTAGCCAGAATAACTACTGGACATATTGAGACTTAACATCTTATGTCTCAGGATGGCGAGTGCAGTGGAATGCCAAGCATTGCTTTGTAATTCAAGGTGTTGTTTGGTTTTGCTACTGTTTATGAGCGGTCGTATCGCTTACCATCAGGCGAACGGCATGCTCGTCTCGCTATTCATGGCAATAAAAAGTATGTATATATATTCAATCGAACTTAGGCCACAAGTTTGTACAATATGTTGTACATGTTTGTACATATAAACTGAGTTAGCAATCAAGCAAAAGTGACAATGGGTTTAATTTTAAAAAAATACCTATAGGGATAGAAGAAATTCAGTTCCCCCTATTGCATTAATAGTTATTTTTCCCTTGTACAAACATGTATGATTAAAAAAGGAAACATAATATAAGTTCCAAGCGATGTCAGCGTATACGAAAAAAAATTTGAATCCGTGAAAATAGTTTACATCGTAACTTATATTTTTATAACAATGATACAATAGTGCCCATTGCATCCACCAAAACCAATGTATAATAAATGTATCATCATTTCAACACCATATTTTTTACATAACATTTTTCTAAACGTCACAAAATAAAATTTAAATCCTGGCGTCGATTATTCAGTGCCTAAAAGGTCATGAAACCTAATTTTGTAGAAAAAAGTCAGCACTTTCCATTAGAACCCGGCCATCTAGATACGTTAGGCCAAAACTAATAGGCTTTTTTCTTAGCAATTAAGACTCTCTACTACGCAAACTTTTGCTGTAGCTGATCCGCAATTTAGGAAAATGTCTGAAATAAATGAAGCGGAAAGGCCTGTGGTAATAAATTAGAAACAGACTGAACTCTCTGATCAATTCTGATTAGTCAAAAGTATATCAAATCAATTTCCTGTCATTAAAAACAAGAATGAAGGAGGCAAAAAGCTCAATAGAAACAGAAATAATCCAAGAAATCAGCAAAGAATCATCTATAAAAATAAATAAATAAACTCTGCTCTTGAATACAGTAATTTATTCAACCCGCTATAAAATTAAAGCATACATTTACTGATGCTAGGTCTCGCATGCGTGTGAGGCTATCTGGGTACAAACGCAATGTCTTTTTCTCCCGTCAAACAGCAGTGTAAATGCATTCCACGGATTTTTTTTTGTTTTATTGTAAATTGTACATGATCCACCAACAGATGATACAATGATTAACTACAGTATACAGTGATTTACAGATCAAATTGTAATGTTCACCTAATTAAAGGTGGACCCATCTACATTAAACAACTAAAAAGCAGACAATAAAAAGAATGACAAATCATATAAATAGTGCAGGTGCAGTGAAGTTACATTTTTTCTCATTTAATTATTTTACAGTCATTTGTTTGTTATGTTAGGGGAAAGTATTAATATGAAAAATAATAATTTTAAAACGCATAAAAAAATATCTGTTAAGCAACATTTGGAAACATTTCTCAAAAACAACACACATAAAAACAAGTCAAAGAAATTAGCGAAAAATAAACCTTTACGACGTATAAGTAGAAACGATCGTTGTAACTTAGCAGTCGTATAAAAGCTTTCCGACCTACATTTATAAAGAATAATATTTTTATACCACATAATAAACGATAAAACTATATTATACTCTCATATCGCAAGATAGGCGAAAATTACTGGTCATAAGTCACGGGCTTTATTTTTTATATAAAACAATGGGTTAAATTAGAATTATACCCTTTTTATAATAGCATGATATAGGGCGGTATTTTAATATTAGAATTTTACCTGGTAACAAGAAAAATACTCATACATTCGATTTAGAGAATTTTGAACGCAAAAGATAATCGCCTGTCAAGCATAGATATTTTATCTAGAGTCCAGAATCTAGATTCTAAACAACACTATACATAATCACCAAAGTCAAAACTGTGATTTTATACCCCGTTCCTTCTATATAACAAAAATATGTATGACGGCGCTTGCGTGAATTTCATACATCAGGTTGACTGACTTTTAGCTGTCAGCGTCAGCCTAGCGAAGCGTCATTGTCGATGGTGTTGAGGGCCGTCGCCTGGAGGAACAGATTCAAGACGGCGGCGCCCGCAGACCACGTTTGTGACGAATCGCTATGAAAATAAATTAAAGTCTGTTGTTCTTCTTTAGTGATCTGACTAAGTTGCTGTTGTTTCGTGATTAAACTCTGTAACAAGAACCTGTGATTTCGCTGTTCATCTATCAACTTACCTACATAATTATATCGTAGAAGATGAGTTCTGATGAAGGCCCTCCTGCCCCTTCATCAGAAGTGGGATCGGATGGAGCTAGAGTTGAGCGAGAAACAACAAAATCGGACGCAGAAAAATTACTAAGTAATATGGAAGTGCTTTTATCTCGTGTTCTCGCAGCCCAGTCCACGCCAACAGTGAGTACTAACAAGGCAATACCATTTTTGCCTTTTAATCCAGACGAACATGACTGTGACATAGACGGTTGGTGCAATATTACCGAAGCAATCGTTGAAACTGAGCGCTTAAAAGGAATTGACTTGCTCATGGCCCTTACTGCTTCTCCAAAAGGGCGAGCGGCTGCCTGTATCACTAAGCTAAACTTAAATGAAATGGCCTGGAGCGTTGTCAAACAGACACTGTTGACTAAATTGTCAAAACCGAAGCTTTACAGGACTTTAGCAGGACTACTTTGACGAAATATTGCGATTCCAAATATGAGCTAAGGAGACAGCTTCAGAAGCTGATCTTCGTTTATGGAACCTTATTGAACGAATACCTAAGGCTGTGATGCCTGGAGAAGTACTGGTTTCGTTATTTCCGTGCTTTGTCAGAAGGACAGTTTGATAAGACGCGAATTGATTGCACACAATATCACAACTCGCACTCAATTGTTTCGAATCCTGGGAGGTGTATCACTTAAGCGGCGTTAAGACGATGTCGAAGCTAACGAACCTGAGCCGAAGCAGTTTCGTACTACCGGAAGGTTCACTGGCAGATGTAACTTTTGCGGAATAACGGGACACCGTTTTGCGGAATGCCGGAACGTCGTGACGAGCTGGGATCAGTCAAGTCTCAAGACACTCCGAGTCCTCCCGTCCATTGGAGAAGATGACCTCCGTAATATGCTACATATGTGGTCAAAAGAGACATGTGACAATTAATTGTCCACCATTGTGAACACCGTCCTGCAAGGCGTATCTTGGCAACATCTTCCGGTGAGTCGGTACCTTTTCTATTTGATAGCGGATCGTCCTGTTCTCTCGTGGAAAATAGTTATTGTGACAAACTCTTGGGTACTGGGTTTAAGAATCTCGTTTATCTTAGCGGTATTGGAGACGATGATATACAGTGTACGACTCAAATTAAAGCCGATGTTAAAGTTGGTGATCGTATGATTGGTTTACTCTTTCACGTAGTTTCTGACAATAATATATCTGAGCCTTTAATTATTGGTAGGGATATCTTTGATCAAGGGCTAAGTGTAAAAAAATTGATAACGATCACCTTGTAATCTATTCTAAACAACAGTTTAATCTTTGTGTCGCGACATCAACCTTATCAGATTTTTCGAAAATTGACACGGATTTGTAGGAACAGAATAAAAATGTGTTGATTTCTATATTGAACAAATACACGAATAACTTTATCGAAGGTATACCTACGAAGCGTGTGAGGACTGGGGTATGTGAAATTAAATTATATGGATCTACAAGTAAAGTTGTACAGAGATGTCCTCATAAAAGAGCACTTATAGAGAAACAAATAATTAGGGAACAGGTTCAAAATTTATTAGACGCAGGGGTGATTCGAGAGTACGTCCCCATTTGCTAGCTCAATTGTTCTTGTGAAAAACGAAGGATAATTCCGATAGACTTTGCGTAGATTTTAGGGAGTTAAATACCAATACCATACCTGAACATTATCCCTTACCTCGTACCGAAAAACAAATAGACCAGCTTACGGGTACTAATTCCTTTTTCTTCCTTGGATATCACTTCTGGCTTCCACCAGATCCCTGTCCAATATGACACAGTGGAAAAGATGGCTTTCGTGACAAATGAAGGACAATACGAATATCTCGCGATGCCGTTTGGTTTGCGAAATGCTCCTTCGGTCTTTCAGAGATGTATCAATAAGGCTCTTAGTCATTTACAATATAGACCGCTTATTCTGTTAACATCTCCGAAGGACTGAAGCGCCTGGATTTGGTTTTAAGTGCGTTAACAAAAGTTGGGTTCTCATTCAATTTAAAGACATGTCAATTTATGAAGCGACAGGTTGACTACCTAGGATATTCTGTACAATCCGGTGAGATTAGACCCAATTCGCGGAAAATTCAAGCATTGGCACACGCCTCAGAACTTAAAACAGCTACAAATGCTCGCCAATTTCTTGGCGTGGCATCCTACTTTCGGAAATTTGTTCCTGATTTTATACGAATAATTGGACCTCTATACCCTCTTATGACAGCCTCCGTGGCGCAGTTGGTTAGACGCCGCCGGTGAAACGAGAGGCCGCGGGTTCGATCCCCGCACCGAGGGAAATGTTTGTGCGGCCCACAGGTGTTTCTTTCGGGTCTGGGTGTTTGTGAGACCGAAGAGTCTCTCCTAGTTCCTGATACCCACAATACAAGACTCGATTTTAGTGTGGGGTCAAGACTATGTGTGTGACTGTTGGGTGTTATTTATTATTTATTTATTCTTACAAATTTAAAGGATGAATCACTTGGACCACCGAACACGAAAAGATACGGCACAAAATTATAGGCATTCTCACGTCCGAACCGGTACTAACTATTTTCGACCCAGAACTTCCAGTGGAGTTACATACCGATGCTAGCTCAGAAGGATATGGAGTAATCCTTCTGCAAAAGAAAACGTTGTAGAGTATTATAGCCGCCGAACAGCTGACACGGAGACTCGTTACGTATAACATACGTACGAGTTAGAAAGTTTAGCTGTCGTTAAAGCTGTAGAGCATTTTCACCATTATCTTTATGGTAGGCGTTTTGTAGTAGTTACCGATTGTAACTCACTCAAAGCGTCGACATCGAAGAAAGACCTAACACCCCGCGTTTACCGATGGTGGGCTTATTTACAAGCCTTCGACTTTGACATTATGTACCGCGAAGGAAGTAAGATGGAGCACGCTGACTATCTGTTCCGAAATCCCCTGTCAGATTTTGCTGCCCTTAACACTCCTATAAAGACTGAGCCTAATATTGTCAATTATGTCGAGCTTCATCAGGGCTGGTTGTCAGTTGAACAGAAACCTGACACAGAAATTCAGGATATTATCGCGAAACATCAGAGCAATAGCTTTCCCGAAACTGTAGGTCAAACATATGATGTTAGAAATGGCATACTTTACAGAAAGATTATTCGTAACAAAGCAGTTTCATGGATACCCGTAGTTCCACGGTCTCTTATTTGGACACTAATTAATCATTTCTATAACGAACTGCAACATTTAGGCAGGGATATATCGGTTTGATCGAAATAGCCACTAGTCTTTTAAATTGTGGAGAGGCCGAGACGGCGTCGGAAGATGAAGGAAGTATAATTAATTCAAGTCATGACAATGATAACTCTGATACCTTGACCGTATGCTCAAATACTGTTTCCGCCGATTCAAGGACGCTCATAGTAGGCTCAGACACTCTTAGTACATGCTCAGATCCTGAGACTTTTTACACGAATTCTACTACTACTTTCCTTCAAATGGTCAGACGAAATATGTCGTCCGAGTCAATTAATAGATTGGCTTGTCTCTGTGCTTTTGTACTGTGAGACGAAATGTGTCGTCCGAGTCAGTTAAAAGATTGGCTTGTCTTTGTGCTTTTGTACTATGAGACGAAATGTGTCGTCCGAGTCAGAGCCTTTAAAGTAGGCTGACTTGTTCTGGATGTTTTGCAGATCATGCTAAGACGAATATTGTCGTCCGGGTCACATCCACCAAAGGATTGACTTGTCTAATAGTACCAATTGCGAATAGTTAACGTATATGCTGCTGGGTGAGAAGGCTGTGTTATCCGGCTTATTAGTAGCGAGACACATACCTTATTTTAAGTAATTAATCATCGCGTATTGTCGTAATTGTAATGATTAGTCGTCCGTCAGGATGCCGAACGGACTATGTACGCTTGCAACATATTGTTTCAGAGAATCGCCCGAGGACGGTCGAGAGTCAGTCCGGCCGTGACGGCGCTTGCGTGAATTTCATACATCAGGTTGACTGACTTTTAGCTGTCAGCGTCAGCCTAGCGAAGCGTCATTGTCGATGGTGTTGAGGGCCGTCGCCTGGAGGAACAGATTCAAGACGGCGGCGCCCGCAGACCACGTTTGTGACGAATCGCTATGAAAATAAATTAAAGTCTGTTGTTCTTCTTTAGTGATCTGACTAAGTTGCTGTTGTTTCGTGATTAAACTCTGTAACAAGAACCTGTGATTTCGCTGTTCATCTATCAACTTACCTACATAATTATATCGTAGAAGATGAGTTCTGATGAAGGCCCTCCTGCCCCTTCATGTATATTTGTATATAGACTGCCTCGGTGGCGTAGTTTTACTACACTGCGGTTATAAAGCTGAGGTTTTGGGTTCGAATGCCGGGCCGGGCAAAGAGATATTGGATTTTCAGCTAGAAATCAGGAATTTGTACCGAATATGGCGATAGGCTCACCCTCCATAGTATCGTGAAACGAAACATACAAGGCGAAATTTGGGTGTCCTGCCACCTCTGCCTTATATAGAATATTATTTTCTTTATGATTAATATATTAAGTTGGTATTAATCAGTAGGATAGATAATAGCACCATCTAATGCCCAGCAGAATGTCATTCCTCATTCAAAGAGACTTATGTCCCGTCTCAAATCTCAATCAAATTCAGCCGCGCAGGGTGAACGTTCCCTAAATTCGGCGCCGACATATTTATCATAAATTTTACCACAATATAAAACAGCATTATCGTAAACCTTTGTTGGTGTTATAAACGCTATTACTCAATAAACCCGAAGCCGTGTTGCAGCTATTAATAGGTATTATGGTCGAAACTTGTGCGCGTAATATCTTGGAACACCATAAAAAAATATTCATTTTAGAAGTAAAAATGACCACCATGCAACTTTTGCTAAGTGCGCTGTAATCCAATTATTGAAATTTGAAAGTTTGAAGCAAAACTGTTTTTACGGATTTTAACGCGAATTTCGTTTGGTTGTAACTTTCCGACACCCGTTCCTTCGATTACTTTTCACCTTTCGTAGTACTTTGTGGATTTCAATGTGTAAAATTCGAGTTAATCTAAGAAACTATTGATGTATCCATTACTGAGAGGTGGTTTTCTTATTGTTACAAGTCAGCTTGTCAAGAGACTAGATTGACTGACCTGTGTCATTGTATTGGGCCTTTTACCCTCGTGTACGGTGGCCGCTGACCGAACGGAGACAAATATCTATGTCATATCAGAATATGGTCATTTTAAAACTTTTTTTTATTACTGTGAATTGTGAGACCACCATGCCATTCGCCTGATGGTAAGCGCCTCTCACATATTATGATAATACTTCTCATTCATTTTGAAAATAACTCTTTATTAGTGTTAAAAGCTTTTAAAGGCGGACATGACCTAACTAGTGTTAATGTCAGCTAAGTCTTCGCAGTTAAGTTGGCTTAGTGTTCCGAGTAAACGCTTCAAGTTTCTACATTAACACGTTTATTACTTCGGAGTTGTCACCGTTGTGTACTTAAACAAAATGAAAAATATTTTAGTGATATCACGTATAGTCAGTTTTGATATTGTAGTCAATGAAATTAATAGACAATTCTTATTGTTACATCTTTAGACTTAAAATTAATAGGTGATCATAGTCGCTATCTATCGGCCGATGCCAATAATCAATCGAAAAAAATAGATTGAAGTCAATCTGGATTGTTTTCTACTTTTCGATTGGTGCCTTACCACATTGCCATAGTTTTTCACTACTGAGATTGATTATTGGCAATATAGTATCAGAAAAAAGATTGAGCTGTCAATCCAAAACACCATATTTTAAATTGGGATTGTTTATTGGCAGCGGCTGTAAGTATAGATATAAGATATATCCTGAAAATAAATATCGAATCTCATAGCGAATGGCGTTCCCATTGCTCGATTGTTTATCAATTCCGATAATTAATGTCACAGGATGACAAACGCAGTGAATTTGTAATTAGTGGTTAGTTAGTATGGCTTATTCAATTATGAAAGTTATAACTCCTGTGCATGACTTACATGTCTAGTAATTTAGTACAAGTTTAAAAAGCAAATCTTTATTAATTTAACTTAGTTTATTTGCAATGAAAATGATTGTTTTTTATTTGTTTTTTATTGTTATGTAGTGCGAGACGAGCGTACCATTCGCCTAATCGTAAGCAATACGACCGCTCATGGACACAAGCAAAACCTAACAATACCATGGATTACAAAACAATGCTTGGCATTCCACTGTACTCACCATCGTGAGACATAAGATGTTAAGTCTCATTATGTCCAGTAGTTACTCTGGCTACAATGTCATTCAAAGGGGAACACAATAGCGCATTTACATTGCTGTTTGGCGGGAAAAATTAAGGTATAAGGAGAAATATTGTTTCAAAAAATTTAAGGCAAAGTTAAGTTAAATCGTGTTTTGAAAGTCTGTTGCTATTTTAATAAGGTTTAGCTTGTACGTACAAAGTATAACATTAAACTTGAACGTTAAAAAGTTCCAAACTTTAATGAGTTTAGGGAACGCCGGAAGAATTTTAATTATTAACAATGCGCCTTTTAATGGCTAATATTTTAAGTGCCTTTAATTTTTAGAGGATGTATGTTGTTTTTAGACGGCCTTCGTGGCACAGTTGATTAGATAATGATTGTGAAATAACAGGCCACGGGTTCGATCCCTGCACCAAGACAAATGTTTCTGATGCCCACAGGTATTGGTGTAGGGTTTGGGTGTTTGTGAAACCGAAAATTCTCTCGTAGTTCCTGATACCCACGACAAGACTTAATTGATCTTAATGTGGCCTCAGGACTATGATAAGTGACTCTGGGGAGTATCTATCTAAATCTTTCTATCATAAAGGTTATGACTATCGTAAGTGATGCAGAGGAAGTCAAGATGCTCAATACTGAGGAATAAGAAATAAGAGGAGAGGGAGAACTTAATCGTGGTTTGGCGTCTACTTCTTCTGGTGATAAGGCTTTATTTTATGTAAGTATGGTATGTGAAGAGCACCTATCAGCAATACACCAGTGTTGTAATTACGACTTGAGCACTCACATTGCCCAATCGTAGAGGTTAGTGTCTAGCAAAGGTAAAGAAGAAGGTGCATCCCAGCATACGGACCAATAAAAACAAGCCATTTATCGTATATGTCATTGGAAAGGTAATTTCACATGCTACAACTTCTATTGCAACAAAACCCAAATCCGTCCGCACGTCATGAAGGTCTATCATCGAAAATTAGCGTTACAGTGCTGCTCAGGGGATGCTGCAGCATATTAGCAGAATGAGAGCTACCTTTGCTGGCGCAATATTTATCTTTTTTTACTTTAACTGTTCTACTAACCCCCCTATAATTTATTGTGCCAGTAACAAATATTCTCTCTTTCTTTCAAATCGCTGTATAAACATTTTATTATAAAAATATTATACGAGCTAAATTATTTATTCATCTACCTTCCTTGAAAGTCTCTAATGGAAGTCAATCATGCTGAGTTATATATTTTAATATAAAATAGTTTCTCTAGCACCTACAAAAATATTCTGCAATTAATGTCATACTTATTTTCTAGAAAAAATCTAATAAATAAATGACAGACTGACGTCTGATGAGACTAAATAATAGAATTAATAATTAATCAAATAACCTGACTTGCATAAATGATGCCGTTATGAAAGTATAAAAATTTTAAAATTTAGAGTCTAAGGCAATTTTCGAAGCAAAATCTAATGTTAACTAATAAATGAGAGACGTGATTCAACAAACAAATCGCGAGGAATATAATTTAATCAAAATTTGTAAAAAGATTAATACATATCATCTATACATATAAATAAAATTGTAGTGTCTGTTTTAAAAGTGAAAATAAAAAAATCTCCAACTACATATCGTTATATACACGATACATGTGCCGAAAATGATCTTTAAAAAATTTTTGTCTGTCTGTCTGTTTGTTCCGGCTAATCTCTGAAACGGCTGGACCGATTTTGACGGGACTTTCACTGAAAGATAGCTATTTTTTGCGGGAGTAACATAGGCTACTTTAATTTTAAAAAACAAATTAGGGTTCCGCAGAAAAAAAATAAACCCTTAAATTTTGAGGTTGTTTTTTTGAATATGGTATTATGACACGCGGGTGAATGAGCTCATTATGTTTCTTTGATTTATTTGGTCTTAAAATATTCTAAAAATGTCAGGTAGCTGACATAATAAGGACTAACTTAGGCTACATTTATTTTAGAAAAATTAAGTTTTTGTTAAATTTTCGCGGACGAAGTCGCGGGCACAGCTATACTTAATAAAATAATCTCTATTAAATTATTTTTCAAATGAAACAATGTAACGCTAGATTCACCTGTCGCAGAACGACACCCGCTATTATGAAGCATACATTGTACATTCACAGAAATTGTTGATACATTACATTTCATTACCACACCTATATGTATAACGGCTTGTGATCACTTACTATTTTATCTTTTTGTCTATTGTTTACCCGAAGATTATATACCATAATCATCATATTCCCGAATTTCATTTACCCGAATGTTTTGTTCGCCCTAAAAGACATATGACATACTTTTAATTGACCGAAACTTAGATACCATAAGATACGAGTGCCATACGTATTTTTTTCATATTTTTAATTGTCATTTAGCAGAATGGTTTCTTAGATTTACGCGAATGTTACACATTGAAATAAATCAATTCCGCGATAAAATCCGTAAATAATACTTTTATTTCAATGTCATTTAGCAGGCTCCTACTTCTGGGTGGTTTATAAAAAAAGAACCACAAAGTGGATGGCCTTCTAACCTAACCTATCCGAGTCGGGGTGCCTTAAAGTCCCGATTGCATCCAGTTTCTCCAAATATAACAACTGTTACACACCCAATGATTATGACAAATGATTTTATGGTAAGTGATTTCATGGGAAACAAAGCTTCTAGCACGTGACTAATATAGCAAATAAGAGTAAATGAATATTACGTCATATAATATTATGGCTTTTGACTATTATAGCAAGTGATATTAGGGCAAATAAAATTCGGGCAAACGGCGGTATACCATTTTATCTCATATTCCAACACAATGAAGTTAAACAAAGAAAACCTTATCAATAAAATGTAATAAAAATGACCCAATTTATTGGTGGAGTCTCTCATATGTTAGACGCTGGCTGGGTACCACCGCAATATCTATATCTCCCGCCTAACAGCACTCTAAATGCACCGATGTGTTCTAATAAAGTAACTACAGACAGCCTTCGTGGCGCAGTTGGTTAGACGCCGCTTGTGAAACGAGAGGTCGCGAGTTCGATCCCCGCACCTAGAGAAATGTTTGTGCAGCCCACAAATCTTTCTTCCGGGTCTGGGTGTTTATGAGACCGAAAAGTCTCCGTAGTTCCTGATACCCACGACACAAGACTCGATCTTAGTGTGGGGTCAGGACTATGTGTGTGACTGTTGGGTGTTATTTATTATTTACTGGACATATTGAGACTTATGATGTTAGTCTATAACAGGTCATTTGTTCACCTTATGAACACATAGATACATTTTAAACCGAATTTCTTCCGATCGTAAGTAAAAATAAAAATAAATGAATACACACATTTACAGAATCAAAGATAAAAAAATATAAATATTGAAATTAACCTGTATTTCTACGTTGTTAAATCCTCGGTCAATTAAACGATTTCTTGTATTCCTGAATGAACATGCTTTTAAATTCGTGTTGATAATTTGATCTGCAATACTGGCAATCCGTAATGGTAATATTTTTGAAACACGCTTTCGTATTTACGAAATTCAAGTGGTATTTTTCGTACGAGTTTCGGACAAATTGTTGGCTATTTCATTCCTCATTATTTGTTTTTATTGGTGGAAGTCGCTTCATATTTTACTGCAATTGGCACATTACTTAAACAGTAAATGGGTGTATTTATATATCCCATAAATGTATTTTTTTATTGCGGGGAATAGTGATACCAACATGCAATTAATCTGATGGTAAGCCATACGAACGCTCATGAACAGTAGCAAAACCAAACAAAATGAATTGCAAAGCAATACTTGGCATTCCACTGCGCCCGCCATCCTGAAACATAATTATTAGTAGTTACTCTGTCTACAGGGTCCTTCAAAGCGGAACACAACAGTGCATTTCGCTGCAGTTTGGCGGGAGAAACAGACATTGCGGACATTGAGACCAGTAACATCCATTTTCCTCAGAGCTAAAACACAGGTTATAAGCACAATACAATACAATACAATAATTCTTTATTGCACACCAAATTACAGTATTGAGCTTAAATATATGTTATGTTTGGTAATACAATGGGCGGTCTTATCGCTTAAAGCACATAATCCTAAACCGGAATACTCCGTGTAATGCACATGTCATAATGTATTTGGCTTGCGCGCGAGCCCGCCATTTTGACGGCACAAACTCCCAGCATAATAATTATATTAAACACCAGAAACCTAAACTCATTTATCTGTGTTTCTTTATAGTATGCTTCCTTGGTGTTGTTTTGGTTAATTAATTTTATGTCATACATAATTATTTATGCTGACGCCAATATCTCCGAAAAAGTAAATAGACTTGACACTAGGGCCATTCACTATACGTCGAGCATATTACTTTTTATTTGTTTTTAATTTTACAGAACAATTACACTAAAAGTTAAAATTAAAAAAATCTTACTATATAAGGTTGCTGTGTATAACCTTAAATAAACCCTATTTTAATTCGAACTGTTAAAGCGAGCTTATAGGTATCTCACGAATTAATTTGTGGGTTGCAAAATGACATAACAGTTGGTAAAAAAAATGAATTTTCTGACTTGGTATTTGAACCCAGGACACCATATTTCATAGCCTTTTCACTCTACCATTAAACCGGTGAGGCATCACTATAAAAATATAATAAAAGCATATATTTTTACGAGCCACACATTGTAAGCAAATTGCGCGCGATCGTAACAACTTATTGTAATAGCGTACATAATTCATATTTGCAAACAAATAGCTTTGCGGTAAATTCAAAGGGCAAGTAGTAAAATAAAATGTCGTCCCGTTTATAGTTCCTACAGTGTTAGCTCGGGAACGGGCTTATTCTGAACAATCTTAATAATGAAATAGAGATTAGAAAGTATAATGTCACAGTTGTGGTTAAGAAGCCTACCTAAAACTAGAAGCCGTAAATCAAAGGCCTCACCGAGACAAAACATACACTCGTATTTTACCGTGTCATTTTCTTTGTATCTATATCAGCCCATATACGTCTCAATGCAGGGCACCGGGCTTCTCTAAAATTAAAGTACGAATGAGCAGGGCTAGGCCATTTTTTTTATTAAATGATCTTATAAAATTCGACTCAGTTATTTTTTTTTCTCTATCACTCAATTGGAAATCGGTTTTCACCAGAAAGAAAAACACAGTAGATTCAAAACTAAAGTTTTTATACCAGTTTACAATACAGTAAATACAGTAAAAATCGCAGTTTGGTTTTATTCTATGGTAATGAACTACCCTTGGCCAAATTATGGGGAGCAAATCGCCCCATATTTTAACCCCTTTAAAGTTGCAGACATGAGCATTCGTACGATTACGTTAGTAATATTAATAATATTATACACATTATTGAATACGTTCGGCAAACGAACAATAACCTCATCCAATGAGAAATTGATAGTAAATGATGCTTACATGCATACATACATAAACTCACGCCTTTTTCTCCAGAAAGGGTAGACAGAGTTGTTAGGACACCCACATTTCGGGCGCCTATTGCCATATCGGTCACAAATTCCTGACTCCGGGCTGATAATCAATAGAAAATTCCAATATCACCTCTCCTGACCCGAGATGTGAAACCTTTTTTTCTAATGGTTAAAATCCTCATTGAATATCCGACTATCTAGATAGACCGGGCATACCTACCGAATTCTTGCCGGCTAAAAACCCATGTCTCCATCTGCACTTTGGAGGCATTTTGGGACCTCAATACGAACACGCCAAAGTTCCTCCAGCACTCGACCTAAAAACCCTCACCGACAAGAAGCTGCACAAACAGGGCGATTTCTTCACCACCGTTGCGTCTCCTTCTCCGAGCGGGATCGACTCTTTTGCGATCACGCTTCGCAGCCTCTTTATGAAGTATTATAGTTTCACAGAAGGGGGCCAGGCTTTCCGTTTTGATTCTCCCTCCGATTTGAGCCCTAGACCTCAGCTTTGTAATCGTACTACAGAAAAAATAAACCACCGAGGCAGTGATGCTTACACAACCTGTTAACCCGTTTGGCTCTAATTCCATAAAGAAAAGAACAAATATATTCACAAATTCAAGCATACATTCTGATAAGATATTTTAAGGTAATGCGTTATCAGAATAGGCCGCCAAACGTCCCTAACAATGGACGAGGTATGAAAGCATAATATGAGGGCAGGATACAAAAGGTGTTTTCCATTCCACGAGCCGCAACAAAAGTTTCTTTATCTATGTGAAATTGGGGCAAGTTTAATTCGGAATTGAGAAAAAACTCAAAGGAAAACGTTAAGATCTCTCAAATTTGCAAAAAACTTTCTTTATCTCCATTTATTATTAGCGCAATAATAAAACTTTGAATGGCTGAATTTCAGACATTTTATTTTAGGCAATAAAGACAGAAAAAAATGTCGTCTTTCCCTATCTAGTGCCCATTTATTACTAAGTTTGAGTATACTATTTCACAATAAATTGACTTGTTTGCGGATGCCAATGTCGTGGGTTCGAATCAGGGGGGTTACTATGTACTCCGACACGACGACGAATATTCGAACGTTGCACGTAAAACTGAAATAATATGCGCGAAATTAGTAACACATTTCAGAAAGTAAAACATCAACTTTATATTGTACTTACCGTCTGCTCAAACCGTTGTTGGCATATCACACTCAAACAATTCAGTGAATACAAAATGTAATTATTAAATAACTAGTATTGAGATTATTGACTGCCTCGTAAATATACGGTATGATTACAAAGCTTAGATCTCGGGTTTGAATCCCGGGTCGAGCAAAGTGTTAAGCACTTTGTCTAGAGTCAAGAATGTACGCTCGATGTGGCATTCGGCTCACCCCGTATCACATCGTGGGACGGAATAACTTGGCGAAACTAGGATGTTCTGCTAGCACCTCTCTCTTAGCAGAAAATATTTGGAGCCTCCTAAAGAGCAGTGTTGGTGAAAAAACTTAACACAAAATAGTAAAATACTGCAGAAACTAGAATTTACAGAAGCTGTTTTTGATAGCATCATTCTAAAAAATTGGAAAATGATACCACTGCCATTCATGATAAGCTGTGTGTATACATAAAAAATATTCCCCCTTATTCATAAAAAACCACTAATCAACCACATAAACGTAAAACGGTCATTAAGTTTTGCTATTCATAATAGTTTTTCCTATATATTTTGACTTATATTGACAGTAATATCAAACGTCCAGCTGACATACATGCGCCATTTTTCTACTTAAAATGTGCTCAAACAAGGATCTCAGTCATAAACTAGGGTAGGCAGAACTAAGGGGTAGGCAGAGGTGCCAGGACACCCACATTTCGACTTGTATGTTCCGTCCCACGACGTGATAGGTGGCGAGCCTATCGCCATATCGGGCGCAAATTCCTGACTCTGGGCTGATAATGAATAGGAAAATCCAATATCACTTCGCCCAACCCGGGATTTGAACCCGAGATCTCAGCTTTGTAACCGTACCCTAGTACAACTACGCCACCGAGGCAGTTTTAAAGTTAATGAGCTGTTAGATAGCTGGTTAGTAATTTTTGAGGTCTATGAATAACGTTTTTGAGTCAGCTCATATAAATTACATTCGAAAACTGCGATAAATCCTTATGAATATAGGAGGGAGGGAATAAGTAATATATTCCATTTACGTCACTAAGCAAATTAATATTACCTGTTCAGAACACCTTAATTACAGGCAGTACATTCGTAATCGTGCGTAATTGCTGACAAATGTTCCAACTCGCGTTAAATCCAATTTAGGAATTAAACTCATTACTAAATTCGGTAATAATAAGTGGTAGACGGGCTTGTTAACTCAGACGTTTGAGCCACGGAGCAAAGTTTATTATATAGATGAGTAAGAAGGTCTTTAAGGTCAAAGAGGTCACAAATTGAATATGCTCCCGGTTGGTTTCAACAGCGACCTGTTGGATGCGGCTTATATCAGGCGATCTTTGTATTAAATCATGTGATATTTTTCAAATTTTCTTAATATTGTTATAATTTATACTGGGTGGAATCGCTTATCGTCCGGAAAATTTAATAGTGTATTGTGTATGTGACATTAACGGTATATACGAGATTTATCATTAAAAACTACAAACTATCCCATAAACAACATCAGTACAAGATGTCCCCAAAACACATATTATCTAAATCACCCTACACTTAAAAGTGCAACGACATGTCAATACTCAGGCGCGCGAGTGTATGGGTCACACCACACAACAGCTGACTGTCGCGCATCGACCTTGAACTTACTTTGCGCCTATTTATCGGTATTATTACTCTAAATATTACCATATAACATTTTGATTTATTTAGAATTTTAGTGTGTTAGGATCATTTAAGTAAATGTAGTTGTTGCTAAGTTGTTAAGATTTACATTATTATTTTCATAACGTACCTACTACCTTAGAAAAAGCTGCATATGTTTTTATTTAAACGTTTTAATAATGTCGAGAATGGACGACTTCGCTGTCGAAGGTCACGGATTCTTGCATGATTAGGAAGTCTGAACTTACCATTATCGAGTAGCCCCGGATAAGTCGTTAAAATAGTTCTTGTGCTGGGAACTCGTGGATTCATCATTCATGATACCATTCCTACGCAAAGACTGCAGATGTTCTGGATCTGCATACATCCTTCTTGCATGACCCAAGTTTTCATTGGATCGAACATAGCATGTCATTATTGTCACATACTCACTGTTCGTGTAATCACTCATTTTGACCGCAAGAAACTAACCAATAACCAAAATAATTTCGTACAACGCATCGATATCACAGAATACTAAACTAACAGAAGTCAAGCTCCATACAAAGCGCGCTAAATCAACGCACACATAGACAGCGTTCACCGACACTATATTTCAAACCAGTCGAAACCACTGCGAGCGCGAGTGTCACTCGCTTCGGGCACGCAAATAGTGAGATGTTATGTGCAAAGATGGAGCAAATGTATAAAAGTTATTACACTTGTATATAAAACACCAGATTATAATAATTGAATATAAATTTCATTAAAAAGAAACCTATATTATACAAATACAATTTAAAAAACTTAGAATAATGACATACACATTCTCAGCGAGTTCATAAATAAAATTAAAATTTATTTATTTTTACTATTGTGTGTTATATATTTTATTTTCAAAATTCAATCAAACGATACGAGTGCTATTAACACGATACGTGTTTTTGCATAAGCCAGAGTTAACAACCCTTGCGCGAACGCCGAGCGTAGTGTGAGTGTAGGCACAAAAGTGAAGTACATACACAAGCTTGACTTCTGTTAGTATTCTGTGTCGATATCAATGTTACACTAGATAAGACGTTCTTTGTAAAAAACGTGTCCCACCCAAGTGCGGTGCATGCACCGCACACGAATCAGTCTGCCGCGTGACGGCTACGCAGCAGCATGCCTCTTTGATTATATTTATAAGTAATTTATTTTGACTTTTCCCCGTCAAACCGATAGCGAAATTTTCTAAAATTACAATATAATTAAAGCATACAACTTAAGTGATAAAATATTGCAGTATAATGCCGATAATACAGATATTTTATTTATTATTCGATTAAATATTTGTATAGCTCATTACAAATACAAGGTGAGCTTCTTAATCGTATGTCTCATTCCCGCGCATAAAAATTGCCCGTCGAGTGAGAGAGACGAACTATATTAGATATAGATTATTCATGGGGCATTCATATCAGACGACCAAATAGGCATAAACTATTCGAATAGATTACAAATACAGATATGTAGGAATAATGTAGGTAAAAATTGATTTCAGTATTTTATTTTAATTTTATGTTGTTAATTAATAACACAAAATATGTGTTGTATATATGTTTTGAAACAGTGGACAGTTTTTAGGCCCTATTTCTTTATATGAAATACCTAATGGACTACGTTGAAATTTCGAACCCACTGAATGTTATTAAAGACTAATATCACTAAAAATTGTTTTAGATTCTTGCGCGTCGTAACAAAAGAGGGTGATCTGTATAATATTTGTCTGTTGTTTCATTATCTTATTGTAAAACAGTGATAAACTTGTACACTTATAAGAGTTTTTAGTTTAATTTAGATAACTTTCATGAATTACTCACATAAATAAAAAAATATTACAAAATATATAATTGCTATGACGGCATTCATACTTAGGCAGTATCTTAGGAAAAGCTATTATTGATTTGAACTGTCTCTTCTGTCTAATAATCTTTGATCATAATTTGTAATATTCAAGTAAACGAACTAGATGTCGCTACTGAGCTTTATTGAAATATGGGACAAACAGTTTCTATGACGCGTCGCGTCTATCGGTAGAATATAAGTCAATGGTACAACGTCACTCGGTACCGAATTTCGCTCGACTGAGGAAGTGGTAAGATCCCTGGAAGGTGTCGGCGGTGCGGGAGCGGGCGGCGCGGCGCGGCGGCACGCTTTGTACTTGCGCTTGCGGCGGCGCAGCGGTGCTGGCGGCGCGATCAAAGGATTTTATTACTTAGATTTAGAAGTTTCTACTCGAATTAATATTGTATAAAGTAGGGTAACAATAATGTGTATTTATGAAGATTTTTTTCATTTATGTCATGTTTCTCTAAACAACGTTGTTTTATGAATAACTTATTCTAAATTAGTAACTAGTAGTGGTAAATTAATTTTACACTACATAAACAAAAACATAAAAAAAAAAATAAGTATGCCAAAGTATTCTAAATCATGTACTTGCCATGCACAATTTTTTTCGTGACGATAAGCGATTCCACCCAGTATAGTTTAGCTTATATTGTTTATATTATATATTGTTTTTATTATTTTATAGTCACTGCCTCGGTGGCGTAGTTGGAATACGATACGGTAAAATCGCTGAGGTGTCGGGTTCGAGTCCCGGGTCGGGCAAAGTGATATTGGATTTTTCAGACAAGGTGAATCGTGGGTGACCTGGTGATTTATTAATGTAATGTGATTTATTTACATATAACTCATCGCAGAATAATTTTTTTCATCTTATAATTGAAACAAGCTTGCGATCCAGAACCCATACAAGTTATTAGTTAGTATACTTTTAGAAAATAAGCGATTTTGCAAAATATATAAATATGCCAAACAACTATATAAACATTCCAGCCCCACACGAAGATCGAGTCTTGGGCCCTACTATATTCATCCGAACGAACGAACGAACGAACGAAGTTCGAAACTTCGGATAATCGCAGTTTATATACGATATGAATGTACCTACATATACTTATGGTCGTAATTGACTTATGGTTACGATGTACGTTATACAACTTCGATCTTTTACAGAGTAGATACATTCGTATCCTATATAAACTTCGATCGTCCGAAGTTTCGAACTTCGTTCGTTCGTTCGTTCGGATGAATATAGTAGGGCCCCTTGTATCAGTAACTACGAAAGACTTTTCGGTCTCATAGTTTTCCGATATATCCCATAACTATTTAACAATGTGTGCCACTGTTGATCCTGGCTTACAGGAGTTACAGTGGTGGGTGTGGGGGCACACTCTCCAACTATTTAACATCACGCCCGTGATTTATTTATTTATTTATTCCATAGATCTCCAACGCAGAATGTACACAATTAAAGATTCAAATACAATATATGCTGAAAGACTTAATCTAGCGTACTCCCACAATTATAGGAAACCATAACGTTCTGACTAATCAAGGCTAAACTTAGACAACACAAACGTTATACAATGGTAACAATATTAAAAATAGGTAAGATTAACAAAAATTAAAAGAAGGCTTATAATTAAGAGGATACACGATAATAAATTAAAAAGAAAAAAAACCTTTACTTAAAAAATACTATACAATTTCGAATAACTTCCTCTTATAGTTGGACAAAGACCCGAAGATATCAATGTCATTGGTAATGGTCATAGTTTGTCATTGGTTGATTTAGATCCCCATAAAATGTTATTACGAGAAAACTGAATTCCACCCATTTGAAATGATAATCTCATGAACGAACAAGCCGTGTTTGTAATCTAGGTATTGTTCGCAGACGTTATTCTAGTCTATATAACCTAGGGCTGCTGGGTGTCCTACATCGAAACACTATGTTTGCCCCAGGTTGACTGGTTTGTAGTTGTGGAATTATGAATTCAGATGTATATATGTGTTATTCGTAATAATATCGATTTGGCTAATGTAATGCAAGGATTATTTTACAACGAATCAACTTCTTTTCCGCCATATATAAAAGCGATTTATATCCATTACACAATTTAAACTGAAGTTTGAACAGTGGATGTCTTACTATAGCATAATTACAAAAAAAAAAACTTTTTTTAACATTAGTAAAATTACCAACTCTATATATTAAATAAACATATAATTTTGCTTTTATAGGCAGACGAGCTAGCGACCCGCCTGGTGGCAAGAGGTTACCGCAGCTGGTGGCAAGAGGTTACCGCAGCTGATAGACCTCTGCATGACAGGGGGCCAGCACAACAAAGTCGCTGCGTACTTTACGGAAAGTACTCTCTTTAATAAAAAAACTAAACCCATTTAATGAAGGAAAAACAACCCGAGATTTTTTTTTGCATTTATAATATCATAGCAAAGCTGATAGACCATTGCTGGATGCCCAATACCCCTTCCCTTTTCCCATCCTTTTTATTTTCCAATCCACTCCCAATTTTGTTTTTTTTTTTCTGTTCTCCATTCAACTCCGCTTGTCATAAATAAAAACTTTCTTTCTTTCCATTGGGCATCCGGTAATCTCACTCACTGAACAAAACTTGACAGTGGCCGTCAAGGCAGTCAAGTCTGCTCATTCATGCTGAGTCATGACTGACAACAGCGTGGCTCTACCACTTCACTACATAATATAAAAGAAAGTCGCTTCCCGTCTGTCTGCATACTTAGATCTTTGAAACTACGCAACAGATTTTGATGCGGTTTATTTTAATAGATAGAGTGATTCAAAAGGAACCTATCTCAGTTTATAAGAAAAATAACATGTATCTGGTGTGGAGCGGAATCAAAAAACATTCTTCTTTTAACTAAGGTAGGCAGCGACTTTGTTGTGCTGGTCCTCTGGCACGGCGGAGGTCCATGAGCAGTGGTAGCCGCTTACCATCAGCCGGGCCGCTTGCTCGTCTGTCTACAGGGCAATAAAAAATTCTGCACCTAGACGAAGTTGTGATGGGCCGCTAGTTCAAAAAGTATTAACTTGTTAACATCCTAATACCGTTCAACCCTAGCGAATCGTACGGTCCCATAATATGAGGCAGATGGTGTAGGATTACCGAGCACCTAATGTGTACTCGTAACGTGACTCGTGATGCAGCTAACAAAGGAAATTGAAAATAATGCTACACGTGTGCCCGTGCCGAATTCACTGCTTTAGTTCGGTGTATGTGACATAATTTGAATGTGTGGTAATGAAAGTGGAACTTGGTATAGTTTCTGTCAGCCCATATACGGGACGAATAGATGTAAGATGCACTTGTCCTGTGGATACAGTCAGGTTTCTCTGTATTATTCCATATACGTCCCACTACAGGGCATGGGCCTCCTTCATAATCGATAGTACGATTGAAAGGGGTTAGGCTATTAAGTCAACCCTACTGGCCTAGTGCGGATTTTACGGCGGACAAAACGCCATGTTATGCAGGTTTCCTCACGATGTTTTTCTTCATCATTATAGTGCGTGGTGATTGACTGTAAATACGCCTATGGCTCCGAAATGTTAGTGGTGTACCCTGGGATTTGAAACCGAGACCACCGTGAATATGTTTTACCCTGAATAACAACAGGCCACCTCACCCTTGACGCATAGGTTTTTGTTATTTTATTATTTTTCACTATATTGTACGCTTAATAAATCACTTCAACGCTTCGCGTTTATATTATAGTTTTTTAATAGTTAGGTCTACCACTTCTGTATTCTGATATTTTAATGACAATTTGGTCCCATATTATAAAATAAAATACAAACTTGTAATAGAAATGTACCTTACATTAAGTTAAGATATATTCTTCACATTTTTGAAGTCATTTTTTTCTTAAACGTTTGGTAATACGATCATTGAAAATAAATAGACAATACTTTATTACGACATTCTTAATCTATAGTTACTTTATTGCTATTTTAGAGTTATGATAATTTAATTTGACATCATATATCTGAAATTTAGTGGATCAAAAATAAAACACGCGCATTAACCTGCCCAAAAACGTTAGAGACAAAATTATTCACGTAGTTGCTGGCTTTATAATTTAAGTATAGGATTTCCTTTATAGTCTGTGGGAGTTAAAAGACAAATATAATTTTGGTTAAAACCCACCCACAGTATGAACGAAATATAAATTCTAAAGGTCACAGAATATTGGTTTCATTAAGCTTATGACATCGCGGAATAAATTATAAATATAATTAATGTTGCGATTAGGGCTTCCTTTCTCGTTACATTTAACCTTATTTATAAAGACTTAACGCAGTTTTCAAATGCCGCTAATATGAGCTTATTCAATATATAAAATAAAATAAAAATTTTAATTTAAAATAAAAATGTTATTCATAGACGTCAAAATCATTAAATTTAAAATGGCTGAAACCCTTGTTTATGCAAATTTTAGAAAGCAAAATGGCGGTTGTCTGTCAGAGGAACGTTTGATATTACTGTTAAGTGAAAATATTACTTTTTTTGCGAAGTGTCAAAATTAGTTAAAATATGTAGAAAAAGCTACTATGGATAGAAAACTTAATGAACCTTTTATCTCCTCTTAACATAATTTAACTAATTTAAGCCTATAAATAAATAAATACACCAACACACTTTTTTTTCTTTCTTTCGGACTTTCGGCCTCACAAACACCCACACCCGAAATAATTAATACCTGTGATTTACACAAATATTTGTTTCGGTGCGGAGATCGAACCCACGGCCTCGCGTTTCTCAGCCGGCGTCTAACCAACTGCGCCACGGAGGCTGTTTATGTGGTTGATTAGCAATTTCTTATGAATAAAGGGGGAATTACTTAATCAATTGTGCATGTAGGATCATATTATGACGTCAGACCTTCGGTCGCCGAAAGCGCTGTTGTCAAAATGAAAAGAACAGATCTATCTTCACATTTTATTCATGTTAATAATATTGAATTACGAGTATTAATGCTTGTTGTTTACATCATGAAAACACATCTTAAACAATGCTTTAAATTGATATCTGTGAAATTTTATTTGTAGTTTCCACACCAATAGATTTTAGATTACCTGTAGGCTGTAAGTTTAGATTTACGTTTCGATTTATTATTATTATTACTTATTTATTCTTTGTTTTGTTTTGTTTGTTTATATACTTATTTATACTTTGTTTTATAGTTACCTGTCTTATAGTGCAATTGTGTATATTATTAGTAACGTTACCATTAATTTTGTGATTTTCTATAAATGGAGGAGTAATCAGCTTAATATACTTTATGTTTTATTCATGTCCTAGTGTTTTTGTGTATCGTTTAATAAATTTGAGAACGAGCCTTCTGCTTCAAGTAATCGGTATAAAGTATCGGTATATCGGTATCGGTTTTGTTGTGTATTTTTTTTTTATTTTGTGTAGTACAATAAAGTGTAAGAAATAAATAAATTAATAAATAAATAAAATTCTCAAACCTTGGGCATCAATTATTGTGATCCTACTTTTATTTTAAAATTTGTAAATATTTAGTACGGACTACCTCGGTGACGCAGTTGCAATATGGGACGAATACATGTGTAATAAATTTGATTAGATACATAGGCAAAGTGATATGGATTTTTCTATTAATTATCAGTTAGGAGTTTATGTCCAAAATGACGATAGGCTCAATGTGCCCTTTCAAATCATGGGGCCGAAAATAAAAGATGAAATTGGGTGCCCTGGTTGCACCTCTGCCTACCCTTTTTGAGAAAAGGCGTGAGTTTATGTAAGTATCTATGTATAACGACAGGTGACAGTTATCTAGCAGGCATAATATGTGAATATTCTCTTAAATATATGCTGCTCTGCCGGCAGACATATCAAGCAGATCTTCTAGCAACCACATGCGTATACCTAGCTATGAATTTCCAAGTTCCTATACACTCTTCCGTTTCATCTACCCGTGTTCGAAATATCAACCAAAATATTTCCTAACTAGTCCACGTTCAGTAGCTATCTGCTAACAATTCATCCAATGCCCTGACAGTGTTACCGACGATAGGGTTCACGTCACCCGTGATGTACGGCCCCGTCGCCGTGATTCATAATACCAGCCTGGTCTTAATCATTGCTTTGTTTTTGGCCGGCATTCACACGCTACGCTGGTTTTGGTTATAAATGGGTTTGTAGATTATGCAGTTTTTTTGGTAGACGCCCAAAAGACCAGTCGCTGAATGTCAGAAAGATATGAGAGCTAATGATTTCGCAGTCAACGATGCTAAGCAATGGGTGAAATGGCAAAGGTTGGGAAAGAAAACGGACCCTAACACTAGGTAGAAGACTCATAACTCGAAGGAAAGTTAGAAAGTAGAGTTTCTAATTTTATCAAAAATCTATCACCTTTATAAATTACTGATTCCTCGAAGTTACGTGTAAATTCTTATGGACTGTACCAATATAGCATAACGTCGTCATGAAACCGACAAACGTGTTTTCTCCACAAAATTTCCAAAGATATTTTTAGTTCGTCTTATTGGTAGAGGAGATCAACATCCATAAATAGACCGTACATGGGCTTAAATAAACAATGAAACATTTTATACATCAGTAAAATTGAATTTCAATAATTGTTGTCGCTATAAAGTTTATTATACATACATAAACTCACGCCTTTTTTCCAGAAGAGATACGCAGAGGTGTTACCAAGACACCCACGTTTCACCTTGTGTGTTCCATCCAACGATGTAATAGGAGCCGAGCCTATCGCCATAACGGGAACCAATTCCTCACATCGGGCTGATAATTAATAGACAATTTCAATATCACATCGCCCAACTTAGGATTTGAACGGGAGACCTTGGTTTTGTTATCGTACTGTAGAACAAGTGCGCCACCGAGACAGCAAGGTTAATAAAATATATTAACAAAACCATTTCTGAAAATAATTCCTATTATTAAGACAGTAGGTAGAGTCTACTTTTCCTTCAAATAGTTGACCTATGGAAAACTTTTTACTACAAAAATACAACACAGAACTTTTCGATTTATCCTATTTCTGTTATTAGGTCAATAGAGCCGAGCAACCATTCTCAAAAATATAACATGTGACCTTTAGAAAACTTTATTTGAGTAAATATTTTACATTCAAACCTTGAACTTCTATTTTATCTTTAAGTTGTATAGAAGACTACAATTTCTTAATGTACCTGGAATAATTTATTTTGCGAAGGATCTAGTTATTCTTAAGTTTTCCACATATAAATAAATCTTTATTTATCCAGATTAACCTTATCGTAGCGTGATAATAAAAAAGTACGAGTGTCATTATCATCAGCTACAGAATATCCACAGCTAAAAGGTTTTTTCATTGATGATTTTGGCAAATACATATATTTTTCTGGTAGATTTTTAGGATTGACAAAACCAATTTCGATATTCGCAATTCAAAAAATGACTAACATTTTACAAACTTTAAGCCTAATTTTTGAGAAGTAGAAAGAAGTATCAATAAAGATCCTACTTTTTCACCGAAAACTTATTCTATCCTCTGCTGAAAAATTCAAAATGTAGTCCTAAAACGGGGCATATCAAGACTCTTACGGAAACCGAAGCCGGATTCGGTAAGGGAGTGGCCGGATGGTAGTTTTAGTAACTACAGACACAATGCAACTCAAAATTTTGCAAAGAAACGCGACATTTGTTCTTATATACACTGTATTCATAAAGCCTTCTAAGCAACATGCCACGGTCCTACATCAAACAACCTACTATCTCAATAAAGTATATCAATTTGAAATAAACTTGACAAACGGCTTAGCTGAGTCCATTTTTCCCTTTCCCGACCCCGCATTTACATGTTACGTCGGAAAGAATGTTGTTGGGAGTTGCCCCTCCTTTTTCAACTGAAATTCGTTAAACATCTACTCAGTTATTTATACGAGCGACCTGAAATGTGGCTTTTAAAGTTTTTGGGTTGATTGTTTTTGCATACTTCTGGTAGATTCATTGTGGGGTTGTCCTCCAATTTGTCTTAAGCATCTGGGTATTTTTATGGTTATTTTTGTACTTTTCGAGTTACAGAATGGTACAGGTCATAAGGGGACTTAGAACAATGTAACTGTACTTATTTTGAGTAGCCTTATAATTAAAAGTAAAATATTGAGCTAACAGCGGACCCTAGTTCGACTTGAATAACGTCGAGAGAGTGAAGGAGCAGACACAAAAGAATCTACCTTCCCAGTTTTTTCTTTATATATTTCCAATTACTGATATTCTCCATTTATAAGATCAGCATCATTGCAATTTTAAGGTTCGTGGCATTAGCAGTGATGATAGCGGGCAGTTAACCATTTTTTCACTGAAAACTCGTACGCTAAATTAAAACGGTGAAGAATAATATCGTGAGAAAACCTGCATACCATAGCGATTTATAAGAATTTATATGCTACCATTGCACCAACTCGCATTCGGCCACCGTGGTGGACTATACGGCCTAACCACTCTCAATCTCTATTGTAGAGGAAGCCCGTGCCCTGCAGTGGGACGTATATGGGCTGATACAGTACGCTTAATTAACTAGAAAATCAACAGTTATAGTCCAATTTGATATCCATCATCGATAAACAATCGCCCAATCAATAAACAAAGTAGAGATGGGATTTAATTAATTCCTATCAAGGAGTTAATTCATATGCGAGGAGCGTGGGGCAAATCGATTGGCGTCAATGGTTCGTTACTTAGCTGCGTCTCGGCTCTGTAATATTCGACATAGAGAGCCACCACACTGTATATTCTGAACGCGTTGGATGCATTCATGTAGGAATTTTGGATGTGAATAAAGGAATATTCCCATTTTACTATGAAACTTACTAAAGGTGCGATTATTTTTGTGCCTCGATGAAACCTATTTAGGGAAAATACATACATATATACACATATATACTGGCGATCCAGGCCCGGAGTTCTTTAAGAAATAACTTAAAGTTCAATATATTTTTTTGTCTTCGGATCTGTCAACAGAATGTAAAATGTGATGATATAACATTATCTTGCAAAAAATCTGTCGCCCGGGATTATACAGAAAAACGTTAAAGACAAACTATAAAGAATGCTATAATGGATTTTAAACAGGATCGGCATCGGGATAAACCATATTTTTACCGATATTATGAATGGGCATTGTCCTTTCCGTCTATCAAACGACTTTGGTACACGTCGGAGAAAATTCTTCATAGTGAAATACTCAAGTGTGAGATATTAAATATCTGTTAAGTATCTCAATGTGCTGTAGAAAGAGCTATATGCTCGGAGTCTCTTTGAAGGACAAAATTCTAAATTAAGAGTTCCATCAGTGAACCATAGTGATCGATATAGCTCTGAAATTTAATATCACGTAAAGAAGGATAAATCAACCAACCTGCAACGAACTGGTGATTTAACATGATATTAAGTGCAGTGCGAGACCTACCTAATATGAGAAACCTACCACCAGTAATAAATATCAAACAATATCACCAGTTGTCAAATTTCTTAATAATGTTGAAATCTTAAAAATACCGTATCCTCGTCTTCGTATCTGACCGTCTAAATATATTTTCGACATTCGCTGGAATATGCAGGGTCCATTCTCGCTTACGAGTCCATTAATAACATAGCGTCGACTCCACTACCGCTCTGTTATTTCTTATTGTTAATATGCGTTCATTGTGAGCAAATTAACTAGGGTGGTTAGCCCTTCTGCCGTTTGCATTGGAATGTGTCTGTTTATTGAGGGTAGTTTGGTTAACTACGTTGGTGAAAGGAGGATTTATGCTTTGTTTAAATTGATTTTATGATAACCGTTTTACTAAAGCCAAGTCAGCCAATATTGTGCCGGGCAGGAAGGCCAGTGATACTGACATGCCCCTTTCATCCTTTCAAATCAAATCAAATCAAAATATTCTTTATTCAAATAGTCTTTCACAAGATCTTTTGAATCGTCCTTTTCTGCTACCACCTTCCCAAGGATACCAAAAGGGGCTTAATAGCGTTTCATCTTGAAATAAAAAAAGGTCAGCCAATATGGCCTATAATTAGATTTCATTTATGATTAGATTGGCGATAAACTCGCCCCTATCACACTGTAGGATGGAACATACAAGGTGAAATGTGATGTCTTGGTAGCACCTCTGCCTACCCCTTTTGGGAAAAGGCGTGCATTTATATATGTATTAGATTTAATTTGTGGACCCCTATCTACTTTAATGAAACGCATTATTATGACCAGCCTAGGAGCATTTCAGGCAAAAATATCATGTTCTTTATTTAATGAATATTGCCCATAGACCGCTCCTTCACAGGATAATGACGTTTAATACTGCCATTTTGTGTATGTCTGTAGAGATCTCTGCAAAAAAACTATATATTTTTTTAGTTTTATAATATTTGACCTCTCTGACTTTTCAACGCTGACTTTTCAGAGTCATGTGTGTATTGATAGTCAAACACCACGCACTAAAACGGTGAAGGAAAACATCGTGAGGAAACCGGCATACCATAGCGAATTCTATGATATATAAAGTCCGCCAACCCGCACTAGGCCAGCGTGGTGGACTATATGGCCTAACCACTCTCAATCATACTCTTGATTGTAGAGGAAGCCCATGCCCTGCAATGGGACTTATATGGGCTGATACAGAGATATTTGAGTAAAATGTTTAATAACTTAGCCACGAGTTCTCCAAAGCATTACGATATTGACATTTGGGCGATGAAATTAATCGATTACGATAAATTCACTCGATTAAGACAAAGATCTGGATCTTCCCTCAATTCCAGCACTTCGAGGGCGAGTGATGAATGATTTCCGAATCGATTCCGGATTATTGAAATCCGCTTAATACTGACCCAAATCCTGACGGAATATAAAGTAGGTTGGAAGCTTAACGTTTGCCAAGTTACATTAGTATTACATTAGTTTGATTTTCGGAAGGTCTCGTGCGCTAGGGAATTGACTGGCTTAGAGTTCTTAATCTTCAAGATCCAAAAGTCTCCAGACCTTTGTGATATAGGCAAGGCTGAAATTCAGAGGATTCATACTCCATTATCCGAAGACGTCGTCTAGGAATATATGGGAAAGAGTCGTATAATCGATGTTCATAAAGATCAGACCTAATTGAGAATAATAAGAAGGAAATAGTTTTATTGGCTTTTAGTGATGATTTGAACTCTAAAATTCAATTTCAGGTGTTCACTACTTTATTAATTTAAGGTACATATTAAAGGCAATTTCCAAACCCTACTTCATCATCATCGTCATCATCACCTCAGCCAGAGGAAATCCACTGCGGAACATAGGCCTCCACCAAGGATCTCCATGTCGACCAGTTAAAAGTGGTAAGCGATACGACCGGTCATAAACAGTAGCAAAACCAAACAACACCTTGAATTACAAAGCATGCCTGGCATTCCACTGCGCTCGCCATCCTTAGACATAAGATATTAAATCTCAATATATCCAGTAGTTACTCTGGCTACAATGCCCTTCAATCCGAAACACAACAGTCATTTACACTGCTGCTTGACGAGAGAAATAGATATGTCGGTGGTACCCACCCAGGTGGCCTCTCACATATGAGATACCTACTACCGGTAAAACCCACCATATACACTCTGGTGCAGGGTGCGGGCATTCACTACAATCGAGAGTACAATTGAGAGGGGTTAGCCCATAGTCCACAGCTACCTACCAAGATGGCCTCTTGCGTATGAGACCTACTAGTAAACCACCAGCACATACAAGAAACCAAATTAATAACACAAAGGAAACGTAAGAAAATGAAGTAACTACGTAAATACGTGTTTGTAAAGCGATCTACTAATTCGATATAAGGAGACAGATGTGTCTCTTAAGATATTTATGTGACCTTCGGGAAATGTACGCATTTGGCGTTCAATTCACACCCTTAACTCGTTTTCTTGAATTCGATGCCTTGGCTTTGGTATTATTGTGTCGTAGATTCCTTTCTGCCAAAAGACAAAGAAGTTTATCGAAGAGAATAGAAATCATGATTTTTTTACAGACCGAATTATTCAATCACGAAACAAAGAGATAATCACGTCTTCAGAATTAAAAAAGTAACTTAAGTGAATTTTCTGGTGTGGAAATCGAATCCTGGACTTTAGAGCTTACAGCCTCTTTCACCTAAGTATTTACCAGTGACCCTTCGAATAGAATTTTTTTTGTAAATCACTATTTCAAATAATAAATACGAGCAAAATTAATTTTATTTTTACCTACTATATCCTGAAAATTTCATTGGCATTATATCTGCTATAAATAATTGTAAAATCTAAACCACTTTCCTAAATAACTAACGCGGAGCATAATCATATTTTTCTAGACTCTACCAAATTTAATATCGAACTAAAATGCCTAAGCAGCACCATAAATAAAATTCATTTTCAGAACACTCTGTATAAGGCTGTTAATATTCCCAAAGGGACGCCAGACGATGTTCCCTGCAAGTTTACCCGACTCTTTCGCTCTCTGCTTTCCATACAAATGTTTGTCCGCCCGGGACATCTGTGATTTAAGGACTTTTGTATCTTATTCGGGTGTGATGGAAATATTAATATGGCTGATACGAAATGTGGTTACAAAATGTAAAAATCGAAAGTTTTAGAAATAAAGCTAAGATAGTAATTTTTATTCACTATTTTTAAGAATCGGAGGAGGTTTCATTAAAAAAGCGATTGTAACGTACTTTGTACATTATTTATATATTTTTTTAAAATTTATGTTGAATATTTTTATTACGTTTTTATTCCCTTTTGGTACTTGTACTGTATGTGATGTGTTGTACGTGTAATACGTAGTAATATTAGCTCAATGGCTGTAATCGTGTCAATAAAAATAAGCCTCTTTAAGATCATAGCTTGATAATACAGTCAATAACGCGTCCAAAGTCAATCGTAACCATTCACAACTAGAAAGAATAAATAAATTTTAATAGTGTGTAATAGACCACCAACTCGCTGTAGGCCAGAGCTGTGGACTATGGGCTAACCCCTCTCAATTGTACTCTCGATTGTAGTGAATGCCCGCACCCTGCAGCAAAGCGTATATGGTGTGTCTTACCGGTAGTAGGTATCTCATATGTGAGAGGCCACCTGGGTGGGTACCACCGCAATGTCTATTTGTCCCGTCGAACAGCAGTGTAAATGCACTGTTATGTTTCGGTTTGAAAGATATTGCAGCCAGAGCAACTGCTGGACATATTGAGACTTAACATCTTATATCTCAGGATGGCTAGCGCAGTGGAATGCCAAGCATTGCTTTCCAATTCAAGGCGTTGTTTGGTTTTGCTACTGTTCATGAGCGGTCGTATCGCTTACCATCAGGCGAACGGCATGCTCGTCTCGCCCTTGATAGCAATAAAAAAAAGTTCCAAGATTTTTTTATTCCAATGGCAATTGTAGCGAACCTAGCTTTTGTGATCTTCAGCTTTGACCGTTCTGTGTTTTAGACCGTCTAGATTCTGATACCACGACATAAAAATCTTAATGCCTTGTTTTATATATAAATAATATCAATGCCTTGTTTATCATTCTGATCGCAAGGTTCCTATAATAGAAAATAAATAGCCATTTACCTTCCACTTAGGACACCAAATTACCCTCATCACCTGCGTCTCAAGATAGCCTAAAAAAGAAAATCCGACTCTCTAGACCGAACGTATTAAGCCAACGATAACCTAGGGCCCTAGTTTTAAGCTACGATTGGTAAAATACATTGGACTGGCGGACACCGGAGACGTGACGGATCCGGGGCGTGCCCTGAACGCTAAGCGATGTGGGGCCGCGACACTGGAAAGTTAATCGACATTTAACTTGAATATCGAATGGATAAGATCTTTGCTAAGTATTAGATAGATGAATGTGTAATTATTAAAATATTTACTTATGTTTTTAAAAGCTTTGTATTTTAATATATTTAGTTACATCTTGCTATCTAATTTATTAATTATGAGCGAAAATAAACATTGAAATATGTACCATTTTCTCATAATGAAAGCTGATTAAATTGGAATGATATTGAAAGTACCTTGACTAGTGATATTATTATTATGATGTGTATTTTTAAATAATAGAGAAGAAGTTATAATAATGTTGCTAGCTATGATAGCTTGTAGACCACTTATAATAATCAGATCTGATGATGGATTGATAATTCCCAGGGATTAGGTTTTATTACAGCCTAGTCCAATACCACTCGCAAGACAGACAAAAGAACTAATAAGGTATCTGTTGCAAGATGTTGACTACTTCTGATACTTTTTCTACTCTGAGAGACGTATTTCGTCCTTATCATGGAATTATCGTTGTTATTCTGGTTTCTAATAATTTAGATCTATATTAGGGCAGAGAGAACAACTGAGAGGCTTAGGCCATATAGTCCACCACGGTGGCTAGTAACAGTTCGTAGACTTTTCCATGCCGGAAAGAACATCGGTCACGTCCATACATATTGGGACCTGGCAAAAAAATATAGTGTACACAGCTGAGATATAGTTTACTTTGTTGCATAGGGCCTGAGGAATTATGTCCAAATAGATGAAGGTTTTAAAAAAGCCGGATTTATTAAAATATTTCATATATTTGTAACTTTTTAGGTTAGGATTACACGTATAAAAAAATAGCACATTATAATGTCATCGTCAAAAATAACAACATAAAACAAGAACGTAATTTTGAAACACTATGCTGAATTATATGAACACAATGCAACAAATGTTGAAGGACAGACTGACGCTCCGGGTTCATGTTGGAAATATGAGAATACTTCGCACTTTTAACGAAATCACAAAGCTATCATTATAAGTTAAGTTATCATTATCCAATGGTCAATCGTACAAGGTCTTCAGAAATGCAAGGGTCTATCGGAGTCCGTTATCAAAGCCAAGTCATAAATATAAACAGAGAAATAACAGTAGGCGCAAATTGGAAATCACAAGAAAGCAAATGACAGCGCTCAGAAGTCATATGTGTCATAGAAAATACCTACACTTTATTTTTAATTCAGCACTGACTACCTTCAACGCTGTAGTTAAAACCTTATTTTGAAACAAAGTATGAGTGATACGCGTTCAATATTATTAAAACACCTAAAGATTTTCTTTTTTATGCGGCTATTTAAAAATATATGGAAATATGCATTTTAATTCGAATAAATCGTACTATTTTTGTTGTACCATTCATAACTGGTCCATTATGGCCGATGTTCTTTCTTTAGAAATATTTAATTCTGCTGATACGATTTTGAAATTATTTTTATGCCTTAATGTAGTCATATTGCAATATATGTAATAACATTTAATTACACCTCAATCCTACACTGATACTAAATAATAATCCTCTAAATATCCCTACTATAAAACCCTGAAATAACTCCCACACAGATTTTAGTGAAACCGCAACTATGTTAATATATTGGCCGCCACAGGCATGTGAGCCGATCAAATTAGCAGGGCGAATCGCTATTAGTACTGCGGTATGTGATATTGATGCCTTCTGGAATGCTCTGTCATGCGGTCTGTATTTATAGCTGGACTGTACATATTAGAGTACTTAATTAAAGTAAGTATTAGACACACTAGTAGCATTAAAGCTACTAGCCAAAGTACAGTTAATTTTGTCATATGCAAATAAATTATTTATTATTTTTAAAAACTTTATTATACGCCAGTGAGAAAAATAACAATGAAAACAAAATATAAGAGATATGCATACCTATTATTTATTTATTTAAAAACTTTATTGCACACCAGTAAGAATTTTTTTTTTATCAAAATAGAAAAGAGTACAATGACAGTCTTGCTTTCAGACGTCGTAAAATTTTTCCTCGTACGTTCAGCACGATCATAGTAAGCTACTTTGGAATAATTAATCCTAATACACTACTACAGCAATGCGAGCAATGTTCTAGAACATTCTGATTATAAAAGTAACCGAGCTCGTCTCAAGACGTCGGATAGAGAACAAAGCCACCGCAAACCGGGATCGAGCAAACTTTGTGCCACCAGAAACAGATTGTATTGTTTAATTAAATATCTTATAAATTACACAGTAAATGGATAAGTCGTGGTACTAATTTTTTTTGGTTTCTGACAGCTACTTCGACAGGTTAATATTTTATATTTTACTAAGTAGAGTTTGCAAGGATCTGTTCTTTTCAGTTGAAACATAGTCCGGGGTTTTAAAATGATTCCCTTGTCCGTGGAATTGGCCTAGAAAATAATTCCATATCGGAAATGTGATGAGACTAAGCTGTAGTATACCGTTATCAAAACCATAATGTTAAGTTTCGGTACTAATTTGTGAAAAGCATGCGTGGAATTACTGTTTTATTTTGCTTAGAGTATTGATATGCTCTTTTCAGCTTCTCTACAGCTTCGTTAAACAGTAGTCGTAGCTTCCTGTAGCTGAAAAGAGATAGAGAGATAAGATTGTAGTGGTTCAGAGGTATAAGCATCAACATTATATATCTATATTATTTATTTTCAACCTTACTTATTTTTTCTTAACTGCACATAAAAAGGAAAAACACCTAAACATATTACAAATAAAAAACCTGATGGCGGTCTTGTTGGTCTAGGTGATTTCTTACAGACAACTTTTGGATGGATGAGAAAAGGAAAGAAAGAGTCGAGTTTTACACATTAATTCACTATTCCTTTCCATTAGTTTTCAATTCTATAACATTGAAGATTATTTATGACCGAGAAGTCAAACAAACCATCACCTCACCTAATTATAAAAAAAAACCCTGCTTTTCATATAAGACTGGAGTAGCATAAATTCAGATAGAGGACGTCAATTTAGAAGATTATATTTTTTTACAATGAATCTGTTTTTGATTTACTGTTTTAAATATACTGTGGATTTTAAGCCGCAAATCGGCGATTATGAATTTATAATTAAGTAATTTAAACTCGTTGAGAATGTTTTTGTAGTCAACTGCCGGGAACAGAAAACTGATGGTAAAAACTAGAGCAAAGATTTTCATGGTAACCTCCTGTAATCTTCGTTAAATAATTTGTAGGATAAGTTTGATGATCAACGCACATTCATTCATCGGATATTTTAGATGCTAGTATTTTTAAGAACCTTTAATTTTATGTAACCCAAATAAAAAGGTACGAAACATCAATGTTGTATAGTCACTATTCTTGTGGTTACAGATATCTTAACACAAATATAAATATAATGACATACACCCAACAGTCACATCCATAGTCCTGACCCTACACTCAATCGAGTTTTTTGTCGTGGGTATCAGGAACTATGAAAGAATTTTTCAACTAACACCCAAACCCGAAACAAATATCTGTGGTTAAAATAAATATTTGTTACGGTTCGGGGATCACAGCCGATGTCTAACCAACTGCGCCACGGAGGCTGTTTAGATAATTATACCTCTCTCTGTCTCCTTCATTTAAATCCATCCCATGGTTCTGTAAGATATTGCTGTTGAGCGATAAGACCGACATTTGTACTCTTTGTTATTATTATTTCTGTATATGTGTAGTTATGCTGTTATTAAGTTTTTATACAATACATACATACATAAACTCACGCCTTTTTCCCAGAAGGGGTAGGCAGAGGTGCCAGGGCACCCACATTTCGCCAGTATGTTCCGTCCCACAATGTGATAGGTGGCGAGCCTATCGCCATATCAGGCACAAATTCCTGACTCTGGGCTGATAATGAATAGAAAAATCCAATATCACTTTGCCCAACCCGGGATTCGAACCCGAGACCTCAGCTTTGTAAGCGTACCATAGTACAACTACGCCACCGAGGCAGTATACAATAAAGATTTAAATAAATAAATAAAATAAATATACCTAACAAAGACAATGCACGAAGCCATTCTTCGGTCATTTCCAGAAGAAGATAATTTTCAGAATAAATTTTCAGACTTTAATCCTTCGTAAGAGAAATTAGTTGTTGATGACGGAAGTAAGCTGAATAAAAGTTATGCCCAGTTAAACTGGAAAGTGGGCGGGAAAGCACTTACAAACTACTTTATTACATCGGAATCGAGTTATTCGGAACAATGTAGTGCAGTCTCAGTTTTCAAAGGATTGTACGCAAGTTGGTCACGCGAAATGGAACGTTGATGTTATTTTATAGACTGAATGCTGCGCAGCAATCGTCCTAATGTATCAATGAATATGACTTTCGCGAAAATCTTGGATAACAGACATAGCTGAGTTAAGCCTTTTTAAGTTTTAAAAACACTTAGTTTTAATTTATAATATTTTTACAAATACAAATGTATTAAGTTTAGAGTTTGAATTTTTAAATTGTATTTACAATAAGTATTACATTAATATGCGTTCGTATTACCGCTGGTATATTTTAGAATATGGATTGGCAACACTGGAGCAGTGGGATATAAATACGAGCGCAAATCGAGGAACGATCTCTTTTTGTGTTTTGTTTGTTGGTTGTGAACAAATTAATCTAGAACATTTGTATTGTCTATCTTCAAATAAATCAGTTTTTTAAAATATACGTCGTTTGTGTTCTGAGATTAATTAACATAAGAATAAGTGTAATTTTGACGACGTCATTTCCATATACAAAACAAATGTTCCTAACCACCCCAGGTAACATTGTACCAAGTTTAAATAAAAAACTGCCTTTTACCTCACAAAATATAAGTAATCAAAAAGGCAAATGTTTCTAAAAATGTCACTCCCCGTTGATACTTGGAGCCAGAAATACGTCAATGGAAAAGCAATCTGCGAATTAAAATTACTTTCGAGTGTACTATAAACGTCTAAAAATATAATAACATTAAAAATAACATCAAATACAAGTCGGCGACGAGTATTTTGTTGATTATGCTCACTGAGGGCTAAATAAGTTTTTTTCTAAACTCATTTTACAAATTCTGTGTACATTTTTAGAAAAAGTTAATCTGACTTTACGTGTTTCGTGTCTCGCGAAAAGATGAGTTTGTGGGAAAGCTAAGCGCGATCTTATAATAACACGCGGGTTTTATTTCATTATTTTTTCTATTTTTATGAATGAAATGTTAAATCCTGTGGTAAGTAAAGTCCGCCAACCCGCATTAAGTGAGCGTGGTGTACTATATGAACTTAACCCTCTCAATCGTACTCTCAATTGTAGAGAAGATTCGTGGCTGATATAATAATTATATTTATTTTATTAATTAGCTCTGTCAATAATAATAATCTGTCAACAATAATAAATTTGACAGCCTCCGTGGCGCAGTTGGTTAGACGCGGTTAGACGCCGCCTGTGAAACGAGAGGTCGCGGGTTCGATCCCCGCACCGAGACAAATGTTTGTGTGGCCCACAAATATTTCTTCCGGGCCTGGGTGTTTGTGAGACCGAAAAGTCTCTCGTAGTTCCTGATACCCACGACACAAGACTCGATCTTAGTGTGGGGTCAGGATTGTGTATGTGACTGTTGGGTGTTATTTATTTATTTATAATAGTGCTATACATTAATACACAAAAATGAAAATTTACATGTAAATGGTACACTTGTGTATACGTTATTTATAAAAGACATCATATTACAACAGAAGCCATAATCGGCTAAACTAAAATTGAAGCTAAGCGACGAAATTTTAAATGGCATTTAGTAAAAATTATTTCTAATCACTCACTGAGCGGATGACTAATACCTCAGTCCGCCCCGTGACCATGAAAACTGTAAAGTGATCGAAACGTCGGGAAATCCGCGATAAAATCCGTAAATAATAGTTTTATTTCAAAATAATTTCTATTTATATAACATACCTGAGTATTTAGAAGTTGCTAGTGTAGATATTTATAGTCGATTTCAGCTCACTTTGACTTCAAGAGGATGGCTGAACCCCTGAGAGTTCTCCGCAAACATTTCAAAGCATTCTAAAGTCCTTGAACCCGTGCTAGACTAGGGATAGACTAAGATATACTTTAGGGAATATATTAATTATTGCCAAGAAACATAGTATGTCTTAGTTTTATTATATTTAAATAATATTTATTTACAATTTTTAAATTCTGTATTTGCATTCAAAGACTTTTACAATCTCAAGGCACTTCAAAATTAACATAATCTTTTTATTGCATTCCATTTTGTAAATCAATAAATAATCAATTGATAACAAATAGGAAGTATTATATAATATTGTATATTATTTGTACCTAGTTACTGGGTAAATTAAGATTTTAGAATTTTAATAAAAAAAAAGTAAAAATTGCTACGATAACTGAAAATCACAAATCCCATTTTATACATCACTAAATTAATAAAAAATACATTAGTATTAAGGTTTCTTATATTTACACGAATGCTATTTTTGAATTAAAACGATTATTTACGGATTTTATCGCGGATTTGGTTTAATTACTACATTTTTGAACTTCACGACGCGATTACTTTGCAGCTTCCGTGGTCACAGGTCGGACCACGAAGGCTGTAAAGTAAAATCCATAAATAATATTTTATTTCAAAAACATTTGAAAAAGAAATATGCCAAATAATATTTATGTAAACAGCGGAACCCTAAAACCCTCTAATTAGACCCACGACTCGCCGAGTACCTTAATGTGGCGAATTTAAAAAACTCATCCATTATCCTTTCTTTTCCCTTAAAACCTTCAAAGTGTTTATAACAAACGACTACACAACAATATTCATTTAATTTTAGACGTCCCTAATGAATTAACAAAGATAAAAATAGAAACAAGCTTTTTACGTTCACGTGTGACAGTTTATTTCAATTAAAGCAGACATAAAAACGCAAAAATCAAGCCTTTTTCCCAGAGAGGGTAGGCAGCAGTGCTACTAGAACACCCACGTTGTGTGTTCCGTCCCACGATGAGATAGGGGCGAGCGTACCACCATATCGGACACAAATTTCTTACTCCGGCCTAATAATAAATACAAAATTCAATATCACTTTGTCCAACACAGGTTTCAAACCTAGACTCTCAAGTTGTAATCTTGTCATAGTAAAACAACGCCACCAAAGCCGGCAGTCTTTAAATTAATGCTACAACAATATTATATATTTCTCCTCCAAGTATATTAAAATTAGCGATTCAGAATAAAACCACAACTTAGTGAATTAAAAAAAGTCCAGAAAATCAACTGATATAATTGTATCGACTATCGATCAATCTGAATCTTTTATCGTAAAAAAAAATCTCCTTTGGCCAGCACCGAAAACCATCACCAACTCAATCGCAGAGGGAAGTCCTGCTCTGCACTGGTGTCTATGGTCTGATAATAAAGATGGACTTTCGCTGACCAGTACAAAACTATAAAAAATAAATAAATAAAAATACCCAACAGTCACACACATAGTCCTGACCGTACATTAAGATCAGTTAAATCTTGTGTCGTGGGTATCAGACACTACGAGAGACTTTGCGGTCTCATGAACACCCAGACACAAATATTTGTCGGCTACACAATAATTTGTGTCGGTGCTGGGATCGAATTCACCTCTCGTTTTATACAGCCGCTGCCAATAAACAATCCCAATCCAAAATGTGCCGTTTGAGATTGACAGCTCAATCTTTTTTCTGATACTATATTGCCAATAATCAATATCAGTAGTAAAAAACTATGGCAACATGGTAAGAAACCAATCGAAAAAAAAGAAAACAATCCAGATTGACGTCAATCTAATTTTTTCGATTGATTATTGGCATCGGCCGATTTAACGAATATTATTTTTCTCATCATTAAAAGACATTGTTCAGGTTCCCACAGAAATAGAAGATGGTAATTATTGATCAAACCGTCCCCTCTAAGTAATAACAAATAAATGGAACAGCATTAGTGCGGGCTACTTACGAATTTGCTAATAACCTTACCCTTGCCCTTACTGATAGTTTTCGATTGAATCTCGTTTGACTGGATTCTTATGACTTGGAATAACAGGAGGTGAACGCTGGAGTATAAACCGTATAAGCTATAGCTAATGAGGCTGAAATATTGTAAAGATCAATTACCAACAAGGTCATGTCTTGATGAACACCCACTAGATGGACATTGTATAGACATGTATTTACTGGTGGTAGGTCTCTCATATGTGAGAGGCCATCTGGGTTCCACCGCAGTGTCTATTTCTCCCGTCAAACAGCAGTGTAAACGCACTGTTGTGTTTCAGGTTGAGGGGCATTGTAGCCAGAGTAACAACTGGACATATTGAGACTTAACATCTTATGTCTCAGGATGGCGAGCGCAGTGGAATGCCAAGCTGTGCTTTGTAATTCAAGGTGTTGTTTAGTTTTGCTACTGTTCATGAGCGGTCGTATCGCTTAGAGAATGCGGAAATTCATGTTGGAGGCCAAAGTTTAGTAGTGGATTTCCTGTTACGGAAGATTATTACACAAATAACATAATGGACATCGTTGCTACCTCCCTTACTTTGTCAATCCGAGTCAGGCGATCCATTACGAGTATCGAACTTCCTACTCTATCAGAACTCTTAAGAATAATTATTAAAAATGGGCTCCAAATTCAGAACTCAAATACTGAAGCACCAACAGCCTATACTAAAACAATATCAAAGCTACCTCTAATGTACCTGTATGAATTCTACCAATTCCCTGCAAAATTATCATTAAATTCTCTAGGAGCCTGTAGTAAAATAACGTAGTTTATACTAAAAAGTATGCTAAAAGGACCGTAGATCGTTTTGAAAACCCGCCCCGAACTCTGGGTCCCTCCTTTTGCGTGTACACAAACTTCTAACATAATGAATTTTGTTTTGTTATTCTTTTGTGTGACTGGTGTCTTTTTTGTTACGTAAGCATATGAGCTTATTTATTCTGTTGAGGTCTTTTAAAGTATGAGGTATGTTTTTCCTGGCACTTTTTCCCACTTACTACAAATCTGTGGAACCAGTTGCCAGCGGCATCATTCCCGGACAGATACGACCTGGTGACTTTCAAAAAACGAGCGTATTACCACCTCAAAGGCCGGCAACGCATCTCCATGCCCTTTGGTATTGCAGATGTCCATGGGCAGCGGTGTTCACTTACCATCAGGTGAACCGCGTGCTCGTTTGCCCCCTATAACATAAAAAAAAATGAGGTTGAATTTTATTTCATTAAACCATATGGACATTTTCTTCTTTGTATACAGTCCCAGCTGGTCTCTTTGCTACACCTGATAGTAAGTGCAAAGAGAGTAACTGGTGATATATTTCAGAATTATCACAATTCTCGAAATTATACCGCCCCGCCCCCCCAAGCGGTGCAGTAAAGTGAGCTTCTTCTCTATTATTCTGACGAGCTGAACGGCAAAGAAAGAAGTAAACTTTATTGTGTGTCTAAGACGTAAATTAAAGACATTTTAGATACGTATGCCTTGTCCAATAGCGAAATAGTCGAACAAAAACCTACAGTAGGAGCATCAAAAGAAACACTTTCCAATAATAAGTTTTCGTAAATAAATTATGAAAGAAAATTGCTAATTTCTTATCGAGTAAGCGACTTGTAGTAACGTTCCCGAAGGAAGATATTTTACAGATGAAATTTGGGAAAGCGAAATTTAAAGGGAAAATGAGAAAATGTTGATGGATACACCCGCTCTGGGAATACCGCGCTTTCCTTTTTTAGTCCACGATTTTTCATATCGGTTTTCGCTTTGGCAAAAAGCGTTATATTTTAGTTATGATTTTATTGGGCGGTAAATTGACATGAATCGTGTCACTTAGGCGGTAGATATTTCTGATTCAACGTAATATTTCTGTGTGCCAATGCCAGAAAATATCGGAGCAACTGATATTTAATAGCCTAGTTACGAGACGAGCAAGGGACTGACTGACTTTCTGAATTTACAATATGTAAACATGAATACTCATACTTTATCAATCACTTTAGTAATGAGCGAAAAAATTGAAAAGAAATATGCATGTCTGGAAATTCTTCATAAAAAATCTAAGGCGCGTAAAGTAATCTTGTTTTGTACAAACTTGACGGTCTTAGGTATTTTTATTAAAATATTTCACGTCAATCTTCCGTGCTAGAAAAAGTAAACATTCTGTCCTAAAATCATAAAACAAATATTTTTGCAACATGCATTATTACATCTTGATATTAAAATAGGTAGGTGTAAAAAAAAATAGTTACATTTTTATATCATCCAACTATTAGGGAAAATAGACTTACTGCGGCTGAAATCATGACGATGATGATTAGAGACAATGTCTGAAGCAGTTTATCTTCTATTTAATTCTGACATCTATTGAACCCCAACAAATCTAACTAGCCCAATTCACTGTCGCACAAATTAAAAAGTTTTGAAAAGTCACATTTTATAACCAAAAAAGTTGAAGGAATTAAGTTTGAGATTACGACGCGGGTCGACCCCAAATTCACTGGGGTAATTTTAAATTATTGTTCGTTGCATAATTCATACTCCTATTAACGTTTTAGGGTATTTGAGACAATATTTAGGCGTTTTTATTGTACCTATTAAGTTCATGATGACTAATTTCTTTTATATCATTTTATCTGGTATTTTATTACCTCGGCTTGACTCCATTTAATAAGATCAATCCAATTTAGCGAGTAACTGGCATTTATCGCTATTCAACAAAATTATGTTGTGAACGATACGAATATACTACCATCAAAATAACTAAACTCCGCAAATTAATTAGTGCACATACAAATTTTCAAAATTGTGAAATGCTTTCAAATACAAATTGTTGTCAAAATATACAAGTGCAAATATTAGTCAGTGAGGGGATTGGCACGATTGTGCTGTAGGGAACCATAGTAGAAAATTTTGATTCATTGACTGTACTATATTAGCCCATATACGTCCCACTGCAGGACAGGAGCCTCCTTTACAACTGAGTGTACGATTGAGAGAGGTTAGTCCATATAGTACGCGCCTATTACAAGTTGGCAGACTTTACATACCATAGAAAATCATACAAATCGCTAGGGTATTCAGGTTTCCTCACGATATTTTCCATCACCGTTATAGTGCGTGGTGATTGACTATCAATACACACATGGCAGCGAAAAGTCAGAGGTTTGCCCTGGGATTTGAAAACGCGACCATCGTGAACATGTTGGCAGCTGCGTCTATTCCGTTTGCCAAAAGGCCACCACGCACTTAATTTTCTATTCATTGAGTCAATGATTTTTACCTTATTCAGCCATAGGAGATTGACCACAAGGATTTCCACAGCGACCCATAAAAAGCGGTCGGCGTCCGGCTAGTTTTTAATATATTTTATAGGTTTTTTGATGACTAAGCCAACATTTATTGGCTCAACGTATGTGAATATTAATTCCAACCCGGGATTTTTTTTAAACTGATAAGTTTCTAGTCTCTAATTGTTTCTGATAGCCACGCTTCAATTATATTTCGATGAAGATCAAGACTATATATGGGTTTATTTATTTCGCTACTTAATGAACTGAAACAGTAAAATACCGAATCAGTTTACTTTAATTAAACACCTCTTGAATGAAGCCATCCAAATAGTTGCTTAATTAACGAACAAAGCGTTTGGCGCAAACAATACCATGCTAATTATAACAGTATCGATAGTAATGACGCATATATTTTAACTCAATTCTCGAATATTACCAATATAATTAGCTTAGGTGCGTGGTGGCCTGTTGGTAAACGGATCAGACGCGACTGCCAACATGTTCACGGTGGTCGCGGGTTCAAATCCCAGGGCACACCTCTGACTTTTCGAAGTCATGTGTGTATTGATAGTCAATCACCACGCACTAAAACGGTGGAGGAAAACATCGTGAGGAAACCTGCATACCATAGCGGTTAATAAGAATTTCTATGGTATGTAAGTCCGCCAACCCGGTCTAGGCCAGCGTAGTGGACTATATGACCTAACTACTCTCAATCGTACTGTCGATTGTAGAGTAGGCCCGTGCCCTGCAGTGGGATGTATATGGGCTGATACAGAAATTAGCTTAGACTTTAGTAAACTTAAGTAAAATGAAGCAAAGAAATTTTTAGAATATGTAAAAGTAACACTGCTGGTTGCGAAACGTTAGGCCGCGGATTTGGTCCTCGTACCAAGACGAATATGGTTTGTTTAGCAATTCATAGCGAGACGGGCATGCCTTTCGTCTAATCGTAAGCGATACGACCGCTCATGGACAGTAGCAAAACCAAACAACACCATGAATTATAAAGCAATGCTTGGCATTCCACTGCGCCCATAGAGACATAAGATGTTTCTCATTATATCCAGTAGTTACTTTGGCTAAAATGGCTAATGTGTCTGATCAATTACTTATTTTGGGTCTGTGTATTCGTGACCATTAAGGTTCTCGTAATTTCAAATACGACAGAAGACGTATCTTACTGTCAAGTCAGGCCTCTTTTATATAATAGGTATAGCTAACGAGCAAAATATGGTCACCTGTTGGTAAGATATCACTGCCATGAACATCCACAACATTTGGATTATTTTGCCAGCCCATCAAATCGGGAGGAAAGTGGACAGAGGAAAGGTGTATAAGGATTCCGGATTGATGTAATAATAATTAGGAGATGTTAGAATACTTCGTAGATAAAATTCAAAATAAAAAAGATATTGACAGACACGAGTGCATAATTGAAGTACAGTTAGTTTGGGCTAGAAAACAAAAATATGATATCGAAATTAGAACTCAAACATTTTTCAACTCTCCAGTTTTATTTAAAAACAACCACTACGGAGGTTACATTTCTCCAATACGGGTATCTCACACACCGAACAAAACACAGCAAAGCTCTTGCTTCATGTTGTTCTTCTGAGAGACATTGGCACCGCCCTGGACGAGCTTGCCCATTCATGCTGAGTCATGACTGACAACGGCGTGGCTTCGCCACTTCCAAAATGCAATAGTGTGATATATGTGTCACAAGCCATCATGATTCACATGACTACCAAAACCGTGGCTAAAGTGGCTTTTTAAACTTCCCATGTTGGGTTTATTTATTTACTTAAAGCATTTCTTATCCCAGAACTAATACTACAATAACCCCCATTAAAATAGTTAAAACAAATAAAGCAATTACACTAGTACAAACAGATTACAGAATATCTAATGTATATCGTGTTTGTTTTAGATTTGCGGATCGCGTGGCAGACGCCGCAGTTTGCGGTTGCTGCGTATTTGCGGGCCGGATTAATCGAGTGCTGGATTATAAACACATACGTGTGAAAACATTGAATTATATACTAGAGTTGTTGGTTTGAATTTCGAATACTATATTTTTTTCTTATAATTTGTGTGACAGCCTTCGCAGCGCAGTTGGTAAGCCGATAGTGTGACGATAGACCGCGGGTTCGATACAAGCCCCGAGACAAATGTTATGTGTGAACCACAAGAATTTGTTTCGGGTCTGGGGGTTTGTGAGACCGAAAAGTCCTGGTAGTTTCTGATACCCACAACACAAGGCTTATTGTGAAGTCAGGACTATGTATGTAACCGCTTGTGTATTTATTTATTATTCTGTATTATTATCTTTTACAGACATTAAACTCTATTTCGCGAATTATAACCAAATTAAAAGAGAGAATTTATGGTCATGTTAGTTATTTACAGGTAAACATTGGTTGATTATTATTTTGCTTCTATTTAAATCAGCCCATATACGTCCCATTGCAGGTCACAGGCCTCATCTTCAATCGAGAGTACGATTCATGGGCTATTATTATATTATTATTATACTTAAGATTTGAAAATAAACAATTTAACGCAGTTATGTACTGGTGGTAGGTCTCTCATATGTGTCTATTTCTCCCGTCAAACAGCAGTGTAAATGCACTGTTGTGTTTCGGATTGAAGAGCATTGAAGCCAGAGTAACTACTGGACATATTGAGACTTAACATCTTATGTCTCAGGATGGCGAGCGCAGTGGAATGCCAAGCATTGCTTTGAAATTTAAGGTGTTGTTTGGTTTTGCTACTGTTCATGAGCGATCGTATCGCTTACCATCAGGCGAACGGCATTTTCGTCTCGCTATTCATCGCAAAAAAAGTAACTTCACAATATCAGCAACGTCTAATAAAACTATAAGACGCCTTCCAAGGATTCATAAAACATCGGTCACAAATAAAATAAAAACAAAAAAAAAAAACTAAACAAAACAAATCAATACTCTTAAAAGCTTCAACATGAAGAAACAAAGCAAAATCTATCAATACGCTATCTTATACCCTCTTGGGATAAACAAAAGAAAATTAATCCAAGCAACTGCACAAAAATATAACCAGAGCACTGCAATATTTACACTTAACTGAATGCAAATTGTGTCTCATTAAGTGCCGAGTAACATGATGAAGACAATGCCAACGGCGCTCTTATTTTCTCCGATAAGGTGCTTACAAGAACAGGCGACCTAGCACTGGACAGGAGAACTGTGGAGTCGCTGTGATTAGTAAAATTATTATCAGCCGGAGATTGAACTGTGGGTGGGAGTTTTCGAAGTGGTAGAGCCACGCTGTTGTCACTTATGACTCAGCATTAATGAGAAGGCTTGTCCGGGTGCTGTGTTTATGATTAACTACGAGACATATTGAGATTAACATCTCGACGGTGCAATGCTTGGCATTCCACTGCGCTCGCCATCCCGAGACATAAGATCGACGCAAACTATCGAAACTGTTAATTCCTTAGTTTACACCAATCACATCGTATGTGGCAAATTAAATATTTTATTATATTATGTTCATATTATTAAATTTCAATTTTATTTTATTCGATTGAAAAACAGTTGAATGTATATAATATTTTATTGTAAATAATTATAAATCTTTATATCTACTTGCCATAGCTGCAATAAAACAAAAATCACACTTTTCAATTTCGATAGTTTTCGTAGGAAGCGTCGATCTTATGTATCTGGATGGCGAGCACACTGGAATGCCAAACATTGCTTTTAATTCAAGGTGTTGTTTGGTTTTACTACTGTCCATGAGCTGTCGTATCGCTTACCTAACCATCAGGCGAACGGCACTCATCTTAACATTCATGGCAATAAAAAAATTGCCGTATGTTGGGTACAAATTTAAATAAAATAATTTTAATATAACGACTCCACAGTCGCCTGTGTCATAGCACTAGCGCCTGGTACTGTCAGCGCCGCGTAATGAGTTCTCAGTAGCCGATACAAATGCATTTCACCCGGACTATACATTGCACTACAGCCGTTTGAGTACAAATGCTTACTTAACTAATATGATTAAAAATATTTCTTAGATACAGATTTTATTGAAGTGAAACTTTTTTATCGACGTACCTATGGGATTTTTTATAGCAATTAAATAAATTGTAACGTTTTTCTGTTACGCGCCATTTTTATTTGTATTCATGTCTTTTTGTTTAAACTTTATCTAATTAACCTTTATTTAACCAATTTATATAAAGGTGTAAATAGTAGATCATTTTTCGAAAAATTATGTCATAAAGGAGTTTCACTTCTTACGTGTATACAGTAATACACACACACACACACATTTTTTTAGGTCTAACACTAACATCTCAATGATATGATGCAAGTATTTTTATATGAACTGAAATGAATTTTACACCTGTACCTTTTCTCCTGCTTCTTGTTTTTGTTCGACAGCCAGTTATTCATCTGCTCGCGTTATTAGTGTAACTCTAACACTACTTGCTATCATGTGCCCATAGAACATCCATGGAACATCCATGGCCCATGGAACATGGGACCAATTTACATGAAACTAACGCAACATAAATATTTAAGGAGCACCCTCCTATATGTGGTCCTTACTGGTGGTAGGTCTCTCATATGTGAGAGGCCATCTGGGTGGGTACCACCGCAGTGTCTATTTCTCCCGTTAAACAACAGTGTAAACGCACTGTTGTGTTTCGGGTTGAAGGGCATTATAGCCAGAGTAACTACTGGACATATTGAGACTTAACATCTTATGTCTCAGGATGGCGAGCGCAGTGGAATGCCAAGCATTGCTTTGTAATTCAAAGTGTTGTTTGGTATTGCTACTGTTCATGAGCAGTCGTATCGCTTACCATCAGGCGAACGGCATGCTCGTCTCGCCAATCATAGCAATCATAATATACAAGGTGTATCCAGATTGCTAACGAAAATGAAATTAGTTGGCAGTTTTAATGAATACAGATACAATGCGCCTAAAAATTTCGCATTATTTTTTGTAAATATTTTAAATTATCATCAATTCATCGTATTTGGATCGTAAATATCGTCGCCTTTTTTGTAAAATTTTTAAATGCATTGTGCCTGTAGACACTAAAATTGCCACGCGTGGCCTGGTTTTCGGTCGTATTTTTGATACACCCGATATTATGTGCAGTGACCTCTACTGAGAACTTTACTTCTCAAGTACCCATCAAATCTTGACGATATTTTATTTATGATTATTATCCATCCATCCATCAGCCAAAGGAAGTCCACTGCTGAACATAGGCCTCCCCCAATGATTATTATACTGTATATTTACTTTAAAATTCCAACCCGTACCTCTTTAACCCACAAAAGCTCAGCAACATGTACAAATTTTAATCAAAATTATCTGCCATTATATCGTTGCTAAGCGTCGGAATAAAATGGTGGGTAGAATTTCACGTGAACCCAACTTGTTTAAGAAAATGTTTGCGATGCGTGTCGCGTGAATGTTTAGGTGCGTTACATTGTCTCGGGAGGGATTGGCAACATTTGGTTCATTTTATAAAATATATTTTTATTTATTTAGACTTCATACAAACAGAGGTGGCTTTAATGTTTCCGCCAATTATTTATGTAGTACAGTTTCTTCTGTTTGTGTAACTGATATTGTTATCAGGTTATATGTAGCACCAGCGGATAAAATAATTTAATAGTGATTGTAAAAAATGATGTAAAGGGGTAAAAAATGATCTCTTCTCTAAAACTCTGCTGAACTTGGGCTCCCAAAGATATTTATTTAAAAAAAAACACATTTTTTTACTATATCTTTTCGTTAGCATAATAGAGTTAAACAAATCTCTATCGAATCTAACCCGATTATCATCAACATTGATCAATCGTCAAGAGCCATTGTGAAAAGCGACATCTATTGTTTTAAAGCAGAACTATCAATCTACCGTAACTGTGACCTATAGGAGAAATTAATAAATACGATCCATTAATATCGAAGTTAATTCCAAGGAAACATAATACAAATCCTTAATTACGACATTAATCGTAGTTACAAGAATACTCCGGACGAATGAGGAGCTTTTAAGGTAATTGGATCAGCGATATTTTTCCACCGAGCCAGGATTATTAAGAAAAAACGTTTCACCTTGAGATTTATGAAATTATATTACCTGGACATTTATATTGTTACTGTTTGGCACGGTTGTCTGGCGGGTATCTCTGTATGCAATAAGACCGCCCATTGAAACACTATGCTCATTTTTATTTTTTACTCATTGCGTGGTGGGCTGTTGGTAAACGGACCAGACGCGGCTGCCAACATGTTCACGGCGGTCCCGGGTTCAAATCCCAGGGCACACCTCTGACTTTTCTGAGTCATGTGTGTGTTGATAGTCAATCACCACGCACTAAAACGGTGAAGGAAAATACCGTGGGGTAACTTGCACACCATAGCGATTTATAACAATTTCTATGGTATGTAAGTCCGCTAACACGCACTAGGCCAGCGTGGTGGACTATATGGCCTATCCACTCTCAATCGTACTCTCGATTGTAGAGTAGGCCCGTGCCCTGGATTGGGACGTATTTGGGCTGATACAGTATTTCCTTGTTTTGGTTTCAATAAAGAGTTCTTGTGTTGTATTATATTGACTTACTGAAATCAATTTACGAAGTAATTATATTACACATTTTTTGTAGTGCCATTACAATTATTATAATGGTCTTGTGTGTCCCAAGTATCAGTAGTATATGTCTGCGAGAAATTGTCTTTCGTCGATCGACGCAATGATATAGGCTTTCGAAACCAAATACACAAAGACCGAGCCTGAAACGTAACATACTTGTGATTTTTATATCTGGTTTTCCAATATTGTATACAATAGTCGCTATCTGAATGAATGCGAATATTTAATCACTATAACCGGTAGAAGTCTTTTTTGTTTTCTATAGTATGCCTTCCACATAATAAACCAGGCTAATTGGTTCACTTTAAAAAGTATTGGACCAAAAACGATGTACATTTTTATAGGGGAAAATTCAATAATTCTAACAATGCTCGGCCGTCGATTTATGATGTCGCTGGGTGCAAGTCGGTACGAAAATCTTTGCGGTAGCTTTGTTCAGCAGTGAAATTCCTGAAGTAAGGGAGAAAAATAATTGTCAGTTAAATTATTATGTGAAGTGCGTGGTGGCCTGTTGGTAAACGGACCAGACGCGGCTGCCAACATGTTCACGGCGGTCGCGGGTTCAAATCCCAGGGCACACCTCTGTCTTTTCGGAATCATGTGTGTATTGATAGTCAATGCACTAAAACATACCACTAAAGCGGTTTATAAGAATTTCTATGGTATGTAAGTCCACCAACCCGCACTGCGCCAACGTGGTGGACTATATGGCCTAACCACTCTCAATCGTACTGTCGATTGTAGAGTAGGCCCGTGCCCTGCAGTGGGATGTATATGGGCTGATACGGATACAGACAGAAATTATTTTATGCATATATTTCAGGTGATGGAAAATGTTGAGCACACCTGAACCTGGGCTTCGCTTTGTTTCTGTTCTTTCACGCGATGTAAGCATTTACGTTTGTAACTCATTTCTTTCTATCCTTAAAGTCTGAGAGTTGATTACCGTGAACACATATTCTGGCTACGAAAAATATGAGTATTGAAAACATATTCTTTTTTTAAATTATTGATGTATCGGTAAGAAATAGCCATCTCTCACCCGTGAAGTTTTTTTTATTTTTTTTTTATTGCCATGAATAACTAGACGAGCATGCCGTTCGCCTGATGGTAAGCGATACGACCGCTCATAAACAGTAGCAAAACTAAACAACACCTTGAATTACACAGCAATGCTTGGCATTCCACTGCGCTCGCCATCCTGAGACATAAGATGTTAAGTCTCAATATATCCAGTAGTTACTCTGGCTACAATGCCCTTCAATCCGAAACACAACAGTGAATTTACACTACTGGAAACTTTTTTCCTGCACTTATTATCAAGTTAATTTAAGTCACGGACCAGTACACAATTAAAAGAATTCCAGGGTAAACGGCATACCATGTTCATTAAGAAAAAAAAAGTAAATTATATTACTCCAACTATTACGAAATTAATTACTGAATTGCAATTATAGTCCCATTCGGATCTTCGTTAAATTACATGCATAATCGTCATGCTTGTATCTCATACGGGCAGGCAGAGACTATAGACTATTAAATGAAATTGTTCATACTTTTTCTCATAATAAACAAAATCCTACCATAAGGACCAGTCATGCATCCATCAGCCAAAGGAAGTCCAATGCTGAACATAGGCCTCCCCCAATGATTTCCACTGTGACCAATAAGTAAGAAAGTGTAATGATAATAAGAACCAGTATCACTACATAGTATAAAACAAAGTCGCTTTCTCTGTCCCTATGCCCCTTTGTATGCTTAAATCTTTAAAACTACGCAACGGAGTTTGATGCGGTTTATTTAATAGATAGAGTGATTCAAGAGGAAGATTTATATGTATAATACATACGTATTATTGTACAGAAATCTATTTGTACCCGGGCGAAACTGGGCCGGGCCGCTAGTCTGGTAATAAAAACACATTCAAAGCGACATCTAAAACAATCGCCAGTAAATGCATTAAGTTCGTTACGCGGAGTTGAACAGAAAAGATTTTGCATTTTTCCTTTTGCAGGGCTGTAGACTTAATTGTGTTTCAGCTATTTTATCACCCGTTGGATCCTATTCTATAGCACTTTGTGATTCATTTTTTTTTTTGCAATGAATGGCGAGACATGCGTTTCGTTCGCCTCGTCCGCAAAACCAAAAGACACCTTGAATAACAAACTTGGCATTCCACTGCGCTCGCCATCCTGAGACATAAGATGTAAAGTCTCAATATGTCCCGTAGTTACTCTGGCTACAATGCCCTCTATCCGAAACACAGTAGTGCATTTACACTGCTGTTTGACGGGAGAAATAGACATTGCGGCGGTACCCACCCAGATGGCCTCTCACATATGAGAGACCTACCACCAATAAATTTTTTTTAGGGAAATTATTCATAGTTTTTTTATTATTTAGAATTACGCCCATCGCAAACGTAGTCATGACCCCAATACACGACATTTTTTCCGATACAGGCTCAAGCCTAGTGCGTTGATCACGAGTATGTATTTGATGTACATGAAATGCATACATTATTAAGAGCGTTTATACCTTCCGCGCGCTTTTTGGCTTAAAAACAGGACTTTTCAAACGAGTTAATATCCACCAATAAACAATTTAAAGGAAAAATAATTAACACTAATTTTAGAAAATGTTGTCATCTAGGGATTTTGGTGGAGAACATTATAGATTGATAGATAATTTGTGAATACTATAAGGATTACTGAACACAGGTTGCGTTATTTAGGCCTCGAATGGCGATTTAGAAGCTTAAGACATCCGAAATCACTAAATATAAGATGAAAATAAAAATATTGTTAGACTAATAAGACCCTTATGGAGGGATTTTGCTGAGAAAAATAATCTTTTTGTGTTTAGTTCCTGAAAAATAAAAATTTAAACAATGCGAAATTATTCAGAAACTCTCGTCAAGAACATATTTTTTTTCACAAACTTATCGTACATAATTTTTTATAGCAATTGCATATTATAATAGAAGAACATCTTATCAATAAATTACCATTTTTATATTTCAACAAAATTAGTTTTCATGTTTTCTACAAATATTTTAAAAACCCCTATAAAACACGCTGTCCGACCTGCATCAAATCAGACCGCCGCAAGGCCTTCTAGAGGGAGGACGTATCGCTCGTCGCTCCGGCCTGGCTGCAGTTGATCGTTGTCGTGCGTAGTAAAAATAGCCACGCGTGTACTGCGAATGCCACATCTTAGTACTTTGGTAGTAAAATATTTTATTTTATTTTTATTATCTACAATGATTTTGTAGTGAGTATAAATTATGTTTCAGATAATATAATGGGAAATAAAACTTAGTCATTTCTAAGCAAAAAAAGGAAACAACATTTTGAAAAATTGACTGAAACAATACTAATGTTATAGCGTGAAACTATAATTATGTTTGTTGTTTTTTAGGCCGTTTGGAAAATATATAATTGTGTTTTTGGGATGCGCTTATCTATACATATAAATAAAATTGAAGTGTCTGTTTGTTTCTGTTGAAAAAAAATGTCCTACTAGGTATCGTTATATACACGATACATATGCCGAAAATGATATTTAATTTTTTTTGTCTGTCTGTCTGTCTGTTTGTTCCGTCTAATCTCTGAAATGGCTGGGCCGATTTTGACGGGACTTTTATTGTCAGGTAGCTGATATAATAATGAGTAACTTAGGCTACATTTATGTCAGAAAAAATCTTTTATTTTAGAAGAAATAAAGTAATGTTGCAATGTGCAATACCACGCGCAGCTCACGCGCATGCTACCACTGGGCCGTTACGTCGGGCGCCTCCCACCACTTCTCCCACCAACAAATCAATATCACAATTACAAAATATTGTATACTGGGTATCTCAAGACTGCTACCGAAAACGAAGCCGGGTGGTAGTTTTAGTGACTACAAACACAATCCAACAAAAAAATTCGTAATCAAACGCGACATTTTTTTTTATGATTTTTTTAATATCGTCATTTTTGAGGGGTAAATTCATAGTTTTTGCTAAAATAATAGTGTATACCCTTCTATTTATAAAGACTCTAAGGTATAAAAGAGTTTGAATTATTATTTTCGCAACAACTTTGGATTTACCCACCAAAAATGATGATATTTAAAAAATCATAAAAAAAATTGTCGTGTTTTTTTCCGAAAATTTTAATTGGATTGTGTTTGTAGTCACTAACACTACCACCCGGCTTCGTTTTCGGTAGCAGTCTTGAGATACCCGGTATAAAGAAATTTAACAATAAATGATAGTTAAAATTTCATCTTGGGACTGAATAAGACGGGACATAAACCGGATATAACGGGACGGGAAATATAGTCGACGGCGCGAGGGAAAAATATAGTTAGTACGCGAAATAATATGTATACTGGAACTAACAATACTGGACTCAATAGCTATCCGCACCCGGGCGAAGCCGGGTCCGACCGCTAGTACACCTATAAAAACGACACGTTGAACATAGCTGTTATCCTAAAGAAAATTTAACAGAGACATGCATCAAATCGATATTAAAGCTATAGTTTCTTAATAATGTGTCATGCATATGTGCCCTTATTCAATTGTTGTTATCACACACACAAAATATATATGTTCATTCACTAATGGACTATAGGTACTCGTGATTCTGAACCTCCTCTTAAAATTTGAAAAATCAGAACAAAATAACCTTGTTTAATAGCATCGTCATATCGATAATTATAAAAGTTGTTATATTTGTTCCTCCTCCTATTCAATAGAATAAGAAAAGCATACACAGCACTAGTGATTTGCGTTCCATTATCATGGCAACCATAGTTTCATAATGAGTTTAATAGTGTTTTTTCTACTAAATTAGAAAGATTAGTATTATAACTTTTAAGAAATACAATTATTGTTATTAGATATGCGTTCCACGATATTTTAGTTAGCAGCGGTGTATAGAAAAATGGTATTAGAATAATTATGACATCTTTTAACGTGGAATAAAAAGTATCGAAAACGTCACAGCTCGTCACATAGCAACTGGATTATACCTATGACATCGTTTCTTCTAGCATAGGTATTAGTAGATCATTAATATAATACATTGCGACAAATGTAATTGCGAGGCTAAATTATGTTATGTACTGTAATTTGAAATTCAATATGTTTTGTAGTTGTAAGGTGTTGTATAGTCCCTAACTCTATTCATGTGTTCGAACAAGTACGTGTCTGTTCGAACACGAAATCTATACATATAAATAAAATAGAAGTGTCTGTTTTTAAAGTGAAAAAAAATTTCCTACTACCTATCGTTATATAAACAATACATATGCCGAAATCGATCTTTAAAATTTTTTTATCTGTCTGTTTGTTCCGGCTAATCTCTGAAATTACTGGACCGATTTTGACGGGACTTTTTTTGTCAGGTAGCTGATATAATAAGGAGTAACTTAGGCTACATTTATTTTAGAAAAATTAAGACCAAGTGTCCAGTACCGCGCGCAGCTCACGCGCATGCTACCACTGGGCCGTCACGTCGGGCGCCTCCCACCAATGAATCAATATCACAATTACAAAATATTGTATATAAAGAAATTAAATGATAATTAAAATTTCATCATCGGACTGAATGAGACCGGACATAGCGGGACGGAAAATATAGTCGACGGTGCGCGGGAAAAATATAGTTAGTACGCGAAATAATATGTTGTTGCCAAATCAATACTGGACTCAAAAGCTATCTGCACCCGGGCGAAGCCGGGTCCGACCGCTAGTTATTAATAAAACGTCCGCAGTGTCTACTGATTGAACACTGATTTTTGAATTCAACTTAACAATGTATTAATAATGAAAATATGATTAGGTACTAATCATATTTTCATTGTTAATTACTTAATTTGTATTGTTAATTACTCGTAAAGTAATATTTGTCTACTTATAATTCAAATAAAATATTTTTATTACATTATATTACCAATATATAAATCATAAGTTGCATTTCAATTGAATATTTGAAGCGCACGGATCAAAGATGGTTGATCTGATTTTACAGCGAGCCGACGCGGCAGCTCTACGCACACAGCTTTGATCGCTTATGTGTGCGTGAAATTAAACGAATAAATGCCTATAGTTGACTTTGCGCGCAAGGTGTAAACGCTCTTAATAAACTCATGCCTTTTTTCCCATGAGGGGTAGGTAGTTGAATCACCAGGAAACCCACATTTTGACTTGTATGTTCGGTTCCACGATGTGATAGGTGGCGATCTATCAGGCCTATCGCCATATCGGGCAAAAATTATTGACACCGGGCTGAATAGAAAAATCTAATATAACCTTGTCCGACCCGGGATTCAAACCTGAGACCTCAGCCTTGTAATCGTACCGTAGTACAACTACGCCACCAAGGCAGTCATTAAATTAAATATCATGTTAATATTTAGGTGAAGTTATTTAAATGTTTTATTTGTCATATATTTTGATCTCATATGTACACGCTTACTTTTTGCACTTATTATTATTATCCAAGTTCTTCGTCGTGGGTATTCAAAACTATAAGCACATTTTCGGATTAGACAAATGTTAGTGTGGCCTACAAGTATTTGTCTCGGGTCTCTCATAGCTTCTGATACCCACGACACAAGACTTAATTGATCTTAATGTGGGGTCAGGACTATATATGTGACTGTTGAGTTTATTTATTTATTTTAATATAAAAAATAATGTGCATACTTGAATTAGAGTTAAATTCTAAGAAGGCAACTCGTATGAATCTTCCCTCACACGGACGGTCGCTCCTTCGGGATCCTAGAGCCTTAACACACGGCAGTCTTCGCAACTTATAGGTCCCACGGGAACTTGCTACGTCTCACGCATTACGTACGCTTCCTGGCAGAAAACCTTCAAACTATCCAAGTTTCAGAAGTTTTGCGAAAGTAGAATAGCATATTATGATATTTTTACAGTTTTCAAAAGTATATTCATTTGTAGCTAACAAATGACGTTGATTTTTTTAAATCGCTAGTTACTAATAGGTAATGTATACTTGAGCTCCTATATAACAGGACCTATCGGTCTACTAAAAGCGCTGGCTTGATGAAGTCAAGGTATGATGAGAGGCAATGGTCTTACAACTGAGGATGCTAGAGATTGAACAAAGGGAAGAGACTATGAAAGCGATCGCTGGCATTTACCAGGATAATCCCAAAGAACAAATAAATGCCTAATTTCCCTTCTCTCTTCCCACCATTTTTTTATCCCACTCCTCTGTTTATATTTGATGGGTTGGCAACTCATCTATGATCTTGGGATTTAACATCATGGGCGGCGGGGATCACCTATCATCAAGTGACTTGCTTGCTCCTTTGCCGGACCCAGGCAATAAAAATTACCAACAAACCTTTTAAAACCGCTGAATTAAATAGTAAAACCGACATATCCCAACTGAATGTGAACAAAATCACTGAAGGGCTGGAAACTTATATAATATTATTATTCAAATATCAAACTTCTAAAGTAACATGTTGACAAATGAAAATATCAGACACGAAATGCCATCTGACCACACACCGAATGAAGTTTACAAACATTAAGCGACCCGCAGAGGCTGTAGCTTCACCAAGATTTAATTAAAACGAAATCTTACCTCAATCCCTTGTTGTGCAGACGAGCGTGTAACAACTGATAACTAATCTATATCTATACTCATATATAAAGCTGAAGTTTGTTTGTCGCCTCTAATCTCAGGAACTACTACTGGTTCAAAATGAAATGAAAATGAGAAATGAAAAATGAAATGAAAATAATTTATTGAATCCATTAAAATGTTCAACATCGTTTAGATTCAGTAATTTTTTTTATCTACCACCCGGTTCGGAAAGCTGTTTTCGCTAGAGAAGAACGGGCAAGAAACTCTAGTGTTGCTCTTTTCAAAACCAGTTTACAATGTAGTGATTATTACAAAATTTACAAGTTTGTTTAAATCAGAGCAGTTTATTAATAATTTGTTGTAAATTTACAATAAATATTTTTCGGAAAAATATTTTTGTATCGGATAGGTCATTTATCAAGGAATGCTATAAGTTATATATCATCACACTATGACCTGTAGCAGGGAAGCAGTCGTAAAAATCTAGCAAATACGAATAAATTTTATTCGCTTTTCGTGGTCCGATTGGCCGATATTCTAAATTGATAGTCGGAATTGAACCTTTTGGCCGCCATTTTGAAAAGTGTATCTGCCCGGGTGGGCGAAACTGGCTTGCGAAGCTGGCTTGCAAAGCCACAGCTTGACGGTCCACACCATCTCGGTGCGAACCAAACGGTTCTCAAATTATTCTTTGTGCCGCACCGTCAGGCTGTGGAATTGTTTGCCATCTCACGTGTTCCCTCCTTCCCATAATCCTGGTTCCTTCCGCTGTAGTGTGAAGAGGCATCTTAGCAGGCCGGCATAATTGTATCTATTGGCATGGGACTGCCGTCCGATGCCAATGGGTACTCTGCCTGGGCGGCATTTGCGCTCACCATCAGGCGCAATGCGGCCACTATGCCGGATCAGAATAAAAAAAAAACTGGGCCGGACCGCTACTATGTTTATTATATTTTAGTAGTATCAAATTATTTTTCCAGATGATGCACTGGTGTACTTCATTATACCATAATCGATCTCCTCAGAACTCAGGACTTTAGTATATTTGTGAGATCGATTGGGATTGATTAGAGTTCATCCCACCACGCCAGTCTTTTGTAATGTGGGACTTCACATACTACAAAAATATATTCTAAATACAATGGCAACAAAATACACCTCTACCAATTTCTGCACGGAGTAAAACTCTATTTAATATGTATGTCTTAAAATATTTATCATTACCAACCTCGTAAAATAATGTGAGTCTTTAGTGATTAGGTACTTACTAAAGGTTGAGAATTATAAAATTTTCAAAATTCTTGTAAATGTAATTGAAATAATTATAATATATTCTCTGAATATTTGCTTCATTGTGAAGATAGATACATACAAGTACAATACCTATAAAGAGATGTTTGTAGGACTCTCTCTCTTTCTCTTCAACCACAGGAAGCACAGAGTACATTCTATATACAGGAAGTCCACTGCTGAGCATAGGCCTCCCCCATGGGTCGCCACATTAACCTGTTGGATGCGGCCTGTATCTAGATACTATATTTCGTAATACTATTTGGTCATAACTAAACAATTGTTCATTAGAAAACATGCAAGCGACTATATTTCCTTTTTATTTCAAAATCGCTCGTCTACAACCGCTCTTAAATAACCACGTAAAGGATATGGCTAAGCGGATTCAAAATTATATGACTGAATGTACATTTCGTAATCGTGGTTTGATTATATATTCGTCCTCAAAACTTTTCTTAGATAAAGAAAGTATTTTCTGTAAAACCGATGTGTAGGTTTGTATGTTTTTTTTTTGCATAAGATCGGCAAACAGGCAAACAGGTCACCTGATGGTATGTCATCAATGACGCCTATGAACATCTACGCTTGAATCCAAGATGTGTTCTCAGCTCATCATACTGGGCGGGGAACGAGAAGGAAAAAGGAGGGAAATAGGAAAGAGGTATTGTGAATCCGGCAATTTCACTCACCGAATCAAACGCTAGACTGAATCTGTCTCTGACCCTGGACCAGCCGCCAACTCATGCTGAGTTATGAGCTATGACTGACAACAGCGTGGCTTTAATACTTTTCAAATATATTATGTCTTCGATTTAATGTAAATATTTAATTTTATTATAATTTATTATAACTATTAATTTGAATGTAGAGAATGATAGAGTCATGAAGAAAGACGCAGAAAACAGTAATTTGTTCATATTTACTTTTTTCTTATAGTTGGATATACTTCCGTTGATACCAAAGCCCGCTTTCTAAATTACTTTCTTATAAATTTCAGCTTTCAGCGCCATCTACACGTAATTATCGGAGAATATTTTATACTCTACATTAACTCTCGTGTAAAGTAGTAATAGTTTCGTTCGTACTCTGATAGATGGCACTGCAAAGCATTATCACAGAAATAAAAAAATACGTGATGACAATAAGATATATTTGCTCTTAAAAAGAAACTATATCCCTTTTATCCCAGAATGCCGATAAGGTTGAAGTCGTTGAGGAAATCGTTGGCGGCTTCATGAACGGTGGAGCTCAGGAATTGGTTGATGTCATCCTGGAAAAAAAAGGAAGATATAACTACTTTCTAGAATATTTCACCTATACCTATCCTTAAACATATAAAATTCGATGACGATGAAAAAATGTTCACACTAAGTAACAGAAATTATATCTTAAAAATATAATACTTCTAAAACTTAGCACACAGAAATCACTTTATGCTGAACCTATACAATGGGTCAAAATCAAACGGAAGAACAGTACCCACCTCGTAATTCTCAAGTGCCTCACTGACCATGTTCTTTATGAACAAACTGACGAAGTCACTGGCTCCAGGGTCGTTGAACATGCCAGTAACATGGGGCTGAAAGAAAAAAATATCAGTACAAATACCTCCATTCGTCACACACATACTACTGATTCAATGTTTCTTAAGACGTGGGCTTTACTGATAGAGAAAAAGCTGTACCTAAAATGTATGATCTTGGTAGGACAATCCTCTTTTAAATATTCAATATGAAATAATGTTTAATGGAGCAGACGTGTTCTTGAGTGGAGACCACGTCTTGGCAAGCGTAGTGTAGGACGCCCACCGGCTAGGTGGAGTGACGATTTGCGAAAGGTCACTGGCAGATGCTGGATGCGGCAAGCCGAAGACAGGGTAAAGTGGCGCAACTTAGAGGAGGCCTATGTCCAGCAGTGTACTACAATTTAGGCTGATGATGAATGTTTAATGAGGTCTCCGGGAATGAAATTAGTGCCAAGTATAGTAATTGGCTCCTTTAATATCTTGGAAAGGAAAATTACTCTTCACACTATCAATGGCTTTAGTATTATCTTTGTGACTAGAACAAATAGCAAATACCACTTCCCGTTGCTTTAGTTTAACTAAATCATGTAAATGTACCTCAAAATCTGCAAGGCTGAACTTGATATCGCACTCAAGAAGGTTCAGGAAGATGCCGTTGATGCTGATTCTAGGCGCTACCAGCACGTTAGCTGAGATCCTAGGCCGAACGATGTAGATCCTGAAACAAATATAATGCTGTAGGAATATTATATGAAAAGTGCGTGGTGGCCTGTTGGTAAACGGACCAGACGCGGCTGCCAACATGTTTACAGTGGTCGCGGGTTCAAATCCCAGGGCACACCTCTGACTTTCCGAAGTCATATGTGTATTGATAGTCAATCACCACGCACTAAAACGGTGAAGGAAAACATCGTGAGGAAACCTGCATACCGTAGCGATTTATAAGAATCTTTATGGTATGTAAGTCCGCCAACCGGCACTAGGCCAGCGTAGTGGACTATGTGGCCTAACCACTCTCAATCGTACTCTCGATTGTAGAGTAGGCCTGTGCCCTGCAGTGGGACTTATATGGGCTGATACAGGAAAATTACTTATCTTCTAAGCTCCATTTTACTACATTTAGATAAAATTAATAGCATCATGATTATAATATCGTATTTGACTTTACTAATGTATGGGATTGACATTTTTAAAGTCAGAGTTATAGACAATGTTAATGGGTGCATTTGGGCATTAGTGGGGTTCAGGACTATGTTAGTGATTGTTGGGTGTTATACATATTTTTGAAAATATTGTTATTTATGATGCTAACAGATTTATCAAAATATCAAGCTATAAATATTTCAAACATTTGATAATTATGAAATGTTGTACTCACTTGGCATCACCTTTGCCGAAGACATGCATACCAAGCGCATTTACAGACATATCATAACCTCCTGAAACAAAAACAAAAATATTGACCATGGAAACCTAGATTAATTTATGAAACCCATATGGAACCTATTTTTGCCCAGATACCGCTAGACATGAGCGAACACTTATAGTCCGTCTATACGATGGACCAGCGTTGGACCTGCGAGTTGGTCGTCAATGGCCATGTGAATGATGGAAACTATACGATAGTGACATTAGACACTCACGCCCGAATACTGGAACGCCATTCAAATAATAAGTTGCTCTTAACAGCGCACGGCCCACTTAGCCAGTATATTTAATTGGGATTTACGTAGTTAAGCGCCATTTATATTTAAGTTGCGTTCCAGTATTTGGGCGTCACTCTCTTTGATGTGCGCCGAAAAAACCGACACCGACGCCTTTCCAAGACCTTCGCACGCGCCATAAGCCATTATAAGCCACTAGGCCCTTTAAACGATGGGCCATCATAGTGGACCATCACGATAGCTCATCGTGTAGAGGAGACATTAGACTAACAGGGATTGGTCTTAGTTGTCCATGACATAGAATTCATATACTTTTGTAATTTTTGTTAAAATAACTACAATTATACCGGTTTCCTTCGTAAGTAAAGGTTTCAAAACCAGGCTATAGATAATTTGTATTTAATATAGACGTAAGTAGATTAAAATAAGATTTCCGTATTCGCTATCTCAAGAACCTCTGCAATTGTATCATTCCAAACACACCACTTAAGCTTTGTCTAATAAAATTTGTCCAACACTCCACTTCCTTCAGAATACAATGTAAGCACTTCAAAGAGATTATTTGATCATATCAATTGTTGTATAGATATGTCAGCAACATTAGTAGATTAGAAAAAATATGTTAATCTGATATACGGTTGGTGATTCAATTTTAAGATTAACACCTCTGACTTTTTGAATTTAGGTTTGTATTGGTAGATGTCACTTTAAGGACAAACAAAAGCATCTTCTATGGGTGTTCACTGCATGTACACCTATAACTTTCCCAAAATAATCTACCATGGAACTAAACCAAATGGTAAATGGTAAGAACTTAACCAATCTTAAACACATAGGGATGTCCAGCAGTAGGAAGCATACATCATCATCTTTAATCGCTACAAGTCCACGACTGAACATATTTTTTTTTTAATAGTTTCAGCCAACGAGCCAAGAGGTCACCTGATGGCAAGCGATCACTGCTGCCTTTAAACATCTACAATGCTTGGATCATAGACAGGGGACGGGAAGGAAAAAGGATGGGAATAGGAAATATTCATAGGGCAGACTCATCCACTTTCTAGTTAGTTACCGTCCAAATACAAACTGCTATTATTAAATAATACAATTGGAAAATTTAAAATAGTAAAATTGGTAAAGTTTACCCACTAAATCGACTTACCGACATCAACATCAATGGTGGGTATGTCGCCATCGAGAATCACCCTGTAGCGTTGCAGCAAGAGGCTGGTGCGAGTCACACTCAAGTCATTTATCACAAACGTGCTCAGTTTGCTCACTACTAAATCGGTTACTGCCACTTTAGCGCTGAAACATTATATTAGCATTACTTTTCTGTAGATTCGTCTTCCATCCTTATACCTGGCATCATCTATTGACTATTCATATATCAATTGATAATGGATATTGCAGGCAGGACCGGATTTCGGAGTATTTCGCTTGTAATTTTAAATTCTGGCTAAGTTGATTTAAATTAGGAGCTACCTAATAGGCTTCAATACCAATAGAAGTGACTTGACTGAGTTGATGACGATTTCTACAGAAAACAGATGTAATATAACAAGTTTGCTAGTCTGTTTAAATCTGTGAGTAATATTGCTAAGACTACAGCTGGTAGTGAAATAATTATATCTGCTGGGCAAGCGACCACTGTACATAATAGTGGAATGCTTTATCATAGTCTCTCACCCAAATATTTCTGGTTCACTCTTCGATCAAATTAAATAATCAAATCAAATTAATTAAATAAATTACCCAGGAAATGGTAGAATCCCGTCGTCGAGCTCAATGCTCTTAATTTCCAGAGGGTCCAACACTGGAATGCTGTCAGTACCAGTCAGCATAGTCTTGCGCAAATCTTCAATCACCCCGAGCAGGAGGTTCTCAAACGCTTCATTCCTATTCGGCCTGTCTGTAAGTATTGTGTTAATTAGTATCATTGTAGTTATTCTGGTGATAGAATAAGGTTAGAAATTATTTTTATGCTTGTTAATGCTCTTTTTCATATTGGGATTAAAATTAACTTAATGAATTGCAACCTTCCACTTACTGACGCCTAACACTGAAGTGTACCGTATTGAACTTGTTTATAAATGTTCAAAAATACGATAAATTCTATCTATTAAATGTGAGAGCATGAGCCCTCGATTAGAAGGACTAGTAATAGGACTATCCTCCTTTCAGATGGAAGTAATCAGAACGAAGACTTCCATCCCCATGTCTGGTGCCGCCCATAAAAAGCGTGACAACCACTTGGAGATTCCGTGCTAATTTAAAACCTAAATATAATAAAACAATAAATACGCATTTACTAGTATCCTTGATTTTAAGATTTAATGATTTTATTTTTGTAAGTAATCCACGCTTTTAAACATTAATATGAATGTATTTTACTTCATTTTCTAATTTTAAGCTCATTAATAATTATTTTTATTTCTTAGTTGGACCTTTTAGTAAAGCGTAGATTTTTAAACTATTGTTTTCATTTAACGGTTATTATATTCAAGGTAGAGGGAAGGTCCTCGCAAGAATAATTAGATAAACTTTTTAAATTATTGTATTGTCATCGGGTCTTCATCAGTGTGACGTGTGATGTTTAGAAGTGCTCGAAAATTGACTTTAAAATTCCGTTACATAAATACAGATGAAGCTTATATAAACGTTAAAAAAATATTTGAAATATACATACAAGGTTCAGACAGAATCTGGATTAACTGTTCACTTCGCAGAGTCGAAGTGGGTAGTCCTGCCACCACACCGACGCAGACCGCAAGCCAAAGAAGATGCATAATTCCTTAAAAAAATGAAGATCAACAACATTAAGTATAATTCTAGGTTATTTTGTTATAACGAAGAAAGAAATCCGGCACAATTATCAATAAAATGCAGGACAAGCTTTTTCAGATTTTAAATGTGTTTTACTTTAAAATAGTTGCAGGTAAATAAATCTCCTTGATTTTAATTAATTAATAAATACACATAACAATCACACACATAGGTTTCTAACAATATTTCTAAAACCGTATTCTAAGATTATTCATTCAAATATTATTTCTACGATGATACATTTGCACAAAATTATTTTCGAGATAAACTAGTGAGGTACATCGATTTTGAAATTGCCGGCACAATAAAAATCTATTAGCATGGTTTAGTCAATCATCTAATAAGTAAAACCTCCGTAGCGCATATGAAGAGTCAGTTAGGATAGCTCCAGGCCAGCCTCCTACGCCGAGGCAAATGTTTATGTGCCCTACTAATCGGGTCTGAATTTTACGACTAAAATGTCTCCCATAGTTCCTGATACCCACAGAACTTCAACTTACAGTGGGTTCCAGACTTAGGTAGGTGGTTGGGTGTATTTATTTTTCAATTGCTCTTAGTGAAGAATTTGATTCACACTTATGGGCCTTCGTCAAGAGTAAAGCTGTCAGGCTCCCCTTTGAGTACCCCGCTGGAGGCCGAAAAAGGTATATCAGTGTCACTGGTCTTCCAGCCCGGCACGCTATGGATGATGCGACCAAGACAGGTCCCTAGCAAATACCAACTAAAACCCTCAGTCGCGCGCATTTTGGGCGACATTGGATATCTCAGGGCGAGAAGCGCCTCGATTCTTCATGGCTTCATGGATGTCTTGAACTAAACGACCTCCTGGGACTGTCGTCACGTCAAGAATAATTTGAGACAATTTCACAAATACGTAAGAGATTACCCATTAAAATTGCCTACAGTGTGAATGACAAAGATGATTGAACAAATGTAAAACATGTTTATGTAATTAAAAATATTATGTGCTACATTAATATAATAATATTATATTAATATTCATACCTGACTGTCCAACACAACAGTTAAACAATTAGTGAAACTAAAATCACTAAGTGGTCTGCTTTATGTTAAAGGATTATCTACTTATTAGGTTTGATTAACGTGTACCTTTTATCTTTGATTGTTGTCAATTTTTATCTGGTATTTATAATTATAATTAACTATAACTAATAATTATAGTATAATAACATAATTCCATATCTATACAATGAGATTCAAACTGATTACCTAAATAAAGATTTTCTTTTTTTTTATTGTAGTGAATGGCGAGACGAACATGCCGCTCGCCTGATGGTAAGCGATACAACCGCTCATAAACAGTAGCAAAACCAAACAACACCTTGAATTACAAAGCAATGCTTGGCATTCCACTGCGCTCGCCATCCTGACACATAAGATGTTAAGTCTCAATATGTCCAGTAGTTACTCTGGCTACAATGCCCTTCAATCCGGAACACAACAGTGCATTTACACTGCTGTTTGACGGGAGAAATAGACACTGCGGTGGTACCCACCCAGATGGCCTCTCACATATGAGAGACCTACCAGTGATTTAACATAAAAACAAAAAAAGTAAAGAAAAAATATACAGTACTTCGGTTTTTTTGAATTTCTTCGGCCTTTTTTATACAATATGTCTGGCAAACTAATAATCATCTCACCTGATGGTAAGTGATCACTGCCACCCATGAACATCCACAATACTTGGATTATAAATGTGTTGTCGGCAATCTCAATCGAAACGAAACGCGAAAGAAAGCTGTCGCTTCAAATCAATCTTCTGACGATAGTACCGCCCTGGACGAACCTGCTCATTTATGCTGAGTCATGGATGGCAACATTTTTTTACAGCTAAAATACGTTCTGAAGCGGTAGTACTGATGCTCCTAAACGCAAAAGACTACACTTTTCTTGAAATTAAATGAATTTTATTAAATAGGCCCGGTAGACTAACAAGCAGGTCATCTGATAGCAAGTGATCCCTGCCACCCCTGAATATCCACAACTTATCTTAGTGTTAGAAAAAGCTTACTGTATTCACGAAAAACTATGGTTTAAACCAATTTTAAACTGTTTAGTAGTTTTTTCTTGTTCAAATTGCTATTTTTAGTTATTACCCATGTATTTTAAAACCAAATACGGTTTCTCATACTTTACCAAACTCTCATATTGTGTAAAAATAGAAAAATGCTGGCCCTATAACCAGAAATATTTCAATACTGACAATTTTGAATAATAATAATTAGACTGATATTCCTTTGCACGGATTGCTGACTTTTATAACACAATTCAATTCTTTTGTAATTTTTTAATTTTACCGCAAGTGTTTAAAGAAAAATGTAGTGTTTATAATGAAGTGTTGTATTTGAAAAGTGGACATTCCAAGCGTTTAATTTCTCGTTCTCGAATTTCTTAACAACTAAATGTTCTCCAAGACACAGGCTGTCAAAAAAACACAAAAAAATAGTAAAAAAAAATATCTTTAATTTTTGTAAGTAGTGTATAATATCCCTCTTTCATTATCTCCCTGATTTCAGCCACAGGAAATCCATTTCTGTACAATTAGATCTCCACCTACGATTTTCATCTATCCATTATTTAAATCTAATCATTTTAAATATCCAATCAATGAATTCGCGTAAAAACACGGTGCATGCATTAAAAATCACTATCAGATCACATCAATGATCGGAATTTCCGATATTGATAACAGATACACGCCTTCAATTGACCGTAAAATCAGTATAAAAATACATATAATTGGTGGGAGGGCTCTCATATGTGAGAGGCCGCCTGGGTAGGTTGCAATGTCTATTTCTCCCGCAAATCAGCAGTGTAAAAAAGCACAGTTGTGTTTCGGGTTGAAGGACATTGAAGCCAGAGTAACTACTGGACATATTGAAACTTAACATCTTATTTCTCAGGATGGCAAGCGTGCCATGGAATGCCAAGCATTGCATTGTAATCCAATGTGGTGTTATTTGGTTTTGGTACTGTTCATGAGCTGTCGTATCGCTTATCATCAAGCGAACGGCATGCTTGTCGCGGCAGTGAAATAAAAAATAACATAATATTTTCTTTAGAAATCATTAGAGCTCTATGATAAGTAAAGTGGACGACGCAAAGCCTACTACTATCGGGCATACCATACAGCATAAGTATACAATACTGCTTCGGTGGCGCAGTGTGCAACGGTACGATTACAACGCTGAGGTCTCGGGTTCGAATCCCGGGTCGGGCAAAATGATATTGGATTTATCATTATCAGCCCGCAGTCCTCTCGCCCCCTATCACATCATAAAACGAAAAATACAAGGCGAAACGTAGATGTGTAGATGTTCTGGGAAAAAGTGCGAGTTTATATGTGTGTATATATCTCTATAAACATTTTGTACATATATGAAAAATAATTGTTATTTTTGTAAATATCCAGCAACAAATTGGTACGTACGTACATTCACCCAATAAATAATAATAAATAAATAAATAGTTTATTTCACAGAGTACATTCTATATACGGAGATAGAGTTAACAGTCAGATTATTGGAATAAGCGCCCTCTGTCGGTATACGACGTTCGAATAGGACATAGGTCTTATCAATATTCAATTAATTTATATTATAATATTTTTCCCCAGTAATTTTCAAAGCCCCAAATTTTTACTGAGTAAGCTTTTGGAAATTACTTTAGGGAAAACATGACTAGGGTTAAGTAAAGGTTTCTAAGTAAATAAAATAACAGTTTAGCAGTTGTATTGTTTTTTATTATGATTCCTCTTGTGATTATAATTATATACAGATACTTTTGTTTCTCTCTATTCATATTTTTTCTTAACAACAATAATTAAGCGATGTTGAGAGAAGCGACATCTACTGCAAATGGAGGAAATATTTCATTTCAAAGAAAAAAGCAATGTATGGACTGCTAAGCCACTGGTTTATTTGTTTCAAAAATTTATGTGTTGCGATCATTGATTTAAAAACTAAGAATATTATATATATATTCAATACATTCAGAGCAATAATAAGATGTCTGTGAAAATCGCGCCATCTATCAGATTTTGTCGGAACTACGTCGTAAAAAATTGTCAAAATACATATTTAATTAAGTTAATGGAATATATTTGTAATTAGCGGTTATAGAAATTGTTTATCTATATATTTTACAAAACTTTTTGTGATAAAACAATCGATAGTGTGGCTGCACCACTAATTTATCATGTTGGTTCTCTGTGAGACAATAGTGCCAACTCGCACTAGGCCAGCGTCGCGGACTATATGGCCTAACCCCTCTCAAACGCACTTTGGGTTAAAGAGGAGGCCCATTCCATACAGTGGGACTGCTACCGAAAACGAAGCCGGGTGGTAGTTTTAGTGACTACAAACACATTGCAACTAAAAATTTCGCCAAGAAAAGCTAAGATGTTTATAAAGCATAGATGCGTTGTCCGAGCTTTATAATGGCAAGACGTTTTGGAGGTAATTGCCCCACGTGCAATCAGTCACGCTTCAACCAGTGGCGCGGATACACGTTTCTCTGACTATTTGTATTCTCAAAACCAATTGCGGAAAAATAGATTAGACTGATTTAAAATAACGTACAAATTATTCTGAAACTGTGAAACAAAATAAATATTTTATTTAGTGCGCAAGTACACACAAATTTATTTTTTTATAAAATAAAATTTATGATTCGCTCTCATGGCGACGTTTGACAACTCTCGCCACGTCATCCCGTACTTGATGCTTGGTGCTACGTCACACGCGCTTTAGCCAATAACAGTGCGGCACTTATTGTTACGTAACTGGCGATGTCTATTCATCGCGTTTCATCGCATCGCGCTATTTTTTTGTGCCATTATGTTAGTGTATGACGCGTCTATTTGTAAAACGTCATTGAAGAAAAGCGACAATTTTTTTTTTATAATTTTTTTAATATCGTCATTTTTGGGGGGTAAATCCACAGTTATTGCTAAAATAATAATTTAAACTATTTTATACCTTAGAGTCTTTATAAATAAAAGGGTAAACACTATTATTTTAGGGGAAAAAATGTATTTGCCACCCAAATACGACCATATGAAAATAATTACAAAAAAATCATGTTTTTTTTGCGATATTTTCTATTGCATTGTGTCTGAAGTCGCTTAAACTACCACCAGCTTCGTTTTTGGTAGCAGTCTTGATATACCCTGTATACAAATTTGGGCTAAAGAAGAATGGTGCCACCCCGATCGAGTGGATCTATTAACAATGCAATCGTGGCTACAGCGTGGCGCTACCTAAAATACTTACAGGCTGTTGAGTTAAATACTAAACTAAGTGAGAACATAATATTTAAATGACGAGAAAAATCTTTTATCTTGCATGTATGCATATAAAATGATAACAGATGTGACGCATTTTAAGTGATGTAAACGGAACCTGTGAACGGATCTGATAATGCTATCGTTACGGGAAATCCCCGCCAATGAGTCTCGATTGTTGCCCTTGTCAAAAAGTCTTTAGTCACCGTATGAAGGTTAAAAACCTGCCATAGTGAACCACGAGTGACGTGTCGGATCATTTATATCCGACTAGAATAATGCTAAACACAATAATGCCGCTCTAGCATTATTGTGTGGAGTGGCAAGAAGTAACTATTTCCTCTCGGTGGAAACTATATTTTCCACGAGATATATTGTGATTACTCCGTCGTGACAGTTCTTAAAACAATTGTAACTTCTTGTATAAGTATAATAAGTATAGGTATTTTTCTCGATAACACTTAATAGTTTCGTATACTGTTTTAAAAAAAAATCATCTAGTGTTTTAAAATCATTATTTTCAAATAATAGCCGAGAATTATTAACCCGTCAGACTATTGCCTAAATGTTATTTTATTTATTAAATCAGTCGGCATTGTCAACTTTCAGTAAAATTCTTCATATTATTATTAAAGTGACTCATTAAAATATATTTTTTTATGCTGGCAACCGAAAATATTGTAACTTTATGGTTCGGAATATTTTTGCCATACGGGAATTTTCCAAGAATAGACAGTCATGCTGCTCCGCGTGTTGGTGCCATAGACTAAGGATGTGACTAGAGTGACCATGATTATTAATGGAACAGGATATTTCATGGTGTATAGGCAATTAATTAGTTACAATCATTGACTTATATCTGTAACATTGATATCGATAGTTACAATTTTGATAACTTTTTGTCCCCTTGAATTATTTCATGAAATACTGTGTACTGAAGAACTATGCATAAATCTACATTGTTTCGTGATAATCATAAGTAACAATATTTATAATGGGGCCAAGGATTTGGTGATTAACAGAGGCCACCTTGTTACTAAATTAAATCCCCAAAATAAAAAAAGGAGTACATAAATTAGAATTATAAATTAAAGTATCTGATCAATTTAAATTGTAAGTAACACAGTATTGGACTACTACATAATAAAAAATGCTCCTCTAAATGCAACCGCTCTGGAGAGGGTAAGAGCAAAATTACAATAAAAAAAATAATTGTAAAATTCAAAGCTGAGTGTTATTATATGTGGAATTAAGTAATTGCATCTGGCCAAACCCGGATAGGTCTGCCAGTTTAAAGTTATGAATGATATGGGATATTCCCATAAAAGTTAGTCAGGACGCATGGTCCTCCTAGTATGTGACGTCACACAGCCACGCGACTCACTCTCGTATATATCCCCATTCCCCATTCCACTATGAAGTATGAACGCAACTTCAGTTGACTGTTGTGCTTTCGGAGTTAAAGTTTTGGGTTGCAGTTGCATCTGTATTTCAAGTGAGTAAATAAATGGCGATTTATAAGAAGCCTATTGTAATGTCAGGCGTTTATCTCGACATCACGAAAATATGTGTTCATAAAGTTTTAGTGTGTCACTAAGAATTTAGTGTGTACATGTGCTGTGAATCGTGAGGTCCTAGGATCAATTTGAGACATCGCAAGAATTACCTGAGGCGGGAATTTGTTTTCGACACTTAATATGGGGTCAAGACAATGCATTTGACTTTTGGGTGTATTTATTAATGTAATTGTATGTAAAATATGTTAAATTCAGTAAATAGCAATAGGCCAGCACGAAAGACTATGTCTAAATCAAAATAAACTGTCAATTGTTATTGTGACTCAACATCTTATATCTCAGGATAGCGAGCTCAGTGGAATGCCCAAACATTACTTTGCAAATCAAGGTGTTGTTTGATTTTGCCACTGTTCATGAGTGGTCGTATCGCTTATCGTCATGCGAACGGCATGATTGTCTCGCCATTCATTGCAAGAAAAATAATATATTTTTTAATATCGTGCTTTAGCAGTGAATATAACACTTTTATGCTCTTAATTTTTTATTTCAGTATTCAACATCATGGAAAGTATGTTTATCGCGTATGTTGTAGATAAATATATAAAAAACATAATAGTTGAAGTACAGGCAAAAATCAAAGAGCAAGGCTTCGACAGATGGACACTGAAACACTATGAGGGAAGTTACAGTGCGCCTAATCCTAAGTAAGTATATACCTATATTTTCTAATTCCTATTCCATTATGTTGAGTCGACGAAGGCTTAAGCTTTATTCCATTATTGCATAAGATTGACATAAATCTGCGTCAGTGGTGCAGTTGTATTGTACTCCAGTACGATTACAACGCTGAGATCTCAGGTTCGAATACCGGGTGAGGTAACGTGATATTTTTTTGATATAGCGATAGGTTCGCTGCCCCATCATATCGTGGGACAGAGCACACGAGGTGAAAATTAAGTGTAAAATGTTATTGCGGTGATACACACCCAGGCCACCTCTCATATATTACTGACTTAGGCTGGTTTTAGAGTCATGCTGACCGCGCGCTGACCGTCAACGCTGAAAGTTGAAATGTATGAGCTTCTAAGGACCGTTTTAAAATAACGCATAGTTGTCAGCGCTGACCCCCGCCCATAAGCTACGCGCTGAGCTATCAGCGCCCACAGTCAGCGTGTATTCAGCGTGACTCTAAAACCAGCCTTAGACCTACCAGCAAGTCTGTCCGCGCCGCTCACTACTGTATATTAAGTCAGTAACCATACAAGTGCGTAGTGGCCTATTGTTAACGGACCAGACGCGGCCGCCAACATGTTCACGGTGATCGCGGGTTCAAATACTATATAATATAACACAACTCTGATTTTTCGGAGTCATATGTGTATTGATAGTCTTCCACAATGCCCTATAAAAGTGAAGGAAAACATCATGAGGAAAGATGCATGCAATGGCGCTTCGGAAGAATTTCTGTGGTTTTTAAGATCCGCCAGCTGCTAGTGGCAACATTCGCCACCTTTGTTTAGTCTGTGAACTTATTAGTTAAAATAAATAAAAACCCTTTTATGAATAGCAAAACTTATTGAACTTGTTATCTCCTCTTGACATAATGTAACTAATTTACATTTAGTGGCTGATTAGTGGTTTTTATAAATAAGAGGGTTAGTCTCTGTAACTTCAAGATTAAATGACAGCCTCCGTGGCGCAGTTGGTTAGACGCCGCCTGTGAAACGAGAGGCCGCGGGTTCGATCCCCGCACCGAGAGAAATGTTTGTGTGGCCCACAAATATTTCTTCCGGGTCTGGGTGTTTGTGAGACCGAAAAGTCTCTCGTAGTTCCTGATACCCACGACACAAGACTCGATCTTAGTGTGGGGTCAGGACTATGTATGTGACTGTTGGGTGTTATTTATTTATTTATTTATTTATTTAAGATGGCAGTCCGCACATACGACAATTTATTAAGAAAGAAGTTAACTTATAATATTTAATTTTTCAGTATGTTCAGCATCAGAATGCTGATTCAGGACTTATTGTTTGGAGGCGCAGACAATTTTGAAGCCAAAAATATTACCTACGATTCACCAACCTCAAGCATACGTTTCGAAGTCCACGTACCACAGTTAATATTAAAATCAGGTAGCCTATTTTACTTATAACACTTATCTGCCTACTATAACTTATTACATGACTTACAGCCGTTCTTAATAATCTATCTGTCTTTAACTAGGGATTTCATTAGATATTTCGATGCATTTTACGTTTCTGTTAACAAAGATACAAAAATATAGATATGGTACATATGTTTATAGATACCTAGACAAAATAACTATATATGTCTATCTTTGTTTAATAAAGTGTAGCATTGAATCGACATAATAAAGGTAGCCAGTTTAACCTCTAGTTAAAGATAGATAGGATATAGAGAACGGCCGTAGGCTGAGTTGCACAAACTAACTTTGCCAATACCTTTGCCTCTGAAAATGTCATTTGAGACGTATTTCACCTGGAAAGTGTATGAGACTGAAATTTTCAAGGTCAAAGGTATGGCAAAGGTAATTTGTCCAACTGAGCCTAAGTGTAACTAACTGGCCTAACCACTCTCAATCTACTGTCAATTGTGATCATTAAATTATAAACTAAGTGAACTACGAGTATATGGTCTAACCACTCTCAATCGTACTCTCGATTGTGGTGGAGGTCCGTGCCCTGCAATGGGACGTATATGGGTTAATACAGTACAGTAAATTATAAACATATCAGGCTTTCAATTAAGTGTATTGAAGTGTCTCATATGACAATGGATGCATGTATTTATGTAAATTAACTGCTAGACCACGCGATTTCTTCACTTTTTTTTGCAATGAATGGCGATAAGAGCATGCCATTCGCCTGACAGTAATCGCAATAAGTGCTCATGGACATAAGTAATACAACACCATGAACTATAAAGGAATGCTTGGGATTGCTGCGCTTGCCATTCTGAGACGTATGATGTTAAGTCTCAATATGTCCAGTTACTCTGGCTGTAATATCCGTTAAGCAGGAACACAACAGTGCATTTACGCTACTGTTTGACATTGCAGTGATACCTACCAAGGCGGCCTTTCAAATATAAGAGAGCTACCACCAGTAAACTGTGCTACAACTAAAACCTGTCGTACTACTATACACCACTTGAAGAATATTACTCAATAGATAGTCATCGCCATATGTTGAAACATCTCCTTTAATTTTACATTTTCAATTTATTGTTGCGCTTAAGATAAATTGGTACATATGTGATCACAATTCCATCAGGCGCTGTTGTTCATATTTACATTTTCATATTAATACGTAACGTTATATTTTAATACGTCATTCAAGTTCTTGTTCTAAATATTCCTGATAAGATTTCTAAAAGCGCGATATTATTGCCAACCTTTTATCTGATATAGTATTTGAATAATTATTATTTCTTTTGTTTAAGGTCTTTCATCCGTAACGGTGAAACTCTTTGATCAGGATTTGAACAGTAAATTTCAAGGATGGTAAGTTGTTATTATTTGGCCTCAGCTAAGCTCATACCAAAGAGAGACTTTTGCTCAACAATACGATTAAAAATGCTCTGTTGGAACTCCTGGAAATTCTTGCCATTCTTGAGAGAAGCAGAAAGAAATTACACCAAGAATAATTTTCATAACACTGAGCAGTGGACTATAGAGAGAAAAAGACAACTGTATCAGCCCTTATACGTCTCACTGTAGGGCACGGGCGTCCTTTACAATCGAGAGTAACATTGAGAGTGTTTGGGCTATACAGTCCACCACGCTGGCCTAGCGCGGGTTGGCAAAAAAGACAACAACATAAAAAGCAAACAGCAATTTTTCTATCACTCAACAGTACGTATTCTGGTTGAAAGGTATCCCATATCTTTTTCTGTAACTCTGACAATATGTATTCGAAATTTCGCGATAATCATCGGGTAGTAATCATAACAAACAGAATCGCACTTAAATATGGCATATAGACGAGTAGAGTTTCTTGCCTCAAGGATATGATTATCGTAAGGACATAAAAAGCGACTGCCTCGGTGGCACACTTGTACTACGGTACGATTGCAACACTGAGGTCTTAGGTTCAAATCCCGGATCGGGCAACGTGATATTGGATTTTCTATACATGAATAATTATCAGCCCGGAAATAATAAGGAGAATGCCTATTTTACTATGAAACTTAGTATCGGCACGATGATTGTTGTGCCATGATGCAACCTACTTTTTTGTGTAGAAAAAATATATATTTTCAATAAATATACATAAACATAATTAAGACCCAGGCCCGGAGATCTTAAAGAAATGAACTTAAAGTCCAATATTTTTTTTTGTCTTGGGTTCTGTTAACAAAATGTAAGATTTGATGATAATAACTTTATTTTTTAAAAATCTGTCGCCTGGGATAAAACAGGAAAACGTTTAAGGATAAACCATAAAAAATGCTACAATGTCTATGCTAAATCACATGCGACAATGTCATATGATTCTCTCCCTATTTCAGGCGAGAACCTCCTATTAAATGGTTTGTAAGTATTTTATTTGTTCTAGGGTTGGTGTGAAGAACTTGCGCGTTTTGTGTAAAGCGAAAATGGTCATGGACGAGAGCAGAGAGTTTAAATTTGACAATTGGGATGTCGCTCTTGATGTGGAGAGTATAACGGTATGATATGACTCTTCTTTGGTATGATTGCAACAATCCTAAAGTTTTATAACTATTTATAGATACTTGACAATTGTTTTATGGAAAACGTTCGAAAATACTTTGTCCATTAAGAATTAAGGGAGTTAGAAAGTATAAATCTTGTGATGGGAGTAAACGAAATGATATAAATCATAAAATTACTAACGTCACTGTCTTTGGGAATTATAATGCAGAAATGTGAAATAAAAATAGACACCTGGAAGTTAGAAAGTAATAATCTTTTAATTAATAGGAGTAAAAGAAAAGGTATATTTAATAAAGTTAATGAGGTCACCATACTTTTGGCGAACCATGGTGCAGGAATGCGAAAAAAATCTTGGACCGTAAATATATACTAATGGATAGTAATCCTAGACCGACAAAAATATTTCTACAAATATGCTGGTTTTTGCTAATGCAAAACAAGCTTTTTTCGCAGCATCCGTTTCAGCAATACTTTGATGGTTATACAATCACCTAAAAGGGTATTGATTTTCAACTCTGGTGTAATAAAATCGAATAGTTTAATTTCCGATATGTACATACGACACTTTTTACTGCAATGAATGGCGAGACAAGCCTGATTCGCCTGATTGTAAGCGATACGACCGCTCATGGACAGTAGCAAAACCAAACACCATTCATTACAAAACAATGCTTGGCTTTCCACTGCGTTCGCCATCCTGAGACATAAGATGCTAAGTGTCAATATGTCCAGTAGTTACTCTGGCTACAATGCCCTTCAAATTGGAACACAACAGTGCATTTACACTGCTGTTTGAGGTGAGTAGTCGTCATTGCTGTAGTACCTACCCAGGCGGCCTCTCACATAAGATATATTGTATTGAAGCATGAATCAGGCTATGATAATTTTGATGTATTTATTATCAATAAATATTTACATTTTTTCAGTCCATCGTCAAATTCACAGTATTGGGAATGGATTTGTCGGAAAAAGTCAACACATTCTTGAGTGTCAAGCTTGTGGAATTAATAAAATCGCATGGGGTAAGTGGAAAATAGCCTCATTATATCCTTGATACGATTACAACGCTGAGGTCTCGGGTTCGAATCCCGGGTTGGGCAAAGTGATATTGGGTTTTTCTATTCAGTATCAGCCCAGAGTCAGAAATTTGTGCCCGATATGGCGATAGGCTCGCCACCACACATTGTGGGACGGAATATACAAGGCGAAATGTGGGTGTCCTGGCACTTCTGCCTACCCCTTTTGGGAAAAAGGCGTGTGATTATGTATGTATGTATGTAAACCTATTATTTGTTTCGGGTCTGAGTATCTGTATGACCGAAAGGTATTTCATAAAAGACCCACCGATACCTAAAACACCACACATATATCTGAGATTATGTTGATTTCTATATAATATTAGAAACGGTTGGATTTCTTTTATTAATTTAAAATAAATTGTTTCAGAACCGAGCAAAGGAGGTATTGGAAGGTATATTAATGAATTTAGGAGGTGCACAGCCTGACATCACCAACTGCTTAGCCCATATAAACATGATGTAAAAATCGCGAAGAATGCAGATTGGTAGACTTCGGACGAGTTGGCGAAGAGTAAAGACAGCAAACCCTGTCACTGGCCGAAATATTTATATATTAATAGAATAGTATTGAGATAAAACCTCAAATAAATTAAATTTTCAATACATAATAGCACAAATAAAGTAATTTATTAGTTCATTAAACAAACTATTGGTCACAGGAATTCTTTGTAATTGCGAGTTAAATGAGAAGGTCGTAGGGCGTACACCATAGCGATTTGTAAGAATAATTTATATGGTGTGTAAAATCCACAAACCTAAACTAGGCCAGCGTGGTATGTGGCCAAACCCCCGTCAGTCGTACTCTCGATTGTAGAGGAGGCTGGTGCCAGTGGAACGTATATGGGCTAATACAGACAGACCATAGTCCCGATTGATAGATAGATTATCCCGCACGGGTTGGCGGACTATACGTATAATAGTAGGAATAGTGGTAGTCCTAGTTAGATTGTCTCAAAGATTTACTTAAATATTAAAGCATGAGATATTTCACTAATTATAAAAAGCTGCAAATGTTTGCTATCCTAGGATTTGAAAACGCGACCCCGCCTCTGCAACTAAGCCCAGTCTTTTAGGAAAAGGCCAAATCGCCCTTGTACTAATAAATGTAAATAAAAATGTTATATAAACAAAAAACAAACTAAGGCGTTATATTTAGGAACATAATTATAAAAAATAGTTTTATGGATTGCAAGTATTCAACTACAATCACAAGATTAGATCAATAATAAAAATTGTACAAAACATTTACTTGGCGTTTCATTCCGCGCTACTAGATGGCGTTACGTGTCTTACGCTGTCTCCGATCCGGAATTGAAATCACTGAAAACAATGACTAAGCAAAACTCAAATACGATGCAAACTTTGATGGATAGTAACCCAGCTTTATCGCAGCGGAAAGTCGCTGGTTACTCAACACTCGGCGCTTAGTACAGCGACAGCCTCAGACCCAAATTACTCTGTGCCACAGACCATGTTTGTTTTTTATTGCTATGAAAGCCGAGACGAGCATGCCGTTCGCCTGATGGTAAGCGATACGACCATTCATAAACAGTAGCAAAACCAAACAACGTCTTGAATTACAAAGCAATGCTTGGCATTCCACTGCGCCCGCCATACTAAGACATAAGATGCTAAGTCTCAATATATCCAGTAGTTACTCTGGCTAAAATACCCTTCAATCCGAAACACAACGGTGCATTTAGACTGCTGTTTAGCGGGAGAAATAGACATTGCATTGCATTGACAGAAGAATAAAATTATAATAATATACAACCAACTGCCGCATCATGTCTGTTGTTGCGAGTATCAGAAAATACAAGGTTTTTCGGTCTCCTAAACACGCAGCCCCGAAACAAGTACTTTCTTTTAGTTTTAGCGAGTTAAATAAGCCCGCAACCTGTCTAATTTTGTTCAGTGTGACTCCAATGTAATACTGTATTCCAATGTAATATGTAATTAATACCTCATTTTTAAAAAATAACTTCGACAATTTCATGCTTTCCTGGTACTGAAATAACTTCATGTTATTTTACTCCCATTTTTTTTCAAAGACCTCAAAATAAAAATAACTTCGAAACCCTCTTCTCATTGTTATAGTTACAATCAGTGGCTTAACAGTCCATACATTGCTTTTTTCTTTGAAATGAAATAGTTCCTCCATTTGCAGTAGATGTCGCTTCTCTCAACATCGCGTAATTATTGTTGTTAAGAAAAAATATGAATATAGAGAAACAAAAGTATCTGTATATAATTATTATCACAAGAGGAATCATAATAAAAAACAATACAACCGCTAAACTGTTATTTTATTTACTTAGAAACCTTTGCTTAACTGTAGTCATGTTTTCCCTAAAGTAATTTCCAAAAGCCTACTCAGTAAATATTTCGGGCTTTGGAAATTACTGGGGAAAATTATTATAACATAAATTAATGGAATATTGATAAGACCTATGTCCTATTCGAACGTCGTATACCGACAGAGGGCGCTAATTCCAATAATCTGACTGTTAACTCTATCTCCGTATATAGAATGTACTCTGTGGTTACAATCTTGAAAATATGATGATTTGACTGCACTGTACAATTGATTTTGTGACATGTGCACGCCGGCAAGTCTACCCACTACGTGTTGTTTTAAGGGTTTAATTTATAATTTAAAATAAACGAAATTAAAATAATTGGAACCGAAGAAAGCTGCACCTTGATAATGACTTGCAAGGCATTTGAGACGCAGTGGAAATTATTTATAAGCGGTAAGAACATTAAATGATTTGTGAAACATTTTTTTTTATATTGGTCTTAAAATTTTATACATACCGGATATATCAGGACTGCTACCGAAAACGAAGTCGGGTGGTAGTTTTAGTGACTACAAACACAATACAAAAATAAAAAATTCGCAAATAAACGCGACATTGTTTTTTTTATCATTTTTTAAATATCGTCAATTTTGGGTGGTAAATCCATAGTTTTTGCTAAAATAATAATTTAAACTCTTTTATACCTTAGATTCTTTATAATTAAAAGGGTTTACACTATTATTTTAGGAAAATAATGTATTTACCACCCAAATACACCATATGAAAAAAATAACAAAAAAAAATTGTCGCTTTTTTTGCAACATTTTCTGATGCATTGTGTATGAGTCGCTTAAACTATCACCCGACTTCGTTTTCGGTAGCAGTCTTGATATACCCTGTATAAGTGTCCGTTTGTTTTCTAGAATTATCGACTAAATGCAGCGCCGACGAAATAGCAACTCTTATCAATAAACTCTTCGATCGATTCAATAAGTTAGCTTGGGTAAGGTTATCATACATATTTAAACAAAATATGGAAATCTGTATAAAGGGATTAAATAAAACATCTTTATAGAAAGTTACTTTGGACATGAAGTATTTATTTTATCTAATAATCTATATTCTACACTATAATAACACAATAATAGTTCGAAAAACTTAAAATACACGCTTTAATAAAAGACACAACTAAAAAAGTAAAAATAATTGATAATGAGTTTAAGATTAGAAAATGGAGTGAAATACATTCATTTTATGGTAAAAAAGCTAGGGTATTAGAAGGTAAGTAATTTTTATAAGTTTCCCACGCCTATTGCTTATTATACCTGAAGCAATACCGTAAGGAGAGCACTTCCAAGCGACTTATTTTTTATAAAAGTGCATTAATTTCGCCTTTTTAACCGACTTCAAAAAAAGGAGGTTCTCAATTAGACTGTATGTTTTTTTATGTCTGTTACCTCTTAACTCTGTACTAGGACAACTGGTTTTAATTATTCTTTCTTTGATTGAAAGCTGGTGCTTGTCATTTGATCTCATAAAAATGTAATGAAAATCTGATGAATATCTTTGGATCTGGAGCTCTTCAAAATTGAGTAGGATTTCAATGTATTTTTCTTTTTGTATTAAGTATTATTGATACGGTTACGGCGGCAATACTAATATAATACCACAGCCAAGACCTTTAGTGAAAGTGAAAATCTTATCTTCCTAAATCCGCATAATTCGAGGTGAAGTAATTTACGATCTTGCTTCTTCACCACCCTTTGTTCAGCTTAGATAGAATGAAAGGCAAGGTATATTACAGGTTTTATTTGCCTTCAGGTGAATAGCGGATCTGTGTTATGTGGATTGACGAGCTACTTGAAATGGCAGTACGATGTCTGGTCTAATGACTCATCGCCCACCACGTGGAGAGAGGCGGTTTGCCAGGGCATGCAAACGAGGTCCAGATCATCCATATGAAGCTCTTCAACACACTATAAAACTACTTAGCTAAAATGGTAATTATTTTAAGATTGATGGTTAATTTTGAACTCGCATAAGGTTTTGCATGGGAGTGTACGTACTCTGAATAAACAACATTGTATCATTTATGCCACAGATTTGACGATTAGGAAAGCGGCTGACCTGATGAACCATGTTAAAAATATTTTATTGAAATCTTAAAGAATCTAGTTTTTAAGAATTTGATCTATATTTTTCTCCAGCCGAGTCCACAAATCAGCCGCAACATATGACTGATGTCAGAGTGCGAGATTGGCAGACTCAGGCCCTTCGAGGTCGAGGATAGTGATGGTGGCTTAGGAGACGACTTCCTTCGGGAACAGAACATCACCACTTACCTCATCCGCGCTATTGAACAACCCCAGTTGATCAAAAGATTCAGTAGTTTGAATATATTTCCATTTGTTAATGAAGTAAAACTTTGTGAGAACTATTGGGGAAAACTTAGTGATTTATGTCCACTTAACATTACTTTACTTGTTACTTGAGTATTTGCAGTCAATAATCCTTCACTGGACTATATGGCCCAACTACTCTCAATCGTACTCTCGATTATAGATGAGATAATTTTTGACAGTGGAAAAAGGCTAAACTTCGAATCGAACGCCACCCATTCCTAGCTTTGAAGAGTATATGTGTTAATATAGACACAGCAAGGTAGTTATCATCAATTAATGTACTCACGTCTAGCCCTTAACGTGCACTAGATTCTGCCCCTCTTTTGTCTTATTTACTATTATCTTATTTACTTCGATCAAATATACACTAAATACACAGTTCCCTGTAAAATTTCTGTTAAAAAGTGGCACCGATGCATGACATGAAAAAAAGTAAACCAAAAAGATCACATATTCCAAATATATTAACACAAATTCCACCTTATTCCTGGAGCTTAAAGTAGCTTTTCACATAATATTGTCTAAAGTTATACGGCGTTTTAGAATCAACGGTCGGTGCGTGACTGAAGGCAAAAGAGTGCTTAAAGCACTCTTTTTTGGTGCCATTTTCTAAGCGCTCATGTTGTATCTAGTGTATATTTGATCGAAGCTTATTTATTATTATCGTGTACCGCACTAGGCCAGCGTGATGGACTATATGGCCTAACCACTCTCAATCATATTCTCGATTGTAGAGTAGGCCCGTGCCCTGCAGTGGGACGTATATGGGCTGATACATACAGAATATCGTGTTATATGCTCAGGGCATCAAGGAATATTCTGGAAGGGAATTAAGGAGACCAAGTTGCTCAAAGGGAAATGAACTGGCCAATAACTTAATGTCCGATATATTCCGGCTTCGTTCCGACTCGGTTCCTGGAAGTCAGTTCGAAAGTGTAAATTGCATACTGCACCGCAATTCTATTACAAACATTTTGTTCGCGGAGTGCGCTTTAGTACCTAAATATTCTGTCTGTGTCAGCCCATATACGTCCCACTGCAGGGCACGGGCCTACTCTACAATCGAGAGTACGATTGAGAGTGGTTAGGCCATATAGTCCACCACGTCTTAGTAAATATTACAAGATTTTTTTTGTCACAAAATAAATTAATTGAAGGTGTGTCATGTCATAGCGTTACAGTGGATTATTGTAGTGAAATATTGTGTTCGTTTTTTTGTATATCTTTTTGTATGCGGTACTAATTAATGCTTATATACTACAAACTATTGCAAAATACAAGGCGCGTATAGATATGTTAGAAAATAAATAAAACGGTCAAGCGCTTAAAAAAACGAGTTGATTAAGATTGTTCGTGTATTTTTTTCCGTAGTAAACACAACAAAATTTGTATAATTAATTAATAGATATTAAGTGCAGGGTTTTCATCTTAGTGAGCACCAAGGATCACGCCCAAAATAACAGCCTCCATGTATCTATTGAATTGTTCCTGAAAAAGAAAAATAAAGATTAATTCAAGTGTTTTTTTTTACTGCGTAGGCTCGCAAATGCGCAAATGATGTAGATATGGAGTTAAAACAAATCATGACATTGCATTATCTATGAGATTGTTAACATTGATAGAACAATTATATTTACGCAAATGAATAAGGAAATAAAATTATTATCGCAATTTCTGGCTTAATCACTTTTGTATACTATGAAAATATGGCGATTATCAGCATCCATGAACATGTAAAAATCATCAAGGATCTTTTGGTGTGCGAATGCGTGGTCGTCATGCTGTTGTCAAAATATTAGGAACAGGTTTTCTCTATTTACCGCATTGTTTGAGATATTATGTTTTCATTATATAAACAACTAGCGGCCCGACCCAGCTTCGCCCGGGTATAAATAGATTTCTCTACAATAATATGCACGTATTATATATATAAACCTTCCTCTTGTATCACTCTATCTATTTAAAAAACCGGATCAAAATCCGTTGCGTAGTTTTGAAGATTTAAGCATACAAAGGAAAATAGGGACAGAGAAAGCTACTTTGTTTTATACTATGTAGTGATAAGCATTTACACTCGTAATGTAATAGTATTAACATGTCCAATATAATAAAGTGAGAAAAGAGATGTTGATGAATGATGAATGAATATTCCTAATATTTTGACAACAACGCATTTAATGCCAAAGACCCTTGGCGCTTATTCATTGACCGCACTTCACTCATACATACATATGTATGTAGGATTTGTATGTTATGAAGAAATATGAGTAGAATAAGACGTTAGACGAATGACTGATATAAATAAATAAATAAATACACCCAACAGTCACATACATAGTCCTGATCCCACACTAAGTTCGAGTCTTGTGCCGCGGGTATCAGGAACTACGAGAGACTTTTCTGTCTCACATACGGAATAAAATAACATTGAAATTTATGTCGTATGTCAACCAGATAAGCTTGAATGTGCTTTGGTAAAAGTCCAGGTCTGCGATGACGGTAATGCTTACCTTGCGCACCAGTAGAGCGCTGTTTACGGTGTTGCTGATGAATTCGTTCACTCGTGTGGAAACTTCATTTTCACTCACGTATGCCTCTAATTCAGACTGCAAGCAAAACATCAAGATGTAATACAAAATTAAAAAAATCATTTTTTTAAGCGATACGACCGCTCATCCCTAGTGGCAAAACCAAACAACACCATGAATCACAAAGCAATGGTTGAAATTCTACTCCACTCGCCATCCTGAGGCATAAGAAGTTAGGTCTTAATATGTCCAGTGGTTATTCTGGCTACAACGTCCTTCAAACTGGAACACAACAGTGCATTTACACTGCTTTTTCAATTTAATTATGCTTCAATTTACAAGATCTTCTGAATCTTTTTCCAATACATCCATTGTTTGTGTAAAAAATTATTTTCACAGCTTACAAAGTATTAATTTATTTGATATTCTTATTAATATACACAATGTATACGGGTAAATATTTTTGCGGACATAACTTCCGGAGCTTAGATGTTTTTCTGCTACTCTTTATGCTCATGCCCTATCACATCGTGGGACGGAAGACACATGGTGAAACGTGGGTGTCCTGGTAACACCCTATTACCACTCTTTTCCTTCTGAGAAAAAGGCGTGAGTTATCAGGAACTTGAAAGACCAAAATATTGTCATTCGAGATTTTTATGACCTAAAATAAAATAAAGAAATACACCCAACAGTCACATTTATAGTTCTGACCCCACACTAAGATCAAATCTTGTGTCGTGAGTGTCAGGAACTACGAAGGACTTTTGGTCTCACAAACACCCAGACCTATAGAAATACCTGAGTATCACAAAAATATTTGTTTCAGTGCGGGGATCGAACCAGCCGTTTCACGTCTGCAACTGAACTGAACAGAACTAACGGAGCGACAAACACTGTCAAAAAGTAAAAAAAAAAATACCTGGATGCCGTCAAAGCTGACGTCCATGTTGATGGCCATAATGATGTTGCTTTGGTACCTCACTTCTCCTACGATACGGATCCTCGGGATCAAAATCCTGAATAGAAAAATATCAAGTGTTATAGAGAAATTCTGTATGAAGTCCGCTAACCCGCACTAGGCTGGTGGCGAACTAACGGCCAGTCTCTATAACCTATCTATCTTCAACAATCTGTTAATATGGCTACTATTAATACGTCAAATCAAATTTACACTTCATTACACCAAGATTATTTATCTTTAAGAATATGTTAATATAATTCATAATGCTAGATGCTAGCCATTTTAACTGCTTTCTCTCTCTCTTCGGCCAAGTGGAGTCCACTGTAGAACAGAGGTATTTGCAACGATTTCCATAGTTGTTCGAAGCTGCTTGTGTCCGACGTCCCACAACCTATTTACGGCCGTTCTCTATACCCTATCTATCTTTAACTAGAGGTTAAACTGGCATCATTATCGTGTCGGTTCAATGCTACAATTTATTAAACAAAGATAGACATATATATTTATCATGCCTAGCTATCTATAAACATATGTACCATATCTATATTTTTGTATTTTTGTTAACTGAAACGTAAAATGCATCGAAATGTCTAATGAAATCCCTAGTTAAAGACAGATAGATTATTGAGAACGGCTATTAATCGTCTGTCCTTGTTGGTGAACGTCAGATGTTACGAGGGTGGTTTTCTTTACTCGTGATATTTGTATAGGCTAAGGCTGCTATCCCACTGGCGTTTTACGAACGTAAGCGTTTCTTAAACATCTACACAGCGTTAGCAATATAAGAATATGTAAAATCTAATGCTTTCTTTTCTTTAACGTAATATTCATCAAAGAAGCAAAGCCAATAGTAATATTTCTTGTCGAAATCGCGCAGCGTCGACGTTGCGCAGATGTTGGATAAACGACAACACAACGCCAAGCTCGTAAAACGCCTGAGTGATAGAGGCCTAAAGATATGCGTTACTGTTAGTAAAGAATATGAAACTTACCTTCCGCTAATTTCAGCCGGGAAATTAATACCGAAAAATGTGATTTCACCACCAGTCTTACCTGCAACACGAGACATAATTATTTGGGGGTAAAATAAAGAACGCCTTTTTTGTTAGTAATTATAGTTGTTTAGTGAAATTAAAATATACAAAATTTAACTTGCAACTTTGTATAACATATGTCTACCTCTTTCGCAGTCACATTAAGTCCAGTGCTAAACATAAAGCCCCCCTAAGCACTTCCACGCAATCGTAGTTGGAAGACTTGCATCAATCGACTCCTTTCTAAGTTTACTCATCTATTTAATTGTAAGTGTTTATCATACAGGCCATAAATTCCAACTAGGATAACCCTTATGACATTTGTATCACTGCATACACGTATATATTTTTTGAATAGTTGGTGTAGTATATTACCAAGAGTAATTTCGATTTGAGGAAGCTCAAAGTCAATGACGAGGACGGTACTCCAGATGGGGAACCTGAGTGTATTGATGAGCACCCTGCTGAGTCCAACGATTTCCAAACCCTCCGTAAAACCGTTGACACTAAGGAGCCTGAAAATAAACAGTGAAATCAGAAAACGCTGTATTGTTGATGTTATGTTCCAAACAAGAAATTTTAAACATCTAACAAAGGGCTAATATCAAAGTCGTAAAATTTTAAATCAACTCATTCTAAAATTGGATCGACGGTCACGATGCTACAACTTTTGAGTTTCCAAGACATAAAGGTTATTGTCAATATAACTTACGTTGGATGGAATTCCCAGCTGAAAGTTTTGTTAGACGCTTCAAGCGGATCGAGACCAGAACTCAGAATGGTGTTGCTCCAGAGCTGCGCAGCGTTAGCCATGACATCGATTACATCAGACTGTGATGCTCTAAGCGCGGCTAAAATGATAAAAAATATACACTGACACAAGTAGTACTAGTTTAGTTTAATTCAACTGTTAGTAAGTGCAGTAATTGTGGGATAGTTAGCTATCGACGGCGGTCCCAATGATACCGATATTTTTTTATTATCCACTACATTTGTTTTCATTTGATTAACATGCTTAAGAATTATACACATAATATTTGTTCGTAGAAAACATCGAGATACCACTAAGGTTTATATTTATGCTAGGAATATATCTAGATATTACTGTCATGCACTGGACATCCTGTACTAGACATAGGCCTCCTCCAAATTACGCCATTTCACCCAATGTTGCGGGTTAATGACCTTCGTTTGACTACAGAGCCTCTGACATCTTAGTGACGATACTACCCGTTATCTTCTTCTTATTTGTCAACACCATCTACGTTGGTTATTCTAACATCTGATAGTCGCTAGAGTATTGTTCGAAGTCCAGCGATGTCCTTCGCATAAGCCGACGGAGGTGACGATAGCATAAGCCCAGAAAGGTTTTAGTTGAAGTCTCATAAACGCATATTTAACATAATTAAAAAAAAGATGATACTACATTCATATATGGTAAAATGTTCACAAAATTCTCAAAAAACTTCTGATACGAATGGCATAAGCTTTTGGTTGTTTATAGGCATATTAATGTAACCAGATTGTATTTACGCACCATCATTGGTCATTTGTGGGTCGGCAGCAACGCCGGCCACCAGCACAGCGAAAAGAACGATGGCCTTCATCTTAGGATATTTGTCTGGAAAAAAAATTACCCATTAATTCGCTGTCTTATCAATTCTAATTCTTAGTGTGGTAACACTAAACCTGATAGCAAGCAGAGCAAGTGTCACGAGTCACGATTCGCTCAATGACCCAGGGCATTTTGAAGACGCAATATTATACTTTGGTTATAGTAAATTTAAAATATTTCTAAAAGGTTAAGTTCGTATTGTTTAATCATCAGATAAAAGTTATCCATCATGGTAAAACCTAAACCTGGCATAACGAGATAAGTAACTGGAGTAAACAGTTATTAATACAGCTGTTAAAATATTTAAAATTATCGCGTATTATTTCATGCGGCGAATATAGTTTCGGCGACCATAGATAAATCCTGCCCTGGTTGTTGTATGCTATCTGAAGGCATGTTTGTTTTTTCTTCTTTTATAATTCATAATAATGAGTCAGAGCACTGTTAAGCCTAAACTGGCTAATTTCGGAGCGCGATTAAAACAAGAAGGTCCTAATATAGTTTTTAGACCTTCTGTACAATAGTTACTACGTAATTGTATTCAACTGCATCAATATGAAATCTTATTACCACCGTCCTAAAACGCTGCAAAATTACTTACCGATATCGAAAGATGCCTTCAAACAAGCTCAAAATAACACCGACAGGTCTTTTTATATCGAAAGCAGCGGCAAAGATAGCATCACGGCTGTAAATGATATGTTAATCGGTATTACATTCAAGAAAATTGGCATTACGTGCGATAACACCTAATAATACCATTTGATTGAATCTTTCAATCATGAATTCTTCGAATTAGAATTTGGAGGCGTTGTTTTGAAGATAGTTGGAGGAAAATAAAATATTAGAATTTTCTAGGCTGTCATCTTTTTTGCCTCGAGGCAGCATGAATGCGAAAATGCAATCCGTAAAGATTGGCTAGGTTCTGTGTTTAAATTTCGGGGCGGCATTACGTTTTGTGCAAGATATTTGATCACTAAAATCAAGCGTTTTTAGTGTTTCAACATCCAAAAAATTTATAATCATAATTTGGTCCCTTTTCCCGCCGATTTTTCAATGACTAAGTTTTAAAACTTAAGAGTGATTAAGTGTACCGGTGATGCAAAATCAACGATCGCCTTGCCCTTATGTCGGGCATTCAAAAAGTATTAATAAAGAAACAAAGACGATAAATTTTACGCCTCGTATCGAAATCACGATCAGTGATTACCTACCGTTCACAGATTTAACATGATAATAAGACTATTGATATTAATTTTTAAAGATTTTTCCTTATTGACGCTGCAGATATTTGAAAGATTGTTTTGAAGAAGCACAAAGCGCCTCCGCTATTGTCGATATTGTCCGATAACCGCTTTTATCAAAACAACTGCGAATATTTTGTATGCAACTTATCGTTGAACTTTGTATAGAACATACAATTTACATGCCAGGCTTAAACGTGTTTTGACAAAAATGTTATTTCTCTTTACTCCATACCTGGCTGGACCTGCGCTTTATACAAGCGACAAAGCTGACCGGGCGTGAAAAACCGACGCACCCTGTTCAGGACTCCAACACTCCATGATGTGGCAGATATTACGCCCTCGATGTGATTCCTTGGATTGAGATCACAGCGGATATCCACACCAAGGACACTCAGGTCATTCCGCATTGAGAGGAGAGCACCCTGAAGAACGGCGAGGGGAGAGAACGGGAATTTTTTGCACGTGAACGCACACACCTGAGTTTTTTTGGCATTGAACTCAACCATATTGCTGGAAATAAGATCCAAGGTCCGGTTGAGCTCAATGACAAGATCTTCACGTCCCTTCACAGTTTCGACTCGGCAACCTGGAGGCCCGCAGTGGTATCGCCCATGAACCGTGCTGTCATCTGCATAGCTATGAATGTTGCCAAGCAACAACATGTCATTCATATGATTGGTGATTGGCCAACGCACGCCCAATCCTGTTAACGCGCTGAGCATCCGCTCTAACGTAGGCCTTCTTGCAGGCCTTAGTGGACCGGTTGTAGGCTTCTTTGAGGGAACCGATATTGGGATCCTTCTTGGCGCGACCCCTAATCCAAGCGCGATACGCCGCTTGTTTGTCACCGACAGCATCGGCTCAAGCACGATTGAACTAGGAGCGTCCACAGCCGTTACTGGCGATCTCAGAGGAAGGAATGTAGTACTCCATTCCTAGCCTAATCTCGCCAGCAATAGCGTTGGCACTCGGTGAAGTATATTGGCCCTCAAAGCAGCGTTACCTCCAAAGGACGGATGGAAATGCCCAAAGGCGCCCTAACGGTCACTCGATACCCGGCCAGATGACTCGCCAGCAGAAGGTCCAGCAGTGAAGACTCATGACCTGCCTCATCCGGGATCCTGGTGGCTAGTTCACCAGTTGTGTCAAATCACGAGTCAGAGCGAATGCATGGGCAGTCCTACCAGCATGATCAGTCTTGGAAGATCTCAGGCACAATTCGTGATGTGCATTGAAATCCCCCAAGACCACCATTTCGGCTGACGGGAATCATCATCGCGGCGCGTCATCAGCCGCCTGGCTAAGATACCTGAACAGCGGAGTCGTCTCTTCGTCCCCGTTGTGTGACCTGTAAAGGCACACGTAGATGCGGCTCGGGGAACCAAAATCCACGTGCACGCACCGAGCGGAGAAGGAGGGGTCCTCCATGCAGCGCAGACGGCGACAGCAGAAGTTCAATCGAACTAACAAGCATACCCCCGCTTTAGGCTTGAAGTTTTCTTCAAACGAATAACCAGGGTACAGCAGGTAGGAATTGTCGGCCGGACAACGAATCTGCGTCTCCGTCAAGAAGACCAAAGCAGGCTGAACCGTCTCGAGATGGTGGTGGACGGCATTGAGGTTCGTATGGAGTCCGCGGATGTTGGCGAACTCCATAGTGAACGCGGTGGTGGGGTTATGCACCGCTGAAGGACCTGCTCTGTTTATATGCCCTATCATGAAGTTAAAGTAGGGATGGGTTCGGTGAAGTGGCACGAGGAGCTTAAGACTGGGCACTAAGAAGACCGAATGAGCACCGGCACGAAATAGTCCAGTTTCTACAGGTCTCCCTGGCCGGCGGGTCAAATCCCTCCCATAGACCGCGAACCAAACATACTCACATGGTACAACGTCACGCCCGAACTCAAGCCCCTCGAAAAACCAGATAATCACGGGCAGATCCCGAAACGTCTTTACGCCCTATGGACGGTGGTCGCTACCCGGGCGGAAAATACTACCACTACAAAATATATAACTCATTTGGCACTACCCAGGGGTCACGTGTAGGGAAACTAGAGTCAAAGCCTACAGACGCGAGTGACGTTAACCCCCAAAATATAAATTATAAAAAATGTAAATACATACAAAAAAATGATTTACCCTTCGGTGGTCAAGCTCATGAACCAAGCCACCGGCAGTTTGGGAGACAAAGGGAACAACCTCTTCACAAATAAATAAATACACCCAACAGTCACATACATAGTCCTGGCCCCACACTAAGATCGAGTCTTGTGTCGTGGGTATCAGGAACTATGAGAGACTTTTCGGTCTCACAAACACCCATACCCGAAACAAATGTGTGGTTTACACAAATATTTGTTTCAATGCGGGGATCGAACCCGCGGCCTCTCGTTATGAGCAGGCGTCTAACCAACAGTGCCACGGAGGTTGTCAATGCGTGCCGTGTCCAGTATTACTGCCTCCTGTGATGACTCTTGATTCAATAGCCAATTGAGAGATGAACACATAATTATTACTGATCACAGATTTTTTAAATGTTTATCGTAGAAAAAAATTGCATTATTCGGAAATGTAATATGTTAATTTTCGGAATAATTTTACTGAATGCACTACTCGCATGGTATTAAAAAAATCCAGTAAATATGCCCTTCTTTTTTTCAGTTAAGATTATGTAATTCTACAACGTAAAATGTATGTTTCAGACATCAAGATCATTAATTCATTGACGTCCGAATAAAGAGGTAAATATTTAATACCTCCTGCTGAGGACTTTTTAAGACGAAAGAAGTTATGATAGATCGATACGGTAATTATGTTACTAACGAACACAGAGAGATTTAATGTGGATTAACTAATTACGTTTTTTTATTGCTATGAGCGGCGAGACAAGCTTGTCGTTCGCCTGATGGTAAGCGATACGACCGCTCATGAACAGAAGCAAAACCAAACATTACCTTGAATTACAAAGCAATGCTCGGCATTCTACTTCGCTCGTCATCCTGAGACATAAGATGTTAAGTCTCAATATGTCAACTAGTTATTCTAGTTACAATTTCCTTCAATCCGAAACACAACAAGGCATCTAACCTGCTATTTGGCGGGAGTAATCGACATTGGGGTAGTACCTACTCAAGCGGCCTCTCACATATGAGAGACCTACCACCAATAAAAATAATGGAATAGGAGCTGGCGAATAGAATCTGTACTAAGAAACAATTTAATTAACATTAAATATATTTGAGTGCGGCCGTTAGAGTCTTTTTACTGTAGAGAATAAGAAGAGCAAGCTGCCCACTTAATAGTAAGTGAGGCCTGCCTGTAGACAAGAGTAACGCTATTCAGAACTTATTAATGACTGCGAAACGCCGCGGATAAGACCGCGGATGCAATCACCGCACCAATGTTGGTGTACTCGACAAGTATTAATTTCGGTTCTGGGTGTTTGTGAGACTGAAAAGACACACTTCCCGCATCTTAGTGCAGAGTCAAGACTATGTATGTGACTGTTGGGTGCATTTATCAAACGCTGCATGCCGAATGCACTATGCAGTCCCCACTCCGAGATATGAGGTGTGAAGTGCACTATACATCGTAGCCACCAAACCGCCGGCACATGTGGACAACTTTTTGTTGGCGGGCTAGTCGGCTTCACTCATTGCAAATCGAAAATCTTTGATGGCAAAATGTTGATGACTCGACATGACATGAACATTTTTATGACGTTGTTGAGTGGAGCCGGGCAAGGGGGTAGAGCACATGCCGTCAACATGTTCAGGCAACATAAGGCAATACAAATTTCGTTTGTGTCCGACATGATTCTTTTCTTATAGGCCACCGGGTTGTGACGGCGGGTTTTGTCGCCGGGCTTTTGTGTGTAATGCGCTTACGTCTCTCAACGTTCAGACGTAACATACTCTACAAATTTCAAATGTTTTACAGGAAACCGATCCTAGCATATTTTTGTCAATACAATATCTCGATAGTCAAAGGTTGTTAAACTAAAATTTCTATTACGATGGCAATTTTATTTCCTCGTTCATTTACCAAAATATTATTTATTTTATGCTACGCATAATTACTATCATGCAGATAAACGATATAATCAATTATTATTTCCTCGTATTGTATTGTATATCTATAAAAATAAAATCACGTACAAAAACTATGACTGTCAGAAAAAAAGCAGTATGTATTTGAAAACTTAAAAAATATATTATGAAGATGGCTGTATTTAAAGTAAAACTGCGCTAATGATTGCTAATTATAAATAAGATATCCTCGATAATTGCGCTAAAACAGACTTAACTTGCTTTCAAAAGATTTTTGAAATATCTGATGCAAGATTACCAGTATTATTCCAGCTGTTGTACAAACATCACGATTCCTATCTCGAATATTGAATTAATAATTTATATAACAACGAAGTGCAGCGATGATGGTAGCGGTTGGAGACGTTGGGCTGAAGATCGAGCCCAGTGGCGTGCCATAGGAGAGCCTATGTCTAGCAGAGGACGCGAATAGGCTGATGATGATGATGATGATGATGACAGTCTTCGCGGGTTCGATCCCTCCAACGAGACAATTGTTTGTGAGACTCACTAGTATTTGTTCCGGCACTGGATGTTTGTAAACCGAAAATTCTCGTAGTTTCGGATGCTCATACACAAGACTATGTATCTATGTGCATAGCCAGGACTATGTATGTGTCTGTTGGGTGCACAGTTGGGTATATTAACATGATTTATAAAAGGTATTTTTATTTACAATCCAAAAATAGCGGCATGTTCCAACAATCGTACAAAGAGCGATTCAATCGAAAGAACCTTCAATAATTTATCAGTAGCTTAGAATTACCGATACGTTTCGGTTCATTTAATTGATATAATTTTTTTTGGAAAACCAACCGAAAGTAGCACTTGTAGGTAATATAAGAATATGTTTCAGAAGCCATTAAATGTCCACTAATAATACCAAACAAGAAAATAAAAAATATATAATTTAAAATAAAAAGAAACAAAAGTAAATACTATTACTGGTGGTAGGTCTCTCATATGTGAGAGGCCATCTGGGTGGGTACCACCGCAGTGTCTATTTCTCCCGTCAAACAGCAGTGTAAACGCACTGTTGTGTTTCGGGTTGAAGGGCATTGTAGCCAGAGTAACTACTGGACATATTGAGACTTAACATCTTATGTCTCAGGATGGCGAGCGCAGTGGAATGCCAAACATTGCTTTGTAATTCAAGGTGTTGTTTGGTTTTGCTACTGTTCATGAGCGGTCGTATCGCTTACCATCAGGCGAACGGCATGCTCGTCGCGCCATTCATAGCAATAAAAAAAAAAAAAAAAAAAGAAAATAATTACCCATTATAAAGAAAACAAAACAACCATGTAAAGTTATAGGAAAATAGAAAGAAAATATTACGACATTCTGATTTTCTAGAGAAGTGACGCAAGTTATCGTATCAATGAACCACTGATATTATCTCGTAAATAAATGAAGGTATAAATAGGCTTATTTAGATTAATTTGGACATTATTCAATAAGAATCACACGAATCAGGTAAGTCGTCTGTGGCCGTCTAAATGTATTTTTACGATAGTTATCGCACCGCGTTTTATAGTGAAGGCAGGGCAGACTAAGGCTGGTTTTAGAGTCACGCTGAATGCGCGCTGACAGCTCAGCGCGTAGCTTACGGACGGGGATCAGCGCTGACAACTACGCGTTATTCTAAAACGCTCCTTAGAAGCTCATACATTTCAACTGTCAGGGCTGACGGTCAGCGCACGGTCAGCGTGACTCTAAAACCAGCCTAAAGGTTACCACTCATTAGACCCACTCGGCAGCGCTTCGCCTCGCGCGATTAATATTCTTTATATGAAATTGTATGGACAAACGCTCACTAGATCAAGTCCGTAACGTCACCGGATAGCCGTCGTCCACGCGTGGACCACTCGGTGACTACTCGTTGCTCGGATGTTTGTCTAGCGCTGTTGCGCATTCACAATTCACAAGCCCCGAATGAACCGCGTTGCCACCGAGTGGACCACGCAAGGTGCACCCGTGTTCCAGCTGCAACAGCGAGCTACGGGGCGGTCCCGGATGGGTCTAATGAGCGAAAACCTTATGTATGCACCGGTGAGACAGACTCGTATCGATAAGAGTTTATGTCTGATAAACTTAATAGTGATCAAAATAATTAAATTATTTTGGAAATGTTATACAGGGTATATCCAGACCGCTACCAAAAACGAAACAGGGTGTTAGTTTTAGTGACTACAAACACAATGCAGCTAAAATGTTCGCAAAGAAACCCGACAATTTTTTATGATTTTTTTTATGATTGATTTTTTAAAATATCGTATTTGACTGGTAAATCCATAGTTTTTGCTCAAATAATAATTTAAGCACTTGCGTGCCATAGCGTCTTTAAAAATAAAAGAGTGCACACAATTATTTTACAAAAAACTATGGATTTGCCACCTAAACAAGATAATATTTAACAAATCACAAAACAAAATGGACGCCCTTCTAGGCAAAAATTTTAATTGCATTGTATTTGTAGTCACTAAAACTACCACCCGGCTTTGTTTTCGGTAGCAGTCTTGATATACCTTGTATATCACCCATCAGTTATACTAGTAGTATGCGTTGCCGGGAGCGGCATTCAGGTCGGAGTGTTTAAGCTTAGGCGTTGTGCGCTATAAGGTATACTAAATCGGACATAACCCGAGCTCACAGCGTATATACGAACCAGAAGAACCATGGAAGCCTTGAAGGCGAGGTACGATACTGTGTCTATACCGGGTATATCAAGACTGCTACCGAAAACAAAGCCGGGTGGTGGTTTTAGTAACTACAAATACAATGCAATTAAAAATTTTGCCTAGAAGGGCGTCCATTTTGTTTTGTGATTTGTTAAATATCATCGTGTTTGGTTGGTAAATTCATAGTTTTTGGTTAAATAATCAGTAGGTTTTACTTTTGCATATCGTAAAATCTTTAAAAATAAAAGGGTGTACAGTGTACACTATTTTAGTAAATACGACGACAGGAAAAAATAACAAATAAAAAATTCGCGTGAAAACGTCGCTTATTTTTTGCAAAATTTTAGTTGCATTGTGTCTGAAGTCACTTAAACTACCACCCGGCTTCGTTTTCGGTAGCAGTCTTGATACCTTGTATATATGAGTGAGAGGGATAAAAACAGAAATAGCAGTATCAAATATTATCCGTGATATCTCCTTCGGGATAATATATAAACTTTAAGGGAACAGTGATTTAATGATACTACTTTTTGCAGGTAATAATCACAAAATGAAATCCTTAATCGTTATCGCCTTGCTGGCTGCCAGCGTCTCTGCCAACGTACAGGTAGTCGGCGACGGTAAGTAATAAAGTTCAACATTATAAAATGAAAGGGTGGGTCTCCTAATACAGTCTCCTAAAACAAACTGTTTAGTCCAACATTCCTTTTTCCTGGTTTGTGATTTTATCATCTTAATCAAAGTTTAAATAGCTTTATAGGTAACAATTATATTATTACGTAATTCGCTCTCAGTCTATCGTTATGATTGCCATTTTTTTTCATCATCTTTATTTAAATAAAATTCGTCGCGGAACTTGACCCTTTCATCTACATTCCACAACTATCTCTCACTTTAAGGATAACTACAATACTTCCAATTTTATGGCTTACAGATGCCCCGGCAATTCAGCAGCGCAATGTAGTTGGTGGTTTAACTAACGTCTTCGCTGGCTGGAGCCAGTCTATCAGGGATGCTGGCCTTGACCCCTTGGAGGTTGAGAATAAAGCAGCCAACTGGACACTCCTTAAGCCTGAGTATGTTGTTTATTTAGTATTTATAAGTAGCATATGCAATTTTTTTGAGGGTGTGAAATTCGTCCAAATCATTTCCAGTCTGCTGTAAGAAGCGACTAAGGGTCAAGGGGCCACTATAGATAATATTATGGGGATATCGCCCCCATAATATTTAGCTTACCCGATATGAATAACAGGTTTCGTTTCTGCATCTGACATGCAACCCTTTGAACGCAAATAAGCGTCCAAACAAATTAAAAACAGCTGCAATACAGTAATGACGAACTTTGGGTTGTCATGCGGAAGTAAATCGAGGCGCTTATCGTCATCAAGTAATTTTAGCCGGGATGATGGCGTTGGATTTTTGGAGACTTGGGACGGTCGTATTATCCGCAGGGATCCCCGAAAGGAAAGCTCCGTGACACCAGCATACCATTTTTTGTGGTTGTGCGGTACACAAAAAGAAAACTTAATAACTTTTTAAAATACCTCGACCAAACTGATAGCGTGATGCGTCTGTGGTACCATCAATTTGCTCATCAGCTAACTTGCAACTTTGCATATCAGCTAACTTGTAAATATTATAAAGATGTCGCTATTTAAGTTTGCTTGTTGTATTTGTTTCAGTTTAATCACCATCAAATAATAATAAAAAAGCAATGATAACAGGAAGCGAATTATGAATATGAATATATGAATTATAACTATGAAATTACGAAGTAAATAGAGTTTAAAAAGTCGGACAAAATTAAAAGTAAATTAAATCGTTTATGTTCTACAAATATTAGTTCTTGCTTAATATTGAACTTTAGTTCGTTCATCAAATCCCAATTAATTTGTATCGTCACATACACAGTGGCTTTAAAAGAATTCCATGAATTCAAAAATCGGACTACATCCTAACTTTTAAATATATGTACCACGTTTAAGCCCCAAGAAGTTTTCCCTGCATTTCTGGTTCTGGTTTCTGTCAACGTGAAGATATATACTTGGTATTTCAGTCTAAATTGTTTCTCTCGTTCTAGGCTCTTCAGCATCAGAACGTTCATCGAGAACTTCAACAGCAGTGGACTCAGCCGTTACGTCACCCACACTCTCAGGATCCCCTTATTGTCTATGACCATGTACGTCGACGTCGAAATCCCCGCTGTCACATTTAACTTCGGTAATTCACTTTAAATATCTATTAAACGTGAGCGTGGTGGTCTTCAAACCCTAGAGAACACCGCTCACTTTTCCAAGTCACGTGTCTCTTGACAGTCAATGACCACGTACTATAGCGATGAAGAAAAATATCGTGAGTTGACATGCATACCACAGATTCGGAAGCATTTATTCAAAAACCATAGCAATTCTTGTAAGGATCTCTACAGTAGGTTTCATAATGGCCTTTTTAATCTTTAATATTTACCACTATTCATAAAGCATAATATAGTTAATTTCTTCTACCCTTATGCATTTTACTATATCATTAATTTTGTTGACAGTTAAAGACATGTTAGAAATTTCCAGATTTCTTTGAACTTCAATGCTCAGGGTCAATAATATTATGTGCCAATGTAGTTGTAAGAACTAAAAGAAAATACCTTTATTTCTAGTCCATTATTTCTATGTTTATTTTATTTCATTTTCAGGTAAGATCGGTGCTGGAGTAACATTGTTCGGAGTTGACTTCAACGTGGAAGCTACTGGAACGTAAGTATCTTTTTCAGAATTGTGTTATTTTGCTCTTATCTATAAATTATTAACTGCAGTAATTTATGTTTGAAATTTCGTTATTTTAATTAGGCCACTTAAACCTTTTAAAGCTTGATGGTAAATTTAATTAACGACGTAAATGGGGGAATCAGCATCAGAAAACTTCCTATATGCAGGATATGTCCAAAGATATTTAGTATTCACACTTCAGTTACCTTTAACTATTATAACAGAAATACCCATTACCATATTTCGTATAGTGAGTCAATCATAGAGTCAATATTCCTTTGTTTTTTCTGCCTATTCTCCTCCCAATAGACACAAACAACTCATGTATTGTTATATGTTCCCTTCAACTTTTACATCTTTCAAATATCCAATATATATCCTATATTCAGAGTCGTCTTCTCGAGAGTCCGCTTGCAAGGAGAAGTGCACTTCCGCAACCGCCTTATTGGTGAAAACTACGTCCGCAGCATGGAGTTGGGCGTTAACCTTCAGTCTATTGATGTATGTATGCCTAATTAAGACTTTTGTAAACAAAAAATACTTTTATACATTTAATATGTGCCTTGTAATGTCTTTATAATTATACGGAAAAAATTAACAACAATGATTTGAGCAAACACTGCTGTTGTTACTCAAGAATAATGAGCTAAATTATAATCAGTGTATATAACAGTTCTTTAAATATAATTTCACTCAATGTAATAAAAGTTTATTCCCTGTAAATGAAACACATTCAAGGTTAGTGCGGTTGCTTGGGGGCTCGAAATATATTTCAAATTTGTATTAGATAATATAATATACAATACTACATGTATTAATTTGCATTGTATCATATTAAACACATGTTTTATTTTATTTTCAGTCCACCTTGAACGTAGAGTTCCTCGGCACTGACGTCTCCGATACAGTAAACCAGTTCATCTCTAGGGACTTCTACGATTTTCTCCTGAGCTATAAGGTAATCAGCTTCTTTATAAATAAAATATTTATTAGTAGCATAATCACTATTACCAGTAGGATCATCATAAGCTTTATTCTCATCATCTTTAGGTGCAGATAGTTCACTGCTGAACTTCTCATTAAATATTTTGACGTTTAATAATACAATCTACGAAGTTGGTCCTAAGATTTTGATCAGAATATTAATTATATTATTCAAGATAATTATTATCAGTATTAATATTCTTATCCTCAATCTCAGAAAGTCTGTTTTTAATAGATCTGTATATGTATCAGGCCATATACGTCTCACTGCAGGGCACGGGCTACTCAATTTGCTTATAATGATAATATTAAATTACCTTGTTTTTTTTTCCTTTCATTGCTTTTGCTGAATGCGATACCGTGGTCTGGGCAACCACACTTAACTCAGCCGTACAATATAATTATTATTATAAATAATTTATGAACTGCTCTGAATTTCAATTCTTGTACGATCACCGTAATGTAAACTTATTTTGAAAGAGCAACGCTAGAGTTCCTTGCCCGTTCTTCTCTGGCCAAAACCGCCTTGTGAACCGGGTGGTAGTGGAAAAAAAGTGACTGAATAAGAATGGTGTATGATATTTTATGGATTGAATAAATATTTTCATTTCGTTTCATTATTTCATCGAGAGTGAATGTAATGCCAATCGATTGAGAGTGACAAACATTAACAGGTCTGACTTTTCTAAAAAAATCCAAACTGACGCAACATGTATAAGCTAGAAATTCACGGTTAATCATATAGGGCTCCTCCAAAGATTTACATTATTGCATGCGGCCTACTTCCAATGCTTTCTTACATTTATTAAATAACTTTACAGCCCCTGTTGAATATCGATATTTATAAACTCCACAAATGCATTTTTTTTTTTCATGAATAGCATGCCGTTTGCCTGATGGTAAGTGATAGGACCGCTCATAAACAGTATCAAAACCAAACACCAGCTTGAATTAAATAACAATGATTTCATTCCCCTGTGCTCGCCATCCTGAGGCATAATATGTTAATTTTCAATATATCCAGTAGTTACTGGCTACAATGTCCTTCAATCCCAGACACAACAGTGCCTTTACACTGCTATTTAGCGGGAGAAATAGACATTGCAGTGGTACCTACCCAGGCGGCCTCTCACATATGTGAGACCTATCTAACGGATTGATTGATGGATTACATAAGACTTTCGCAATTATTCACTGCTTTGGCGAAAAAGAGTATACTGATTCTTCGTTCTGGGCGACTTCGCTTCACTCAGCCATAATAATTATAATATAATAATATTCGTATCAAAAATATTTATTGTAAATTTACAACAAATTATTATTAAACTACTCCTTTTTAAACCATCTTCTAAATTTTGTAATAATTCACTACATTTTAAATTGGTTTTGAAAAAAGCAACACTAGAGTTTCTTGCCCGTTCTTCTCTAGTGAAAACCGCTTTCCGAACCGGGCGGTAGATAAAAAAATGACTGAATCTAAATGATGTTAAACATTTTAATGGATTCGATAAATTATTTTCATTTTCATTTTACCAGTCCGGCCAGTAAAAATATATAAATATTGTAGTATAAACTTTTAAGTGTTGGAATTGTTGATGACGACGATGAAATTTTTATTTGTAGTTTCATTTAACATTATGTCTTTCAAAGAATACCTTTGTTATCGAGAGAAAAGCGCCTTTAGCCCCGTTCTCGGTTCCTTAAGTTTTAGCACATGAGGATCTTAATACGGGATGTTAATAAATTGTTTCATTTTCAGCCCCAGATTGACGAGTACACCAATGACCATCTTCTGGAGATCATCAAAGTAGTTATGTAAATTGAAAATTTTAATTGAATAAATGTGTTAACACATCAATTATATTGCTTTATTCTTTCATTGATTGATTTATTGAATATACAAATTAAATATAATGGTCTATATCCTTGAAGACGAAAGGAGATGAGGCTTTAGTGCTATGTAAATTCGCTAAGCTTATTAACGTCCTAAATGTGATCGGGGACGAGCATATTAGCGACAAATCATAAGCCGTAGACAACTCATTTCGGATTTCAGAAGCAAAATACTTTAAAGTTATTGCTTGATTCTAATATGTAAAGTTGAAAAGTCTGTTGGTTTAAACGCACTAATTTCGGGACGTACTGGTCCAAATAGTAAAAAAATACTTGTGCAGATTAGAATTGTTGAGAGGGGGGAGGTATATTGGCTATTTCGACCAGCTAGGTAGGTTAGGATACCGATACACATAGAAAATATATATGAGCGCTAAGGAGGGAAAATGATTGGACACCCCTCCCCTATTTCAAAAACTACTGAACCTATTTTGATAAAACTTACACTGCTCCTAAATTATCCAATACAAATTTTATTTTTTTGGATTACGCATGGGCAAATATACAAACATATAAACATACATACACTTATTAAATTTAGTACATATGTTCAGAAGCTCCTATAGACTAACATATCCAAAAACTGTGCAATTCTGTCAATATTACATACATACAGGTCGAATTGATAATCTTTTTTTTATGTCGATTTAAAAGAGGCAAATACACTAGAGACGGTGCTAAATAAAATTTTAGCATGATTATAGCTTTAAAGTCAGCGAAGTTGTTAATCTATTAATTACTTGATAAATCCAATTTAATCTTCTTTTTCTTTTTCTTCTTCTATACCGTGCATTCTCGTTTATATAGATTTGAATTTTACGATGAAACATGAGCGTAATGAAACGTTAGACGAATGACTGATATGGAACATATTGTGTGAAATAAACGACGAATGGAAGTACTCATTAGTGAAAAAGAGATTGAAGATGAATGAATGAAAAAGATGTTGACGGAATAGGAGAGAATTTCATGAAAGACGATGGAAGACGTTGTGGAAGATAAATGAAGACGCTTTATAAGACGAAATAAAGAAGACAATTTTATACCAAAGATTACCAAACTAATCTTTGTTTTATTTGACCCCGAACCGATCGATTTAAACTCATTAAAATTAATGCAGAGGACAGAAAACTAATTCAGAGGACGGCAGTCACATTGTACATAATACATACATGTAAATAAAACAGTTAGTACGCGAAATAATATTTTTCAGATGTGCGCTGAACTCAAAAAGTAACTGCACTCGAGCAAAGCCTTGCCATGCTGCTAGAATTATATTAATTAATTTGGTAAATTGACGGAATCATGGTAGTTTTCATAAGTAACCTACTTGGGTGTTAGTGCGCTAATAATCTAGCGATTAGACCGCCATTTGTGCTGTTATTTTATGTAACTTCTCTATATTGTTGTATTTATTGTATGTATAAAATTAACATATTCCATCCTTTTTTTTTTCAGTATAAGCCTTGTCTAAGTATAAGGAAGGTCATACGCGTCCCCATTGGCCTTGTTCAGGTTTTGATCCCGGGATCACTTTCGGTAGTGATCCCAAAGGCGCTGTTTTTTAATGAAATTGTGTGAGTTACGCCTGTACAAATTTGAAAGTACGAAATGTCAAACGGTACCTATTAGTTTAGTTGGATAGCTTTTTGTTTGAGTTCCTTTTGTATAAATGACAGAACACTTATATAAACTGCTATTTAATACTTCTGAATTATTTTTAGCATTGAACTACCTGGAATCTTGTTGGGTCAAACCATTTATATTGCGCGTCACTCGTACTATCATCTGTTTAACAAACAATATCATGCAGAGATTCCAATGGCAGATTTATAAAAAGGCAACCATACCACACAAAATCGAACGCCTACGAAATACCAAGGTCGACCGCAATAGACTCACCCCCACTCTCCAAAGAAAAGAAAAGATCCACGAAAAGATCGTGACGGGAATCGTACTGACACTCATTAATCAGTTGGTGGTCCACAAGGTAGTTTAGGGGCTGAGTGTTTATAATTCGCTCCAAGACTTTGGAGAGTAAGGATATGACAGCAATCGACTTGTAACACGAAGGGCCCTATTGATCAACATTTGTGGGATTGAGTTTTTTTGGAAATAAGATAAATGCGCTGGATCACGGGGATGCACGTCTTAATAATTTCTTGGGGATACAGTCTGGCCCATCCAACTTATGGATCAACCCTGAGCTCCTGTCAGACAGTACGGTGAATAATTTTGATTTCAGACAGGAAACTCTTACATCGCCGAATGTTCGGTGGTGAGGTTCTCCAGTAATCAATCGTCGAGTTCGAGACAAAGATTCGGCCAAAAGATCGGATATATCCTTTGCACTATGGGCCAAACTGTAATCAGGTTTACGTAGTGGTGTGAGACTGGACGGGCAGAAATTGCCCTCCACAGCCTTGATGTGATCGGTCATCAAGGTCACGGCCCCATTTGAATGGCTCTGGAATCACTTGCCACTTCTGCGGATGTGCTCCGCCTTGGGGGTTTTGTAATAAGGAAGATAAAAATATTTCAATTTAGTGGTAGGAGTAATGGACATGTATGCCACATGCACGAGTTGACGTCATTCTCCACAAGGTACATGCTTGCGAAACAGAAAACGAGTGTACCCACGGCACTATTAAAAATCTTAATGTCTCAGTCATTCTACAACAAATTTTGGTGCTATTTTCGAATTTATGTTTATAAGCGATATTTTCAGGACCATTATACAGGGAACATCAAGACGGCTACCGAAAACGAAGCCGGGTGAAAGCGGGTAGAAGCCGCAAGAAAACGTGACAATTTTTTTTGTGATGTTTCAAATATAATTTCATCGTGTTTGGTTGGTAAATAGATAGTTTATGAAAAAATAATAGTTTCAACCTTTGCGTACCATAACGTTGGTTAAGTTGTAGTGGAATTGTTTGAAGAAAACGATAAATTAAATTAAGTTAACAATTTATTCAGTAACAAAATGATGTATTCTTTAGAAAAGGTCGCCGATAATTTGGTTGATGTAGTCGAGGAGGTAGTGCTCGAGAAGGGCGTTGACGTCCTCCTGAAAATAAAATAGAATTTGAATATTGTATCTAATACTACTATAGGTCTCTCATATGTGAGAGGCCGCCTGATTCAGTACCACCGCAATGTCTATCTCCCCCGCCAAACAGCAATTTAAATGCAGTGTTATGTTCCCATTTGAACGACATTGTAGCCAGAGTAAATTACTAGAGATATTGAGACTTAACTTCTCATGTCTCAGGATCGCAAGCGCAGCAATGCCAAGCATTGCTTTGTAATTCATGGTGTTGTTTGGTTTTGCTAGTGTCGATGAACGGTCGTATCGCTTACCATGCGAATGACATGCTCCTCTGGGAATTCATTGTAATAAAAAATATCCAGTGATTTCTGATCATTATTTGAATGAATCCGTGGTGCAGTTGGTTGGAACCCGACTGTGAAAACTGAGGTCGCAGGTTCGATCCACGCCCATGTAATTTTCTATATTGAATTACTTCTAATAATTTAATCTTATACATAACAATATTATCGAATGGTGTAAATCAGCATATATGTATTTTTTTTTTTTGCAAAATTATCAGACTCGTGACTCCTTGCAGTATTTTTCGCTATTTCTCATAGCATTGGCAGTCCACGTCCACTTGAAAAACTCACCCTATATGATAAGTCAAGTATAGTTATGAATTCTAATCTTCATTATAAAATAGTTCCATACAATACTCTATTTAGCACAGTATATACTAAATGTTCTAAGATATTTATTCAAAATATTTCGGGTTAATCCGTAAAAAAAGAATCTTACCCTGTATTCGCTGAGAGCCCTGGGTACTTTTTCGCCGAGGAAATCGTTCAAGTGGCCAGAAAGATCGGTTCCATAGATGACCAGGTTCAGGTTAGGCTGAAAGAAAAGAATATACATAGTATGTATTATGAATAAGAACAATCCGGTGTTCCTATGAATGCAAAAAAATTTAAGCAGTTACAAACAGATTTACGTTTTTTGTAAAGAAATATTAAGAATATTGTTTTATTTCGAATATTAATTATGCTTTCCTTAATACTTTTTAAGTCATGATGCAAACAATTTATTATAGCACAATTTAAAAAAATATGATCATATGATGATGAGCGCCATTTTCAAAATTGCACAAGATGGCGTTGAAATGTGCGTCATTTTTTTATTATTATTGCGATCTTGGGTGTCAACAGGTGGGGGGGTTATACAGTATTAATAATTCACAGGACAGAAAAATATGGCGGGTACATAAATGAGAATGCCTATACCTAGCAGTGGGTTGATATGGATAGAATAATAATTAGATAGATTCAAATGATAAAATATAGTATTTTATATTTAATTTAATAATAATAATTACCTCGATGTTCTGTAGAGTGAAGTCCAGGTCGAGGCTGCGGACGGAGATTCCAGAGATGATGCCTACGCTCACGCGCACGTCACCGACCAGGCGGAGACCGGTTACAGAAATCCTGGATAAACCAATAATGATGAGTAAACACGCATTATTAGCCGCCTCAAACACGACCGTTACGTGAGAGGTTATTAGGAAATTACCTCTGATGGTAGGTATCTAGAGAGGTCGCCTGGGTAGGTACCACCGCAATGTCTATTTCTCCCGCCAAACAGCGCTGTAAATGCACTGTTGTGTTTCGGTTAAAAGACATTGTAGCCAAAGTAACTGCTGGACATGTTGAAGCTTAACATCTTATGTCTCGGGATGGTGAGCGCAGTGGAATGCCAAGCTTTGCTTTGTGATTCAGGGCGTTGTTTGGTTTTGCTACTGTTCATAAGCGGTCCTATCGCTTACCATCTGGCGAACGGTGCGATCGTCTCGCAATCCATTTCAATAAAAAAAAAAAAACTCTCTCTCCTAAATGAATATCACGTCTTTTCCCCAGAAGGGATAGGCAGAGGTCACCAGGACACCCACGTTTCGGCTTGTGTGTTTCGTCTCATGGTGTGGTAGGGGGCAAGCCTATCGCCACATCGGGCACATGTTTGTGACTCCGGGCTGATAGTGAATAGTAAAATCTGATATCACTTTGCCCGACGCGAGATTTGAACCCGAGAGAATTATATTAATAATAATATCGAGAGTATTTGTACCGTTGAATAATTGCGTGACGTAGACAGTTCCTCTCTCTTTCAACAACACACAACTTTCTCTTTTAACAGGAACTTAGTCCAGAACCTACTGGATATTATATTATTTCTATTTACGGAAAATGGAATTCATCATCAGGAGAGCGCTCTTCTCGTCTATTCATTGTCTTCAAGCGTGCTATATACGCTTCTTAAAACTAAAAATGCGACGAGACACAGATATCTTTGTTCTGTTGGAAAACTCTATGTAAATTATATATTCAAAGAAACTTACGATCCGCTGCCTTCAGCGTCGATGTTGACTCCGAAGAAGGAAGCCTCAGCGGTAGCCTTGCCTGAAACATGCGAAATTTTAAATAATATAATAAGGAACATACATAATTAGAGATCTTCAAAAAAATAGCCTGCATTTTCGATATTTCTCAGAAAAAAAATCTCTCTTTTTTTTTGATCCAACACCTGATCTTCGTGCTGGGTTACTACGTGTGGGACTGTTGGGTTTATTTATTTGTGACTATCGCTAAAGGCGGGTGACTCACCGCTACTCTGGCGTTGTGATTTTTTAATAGTGTTTGGCCTATAAGGCAAGCATGAGTTCCGCCTGTTGGAATTTCGCTAAAGGTGGGTGACTCACTGCTTGCCACTCTGGCGTTGTCATTTTCTTATAGGCCGTTTGCAGGCTGACAAACATGAGGCCCACCTGTTGAAAGATGGTCACTACCGCTCATGGTACTACGCAGTGCCAAGAGCCTAGCACATCCAGATCTAAAACATGGGCTGCTATTGGAAAATCATTTGGATAAGTCGAAGTACTAACCGACAGAAGCATCCAGACGGGGTAGTTCCATGTCAAAGGTGAGCCTGGTGGCGAGGGTGGCGAAGTTCATGCGGTGGACGATCAGGTTGGTGAGCCCGGTGAAGTGGACCTCCTCGACGGTTGCGCTAGTGCTCAGGATGCTGAGGAATGAAAGAAGGTTAATCAAAAGTCCCTTCCCGTTCCTTCACGCCAAGTCAGGGGTTGAGTAGCTCTGGGATCATCGCCTTTAAATATAAAAATATATTTGCAAAGTAATAATCATTGAGGTAATATACTAGAGGGGACACCGCAAACAAAATATTTGTAATAAAATGAACGGTACATTCTATTTCTGTCTCTGTCACGCCTACGAAATAACATTATCTTCCCTCTCTCTTCACTGTATACCCGTGTGCACGCGCCATACGCAGAGATTTTGTTCCTGATGTCCGCTCTAGTATAATACCTCAATGGTAATAATGGAAAATCTTTGATTTTGTACTTTTACACTTATTTTTTACTGTTAATTAAAAGATTCACGAGGATCCCATAGGCAAATTGCAGTAGCAATTTTTGAGGAAATGTAAATCTTTGTTATAAAGAAACGGTGTAACGGTAGCGGCTTGTCTGTGTATTTGGCATTGTAGATGTCCATGAGTAGAAGTAGTCACTTGCCATCGGGCGAAGCGAGCTCGTCTGCTTACTAGGGGATTCAAAAACACATCAAAGCTTTAAGAGCCTGTTCGACCCTAACACCACTGCACCTCCTGTAAGCCAGGATCGACAGTGGCATGCATTTCACAGAACATGGAAGCTCGGAGTGTCTCCAGGAATGTCTATTAAAACAACACCACACAACGACCTAATAAGCTGTTTTTGTTCTGGCAAGGTTAATTGACAAGATTAACACTTGATGCTAGTCCGAGTAGAGTATCGAACGACGATAAATTATAAATATCTCTCGACGAGAATTAGCTATGACGGTTGAGACAATTATTCTGGTAAGGCGCTTTGAGGTAACACCGTAATAGTAGTGTGTAAGCGGTTAGAACCTAAACTCATATATACAATATAGGAGCTTCCGTTCTTATCCTTTCATCCTTGTATGATGTTGTTCCGATTTTACCTCAACATACCTTTTTTTAGAGACCAGAAATACGCGTCGGTCAGAAAATATATAAGGTTCTGTGTTACGTCCGGGCACAAACCAGATGGCGCAATAAATTTGTACCTGCTGGCGACATAGCTAATTCGCACCGATGGATACTCTATCTGCCCCAACTACTATCAGCACTAGAATCACTAAGAAAAAATCTTACCTTGGTACAGGGAGTTCCCAGGACCAGCTTTCCTTCTCAAGATAGTATGGGTCGAGACCAGCATCCCTGAGATTTTGCAAAGTGTCCTCAATGAGGCTTAAGATTAGGTCTACGACGAATCTCTGTTGCTTGGCAGTCAGCTCTGCAGAATTAAGACAAAAATTATTGAATTTAGCAATTTCATGTTTTTAGAATGTTTCTGGCGGATTTAAATAATTTTGGTCATGTAGGCAACTTGTAGTAAAACAAAACAAAATAGTTTGCTTAGTCGTTAGTTATACATAGTAATTTTCCTTTATTTTACTTTTTATGTAGTAGTCTAAGAGCCCGTGAGCACCAGACCTACGTCATATTATAAAATCTGAAAGTTTGTCTACTCATGCCTCTAACATAGACATCACACAATCAGCAACTATGTAGTTAGTTCTGATCTTGCAGCATTGTAGGCAATAGTTTATTTTAATAGATATTTATGTTATAATATTATTATACGTACGTTCTGCAGATTCATATTGCAGACTATTAGCGCTGACGCTGGCAACGAGCAGTGCGCAAATTACGGCGAAGAATTTCATCTTTGTTTCTGAAATAAATGTTATTGTTCCTCAATATTTGATATTCTCATAATAGTTTCTTATTGTTTCGATCCTATCACACTGAATCCCTTCCCTTCTACCTTATACTAGGCATTCTTTTGCCATTTCTTATAACAAGGTTTTAAATCATTTCCCCAATTTTCGCATGGTCTACCACGTGGTATGTTAAAATGTTGTGGAGTCCATTCGGTAACAATTTACTCTTACTTAGGTTTAGAGGCATTAAGAAATTTGATTTAAACCACGTCAACGCCATATATTTGAAAGGTTTAATGCAAGGCGATGACCTTCTCAAAGTTAAAGGTTTTCATCAAAATTACTTGATGCAACTAAATCAAATTAAACTTGCAAAATATGGATCAACAAGAGACCAAGATTAACAGTGGCACACATAAAATTAACATCGTACACTGCAGTTCGGCAAATCTACACCGATTTGGCTTAGGTATGGATCATCTCCATTTATTTTTTACATACTTTGTACACCATAATAAAAGAAAGAATGTTATAAACAGATAAACCACTCAACATTATTTCGCCGAGCTTATTTAAATCCCAAAATGTGATAGGAGAGATCCTAACTGAAACCTCACACAAAATAAATTACCTACTTAATTCAAATGCTGACTTCTTTGAGGTCCGGATCAGGTGCGTACTAACCTTATAACCCTTATACACTACCACTATATTAATGAGGCCAAATTAAATAAACCAATGTACCCCAAAAGTATAATACAAATTATCTTAAGATAAAGAAACACGTGTACAAAACTGCATGCCACAGAGGTCTTCACACACAAAACTCTATGGTATGTAAATTCCACGAACCACAAACAAAATAGGCCAGCGTAGAAAACTATTGGTATTAGCCCTCTCAATTTAACTTTCGATTCTACGGGAGTATCGGGAGTGGAGGTATGTTGCCTGACATATATTTTTTAAGTAAATTATTGTAATGTCTCACCTGATTCTCCTTGGCGAACAATATCAAAATTGTTCGAACATGCCTATTTATACCAAATAAACGAAATCAGATCAATATCAGGCATTTAATTAATGGTCTTAATCTCTATTACTTTCATTGACGTGGTTCTGAACACAGGTGCTGTTATCTATGATAACATTTTATATCATGTTTTTTAATTATTACGTAAAATAATTAAACATTACTCCATGGGATTTACTAAGAGACCTACGTATTACGTTCTTAAATCTTTTTTTTTTATTACTATGAATGGCGAGACTTATATGCCGCTCGCCTGATGGTAAGCGTTATGAGTGATCATGGACAGTAGCAAACCCAAACAATACCTTGAATTACAAAGCAATGCTTGGTATTCCACTGCGCTCGCCCACCTGAGACATAAGATGTTAAATCTCAATATGTCCAGTAGTTGCTCTGGCTACAATGTCCTTCAATCCGAAACACAACAGTGCATTTACATTGTTGTTTGGTGGTAGAAATAGTCATTTCGGTGGTACCTACCCTGGCGGCCTCACACATATGAGAGACCTACCACCAGTAAAATTTTATTTTATTCTTTATTTCCAACCTATATTCGTTCAAAAAACCAAGCACCTAAAAGAATGATACCAAATTGCATCACCTAATAGTAAACTGTTAGAGAATATCTTAAGCATTAACCACTGAAGATAGGTCTTTCATAATATGTGAGAAATCGCCTAGGTAGGTACCACCGCATTGTCTATTTCTCCCGTCAAAGAGCAGAGTAAATGCACTAATGTGTTTCGGTTTGAAGGACATTGTAACCAAAGTAATTAATGAACATATTGTGTCTTAACATCTTATATATCAGGATGGCGAGCGCAGTGGAATACAAAGTATTGCTTTGTAATTCAAAGTGTTATTTGGTTTTGCTAATATCCATGAGCGGCCGTATGTTTCTATCTATCAGGCGAATGGGATACCCGCCATTGTTTGACCCACAACATTGTTTGAAAACACAATTTCATAATGCTAACACAAGAACTTTAACTCGCGAAATTACCACAATGTTTTAGGTACCCCAAGATCTCCAAATTATATATTTTGTGAATGTACAAAAGATCTGTATCCATTGATTATGTAAGGTTATGTAAGGACCTAATTATTAAAATATCCGTTTCAAACATAAACCTTACTTCAAGTAAATATTTCAAGTTACATTAAGTACATCTATGGACCACATAGCTCTAACTTTAATTTGACCTTTTCTATCATTATAGTGTCGATGCTTATTTATTTTTTCAAATGAAATTCATTTTATTTCTTTCAGCTGACGAGAGATTAGGTGTGAATCTAGCTCCCAGTACTACATATTATGTCAAATGTTTCTGCAAGATGAATATAATAGCACTGAGTCTAAATAAATGTGAGGAAACGGCAAGAATAACAATAAACCAATAAGGCAAGGAAAGGGTTCAAAACCCAGAGCACATCTGTAACTTTTCGAAGTCATGTCAGGTCAATCATCACGAACTATAAAGATAAAGAAAAACATCTTGAGCAAACCTGCATACCATAGTGGTTCGGAATAATTTCTAGTGTACGTAAAAGTCCGCCAACCCGCACTAGGGCTGCATGGTGAACTGTACGACTTAAATCTTTTCAAACGCACTCTCGAATAGAGGAGACCCATGCCCTGCACTAGGACTGTTTGGGCTGATTCAATATAGCTGTTAGAAGACAAAAGCCAGATACAGGAGGTAGTCATGCTAGAGACGGCGTTCTTAGTAAGCAAGTTCCTCAGTGATATTTCTCACAAGAAAAACGTCCAAATATATTAAATCCATCATCATTATCATACTGCCCAGATAATTATCGTATCCGTTATTTGCTTAATGCTAAATAATGTCGATCATATCGGGACATCGTCCCATTGGGTTTTCTGATTTTTTGACTGCTATCTGAACCCCAAAGGTACCTAGTAACTATACTACTATATAATTTTTAAATTTAAGAATTTAAATTATTAATGGATGATAAAATAGATACTTAATTATGTATTTCCTGTTTCTTGGAATGCGTAGAATTAAAGATAGTGTAATAATTAGAAATTTCCGGCTATCACGATGAGCTCGCGATAAGGGTATTTTAGTTATCGGACATTTCGGTTCCAAGTTGACATTACTTATTTCATCGTGGAAGTTGTAGTCAGTGGTGTAATTCAAATAACTAGCAGGCAATGTGAGCAACTAATGTATCCTTGTACAACATCAGTAAGGGAATTGTGAGAAAGAAAATTCTTTTGTAGTGTTTGATTCCTGCGACACAAGATTCATATCATGGGCCCAATATGTGACGGGTGTATATATTATTTTCTTAGTATACTTACTAATTGACGGTTCTTGGTAAAATATTAAGCTATCTAAATAAAACTATGTTACGCCTATTTCATGTATCTAAAAACATTTAATTCCCGTTCTTTTTTATCTTGAGAATGTCAGTGTAAATTATTTCTCACTGTAATTGTACTAGACGAGATATTTTGAGATTATACGTAAATAATAGTGCAATAACATGGCTTTTAATTAATGTGTGATTTCAAAAACATGTACAAATTAAGATACCCGATATTTGCATCAACTTTTGTTGATTTCACAAAAGTAAAAGATGATCAGTTTAGCTGCTTTTTAAATTTATTAATTAATAGATTTTTCTACTGATAAATCTACTGATAAATTCTAATGATAATGCATTATCGGTCTGTACATAGGCATTTCACGAAGATTTCGCAATGATCTGTTGGAAGCGACTTGCATCCAGGGAACTGAAGCAACCAATGTAAGTACCAGTAATTATAATTTGTACTGTCTCGGCCCATAACAACTCACTGCTTATTGGACATAGTTATAATTTTTTATGAATTATATGCGTGTATTAAGACGTAATAAAACAAATTAACTTTATGTGAACAACAACACTTAAAAGTATGTCGGTTCCCTTTTGCGATTTTTTATATTGCGTAGATAAATAAACTCATAAGATTACTTAGTTGTGTTTTTTGGTAATCCTAACATGTGGTGGTTTCTAGTTATATATATACCTATATACATATATCCGATTCGCAATTCCGCCTGCACCAGGAGCGATAAAAATACCGCCTATATATATTTACGTGGTAGCATATTCGTGTTCTCAGTGGTAGTAGGCCAAATCCGAGAATACACCCCTTATTATTTGGAATATTTAATTAAAGAGGAGGCCCGTGCCCTGCGATGGCGTCTATATGGGCCATTGCAGTACAGTAAATACTTTAAATGTCATAGGTGGTACGGTTAGATATATTTATTAAATATGTATTTAATGAATAATTTAGCATGAGGCTTCCCGTAGAACTTAATTCCACAATAAGGTCTTTCACTCCGTTTTTTAAATTGAATTTATCAAAAGGTATCATGCAAAATCTAACAAACAAAGATTTTTTTAAATCCATATAAGATGAATAAGTTAGAAAAAATTCAAATCTTGTAGTGGAAGTAAAAAAGAGATTCAAAACAAAACTAGTGACGTTATTCGGCTTGACATCCGCGATTAAAAGAGACAGGAAAATGCCCCCACTACATTCCCACTCCTAAATTTTAAATATTATATTTGCCTCATGTTAGAAGCTTCTTAAATACTGTTTTATTGTAATGGTACCTATTTGTGTTTGTACGCAAAATATTACAAAAAATCGATCACAGTAAAATACCCTATTAAACGATCTGTCTCAGCCCATATACGTCCCACTACAGGGCACAGGCTTCCTCTACAATCGAGAGTACGACTCAGAGGGGTTAGGCCGTATAGTCCACCACGCTGGCTTAATGCGGATTCACGGTCTCTAAGTTACCATATAAATTTCGCTTTGCTCTGGTACACAGGTTTCATCACGTTTTCAATGAAAGTTATTAAAGGACATCCCGCCACGATAGCGCCAGGTCAAATCGAATCCTTAAACAAATCATTGCATTAAACTGATAAACATAAGCTTATTAGTGCTCTGATTTATTACGTATTTATCTACTTGATATCGTTTATCAACGTGTGGCCATGGGTGGGAAGTTAATTAACTGTTTGGGAAAAAACGTATTTCACGGTCGGTACAGTTTTACTTAAGACATGTTTTGCTGGTATATATCCCCCTAGATCAGTGGTATTTAACCTTATACTCATGACCATTTGACATATTTCTATCTAGCCAATGACAACCCACTTGATTAACTTGCTCGGTTGTATGATAGCATAGTATCCAAAGGTTAATTAATAATGGTTGTCTGTAAGACATTACCTTTCGGCAATAAGACCGCCAATTGTCCTTTGTATGTATATAATTTCTGATTGTATTTGCTATCCTTATGTGCAATAAAATGAAAATAAATAAACAAATATTTTTCTACACATTAATAATACATGCATAAAATTATTTCAATCAGGGCCTTAAGATGGCTTCAAGAACCATTCGGGATGCTTCCACGGACCTCCGGTTAAGAATTACTGTTCTAGATGGTGTAACAAGGTGTAAAGCTTGTCACTTGTGCCATTAAACATCAAAGTATATGGAGTCCCGGAATTAACGTGGCTAGAAATATTCCTGAATCCTTTAACCATAGCCCATAGAAGCAATTTTATTGCTATTATTTGTATCATCGTGGATAGACAAGAGTCTATCCTTACTTTTTAACTGAAGGCAGTATATTTGTAGTTGTAAAAAGATGACCGTGAAAATCGCGCTAAAATAAATATTAAATTACCTCAATTTAATAGATGTCGTCTTTTCTTTATTTTTATTAAACTTTCTGTCACAATGCAAGCAATCATTTTAAAATTGTTGCAAGTGACGACTAAATTCAGTAACGCTCCACTAGAGACGTACTGGAGCGCACGCACCACTTACGTCGGAACACTTTACGCGCTTTCCGCCCTATCCATATTTTTATGTCAATGGCTGGTACAACTCTATCTAGTAACGAAAATAGATATAATCGCAATAGATATGTTATCTGAGCGATCACTCACGTCTGAAGAAGGTTGAAAAACATACCTTGAACTTTTCAATAGTTGTCCTACACATCGTTAATTAGAAGTGCGTGGTGGCCTGTTGGTAAACGGACTAGACGGCTGCCAACATGTTCACGGTGGTTGCGGGGTCAAATCCCAGGGCACACCTCTGTCTTTTCGGAGTCATATGTGTATTGATAGTCAATCACCACGCACTAAACTGGTTTTGAAAAGAGCAACACTAGAGTTTCTTGCCCGTTCTTCTCTAGTGAAAACCGCTTTCCGAACCGGGTGGTAGATAAAAAAAATGACTGAATCTAAACGATGTTGAACATTTTATGGATTCAATAAATTATAAATTATTTTCATTTCATAAAACGGTGATGCAAAACATCGTGAGGAAACCTGCATACCATAGCGATTTATAAGAATTTCCAGCGTGGTGTACTATATGGCCTAACCACTCTCAATCGTACTATCGATTGTAGAGGAGGCCCGTGCCCTGCAGTGGGACGTATATGGGCTGGCAGACACATACACATCGTTAATTTGATTTCGCAATTTGAATCACCATGTCTTCGCAACAATAGTCCTACTAATAAAGCAACATGTTTCTAAAGTGTTAAGTCTACTAACCTACTATCCAACTAAACTAACAGGTACCGTTTGACGTTTCATACTTTTCAACTTTGTACAGGCGTAACTTACACAATTTCAATAACATTTCGCCTAAAACCACGGAATTGTGGCTCTACGGCAAGCGAAATTAAAATTGTGTGAGTTACGCTTGTCTAAATATGTTTAAAATTGAAAAATGTGAAACGTCAAACGGTACCTGTTAGTTTAGTTGGATAGTAACACAGTGGCAAATTACTTATCTACTTTTTTTATTGCAGTGAATGGCGAGACGAGCATGCCATTCGCCTGATGGTAAGCGATACGACGGCTCATGAACAGTAGCAAAACCAAACAACACCATGAATTACAAAGCAATACTTCGCATTCCACTGCGCTCGCCATCCTGAGACAAAAGATGTTTAGTCTCAATAGTTTCAGTAGTTACTTGGCTACAATGTCCATCAATCCGAAACACAACAGTGCACAGGCATTGCAGTGGTACCTACCCAGACGGCCTCTTACATATTATGTTTGAGTGGCCTACCAACAGTTTTAATTGAATATTCGTTCCGCTCCCAATACCCCTTTTCTCTCCCCAACCTTTTCCCTTCCCGCTCCCTTCTCGATTAAGAGAATTAGCTGCGTTCACAAGTTTGCGTTTCTTCTCGTCGTGTATAATCTTTTTGTATAATTTTTTGATTGTAAACGATTATAAAATTAAAAATAAAGTACTACATTTATACTTACACGCAATATGTTATATAATGAAACCAAAATAGTCAAGTTATTGTTCAGTAAAAACACAAATATGTTTTTGTAACGAGACACAAAACTAACTACAAACTAACACTACACTTTAATACAAATTAATATTGAACAACAAACCTGTAAAAATAAACAACATTTAAATCTATTGCTTTTTTTATTTTCCGAGTACAACATTAAATATTACTAACCTGTTAGCGTTTTATGGTTTTGTTCTACTAAGCACGTAACACGTAGATCCTACAGCAAATAGATGTCACCACAGCTATATGCAGTCTAATGCTGGCACTTCACATGGCTATTTGTATTTGTGTATTTGGCAAACAATTTAAGTTTAATTGACATATTGACATGACATAATTGACATATTTGCTTCTATTTGCATGTTTGCTTTTAACGTCATTTATTTTGCCAAATACGACAAATACCCAATAGCAAATACAAACAGCCATGTGAAGTGCCAGCATAAGAAATGCGGATGCAAGTTAAATTAAATGAGGGAGTTCAAATAGCTTCATTTAAATACATAAACTCACGCCTTTTTCCCAGAGAGGACAGGCAGAGGTGCTACCAGGTCACCCAAGTTTCGCCTTGTGTCTTCAGTCAAACGATGAGATAGAGGGCGAGCCTAACTCCCAGATCAGAAAGAAATATTTGTGGGATGCACTAACATTTATCTCGGAGCGGGGATTGAACCCGCGGCCTCTCATTTCACAGGCGGAGTTTAACTGACTGCGCCACTGATACTGAACCTATAGCAAAACAACCATTGGAATCCTATGCAATTTTGAGAAATTCTGCTCTCTAGTTCCGAAGATATTCATAAGGTCTACACCATTTTTTTATGGTACATCTGTACGGTATATCCTTTAAAACAAAAACAAAAACCAAATCGGTTCATGCATCTTCGAGAAATCGGTGTAGGTAAAAAAAAAAAAGATTCTAATAAATTGAAAACCTCTTCCTTTTTTTTAGATATAGTTTCATCCGGTCCACAAAATTATAAGGGCTTTATCGACCAAATCGCTTACATGGGATTTCTGGTAGAAAATTAACTAAAAACTAATAATTTTTCTTTTTTTTATTGCATAAGTCCAGCAGACGAGCAAGCATGTCACCTGATGATAAGTAATCACTGCCACCCATGAACACCCACTATTGGATCATAGATGTGTTGCCGGCCCGTCCAATCGGGAGGGTAGTGGGAAGGGAAAAGGATGGGAGAAAGAAAGTGATATTGGCTATCGGATAATCTCATCCGCCCAACGAAACGCGACAGCAAAGCTGTCGGTTCGCGCCGGTTACCTGTGACATAGTGGTACCAACCCGCACGAGCCTGTCCATTAATGATGAGTCATGACTAACGTGACCATACGTCCCGATTTAGGCGGGACAGTCCCGCTTTCAGGAAGTATGTCCCGGTGTCCCCAGCAAGGCCTACATAGTCCCGCTTTTGCAAACAGACCAAACGATGATCAAAAAGTATTTCCCGCTCGAAATGCTTTATGGAACTATTATTGAAAACGGTTGGTTCAAATTATTCCAGCACTTTTGTAAAAAACAATCTTGATTTAAAAAACTTTTCCACAATTATTGAGTACGTTATTTGTCTGCCTGGAATTCACTCCACTACTGGGGCTTATAAATCGTGCCTAACTAACTATTTTGTGTTTAGTACTATGATTATATTTTTTAATTCAATCTTCTTTATTAAAAACTTGTAAAACACCAAAATCTTTTTATTATTATTTAATTCCACAGACGTCCCGCTCTGGCATAAAAAATAAATGCTCACGTTAGTCATGGCTCACAACAGCATGGCTCTTCACTTTCTAAGTTCTACTATCTAGACTCTAGCTAATCAAATACAATTTAGCTGCATAATCGTGATTTGCGTGTTTAGCATACGTCGTATTGCGTTCGCTTTATTTAACTATCCTTTCAAATACTCGTATTTGAACGGCTGTTAACTGTTGTCATGCTGTTGTCAAAATATTAGATACAGTTTTTACTCTTCACATTTTATTAAATTAAAAATATCGATACTATAAGGTTGCAAATAAAAATGCTTGTTGTTCAAATTATGAAAACCTTTCCCTTACAATGCATTAAATCTATACTTTTTAAATTTTATTTTTTGATCGAAATTTCACCAATAGATTAAGACAGACGTTACATAGACCACTAGGACGGTTTTACCGCCATTATGTGTTCGCTGTCCGGCATTTGTGAATATTCTACCGCGCTCACTGGGGTACGGACATTATTTACGACCAATAGCGTTTAAGGACTTCTAATAAAAAATAATGTAATATTCCATGATGAATCCTACGGCCAAAATTATGTAATTTATATACTTACTGCCTTACCTGCCTAGATGTGTATAAAAAGGGAAATAAAGATAGCTAACAACAACAAATTTATCAGCATTCCTTGCAAGCAAACGAGTGTGTGGTAAGTTTTCTAATAAATTAATTATTATTAAAATTCCACTGCCTCGGTGGCGCAATTGTACTACGGTTGTGCAAAGCTGTGGTCTCAGATTCGAATCCCGGGTCGGGCAAAGTGATATTCAATTTTGCTATTCACTATCAGCCCGGAGTCAGGAATTTTTGCCCGATATGACGATAGGCCCGCCCCCTATCACATGGGACGGAAAATACATGGCGAAACATTAGTCATTGGTTAGATCTCTGCCTACCCCTTCTGGAAAAAAGGTGTATTTATGTATGTATATACTTAACTCTATAAATATAATTATTGCATAATTTAATCGTTATTTTGTGACTTTATCACGGATAATAACGATCTGTCACTTGCCAGTGAAATTACAATCATTAACTCATTAATTTCAAAGATGGTATCTTATTCCAATCAAAGTATAAAAGCACTTATCAACATCATTTTGAAATAGTTGCATAAGATCTGCAGCGTAAGGTGAGAGTTCGTTGCATTATTATACAGGGTATATCCAAAATTGGACCGAAAAAGAACCCAGGTGGTAATTTTAATGACTTAGACACAATGCAACTTAAAATTTGTAAAATAAAATGACGATTTTTTTTTCTTTCTTCGTATTGGGGCGGTAAATAAATAGATTTTCCTAAAAGACACATTACGTGTACACAAGGACTTAAATATATTTTTTTGGCAAAACTAAGGATACACACCCAAACACGATGATATTTAAAACATCACAAAAAAAAACGTTGTTACCCAAATTTTTTATTGCATTGTGCTTGTAGTCACTAAAACTACCACCCGGTTTTGTTTTCGGTAGTAGTCTTGATATACCCCGTAGATTTGACCATTTGGGCGTTGTTAGTTATTTTAAATCAAGTTACTACTTTCACCTATAACCCTGGGGCACAAGCTACTGAAGGCATCTGCATTTCGTCAGCTTATGGCGAGAACAAAAACATAATCTAGGCAATCTATGGATAACACTAGTAAAACCTGACGTGGACCTTCGGGGATGCAGTCGTTTTCTTTATTTCAATGAAAATATAAATTGGTCCGCCAACCTACTGTAGTCACTAGGCCAGGGTGGTAGACTATTTAACCTAACCACTCTCAATAGAACTCTCGAATTTAAAGAAGGCCCGTGTCCTACAGTGAGACGTATATGGGCTGATACAATACAATTATAAATTAGATGTGGAAATAGTCCATAAAAATTGTCAGATAATACAAAATTCCTAAATATATTTCTTGATAGGTTAAATCTTTATGATAATTATGACACTATCCAAACAAGTTACATTTCAAACTTGTGTGAATCACAGGCATTTGTTAGTCTGGGTATCTCTCAGTTCCTAATACTTACAACACAAGACTCGATCTTAATGTGGGGTCAAGACTATGTGTGTGAATGTTGGGTGTATTTATTTATTACCATCATTTCCAGGTTTAAATTTGCCGAAAGATGAAGACCCTGGTTATTCTCTTTGGCTTCCTAATAACCAGCTCCATCGCCAGCCTAGAAACTGAAGTTGAAGGTACGTAGTAGATTTCACTACTATTGAAAAATAAAACACCAATTAACACAGTAAAATGCAACTATTTTGTCGTGTCTATTAAAAATTGCGAGATATCATTGTTTCCTTTTTTTTACTAACTGCGCTTCAGAAGCAGTCTTCATTATTAGGTAAAAATAATTTTGAAATGAACAGTGAGACGATTATTCCGTTCACCTGATGGTAAATGATACAATCGCTTATGGACGATAGCAGAACCAAACAACAACACAAAGCAATGCTTTGCATTCCACTGCGTTTAGAATCCTGAGACCTAATATGTTAAGCCTCAATATTTCCATGTTATGCATGGTTTGAAGGACTTTGTACCCAGAATAACTTCTGGTAATATTGAGATTTAATATCGTATGGCTCAGAATGGCGAGCACGATCAATTCCTACTAAGTGTTTTTTGGTTTTCCATGAGCGGTTATATCGTTTACCATCAGGCTAATGGCATGCTAATCTCGCCATTCATTGACATAAAAAAGGATGACATATTGAAGTCATGTTGTTACAGATGAACTAACGTTAGCACAAAGGAGTGTAACAGGCAACATCTTAAAAACTGTTAATGAGCTGAAACAAAACATCACCGATGCTGGCCTCGACCCACTCGATATTGAGAGACGAGACTTCAGCTACGCCCTGGTAGTGCCGTCGTAAGTAATACTGATATTAATGTGAAAGCACACTATAACAACCAGTCTAATAGATGCTAGTTTATTACATATTTGACAGTTCAGAATTGTGAAAAGCGCGCGCATCGGTTTCCCAAGGCATAGGCCATGTAAAATACATACCAAACACACATTGTAAAAGATACCGTAACATAAAACAGTCCAGTACAAAGGAATAATCCAAATCCAAAGGTTGCCAGGAAGAAATCGCTCAATGCGATATGGTCACCCATTGTGCAATTTCTTTCTTTTCTTAATATAATTAATCAGTGTGTAACTTGAGATGTACAATAAAGAGTATAAATACATAAATTGAATATAGTAATCAAAGATAATGACGGACCAAGAACAAGCCAATACTTTGTGCTAGCAGGTGCACGGATAGATTTTGAGGGATATAGTGGGTGATTGGGTGTTGTGAATTCACCATCATCATTTTTGCTACGAATACCCTGTATTCAACGACTACTAACAATAGGTATACCTACTAAATCTTGCTCCTAGGTTTGCCTGACACTAGACATATCATCTGTTACACCAAAAATTTTCTGACGTGCCAGCACTAAGAATGCCACCAACATATTTGATAAACATTGTGTTTATATGCTTTAATGGCATTGATTGTCACGTATCATCTTATGACTGTCTTGCCCGTTTGTATTTTGTCTATTTCTTTAGGATCTTCAACAGTAGCGCGTTTGTCGAAAATTTGCAAAGTACTGGACTCAGTGACATCGTCCTCACCCGCAATCGATTCGCCGTTTTAACCAGAAGACTGGTCGTGGATGTTGAGATGCCCCGCATTGAATTTTCGCTTGGTAGTTAATAATTTTATATACATATATAATTTTGTGCTTATTCCTTTTATTTAATGGACAAGAGACTTAGTTAAGCATGACGTGTCGCTTGCAACAAAATCTTTGGAAGAAGTCTATTTTAGCACTAAACTTCGTGAGGCTAAAAAGTTAAAGAGATACGACAGTCTGATTATTAATATTATCACTTTCTACTGCAATGTGCTGTTTTACAAAACATCGCATGTTTCAGGCAAGGGCGGTGCCGAAGCATCTTTCTTCGGAAGGAAATTTGAAGTTGAAGCTAGTGGATCGTGAGTTTTTTAAACATACCTTTTAATTTATAGAATCATGTGTACTGTAAAAGTTTTGTATTTTAGTTTGATATTCTATACTCTATAGCAAAGAAAAAAAAATAGGATTGGGTTATTTTCCAACGTGACGGTCTATATTGCCCAACTCCTTTCTACCGTACTCTCGATTGTTGAGGTCCATGACCTGTGGTTGGACTTGTATGAGCTAATGCACCTATAAAGATAGGCCCGGGCGGGTCATAAGTGTCAAATAAATCCAAACCGATGGCTCAATTTCACCATTAATGGATGGTGAAATTAAGCCATCGAATCATGGAACACAAATGGCCGAAAGGTATAAAATAACATTCTTAACTATAGTTTTAAAGTTCATTTAATGACGAGGCGACTGAACAAGAAAATAAGAAAACATTAAGGGATTCTAGTAATCATTATCTACGCGCTCTTCATCATTTCACCATTCACCACACGATTTCGTTCTATTTTGAGCTTATTTATTCAAAGCATTTTTGGCCATTTGTTCCATCCATTACCAACCTGATAATAATTTTCTATGTTATCAACCTTAGGCTCATCATAACAAGAATCCGTTTGGAGACAAGCGTGTATGTCCGCATTAGCATCTTCTCTGGCATCTCCCTTAAGGATGTTAAATGCAACTTCATCCTGGATGGCATTGAGGTACAAAACATTAATCTTTTACTGATAGTTTGTAAGAGCGATTGAGAGAATGGTATAAAGGTAATATGTACAATGTTTGAGGTACGAGTATCAACAAATATTTGTTCCAATTTTGGGTTGTTGGATGCCCAAATCATCTATCGTGCAGGAAGTTTCTGAAACCAATGAAATAAGGCATATATCTTGTTGAATCGAAATTACGTTTTTCTTATTTTGGGGAAAGACAGTATTTTCAACGTAAATTAACTATTGACTAAACGGTGCACTTATTTGTATGATGATAAGACTTATTTTTGCTTGCAGTCTGACTTGAACGTGGTGGTCCAAGGCAGAGACATCTCGGCACCATTGAACAACTTGTTGTCCGTCAGGATACCCAGAGCTGCAACCAACTTTAGGGTAAGCACTTCACGGCAATATAATAGAACTACGGTGTTAGTAATTCAATACAGAATACTGCAAAAGCCCTTTAACTAAATTCAGAATTTTGTTTTCCTATTTAATTATTCCTCATGATGTTTTCCTTCACTGTTTTTAACCTGCATACCATAGCAATTTATAAGAATTTCTATGGTATGTAAGTCTGTCAACCCGCACTAGGCTACCGTGTTGGACTATATGGCCTAACCACTCTCAATCGTAGTGTCGATTGTAGATTGGCCCGTGCCATGCAGTGGGACGTATATGGGCTGATACAGATACAGATACAGATTTAATTATTGCTCCCTTTTTTTATGAATAATAACATAAGAAAATCTCTTGATCCAAGAGTTGCCCTCAAGTATTTCATACGTACACTTCACTAGCTGACAGATGTACTACGCTAAGTGGCTCTCAGTAGTAGAAAAAGTTATATAACCATTTATAAAGATTTATTTAATTACGATAATAAATAAATAAATAAAAATAATTTATTTGCATTATCTTAATCTAAATACAAATTGTCACTATTGGAGTACTCCTTTTATGTATAACAATACTTGTGTTAGGAGGCTCCACTCTTCCAAAAGTACTAACGTTGAACATAAAATAAGCCACAATCAATCTTAAGTCAACAGCATAAGTATTAAATTATTTTACCTTTTTCCAGAACGACATAAATGAACTAATTGCAGGCTACATCTACGACATCGTCAAGGAAATGATGTAAACCAACCGACTCTCTGCTATGAAATAAATGTACTGATCGAATCGTACTTTTTGTATTTATTATACCATTTAATGCTGCTACACTATCAGACATGATAATCTATATACATATGTCTGTATGTATATATATGTTATGTTATGTTGCTTTGTGTACGCTTCACAAACTCGGGAACGGCTGGACCGATTTGGCTGATTTTGGTTTTGAAATATTCGTGGAAGTCCAGGGAAGGTTTAAATGTGAGAAAAAATGGAAAAATTCCGAGGAAGACACTAAGATCCCATTTTATTGGATATCGTTCAAGCATGATTCGTCCATCAAATATGGGATGATCTTTATTTGGTTAACGGGAGACGTACAAGACGATCACGCTTCCATGACCAACCAACGTAAAATGGTCTATCTTTCCACTGTCTTTCTCTTGGCTGACGAAATCGAACAAAATTAAAAAACGGTGCACACTGTGTATTTAATATCTTGACACGGCATCTTTCGCGTAATTTTGTTAAATGTCAAATAAAACGATGTCCACATCTACAAAAATTGCCTATGGTTTTTTGAGATGATTGCAATAGTTTTAAACAAGGTATACTCTATCGAAGCGTTTTGCCGGAGTACACCAAAATATATCTAATTATAATTTTTTATTTTCATAAAGGACATTATTTATTGAAATGATACTTTTAGATGCGCTGATAGACAGATAGAAACTGATTTTTTTTTTACTTTAATTTTTATTTCCAAATTTCGCCACAAGCCAATACATTTAAATTTTCTGTAAATTCACTATTACAAAAAAGTAGAATAAATGCAATTATTTTAATCTATAAACCATTTGCAAATACACAGGAACTTGTGATAAAGACAGTAATTAATTCACATATCGATGTAAAATTAAACTAACTTTATTATCGGGTTCCAGAAACGAGTTGTACAGCGTACAGAAACTGTAATATTTATAAGAAACATTGAATACTATTTAAAAATTAAGTTTTATATTAGTCTCCATGGCGCAGTTGGTTAGACGATAGTTGTGAAACGAGAAGCCGCGGGTTCGATCCTCGCCCGAGACAAATTTTGATTTGGTTTTCATAAGGTAAAATAAATAAACAAACAAATAAATCTTAAACACCATTTAATAAATCACTATAAACTAATTACATCGGGATTACTAATTACATAAATACAATAAATATTTAAAAAATGCTTAGCGTGACAAGAACGCATTAAATATATACAGCAATAATCCATTGAACTGATCCTGAAAAAGATGAAAATAATAGTCATTTTTTGCTCAGTCACTTTTTTTATTGCTATGAATGGCGAGACGAGCATGCCGTTCACCTGATGGTAAGCGATACGACCGCTCATGAACAGTAGCAAAACCAAACAACACCTTGAATTACAAAGCAATGCAAAAAATCCTGAGACATAAGATGTTAAGTCTCAATATGTCCAGTAGTTACTCTGGCTACAATGCCCTTCAACCCGAAACACAACAGTGCGTTTACACTGCTGTTTGACGGGAGAAATAGACATTGCAGTGGTACCCACCCAGATGGCCTCTTACATATGAGAGACCTACCACCAGTGAAAACTCTCTTGTAGAATATATTAAAGAAACATAAATCTCTCGATCTCTCTCTTTCTTTCTCTCGCACATTCCTTGTCTTCAGCCACAGGTTCACTGCTGAACATAAGCCAAAGATTTCCATAGGGACCCTAACTAAGTCATCTGTCCACGTTGTACTCTTCCACTTTTAGAGCAAAAAAGTACACCAAAAAGGAGTAATTTTGATTCCCATTATTCAATAGGACATATAATTTATTTATAATTCATTCTTTTATCAACACCAAATAAATCCTAAACCAAACTAATATGCAACATAAGAGTACAAATAGTAATCATATCATTCATTTAATTCACAGCTGTGGCGCAGTTGATTGCGTCTAATCAACGCACACTAGGCCAGTGTGGTGGTCTACAGAGCCTAGTCCCTCTCAATCGTACTCTCGATTGTAGAGGAGGCCCGTGGCCAGCATTTAGACGTATACGGGCTGATAAAGACAGATGAATAATTATATAAATGAACACTATACTGCGCTCCTTAAACCATTAAATGCTTTGTATTACTTTCATGACTTTGCCATATAAAACCATTAAGTTCAGTTTTTTAATTTTATGGCTCTGTCACAGATACGACAATTCCGCCAATGTCAAGTATTGGAAAGCACAGATTATATAAAAAAGCGTATTCATTGTGAAAATTATTAACGGAACAAAAAAAGGAATTTTTATTAACATTGAGATAACAAAAATAAAAATAAAACATTGATGAAACTAAAACAACAACAACACAAAAATATTTCAATCAACTATACATTTAATTAAAAACATAGAGCAAAATTAATTACTTTTACAGAACATGTTACAAAAACAAAACTAAACCTTGGACTGAATACTATAAAACCACTGTTTATCAATATCAACTTACGCTGTTCTGATTGATGATGCCCGGCAAGTCATTGTTAAGGACATAGTTCAAGTCGCTCGTGCTTCCAATACCCTCGATCACGCCATCAGTATCAGCCTAAAAAACAAAACAATCGTTATTGATTATTGTAGAGAAGATAATTTTGATGCTAAATTCACTTTATTATTGCCATGAAAAATGACACTAATTAAAGTATATGTATGGAGGTAGTCAGAAACTTAAAACTGTAAACAGTTTGCTCGATCCTAACATATAAATTTGGCTTCGACTACTTATATCAATCTTTTCAAATATTCTGATCACTTTAGGGTTCTAGGATCAGGTCCTGATCTGTGAGGTCACTCTACGATCCAGAACGAATGTTTGAACATTTTACGTAAAACTGTTCGTACAATCTAGGTACTCTACAAAATGTTTGAATCTTCTATCGTATGTCGTAACCATAGACTAAGTTCAGAGTAAATGATAAGTGTCAGAGAGAAAAGTATTTTTTTTTAGAAGTGGAAAACTTAAGTTTTACTTCGGACCTCGAACGTCCGAGTATTCGGGATGGGTTCCGATCACAGAGTAACCCCTCTGAACTGAACCCAGCGGCGGCATTTCCGGAAATATACGACCTAGCGACCTTCAAAACACGAGCGTATACCCTTAAAGGGCGGCAACGCAACCCCTTCCCTATGGTGTTGCAGATGTTCATGGACGGCAGTGATCACTTACTATCAGGTAAACCGTATGCTCGTTTGCCCACTACAATATAAAAAACCCAAATCAGGATCATGAAACAAGAAGCATTTTAATACTTCATGTTTACAATACTCACCGAAATAGATCCGATAGTAATATTGGCGTCCACACTTCGCACTGTAATAGTGGGAATATTGACACTAATGGGGGCTTGTCCTTCCACAACCAAGTTATGCACTGTAGCGCTGAAAACAAAACATAATACAGAAATCACACTAAAATCTTGGCTACAAATGCCCCATAGAAATTCGTGATGCGATTTTTCTTTCGTGTTTCATTCGAGATCACCAAAGGATTCTTAATAATGGTAGAATGTTCATGCATGGTAATCAGTTACCAACAGATGAGCTCTGTTGTCCAGTAAATGTACCAGCAGTAAAGCCGTTATTTTTGTTGCAAATTCTATATTAAAAATGATGGTGGCCAGATATGGTGAAATCTCACCTTATCAATCCACTCAACTATATGTAATAATTCTTTGATTGGTTTAAAAAAAAAAAAAGAAAATGAAAATAGAGAAAGCAATCGGGTTAAAGGGACACTGCTTTTGATTTATATTCTAATATTCGTCTGATTCATAGCTTGAGAAATGTTAATATTGGCAAATGTACGAACGGATAATAAAAAGAAATAGGCTGGCTGAGTAAGCCACTTGTTTCTTAATTTTCAAATGTATACACAAAATTCTAATTAAAATTTTGAAGCAAACTTACCATCCACTGCCATAAGATGACATGGAGTAGTTGGCAAATGAGGCATAGACACTGCCAGACTCTGAAATAGAAAACCATTTTAAACAATAAGCAACCGGGTATTCTTTACATATTAGCACACCCCTTAGCCAAGTTACAAGCGCTTCCAATCTATTCTCTTTCTACCTTCAACGCCTTGAAGTAAGCGATAACGTTTCGATTGCGGTAATAAAATTGCATCTTGGATAGCATTTATACGGGAGTTAACCAATGGCGTTGTACAACGTACAGATATTTGTTTCGGGTGTGAGTGTTTGTGAGATCAAAAAGTCTCTCGTGTTGTCCTGATATCCACGGCACTGGACTCGATCTTAGTGTGCGGTTAGTGTACATATGTGGCTGTTGGGTGTATTTATTTATTTATATATATACTGGTGGTAGGTCTCTCATCTGTGAGAGGCTATCTGGGTGGGTACCACCGCAATGTCTGTTCCTCCCGTCAAACAGCAGCATAAATGCACTATTGTGTTTCGGATTGAAGGGCATTGTAGCCAGAGTAACTACTGGACATATTGAGACTTAATATCTTATGTCTCAGGATGGCGAGCGCAGTGGAATGCCAAGCATTACTTTGTTATTCAAGGTGTTGTTTGGTTTTGCTATTGTTTATGAGAGGTCGTATCGCTTACCATCAGGCGAACGGTGTGTTCGTCTCGCCATTCATTGCAATAAAAAAATAAAAAAATATATATCCGAACCGATAATCGCATATTCGAGGCGAGAAACTCTCCCCGTGTAAATAGTGCTTTAAAGGAAAATGCCCATTTTAGTAAGGAACCTAGTATCGGTAAGAAGATTATAGTCCCTCGATGAAACCTACTTTTTGGGTAGGGAAAAATATATTTTCAAAAAATATAAACATAACTACGACCCAGGCCCGGAGTTCTTGAAGAAATTAACTTGTGAACAAAATGTGAAATGTGTTTATAGTTACTTTATTTCATAAAAATCTGTCGCCCGGGATAAAACACGAAAACGAAAGCACAAACCATAAAAATGCTTTAATATATTTTGAGCACGCTACGGGCATTCTTCTTTGAACGTTACGAGATATTTACTTACTATGGACTATGTATGTGACTGTTGGGTGTTATTTATTAAAAAAATATATAAAAAACTTACCGATGCATAGCACAGTTCTAGGCACTACTATTCTAAAACTGACTGAGGTGGGTATCCAAGGCGTGGTCAATCTCTCGATGTTCACCACGTTGAGACCAGCCGCGTAAAGTTCATGTACAAGAGCTCTTAAATAAAATGACCTGAAACATCATTGTTGAGGATAAAATTGTGGTTAATTTTAGCCCGAATCAATAGGCCGATCCCACGCCATTAACATTAATCTATTATTGTGGAAGAATTTGCCTGCCCAAGTGTTCCCCTGTAAAATTATGTCTTTCTGCCGTTACGTAAAGAAGCAATAAAGCATGCGGTAATAAATAAAGTAAGAACATGGTGGCTAGGCAGGTTTTCCCATGGTGGCTCTGAATTATCGGAGTCATGTGTATATTGCTTGTCAATCACCACACAACATAACGGGAAAAGAAAACATCGTGAAGAAACCTGAATACCATAGCGATTTGTAAGAATTTCTATGGTATGCACACTCCGCCAACCATAACTAGACCAGCGTGGTAGACTATATGCTCTATGCCCTAACTCTTCTCATTAGTACTCTCGATTTTAAAGAAGGCCCATGCCCTGCAAAGGGATGTGTATGGGCTTCTACAGTGCAGCACGAAATATGCCGGCATAATAATGTCGACTAATGAAGACAACCTTCTCTCGCTGTTGGATAGTCTTTCTTAATTATATTGAATTTCCCAGTATAAATAAATAAATACACCCAACAGCCACATACATAGTCCTGACCCTACACTAAGATCGAATCTTGTGCCGTAATATCAAGAACTACGAGAGACTTTTCGAGCTCACAAACACCCAGACCCGAAACGAATGCTTGTGGTTCACACAACATTTGTTTCGGTGCGGGGATCGAACCCGCGGCCTCTCGTTTCACAGCTGGCGTCCAACCAACTGCGCCACGGAGACGATAGAATGAAACTAACGTAATTTTTCCGAGACAGTTAATAAATCTATTTTAGTTATCGAATGTTTTGTCCCTTTCAAACAAATTTTAAATTGAATTTGAGTGAAGAAAACAGAATTTTTAATTACTAGTTCAAAACTGGTACATTCAATTATTTACTGGTGATAAGTCTTTTATATGTGAGAGGCCGCCTGTGTAGGTACCACCGCAATGCCTATTTCTACCGCCAAACAACAGTGTAAATGCACTGTTATGTTTCAGTGTAAAGGACATTGTAGCCAGAGTAACAGTAACTACTGGACATAGTTCCCACTATGTCCTTAACATCTTATGTCTCAGTATGGCGAGCGCAGTGGAATGCCAAGCAATGCTTTGTTATTCAAGTTATTATTTGATTTTGACACTGTCCATAAGCGGTCGTATTGCTTACCATCAAGTGAATGGCAAGCTCGTCTGCCATTCATGGCAATAAAAAAATATTATAAATTATTTAATAAACCTTACCCATCGGGAACAACTATATTGATGTCTTGCTCTCCTTCAGGCGCGTACGGATTGGGAATGGTACTGATAAAATTATTGAGAAGTGCAATTAAAATTGGTCCCACAAAAAAAGGGTGTGCGTTCTCTTGAACGCTGTTTCCTGAAAAATGACATTTAGATTAGAGGTTGGTAATAAATATCTTTGTTTGTTACTCTTTAACCCTTGAACTACTCGATCGATCTTTATAAAACTTTGTATATACGTTAACAGAGGTACAAATCAGGATATGGGGTACTTTTTATCCTCATATGATTCTGTCTGAATGATGTAATAATAACCATTAGACGAACGTCTGAAAAAAAATCGGATATGTGAAAAAAACTAGAAAAGAGCAAATCTAAGTTGTTAATACTAATTTCATATAATAATTAATGAAGAATGCATTACCTTTAAGCTGGTGCGACAGAGCATGATGATCTAGGCTTGGCAACGCGCTGATGCCAGCGATGAACAAACCAACTACGACGATAATGTTCATTGTGGTATATTTCCTTGAAATAAAACAATTAATAAGAATACAATAAGACCAGACGACCAACGAAATAATTTAATTAATTTAAGATTGAAAACTACTGAACATATTGAGACTTAACTTCTTATGTGTTAGGATGGTGAGCGCAGTGGAATGTCAAGCATTCGTTTGTAATTCATAGCGTTGTCTGGTTTTGCTACTGTCTATGAGCGGTCGTATCGCTTACCAGCAGGCGAATGGCATGCTCTTCTCACAATTAATTGCAATAAAAAAAACCTTGGATTACACTGAATAGACCAGGTTACCGGGGATACGATAGCCTCATAGATATTTATGAAATGATTTTGCTACCGTGTTTCCTGCAGTGGGATCGCCAAAGGATTCTCTCTCGCCAATCATAGCAAAAGAACGGCATAGGAAATTTAATAAGGGAACTTGAATATAAAGAACTTATCAAGATTCTCTATGGTATGTGAAGTCCGCCAACCCACACTAGGCCAACTTGGTGGATACTGGTGTAACCTCTCTTATTTAAGACGCAGCCCGTTTCTCTTTGAGGAATGTATATGAACTGTAAAATTATTACACGCCAACAAAAAGTGTTTGTTTCAGAAGAGGTAGCAACCAGGACACCTACGTTTCCCCTTATGTATTCCCTCCCACGGTATGAATGGTGGCGACCTATCACCATATCGCGCAAAAAATTCTGACCTCGTGCTGATTATGAAGAGAAAAAATCAATATCACTTTGCCCGACCCGGGTTTCGAACCTGAAAACTCAACTTAGTACAACAGCACATCATTTTAATAATAATTAATTTATTAGAAAACTTACCGCACACTCGTTTGCTTGCAAAGAAAGCTGATAAATTTGTTGTTGTTAGCTATCTTTATTTCCCTTTTTATACACATCCAGGCAGATAAAAGATATATCTTTGAAACTAATGTCTTTAGATACATCAGGAACCTATCAATGAATATTATCTTTGTTGATGTAGTTTGTTTTGAATAATCACGTCACATGAGTAGTAAATGCCTGATAGTTTATCGAAGTGGTACATCTAGAGCCGATAGTATACTAATACAAACAACTTTCGTGTCATCATATCACACATTTTTTTCTCATCTATAGGTACGACAAACTAGCAAATAACTCACACTATAGGAGCGTATCCCTGTCGCCCATTAACATCCACAACTCTTGGATCATAGAGGCTCATCATGTCAGGATTAGAACGGGAAGGAAATAGGATGGAAAGAGGGAAGGGGTATCGGGCATCCGATAATCTACTCACGTATATGCTATTTAATTCCCTACATGGCCAATAAACGATATTCTTTTCATTTCAAATTTCCTATGAGACAGCGGTACCGCCCTGGATGAGTACCCATTCATGCTTAGTAGTAATGCAATCTCGATCTTTTTTATTATTGCATTGAATGGCGAGACGAACATGCCGTTCGCCTGATGGTAAGCGATACGGCCGCTCATGAACAGTAGCAAAACCAAACAACACCTTAAATTACAAAGCAATGCTTCGCTTTCCACTGCCCTTGCCATTCTGATACATAAGATGTTAAGTCTTAATATGTCCAGTAATTATTTTGGCTACAATGTCTTTCAATCCAAAACATAACAGTGTATTTAAACTGCTGTTTGGTACCTACCTAGATGGCCTCTCACATATAAGAGATCTACCACTAGTAAAAAAACATGTGGGTTCAATTTATCAACATCATTTGTGTATCATCATATTAAGTATCTGTATATGATAATCACACAGTATGTATGGCCTAGTCTCCATCAAGCTAACTCGCGTTTGTAGAGGAGGCCCGTGCCATGCAGAGGAACGTATATGGGCTGATATAGATAGATATAGTATGAATGACGTCAGTCACCTCTTTATCGATATATTGCAAGTATTTACAATTAAAAAATTACTATGTTAATTATCTGATTTAAATATTGTAATTAGATTTCTGATAAGTATTTATTTATAGAAGCTGATAACTGCAAATTAGTAAATGAAACTGGATTTATTCTTATTTGGACAGCTTTTCAATACTATATCTATACTAATGCGTGAATGTTCAAAAGACTCATCAAAGCCTTTCTTAAAACATATTTTTATTCTCTCTCCCACTGTGCATTAGGGTCAATATAAAAGTTAAGCACTTTTATATTGACCCTAATGCAAAAAGAACCATTGGAATCCTACTCAATTTCGAGGAGTTCTCCTCTCCAGGTCCGAAAATATTCATTAGATCTTCACAATATTTCTATGGGACCAAATGAAAAGCACCTGCAATCAAAGAAAAATGATCAAAATCGGTTCACCCAATAAAGAGACATGAGGCAACAAACATAAAAAAATGAACATTCGGTCGAATTGAGAGCCTCCTCCAGTTTTTAAGTTGGTGTGTTCAAATGTTATAAAAGAATTTGCTTTCTGAGCAAATTGAAATTAAATATTTCTTATACATTTTAGTTAACCTTGATAAAAATAAATGCCTCTCAGTTTTTACTGGGTCAACGGGTATTTCCATAAGTAATTCTATTGTACCTATACTACGATAAACCCTCAGGTGTACCGATAATTAATTTATTTCAATTATCAAATGTCTATCTAATGAAGTATAAAAACAAGGCAAAAGGCTTTTAATTTATCAGAGAAATTAACACTGGAATATAATTGTTTTCTTTAGATGCTAGAAATAACATTTTCGTTTAGTTTCCTTAGTGAGCAGACAGTGTTGCCCGTGTCTACGTGTGACTGTTGTGTATTAGAAGTTAACAGGCATATTTTGGTTATACAAGAAATATTAAGACTGCTACCGAAACGAAGCCAGGTAGTTTTAGTGACTTCAAACACAATACAACTAAATGTTTGCAAAAAAAGCAACGCATTTTTTTGCTATTTTTTCTATCGTCGTATTTTGGTGGTATTTTCATAGATTTTTCTTTAATAATTGTGTACTCCCGTATATTTATAAAGACGCTATGGTACGGGTTAACATTATTATATTAGCAAAACCTATGAGTGTAGCACCCAAAAACGATGATATTTAAAAAAAATTAAAAATAATATTGTCGCCTTTATTCGCGAAATTTTTCGTTGCTATTATGTTTGTAGTCACTAAAACTATCACCGGCTTCGTTTTTGGCAGAAGTCTTGATATACCCTGTATGAAAATGATAAAGACCCTATCACTAGAACTAGAGAAAAATCTTATTAAAATATTGGCTCTTTTTCAGGAGATTCTAAAGCAATGTTCGCCTTTATATTAGGAGTTACTTTATTATTGGCAAACACCAATAGTTTGCCTCTCACAGACGGTGAGTTGATTATTATCTTTTACAAATCCTTGACACAATATGAACAAGTTCAATCTACTGTTTATTACAATAAAATGTAAACGTTATCAATACATTATGAACATAATGTTAAATTATGCTTAATAAAGAAAAATACGATTTGTTAACTTTGTTTATTGCTATAAATTGCAAGACTAGCACGCCATTTGCCTGATGGTAAGCGATACGACCGCTCATGGACAGAAGCAAAAGCAAACAACATCATGAATAACAAAGCAATGTTTGGAATTCCAATGCGCTCGTCAGCCTTAGCCATAATTCTCAATATGTACAGAGGTTACTCTGGCTACAATGTCCTTCAAATCGGAAAACAACAGTGCATTTTTATTGCTGTGGCAGGAAAAATAGACATTGCGATGGTACCTACCCAGACCGCCTCTCACATATGAGCGACCTAACACCAGTAAATAATAATAGAGTACATTATTATTAAATTATGGTATTAGATATTCTATTCCTCTTTAGATGGCGGTGCAGTTCGGAGTGGCAACTCTGTTGCTGCAAGCGATTCCAACGCGATGGTAGCACAATCAGTAATAGATTCTGGTTCTGAGGCGTGAGTATTAATGAAGAGTTGTAATTAATAACAAAATGAATTTGATGTTGTAAGTAGTAGTTTATTAAATACTTCTCATCAAAAAAATCGAAACCTTGCAAGTTTATGTTTTTTTAAGATTATCAGAAAAATGTGTATATTTAGGAATACGTGTCAAATGTCGTTTTTTAATAGTGAATAATATGCGGATTTCAAATTCTAATGTTGATGTTCTAAATTATCATTTATACATATTCCTCTGATACTTTTACTGTTTTAAGTCATATATATATATCTATCAATATCAGAGTCAAGAAATTAAGGCATTTGTATCTGTATCTATATCAGCCCATATACGTCCCACTGCAAGGCACGGGCCTACTCTACAATCGAGAGTACGATTGAGAGTGGTTAGGCCATATAGTCCACCACGCTGGCCTAGTGCGGGTTGGCGGACTTACATATGTCGTTTAATAATGAATAATATGAAGTCTTCAAATCCTAATGTTGATGTTCTGAATTCAAGTTTTTATAAACATTTTTCTAATAATCAAAACAAAACATAAACTTATGTGGTGTTTCGATTTTTCTGATGAGACGTATATTTACTAATTAAGTATATGTAATCGAAACATCGGGAAATCAAGAAATGTAAAAATCAACCAAATCCGCAATAAAATCCGTAAATAATAGTTTTATTTCAATGTGTAACATTCACGTAAATCTAAGAAACCATTAAGTATATTTACTGTTTCAACTCATAAATTTGGCTATTAGAGTCAAGAAATTAAGGAAATAAACTACTTTTATAGTTTCGGATATAGATGAAACGTACACTTATTTAAGTCCAAATAAATTGTGTTAATGAATAATTAGAAATCTCACCTGCAGGGTTGTTGAGAACGTGGGAAATGCGGAAATTCCGAAAATTATTTTCAACCGGCCGTTCTTAATGGTGATTACCGATGCACAAACGGTGAGTATTTTATTATAAAAAAAACTTACGAGCTGAAAGAGGCAAATAAAAAAATCATGTTGGATATTGTCCCGCCCTCACATCCAGCACTGTATCCTGTAAGCTAGGATCGAAAGTAGCACAAAGTAGAATGTCCATTTTACTATGAAAATTGGTATTGGTATTTGGTTGGTAAAGAAATATATCATATTTTTGTATCATAAATTATTGTATGCCAATATGGCGGGTCATAGCTGCACACAACAGACGAATGTAACACCATCTTCAGCTGATAGATAGATAGATAAAAACGTTTATTTTGGCTACAATAAACACAAAACAATCTAAAAGAGTTACATCAACATTAATAATAATTACAGATAAGAACTAATGTAGTATATTGTAGCCGCAATCAGGCCCCAGCTCAGCAATATGCTATGCTCCAAGGAGCAAAGCGCTGGTAATTCTGCTGGTACCTGTATTCACCTATATATCAAAATAAAATATTTTGAATTTGAACATTTTTTTATTATTATTTTGTACCTTAGGTACCTTTTAATGTGCTAATTTTCTTATGTTTCAGATCTATTTTGATAGGGGAGGGATTCGATCGGTTTAATGATTCACATTATGCTTATACACGTCATATTCTTATTTTGTGAAGGAAATAATAGGAATTTCATATGTAACCCCTAAATTTAGAAACAGGTTATGGTTTATGTATTATGGTGGTGGATTGCTATTTAAAATAATATTACATCTTAAGAATTGCTATGAGTCGTTTTTATTAACCTTATCGAAAAATCTAACCTGTACGTATGTAAGCAGTGGATTTCCTATGGCAGATAATCATTTTGGTGCTTTTTCTATTTGCATAAATCTGGCAAACGAGTAAACAGGTTTGATAGTAAGTGACCGTTGCCCATGAAGTGGTTTTACTGCCTTACGGCCGATGCCAATAATCAAACGAAAAATTAGATTGAAGTCAATCTGGATTGTTTTCTACTTTTCGATTTGTCATTTACCATATTGCCATAGATTTTTCACTACTGAGATTGAATATTGGCAATATAGTATCAGAAAAACAATTGAGCTGTCAATCTCAAACAGCAAATTTTGGATTGCGATTGTTTATTGGTAGCGGCTGTTAGCAAGCAAACGAGCATGCGGCCCGCTTGATGGTAAACGGTGACAGCCGCTCACAGACATTCTCAGTGCCAAAGCCCGGGGGGGTGGGGGGAGAGTACTCTTTAACCGTCCACGCATCCACAAAGCCTGGATCATAGAAGTATTGCCGGCTCATCAAATCGGAGAGGGGCAGGAAGGAAAAAGGATGGCACTGGATAAAGGAAAGGGTAATCTAAATTCATCCATGTGTACATTTAGTCAGTGGAGTGAAAATAAAAATATGTTTTTAGAAAGGGTTGAACTGAGTCTCTTCCTTAATCTTGTATTCCACTTATATATGGGGTAAGAGTAACATGTATTCATGGCAGCAAAATAATATTTTATGAGTCTTATGAACCCAATCACGCTTTTTGTTTCAATACCATATACTGTATTGAAAAACTGTTCAAATTAAAATAATTCCAGTTTCACTTAGTAGTTATCAGCTTCTATAAATAAATACTTATCCGATATCTAATTACAATATTTGAATGAGATAATTTATACAGCAATCTTTTTATTGTAAATACTTGCAATATATCGATAAATAGGTGACTGACGTCATTCGTACTATATCTATCTATATCAGCACATATACGTTCCTCTGCAGGGCACGGGCCTCCTCAACATACGCGAGTTAGCTTGATGGAGACTAGACCATACATACTGCGTGATCATCATATACACATAATATGATGATACACATGTGATGTTGATAAATTGAACCCACATGTTTTTTACTAGTGGTAGGCCTCTCATATGTGAGAGGCCAACCAAGTACAAAAGTTAAGCTACAGTAGAAGGGGAAAGGAGTAGGGGCGAGGGGGAGGGGGGCTGTAAGAAAATCCATAAACATGTGAATACTCCAATATCTTCGGCAGCTTTTAACCGATTTCTTTTTCATCGGAAAGAACATATTCTTTGTGGAACCACCTTTTGTCATATAAATGCCTATCGACATTAAAAGATAGACAAATAGACAAACTATTTAAAAAAAAACCGACTTCAAAACAAAAAAAAACACTATAAAGTTAAAAAATTACCACAAAGATATTTAAATTAAAATTAGGCATAGGTCCTACATGTTTGGTACTTAGCGGCCCGACTTCAATGTGTTACGCATATATTTTGAATTGTTGGCTAGTCAAGTCAATAAGCAAATTAATCAACAAGTACAAGTATAATGAAATAAGTATTATTTTTTGCTTTGCAGTGGTATTTTTATTATATATTTAATATTAAATAGTGTTTTTTTGTTTGTTTTGAAGTCAGTTTTTATATCTTTATTAAAAAAAAAAAAAAAAAAAATAAATAACACCCAACAGTCACATACATAGTCCTGACCCCACACTAAGATCGAGTCTTGTGTCGTGGGTATCAGGAACTACGAGAGACTTTTCGGTCTCACAAACACCCAGACCCGGAAGAAATATTTGTGGGCCGCACAAATATTTCTCTCGGTGCGGGGATCGAACCCGCGGCCTCTCGTTTCACATGCGGCGTCCAACCAACTGCGCCACGGAGGCTGTCATTATCATCTTCAATTCAATGGTTTTTTCATAAGGTCAATAAAAACGATTCATGATAATTCTTAAAATGTTTAATATTATTTAATATGGAAATCCACAACCATAATACATAAACGCCAACCATTTCTTTAATTTAAGGGCTACATATGAAATTCCTGTTATTTCCTTCACAAATGAAGAATATGACATGTATAAGCATAATGTGAATCATTAAACCGATCATATCAGTCTTGCATTTAAATGGATCTGAAAAATAAGAAAATAACACATTTTACCACACTACAGAGAAAGAAAGAAATAATATAATATGTATATGTATTAGCCTATATGTCTCTCTGCAGGGCACGGGCCTCCTTAATAATCGAGAGTATGTTTAAGAGGGGTTAGGCCGTAAGTTTTTTAATATAAAATACTCACCCATTATCCACTAGTAATCACTATTAAGAACGGCCGGTTGAAATTAATGTTCGGGATACCTGCATTTCCCACGTTCTCACGAAGCCTGCAGTTGAGATTTCTAATTTAATGAACACAATTTATTTGGACTTATAATGAGTGTACCTTTCATCGATATCCGAAACCATAAAAGTAGTTTGTGTCCTTAATTTCTTGACTCTGATAGCCAAATTCATGAGTCGAAACAGTAAATGTGATAAACCACTGTTTTAAACTTCAAATTCATTATTGTTATTAATTAGAACTCTTAAATTAATACTCACGCATCAGAACCAGAATCTATTACTAATTGTGCTACCATCGCATTGGAATCGCTTGCAGCAACAGAGTTGCCACTTCGAACTGCACCGCCATCTAAAAGAGGAATAGAATATCTTATACCATAATTCAATAAAAATATACTCTTAATTATTATTTACTGGTGTGTTAGGGGCCAAATGGCATGCTAGTCTTGCAATTCTTAACAATAAACAAAGTTAACAAATAGTCATTTTCTTTGTTAAGCATAATTTAATATAATAATGATCATAATGTATTGATAACGTTTTAAATTTACTGAAATAAACAGTAGATTGAAATTTTTCATATAGTGTCAAGGATTTGTAAAAGATAACAATCAACTTACCGTCTGTAAGAGGCAAGCGAGGCAAGGTATTGATGCTTGCCAATAATAGAGTAACTCCTAATATAATGGCGTACATTGCTTTAGGATCTCCTGAAAAAGATATATAAACCTGAAGAGTTTTTTGTTACCTCTAATCTCAAGAACTCCTGCTTCAAATTTAAAAATAATTTATGTGTTAGATAGGTGATTTATCAAGGAATGGAAGGCTATCTATCATCACGCTAAGATCTACAGGAGGGAAGCAGTAGTGAAAAATCTAGCCAATATATTTAATAAGATTTACCTCTTTTTGTCTTTATCTTTATTATCGTTTCCATACAGGGTATATCAAGACTGCTACCGAAAATGAAGAAGAAACATAATGCAACAAAAAATTTCGCAAAGAAAGGCGACAGCATTATTTTTACTATTTTTTAAATATCATCATTTATGGGTGGTACACTCATAGGTTTTGTTAATATAATAATGTAAACCCGTGCCATAGTGTCTTTATAAATAAACGGGTGTACACAATTGTTTTACAAAAAACTATGAAGCTACCATCCAAATACCATGATAGAAAAAAATAGCAAAAAAATGCGTTGCTTTTTTTGCAAACGTGTAGTTATATTGTGTCTGAAGTCGCTAAAACTACTTGGCTTCGTTTCGGTAGCAGTCCTGATATATCCTGTACAGCCAAAATATTACCTATCAACTTCTAATACGTTATATTGATGAAAATTAAAGAATATTATATAAACCTTGGACACGGGCAACACTGTCTGCTCACTAAGAAAACTAAACGAAAAGTTATTTCTAGCATCCAAGGAAAACAATTTTACTCCAGTGTTAATTACGATAAACTAAAATGCTAATGAGTTTATTTTTATACTTCATTACATAGACATTTGATAATTGAAATAAATTAACAGTAGTGTTACTTCTAGAAATACCCCGTTGACGGTTGACCCAGTAAATACTGAAAAGCATTTAATTTTTATCAAGGTCTTTTTTTTTATTGCTATGAATGGCGAGACGAGCATGCCATTCGCCTGATGGTAAGCGATACGACCGCTCATGAACAGTAGCAAAACCATACTACACCTTGAATTACAAAGCAATGCTTGGCATACGATGTTAAGTCTCAATATGTCCAGTAGTTAATCTGGCTACAATGCCCTTCAACCCGAAACACGTGCATTTACGCTGCTGTTTGACGGGAGAAATAGACACTGCGGTGGTACCCACCCAGATGGCGTCTCACATATGAGAGACCTACCAAACACTACTCTACAATTTATGCCAAATATTTACTTTTCATTTTCTCGGAAAGCAAATTCATATATAACCTTCATCATTTCGTCTATTACATTGTGATATATTTAAGGAAATATTATGCCTTTCTAATATTATGCTTCTTTTGAATCTTGAGCACTTTCTGCTTACCTTTACCTGATAATCTATCTGTATCTGTATCAGCCCATATACGTCCCACTGCAGGGCACGGGCCTACTCTACAATCGACAGTACGATTGAAGGTGGTTAGGCCATATAGTCCACCACGCTGGCCTAGTGCGGGTTGGCGGACTTACATACCATAGAAATAGATGGGAGGTATCTTTGAAGGGACGTCATTTATACCAATATTTTCCTTGCGTGCGTGATCGTTTGACAAAGACTTGGCTAGATGTCGATTATTGCGTATCACAGTTCCTTACGGGCCATGGTAACTTTAAGTCTAAATTGTACTCTTTTAAGCTCGTTGATTCGCCTGCATGCCCATGTTCAACACCTAATCGCGAATATGAACAGTCCGCGCATCATATACTTTGGGAGTGTAGTATTTGGCACAATGAGCGTAAAATCATGTTTGATAGTATGCAGATATCATCCGGAGTCGTATACTACATGGACCTAGTGGAGACTAGAACGAATTTCCGTGCTTTCCGGCGTTTTTGCCATACATATTACTGGAATCAAGTATAACAGCTCACACAATAGGTCCCATTTATATGTAATAATGAATTCCGTGGTGCTTTACAGCTGGCTTCTCCGGCTGTAAAAGTCTCTTTGTGAGGTTATTTACCTCTTTAGTTCAATGTTTTGTCACCCGCATTGCACGGAGGGAAGTGGACATTATTTATTTCCAACTCCTCCTATTCATTTAACTTTCTGATTAATTTCGTTGCGGGTTAAAGACAAGTTAGACATTCCCGGAGACTCGCCGAGCTTCAATGCTCGGTGTCATTACATTGCGTGCCACTGTTGATCCTGGCTTACAGGAGTTGCAGTGGCGGGTGTGAGGGCGGGACAGTCTCCATACCATAGAAATTCTTCTAAACCGCTATGGTATGCAGGTTTCCTCACGATGTTTTCCTTCACCGTTTTAGTGCGTGGTGATTGACTATCAATACACACATGACTCCGAAAAGTCAGAGGTGTGCCCTGGGATTCGAACCCGCGACCACCGTGAACATGTCGGCAGCCGCGTCTGGTCCGTTTACCAACAGGCCACCACGCACTTATAATAATATATAAACCTAAAGAGTTTTTGTTTGTTACCTCTAATCTCAGGAACTACTGCTTCGAATTGAAAAAATATTTATGTGTTAGATAGGTGATTTATTAAGGAATTCTATAGGCTATATATCATCACGCTTATTAAATTATCAACATCACACATATGATGACCACACAGTGTATATAGCCTAACCTGTCTTAATCTTTCTCTCGATTGTAGAGGGAGGAGGATGCAGGGTTGCAGAGGTACACGGGCTGATATAGATAGATAGTACGTATATATGTACGTATGTATGACGTCAGTCACCTTTTTATCAGTAATAATATTGCAAGTATTTACGCTAAAAAGATTACTATGTAAATTATCTGATTTACTTAGTGCAATTAGATATCAGATAAGTATTTATTTATTGAAGCTGATAACTGCAAATTAGTAAGTGAAACTGGATTTATTCTTATTTGAACAGCTTTTCAATACTACATACTAACGTGAATGGGTTCAAGAGATTCATTTTATTCTGCCATGAATACATGTTACTCTGACCCCACACATAAGTGGAATACAAGATCAAGTGAGAGACTCAGTTCAAGCCTATCTAAAAACATATTTTTATTCTCACTCCACTAGTCCAATGGGTAAACATAAGTGAATTCGTATCGCCGGAAGCCTAATACCCCTTTCCTCTTGCAATCCTTATTTCTTCCTGCTCCTTCCCTGATTTGATGAGCCGGCAACACGTCTATGATCCAGGCGTTGTGGATGTGTGGACGCTTAAAGAGTACTCCCAACAGTAGACAGTGACCTGGCTGTGCTAGACCCCTGGGCCTTGGCACTGTGAAGATCTATGATCGGCGGTCACTGCTTATCATGAAGCGGGCCGCATGCTCGTCTGCTTGCAAAGGCAGTAAAAAAAATATTCATGGACGACAGTGGTCACATACCATCAGGTGACCTGTTTGCTCGTTTACCGGATCTATGCAATAAATAGATAACCAAAATGATCATCTGCCATAGCAAATCCCCTGCTTATGGTACAGGCTAGGTAAATAGGTTTTTCAATAAGGTCAATAAAAACGACTCATAGCAATTCTTAAGATGTTTAATATTATTTTATATGGCAATCCACAAACATAATACATAAACAACAACCTGTTTCTAAATTTAGGGGCTAAATATGAAATTCTTATTATTTTCTTCACAAAATAAGAATATAACATGTATATGCATAATGTGAATCATTAAACCGATCATACCAGTCTCGCCTTTAAAAGGATCTGAAACATAATAAAATTAACACATTAAAACGTACCTATGGTACAAAATAAAAATAACAAAATGTTCAAAATCAAAATATTTTATTGTGGTACATAGGTGAAGATGGTGTTACATTCGTTTGTTCTGTGCAGCTATGACCCACCATACTAGCAAAGAATAATTTTAAATACAAAAATATGAGTATTATTATTTTGTTTCATCCTTTTACCAACCAAATACCAACACCAATAATAAGTTTGATACTAAATTGAGCATTCTCCTTTGTGCCACTGTAGATCCTGGCTTACAGGATTCAGTGCTGGATGTGAGGGCGGGACAGTATCCAACATGATTTTTTTATTTGCCTCTTTCAGTTGGTAAGTTTTTTATGATAAAATACTCACCGTTTGTGCATCCGTAATCACCATTAAGAAAGGCCGGTTGAAAATAATCTTCGGAATTTCCGCATTTCCCACATTCTTAACAACCCTGCGGGTGAGATTTCTAACTATTCATTAACACAATTTATTTGGACTTGAAATAAGTGTACCTATCATCGATATCCGAAACTATAAAAGTAGTTTGTTTCCTTAATTTCTAGACTCTGATAGCCAATTTTATGAGTAGAAACAGTGTATATACTTCTCATCAATAAAATTGAAACACCTCATAAGTTTATGTTTTGTAAGGATTATCAGAAAAATGTGTATAAATTTAATTTGAATATAGAACACCAACATTAGGATTTAAAAACTTCATTTTATTCGCCATTAAACGAAATTTGACACGTATTCGTACAGCCTCCGTGGCGCAGTCGGTTAGACGCCGCCTGAGAATTGAGAGGCCGCGGTTTCGATCCCCGCACCGAGAGAAATGTTTGTGCGTCTAGGTGTTTGTGAGACCGAAAGTCACTCGTAGTTCCTGATACCCACGACACAAGATTCGATCTTAATATGGGGTCACAACTAAGAATGTGACTGTTAAGTGTAATTTATTATTTATCTATATTCCTAAATATACACATTTTTCTATTAATCCTTACAAATCATGAACTTGCAAGGTATTTAGATTTTGCTGATAAGAAGTATATAATAAACTACTCTTTACAACTTCAAATTTTTTATTATTAATAACGATTCTTAAATACTCACGCATCAGAACCAGAATGTATTGCTGATTGTGCTACCATCGCATTGGAATTGCTTGCAGCAAAAGAGTTGCCACTTCGAACTGCACCGTCATCTAAATAGGAATACCTTGATTTAATAATAATATACTCTTAATTATTATTTACTGGTGTTAGGTCCCTCATATATGAGACGCACCCTGGGTAGGTATGTACCATCGCAATGACTATTTTGCCCGCCACAGCAGTAAAAATGCACTGTTGTGTTCTGATTTCAAGGACATTATATCCAGAGTAACTACTGCACATAACGAGACTTAACATTAAGCATGACGAGCGCAGTGGAATGCCAAGCATCGCTTCGTAATTCATGGTGTTGCTTGGTTTGGCTACTGTCCATGAATGGTTGTATCACTACCATCAGGCAAATGGCATGCTAGTCTTGCAATTCTTAGCAATAAACAAAGTTGACAAACAGTATTTTTCTTTGTTAAGCATAATTAAATATCAAAATGTTCATAATGATTACGTTTATATTTTATTGTAATAAACAGTAGATTGAAGTTATTCATATTGTGTGAAGGATGTTTTATATAACAATCAACTTACCGTCTGTGAGAGGCAAAGTATTGGTGCTTGCCAATAATACAGTAACTCCTAATATAATGAAGGCATACATTGCTTTAGGATCTCCTGAAAAAGAGCCAATATATTTAACATCTACCTCTTGTTGTAAAGATAGGGTCTTTATCATTTTCATACAGGGTATATCAAGACTTCTGCCAAGAACGAAGCCGGGTGGTAGTTTTAGGGACTGCAAACATAATGGCAAAAAATTTCGCAAAGAAAGGCGACAATATTTTATTAGGATTTTTTATATATAGTTAGATAGATCGATAGATAACACTTTATTGTTCACCACATATTACATACAAATATACAGTTTACATCTTTTGAAATAGTGCAACAACTGTCGGTCTTATCGCTATAAGCGATCTCTTCCAGACAACCAAACGTACGATGGATCATTCGTTGTATAAGATTATATGTAATGTGGGGGAGTTTGAAAACCTAAAAGAAAAGAATTATATATCATCGATTTTGGGTGAAAAATTCAGAGGTTTTGCTAAAATAATTATTTAAACCTTTGCGTACAATAGCATCTTTAAAAATAAACACAATTGTTTTAGAAAAACTTTAGCATTAAAATTTGGCGAATTGCTTATTTTTGCAAATTTTTATTTCCATTGAGTCTGAAGTCGCTAAACTTACATGTATAACCGAAATATTACCTATAAACTTCTAATACACAATATGGATGAAAATTAAGGAATATTATAAACACCTTCGACACGGCCAACACTGTCTGCTCACTAATAAAACTAAACGAAAATGTTATTTCTAGCATCTAAAGAAAACAATTATACTCCAGTGTTAATTACTCTGATAAATTATAAGACTATTGACTTTGTTCTTATACTTCTTTAGATAGACATTACTTATAGAAATACCCCGTTGAGGCAGTAAAAACTGAAAGGCATTTATTTTTATCAAGGTTTACTATAATTTACCAAATATTTACTTTTAATTTGCTCAGAAAACAAATTCTTATTATCATTATTATCATTATTTATTATCATCATTTATTATCATTTTTAACCGACTTAAAAAAAGGAGGAGGCTCTCAATTCGACTGAATGTTCATTTTTTTATCTTTGTTGCCTCATGTCTCTTTATTGGGTGAACCAATTTTGATATTTTTGTATTCGATTGAAAGCAGGTGCTTTTCCTTTGGTCCCATAAAAATATGGGGAAGATTTTATGAATATCTTCGGGCCTGGAGAGGAAAACTCCTCAAAATTGAGTAGGTTTCCAATGGTTCTTTTTGCATTAGGTTCAATATAAAAGTTAAGCTACAGTGGAAGAGAGAAAAAGGGGAAAGGCTGAGGGGGTGGGTGTTAAAATTAAAATACACGTAAATACTAAATATCTTCGCAGCTTTTAAACATTAGAAACAATGTATTAACTGGTTAATCCCAGGAATAGGTACAACATGAAGATCTGAAGATCATCTTTGGATCTGGAAAGTAAAACATTTCAAAATTTAGCAGGATACCAATGGTTTTTTTTTTTACATTGGATTTAGTATAAAAGGTACGCTACAGTGGGGGAGGGAAAAAGAGGTATAGGCGAGAGGGGGTAAGGGTTTACAGTGGTATTTTTTTACTTAATAGTGTTTTTTTTTTGTTTTGAAGTCGTTTTTTTATTTTTTATTAAAAAAATATATCATTAGTTCAACGATTTTAATAAGGTCAATAAAAACGATTCACAACAATTCATAAAATGTTTAATATTATTTTATATGGCAATCCACAACCACAAAACATAAACGACGACCTTTTTTTTAATTTAGGGGCTACATATGGAATTCCTAGTATTTCCTTCACAAAATAAGAATATGACGTGTATAAGGACAATGTGAATCATAAAACCGATCATATCCCTCTCCCCTCATAAATGATCTGAAACATAAGAATATTAGCACATTAATAGGTACCTAATTCAAAATAATAATAAGAAAATGTTCAAATTCAAAATATTTTATTGTGGTATATAGGTGAAGATAGTGTTACATTAGTTAGTTTTGTGCAGCTATGACCTGTCCTATTGACATACAATAATTTAAGATACAAAATATGATGATTACTATTTTTAATTCCTTTTACCAACCAAATATCAATACCAATTTTCATAGTAAAATTAACATTCTCCTTTGCGCCACTATAGATCCAGGCTTACAGGATACAGTGCTGGATGTGAGGGCGGGACAGTACTCAACATTTTATTTTATTTGCCTCTTTCAACTCGTAAGTTTTTGTGATAAAACTAGCGGTCCGGCCCGGCTTTGCCTGGATGCAGATACTTTTTAGTCCACTTTGGTAACCTAGGAACTATTTGGCGTGATAATTAATTAACAAATTTGAACTCAAAGTTACTGCCATAATTTAACTGCCCATCCCATTCCTGAGAGTTTGAAAGAGTATCGAAAATATTTGCACATCGCACGGGAACACTATATTTTGTCAGGTTCAAAAGTAGCCCATGTGTTAATCCAGGGTCCTAGCTAACTCCATGCCAAATTTCATGAAAATTGGTCCAGCGGTTTGAGCGTGAAGAGGTAACAAACACATAAACTTTCGCATTTATAATATTAGTAGTGTAATAATTTCCTAAATATATTGTGATTATTTTAGGATTGTATTTGAGTAGTTATATTAAATACTCTTTCAAACTGAATGTTACGATTAAAGTTGCGTGTTTAAAAAGAAATAGATTTAAAATGTGAAAAATTGAATGAGGAATTTGAAAAATGAAAAACAGTTTCTTTTGATTGATGTCTTGTCCTAGTGTGGTCTGATCATTTAATGAAGGAAAATTGATGTAAAACAATCAGAGAAAAATATTGTTATTAAACGAGATGGAGTTTCATTCTTAGCCAGAAATAACCCTTCCTAGAACTATAACTATCCAGTTATAAAGAGAGAGGACCATACGGCAATCAGAAGTCCATTCTTAACAGTATAGATCAAGAGTCCGTGGCTGCCAGACCTTCGTAATTTTATAATAGCTGAAAGTTTGTCTGCGCATGCCTCTGACGTCAGGCATCACACAATCGGCTATTATGAAGTTCCGATCGTGGTTGCTTTGGAAGCTATATTACGCTATCTCAAAACTTTAACATTATGTAATTTTATCAGAGTTATATTATAAAAGCTGAATTTTAAATATGTTATTAATGCAACTATAAACAAATATTTTCTTGATATTCAGACTCTTTTGATGGTTCTTTCATCTTGCCAGAAAAGTTGAAGCTTATAACTTCCAAAGTAACCACGATGGGAACTTCATTATAGGTGATTGTGCGATGCCTATGTTAAAGGCATGCGCACACAAATTTTCAGCTTTTATAAAATTACGAATGTCTGGCCGCCAGGGGCTCTTGGTCTAGTAGGATACTCACCGTGTCTCCATCCGTTATCACTATTAAGAAAGGCCGGTTGAAAGTAATGTTCGGAATTCCCGCATTTCCCACGTTCTCAACAACCCTGCAAATCAGATTTCTAATTATTCATGAACACAATTTATATTGACTTCAAATGAGTGTACCTTTTTTCGATATCCTAAACTATAAAATTAGTTTGTTGCCTTAATTTCTTGACTCTGATATTGATAGATATATATATGAGTTAAAACAGTAAAAGTATTAGAGAAATATATATATATATATATATATATATATATAAATGAAAATTTAGAACATCAACATTAGAATTTGAAATCCGCATATTATTCACTATTAAAAACATACAAACAAACATACAAGTGATGAAGCTAATATAAAGCGTGTAAAAAACGACATTTGACAAGTATTCCTAAATATACACATTTTTCTGATAATCCTTACAAAACATAAACTTGCAATGTGTTTTTATTTTTCTGATTAGAAGTAAATAATAAATTTCTGTTTCATTCATTATAATTATTAATTACATCTCATAAATTAATACTTACCGGTCGGAACCAGAATCTGTTGCTGATTGTGCTGCCATCTCATTGGAATCGCTTGCAGCGACAAAGTTGCCACTTCGAACTGCACCGTCATCTAAAAGAGATATAGAATATTTAATACCATAACCATTGATTTAAAAACTAAGGATAGGCCCTTCAGTACATTGGGTACGTCAAAAAGATGCCTGTGAAAATCGCGCCATCTGTCAGATTTTTACGTCAATGGCGGCCATGAAATCGTTTTTCAATAATGCTTAAATAAATGTTATATTGACTTAAAGTAATATAATTTTTACTTAGCGGTGATAAGAAATATTATCTTTTTTTTTTTGTTAACTTCGGTCATCTTTATTGCACCCACGCACGATAAATTAGGCATTTGTCAACGACTTACAAACCGGTCCGGTGTGACGTCACAACCGCTGCACTGGTGCTGCAGACCACTTTAGTGACAACACTTTTCGTGCTTTCCGCCCCATCCATATATTTTACGTCAATGACCAAAACATAATATTATATACTGTTCATTATTATTTACTGGAGTTATAATTCATAGCAATAAACAAAGTTAACAAATAGTATTTTTCTTTGTTAAGCATAATTTAATATAATAATGATCATAATGTATTGATAACGTTTTAATTTTACTGAAATAAACAGTAGACTGAAATTTGTCATATAGTCAAGGATTTGTAAAAGATAAAAATCGACTTACCGTCTGTAAGAGGCAAACTATTGGTGCTTGCCAATAACAAGGTAGCTCCTAATATAATGGCGTACATTGCTTTAGAATCTCCTGAAAAAGAGCCAATATATTTAATAAGATTGTGGTGATAGTGTCTTTATCATTTTTATACAGGGTTATTATAGGGGGTCAAGATTGCTGCCAAAAATGAAGCCGGGTGGCAGACTACAAATATAATGCAACGAAAAATTTCGCAAAGAAATGCGACAATAGTTTTTTTACGAGTTTTTTTAATATCATCGTTTTTCGGTGGTAAATTTATAGGTTTTGCTAAAATATTAATTTAAACCCTTGCGTAGGATAGCATCTTCAAATAAATGTATGTACACAGTAGTATTAGAAAAAACTATGTATTTACCACTCAAATACGACGACAGGAAAAAATAGCAAAACGAAATGTATATTAATTTATCTCAAAATTTTTAGTTGCACTGTGTCTGAAGTCGCTAAAACTTCGTTTCAGTAGCACTCTTGTTATACCATGTATAACCGAAATATTACCTATAAACTTCTATACACAATATTTATGATTATTTTTCCGACCCAAATATCGACCAATAGAATTGCACCATTCGACGTCACGTGGTACAACCTACATGGTATTATACTGATAATTTTTTGAAAATTTTCTCTGGTAGTTGCTATATATAAAAAACAAAACATGATCCAATCAAATTAACCACACGTCAAACTGACAGGTTGAATTCAATTGTGAAAATTGGAGATTTTGCATGAAAATGAGTTTGAAATTAAAATTTGGGACGGAAAAATAATCCCCCGAATACCACACGAGCTTCAAAATTAAGCTCTTGTGGTATTATAAGTGAAAATTCAAGAATATTATAAACACCTCCGACACAGCCAACACTGTCTGCTCACTAAGAAAACAAAACGAAAATGTTGTTTCTAGCATCCAAGGAAAACAATTATACTCCAGTGTTAATTACTCTGATAAATTAAAAAGCCATTGGGCTTGTTTTTATACTTCAGATAGACATTTGATAATTGAAATAAATTAACAGTAGTGTTACTTATAAAAATACCGCATTGACCCAGTAAAAACTGTAAGGCATTTATTTTTATCAAAGTCTACTATAATTTATACCCAATATTTACTTTTTGACAGCCTCCGTGGCGCAGTTGGTTAGACGCCGCCTGTGAAACGAGAGGCCGCGGGTTCGATCCCCGCACCGACAGAAATGTTTGTGTGGCCCACAAATATTTCTTCCGGGTCTGGGTGTTTGTGAGACCGAAAAGTCTCTCGTAGTTCCCGATACCCACGACACAAGACTCGATCTTAGTGTGGGGTCAGGACTATGTATGTGACTGTTGGGTGTTATTTATTTATTTATTTATTTTCATTTTCTCAGAAAGCAAATTATTTTATAATCTTCATCATTTCTTCCATTACATTGTGTTATATCATAGGAAATAGATTTTTCTAATATTATGCTTCTTTTGATCACTTTCTGCTTACCTTAACCTGATAATCTATAGTTATTCCTGAAGAGTTTTTTGTTTGTTACCTCTAATCTCAGGAACTACTGGTTCGAATTGCAAAAAAATTGGTGTTGGGTAGGTCATTTATCGAGGATTGCTATAGACTATATATCATAACGTTAAGACCTATAGGAGGGAAGCAGTAGTGAAAAAAATAGCTGGACGATAAAAAAGGGACCAACCGAAAGTCAAATATTCCAGATAATCATAGACCTTTTTTTACAAACTACATAATTTGCATGTTTCTGCAGAACTATTTTATATTTTCATTAAAATTCGTTTTTCTTTGCCAAATAAAATTGATACGTGATTAAAATAAAATAACTGCTTATTTTTATTTACAATTCTTAATACATGGTAGAAACACTAAAAATGTTTGTGTGGCACAACGAAAGTAAAATTTTGTAGACCAGTGAAATCAATCTCTATTCTCTATGGAAGCTATCGTACACTCCGAACATTCATCGACGTGTCGGAGTATAGTGTAACCCCACTGGTTAGAGTTACCATACTGTTTAGACCTTTACAGTCTAAATCATTTGTCTTCTCTCGACACGGGTATTCTAACTTTGGAAATTGCCTTTACATACAATCTATGTAATACTAGCGGTCCTACCCGGCTTTGCTTGAGTGCAGATACTTTTTGAGTCCTATTTAGAAACATAGGAACTATTTCGCGTGATAATGAATTAACATATTTGTATCAACTTTACTGGCGTACTTTATAATGTCCATCCCATTCCTTTGAGTTTGAAAGAGTATCGAATATAATTGGATCCTTGCACATCTCCCGTGAACACTACATTTTGTCGGGATATAAAGTAGCCTATGTGTTAATCCAAGGTATCAGCTAGCTTAATACCAACCTACATCACAATTGGTCCGGCGGTTTGAGAATGAAGAGGTAACAAACACACAAACTTTTCCATTTAGAATATTAGTAGGATATTACAAATAATAGGATAAGGGAATAATCGGATAGTACACTAAAACTATTTCTTGTTTTTAATCCTTTTAATAATTATGCATTATTACAATCAGTTGGTGCGTAAGTCACAATTGTTATAAAAAAGCAAATACTCTTCTTTTATTGACATAATTCTCCCAACCTGAAATAAAAATATGTTCATTGGAATTGAAATGTATTCCAATTATTACTTTCTATATTCTTAGTAGGTGGCAAACGAAATGTCAGACGTGGTCTCACGAGGTTGAAAAACTACCTAATGAAGGTTGCAGAAAGTCGCTGGAGACAGGCCTTTACCAACTTGTGGCTGAGTATGTCTTTAAGTTATGGTCTATGATCTAAGACCACCTTTCCTGTGGGTGAAGTTGATGATTCAATCGCTATAAGGAGCCAAGCCAAATCTAATTACAATTTATATTTATATAAGTATATATTATACCTACATTCTATATAAGCTCACGCCTTTTCCCAGAAGAGTTATTGAGAGTTGCTATCGGGACACCCACGTTTCGTCTTGCACCTTCCCACGATGTGATAAGAGATCTATTACCATGATGGACACAAATACCCAGGGTTCGAACCCGAGACCTCAGTTTTGTAATCGTACTGTTGTACAGGCAGTCCTTTTTGGCTTTAAATTATCGACGTCGGGCATTTTAATAACAATTTCTTAAACCACCTCCTCAATAAAAAACTTCATCGCATGAATAGAATGTGGGAATGGTACTAGAATTATATTATCTACTTACAGAGTTTTTGACAATTTGATTTAAATAACTACGAATTTTCCCATTGGATCAGATCCAGTGCTATCAGCTTCTCTATTGGAATATTCTGAAATAGAAACTTATTTTTATATTCATCTACCTAATAGTATTAACTTAGCTTGATTTTTTTTTATTAGTTAGTATTATGGTGCATTTACACGTTGGCTAAGGCTGGGCCAACGTCTATCAACAATGAAAAACTTAAGGCCAGCCGAGCCAAACACACCGTTTACATGCTGGCGTTGGTGGAGGCTGGCCGAGGTTGGCGAAGCGTGTTACATCCGTAACATCAACAATAATTGCAGTATTTTCATAAACATCTAGACGTTCTATAGCTCTTTTTATTTCAGCGTTCTTTCTCTTATATTCATCAATAACCGAAGCAACTAAATCGATTTCAATTCAAGATAAATTAACCAAATAATAACAAGATCTTAGCATAAAGAAATGAATTGTAATTATTTTTCGTCTCCATCTCACTAAATTATTCCATGTTGTCTGGTAGAAATTACCTACTTTAGAGCGATAAGACCACCTTATACTTTGTATTGTTTTGTATTGTCTCTAAAACCGTTATTCTTTTTTTACTAAGTACAATAATAATAAAATAAATGCAGAAATGCTGCAGAAGTTCGCTGTTGGTCGCTTCAAAAAGGTTTCCATAAAAACCGTAGAACTTCTTTTGGCTGAAGAAGAACAAAAGAAAAGTTATAGCGAGAAACTCACCCATCCGCTGCGTGTCCTATTCGGTGAACCACTTTTTAACAGAAAGTCTTTAAAAGCAGAATTCCCAGGCTTTTGTTTCCTGACAAGAAAAATTAGAAACCAATTATCTTCTAGTATTACTTCCACAAGAAAGTGCGTGGTAGCCTGTTGGTAAACGGACCAGACGCGGCTGCCTAAATGTTCACGATGATCACGTGTTCAAATCCCAGGGCACACCTTGACTTTTCGAAGTCATGTGTGTATTGATAGCCAATTATCAATAACCACCATGATAAGAAAGATAAAGTAGCAAGTTACGGGAATCCCTGAAAAATGTTTGATGCATTTACGTAAGTATCTGTCAATTTTAGTCTGCGGTACCATGTTGTTAGCTTTAAACTGGTTTTTGGTCTAATATGGCTAAATATATTTCAGCAGTAGAGGCTTAACGTCATAGTATTTATACAGAAAATTGTTTGAATCACTGAAGATAATATATCAAACAAAATCAAATTTAGATTATTTCAATCACTGAAAGCCGTCTTTACTTTGTTTGGTGGCATTTGAAACGATGATAAAAATATACTGTGCTTATTAACACGTATTTTATTTAGTTAACTGTCGTTGCCTTTGTTTATAGACCGATGCACATGTGAATTCAATAGCCAATATTATTGTTTCGCATATCTCTATATATTATGTATACATAGAAGAAAAACGGTGAACGCAATTTGTGACGAACCAAGGATAGCATGTCTTTGTTTAACAGTAGATGTATAAGACACTCAAGATGGTCTGAAGTTAAATGGGCGAGTACTGAGTACATGGCATGCGGGAGATGCGGGGATCCCCAAGGCGTCGAGATAGATAACGAACTTGCCGTGAAGACTGACAATTCAAGTATCTCGGGTCCGTACTGCATGAGTCTTGGAGCATGGCATCGACCTTGACGTCAAAGCCCGTATAAAGGTCTATGTGGAGCAAAGTCTTGGATATACTTTGCGATCCCCGGATACCGATGAAGGTCAAGGGCCACATATAAAAGCATCATGCGGCCTGTGATCCTATATAATTCTGAGACGTGGCCGAACCTCAAGCGACATGTGCAGGGCGTCCATGTCGCGGTGATGAATATACAGCGATAGCCTTGGTGTCCGCGATGTGGCAGATTAACTCCAGAAATTACGCTTGAGATGGTAAGATCATGTCCTAAGAAAGCTGCAGGAATACATCATAATGTGTGCCTGAGCCTCAACATTCCAGGACCTTCATCGAGGAGTAGACCGAACAAATGCTGGCTTGATGACATCAAGGAAGATATGAGAGACAATCTTACTATTGAGGATGCCGTAGACCGGGCAAAATGGATTCGTAAGGTGGAACCAGGCACCAACCGGGATAACGCCTAAACAGAATGAAATTGACACCTTTTGCCTTTATTTCAAATGACAATTTTATCAAAACAATCAAAAGTCAATTTAAACAAGGATACCTACTGTCGGTGTTTTAAACTAGTACTAAATATTTATAACGAATACTTACTCAACAGAAGCAGGATTTGTTGTCGGTTGTGCTATCATGTCATTGTTATAATTTCCAGCAACGTTATCACCTAGAATACAAATAAAAAAATTGGAGAAATATAACCTCTGTTGTAGTTGTTTTAAAACACTGGAGAGTAGACAAATTTTTGTGTTCTAATTTTGATATAATATTTTGTTTCTAACCTTAGATAATTTACTTCGATTATAGTGTCAGTGAATATATTTTTATTACAATCTTTATCTAAAAAGCGATTTCACATTTTTAAATCATTATTATAACAATAAATCTATATTCTAATCAAAATCAAAAATATTACTTTATATGTATTTCTTTTTCACGTATTTTACCACTTTTTTTATATAAATACAAAATGCATAATAATTAATATTATGTACTATAGGTTTGCTTCATTCTAATACAAGAAACAAAACTCGGTTATAACAATTATGGAATTTCACTTCTTTCAGTTTGATTGATTAATCAAAAACTATAGGTTTACTACAATTTATTTTAATGGTTGTTTTATAAAAATGACAGTCAACTTACCCTCTATGATGCTTGCCAATAACAAAGTAGTAGCCATAAACACGACAAACATTGTATTTAGATTTCCTGGAAGAAAATGTTGGTTCTATAATATCTATAATCTCTCTCTTCTTTTACTTTTAAGACTTGTCTACCCCTGTTTTCCTACTTCCATTCACTCCAGTCAATTCAAAGGTAGTCTAGAAGATATCGCCGATTGCGATTAGACCGCCAATTGTACTGTAAATATAGGCTGTTTTTTTTGTTGTGTATTTTGTTTTTTTTTTTTCATTTTGTGTTGTACAATAAAATGTAATAAAATAAATAAATAAAATATAATATCTGATCTATAATAGAATTACCTACACAATAGGCTTCGTTTTCGGCAGTAGTATTGGTATGCGCTGTATTTAAGTCAATTACTTACCTAATTGTACACAAATTATACACCAGACAACTGTCTACTTGCGAAGGAGACTAAATAAAAATGTTGTTTGTATCACTCAAGGCAAACAAGGTAGCTCGGATATTAATTACCCCGATCAATTGTAAAACATTGTTATTGTATTTGTTTTTTCATTGGCCCAGCTTAGATTGACGTATAATGACAAGTGAAGACTGAAGGATATAGATAATATAACATTAATTGGCAAGACGATAATTTCTCAGAAGTAGTCGCGGCATCGAGAAATGCCTTTCGATCCCACTGCATAAATTTAAAACATTGGAATTTATGTCGTATTCCCACCGTATAAGCTTGAATATCTTTTGGTAATATATTGTTTATATTGCACTGAATTGCGAGATCAAGTCAATTGACAAAATCAAACACCTTGAATTACAAAGCAATGCTTGGCATTCCACTGCGCCCGCCATCTTGAGACATACGATCTTAATTCTCAATATGTACAGTAATTACTCTGGCTACAATGTCCTTCAATGCGAAACACAACAGGATATTTACACTACTGTTTGGCGGGAACAATAGATTATAAATTCAATCCCTTGCCATGCCGTCGCGGTCTGCGCTAGCCTATATACTAATCTTGTAAGTCATACATACATACATTAACATCACGCCTGTATCCCATAGGGGTAGGCAGAGACAATCGATCTCCACTTTGCTCAATCCTGCCATATTTTCAATTCATCTACTTTCGATAACCTTTTCATGCATTCAAGTCCATTCTGGGTACTTTTACCCCGACCCTTGCGGTGCCACTGATTTGTTATCACACAATTACCCTTGTAGGTCGTGACTTCCTCAAATACTAACTAGGTACTACCAAAATAATCAGTTATTTTTTAAATATAGAATAAGAACCATGTATTGACTTGTCATAAGAGCTATTTAATTGCCTACATGATCAATAAACCATTTTCATTTAATTTCATTTCAGGTAATATGTTACAATAAACGGAAAAGGGTATAATTGCGTAGTGTTACAAAAAAACGATAAATAATATTAATAAAACTGTTTATTTAATAATTGCATTACAACAATGAATCTTTCCATTCGATCAAATTGATTGCAGTATTTGTACTGGACCATTCTGAAATAAAAACATATTGGTATATCCACCATTATTACCATAATTACCATCGGCCAACGCTGTTAATTACGTGGTGGCCTGTTGGTAAACGGACCAGACGCGGCTGCCAACATGTTCACGGTGGTCGCGGGTTCAAACCCCAGGGCACACCTCTGACTTTCGGAGTCATGTGCGTATTGATCACCACGCACTAAACGGTGAAGGAAAACATCGTAAGGAAACCTACATACCATAGCGGTTTATAAGAATTTCTATGGTATGTAAGTCCGTCAACCCGCACTAGGCCAGTATGCTGGACTACATAGCCTAACCACTCTCAATCGAGTTCTTAATTGTTGAGTAGGCCCGTGCCCCACAGTGGCATGGCATTAATATCAAGAATATATCGAAGACATTAATTATTAATAATTTGAGAATTTTCGAGAATCCAGACCAACAATAGTTGGATATATTGAAATATTAACGGCCTTATTCATAAACAGCTTTTAAACCTATTCTAGTTATCGAATGCTTTTGCCCTTTCGAACTACTTTTGAATTCAATTGGAGCGAAGAAGACAAAACATCTGATAATTAAAATAAAGTCTATGACAAGGCGTTAATTCTTTTACGTAAAGGAGAATGCCCAGTATATCACAAAAAATATTATTGGTGTGAAGATTGTCGTGCCTCGATGAAACCTACTTTTTTGTGTAGGAAAAAATATATATTTTCAATAAATATAAAAATATTTACGATCCATGCGAATCATCATGTGATCCGATTAGATGTGCTGATAATTTCTTTATTTTACGAGACTCTATCGCCCGCTATTAAACAGGAAAATGTTTAAGGACAAACCATGAAAAATGCTTGAATGAAAATTAAGCAGTATCGGTATCGGGAACTAACTAACCGATACTAGGAATGGGCATTCTCCTTTATCCACGAAAATAAGTAAATCCTTGTTTGCTTAGGTGGTAATACAAGTTATTGTAGCAGATGAAAAAATCTGGGCAGAAAATATTTTACTTATTAAACACTCAGTCTGGTTTTAGAGTCACGCTGAAAGCGCACTGACTGTCGGCGCTGACAGCTCAGCGCGTAGCTTACGGACGGGGGTCAGCGCAGACAACTTCGCGTTGATCTAAAACGCTCCTTAGAAGCTCATACATTTCAACTGTCAGCGCTGATGGGCAGCGCGCGGTCAGCGTGATCTAAAATCAGCCTCAATTATATTATATTCATGAAATCGTTGAACACACGGTGCTTTTAAAGAGTGCTGTAGAAATACTTGGCCGAAGTGTCATGTTCAGTAATGGCTTGGCTGGAGAGGAAAAACAACACAATATCTATTTCTCCCACCATAATGCAATGTAAATGCACTGTTGTGTTTTGGTTTGAAGGACATTGTATCCAAAGTAACTACTGGACATCATGAGAATTTACATGTTATGGGTCTGACAAGCGCAGTGGAATGCATTGCTTTGTAATTCATAGTGTTGTGTGGTTCAGCTACTGTCCATGACCAGTCGTATCGCCTACCATCAAGCGAACGAAATGCTCGTCCCCCCATTCATTGCAATAATCAAAATATCTCCAGATACTCACCACAGCACTGCCTACTCCAGACAAAAAACCACGCGGCATTACGGCGTCTGAAGATTTGGGGATCTCAGTGTCTTTTTTCCTAAAATTATAATTAATGTAAAATTTATACTCCAATATTATCAATACCCTGTAAACTTTATTTAATTACTGGTGGTCTCTTAATGTGAGAGGCCATTTGGGTAGGTACAACCGCTATATCTATTTTCCCGCCAAACATCAGTGTGAATGCATTGTTATGTTCTGGTTTGAAGGATGTTGTAATCAGAGTACTTGTGGGCGTTCGTATCGCTTACCATCAAGCGAATGACATGCTCATCTCGCCATTCATAGGAATAAAAAAATAAAGGTTTAGAATTGCATCTACATACAAACATATACAATGAAGTTGTTAGAAGTACACAAAAAAAACTCTTTTTAATTCACAAAAACTATTTCAAGGAGATAACTGACTACGAATTACATGATATATTGATTTTGCTATTTTTTTATCGTCTCATTTAGCAGTTTTGTTAAATGCTCACCCATTAGAAGTTTGAGCAATAAGCGGTCGTATCTTCAACTGATAATAATTAAAGATAATATCTTTCGGTTCACTGAAGATATTTTTAAAGAAATCAAACTTAGATTCTTCGGATTCGTCAGAGTCCTCTTTGCTTTCTGTCGGGACCTCTGAAACAATAATAGGAAACCATTGATTTAATAAGGATAGGCCTTTAAGTTTATAAGGGGTTTCAAAAAGATGACCGTGAAAATAGCTCTAAAATAAATATTAAATTAAAGGTAATACGAATTTGTATCTATTTTTAACCCACTTCAAAAAAAGGAGGAGGTTCTCAATTCGACTGTATGTTGCTTTTTTTTATTTTTTATGTTTGTTACCTCGTTTCTCTGTACTGTATCAGCCCATACACGTCCCACTGCAGGGCACGGGCATACTCTACAATCGAGGGTGCGATTGAGAGTGGTTAGGCCAAATAGTCCACCACGCTGGCCTCTCTGTACTGTGTGAACGGATTTCGACCATTCTTTCTTTGATGTGTAGGACCTATGCCTTATATTACTTTAAATATCTATATGTTTGGTACTGGGCGACCCGTCTGCAATATGTTACGCATATATTTTTAGTTGTTGGCTAGTCAAGTCATTAAACAAATTAATCAACATGCACAAGTTCCATGAAATGAATATTATTTTTTTGCTTTGCACCATAATAATAATAAGTACCACTTATTATTTTATTATTTTTTGGTTTTTAGTGGTTTTGTTTTGAAGTCGGTTTTTTTTACTAAATTTTCTGTTGTAATACAAGCAAGCGGTTTAAAAATTCTTGTGAGTGACGGCTGTTTTTAGTAACATTCCACTATAGATGCAATGCAGCTTGGCACCACTTACATCGGAATACTTTAGACGGTTTGCCCTGACCATATAATAATGTCAATGGAATAAAACCTACTATTTCATGTATTCGGAATACAAGCATCTCTCTCACTCCGTTTTCAACAATTTTTAAATCATCACAGGACCTTAGCAGGCCGGCATAATTGTTTCCATTGGCATGGGACTGCCGTCCGATGCCAATGGATACTCTGCCTGGGCGGTATTTGCACTTACCATCAGTTGCAATGCAGCCACTATGCCAGGCAATTATAAAAAAAATAATTAAATAGTAAATATTACTCAAATAAAACATTTACCATTTATTGCAATAAAAAAAGAATTTACAGGCTTCTGTATCTCAAAAGGAAAAAACGGAACCCTTATAATATAATCACTTTGTTGCCCGTCTGTCTGTTTATCAAGATCGTTTTTCTCAGAAACACGTAAAGGTGCCAAACTGAAATTCATACCAAATACGCTACTGTCCCTTGGAGCTGTGAAAAAATCAAACTTCTAAATCGTTGCAAGCAAAAGATACAGTCGTTTTCTCGACTCTCGCAAGGGAACCAAAACCTACGCGGTACTTCCCGAGAACTCAGAATCTTGAAATTTGGTGGTAGGTCTCTCATATGTGAGAGGCCATCTGGGTGGGTACCACCGCAGTGTCTATTTCACCCATCAAACAGCAGTGTAAACGCACTGTTGTGTTTCGGGTTGAAGGGCATTGTAGCCAGAGTAACTACTGGACATATTGAGACTTAACATCTTATGTCTCAGGATGGCGAGCGCAGTGGAATGCCAAGCATTGCTTTGTAATTCAAGGTGTTGTTTGGTTTTGCTACTGTTCATGAGCGGTCGTATCGCTTACCATCAGGCGAACGGCATGCTCGTCTCGCCATTCATAGCATTAAAAAAAAAAAAAAAAAAACGAAGTGACGTCTTACAGCATAAATATAGAAAAATTACAAAATCCATAAATATTTAGTTACAACATATAATAAAAATATTTTGGATAATTTCAAACTTACTACCCTTTTCCTCATGAACACGGAGGGGCATTAAATTGGAATTCATATCAAATACTCAGGTCTATATAATACCTTTAAGCTGCAACAAAATCAAAATTCTATGTCAACGTAATCAAAAGAAAGAGCAATTAATGCCGCATATTTGAAACTCGCAGCTAATCGCAAGGCAATCAAAACCACCATACTTCCAGTCGAACTAGAATCTTGAAATTTGGCATGAAGGAACATTTTATAGCACACATCAAGGAAAAATTTCGGAAACCTTACATTTATAGTTACATAATATATGTCTGGAACTTTATTATATATTATGTATATGTATGTTTTTTCTGATGTATGTATTCTTATGATCTTATATATGTATGTATATATTTATGTATATGTTTATATTACATAATATGAGTATTCATGACTTATTACTTGTAATTTTTAAAATTATTTTAATTAGTATATTGCAAATTTTTTCCCTTTCTAGGTAGGTTTTATCCTTTACACTTTTGACTGCCCTCTATTTATCCTATTCTTAAATCCATCCCATGGTTGTCTGTAAGACATTGCCTTTCGGCGATAAGACCGCCAATTGTACTTTTTATATATGTAATTTCTCTCTGTCTCTCTTGTCTTTTTGTGCAATAAAGTGTAAATAATAATAATAATAATAATATAGGTTTGTACGGAACCCTCGGTCCGCGAGTCCAACTCCCACTTGACCGGATTTTTACCTATTGTCTAATTTTATTACCTAATTCTATTATCTTTTAAAAATCAATAAAAATACTAAGATATTACCTTTCAATTCCTTTGATGACTCCTCCTTCTCATCGACAGGCACGCCATTGATTTTTTCGACGAGTATAATAGCCATCAGTAAAATTGCGTACATTCTGATAACAATTGTCAATTTATTTATAATCATAAAAAACACAGCAGTATTTGTTGTAAAATTCTTAAATACAAATAATAATTCGTTATCATTAACAACTTATTTGCTCAATACACTATACTCATGAATTGGTATTTCATTATTAAAGGATTGTGGCGTGTGTTATTGGCTGATGCATATACGAATGACAAATCCAATAAGTATTTTATATTTATAATCTAATCGTATAAACATGTCCATTATAATAAAATGCAAATAGAGAAAAACTGTTCCTAATGTTTTGACAACCGCATGGCAACAACGCATTCAGGGTACTACGCCCTACTATATTCATCCGAAACGAAGTTGGAAACTTCGGATGATTGAAGTTTATATACGATACGAATGTACTTACATATACTTAAGGTCGATATTGACTTATGGTCGTAAACATACATGATCGTTATACAATTTCAAACTTTTACAGAGTAGATACATTCGTATCGTATAAAAAACTTCGATCGTCCGAAGTTTCGGACTTCGTTTCGGATGAATATAATAGGGCCCCAGACGTCAAAAAAGCGTACTCAAAATTTACGATAACATTGTAAGGCAATGACAATTTCGGTGGAAATGACAACGATATTTTCGAATAGATCAATATCAATTTATCATTATTGGTAGTTTGTTTTATAAAAGTATAAATAAGAGATCCTAATCAGATACTAAAATATCAAATACTTTTTCAATGTGATTGGTATCACGTTTGATAATTCACACAAAGCAATGTAATTCAAGAGATTCTGATCTTTTACATACTGTTAAACAATTGATAATAGAAATATTATGTAATTTATTTCAAACCCCTCCTATTCATTTAACTTTATGATTGATTTCGTTGCGGGTTAAAGACAAGTTAGATATTCCCGGAGACTCGCCAAGCTTCAATTCTCGGTGTCATTACAATGCGTGCCACTATTTATCCTGGCCTACAGAAGTTGCAGTGGTGGGTGTGAGGGTGGGACTGTCTCCCTATACCTCCTTTAAGGGAGGAAGCTTGAAGGTTTAAGGACACGAATAGTTTGAATTATAAGCTTTACTATAGGATGGGGAGTAACAAAATATGTAATTTAATACCTTACCTTCCCATAGTTCTTGACTCCATAACTTATATCTTTCTGAGTAATTTACGGCTTAAATACAAACTAAAATCTTAAAGGCTTGATTCATTGACAGTTTAAAACCAATATAAGCTATATGTTTTGTCTTCTTCACTCAAACGGAATTCAAAAGTCGTGCGAGAGGGACAAAATATTCGATATCTAAAATAGTTTTTGAAACTGTCTATTAATAAGGTCGTAAGGCTAGGTCTTCAGCGCCAGATGTCAATACTTTGTGTGCCACTGATCTTGGATTCCAAGAGTGAAATGTTCAGTGAAATGGTCCAAATATATCGATAAAGCCAATTACTTTCTTTTATATTCAATTCAATTAAATAAAGCAATTAATGCCAATATTGATAAGAGTTTTATCATAGTGCCCTTAATTTAAAGAAATCATCGATGATGTTCTCAATGTGGAAGGCAAGTTTTGTCCTACTGATATTATAAATGCGAAAGTTTGTGTGTTTGTCACCAATTCGCGGTCAAACTGCTGGACCGATATTGACGAAATTTGTTATGGAGGTAGCAGGGGCCCTAATCTGAAAATCCGAAACAAAGTTTGAAACTTCGGACGATCGAAGAATGTATGACGGTAAATGAATAAATAAATAACACCCAACAGTCACATACATAGTCCTGACCCCACACTAAGATCGAGTCTTGTGTCGTAGGTCTCAGGAACTACGAGAGACTTTTCGGTCTCACAAACACACAGACCCGGAAGAAATATTTGTGGGCCGCACAAACATTTCTCTCGGTGCGGGGATCGAACCCGCGACCTCTCGATTCACAGGCGTCGTCTAACCAACTGCGCCACGGAGGCTGTCAATAAGATAAGATGAGATAAGAATAAGAAGATAAGGATAAGAAGTCCGAAGTTTCGAACTTCGTTTCGGATTTTCAGATTAGGGTCCCTGACACCCTAGATTAACACATAAGCTAATTTTTATCCCGACTAAATTTAGTGTTCCTGTGGGATGTATAAAGAATTGAAATATATTCGAAACTTTTTCGTAACTAAAGAAATGGGATGGGATGTTTAAAGCAGGGACCGAAACCGGTATCGAAAATATAGGATTTATTTGGTATCAACCGAAAAAAATAATACCGGTATTTATAAAGGTAACCCTTAAACACCAAGGACATTCGATTCCTAGAATTTAACCGGTATCATACCGGTAACCGAAATAAGGATTACCTCTATGTTTCACGCGCCGTTCGTCACAAATCAAAGCGCGAGCATTGCCCGTGTGTATGTATACTAGTGTTGAGTAGGACATACAAGAAGTAGTACATTTGTCCCGTACATGACGTCAAAATGTAAGAGCGGCTCAACTTTTTAAAGTGTACTACTTCAAATTCGGTGTCCCGGTACTCGTTATTCTACGTAATTAACTATAGGAGTGAGCAAGAGGGAGTGACGCACTTGCTAACAATACTATCTTACTTATGGCCAAGCGTCAGTACGCCTCACTTCAATTGAAGTGGCACATTCTACTGGCTTAGTACAAAAATGAGGCTACTCTTACAAACTCTTTTTCAAGTCATGTCCTACTCAAAACTAATGTATACCACCTTGTATACCACCGTGTGTCTTTACTAACATTATGACACTACACCACATACTTACTTTTACTCATTTCATTTTATTTTCAACACAATTACACCGCAAAAAAATGAACTAATTCCAGCGACAAGTATGATATTTATTTGTTATGCGATGGTGAAACTATTTTCTAGTGCGATCCGCGTTTTCTTTTGTAGTCAAGGTCTTTTTTAAAAGAAATCTATCGAATGTCTTCGATAGTTGTGTGTTGCCAGTGATGACTTACGGCACCGAGACGTGGCCTCTCACTATGGGCCTTATTAGGAAGCTCAAAGACTATACTCGGGGTTTCCCTACGAGATCGAATCAGAAATGAGGAGATCCGTAGGAGAACTAAAATAACCGACATAGCCCACCGGATTAACAAGTTGAAGTGGCAATGGGCAGGGCACATAGCGCGGAGATCTGATGACCGATGGGGTCGGAAAGTGCTCGAATGGAGGCCGCGTAGCGGAAAGCGCAGCGTAGGACGTCCACCCACAAGATGGTCCGACGACATGGTAGAGGTCGCGGGACGTCGCTTTATGCAGGCTGCCTCCAACAGGTCTCTGTGGAAATCATTGGGGGAGGCCTATGTTCAGCAGTGGACTTCCTTTGGCTGATGGATGGATGGGATGGACAAGGTCTTTTTAGGTTACCGGTATCAAAACGGTTACCGAATATCGGCGTAACCTTTATAATGTGTCATAGTTAATCTTAAAGGTAACCGAAATTCGTCGATACCGGTCCCGTAATGTACAGCGGGTTTCGGTCCCTGGTTCAAAGTAAGGCATTAACGTTGAGTTTAAATATTTTAAATTGCTATCATGCGAAATAGTGCCTGCTTCAAAGGTGGATAGGAGTCAAAAACTAATTGCACCCGGGCAAAGACGGACTGAACCGCTAGTGTTCATATAAACATTGAATTCAAATAATTAACCTCAAAAGACAGATGATAAAGACGTGTAATGCAAAATGAAATTCTCCAAATATTTTTAATAAATCGGGCATTTATAACCCACGATGTAAAGGGCAATGTTCATCTCCCATACATTTTCAGCCTAACCCAACACTCTTAAAGGCATACTTTTTACACATACAAAAATATATGAATTTGACTGAAATGATACAGAATCCAGGTACAGTTTTCAAGAATTCCATTATAACAATTTTTGAAAATATAATTAAATGGGCCTGCCTGAAAAGGTGGCGCGACGACCTCGACCAATTTGACAGCACTTGGGTGGCATCAGCAGCTCATAGGGATAAGTGGAAGGAGTTGAGGGAGACCTTTGCCCAGCAGTGGGACAGCATAGGTTAAAAAAAAAAAAAAATAAAAAAAAAAATGGGCATTTGACATATTGACATTGTGCAAGTGTCATCAAGCTGCAATTGGTGCGTTCCACTGCGGGCTCTCACGATTTCATTCACGACCGCGATTTTTCCACTCATTCCGGAGAGATACAATCGTTAACTTTATATTTCATTTTAGTGGTGCATTTAACTGATATACGTTCGAATATAAACAAATGTATTTTGCGGCGATAGTTACCTGTATAGTGGTGCGTCACAATATAACACTTTAAAATTTATTGCAATTATAAGATGTCCGTGAAATTACAAAAATCGATACTTAAACAATGAAATAAACTAGTGATTGTTTACAGCTAACGGGTGATGATTTATGGGCATATGTGAACAATGTCCTTTAAAATTACTTACTAAAAATTTACTTATTAAAATATTTCCTTGCACACACTAAGATGTTTATAAAGCATAGATGTGTTGTATATTAATGTATCTCCGAGCTTTATAATGGCAAGACGTTTGGAAGGAATTGCCTCACTTGCAATCAGTCACGCTTCAACCAGTGTCACGGATACACGTTTCTCTGACTATTTATATTCTCAAAACCAAATGCGGAAAAATAGATTAAAGTGATTTAAAATAATGTACAAATTATTCTGAAACTGTGAAACAAAAAAAAATATTTTAATTAGTGCGCAAGTACACACTAATTTAATTTTTTATTAAATAAAATTAATAAATTCGCTCTCATGGCGACGTTTGACAGCTCTCACCACGTTATCACGTATGTCATGCTTGGTGCTACGTCACACGCGCTTTGGCCAATAACCGTGTGGCACTTATTGTTACGTAACAGGCGATGTCTATTCATCTTCTTCTAACTTATGTATCTTATGCTTTTTGACTTTTTCTTCGAACCAGTTTGAAATTACAATACGCATCGCGCCATTTTTTTGTGCCATTATGTTACTGTATGACATGTCTATTTGTAAAAAGTCATTGTACATACATGATTAAATGCATGAATAGGGAAACAAAATGGGTAAAATAAACAAGACATTGATAAATGCTATTTAATATTATAAATTACTAAGACTACATCCCAATTACAAACCCAATATATATTATTGTTAAAAAGAAAAAAGCTAATATATTTTTATATGTAGTGTCGTTGGTAAGTCCTTCTTATTGTGCCATTATTTGAGCAAGAGCATATGTCACCAACTGATTCAGAAGATCGTCTATTGTCTCCAGATAAACATCCTAAAAGACATTATAATCGTTAATTGATTTATTAACTCAGACTTACATACATAAATATGACTTTTTTTCCCAGAGGCAAAGAGCAAAAGCTATTTCGACCCCACGTATCTTATACATTTCCACACAGGATGTGATAGGGACCGAGCCTATCACTATATCCGGCACATATTCCTGACTCCGGGCTAATATTAAATAGAAAAATCCACTTTTGTGACTCCACTCCTTGAAATTGTTTGTCCACTTCCCCCCTCCCGTTGCATGGACGGAAGTGGACAATCACTTTTGAAGAGGTTTCGAACCCGAGACCATTACACTGTATTAGTTTTGTAGTACAACTTCGGCATTGAAGCAGTCTACTACTCACAGCCACAAAAAGTCCGCATATACCTCCCATATTGAAGTAATATGGAAGGACTGGCTGGACCAACCGAAAGAAATATTTATGGGCCGCACAAACATTTATCTCGGTGCGGGGATCGAACCCGCGGCCTCTCGTGTCACAGGCGGTGTCTAACCGACTGCGCCACGAAAGCTGTCCACCAGGTACCACCGTAATGTCTATTTCTCCTGCCAAATAGCAGTATAAATGCACTTTTGTGTTTCGGTTTGGATATCTCATGTCTCAGGATAGCAAGCGCAGTGGAATACTAAGCATTGCTTTGTAATTGAAGGTGTTGTTTGGTTTTGCTACTGTTCATGAGCGGCAGTGATTACTTACTATCAGGTGAACTGTTTGCTCATTTGCCGGACCTATTGTAAAAAATGCGAGAGGGAATATATTGTTAATACGTAGGAATGACGGAGAAAGAAACATTTTAAAAAACGCCTTGTAAATACTTTTAAAAATCTATTATGGGTTTACTTACGCTCTCCAGCATCGAGACTAAACGTTCACTATTTAAATAGGCGTACAAATCTTGTGGCTCGCTAACTCCGTTAATGGTACCCTGAACATCAGCCTGAAAATTAATTAATTAATTAAATACTGATCCAATATCGTAATTTTACTTATCGTTCCAATGCCAACTCTTGTGAAAAAACAGTTGCATCCAGGATTCAGAATGTTTTGGTGTGAAATATCTCAACATAAAAACTTGGGACTGAGGGAGTTTCTTGCGCCGTTTCTTCTTCACAGCTACGTTCCGAAGCGGTGATAGCAGAAATTAGCGATCCCAAAGATACAATACAATAAAATAATTCTTTATTGCACACCAAATTACAGTATTGAGCTTAAATATATGTTATGTTTGGTTATACAGTGGGCGGTCTTATCGCTTTAAGCGATTTCTACCAGACAACCGTGGAATGGAGAATATTGGAAATAGTTGTAGGTGGCGGTAAACAATAAAGAAAGAAAACAAAAAGGTAAACTATCTAATAGAATACTAATACTTAAATACCTAAATCAAATAAACTAATACATATTTAGAAATAATACTAATAATTATAACAAAATACATAAATAACGACAAGAAAGGTGGCACTATAGACTTTTCAGATAGTGGTTTCGTACCTGATTTTTAAACGTGTGTATAGTTTTTGAGCGTTTAGTATCTAATGGTAGTGAAAAGAAAAGATCTTGTGAAAGACTATTAGAATAATATTATTTTTATTTTAACTAGACTTCGCACCCGGCCTGTCAATAGGTCTTTATCATATCTGTCTACAGTGGAAAGTAGACAACAAATATTCCCAACTCCTTAGCATCGAATAGCTTTTGTCTATCAGACTGTACTTAGTCCATTGAAATGTTACAATTTAAGGACCGAATATTGCATTTCTTAGAGGACGCAATTTTATTTTTGGGACATGTTTGGGGGGTCAATAGAAGCTTAACCTCAAGTTTGTGGGGTCGCCACCCTTGTCCCCCGGCCGCCATCTTGGAAAAAGGGGTGAAAACACTTTTTTCGCGATAATTCGGAAACTATGCGTCTTACAAAAAAATTGTAAGGACATAATTTGTAGCAAATTGTTTTGCCTACAAATATGTTTATATAACTTTTTTCCCTAAATTAAAAATTAAAGAAATAAAAGTTATAAGCAAAAAAGTGAAGAAGAAATTTCTTAAGGGAAATCTTCCCGTTTTTCTTAAAAGTAAACTCTTCGGCTTGTATCTTACCAATTCTCACATACAGTACTCAATCCTGGTCTTTGACCGAACTTCAGAGGTCCAGGTCGAGGTTTGTCAAAAAGCTATGGAGCACAGGATGCTAGGCGTAACACGCATGGGCAGAATACCCACTAACACCTTGCGCTCCATAACCAGAGTCAAGAATGTTGCACAGAAATCAGATAAACTAAACTGAGATTGGGCGGGCCACGTCACCCGGATGCACCCGAAGTGGTGGGCAAAGATTGTCAATCAATGGATGCCTAAGGATGGCGAGAGGCCACGTGGCAGGCTTCGGAAAAGGTGGCGCGACGTTCTCAACCAATTTAGCAGCACTTGGATGGCATCAGCAACTGATAGGGATAAGTATTATATATATTATATAATTGAGTGAGACCTTTGCCCATCAGTGCCACAGAATAGGTTAATATAAATAAAAGAATAGCAAAAAAGTGAGTTTTTTTCATAAAAAGTTATAGAGAAAATAAGAATTGTTTTATAAATATTTACTCACTTTTTTACTTATAACTTCTTTAATTTTTAATTTAGGGCAAAAAGTTATACAAACGTATTTGTAGGCAATACAATTTACAATTAGCTACAAATTATGTTTTTACAATTTTTTCGTAAGACGTATAGTTTCCGAGATAACGCGAAAAAAGTGTTTTCACCCCTTTTTCCAAGATGGCGGCCGGGGGACAAGGGTGGCGACCCCACAAACTTGAGGTTAAGCTTCTATTGACCGCCCACACATATCCCAAAAATAAAATTGCGTCCTCTAAAAAATGCAAAGCTCATGTAACATTTCAATGGACTAACTGTCAAGATTGATGTTTTGATTTTTGGCGTCCCGTAATAGATTTTTACTAAAAAGTCATATGGACATTTCAAAGTTCAAAACATTTATACATTATTCTCATAAGCTATAGAATGTGACCACAGTATCCTTGAATGTAAGAGATGTGATGTCCAAATTAAGTTTATGTTAATGTTACACATTGAAACAAAACTATTTTTAGGCGGCGGTCAGTGAACGAAAAGTATTCGTAAAAAAATGTTTTATTTCAATACTTGTGATACTTACATTAATACCACCAATTTTGACAGTAGTAATTAGATTGGATAATTGAAGCGGGGCCAGTTGAATTCCTGCAGTTATGTGGAGGTTTAAGGCCGTGATACCAACCCTGTAAATGAGATTAACAACTTGACGTAAATAAATACAGTAATTTACTGGTGGTAGGTCTCTCATATGTGACAGGCCATCTGGGTAAGTACCACCGCAATGTCTATTTCTCCCGCCGAAAAGAAGTTTAAATGCACTTGTGTTTCGGTTTGAAGGACATTGTAGCAAACTTCTGAACATATTGAGACTATGTCCCAGGATGGCGAGAGCAGTGGAATACCAAGCGTTGCTTTGTAATTCAAGGTGTTGTTTGGTTTTGCTACTTCCCATGAGCTGTCAGATTACATACCATTAGACGAACGATATGATAATATCCATTTTTTGCAATAAAAAAATACTCAACAGTCAACTCATAGTCCTAAACCTACACTAAGACAATCAAATTTTTCTATTGCAAAGGTTCAGCAAACGAGCAAGCAAACCACCTGATGGTAAGTGATCACTGCCGCCCATGAACACCCATAATGCTCGGATCATGGATGTGCTGCCAGCCGATCCAATTGGGAGGGGAACAAGAAGGAAAAAGGATGGGATGTGGGAATGGGTATCTTATATCATTAACACCCAGACACGGCATAGATACTTGTTGACGCAGATATTTGTCTCGGTACGGGATCGATTTTTGCACATTCACCACGATGGTTGTCAAAATTGGAAAGATTTTGAAGCAACAAAAACCAATATGTAGCGAATGAATTGTTGTCGTCTAAATTACAAAAGTAAAGAAGTTGGTTGGAGGAAAAAATCATGGCTACGGAACATTTACATTCTATTTTATGAATAAAACATGTTTTTTCCTTAAAATTGATGACGTAGCTAAATAAAATATAAGTATCCTTCTTGATATACCCTATATACTAGATACAGGGTCCGGAACAAAATCACTCGCCAAAAGTGACCGAAGTTGCTTATACTTATACATTTGAATTTCGAACTACGACATGTAGCAAAAAGTCTTGAATTATAATCAACTTCAGGTAATAATAAACCTCCCTCCTCCTTTGAGTCCTTTGAATTAAGATTTATTATGTTTTTGGACGTTACTAAAATTAAACAAGACCACACGCTTATTTGTGCTCTTAGTTCTCTTGCCGTTTTGTAGTTAGTGTATAACTGATAGAAGATCAGTTAATAAAAAAAATGCAAACAAAAATCTTACCCTTCGGTTCACGCGTCAGAAATTTGTGATTACAAGGAGGCAAGGCAGTGGCGCCAGCGATAAACAAAGCAGCGACAAGTGTAACCGCAAACATGATGATAGAATTCTGTACAGAAAAACAATATTGCACTAGACACTAAACACTTTACTGGTGGTAGGTCTGTCATATGTAAGTGGCCGCCTGGGTAGGTACCACTGCAATGTCTATTTCTCCCGCCAAACAGCAATGTAAATGCACTGTTGTGTTTCGGTGTGAAGGTACAATATCCTTCACACCAGAGTAGTGCCAGAGTAACTACTGGATATATTGAGACCTAACATCTTATGTCCCAGGATGACTAGCGCAGTAGAATGCGAAACATTGCTTTGTAATTCAAGGTGGTGTTTGGTTTTGCTACTGTTTATGAGCAGTCGTATCGCTTACCATCAGGCGAACGGCATGCTCGCCTCGCCATTTATAAAAAAAAACAGATTAACTAGTGAACACATTGAGACTTAACATCTTATGTCTCATCAATATAGTTTAAATGAAATCTGCCAACCCGAAATTGAGCTTTTTTTGGTGCAAGTCCACTTTATCGCAGAGGAGGCCCGCTATGTACAGGTCGATTTGTAAAAATAAAATTTAATTATTTATTTATTTTTTACAATTGCTTGCACTTCATAGAGAAATAATTACAGTAATTAATAATCATATAATAATAATAGTACAAGAGGCGGCCTTATTACACAAGGCAATTGGCTCCAGGCCATAATTGGATGGATTTCAAAATATAAAAACAATGAAAAAGCAATCTAAGGTGGATAAAAATATAATGGTACAATATTTTCTCACCTGTGAAAGGTTTACTCCTCAAGAAAGTTGGTTAGTTAGTTATTTCCAATCAATTTATTTTCTTTTTTTATACAAAAATATCAGGTAGCGTGACGATTATGTTTACATGCCTTTAGGGACCTAAGGAATAATAAGGGATGATACCCGATTATCAGTGATAATAATCAAGGGTAGAAAAGCTTACATCCATCTGATAATACCACTGATCCGCTAAGCTGTGGAGCAAACAGGTCTTATGACGTCACTGATACCAACGACCTATAAGCTAGTAGGGTATTCGCATCCACCTGAATAGTGATCACCGTACATACAGGATGGAAAAATCAGTCAAATGATCAAAATAATAAAAAAATTAATGCCCACGCAACTTTGGTGCGTTTTGGTTTCAACCAGGCATAACTGTCCATAATTTATTCTGTATATAAAAGAGAATGCCCATTTTACTATGAAACTTAGTAAACCGGTGCGAAAAAAATTCTGCCTCGATGAAACATACTTTTTTGTGTAAGGAAAGATATACATTTTCAACTAGCGGCCCAGCCATATTTTCCATATCCAAACCCCGTCCTTCTTCTGTACCATTTTATGCACCTTATATTTTATTTCAACCCATCTCGTTTAATATGAATAAAAAAGTTCAAAATGGCCGTCAAGTACCCATTCAATTTCTACTATAAGTTTAGGTTATTCGAACTAAGGGTGCCTCGGAAATCGATTTGGAAACCAATCGGACCATAGCAAAAAAGTTTGAAACGGAAGCCACAAATTTCGATTCTGACTCCGAATTTAGGTTATTTGAACAAAGGGTGCCTTATATAGCGATTTTGAGACCAATCGGATCAATAACTAAATAGTTTAAAATGACGGCCGCAACTTACAATTCTGACCATGAATATAGATTATTTAAACAAAGGGTTCCTCACATATTGATGTTGAGATCAATTTATTCAATAACTAAAAAGTTCAAAATGGCGGCTGACAAATCTTCTACAAATCTTCGACAAAGCTGGCCAATTCTGACTGTATTTTTGAAGTATAGAAAAGAATAACATTACTAGATATAGATTTTAAACTACATGTATTTTTCGAATTCATACAATCAATACAAACGTAAAAAGATTTTTCCTACGCTTATGATTTCTATCAATTTACTCCTACCTCGATCGGCATTAACAAACTTCCTTTAAAAAAATAAAACATCAACTGGCGGCATATAATCATCTCAATAAGATATAAGAATGCTGGATATCCAATACAAGGGGTATCTCATTCCCATTCCTATCCTTTTTCCAGCCCACTACCGATATGATTAGTGGAATCAAGTATAACCGAGTTCACAATATAATAAGATTTAAATGTAATAATGATTTGATCCGTGATGCTTTACAGCTGGCTTCTCTGGCTGTGAAAGTCTCTATGCGAGATAATTTACCTCTTTAGGTCATTGCTTTGTCACCCACTTGGTTACGGAGGGAAGTGAAGCATACTTTATTTCCAACTCGTCCTATTCATTTAACTTTGTGATTGACTTCGTTGCGGTATTGTATGCCCCTTTCATGCCTTTCATGCCCATGCCCTTTTCAGCCTCCCCCGGGGTATCGAAATGGGAGCCTTATAGCTTTTCCTTATGAATAAAAAAAAGACCTTAGTTCATTCCAGTCCATCTTAAAATTGTCTGAATGAAATCGCCAACAGCGATAAGACCACCGTTTGTTAAACATATTAAAGTACTTTGTGTTAATATTTATGTTAATTTGTGTAGTTTTCAATAAATTATGTATAATAAATCATAAATAGAAATAGAATAGAAATAAATCAAATAAGAAATCACATATTTTTGACATAAATAAAAAATCATTGTCATTATCAGATGGACTGATGAAATCACCTGACCCTAACTACATCGTTGATAGGTAAATAAGTGATAAACATTACTATCAATTATTCTTAATGATTACGCTGGTAGATTAATTACTTGAATGTCAATGGTGATACCTTGGATACTTAGAAGGTCATGGAAAAAGATAATTTTTTGCTGATTGTAGGATCCATATCCGGATAGCGAATGCAACAATGATTTGATACGTAGTGCTTTACAGCTGGCTTCACCAGCTGTAAAAGTCTTTTTGCGAGGTTATTTACCTCTTTAGTTCATTGTTTTGTCACCCGCTCTGCACGGAGGGAAGTGGACAATAATTTATTTCCAACTCCTCCTATTAATTTTACTTTCTGATTGATTTCGTTGCGGGTTAAAGACAAGTTAGAAATTCCCGGGGACTCGCCGAGCTTCAATGCTCGGTGTCAGTCCAACTGTTCATTCTGGTTAACAGGAGTTACAGTGGTGGGTGTGAGGGCGAGAACCCATACAAAGCGATTAAGAACCTGTCAGAATATACCACATAACTATATCTTTTTCATACTATGTATAAACCGCAATGTCTATTTTCTCCAAACAACAGTGTAAATGCACTGTTGTGTTCCAATTTGAAAGACATTGTAGCCAGAGTAACTACTAGACATGTTGAGACTTATATGACAAGATGACTAGGACAGTGGAATGCCACACATTGCTTTGTAATCTATGGTGTTGTTTGGTTTTGTTACTGTCCACGAGCTCGTCTTGCGTATCAGGCGAATGGCAGGCTCGTCTTTCCATTAATCGCAATAAAAAAACAGATTACAACGAGCCTAGTTTAATAGTGACGATATAACGGAGATAACCATCTCGATAAATAAATCATTGTCATATCAATTACTATCAGGAAAATCCTAAGCCATGGCATGTCCCAGATAGTCTTAGATTAGAATTTTATTTAAGCTGATATAGCAATAAAACAGCCGAGTATTTACAAGCGTTTATTTTTATAATTAAACACAAACTTTGCAAACATACAGTAATGCAATCATAGCACTAATATATATATTTGGTTAAGTTACACGAAACATGTTCGTCATTAGAATTTAAAAAGATAACTTCGAATTTAAAACAACAATGCGACAATGCTAGGCCATCCATGTTTCCCCGTATGCCATATTAGGCCTTTCGTTTTTTTTCTACACTATTATACAGCCAAGCAGACGTTATGCGGACTCTTTAGTTATTTATTCGTTTAAATACAAAAAAGAAACTATTAAATACAAAGCTTCATTTACACAAACAAAACTGCGTTATACAAAATTAAAAATACATACTCACTTAATTAAAATACAGTTTAACGTAAAAATAAATTAATAAAATGTGGCAAGTACAAAATTAAATCATATTTCAAATATTGATAAATACATTTTTCGATGGTAAATTACAATATTGTTCAATTTTTATCAAATTTTACTATTTGAAATAACACAATCATATTTTCATTTAACATGTGAATACAACAAATAACAACGCTAAATAAATGCAATTGTGAAACGTAGTTTGTAAATCTATATTAAATGAGAGAGAATACTCAATATACCAGTATGGAAGATACTGAATGACCATCATTCACCTTTGGCACTACTCGTTTACCACCGGCCTCATAGCAAATCAAATCCAACGGAAAAACGTGCATTAATACAACGCATACTATGCCTACCAGTACCTATGTTAGTGTCATATCAATACTTATAAAAGTGGACAAGAGGCACTATATAGTTTTTTTTTTCATACGCAGATAAAAATAAGCGTAGTTCGTGAAAAGTCGAACGTGTACGTAAATACTGGCACTATTTTACACTTACAGACATCAGCAGAATAGATTACATACACTCACGCGCGTGCTCATGACGTCACGGGCTATATGATTTCAACAATACTTTGAAATTCAATTACGTTGTATATAAAATACAAGTTCTAGTAATTTGTCCATACATCTGATCCAGGTTTTAGCAATTTATTCATCCATTCAAGATAAGCAGTAGTAGTTAGTTCATCCATTTTAGATACAGGTCCTAGTAATTTGTCCAATTCATTTAATACAGTTTCTAGGATTTTTTTCATCCATCCAATACAGTATCTAGTATTTAGTTCATTCATTCAATTCAGGTTCTAGTAATTTGTCTAATTCATTTAATACAGATTCTAGGATTTTTTTTCATCCATCCAATACAGTATTCATTCATTCAATACAGGATCTAGTAATTTATCCAATTCATTCAATCCAGCTTCTAATAATTTGTTTATTAATTTAATACAGGTTTTAGTAATTTATCCATTCATTCAATACGGGATCTAGTAATGAGTTCATTCATTCAATATAGGATTTAGTAATTTGTCCATTCATTCAATACAAGTTCTAGTAATTTGTCCATTCATTTAATATAGGTTCTAGTAATTTGTTCATTCATTCAATGCAGGTTCTAATATTTTTTCCATACATTCAATACAGGTTCTAGTAATTTGTACATACGTGCAATACATATCAACTGTTAAGATACCCAAAAATAATTTAATTGATCGAAAGAATCTTAATCCAATGACTTTATGCGTAACGAAACAAATTAGTATCATACTTTATTTCTATCAATCAATTTGCTTGTTCCGGAATCATTTCCGTGACGTCACCAGCGTGTAAAACGCCTAAAAAGTTGAAATAATGAAAACCAAAGCTTTAGTATCTACTAAAATTACATTTAGCATGACTATATCTCGTAATGTATCGTCTTTCACAACAGATTTCATACCGCAGACACGGTTTAACACCCTTCAAAAACAGGGCACGACGAAATATTAAACAAAATTTTTATTTACACCGATGGTAATGTATTAAAATTTCAGCTGTTGCAAGAGTAATATGTACTAACATTAAACTTATCGAACGAATCAAAGATCCTATGTATATGTATATATAATTTATTTGTTTGCTAAATTGTTTTACACCAATATTCGAAAGCTGAACTGCTGGACACTAAGTTTCCTAAACTAGATGTGTTCGACCCTAAATAAGGTACTATATATGTATGTCCTAACACATTCAGTATACTAAACACTTTACAAGTCCATTCCTTTCGTATTGTTTCCAGTTTTGTGATATATTTTTAGATATACCTTACTCGTCTCGTTTCATTTGCGGTTTCTTTTGATTTCCTTCGAATAATTCTAGCCATAAAAAGGCCTCCGAAATTAGTCTTGCCTCTTTTTATTTTGCTTTGTCTTTTTCTCTTAAATTCCCGTATTTTTATCAAAAAGTTACAAGAATTAAGTCTTTTCAAGTTTTAAATACGTGTCCATCTGTGTATACAGCCTGTATAGGCTGTTGATCTTTCGATAATACAGCTACGAAAAAATTAGAATTCTGTCAAAGATTAGGTCTTGTCATTAGAATGTGGTATATTCTAATATTTTGAGTGTTTAACCATTTCACATATGATGTAATTTTGAATATCATATCAAAACATATACCTAGTCTTTAGATGGAACCACTATTTTCTCGTACAACTGTGTTATCATTTAAATCGTCTGTACTTTTGACAGTCATCGCAACACCAGCAATCCAAATATTGCTTCCGTGTGAACAACACTTGAAGCAACCGACATATCCATCTCTTTCTGACCCTCCCCGCATCAGAAACACCAAACCATTAATACACGTACAACTTTCTAATATTGGTCCTCTACAGATTTGCGAAATGAACTAGCTTATAATATTAATCTTAGTTCTAAGGCTAGAATGAACTTAAACGATTCTATGCCTTGCGTGATATGTATTAGAGGCGCGTTAAAGCTTACTGTTATCCATTATACATCCTCTACGTCTTCATAAATCACTTTTATTGACTTTTTACGTTATATTTGAGAAACATTTGCTTCAATACACTTATAGAAGACAAACCCGTCAACACCCCTGGCAGAAGTTAATCCTACATCCAAGATATGTGGATACTTATCAGCTAAGACAAAATTACGACTACAGTATTTCTATGTATAATTTGTTATTAACAAGTGATATGTTGTTGGAGCGATCACTCCAGATTTTGTAACACTATTTTTCACAAACAATATACCATTACCGCTTACACATTTTATTGGAACTTAACGGCAATATTTTACTAGACGAATGGACTTAGCGCAATATAACACTTGAGTTAGCTTACAACTAAACATATATTAAATTTATAACACTATAAAAAATAAATCATTAAGAAAATATCCCAGAGATTCGCTTCACTGCAAAATATACAAACATTTGAAAAAAAAATCTCAGAATAAAAGCATTGGTTCCAAATTATGATCGAATAAAATTCAAATTGAACTTAAGACAATAAACGAGGAACAAACGCTATTATTGGTAGAAATAGTGAACCAAGGAATCAATGGAACGAAACGTAACAAACGTTACACGTTAAATAAGATTCATATGATGTATTTGAACAACATGATATGTGTAAAGCCAGCGACGGTGAAGACGCCAAGCCTGACAGAGTCTTCGGAAACCCAAACAGACGTGGCAGCGCTGGTGCAGTTCCTCGGAGGCTCTGGTTTAGCTGAAAATAGTGAAGAACAATATTTAGGAATATCGAACAGGTCATTGCAGACATTCTTGGGAGATAGGTACCTTAGTTTAGCTACAGGTTGGACTTCATATGGCTAAAGGTTAATTTTTAGGTTAATTTACGTTTTATTATATTTAATTAGGTTATGGTAAGCTAAAGGTAATCAAAAGAAGCATAATATTAGAAAGGCATATTTTCTTCAATACTACAATGTAATAGAAGAAATAATGAAGGTTATACAAGAATTTGCTTTCTGAGCATATGAAAAGTAAATATTTGGTATACATTATAGTAATTCTGATAAAAATAAATGCCTTCCAATTTTTACTGGGTCAACGGGGTATTTCTGTAAGTAATACTAATGTATGATGTATCTATACTACGATAAACCCTCAGGTGTACCGATAAGAAATCATTTTAAATTATCAAATCTCTATCTAACGAAGTCTGGGTATAATTTTTTGATTTTAACTTTATCAGTTAAGCCTATTGCAATGTTATCATGTAGTGTAATTATGTTATTCGATTTAAAAAATCACGTGACGTCAGTTGATATGCTTATCATAACTGTATTAATTGTATATATGAAAGATAGTACAGATTTAGTGATAAAGTGAGGAAGTGGTAGACGGATAAATGATAATCATCATCATCATCATATCAGCCTCAGGAAGTCCACTGCTGAACATAGGCCTCCCCCAAGGATCTCCACAAAGATCTGTTGGAAGCGGCCTGCATCCAACGACTTCCTACAACCTTAGTAAATGATAATGCCGCGATTAAATTTATTTAAATGCCATTTTTAAGCAGCGTGGTTATGAATACTACACTTATATTTATTTATATTACTGATTGTAATCTCTCATATGTATGTGAGAGGCCATCTGCGCCACCACCATGTCCACCGCAATGTCTCAGGGAGTGGAGTGGAATGCCAAGCATGTTTTGTAATATATGATGTTGATTTGGTTTTGCTACTGACCATGAGCAGTATCGCTGACCATCAAGTGAATGGCGTGCTCGTCTCGCCATTCATCGTAATTAAAAAAAACTATTTATGCGCACATCAGAAAATTGCAAAAGCATACAAATTGATGCCCAACTTTACAAAACCCTTTAAAAACCGCCCTATTTAAACAGTGCACAGACTAGTAATAGAAAATCTGTCAACTCGTATTCGTAATCATAGAAGAATTTCCCAACCAACTGAGCTATTAAAAATAAAGAGTATTAAGATCTTACTGGTGGCAGCCATCAGCTGTGGCAAGTACTTCTGCCAGAATGCGCATTGCTTCACTCGCAACCCGTGTCCCACCGCGCTCGAATTCACTGCCAACGATAGATACTCCCGTCCGAACGCTGTGTGCACAGGCCAGTGGATCTTCGTCATCTCTCCATTCGGATTTAGTGATGGGTTTCTGGAATTTAGGAAATGGAACATTAATTAAACTAAAGTTATGTTACCTCCACAAGAATCGCATGTATCATCATCTTATTTAGTACGTGAAATTTCACCAAGTATTTCTGAAAACTTACCCTGATCTTGCAAAATTAGCCCAATATCTCATCAGTCGCCTGCTGAACTCAATCTCTTCAGGCGAGTAATTCTTGCCAGGATTCAACGGTTCTCCAAACACGTAATTTATTTCGTCGGCATGCATAACACCAGTCCAGGAAGGCCAAGGATTATTCTTGCTACGATGCTTGTAGTAATACGTGTAAACATTATTACCAGTCTCCGCATATCTATGTGCAAATTCATTCACTCCACATGTGAAATGGTAATCTCCTACCATTTTGTCTAGCGCATTGCGATTCTTCACTGGATCTTCGGGATTAAGCCAATCAGTATATTCGAAGACTATCGCCTGCCTCGCTACATCATTTACGTATGGGTTCAGCTCCCTTACTGCTTGTAGGTATTGTTCCCTCGTTATCCCCACATTTTCCTCCTTCGGGAATAGTTCCGTCAAATAATATAGTATGAAATAGTAACCCTCTTCAGTATTTGATCCCATTAGTATATTTGTCTTCTTAAAATTCTGATGTGCTAGAGACCTAATAGGCATTTCGTCTAGGAAAGACCCATCGATAATTGGTACAAATGGAAATTCGCAGATACCTAGAGTCCCCCATTCGTTGTTGACTAGTTCATCAGCACTTTTCTTCCTGAGACATTCTATCATAGGACCCATATCAGTTCTTGAGTGGGGGCAGTGGACCGCTTCAGCTAACCTAATACCACGCAAGATGCTCTCTTCTCTGGATATAATAGCCCAGGGCGCAGTCGCCGCCCCAGACTGCATTATGGCTTGTGAAAATAGATTCCTTGAGAGTGGTGACAGCAAATGCAGCGAAACAGACACAGCGCCAGCCGACTCACCAAACAATGTTATATTATGAGGATTACCTCCAAAGTATCCAATGTTATCCTTAACCCATTGTAAAGCCATTAGCTGATCGAAGAGACCAGCGTTCCCAGGAACATCAGGGGTATCGAAGAACAAAAACCCGAGTGACGCAACTCGGTACTGCATCGAAACGTACACAATTTTTTCTTCGGAAACTAGTATTTTAGGGTCATATACATCTAAAGTCGCTGTTCCCGAATAAAACCCGCCTCCAAAGACCCAGAGCATTACGGCCGCATTCTTTGGCCGCGGACGCGGAGTGACTATGTTTATGTACAGGCAGTCTTCCTGCATATCCGTGTTGGGATTCCACATCATGGCGCCAGGGAAATCACCAAACACTGTATCTACTATTTGGACGCATGAATGTGGCAGTGTTGTCGTATTCAGTATTTCTTCGCCCCAACTCTCGGCAGGTCTGGGATGCCTGAACCTCAAATCTCCGGTGGGTTTTTGGGCATAAGGTATGCCGAACCAGGCGTCGACTTTCTTTCCAGTGGCGGCAGTGAGCGTTATTCCCCTAACCTTTCCCTTCCTGGTGCGAATGACTAAAGGATCCTCTTCATCCTGTTCGATGACTGGCTCGTCGGCCATGAGTTCTTCAGCCCGCTCGTGATTGGAATAGAATCTCTCATCGTACTTAGCTCGCTTGGAGGAGGTTTCTGCGTCGCTGGCACGCTTAGATGAGGTCTCATGATCCTCGAGCCGTGGGAGGATGGTGTCGAGCTCTGGGTTGTATCGCACGGCCTCGCCGTGGCCACGGTAGGGCTGGGCTGGCGCGGGTGGGGCGGGGAAGTGGAGGGGGTGTTCTGGCGCGTGGTGCCGGGCGCGGTGCTCGTGCGGGCCGGCCAGCGCTCGCGCCGCCAGCGCCGTCAGCACCGACAACACCACGCGCATGCCGCTGCTGCACCCGGTCCCTCAATCACCACCTGCAAATCAATTTATAATATACATATCTTATTTACATAATCGCTAATCGGGTCCGACCAGTGGGTCGACCTACGTACTGCTGCAGTAATATGCTGTAAGGTGACCTGCGCCAAGTACAAGACAGTAATTGACGGGATGTAGGAGGGACGTTTTGGAGGGCTAAAACATATAAATTTGGCGCAGAACCGAACAAAATGGTGTGGTAAAACCGAGGGCTATGTCATGCAGTAGATAAAATTATGTGGCCCTATGGTGATGACTTTGATTTAATACGAGCATATAATGTTGTACTTGTGACAAACTTCTTTAGTTTTGTTCCTTGGGTAACTTTTCATTATAATTGGAAACTTATGGTTATTAACAATAATCCAGCCCATATACATTGCAGGACACACGCTTCCTCTACAATCCAATATTTGATTGAGTAGGGTTAGGCCATATTTCCATTACTTCTCCATGATATTAGCGTAGACCTACTTCACACACCACGGATATTCTTGTAAAGTCTTTCGTTGTTTCCTTCACATATAAATATTTAAATTATTGTCACATATCAAAATTTCTTTCTTTCACCAAGTATGTGCGAGTAATAAACAATTGAACAAACATCGAGTGTTGTCTGTTAAATTAAATTGTTGTTACAGCATATTTAACGAGCTAAACAGTACCCCAGATGGAATGAAATATTTTGTCTGCCACGGAATCCATTAAGTTGTCAGCCAACTCCCAAGTGCCTTGGCGGATTTCTCTGAAAAATGCACTGCTATTCTCCGACCATCCCTCATGAGACGTGAAATGAAACTTACATTAAATAAATATTATAGTACAATATTTTACGAGTTGGGCTTTATACGTTATTAATTGAAGAAATAAGAGTTATCGTGAGTAAGGGGATCGAGCCATCTAGATCTTGATAGCCTCCGTGACTCAGTTGGTTAGACGGCGACTATGAAACAAAAGGCCGCGGGTTCGACCTAGCACCGAAATGTTTGTGTGATCTAGAGATATTTTTTGGGTCTGGGTATTTATGAGACTGAAAAGCCTTTCATACTTCCTGATACCCATGACACAAGACTAAATTGATCTTCATGTGGGGTCAGCACTATGTTGACAGAACTAATGCACATACAAACGTGGCAGCGTTTTGGATTCATCCAGTGAATATCGGCTGAAAAACAGGCTGACATAATTATATAGATCTGTGAGAAATGATATCTTACGTCGATGGAGACTCGATCGAAATTATTATATTTGTATATAATTAGCAGCAGAATTATTGTGGTCATTCTTTCAGGCCATTACCAAAAAAACTGCTAGTAAAGCAAATTCGATTCTTCAATATAGTCTCTAACACGTTCACTTCTATGCTATAAAGACATTGTTTCTAAACCATTTTCGACTCCATTCCGAACAACACTTCTATCTGAAATTAAATCTTGTAGTTTTTGTGCATCAACAAATAAACAGGAGAGCAATCATTCAGAGTATTTACTGACTGGCAGCGGAAAAAGAACGATCCAATGACTGTATAATGTATATAGACTTTTTCACCAATCGAATATTGAATAAATGCAGATTCTCGCGATGAAATTTGATAAAATCTGCATTCGTTGTGATTCGGTTCAATTTTATTACGCTTTTTGTTTTGTGTTCGGATTGAATACAATTGTTATGGCTTTTGTACAAGGTATTGATGCTGGAAAGCCTTATATTTTTAAAGTAGATACTATACTCAATCCCTGCCCTAATATTTATGTTGTCGATTTGGTTTGAGTAAGGGTTTTGACCAAAAATACTTATGCAATTTAACACCTCTGACTTTTCGGAGTCATGTGTGTGTTGATAGTCAATCACCACGCACTAAAACGGAGAAGAAAAATATCCTGAGGAAACCTGCATACCATAGCGGTTTATAAGAATTTCTATGGTATGTAAGTCCGCCAACCCGCACAAGGCCAGTGTGGTGGACTATATGGCCTAACCACTCTCCATCGTACTGTCGATTGTAGAGTATGCCCGGGCCCTGTAGTGGGACGTATATGGGCTAATACAGAACAGATTTAATTTCTGACTATTGTATGAAATTCTTATTTTTTATTTATGGAAGTATACAGTTAACAACCTCAAATAAAAAAAGATAGTAAAATAACTAGGTTTACATTGTATAGAAACGGATATTCAGATATCATAACAATATATCAAAATCGTGAGCTACATGTGATTGTTGATAACTATATTTACACCTGTGTGTAATTACTTTTATCAATGATCTGAAGGTAAAACAATGGAGAAACAAATACGATAATATATTGAGCTACTGTAAGAAAAGGGTAAGTGCGTGATGGCTGGATGATAGCAAATGAAACGAAAAATGAATAGAAGTGGAGTTCAAATGCTAAAGATAAACTTGGATTTTTAGTCATATGTATATAGTACAAGTAAATGCATGTACTTTGACAGTGAAGGAAAATGTTGTGGAGAAACCTTCTTAATATGTCTGCATAACTAGCATACATTGAAATCTTAGGCATTATTAAATCTACCATCAGGCAAAAGATTTGTATTGCCAACGACATCCCTTGCGTTTTCGATTAAAGAGGCGTCCAGTTCTTAGCGTATTTATTAATTCATCATAAAATTATCTTAAGCCAAATAAATTCCTCTGTTAAATATAGAAACTACTATGGAGATACCAGCTTGTGCCAGGTAATATTTCCGAAATATTACTATTTAAATGCTCTTCAAACATGTTATAATAACTGTTCCATAAATTATACAGGATGTATCCACACTGTGACCTAAAATATGCCAGGAGGTAGTTTTAGCAACTTCAGATACAAGGCAAATAAAAATTTTGCAAAATAAAACGACGTTTTTTGGATTTTTTTCCAGTCATCGTATTTGGATTGTGAATACATAGTTTTTCCTAAAATATGAATGTACAAACTTTTATTCTGAAAGAGTCTATGATACGCAAGAACTTAAATTATTATTTTAGCAAAAAGTATGGGTTTACCGCCGAAACACGATGATATTAAATTTATTTGCATTGTGCCCGTAGTCACTAAATAACCACTCGGCTTAGTTTTCGATCTCAGTATGGACATACTCAGTATCTCATGCCGATTTGCATTCGACTAGTACGTGTTGGCAACATGACAAAAATCTGTATCATTAAAAGTCCCGCAATAGAACATCGATTTTTATAATTGACACCAAGCTTATGTAACTTATCAAAAGTAATTAATCAAAGTCTACCTTAAATCTATAAAATGCCAAGTTCAATATAATTGGAAGGCTATTTATAACATTTTCATGAATGGAATGGATTCGTAACTACTATTTCAGGCACAATCGAAAGCCGTCGTATCTATTTATATTGAATCGATCCATTTATTTTTGTCAAAAGTGAAAGGATGACTGGGATGTAAAGCTGTTACACCTACACGTTTACCTACTTGTGGATGACCAACAACAATAGATCTATATTTTGACTTAAGAATATCTCCGATCCAAAATAGATTACACCCTTTCTATAGCCAAATAAGAGCATCCTTCAGCAATTCTTTTTTATTGCAATGATTGGCCAGACGAGCATGCTATTCATGTCAAGTGACTAGCTGTTAATTACCACACCACCGGTAGAACTTCAGTTGACGTCTAGCAGGTGAAAAAGGATGTAGAATAGAAAGAAGATATAAAAAACAAAACATATCACGTCTCCGATAAACCTCAAATATGTTTTATTAAAGACAAATATGTGTTAACAATAGAAGCTTATTAAATCGTATTAGTCAATATAGATACAGTCGAACACAAACCCTATATCACACAAGAATTAATACATCAGATTGATATCAAACATTAATTAGTGAAATTGACTACCCAAATCGATCTAGATACAGTCGAAGATGAAGACACAAACCCAATACCCCAAGTATTAATATACCAGATTGATATCCAACAATGGAGTGCAAATTGCGAGTACAGATAGCGGCAACAATACGTCATCGTTCATCAGATGAGCTCCGGTCCATTCACGAGCACACAAAGCGGCGGCGTCTGCGAATTCAGCATTATTGCGAAACTTCGTGCACTCCGCGAAATGTGGAAACGTTGCGTTTGTTCCAACTGAATATTATTTTTACTCTGTCTATGAAATTGCTTTTTCCGCTGGAGTGTTGGTGTTTGACAAGCCGCTCGGGAATGCGGGCAACTTTGCGTGCATTAAAATTGTAGAATCTGTGTAGGTTGGCTTTATTGTAAATATTTTTAGTGTGGAATGTTCATTTTTGTGAAAATCTACGTCATGGAATTGCATTTTTGATATGCTAAAGTACCTGGACTTTTCAGCTGGTGTATAATATATTATAAAATGTCATAAAGTCTACTTTTATACTACGGTTGAAGTCAAACCCACAAAATAAAATTTTCAAATACAGATCTTATGCAGGTTGTTATATTAAAGCTTGCTATTGAAAAGGCCAATCAAAGCAAACCAAAGAAACTTCTTTCAAACCTTCACCGATCATATCAGTCACTAAAGAAACACGACAAAAACCCTTACTGACATTTTGTTGTGGTCTAAACAAACTAAGCAACATAAATTTTAATATAATGTCAGTTACAAAGCCTCGTTTAATTTAAGCCTCAAAATGCGCATTTAATTATAATTTTAATAACGGAATTGTTAATAAATTAATAATTTGAATACGAAGCGTGAACATGGTACTGAATAATTAAGTTTTCATTTACATGAATGATGTTGACGGGTGTTGACGTGTGCCGACGCAATGAATGGAGTGACGTAGTTCGCTTTAGTGACTGCAGTAGGCATATACGTCACTGGACTCTATGAATTTGTATGTGGTTTTGCTGGACTTAGTCTCTATACTAGATGGGGAATATCAATTTCTTTAGGCTTCTGCTGAATTTGAAATACGTAGCTATGTAGGAAAATATAATTTACAAGTCATGTTTTGCATAACGAATTAATTCGAAAATACAGTTGAAAAAGGTTTCAAAGGTTAATGAGTTATTGCAACTTTCTCTTAACAATTCATGCCCTATGGTCCTCACAAAAAAGCAGTGAAAAAAATATGATCAGTTAACAGAATAGAATTTCGAAGCCAGCAACAATCACACATGCTATTAAATGACAAAACGCTTTTCCATCTGAGCACTGTAATCAAAACTTCGTTGCATGTTCTAAATCTGCTGCTCTAAACTAAATCCTAACCTCAAATACCTATGAGTCACCCACAAATTCATCCCCAAGTGGGTGAAGGTGAGTCACGTTATCAGTGTCTGTCACTACACCACAACTCCGCTTGAATTGCAAATCACCATTGGTATCTACTGCGGCCTTCGCGCTCGGCACGATATCGCCCGACAGTTTTTTAAATTAACTTGAGGCTCGGCTAATTGGTTGCTTGAGAAGTAGGTCGAAAGCATAAGTTTGTGAAGCAATTTGTGTTGCGATAACAGGGATGAATAAATAAAAAAGTGAGCGGTTAATTGATTGGTACCGAGGGAGATTGTGTCGCTCCTGGGGCAAATACTTATATTATTTCTATGCTACATGTTTCATATTTAACCACGTTAAGTCCTCTACTAAACAATAAACCTTCCACAAAGATTTCCGATCATAATTTTTGTTTAGTTGCCGGTCGATACAACCTGATCGACCTGTTCAAAACTGGAATACCGAAGTTAAACACGAAATGTGACTTACTTTCATCAGTTATGACAAGTATTCCACTATTGTATATGGTGATCGCTGACCGGGGGATTCAAAATTCAATGTCTTGTCACTTAAACTATTGCTGCCTTAAAAATGCTGTCATACTATAAAGCCCAATTTGATAACTTTAAGAACCTCGTTCACCATCATCAAGTAAATCGTTGATTAGCTTACTTTTTGATTAACGTTAATTGCCGAGTAAAAGTGCCCGTTAAGATAACAGGCCGTCGATTTCAAAAGTGAAAATAAAGTATCGAGTAATAACGTTCTGATCAATAAGAAATTGAACGAATCATTCCTTCAATATTACATCATATGTCCCCCGCCCTGTCTCCGGTTGAAGTGTTAGTATATTTTTTCTTAAGAAATAAGAAAAGTGATTTAGATTTTAACAATCAAGTACGCTAATTGACAAACGATGTGGCTAGTAGGGTACTGGTTAGTGTAATCAAAGGATTTGTGTGACTTGAGCGTAATGAAATCGACACGTGATGTTGTGGGTGACTTTAACTGATAACCAATCTACTTAACGCTTTACTTGAGTATGGTAAACAAGGCCCTAAGTAGTAATATACCCATCTCTTTATTCTAAAATATTTTGATGGGTTTCATCCCCGTCATTAGCTTTCCCTAAAAATGTGTATAAATGCGCCTTTCAAATTACAGCGGCCGCGTCTTCAATAGCCGTTCAGAACGAGGAGAGGTCTCAAAACGGAATTTATGGGTGATTTTATATCCCGTGGGAGCCTATTACCGCCGCGTGAACTTGCTAGACCAGTATAACTGGAGCTCTGCGAGTATTGTGACTATCTGTTCGGGATGTGATGGATTTTTTTAGGAAGACTGAATGGTTGTGGAAATTGTGGTTTATTGAGACATTGTGTTGAAATTATATTCTATATCAGCCCATATACGTCCCACTATGGAGCACAAGCCTTCTCTGCAATCCTGAGCAATATTGGGATTGGTTATGCCATATAGTCCAACACGCTGAAGTGATATTGTTAATTTTTAAAAGATAGATAAATCAGAATGTTAAGTATGCCGTAGAGTAGGTTTTATCTTAGATAAAGAAATAAGTAGCTTATTTGTTAGAAAGTAATTTCTGAAAAGTTTGAAATAGATATTTCATTAAACAAAAGGATCCACAAATTTGAACTCTACAAAAGTTATCATAGCTCAGAAATTTCTTTATAGAAGGTACGAATATATCAAGTCTACTACCAAAAACGAAGCTGAACGGTAGTTTTAATAAATTCAGACACAATCCAAACTAATAATTTTACCAAAAAAGTCGACGATGGATGGATGGACGGATTTACCACCTGAACACAATGATGATTAAAAATAGATACAACAATACCTATAAATTAGCGTTTTGATTTAAAAAAAACCGTATACGTTAGTGTTTCATGCGTAATGACAGATATGTTGAATTATAAATTGAAACATTTTCGTTTCCTTGAACTCTGCCACTGCGAATTGCCTTTTATTGATTACAAACAATTCAATAGCATTTGTGGCATATCTTAATATTTTATTCGTACCAGTGCTTCTATTACTTTGTACGATTTATACAGTGTTTTACCCAGAACCAGAGAAGTATGCACTGTATCAGCCCATATATGTTCCACTTCAGAGCACGAGCTTTCTGTAGTCGATAGTACGTTTGAGAGTGGTTAGGCCATATAGTCGACGGTAGGCGGAAGAACCAGAGAAATATGTACATAATTATATGAATTCAGAAGTTGAAGAAAACATAACCTTATTAATAAAAACAAAACACGATTTTTCTGAGGCATTTCTTTCTACATAGAGATAAATGGATTACGAGTATATAGTGACAAAGATATACAGTGATAATATAGTGGACTTACCCCTTTCTTGTGCTCTCGATTATATAGGAGGCTCATGTCCTGCAGTGGGACGTACAAACGTGGGCCGATACAATGCAGTACAATGACAAAAGCTATTTTTTATCGCGGAAAATTCATCGACCATTAAAAGATTGAATAGTATGTGTGATTTTTAAAATAGAAACAATTCTATGGATGAAGATATTCAAGGTTATTTTATATATTTGGCTTATATCTTTGCTAATATGATTTGCTGAGCATAAATATACCCCCACATGATAAAACTATTAGTAACTTAATACTACGAAAATAAAAGCAACAAATTAAAAAGTCAATCCAATGGTCACCCTTGTACACGGCAAGGTGTCTTCTTTAATCGGTCGCATTGTGCGGAGGCAGCGGCTCGGAACCTGAGAAAATTCTTCGCCGAGGAAATTACGGCGGGCGAATACAGCCGATTGTACATTCATATGTAAGCATTGGATATTTTGGGTGGGTGGCATCGCTCAGTTTAGTGTATTATTGAAAAAGTGAATAAAACTGCGTGATCGAATTAGTGGGTAGATTACCTGAGATATATTTTTTAAACTATTGAAAGGTGTGTATTCATAAATTCATTTGTAAGTTATTATGTATTAAAAACTTGCTTATTTTATAGTCTTCATTCCAACGTCTTGGAGTTTGTTTTTGTGAAAGCATACAAATTGTTTGTTATACAAAAGTTTTTCTATGGTTGACTGGGTAGATATCCCTATCTCACAGAATGACCAAATAAACTCGAGGTAATATAATTGATGTCGCCCTTTATTCGGTCAGTGAGATTGCAACAGATCCATTCATCCTTATCCTCACTCGCTTTCCTTTATCCCTTAATCCTCAAAAGCCCACAAATTCCAATATCGGTTTTTTTAATGTTATGTACCAATTTTAATCTGTTACTATCCTCTGATCCATACTAAATTGCCACTCCACTGCAAAAACGCACCATGACCTATTCACACTGCTAATCCGTCTCCAATTGCGCATATTGCCGCTTTTAAAAGCAATATCACCATTCAACAACCCACCAACGTTTTGAAAAACCGTTTTCAACACTAATCCGGCTTATTAACCCGCAGTTGAGTTGCAGTTACCGGCGCGGTGCGACCGGCCACGCGGTAATGACTACTCCTTTTTCTCATTTCCGTTCGAGAATTTTACGTGGTTTATGACTTTTGAGATATTCCTTCGGTGATGACAATTGAAGATATTAAACTGGGACGAAAACGAGCAAACCACTTAGTAAGGCACTATATTAGGCTTTTAAAAATATAGGTAACGTTTTAACAGTCACATAATAGACTTGACCCCACGGTAAGATTAATTAAATCTTGTGTGGCAGGTATCAGAAACTACGAAAGATTTTTCGGTCTCACAAACACCCAGGCTCGAGACAAATATGCGTTAGCCTTAGAAACATTTGTCTCGGTGTGGTATCGAACCCGCGGCCTCTTTTCAAAGCCGGCGTCTAACCAACTGCGCTACGGAGACTGTCTGCTTAGCAAAACAGTTCTTAACACGTATACGGCTTATTAACCTGAAGTGGATGTTGCAGTTACCGTCAGTGCGACCGGCCCCGCGGTAATCACTACGTCTTTTTCCCATTTCCGTTCGGATATTTTACGTGCTTTACGGCTTTTAAGATATACCTTCGGTGATGACAATTGAAGATATTAACGAGGACAATGAAATGAGCTAGCAGTTTTTTTCTAGATTTTCTTGAGCTTCCAAGTTTAAAGTTAACATTTTTTTAATTTTCTTTTATGCAGTTTTTTTAATTTAAGGTGATAAACGACTCCTTAACATGTTAAAAGGTAGATAGAATTAAAATTAGAATGTTCATTTCGAACTCGTTCAAGGCTAATATTTTTATAATATATTGTTTAAAATATAAGCTAGCATAGACAAAGAATGCGTAGATTTATTTGGACTTTGTGATAAAATTAATCTTTCTCTTTCACCATTAATGTTAAAACAGCCTTCTTCGTGTCTCAAGTTATCCCTAAAAAAATAATCAGTTTAGTACTTATTACAACAGGCAACAAATATAATTTGTTGAAAAGTAACTTGGAAACCAAAAAGATGCAATTTAACATTCATAATATTAGTATGATTAGTAGTGGTTGCATAAGCCCCGAAACAGCCCAAGCTCATTTCATCAACAAAAGTCCACTGTAAGTCTTCATTCACAAACAGACCCGGTTCCATCTCATACAATTTCAGAGTTCATATATTTTTAATATGCGTATAATGTGAGCGGAAGAAAGCTGTTATTACCGTTAGTGACGTGAAACTTTGTCGATGTAAAAACAACTTTCCAAGTATTTTCGATGAATAAATTATAGCGAGAAGTTTTTACGTGACCCCTCGACTGTTTGGGGTCAGACACAGCCCCAGCAAGAAGTAGTATATAGTTACTTTTCTTGTACTTATGTTTGTAAAATTTGGTTTTGATATGTTTAGTAAGGAAAAAAGAAACACATATTTATTTGTTATACAACAGGAAGGAATACACTTTAGAGGATCTGGTTTGTATATTAGATAGCAATTAGATCTTAGTCTACTACAATGACTTAGAAAGGTTTAAAGATTTCTAAAAAATATACATTAATATATCTTCAAAATGTTTGTGGGGACCGCTTGAATTTATTGTTTTTTGTGTTGTTATTTATCTCGAAATAAATATGTGCATTACCGTGTAGAGACAAGGGTGAATTTAACTATATTGATAAAGTTTTAGATTGACGATTCATACATATGATAATCATAATTGATCCTTATTATGTATATAATTAATAACTAACAGCCTTATTCAAAAAACTGTTTTGAAATTTACTTTTTTCCCTTTCGAACGACTTTTGAATTCAATTTGAGCGAAAAAAACGGTCCAAATTAAAATAGCTTTTAGAACTGTCTATGTATAAGGTCCGAAGTATTTTAACAAAAGCGTTTCAAAAATACGACCGAAATAAAACAATTATCTCAAAGAAATTATTACTAATTAATAACCTTGCTCTGTTAATTGGATAGATCGTTCGCCAGAGCAATTTTGTTTAAAAGCTGAGAATGCATATTCCTGTTATCACCCTACACTATAATAAATTTATAATCAAAAATATCGATATAAATTTCAAAAAACTATCGATGTATTTAAATGTCCCTGCACTATGCAATAAAGTCAGCGCACGGCCCGCGTCATGCCGGACCATGCGGAGTCACAGTCTCCCTAGTCACGAGGCCCGACGCGTCGTGACGTCGCATTTTATGAAACTTAACAAGTTTACTCTTTACCCGGCCTTTTCTAATTTATTTTCAGGTGCTCACGTTGCGGTTGGTTTAATTCCGTGCTTTGACCACGTTTTGAGAATTAATTTGCGATTTTATAGCGCTTCGAAATTGTAGGGTTAATTTTCGCTCCAGTTTTGGTGGGACTGAGGTTTGTGTAAGGGTTTTTGTGCTGGAATGATGAAGTGAATACAATGTTTTGCTGGTACGTTCATTGCAATTTTAATAAGTATCTAACGCCTAAAGATATGTTTCGGTTTGGAGGACATTGTATCCAGAGTAACTACTGGACATATTGAGACTTAACACCTTATGTCTCAGGATGGCGAGCGCAGTTGAATACCAAACATTGTTTTATAATTCAAGGTATTATTTGGTTTTGTTACTGTTTAGGAGCGGTCATATCGCTTACCATCAGGCGAACGGTATACTCGTCTCGTGCAATTTTTTCATCATCATCATCACCAGCCCGTTGCAGTCCAATGCTGGGCATAGGCCTCTTCCAATGTACCCCTAAGAGCCCGATCTGCTGCTTTATGTCAGTCGCTGCCGGCCCTCTTGTGCAAGTCGTCCCGCCATCTAGTCAGAGGGCGTGCGCTACGTTTTAGCTTTTTCAATACTAGGAATATTACCTGACACTATCTTCGGGACGCCATGGTCCGTTCTCGCGGCACATGTGCTGCCTGCGGGAACTCCTCTTCACATCCTATACAAGAACCACCTGGAACAAACCATATATAAGTAAATACAACCAACAGTCACATACATAGTCCTGACCCCACACTAAGATCGAGTTTTGTGTCGTGGTAATGAGGCATACGAGAAACTTTTTTGGCCTCACAAACACCCGGTCCAAAAATTTGTCTCGGTGCAGGGATCGAACCCGCGGCCTCTCGTTGCACAGGCAGCTTCTGACCTAATGCACCACGGAGGATGTAACTTTAGTATGAAGTTAAAGAAACTTACAACCATACTTTATGGCTGTAGTGTAACTTGAAGAAGATCGAGTAAAAGGTAAACTTATGGAATGATAAACTGGTTTGTAGGGATGCCAGACCCATTTTGTTTTATTCTTATTACTGCAGTGAATGGTCGAGCTTGTTGTTCGCCTGATGTTAAGCGATACGACCACTCATGAACAGTAGCAAAATCAAACTCCTTGAATTAGAAAAAAATGCTTGGCATACCACTACGCTCGCCATCCTGAGACATAAGATGTTAAGTGTTAATATGTCCAGTAGTTACTCTGGCTACAATGTCCTTCAAACCGAAACACAACATTGCATTTACACTACTGTTTAGCGGGAGAAATAGGCTTATTGTATCGTCTACCTATACCCTCACTAGCTTTTCTCCTACCCACAATCATGAAGCACCTCCATAGCTCCAGATTACTGCACATACAGTAAAAAAAAAATACAGAAAATTCCCCTCGCATTGTGAGCGTGCAGAGAAACGGTCTATTTTTAACATCCATTTGCGGAGCGTTCAGTTTGAAAGCGCCGACGCCCTCGCCGCGTGGCGAGAGGCTCAGGTGAAAAACATTTATTGTAAACAGTTATTCCACCTAAATTGTCAGAGCAATTAGAATTTTTGTGAGTGGTGCATTTGGGTCATGTTTTGTAGTTTTGTAGAGTTAGTAGCTATTGTTTTTTTTGTGTTCTGGTACAGTAATGCAATTATACTGCAGGCTGCAGCTGCAAATTAAATGTGTGAACGGACTGGGGAAGGGAAGGTCGAATGCTGGCCTACTGAAATCTGTTCTTAGTCGCGTAAATTAATATTGTCACATATATTATAATAAACAGTTTTATTTCCTTTTCATTATCTTCAAATTAATTTAGAAATAAAATTAACTACAGCACACATGCGAAAGCTTTCTACACGAACAATTTATGTAATTTTTCATATTCATTGACGAAAATTAATTTCACAAATTGCTTGTTGGGACTGCTAGCATTACAAAGTTCACGACAACATACTATCGTGATTCATATAAAGTCTCAAGTCACAAATACCCAAATACACAAACTGCAATACTCTAAAACGTCTACGAAATATCGACGCACATTTCCTAATAAACAAACTAAATAAAAGAGCATTTCGGAATTGGATCAAAAGGGGACTATAACGCCTAAACCCTGGGAGAGTGAGCGCATTTGAAATTTAGACGAGGGAATACGGAGAATGACGGGGTTAGAATGAAAACACACGGGACTGTAATGCAGACGGGCACGCTGCGTTTGAAGGTGAATATATATTGGCGAAAATGGGCAAATCAATATGAGGTGCAGCCATGATTAAAGGAATCTTTGCAGTTATTAAATATATTTTAAAAAGTCTATAGGGCTATTAGACACTTGAAAAGTAGATCTGTTTGTTTCATGTTTTGGATTTCCTTTTCGTGGTAAGTTTTCATATTTAACTTTTTTATTTTATTACGCAGTACAAATTTTTTTAATACTTCCAATATTCTTGTTTGTTTGGGTCGTATAAATATTCTGGTTGTTTTATACTAATAGTTCTATAATTCAGCACCAATGTCATACGTGTTTTTTATCATTTATTGACGACATTTCAATTGTTTAATTTCGTATTAATTTCATTTTATGTAATTTACAAGATACCACCACCGCATTTAAATCCGCATAGCCAACTTACCCATTCCAGACCCAAGCTATAAAAACAATTAGCAAAAAAACGCGGCGATCGCGTGCAAAACAACGTCCCGTACGTACACATAACCCACTTGAGTGCAATTTGTCCAAGCAACGATGTCGAGTGCTCTCCACGGTGAAACTAAACTGAACTTGTAGTTTTGTAAGCGAATAAACTGGGCTTTTTTCGGGCCAACTTTTCTCATGTAACTAGCTAGCTTCGCGGTTGGAACGCCGCAATTTTTTTTCCGTATAACTCTAACTGCTGATGTTTTGTGACCGGCTGTATTAGCATCGATTGTTGGACTTTTAATTTGGAGGTTGGAAATGTTTAGTGGTCACGTGGAAATTTGTCCTCTCCGGTATATGGAAGAATAGCATTTAGTATATAAGATTGCCCTAATGCTTTAATGGGAAATTTAATTATGTTAGTGTGGCCAGTAAACTTTTATTTGGTTTCAAATTCAAAAGTTTCAATAATTTTGCTATTTATCGATGTATTATTTATTATAAAATTTCATAAAATATGGTATAAACAGGTTTTCAAATTACGGTTGCTATTATTATGGCGTGCAATATATGATTAAAACTATTACGTCGACTATTGCTAACAATCCCCGTGGCAGAAGATTGTACTAATAAGACTTGATGGAATACGAGTGTAATTGAGTTAAAATGACCTGTAGATTTTCATTTAGTTTCAAATTCATTTTCTTTTGCCATTAAAAATACCATGATTGACACTCCCCATGGTGCAGTTGGTTAAATTCCGGTAATAAATGGAGTGGCCAATAAACATAATTCTAATGAGAGACATAAATATTTGTTTCGAATCCGGGTGTTGTGAGGTCAAGATGGTTTTCGTAGATTTTGATACTCACAACACTAGTAGACTAGTATTCTTTTGTTTTATTGCAATAAATGGCGAGATGAGCATGTCATTCGCCTGAAGGTTAGCGCTGATGTGGTACGACCGCTCATAGACAAAATCAAAACCAAACAACACCATGAATTACAAAGTGTGCTTGGCAATCCCCTTGGCGCTCGCCATCCTGAGACATAAGATGTTAAGTCTCAATATGTCCAGTAGTTACACTGGCTACAATATCCTTCAAAGATATAGTATTAGTATCATCTTAGTGAACAATAATGTTGGGTATAGGTATGTATTATAGCCTGGGCTATTTTAATGCATTATGTGTTATGCAAACTCGCACTAGACCAGCCTGGTGGACTATATGACCTAACACCTCTCAATCGTTCTTTCGAATGTAGAAGAGGCTCGTGCCCTGCAGTGGGACGTACATATATGGGCTGATACAGTACAGTGTGTGGTATCACTAGACTGCCACATTTTCCCTGGCCATTTGTAACTGGTAATTGCACAAATGTTTAACGATTCCTACAATCGGCAAAAGACTTCCTATAGCCATACAATAAAATCTCTATGAAATGCTCAAAAAAAAATAAAGAATACGATTTTAATAATGTATGTAGGGGAATCAACAGTAGATTCACAATGCTACTATCTCTAAGGAAGTGAACCGTCAACACTGATCAACACTAACTGGTCTTAACAATCTGTAATAGATGCCATAACAAGATCTAAATCATGTGAATGGCTTATTTGAATTCTAGATTCACACTTAAAACACTAGAGTAGTACCAACCTGCTTTAATTCAAGTTTACACTTAAATCTTGTTCGATTGATATCATCCTTTTAAATGTTAGGAAATGTTAGGATAGGTATATATATTTATGTATATGGTAAATTGTATGTATATTTTAATATATTTTGTTAGTATGTATTTGTATATATGTATGTATATATTATATATATTACTATTTTATATACTTTAGACAGCCCGATCATTTTTCCTATTTCAATATCCATCCAAAGGTTGCCTGGAAGAAATTACCTAGAGTGATAAGGCCGCCTCTTGTACTATTATTATTGTGTTGTTTCTTCGTTGTATTTTTTGTTTTGTGCAATAAAGGATATATTATTATTATTTAATACAAGGGACTTCCCTCTATCGTTCGGCTTAAATCTAAAGATTACACATTACAAATGCAAAAATAGTCATTAATCAATGATAATATTATACAACTACACCTAATTTTTAAATTGATTACGTAGGGATTGAAGTGGAACCGATTTACTAGCAATAAGAGAGTACACAAGTAAATCCGTTTTATATTCGCTGACGGGCCGATACACCCCCATCAAATATATCACTTATATTTCTACCATCAGCTCGTTTCTTGATATCACCGCATTCCACGTCGTCCTTGCCAAGGAAAGTTAATGTAAATAACCTTATGTGTCGCGTGACCTTGAGCGCTTCAGGTCAAGGACGTTTTCTAATGCTTTCATACCAAACGCGAGGACACAGCACAAACATTTGAAGAATTTTATCGATATTCGTATGTAAATAATAAGTGATGTGCGCTATCACGCATAATATATCGAATTTACTAGATAATGAATGCCTGACAAAGATAGTTCCAACATATTATGTATTATGTTTTTGTGGGTTTCAAAAATAATGAGGAACTTTTTGGTTCAACAACACCCAGATTCCAAAGTGCTAATGCTCTTTAGACCTGTGTGGTGGAATATTTCTTAAACATTATAGAAAGTTTCCCTAGCCCAATTCATTAGGAGTCGGATTTGAATCGAGAGACAATTCTTTTTTTGAATTTTATGAACTAACTCTCAAAATCAATCAACAAAAATGTCGATCTCACAAAATCATGAAAATTCATTTGTACTGTAGCAAATGCAATGGTAATTTTATTGTATCAGCTCGTATACGTCCCACTGCAGGGCACGGGCCTCCTTTACAAGCGAAAGTACGACTGAAAATATTTAGGCCATATAGTCCAGTACTTTTATTGTGATTCGATCTAATACGTTCACGTTGTATTCTCGTTTAATTACTGTAATCAATCGTGCTGTTACAATTAAAGAAATAAATAATTATGCCATGAAATAGCTAAGGATTTTTAACTCTATAATCATTGACTTAGTTAAAAGCCATTAATTTAATAATATAAAGAAATACTTAGTCATTAACAGATCTATTACGTAACACGTGTCGCAGCACAGGCCACGAGTTCTCACGGCATTGTCACTGATACAAATTTATTGTTCGCCGGCTATTTATCAAACGTAATTTAGTCGTAACCATTGAAACATCAATCTAGCTGAAGCACTGAACAGCGCTATACATTTCTGTACAGTGACAGGGAATAATTAATGGTCCGCATTGTACAACGGGATTTTTCATGATACCTGTGTTTGAATTTTGAAGGAACAATAACGTTTGTTTTCGGTTGGCAATTGTTTCTGGTGATGTGAAGTATTCCAATAATTTGATTGAAAATTAGAACACATGTGAAGTGTAATGACGGAAGAAAACATTATACATGTCCATTTTTTCTACCTTTTCCTATTTGTGTTATTTCTAATTAATCAAAGCCGCTAAAATTGATCGATGTAGGTCGCTCCCAACATAATCCTTGAAGGGCGGCCTATTTTCACAGTGGACTTCCTTTGGCAGAAGAAAAAGAAGCCAATGAAACTTAAGGATGCTCAAAGCTAGGAGGGATTTTATATTATACCACTGGAGAACTTGGTCTACAAGGTATACAGTGGGTTTTGTGGATGGACGGGACAGTTTCTTTTGTGTCTAAAATACATGAGTAGAAACAAAGGAACCATAGCATTGAACTTTCTAAGCAAACATATGATCTGATAAAAGTTATTAGATGTTATACTAGATGTAATAATAAAGACGGTACGAAATCAGAATTTGATGTCATCAAGCTATGACAAACAATCAGTCTCAGAAATTCAAATTTTGATGTCACCAAGCTACGAAAACGATTGTTATAGAAAGACAGCCACAAAATGACCTAGGCGTCTCCAGAAAAATCCAGAGCCGTGCCAACATCAATCTACTCGAGAAAAAAGCTTTTTAATCCACTCTAGACGTCCACAACTAGCCGTGTCGCTCACGAAACAAGAAGTCGAGTCTTATTCGGGCTCCCGCAGATTGTTCTCGCGCATGAAAAGAATCACAAACAAAAAGCTAAAAGTATACAAAACTAAATGAAAAACTTTGTATACAAGAACTGCTCCCATTTAATGCTAAGTAATTAAAATAACCGCGGCCGAAACGAATTTGTTTGCATACAAAGTTGTTGGGTAATGCACACGAAATCGTAGACAGTAAACTTCATGCATTCCGTTTTACGGTGCAACTTTTTGATGCCTTCACTGGAAATTTTATGGGGAGTTGTAAAACAGTTCTGTTTAATTTAACAACGGCTTATCCCCGGTTGGGTGGGCAGTTTCGTTAACAACATTTTAGCAGCTAGTTGTTGCAGGTTCTTCAACGTTAAGGTCTGGAGGGTTTGGAAATCGATTATTATTTTCAACATTGTAGCCAGTGTAACTGCTAGGTATATTCAGACTTAACATCTTATGTCTCAGGATGGCGAGCGCAGTCCACTGCGCATGCCAAGCATTGCTTTGTAAGTCATACTTTGACTTTTATAAGACGTTATCGCGTCAAAAAAATATTCATCACCATCCACAAGAAATTTCGAATCCCGAATCGGGCGAAGTGATATTGCAAATTTCTATTGATTATCAGCCCGGAGTCAGGAATTTGTGTCCGATAAGGTGATAGACTCGCCTCCTATCACACCGTGGGACGGAACATACAAAGCGAAATATTGGTGTCCTGGCACCACTGCCTACCTAGGAAAAATGCTTGAGTTTTTGTATGTATGTATGTTAGTGCTATAGATACATATACCAAGACGCTGCAACTCACTCAAGAAGCGAAATTGAAAGAATGCCACACTATTTTTCATCCAAGCCGGAAATTAAGCCCTACACTCGTTAAGTGGAGACCTATTGAGGTTACTGGAAAACTGAATGGCGCTGAGAGCCTCCCAGTCGGGAAATTGACAATCAGTGAGTTTTCTTCGATGAAAAAATAAATGAGGGAAATAAAAATGAAGCGACGCCCCGATGGCGATTTGCAATTCGCTCGAGTGTTTCTGATTTGCTATTGGAGTTTAAATTGTTTTTGTTAGTTGGTAATTGGGTTTTTCTCGTGTGCCGCCCGGTGGCGTTGTGTTAACAATGATATGTGGCACTTATTTTCTAGGGTAAAACTGTGCAAATAAAGCAATTAAGACGTAACGTATGTATGAGAATATCAAATAGAAAAAATTACGTTTGGGTTCAATGAGAATAGAATTTATGGACTGCATGACAATAAACTACTATAACGGTGAAGGAAAGCATCGTGAGGAAACCTGCATAATATGGGAATTGGTAAGAATTTCAATGGTATGACGTGGTAACGTATAGGCCACACTAAGCCAGGGTATTGGATTATATTGCCGAACCACTCCCAATCGGACGTATTCTCGATTGTAAGGGAGGCTCGTACCCTGCAGTGGGACATAAACGGGATCATACAGATGGCAATAAATAATAAAACAAGCTTGATAAAATAGCTGCAGATGGCAGGTGTTACCTCTCTGATTACCTGCCACTCTTCGATATTGCATAAGCAGAAGGTAACACGTTGGAGTCAGCATTTTGGGTGACTGTTTTTTCTCTATTAATTTATGTTACCCACGACTAACTGCAGAGAGAAGTATTTAACTGAGTCTACTATATTAATATAATTTAGCATCCAACTTAATAACATTTGTACAATACAAAAATACTGGTGGTAGGTCTCTCATACATAATATGTGAGAGGCCGCCTGGGTAGGTAACACTGATATCTATTTCTTCTACTAAACAGCGTAAATGCACTGTTGTGTTCCGGTTTCAAGGACATTGTAGCTAGAATAACTACTAGGCAAATTGGAAACTTCTTATGACTCAGGATGTCAAGCGCAATGGAATGTCAAGCATTGCCTTTTCATAGTTTTATTTGGTTTTACTACTGTCCGTGAGTGGTCGTATCGCTTACCATCAGACGAATGGTGGCTCGTCTCGCCATTTAAATCAATAAAAAAAGACAATTCCACTACCTCGTCTAGAATTTAGTTTTAGAATTTAGCCCATTTAGTGAGAAATTTGGTTGATGTGGTCATTATTATGTCGGTAGTATAAATATCCATTGTAAACCAGCAATGTAGATCAAAGCTTTTAGGAACACGACAAGCAATGTAACGCTAACCTGGTCAAGCTATTACGTCAGCCCGCACTCCGTGCAATAAAAAAAGATAAGGCGATTTGAAAGGGCCGAGCCATTGGGTTTTATAGACAGGAAATGCTGTCAAGTGCTGCTTAGTTTATATGAACCAGAGGTACTTACTATACTTTTTGCTATTATAGATTTTCAATAGAGTATATATGAAATTATTGTGATAATTTTAGAATTGCATAGAATTAATCAGAGACTTGTATGGCTAATGCAGAGCCATTGTCTTTGTATCCTTGTTTTTATAATGATTATAATTAGTGCATCGGTACTAAATATCTTATTTTTCATATATTTTATATAAGATTTTGCCTATGATTTTACTATTGGGCGAATGCCAAACTTCAACTTTTTCAGAAATTTGAATATCCCATATTTTTCGTTAACATAAAAAATATATGTATTCAAAATTGCATATAATGAATGATGGCATGTTAGTAACGGACCAGACACGGCTGCCAACATATGCACGGTGGTTGCGGGTTCAAATCGCAGGACACCCTTCTGACGTTTCGGAGTCATGTGTATTGATAGCATTTCACTACACACTATATCGGTAAAAGAAAGTGAGGAAACCTGCATACCATAGCGATTTGTAAGAATCTCTACGATATGACAGCCTCCGTGGCGCAGTTGGTTAGACGCCGCCTGTGAAACGAGAGGCCGCGGGTTCGATTCCCGCACCGAGAGAAATGTTAGTGTGGCCCACAAATTCTGGGTGTTTGTGAGACCGAAAAGTCTCTCGTAGTTCCTGATACCCACGACACAAGACTCGATCTTAGTGTGGGGTCAGGACTATGTATGTGGCTGTTGGGTGTTATTTATTTATGTAAAGTGTCAACAAGTAAAGTGTTAATAGGCCAGCATGATAGACTACATGGCCTCAACCCTCCCAATCGTAATCTGAATTGTAGAGGGCACCCGTGCCTACCATGGGACTTATATTAGATGATTATTTTTGTTCAAGAGGAAAAGCTATTAAGCTCCCTTTCGACCCGAGGGAGGCCGAAAGGGGTATGTCAGTGTCTCTGGCCTTCCAGCCCGGTACAAATGTGGATATTGTGTTCGAGCTGGGTCCCTAGCACATGGGATGATTCACAATAATGAACCTGGACAATGCCCTAATCAATCGTACGATAAAATATTCATCAAATGAATTTTAACCTGACCAAACTAACAAGTCGTTCCTAAATTGTCCATTTCATGTTTTATTTATTTCAGCGAATATACATTTTATTTCATGATTGAAATTGACAGCCTCCGTGGCGCAGTTGGTTAGACGCCGCCTGTGAAACGAGAGGCCGCGGGTTCGATCCCCGCACCGAGAGAAATGTTTGTGTGGCCCACAAATATTTCTTCCGGGTCTGGGTGTTTGTGAGACCGAAAAGTCTCTCGTAGTTCCTAATACCCACGACACAAGACTCGATCTTAGTGTGGGGTCAGGACTATGTATGTGACTGTTGGGTGTTATTTATTTATATTAGTTATTTAAAAATTAGCTTCCAATTAAGAAAAACAATCAAACATCAAGTCTATCAACGATACCACCACTTAATTCTGTTATTATCAACAAACGCCGTTTAATTGGCCTCTCGTATTCCATTTCAAACCAAACAATGAGTGGCCACGGAACGCGCGGGTAAGTGGCGTAAGCGATACGGGGCGGACACGGGCGCCGGGCGGAAATTGGTGCCCGCCTCTCGGGCTTTTGTGCACTCTGGCCTTTTAACTCCCAGGCCTTTGGTGTAGGCTTACTATGTGTCAAGATGGCAACTGGTTTTTTTAAAAGTTGTTTTTGGTGGAGAAATATTTTGTAAGGATGTTTTTGGGTGGGTAACCATAATGCCTAGTGTTATTTATGATAAATATTTATTAACTGGTTCATGGACATACACCTGTTGTAATTTTTATATCTGTCGTCTAAATATATTTTTATCTACATATATAAATATTAACTTTCAAACAATGAGATTAAAAAAAACACAACACTAATAGAGGAAATATCCGAAAACATCAAATAAAAACAATAACAATATATCGCTTACCATCAGGCGAACGGAATACTCGTCTCGTCATTCATTACAATAAAAAAAAAAACTTATTTCCTTCCCACGACTCGACGGAACACGAGCCACGACCAGACCTAAATATTTTTTTAAAAAATCACGGTACGCCAAAATCTGGACAGATTTTCATTGTTTGATCTTGTATCGCCGAAAGCGCTGTTGTCAAAATGATAAGATTTTATTGCTATGAATAGCGAGGTGAGCATGCCCTTCGCCTGATGGTAAGCGATACGATTGCCCATGAACAGTAGCAAAACCAAACAACACCTTGAATGACAAAGCAACGCTTAGTATTCCACTGCGCTCGCCATGCAGATGTTAAGTCTTAATATGTCCAGTAGTTACTCTGTCTACAATATCCTTCAAACCGAAACACAACAGTGCATTTACGCTGCTGTTTGGCGGGAGAAATAGACATTGCGATTGTACCTACCCAGGCGGCCTTACATATGAGAGACTTACCACCAGTAAAAAATAGCTTTCTCTCTTCGCAATTAATTACATAGGACATGTTAATATTATCAGATTACAAGTATACTCGTTGATTGTACTGGGTATATCAAGATGGCTACCGAAAACGAAGCCGGGTGGTAGTTTTAGTAACTACAAACACAATGCAACTAAAATTTTCGCAAAGCAACGCGACAATTTTTTTTTATTAATATTTAAAAATCGTAATTTTTGATTGGTTAATCCATAGTGTTTGGTAAAATAATAATTTAAACTCTTTTATACCTTAGAGTCTTTATAAATAAAAGGGAACACACTATTATTTCAGGAAAAAAATAATATACCATCAAAATACGACGATAGGAAACAAATAACAAAAAAATATCGTCGCGTTTTTGCAACATTTTCTGTTGCAATATGTCTGAAGTCACAAAAACTACCACCCGGCTTCGTTTTCGGTAGCAGTCTTAAGATACGCTGTATTATTAAAATCATCTAAAACAATGCGTTGAATAGATATGTTTTAAAATTTTATTTATCGTTCCAAATTCCACCACACTCCAATAGATTTTAGATAGTCAATACCCACACAAACCCGCCCAGTTAAAATGACAACCAGTGCATGTCAACGGAACGTTTTGTTTTAGGAAATAATTTGGAGCAGCATGTCCAAATGCCAAGGTAACACCGCGATGTGAAGGTTAATTACACAATACAGCCAGGAGAAATTCAGGCCAACATTTATTTAAAGATGCAATGCATGGTGATTTTTTTAAGGTAGTAAAAATCTATCTATGAAAATCTATGTTTGCATTCCTCACATTTTGTACATATTAATTTCTTTTCTGATTATTGTTATTATTATTTTTTCAATCAATTTCCAATTCAATGTTCATCTAATGGCTGTCCGGAAGAAATCGCGTAAAGCGATAATAACGCTAAATGTCACCATTATTAAATGCTTTGTGTTATTTTTAGCTTATTACTTTACTAGCGGCCCGGCCCAGCTTCGCCCGGGTACTAATAGATTTCTGTACAATAATATGTACGTATTATACATATAAACCTTTCTCTTGAATCATTCTATCTATTAAATTACAAACATACAAACTAACATACAAACAAACATACAAGTGAAGCTAATATAAAGCGTGTAAAAAACCGCATCAAAATCCGTTGCGTAGTTTTAAAGATTTAAGCATACAAAGGGACATGGGGACAGAGAAAGCGACTTTGTTTCATACTATGTAGTGATGTGATATTTAGCAAAGAATTTTTCATTAAATAAATATATGGCCATGGTAACAAGCAGTCGGTTTATGACCCAAAATTGTTTGATGCAATGGATTCGATTGCAGAATGTATCTTAAACAGATTGGGGTATGAACTAGCTAAGGTTGAAAGTGCAGGATGCAGGCCGCTTCTACTACTCTATGGGTATGTACTATTTCTCTGATATCTTACCTTTAAGAGATTGCGTACTGCAATAAGGTCATTGTACTTACTTTTCAAATAGCTACAATTGTTTCGTTTTTCTTTTGGTGTATATTTAATATATGTTCAATAAAGAGGAAATAAATAAATATGAAAATTCTTAAGAGTCTTATGTTCAGCGGTGAATTTCTGTGACTGAAGAGAGAGCTGTGTTGAGAAGCAACAGGATCTGATTACTAGAATTTCTGGTCCTACACCTACCAGAAATTAACAGAAAAGATTTAATATATGTCCTGGATTGTGTTGGCGATTTAATGAACAGCAACCATATATCATCCAGAATGAATGGTTTCACTTGATAGTGGCAGTATTACTCTCTCACAGAAAAATAATTTGAAGTAACAGTTGCTGTTACGTTTTTTTCAATGAAGAAGCAAAAATCTTCTAATTTCCTCTCCGTTACTTTACAATATAAATCTCTATAACCAACACATTTGTCGTGACTATCATACTCAATTCAATGCTGATTAACGATTTGTTAATATACAGCCAGTGGAAATAAAAACTAACAAAACTATCGATTCTCCAGGTTCCATAGCAATTTTTAAGTGGCAAACGGTAGTCACTTTACATCAAGTGCTCCAATTGACACTTTTTTAAAAAAAAACTAGGCACTAAAACAAAAACAGGGTCAAAAACATTGCATTTAAAACTTGTGTTGCGTTTTGTAAAGTTTTCACGGCTTTCACGATTTTAATAAAAGACAAATACAAAATATTATATTTTCTATGTATAATTTCTGAGAAATAATGGGTAAGTAATAACTCGCAATAAAGAATAATATTCTGATAAAAAACTGTAAAGTGCAAACTGATTTTATTCTCTGGAAGTTTAATCACTATTTTGTTTTTATTTAGCTAACCAAAGTGACTTTCCTGCACATTATGGTAAATGCAATGGTCTGTTAAGAAGATTTAAATATTAATGAAAATATATTCAACTTATAATACATTACTGTGCCTGATAAGGCGATGGGCTAACCCTTTTCACACCTTTCACTTTCGTGAGACGGAGTACACAAGACGAAACGCGGGTGTCGTCGTTGCTACCAGAAGAACCTCTGCCTACCCCTAATGGGAAAAAGGCGTGAGTTTATGAATGTATATAATACATATATGTATTATTATTACGGAATGTTATGCTGCTATAATTATTACTATCTTGATTCTTGAAAATATAAGATCTAAGTAGTCATTTGGCTCCAGATATACTTTGAGATAAAACCAAAAAATATAATGGGAATAGCATCACAATTACTTGCTAATCAAAAATGTCATCTTCCTTTTTCTTTTAATATTTGAAAGATCTAAATGACGAGAAATAAGCGTCTAACTATAACATTTTATTAGAGTATTAACTGCAATTTGATGAAGATTGCCCCGGTTCTACTGCTGATTACCCACCATTACGACCAAACCCCGTCTTATGATCGGTGATTCCGCCCTGTCATTAAAAAGCAGTAAGTAATAGTATTATAGTATACTAGTAGTATTATAGAAACTGTATTTTAAAACATTAGTCCAGTGTAACCCACAAATAGGAGAATTTAAATAATTACTTGTGGTAGGTCTCTCATATGTAACAGGCCATCTGGGTGGGTAACACCGCAGTGACTATTTCTCCCGTCAAACAGCAGTATAAATGCACTGTTATGTTTCGGATTGAAGGGCATTGTAGCCAGAGTAACTACTGGACATATTGAGACTTAACATCTTATGTCTCAGGATGGCGAGCGCAGTGGAATGCCAAGCATTGCTTTGTAATTCAAGGTATTGTTTGGTTTTGCTACTGTTTATGAGTAGTCGTATCGCTTGCGCCCTGTGGTATGGGAGTGCTTCGAGAATCCCGTCACGGTATCCCCTGCCTGTCGTAGAAGGCGACTAATGGGGAAGTGAAGGTCGCGGGCGCGCAGTGGGGGGCTGTTGTTGCGCCCATTGTACTCACGTACAATGCGACCTCGAGATGTTTGGCAGCAGGAGGAGGAGGAAGCAATTGCCTGTTGCCTAGAAATGGATAATGATATGGGCCGCAAATTGAGCGGCATTGTGCAGGGATGGTCCCGGTAGAAGCTGGAGCGCTCTTGCTTCGGGTTCCCGGGGCCGTTCCAATTGCGCTGAAGAGGGCGACGCGGGGTTTTGGTTGGTATGCCTATAGGTGAACCCAACATAATCGCTCCACCCTCCCCCGAAATGGCGCGTTAACGGTAAAACAGTTACCCGCGCCAACAAAAAAAAAAAAGTCGTATCGCTTACCATCAGGCGAACGGCATGCTCGTCTCGCAAAAAAATTAAGTCTGCTCTTTCTGGTTATTATTAATCCATAATATATTGGATGATTACTTAATTTTATTTTCATTTAAACAGTAGTCACTACCCTTTTGTTTGATTCATTCGTACTATAAACTAAGGTGGCTAAGCGAGTTTTATTATTTATCAAAGGACTTTAAGCAAAGAACTTTATGTTTATTTAAGCCAGATTTTCAATATAGAACCCCGTAAATATATTACTGACAACTATTAAGCTGCCTAAATAGTAAATACCAGTGATTATCGACTTTACTGTTTCAGACAAGAGCGCTTTCAGTAAACCATATATTATCATAAAGTAGTAATAAAATATGTTAAAACACAAATTATAGTGACGAAAAGCTATTCATAATTCACAAATCACACCGTGGCGTGACTCGTGACAATTTTAACACTGCCATCTATTGTCCAACCCGTTTAACTAATTCACCCTTATTACGGCCCATTAAGGTTTACAATTTAAGCGACATATTTTTCGAAGTGCTATCATAATTTTGTCTGATGGGTCAAACATATTTTTTAAACACATATCTGTATTAATGCGTAGGCACGAAATAAATTGCTTTTCAATACAATAATTCATTATAGCCGCGTTTTAAGGTACAAAGTTGTTTACATTTATTTAATAACAGGGCATAGCACGTTTTGTCGTTTGTAAACATAAACATGCGATTATTATCATGACGTGATTAAATTATTATTCCCTGTTATCGGGTAGCTATGTATGAAATCGAAATTAAATGTAGTTCTAACAAGTACAGATAGATGTCGCTATATTGAATTTTTAATACTGAAGCAACTAGCCACAAATATCAAATAACTAGCGGTCGGGCTCGGCTCCGCCCGGGTGCATGCACGTTTTAAAATGGCGGTCAAAATGTTTAATTCTGACTATCAGTTTAGAATATCGACCAATCGGACCACGAAAAACGAACAAAATTTCCTCGTATTTGCTAGAAATACCACTACTGCTTTCCTCCTATAGGTCATAGCGTAATTATATATAGCCTTTAGCCTTCGTCGATAAATTGACTACCCAACACTGAAAGAATCATTCAAATCGGACCAGTAGTTCCAGAGATTAGCGCGTTCAAACAAACAAACAAACAAACTCTGCAGCTTAATAATATTAGTATAAATAAAAAAAATAAACGTCTGTTTCGATATGTGAATTAGACCGAGAACCTCTTGGGTTCCAAAGAGACTAGTTTAACCCACTGACCCAATGCAAATTGGTGGTCGGATAGATTAAGTTAGACGAATGAGTATCAGAATGTTAAACCTGTCCGAGGATTTCTGTGACGTGAACTGCTGTTATTCTTAAAATAAGTTATTTAAACGAAAAGCGTAAACTACTGTTCAACTTTTTTCGGTCAGAATCATCGATTGACCGTAACTTGAAAAGAAGCATGAAGAAAATACTAAGAAGTGTATATAGTTAGTATTTTAGAGATTAGTTAGAGTACATTTTGCGAGCCTACAATAAATACGATTGTAGTCGAATAGTTATACGTCATAAAGAGTTTTTGAATACCAAGCCGCACTAGACTAGCGTGGTGGACTATATGCCTGAACCCCTCTCAATCTTACTCTCGATTATAGAAGGCTCCGAGTGCCCTGCAGTGGGACGTGTATGTGGGCTGATACAGTACAGTACAAACCGCATGGCGCATTTAATATATCTCTTTGGCGAGGTCTAATTTGGACAGAGGAAATCCTATGGATAAGGATGATTTTGCAGTTGATACTAGCCGTTATAATAACTTGGTTTATTTTTCACACTTTGCTTCAAATACTTTAGATACATATCTATAAATGCATAGGTAAATTCATGCCTTTTTCTCAGAAGAAGTAGGCAGAGGCGCTACCACGTTGTGATAGGAGCGAGTCTATCGCCATATGGGACACAAATTCCTAACTCCTAGCTAATAATGAATAGAAAAATCCAATTTCACTTTGGCCGACCCCGAGACCTCAACGTTGTGATCGTACCGTTATACAACTGCAATCTCTTAAAGATTCTTAAGTAGGATAAATGTATGTTTTTGTGAAATATATTTTATTCACATAAAAATGAATCTTTTATGTTTCACGTATTCAATAAACAAGATAACAATCTACCACATACGAAGAAAATGAACTGCACGAAATGCATTACAAAACGTTCCAATTAAGTAAAAAGCGAAGTGATTTATATCAGTAGATGTGTTGATAAGGTTCAGTTTCGTTTAACTAAACTTGGCTTGGAACACGCTAATGCAACTTTGTGAAGGCAAATTTCGCCGGGATGGTAAAATCTTCTACAAACTTAGAGAGAATTTTGGATGAAAAGGAGATTGTATAGCAGTCATTTTCGATTAAATAAAATAAATTGCTTTTTAAAACATTAACGATTTAAAATTCTTTGTAGATTGTCTACGATATTTTGGTGTCGGGGTGCGTTGTCATCATGCTGTTAACAAAATATTGGGAATAGTTTTTCTCTCTTTACATTTTATTATTATGGACATATTAATACTATTAGATTACGAATATATATGCTTTTTGTTTATATTATGAACAGATATTTCAAACAATGCTTTAAATATATTTTTTTAAACTTTATCTGTAGTTCCAATTTCCGCCACACGCCAATAGCATATAGACAGATGTTAATTCATTTTTTTTATGTTGACATTGTCGACAGTTAATTGACGGCCGATGCCAATAATCAATCGAAAAAATTCATTCTGGATTGTTTTCTACTTTTCGATTTGTCATTTACCATGTTACCATAGTTTTTTCACTACTGAGATTAATTATTGACAATATAGCATCAGAAAAAAAATTAAGCTGTAAATCTCAAACGGCAAAATTTGGATTGGGATTGTTTATTGGCAGCGGCTGTTAGTCTATACTAATCAATGAGTATTCATGCTACAATTTCTTCCAATTAAATGAGCTTACAGGATTTGTATTACTAATTCAAATAATTATTGGACATTCATGAATTATTGCAAGCTCTTCCTATAATTTAGTATGAGATCCAGATGCAAATCGACCTAATTAAAGACCACTCCCAATTAAGTTCTATAGAATTGATATCAATATGACTCTACATGCAAGGCAATTAGAATTGTCATCATCAATTTCATCGCACCGCAATTTGTCACATTCAACCTTACCTACGTACGAGCCATACGTACATACATACATGAGCTTGCCAAGCCTGTTTCCATGACACGCTAAGCCTTGCCAAGACCCAAATCCCACAAAATAATCTAAGCCTTGAGCGCTGACAGTGTAAAACAGGGTTAAATCGTGCAAAACACTAATACATTCCTTAATCATTTCACATTTGGCCTTCGCGGCCCCGACTGCAGATAATGAATCCACTGCATACTGCATTATTATAAGTTAACGAAGTTTGGCTTGTGATTTGTCCGTGGCCTCCAAGCTAAGTAGGTTAGTTTGAAATATGGAGGTGTTTCGCGCCTGACCCAACCACCAGTCATATCGGTGTCATGTGTTTTTGCTAGTGGAATTTTATCAGGCGCTTTTAGTGATTCAACCCCTTATGGTTAAGTAATAGGTGCATTGTGTCATAGTTTTGTGAGTTATTAGTCTAAAAACGACAACAATTAGCTTATCAAATCGAGTTTCAATGTATTTTTTCTTATAGATTGCTGAGAATAACTGATGCCGCTTTATTCATAGTCAGTTTTTAAGCTATCAAATGTTTTGTCTTCTTCGCTCCAACTGAATTCAAAAGTAATTCGAAAGGGACAAAACATTCTATAGCTAAAATAGGTTGTAAATCTATCTATGAATAAGGCCATTCGTATTTTCGAGAGGTGCGCAACGGTAGTTCCACTGTGTTATACACATACATATTATTATTTCTATGATTAGGACATGAAGCTCATTAATTACATGCCACATTAATCTAGCGTAATGAGCTGAAACGATCTGACACAACAGGACGTTAACACATGTAATAAAATAAATTATCACAGACTAACATAATTATCATTTCATTTAAGTTACTTCCGTTACTCATATTTAATTTTGTGCCAATAATATAATTTTTATTTCATATCAGAAAGACCTCAAGAATATAGGTCTTCCTCAAGAGTTTCATATTACAGTACTATAGTTATGCCAATTTAAATAACGTTTGGCAGGCGAGTTGGCAAATGCTGAGCTTAGGTTCCCACTTTGGCGACTATGCTGCTCGTCGTAAACCTATCATTTGGATGTACCATCACTATGATGGTTATAGATCAAGAGCCCGTGGCTGCCAGGCTTTCATCATTTTGTAAAAGCTAAAAGTTTATCTGCGCATGCGCTAATTTAGGCATCACACGATCAACTATTATGAAGCTCCAAAGAAAGATGAAAGAACCATCAAAAATGTCTGACTACTAATAAAGGAAAGTCAGAAGGTGTTTCTGATAGTTTCTTTAAAAATATATATAAAATTCAGCTTTTATACTATAACGCTGTAAGAATTTCACTTCATTAAAGTTTGAAGATATCGTAATATTTAATAATATGTAGGTAATTAACTTCAGCTTTTAGAAAACGACGAATGCATTACTGATCTTGCAGTCCGGCAGTCTTACGGGTATAACGGCCGAGCTGAGTCGCTGGCAATCCTAAACAAGCTTATGAACTAAAACCCCTCGATACTTCCACATGTTAAATCAGCGGCACAGGAGGCTTCTGAGCGAGTAGAAGCCCGATCTTCTTCCGCGTGCCACCACAGCTCTGATACTTCAATTTGGTTAGGGCACCCGTTTGAGATGTCGTGGGCACCCATTCGAGATGTCCTGTTTAAGATGTGAGCGCCCACAAAAGACACAGGCCACGCGCTCTGCCATCCATCTCGAAGTCGCTGTAGGTGAGAGCGTATTGACCCTGCAGTGTGCCTAGAGATCCTGATAGCCTCTTACGACGAGCAAGAGATACCGTAATTGAATTCTTATGCTCCCTAGCATCAGTGCTGAATCACTGCTCTCCACGTGTCAGGTTAGCCTCTTATTTACTGCTTTTTTTAGTCTATGATAATAACTACTGCACTCAGCACACCTGCAATTTAGCATTAACCGTCAGCCAAACGTGTCAAAGTGCAAATAGATAGGCATTAATGTCCATTTGACGCCAACGTGCAATATAATTGCCGCTATCGAACTACGGCAGAGCACTTTGTTAGCTACGGTTGTGGCTCGCTGTTTCAGTTTTCAAATTAGGGCTGTGCAGATTTAGGGTTGTCATATTATTTCTATCTTTTGTATCAGCAATTGCCTTCATAGTGTTTCATAGTATATAGAGATAGGGCTGTGCAGGATTAGGGTTGTCATATTACTTTTTGTATCAGCAATTACCTAGTGGACCGGTTTAATAAGTTTCATCGTTTGCAGAGATATGGCTATGCAGGTTTAGGGTTGTCATATTATTTCATTTTTTATCAGCAATTGCCTTCATAGTGTTTCATAGTTTGTAGAGATAGGGCTGTGCAGATTTAGGGTTGTCATATTACTATTTTTGTATAGCCATTGCCTAGTGGACTGAATTAATATGTTTTATAGTTTATAGAGATAGTGCTACGCAGTTTTAGGGCTGTCATATTACTTTTTTTTTATCAGCAATTGCCTAGTAGACCGGATTAATAAGTTTCAAAGTTTATAGACACAGGGTTATGCAGATTTAGGGTAGTCATACTATTTTTTGTGACAGCACTTGCCTTGTTGGTAGTGGATTCGTCAATTTCATCGTTTGTAGAGAATCGTTGCTCTATTTCACGGTCAAGGAAAATGGCATAAGAAGAACTAAGTAACTGATATGTACAATATATTTATACGTATATTATGCTATTCACCAACTTGCGCAGGGCCAGTGTAGTGAAATGCTCTGAATCGGTCGAATCGTTTATAGTTTTTCACTGGTTATACGATATATTGTATAGGAAATAATATAAAAGATAGTACAGTTAACGACGTAACGGCTGGTTCTGGGTTCCATACCCAGGCCAGGTATTCTATTTAGGATAGTGTTCGTCTAGAATTTAATAGGACTTGCTCTGGATAACACAATTTTCCAAAATTATTAGTTTCTAGCAGGGGTTAGCTTTTTTTCAACAACAACAAAATCGTGTTACGACGTTATACCCAAAAAAATGATGAGAGATAATGTTGATTTATATTAATCTTATATCTACAAAATACCCACTGACAAACCTAAACATGTATGAAATTCGAAAACACAGTGAAATATTAGCACAGTTTAGAATTCAAAAGTGTATGAAATGACCTATTTACAAAAATAAAACCTTTTTGCCTTTGACGTTAAACACATAAAGGCTACCATTCGGAACGCTCCGCGCCCCGCCTCTCACCACATGGGAATTTATCGCAGACGAGGGATAAAGAAAGCACGAAGTACATTGATGGCGTAATGCCAAACAGCCCGCTGACCTGATTCACCCCACGTGCATTGGACATGATTATCGGAACTCTGGCCGCAACTCAAAAAACGAATTGGTAGATTTAATCTGATACGCCGGGCTAATTGGGGCTCTCCATTATGATATTAAATTTTCTCTGGCTAGTGCACCGCCTTTGCGGAATAATCTGCATTTTGTTTCGCGTTTATAATTATTCTTTATTTGAAAAATTCCATTTTTAAAATTTTAATGCCGTAGAACGCAGGAATAAAACAATGCAATTTTAACATTAAATTATTTATTCTTTTGTTTCATAATTAAATGTGTGTTGGTTTAATAATGCAAAAATTAGAGCATGCATTGTTCTGTGGGTTATTAAAACCATGTTTTAATTTATTTAGGTATTTAATAGTTTCTGATATAGAAGTAAACAAATAAACCTAGTTTTCAAAAAAGGACCTCACATTTTTCACCCAACTTCAGCTATAAAATAATAAAAGAAAGAGTAATCAAAGTATGAACAGTTCATGTGTCTTTGAATTAACTTAATAATATAATGATTGTTTTAATTATTTTTCTAACAAACATTTATAAAAACTTTCACATGATTCGTTAATTAATTATTTATTATAGTCACAAAATTACTTTCATGAATTTTTATCCAAGCAATCTTAGCACACATCAAAAATAATCAAATTCTCCTTAACTTCGAGAATTCATTTTCTGGAGAGCTGCTATTAATCGTTTTTTCCAACCTTCATTTATTTATCCCCTTCAGTAATTCAATAAGGAAGCTTCGGGCCCCGATCGCGAGATGCGAATTAGTCTCGAATCCACACTCAATCACTTCAGCGCTCGGCAATACTCGACACCACTCGGCAATTTTCGTCATAAAAACAATTGGACACGTTCGCAATCTGAATTCAAATGTACTGCAATCAGGGCCCCCGCGCAATCGACGCGACATCCTTTTACAAGTGACATTTTTATGACTGGCTGGTGACAGGAAGGCACAAGTCACGTGATTTGAAAAAACAAAAGTTGTGCGATAAAGGAAACTAGTTTGTAATGCCTGTAAATTGAAAATTAAAAATAAATGAGATTGAATAAATACTCTTTTATATCAACATGGTTGATGTTGATTTAAAGTTTTCATATGGATATAACACAGTTCATTTTGACCCGAACATAATATGAATTAATGAATAAGTTAGTTTCCAACAATCATTCACTAAATACATTTTACTCGCGTGAAACAAAAAGTTTTACTACAAACAACTGGGTTATTATTTCCGATCTATTCGTGTTTAGGTAACTGTTGGCCGTTTCATCATAATTTAAAGTTTGCATACGCAGTACTGATTTTGTGAAGCGAAAAGCCGCTGATTGGATTCCCCCATCAAAACAAATGTTTGTGTGAGAGTCATTTGTTTGATATACGTGTTGTAGGACTGAAAAGTTTCTCGCAGCTACTTAGGACATTGGAAATATTGTATCTTACTGTGAGGGCGGGATATTTATTCTTTAGTTTTTTTATGGTTTTGAATTGTGAGACGATCGTGCCGTTCGCTTGATGGTAAGCCATACGACCGCTCATGAACAGTGGCAAAGCCAAACAACACCTCAAATTACAAAGCAATGCTTGGTATCGAAACACAACACTTCTGTTTGGCGGGAGGAATAAACATTGCGGTGGTATCTACTCAGGCGGACTCTCACATATGAGAGACCTACCACCAAATATAAAATATCCAGCCTTAGCATATTTTTCATTTCACTTATTTTATTTATCATGATTATAAAAAATAAAGTTAAAGATCCAGTAGGTATTTTAACATTTATAAACCACAAAGTGCATAATGCTATCTTTCTACAAGTCGACGTAAAGCATTTATACAAGTACCTATACGATTGATAATCCGAGTGCATAAGTGACAAGAGCTGAGTAAATGGGTACAAGTGCAATATATAACCATAATTATATAATATACATGTAGCTACAGTGCAGTTGTCAAACACTGCATGTATTAAATCTGAGTATGCCACTGAGGTTAAGCCACGTAGTCCACCACACTGGGGTAATCTGAATGACGAGTGTGGTACAATGAATTGCACTGCTGATTAATAAGAAACAAGTCCAGAAAGAAGTGACGCTTAGCATCTAGCAACCAACCTATCTCCTCCCATCATTTTAATAAAAACACCTTAGAGTATTTATGATATAGAGGAAGCGCTGTCATACATTTGCGTCTTCACAAACGTAGATTTTTCTTGTGCGTAATGTTGGTAGCGCTAATAGTAAAAATTGAACTAATTATTATTTAACAACAAATTGCTATAAATTCCTTTGATAACCGAAAATATTTAGTTATTATCATTTTAAAACGAGTTTGAGTGGAATTAAATAGCCCTAAACCATTTATTTTTATTTTTGTTTTCCAAGTAATTTGTGCATGTTGGACAATCTATCAATTATCAGCCAATAGAAGGGCAGAAAAAAGTAGCCCGGCATAACCATTTTTATCTTCGTTTTTGGAGTACCAGCGCTCTCTCTATATTATAAATACTCTAACAAAAACACATACAGCCAAATATAGTTCCTCCTAACAAAAATATTATAGCTACGCCTCGTTACCTCTTTCACATAACTAACCAAAACCTATCAGTTGAAATGGCGAAAAATTGCCGATGTTAAACAATTTATGTGTGTGTTTGGCGAAGTGGTAGTTGTCACGCATTCTACGCGTGATTCGAGCATATAAACTATACGAAGACTGCCGTATTGGTTATGTGTTGAAACCACTTTTACTGGTGGGTCTCTGATATGTGTGAGGCCGCCTGGATAGGTACCACTGCAATGTCTATTTCTCCTGCAAAATAGCAGTGTAATACACTATTGTGTTCCGGTTTGAAGGACATTGTAGCCAGAGTAACTACTGGACATATTGATACTTAACATCTGATGTGTCAAGATGGCAAGCGCAGTGGAATACCAAGCATTACTTTGTATTGTGATTTATTTATTGAAAAATGATGTTTAAGTGATTACTGCCACCCACGAAAATCCACGACAATGCAACTGTAACTTAATAACTGATCTCGTAAAATGAGGGCATTTTTTTAAATACAGGAAGTTTAAGAACATTTTAGGCCTCCGACAATCTGGCTCACTAAACGGAACAGGACAACAAAGCTGACAGATTTCATCAGTTTTTTGTTATCGCTATCTTTTAATTCATCCATCTCAAAAGATCAAAAATGTACCTACAATTCCCGATATTGTGTTATCCGGTCCTCGTGGTTACTTTTATGGAAACTGTCCCGTCCTCACACCCGCCACTGCAACTCCTTTTAGCCAGGACCAACAGTGGCACGCATTTTAATGACACCAAGCAATAAAACACGGCATATCTCCGGTAATTTCTAACTTGTCTTCAACCCGCAACGAAATTAATCATGAAGTAAATAATTGGAGAAGTTGGAAATATTTTTGTCCACTTCCCTCCCTCGCAAAGTGGGTGACAAATCAATGAACTAAAGAGGTAAATAACCTCTGATAAAGACTTTTACAGCCAGAGAAGCCAGCTGAGAAACAACACGGATCAAACTATTAATATATGAAATGGAACTTATTATGTAAGCTGTACTACTCGTGTTTCTGTATCTGTATCAGCCCATATACGTCCCACTGCAGGGCACGAGCCTACTCTATAATCGACAGTACGATTGAGAGTGGTTAGGCCATATAGTCCACCACGCTGGCCTAGTGCGGGTTGGCGAACTTGTGTTTATTTATCAGTTAAACTGCTGGGTCATTGTTCGCTATATTGCAATAAAAAGAGAGAAAAAAATTGCTATATGACCCGTGCTGTCGGCAACTCCGCATGACTAACTACATACTTATAATCCTTAGGGAACATAATGCATTATCAGACGTAAACATATTTGCTTTACATTAACATATTTATACATAAACTAGTAGGCAGGCTAAGTAGTACTGGTAGGCAGAGGTGCCAGGACACCCACATTAAGCCGTGTTCCTTCCCATGAAGTGAAAGGGGTCAAGTATATCGTCATATCGAGCACAAATTCCTAATTCCATGTTGATAATGAATAGAAAAATCCGATATGATATTGCCTGACCCGGAATTCGAACCCAAGACCTCAGCTTTGTAACCACACCGTAGTATGTAGGGACATCCCTAATGTCTTAGCCTTTTTTTTTGTTGGCGCGGGGAAACCGGTTTACCGCTACCGCCCCACCTCGGGGGAGGGTGGAGCGATTATGTTGGGTTCACCTATAGGCATACCAACCAAAACCCCGCGTTGCCCTCTTCAGCGCAATTGGAACGGCCCCGGGAACCCGAAGCAAGAGCGCTCCAGCTTCTACCGGGACCAATCCCTAATGTCTTAGCCTACGTCAACTTTACTTCTGTCAACATTTCTATGAAAAATCTTATTAAAAAATCTTATCTTCGATGTGATTGATTCCGCGGAAATAAATTCGGTTTACGTAATATCTTTTTATTGTGTTTACCCGGAAAACCCAAAACACACAGTGCACGCAGAATAATAACAGAGATCATTACAGGCCATATCTAAACTCTCTTATACCAACTTGTCAAAAGTCCAACGCTATTTTTATCATTCATGCTTTATCCCAAAAGTGCACTTTAGACAGCCCTCCCTTTTTTTCCTTCTCTTATGTCCACTCCATGCTAAGATATAGCCTCGAGCGATACGACCGCCATTTGTACTCTTATGTTAAATATTCGTTTAGATTGTTAAGTTTTATTTGGTGTACAAAAAAAGATTTAAGTAAATAAAAACTCAGCAATAACAGATAAATTAAGAAACAAAGTCAGCAACGAAAGTGCGTTCCGTTCCACGCAGCACGCGCGTGCTCTTCGCAAATTGGACTCATTCGTCATCGGCCCGCTTCCCAAACCCTCCCCCCCTTCACACCTCCCCTTCTCTCATCCCCTCCGCTTGGGACACGCTCAAACTTTCCGCGACATTGTGCGAATGTGCTTAATTGATTGCCGTACGCGTGTATATTGCGAATGCGAAAAGTTTTTTGCTTTTAGCATTTGTGTTATTCGTCCGTGCTTGTTAAAATGAAACGTTCGAGATAGCAATTACCGACCATTATATACTAGGTATATTATTATTGTTATATTGTACAGTGCGTGGAGGCCTGTTGCTAAACGGACCAACACGGTACTATACTGGTTGTTGGTCTCTCATATGTGAGAGGCCATCTGGGTGGGTACCACCGCAATGTCTATTTCTCCCGTTAAATAGCAGTGTAAATGCACTGTTGTGTTTCGGATTGAAGGGCATTGTAGCCAGAGTAACTACTGGTCATATTGAGACTGAACATCTTATGTCTCAGGATGGCGAGCGCAGTGGAATGCCAAGGATTGCTTTGTTATTCAAGGTGTTGTTTGGTTTTGCTACTGTTTATGAGCGGTCGTATCACTTACCATCAGGCGAACGGCATGATCGTCTCGACATTAATTGCAATAAAAAAATAAATAAAAAAAACACGGCTGCCAACATATTCACGGTGGTCGCGGGTTCGAATCCCAGGAAACACCTCTGGCTTCGGAGTTATGTGTGTATTGATAGTCAATCACCACGCACTATAACGGTGAAGTAAAACATCGTGAGTACACCTGCATACCATAGCGGTTTGATTTCTATTCATTATCAGCCTGGAGTCAGGTATTTAAGCCCGATATGGCGATAGGCTCACAGCGTGGGACGTAAAATAAAAGGTGAAGCGCGGTTGCCCTTGTGGTTGTCCCAGTTGGACCTCTACCTCTTCTGCGAAACAGGCGTGAGTTAGTGTATGTATGTATAATTACAAAAAACTAACATCGACATCGCCTAATAAATTACGATCGAGATATTTGAATATGCGGAACTTACGCCGGCTAGAGGGACCTTTATGAAAAAAGTTACACTTTCTTACGCACCGAAAATAGACGATTTCTCGTACCACCATTTCTTGTGTAAATGTTGATGACAGTGTCTTCTTCGCATCAAATAAATACAGCCAACAGTCACATACACAGTGCTGACCCCACACTAAGATCAAGTCTTGTGTCGTGGGTATCAGGAACTACGAGAAACTTTTCTGTCACACAAATACCCAGACCCGAAACAAATGCTTGTGGGTCACACAAACGTTAGTCCCGCTGAGGGGATCGAACCCGCGGCCTCTCGTTTCACAGCCGGCGTCTAACCAGCTGCGCCACGGAGGCTGTCAATCAAATGGTATAATTGATTATCTTCCACTTCATTAAATAATGTATTCTGATATTAACCCGCATATAATCCCATTTTGTGCAGGCACTAATTGTAATAACTAATGAGTGACAACCATATTTAGCTAAAGGATAGAAACCGATAAAAAATTCCCATGAAAAACATGAAATCTGTTCCTACCACAAATAATTTCAACCACGCTCCATAGAAATAAAGCAATAAGGCCGCAAATTACACGTAAAATCTCAGAATTTCCTCACAAACAGGCCGTTACATTATGTAAGATAAGGCGGTAAAGAATTTGTAAAACCTAAGAATATCTAAATAGCCATTAATTGATATTAATGGCCGGGGTCAAGGCTTCGACGCGGCGCGTAATCATCTACCTATATTAGTGGGTACGGTTTTCGCCAATTCTGGGCATGGTCCGAATTTATCCAGAGATATTTTACTGGTCTTTCGTATGTGAGAGGCCGCGTGGGTAGGTACCACCGGTTTCTCCCGCCTAACAGCAGTGTAAATGCACTGTTGTGTTTCGGATTGAACGACATTTTAGTTAGAGTAACTACTGAATATATGGAGACTTAACATCTTATGTCTCAGGATGGCGAGCACAGTGGAATGTCAAGCAAATTGTAATTCAAGGTGTTGTTTGGTTTTGCTACTGTTCATGAATGGTAGCTTACCATCAGGCAAACGGAATGCTTGTCTCGCCATTCATTGCAATAAAAAAATGCGCACAACACTATGATTATAATTGGTTTTGTATTTCGAATGGATTAGTGATTTAATACATATTTGATATCCAGTTTAGAAACTTTAAGATAATTTAATAAAACACATGCAATATTCGATATTACAGGTACGAAAAAATCATTGTTTTAGAAAAGCTTTGTTTTATAAAGAAAAATTGGGCACATTTTTTCTTTGCAATTAAATAATAATATTTTAAAACATCGGTTTTCTCTTTCCTTTTTGTTATAACTAAAAATAAATAATTTCGTACTAAAAAACGTAATCCAATAATAATTTAATAATTATTTTTAAAAGATTAAAATTAAACGCAACAGCACAACGAGCCCGTAATTTTGCGTATAAAACACGTGACGGGCCACAATCGCGTACAATCGCGGAGACAAGTCCAAGGTCGCGTTGTCGGGTGTGCGCGAGTGTACCGTGCCGGCGCGGCAGCTCAGACGGCGTTGTGTGCCGCAGTGCGACGCCCTGCGTCATGCGCCGGTTGCCGGTCTCGCCTCGTTTTTTGGACCCTAGTTAGCACTTGTCTTTAACATTGTACTACAAGGTCTTTAATAGTATTGATGTTTGTGAAGTGCCGCTATTTTTTTAAATTGATGAGTTGGTACTGGTAAGTTCATAAAGGTAATGGCTAAAGGCCTTATTTATAGACAGTTTATCGAATGTGTTGTTTTCTTTGCTCACACTGAAAATTCGGTTGAAAGTGACAAAATATTCGATAACTTAAATAGGATTTAAAACTGTCCTAAGGCTGTTTAAAACTGTCATAAGTCCGTAATTGTACACATGCACACTTAAATGGAAAATCATTAATTTATTTTAAACTGTAAGTTTTAAGGCGGGTTAAAATAGTTAGACATATCCAAATAATCTTTGAGCTTCAATACTCATATCATTAAATTAAGTGCTGTTAATACTGGTTTATAATTTTTTTAAAGTTTCCGTCGAATGGAGAACCTCCTCCTTTTTGAAGTCGGTTAAGATGACAATAACAGGTGTTGCAGAAATCCCTAACCATATTTTCAATAGTTGGACAGTTCGAATGCGAAGATACAGTAACATAAATTGGAGAGATATTTGAGTGTGACAGCACACAGCGGAAACTAATATTTGTCACGGCGCGGGATCAATCGCGCGGCTTTCCGTTTCACAGCTGGCTCCTCGCCCAATGCACTACCGACACTTAAATAAATAGAATACGATGTCCGGATATCGGGAGATTTTGTAATACACATTTTGAAGCTGCGAGATTTGAAAAATTTTTATAGGATATTTTATTCAAATTATTATGAAGATTACCTTGTTCAAATCAACGCTAACTCATCTAAAGATCATAAGAACAATAATATTAAATTAAATTTTTGGCGCAACGTGACTTCTTAATTAAATGTATTTATTTAAAGCCAACTACTCCCTGTCTGACATCAGCTTCAACGGTGTTAAGTCTCTTAGCCTAACACACTGATTTCAATTAACAACTAAAATCATTGGTATGGCGTGTATCGCCATTTTGCCATGCCATTCGCCTGATGGTAAGGGATACGACCGCTCATGGACAGTAGCAAAACCAAACAACACCTTGAATTACAAAACCATGCTTGGCATTCTACTGCGCTCGCAATCCTGAAACATACGACGTTAAGTCGCATTATGCTCACACTCTCACATATGACCATCATCCGTAATCCTGTGAAAATCTCTCTGCTATGCAAGTCTCTTCACAATATTTTCCTTCAACGACAAGCCAGGCGCGTTACATTCACGATGTTACCCTACAATGCGACCAATAGTTAACTAATCAAGATAATTACTAAGGTTAATTTTGCATAATTTAAAATGACTGATTACCTCTGCAAAATGCGTTATCACAGTGCCAAAGAGAGACAGCAACACATCAAATACGGCACATCACAAACCACGCTCACAAAAGTGACAAAGACCCCGTTTTACTACTCGTGCGGTTGGTCCTGTTAGGAATTTTTAAATTTCAGATATAAACAACATTTTTACATAAATAAACTCACGCCTTGTTCCAGGAAGGATAGACAGAGGTGCTGACAGAACACCCACGCTTTGACTTGAGTATTCTGTCTCACGATACCATAGGGGACAACATTATCGCCATATCGAGTACAAATTCCTGACCCCGAGCTGATAATGAATAGAAAAATCCCATATCACTGCTCGACCCGGGATTCGAACCCGAAACCTCAGCTTTGTAATCGTAACATACAACTGCGCCACCAAAGCAATAATTTATAATTAACATTAAAAAATATAATAAGTATTCAGGACTATACCAATCCCTAAAAGAATCTTAAAATAACGAATGTAGTAGCATGAATAAGCTTACTGGGTAGGTTCTAGGTTCGAATCTCAGTTACAGCAATCCAATTTGAGTGAATTTATGGACTAGGAAAATCTTGCTGGAATTGACCCAATTACATTTACGACAATAATAAGCTCTGGCTGTCCCTTATGTTTGTAAATATGAAAGTTACCATACACGTGCCAAACTAATCTTAACCGAAAAATCTTCATTAAAAACTCGATCCCTGCTAATGCCGTCATCTGGCTTACTGGCTACAAAAATTAACCGATAATTATAAAATGACATGAATTGATAGACCTGTGAACTAAGTGACCTGGTAAGGTGAGAAACAGGGAAGAGATCGATACCCGCGCTGAGACAAATATTTGTGTAAGTGATTTATATCTTCGCCGCTCCATTACAGAAGGTAATATTGTTGTACGAGTATTATTTATGATTAAATAGATCTATCAAATATGGATATACAAAAGTTCAAGAAAGGACACAATACAATCCTATGATAATCCTATCACAATAAAATAAATTAATAATTAGATCTAAGACACCGCCATAAAAATATGAAATTGATAAATGACACTTTTTTTGTCGTGACTGTCTTTTATAACCAAGGCCGCAGTAGATATTATATCTCGTGACTCTTTTACGAAAACAATATACAAAACCTAAAAACTTTTTCAAAACGTGAAATTTATCGAATATTCCTTTGAAGTAATGCAGTGGAGAAGCCAAGGCCTCAGGCAGACACAACAAAAAAGGCGCACGTATAAATCTAACCACTATCTGCCGGAGCAAATGATATATTGTGGTGACTCACGAAAACCGAAAGGTCAAGTAATTCTTAAGAAAACTACCGCGATGTAACAACTTTATGGAAGCGATAACTATATTACTTTAACGTCCGGACCACTATGGCAGTTTGTCAATTTAATGTCAACTTAATGTCAGTTAAAATAAGGTATATTTTGACTGTCAATGTCATTGTAATGTGATAGTATAAAAAATATGGTACATTTTGAAAAAAAATACGTATGTGGCCCAGGGGTCGCTGGAACTTCAAATAGTTAATTTTAAATAATTTATAATTACACACGTGTATCTTTTAATTATGTAAAATCTGTCCTTTCTATATCATTATAGTCCACCACGCCGGCCTAGTGCATAGTACCATAGAAATTATTATAAATCGCCATGATAAGATGCAGTTTTCCTTCACAGTTATAGAGCGTGGTGACTATCAATACACAATAAAAAATATTTCTTAACATCAACCATTACTATAAAGGCCAAAATGTATTAATTAAGCCTTACTCCTATGCAACCTGCTCGTATCTGCATTCCTACAAATAATAAAAAAGGACAAAATTGCAACCACGCTCTAGTCTGTTCTGTTGAGTAGATATCCTAGTCCCGCCGCCCAATTTGTAATAGAAAGGTTTTTGGGTGGAATTATGTTAAACTCTCCTTAATATCGGAAAAAGTTAGGAAACTACCATTATACATTTGTGTGTGGCTAATAAAAGTTTATGAAAGTTTATTTCAAGTTTCTTATTCTTTCTCTTTTTCGACCTTCATAACACATTTTTAACCAAAATTAACAGATTAAAAATAAAAGTCGAAAAAGACAACAAAATCTATACACCTACGCATTTTTCGATCTCTCAATCGTCCAAATATTTACTAAGTAAACAATATATCAGGTTCTTTTTTTTGCCCGACTGATGGACTTCTTAATTCGAAAAAATACAGAAATTTGTGTGCCCGCAAAATTGCTCTGATTTTTTTTGCTGAAGAATGGGAAATGATTGAGCAATTCGACTACAAGATAAATTAAATACCCGAAGTTAGACAATATCTATACGCCATTAAAGTAACTTATAGATGTGTGTTCTATTGAATTTAAATAAAAGAGTGTTAAGGTAAACATTTTCAAAGTATTCTTCATGATACGGAGTTATCGACATGCTTAGTAAGTTTATATAAATAAATAATAATAATAAATAACACCCAACAGTCACATACATAGTCCTGACCCCACACTAAGATCGAGTCTTGTGTCGTGAGTATCAGGAACTACGAGAGACTTTTCGGTCTCACAAACAACCAGACCCGGAAGAAATATTTGTGGGCCACACAAACATTTCTCTCGGTGCGGGGATCGAACCCGCGACCTCTTGTTTCACAGGCGGCGTCTAACCAACTGCGCCACGGAGGCTGTAAATATATGCATCCACGTTTCCAGTAAGCATGTTTAGTTTCTTAAAAAGGCTGAGATATTTTTTTTTATTTCTTCACAAAATTCTCCATGATACAAACTCTAAACAATACTAACCGAGGCGGCAACCATGCATTTAAAGAATGAAATGTCTTCACATTAACAGAACGACCTCCATTCAGTTATGAATTGTTTTTGAAGGCAACAAACTGGCATTGAAATGAATAGCTAAACGTTTATAGCAATTATGGGATGAATATTTAATTCTGTGTTCGACGCAACACCTCAATAATGCTTACTGTCCACTTAGCGTGACTTCAAACGCACGCTTTCGTCATTTGCTGTTTGTTGTACGCTTGCTTGCAGCTTGCATATAAACAGTCGCAGCTCTGTGAACGAAGCGAAATCGTTGCATTTCATTAACATTGGCATGACAGCCTTCTTGGCGCAATCGGTCAGAAGCCGCCTGTGAAACGAGAGGCGCGGGTTCGACCAACGCACCGAGAAATATTTGTGCGGCCCACAAATATTTCTTTCGGGTCTGGGTGGGTAGTTCCTGAAACCCGTGACATAAGACTCGATCATAGTATGGGGTCACTATGTATGTGGCTGTTTAGTGTCATTTATTTATTAGCATAGTGGCAAGAAAATTTGTTACGGAGGATAAAAATAATTCCAATTTATATTAATTTAACTTTATGATTGTTCAAAGAAATGTAAGATATTGCCTTAAAATGTTTAAGGTTGCTGTCATTAAAAAGCGTGTCACTGTTGATCGTGGCCGACAGGAATGGCAACAAAGCGTCATTAATTCGTCAACAAAATTACGATTGATAATATGTAAGCTGCAAGCAAGCGTACAAGTGGCAAATGACGAAAGCGTACTATTAAAATAATGCATCGTGGACAGTAAGCGTTATGTTAGACGGTGCAAGTTGTATTCCCAAACTGGGACGTGTGATTATGACCCTTACGTTTATGACCCTTTAATATGTAATACGGGCGCGGGTATTCAATTTGCTAGTTTGTGGTTAGCCTTATTTTACATGTATATTGTTTTAAGTACGTATTTTTGTTTATGTTGCAGAATAGTTTAGATAGTAAGGCTGGACGCAAACGACATTAACCTTTGAAACGACCCAGGAAATATCAAATGAATCACAATTTACTAACACCTAAATCGAAATCTTTGCTTACTTTTTAAAGAATACTTGGAACACATAAGAATTTAAAATGTGGCATAATATAAGTTTAAATGGAGAAAAAATTCAAAATGGTTTTTTTTATATCATATATTTGAGTTATACAAGCGTCAGAATTGCAAAACATAATAAAATATTCATTCTGAAAATGAAAATGATGCAGTTTGCATTCATACCGGCAATGTCAAAGACATTAGTCCATTGTTTATTTTCAACTTAGCAGAGCTTTCATAGGAAATTATAGCTATGCAATTATTACACATGTAATTATGACATACAAAGGTGTTGTTTGAACTCATGGCAAAATTCTGTTGATAATTATTGTTAAGGGTACGATGGGACGGGCATACACTGTGCGTAGAAGACCATGTAACACACATTTTTTTATTCTGCCCTGATACTTAACTTTCTCTCTATTTTAATACATACATACATAAACTCACGCCTTTTTCCCAGAAGGAATAGGCAGAGGTGCCTGGACGCCCACATTTCACCTTGTATGTTCCGTCCCACGATGTGATAGGTGGCGAGCCTACGCCATTTCGGGCAGAAATTCCTGACTCCGGGCTGATAATGAATAGAAAAATCCAATATCACTTTGCCCGACTCGGGATTCGAACCCGAGACCTCAGCTTTGCAAGCGTACCTTAGTACAACTACGCCACCGAGGCAGTCTCTATTTTAAGATAACGGTAATATACAATCCAAGCGTTTAAGATGTATTGCGGAGATACTTCAAACCAGGTAAGCTTCTCGCCAAACCTATTCAATAAAAACCACACTGGCCCAATATCACCCAACATTGGCGCCAAAGCTACAGCCAACCCTTCAAGCCAAAAGCAAAGTATACGATAAACATTCTGTTTATTGTTTAATAACAAAATAACAGGAGCACGTGTTTGTAACAGCTGGTCGACGATGCGTAGGCGGAGACCGAAATATCGTGGCCACCGAGTTCAAGGCCTAGCACTATGCAAATGGAAAACGATCGCACTTTCCTGGTTATTGTACGGAAAAATACTAAGTGGTTTTCGAACGCACACACGGCGTGGCACTATGTTGGTCTCTGTGTTTTTATGTGTACTTTCTGATTGAATGTTCGGTTAGTAACAACACTTAATAAGGTTTTTTGTTTCGACTTAACAACAATGTAAATGCCCTGTTGTGGTCCGGTTTGAAAAACATTATAGCCTGAGTAACTACTGGACATATTGAAACTTAAAAACTGATGTATCAGGATGGCGAGCGCAGTGGAATGCGAAGCATTGATTTGTAATTCATGGTGTTGTTTGAGTTTATTACTGTCCATGATCTCGTCTCACCATAACGCGAAATAAAAAAATATCAATATTATGTATCGGCCCATATACGTCCCACTGCAGGGCACGGACCTGCTCTACAATCGAATTCGATTGAGAGTGGTTAGGCAATATAGTCCACCACGCTGGCCTAATGCGGGTTGGCGGACTTTACACATAATATAAATTTTAAAAATCACAATTATGCAGGTTTCCTGACGATGTTTTCCTTCGTCGTTATAATGCGTGGTGATCGACTATCAATTACACGTTACTCCGAAAAGTCAGAGGTGTGCCCTGGGGTTTGAACCGGCGACCACCGTGAACATGTTGGCAGCCGCGTCTGGTCTATTACCAACACGCCACCACGCACGCACAATATAATTAGTATAAATCAATATTAATTAAAAGCCTTGTTGACGTAAACAGTTGACGTATTATGACGTTTATAACTAAGAGGTTAATTAGTAATACAATACATGCTTCCTCTAGTATGAGTATTATAATGAAAAATCGAACTTGTGCTTCCTCTAGTATATAATGAAAAATCGAACTTGTTGACATATTGATAGACTTCGTGACACGTTAAGACGCCAGCTGCAATCAGGCGTGAGGTTTTAATTATAGCTAAAAATATCTGATATTATGAAATTCTTACATATGTTGTCAATTAAGTGCCTACTGAATGACTGCCTAGGTGGCGCAGTTGTACTACGGTATGATTGCAAAGCCGAGTTCTCGGGTTCGAATCGGTCGGGTCAATTATTATTGAAAGTTTGTATTTATTATCAGCCCGGAGTTATGAATTTGTGCCCGATATATTGATGAGATCCCCCCTATTAAATCGTGGGATGGAACACAAAAGGTGAAACCTGGGTGTCCTGGTAGCACCTCTGCCTACCCCTTCTGGGAAAAAGGCATGAGTTTATGTACGTATAATAGTACGTCGGTAAATTATAACAGTCATACAATGAAGTTTATATAAGATTTTACGTTGGACTACCCGCAACGTATGTGCTTGGAATGATGAAATCCTGGATTCCATGAGTAAGACCGTTAATTAAATCCCAATTGCCTGCATCTATTTGCATAGCATGGCCAAAGTTATCCCACTAGAAAGGAAATTAGGACAACTAATTGGCTCTCCTGTCCGCCTTTTTCCGCCTAAGTATATGAGGCGTACACCTATAAATATTACACTCATATACGTATAACGTACTCATCCCTAATTACCCCACACTTTAGGATTGATATATTGATACATATTCTTTATTGGGTACCAAGAGAAGACACACATATTAAAACTAAATTAGAATGAGTACAACTGGCGGCCTTATTGCACAAGGCAATCTCTTCCAGGCAACCTTTTGACATCAAATGGACTTAAAAGAAAGGAGAGAGAAAGGGCAGTCAATGGTGTATAGTGACAGAAGTATAAGTGAATAAATAACAATAAGTACGTCTCTTGCCTAAACACCCCACACATCATTCGCAAACACAAACAAAATCTCCCAATTCGAACACGACAATAGAAAAATTCTCATCAAAACTTCGATTCCTGAGGGATATATGAAATCCCCCGGACATTCCTTCCTTCACAACATTACGGGCTCTATCAACAATATTTCCAGTGGCCGGCCAGTATTCCCCTCACGTATTCGGAAAAGAACCCGAGACTCACTACCTAAGCCCCAAGATTTTCAAGAATCTTAGCAAAAATCTACTCTATAATAACAACGTAAATAAGAACATTGTTTATGTTCTTATGGACGGTATAGGTCTTAAAATATATATAAGGGTGTATATAATTTTATTAAAGATTCGATTGAGAAATAAGGTCAAAAAAGTTATTTGCTTTTTAATCAATAATACTTTGTGATGAAAATAGACTCTAATGTTTATTTATATTATCGATTAGGACTGTCAATTTGAATTAAAGGTCTATAAGGTAATTTGATTCTTAATTAAAACATTTGGAGATAAAATTGATTTGGTCTCAAAACATTGTTTTTGTGTTCTAAATTCTAATAGAGTATAAAAAAAAACGATAACAAAAGTACCTATAATATTATATTTTAAATATTGGAGTATTTCGAAGCATAACTGCTAAATCAATCTGCTATACAGCTATGACAAAATTTATAATTTTAAACGTGATTAACCAGAGATTTATATTTAGTTGTCAACAACTCAGTATATTTTAAACAGACTTAAATAAAAAAAATAAAAGTAGACACTTAAAAACTACTTTACAATGTGACTAAAATTATTGGAGAATTAATAATTTTATAATTATTATTTCTTTCATTATCAGCCCGAACTCAAGATATGTATGTCAAGTGCATGTAAAATTAAACAAAAAGGTAAAATATTTTTTTCCGAATGGGTATTTTTTCCATTTAATACATGTCGATAACGACATATGCTTTCTCTATAAAAACTAAATATGTATGTCACGATTAAATAATTTGAATGGTAATAACACAGCGCCAAATTATTCCAATTAACCTCATTACCGACGTTTATTGCGAATACATATATAATATCGCGGTAGTCCAATTCTTTTACCACGAGTATATTCACAGAAATCATACAATAATAGCTTTACAATAGAAATTGCAGCTAATAAGGTAGCATTGTACTTAACTCGGTTCTATTTAACTGTTAATTGGAAAAATAAGGACTTCGCTGACGTAGTTGTACTACGATACAATTAAGCTGAGGTCTCAAGTTCGAATCCCGGGGCAGAAAAAATGATCTTAGATTTTTCTCTTCATTATCAGCCCGTAGTCAGGAATTTGTGCCCGAAATAGCGATAGGCTTGCCCCCTCTCACAGCGTGAGTACGTAAGTGTCTTAAACTTAGGTGTCCTGGTAATACCTTTGCCCCACGCCTGTTTACCAGAAGGGGGGGTAGGCAAAGATACTAACCGGATACCCACTTTACCTTGTTTATTGTTTGGTCGCTCTACCTAGCCTCACGGCAAAAGGCGTGAGTTTATGCATATGCATGCCGTTCGCCTGATTGTAAGCAATACGACTGCACATGATCCGCAGCAAAACTTAGCATTCCAGTCCGCTCGCCATCCTGATACATAAGATGCTAAGTCCCTATATGTCCAGTAGTTACTCTAGCTACAATGTCCTTCAAACCGGAATACAATAGTACTAGTGTTGGCGGGAGCAATAGACATTGTGGTGGTACCTATTAAGTTGTTAATGTTCCATCTATGCCTATGTTAATGCCTTTTGTCGCCATTCATTGGAATAAAAAGAATTAATCAGTTTTAACTCATTAATTAACTGATTAAAACAAACTGTTTAGAGTTTGCTAATATGTCAGACTAAAAAAAATACAAGTTTCCAATAAATTGATTGGAATATAATACTTATTTTCTCAAGTTATCGTGGAGTAGCTCCACTGAGGAAATATACGCCGAGAGGTTTCCAACTCGGCTAACTATTGGCACTTGATAAAAACTTCGAGTAGCGTGATCCTACTTCTATAAGAATCGAGAACGCCGATCAATTTATATGTACTAATGTTATATGCAAATATTCGTTTATTACGGTTTGTGTACACTTTACTTAAACCATTTTCAACGAAAGCAAAGTATGTGTATTGATAGTAAATCACCACGCACTATAAACGTTGAAGGAAGAAACCTGCATACCATAGCGGTTGGTAAGAATTTCAATGGTATGTGAAGTCCGCCAAACCGCACTAGGCCAGCGTGGTGGAGAATAAGTACTAACTATTCTCAATCGTACTCTCGGTTGCAGAGGAGACCTGTGCTTAGTAGATCCTATATGTGAAGAAGAAGGCGAAGTTCACCAACCCGAAATATACCAGTGTGGTGCACTACTAGTACTAGTATAGTCCAAGATGTTCCAATCAAACTGACAATTCCCTTTTATTTGTCATTTCCTCTCCTTTTTTGCTTTGAATTCCTGGCTCCACAGTGGGCGTAGGTTATAGGTTGATGGTTGTTAACCGATGGTGGTTTTAACCGATCGTCATTAAATTTCCCAATCAGATAACTTGGAATCTGAGCTCAAAAAGCCTACTTTTTTAATCTAACCCCTACGCTAATCTAATCTAATTATACAACCCTGTACTCCCTGTACAGGGTTGTATAATTTCTACAAGTATATTATATACATTTGTAGCCAGATATATATATATAATATTTGAAGCTTGGTATTAATGAGGTGAGAAGTCAATTGCACTTGTGCAATGCCGAGCAAGAGATCTCATAATTAAATTCGGAAATATGAGTATTTTGTGGAATGAGAAGCCACGTTTTCCTAGTCCCCTACTGGGACAAATATTGAGGTGATAAGTACTTGCTATTTATCGTGAGCCTGAAAATTTCACGCATTTTTATACCCAAATAACAACCTTAATAAAAAGCCACGTTCATTCAACTAACAAAAAAATCGACGAATGAAGAACCTCCTCCTTTTTTTAAGTCGATTAAAAACTAAGCTTTGATGATTCGTAAGATATATACAAAAATATTCATGATAAACTACGCTTAAAAAACAGGCAGCTCGGATTCAAACACCGTATAGTACGATAATATATCATCATGATCCTCCAACGAGTAAAATAATGCAATAAAAAAGATTGTGGAAATAAAAACATTGTCACTGCATCTATAAAGACTTTGTAACTTAAAGTACGGAAAAGATGAAAACTTTCCATACTCTACTGTCTACATAGAGAATGCAAATATTCGTCTCTATCTTGTAGAGCTTACATTTTCTCTAGAAAAATGGAATGTTCGCGTCACTGAGCACTGTTTGAGCTTTGAAACTTGCAATTTGTTTTCCTGTGTACCCTATTATTTCTTTTGATTAGCTTTGTCTGTTCCATTCAGACAAATTCGAAGTGGGAAGTAGCTGTAGATTTATTTACCCTTCTTGATGTAGGTATACTATGCAGACATTTTTAGGCATTATACGAGGAATAAATAAATAAAATACATCCAACAGTCACATACATAGTCTTGTCACTAAGATCAAGTCTTGTGTCGTGGGTAACGGAAATTACGAAAGACTTTTCGGTCTCACAAATACTCAGACTCAAAACAAATGCATGTAGTTCACACAAACAAATGTCTAATAAAATGTGCGGGGATTGAACCCGCGACCTCTCGTCTCACAGCCGGCTCCTAACCAACTACGCCACGGAGGCTGTCAATCATCATATGTCCTAATTTTGAAGGTACCTATGTACTTGAAAAATACTTACAAGGGTATCAAAAATATGGCAAGTACACCTATAAGCACTAGGCCAGCATGGTGGACTTGTCTAAGCCCTTATCAATCGTAAGCGAGATGTTTTCTAAGCGGAACCAGTATAGGCTAATACAGGGTATATCAGAATGCGACCAAAAACGAAGCCGGTTGTTTCAGTAGTTTTAGTGATGTCAAACACAATGCAACTAAAAATGCGACGATTTTTTTCCTTTCGTTGTAATAGTACACCCTTTTATTTTTAACTAGCGGCCCGGCCCAGCTTCGCCCGGGTACAAATCGATTACTGTACAATAATATGTACGTATTATACATCTAAACCTTCCTCTTGAATCACTCTATCTATTAAAAAAACGCATCAAAATCCGTTGCGTAGTTTTAAAGATTTAAGCATACAAAGGGACATAGGGACAGAGAAAGCGACTTTGTTTTATACTATGTAGTGAAGACGCTATGGTACACAAGTGTGTAAAACCAAAACACAACGATATTTTAAAAAAATGTATCATTTTGCAAAATTTTTACTTGCATTGTGTTTTTAGCCACTAAAAGTATACACCGGCTTCGTTTTCGGTTGCGGTCTTGATATACCCTCTATATTATCTATTTAGATTCCAGAAGTGTTTATCTTGCTTTAACTAATTACCATGGCAAGAGGTCATGAAAAATGATTACCTACATAAACGAACAACATAAACTGTAGAATCGTAGAAGCCATCCTTAAAATATTTGAGAAAGAGAGGGGTTAAGAAGTGAAGGTTATTGAACCTCTTTGATATTTTCAAGTTAAAATTTAACTTGAATGTTTAGATTCCATTAATAGAGAGATTATTGTTCATTTAAATTTTAATTCAAAACCAGTCTCGAAAATAAATGACTGATAGACAGTTAGACACTGAAGATGGATGGGAAAATATAATTCTCAATATTATATTTAAAACACTGCCGAACATTCTGAAGATTGATAGTATAGTAGCTAATAAATCATTTATAGTGAAATAAGACCAACAAATACAAACGGGCAGATTATGCGTACATATAATGCGTATTAAACAATGCAAAAGGTACCAAAGGTGGCATAAATATATTCACGACCCTCACCCCAAAACAGGCAGAGGGATGGAAACGGACTTTGATACAAAACACCCGAATATATTTCTCATCTCGCATTACAATAATACATGGAAAACAAACGTCTTGCCAAACACAAAATATAAAACAACCTCGTACTGTCATGGCGTAGAAAAATAAACAAGAATAATAGACAAAAACATGTTTTCGTTAAGCGATATTATGTTTCTCTGAAGATCGGTTTATCTGTACTATACTCTCTTAAAGAAATTTACGTGGTATGAACTCTACGCGACCAGCATTTTTGACAACGCGACGCTCTTAAAGCCGAGACAAAAAATATATTTTACGCATACGTAACCGTAAAAAAATCCCAACAATACATCCACTTTAAATATTAAACAAGGAAAAAATAGGTCTGCGGAAACAAAGGAGTTAGGGTCCACGCGCCGAACAAGGTCGAGGTTTTCAGGACAATTATGGCGAAATGACATCGGTGCGGCCCACCGCGGCCGTCGGCCCATCGCGCACTCTACCGCCTGTCCCATTACTACCACCATGCTCAAAAAGACCTTGTCTTGACCGTGAAAACACTGTCAATAACTAATGCGTTTACCCTTCAAAAGATACTTCCTAGAAAACTCTAAGCGGGTCTTACAATATCTGATCCGCGGATACAATGGTGCTACGATGCTACGACCCGTAGCGTAGCAGCGTAGCAACGGCTCAAAATTAAATTTCGACTGTCAATACACCTTTTATCTGGTGTGAATACGTCAGGTAGCTAATTATTATATAACGGATTCCCAAAAGCTGGCTACGACGCGGAGCCCGGCTTGTGCCATAAAAAAATAAAATAAAATGCAGAATTCGTTTTTTGAATTTGAAAAAGAACCCACCTGATATAGACGTCTCGTTCGCACGGATTGAAGGTCGGAGTGTCAGTGTTTGTAAAGGTCCGTGCACTCGCGGTACGGGCAGCTCCGGCGGGCGGCGGCAACTGACTGACTGGGCCCGGCCGGGAGCCCCGCCTCCCGCGTGCCGCGCCACACCCCCGCGCCCTAGCGGATAAACAACGTGCATTGTGGGCTCGATCTGTGGGCCTACTCTATACTGCACACACACGTACATCTGTTGCGATGCGCGAGATAAGCGTCGGTTTCATTGCGTTATCAGTGCGCGATCTGATCAGTGTATTGCGAACTGAACGTGCAATGGATAGCGTAACGAAAAAACGCTATTTAATCGCTTGCGTTGATGGTGATGCCAGATAAATTTTCCGGCTAGATAGCAGTCCAGTGTTATAGATTTTGGGTTTAAGTCTCTCGGTAGATTAAATTAATAGGAGTAACGATTCTTAAGAAAAGTATCAGTTTGGTTGTTTTTAATGGAATGTTATGAAAATGTACCGCAAAATGTTTAATAAAAGGTTTCATTCTTATTGGCTCCTGGAAGGCGTTTTTAATGTGTACACATATTGCAAGCGGTGGTGCGGTAAAGCGATATCCGATGCGAATATGTTTTAAACGAGTAAAATCTAGTAGAGAAAGTCTAGTCTTTATGTAACTGAGTCGTTTTTATTGCTAAGGAGACGAGTTGATAGTACACCTGGTGAACGCAATTGTAAATATTGGCAATTTTAATGTTACGATAGTCAAAGAATACTCTTTGTCTGCCTAGTTTAGTGAATAAGTGATCAGTAATATCACAGGAGAAAAATGAGAGTCTATACGATAGAGTTGCAGATTCTGTAAGATGTAAGAACTGCTGTGTTACTGCTGTATCAACCCATATACCCCCACTGCAGGGAACGAGCCTCCTTTACAATCGGTTGAGAAGGCCTAGGCTATAGGTCCACCACACTGGTCTAGTAATGGATGGCAGACATAACACACCATGGAAATCCTTTCAAATCGCTATGGTATGCAGGTTTTCTCACGATGTTTTCCTTCACCATTATAGTGCATGGTGATTGACAATCAATACACGCATGATTCCGAAATCTCAGCTTAACTACAAGAAATAACTTCAAAAATCTCCCGTACAGTTGAATTTCGTCATCCCGGGAACATCGCGTCATCCCGGATGAAAAGATCTGCGTTTAATAATTGTACCAAGTACGCTCATGCATAATTACGAGCTCTTCATCATGTCACCACTTGCTATAAGGGTCAGGTCAGGTCAAACTTCCAACTAACATACACACTCTTCCAAAATATCTCGAATGAGGCTTTATTATTTTTTAACTCCACACCAGTATTTTGAACTAATAACAAGAAATACGAGTAATCAAGAGATATTCTGCACTGCCTACCCTGAAACGTATATGTCACGCTGAATACAAGAAATAACTTCAAAAAACTCCCGTACAGTCGAATTTCGTCATCCCGGGAACGCCGCGTCATCCCGGGCGGAAAGGTCGATGCCGTTCAATTGTGCCAGGTACGCTCATGCATAATTCCGTGCGCGTCGCAATGTCACCACTTGTAAGGATCGGGTGTGAGATCTGCGCCCGTTGAAGGTCTTTAGTTACGAAAAGGTAGTATGGCGAGTTTGAATTATATGTTTTAAGTGTTAATTTTAAAAAAATAGGAGCCTATGTAACTATAACTGAAATCATTTTTAATATATTGATCGTGTCCTTGCTGTCCCGACCTCGAGAAAGGTATTGATGAACTCAAATTTTCATAAAACTATAAAGGTGGGAAATATTTTGGCTGCCCATGACTTGTCTTCCAATAATTCTAGGTTCTTCCATCGTGATCTTTGATCGTGAAATACTAGTCAGGTAGCTTGACAGTGTTAAATAAGAATTTCACTTACCATCAGTAATGCAGAAAACTAAAAGAACATTTCAATGCATAATACTGATATTATTTGTACGTCGGTACAAAAAGAACAAAATAACAGGCTTCTCAAAGTGATAATAAATATTTCTTCATACTCGATATAACTCTAAAAGCTCCAAGCTCCTTGTGAAGCTTTCCTAAATAAAGTAGGAAACAAAAATAATCGATTTCTCATCGCCGTGTTTGTTTCGTTTACAAATATTTGCTCCGAATCTGGGTCTTGCGGGTCTAAAGCCCCCATGTATTGATAGCTTACGTAGCTATCAATAGGTGAAAAATCGATTCAGAAACAAAATGTAGCAAGTTCCAATTCCTAATAAGATGGTATTGTTATTATTATGCATAACGAACTATTTTCATAAATTGATTAATGAAATAAATAAATAAATACACTCAACAGTCACATACATAGTTCTGACCCCACATTTATATCAATTAAGTCTTGTGTCGTGGGTATTAGAAAATAGGAGAGACTTTTCGGTTGTGGATCTGGAAGAGATCGCTCATAGCGATAAGATCGCCAATCGTTCACTTATTTGTAAGGTCTCTGTTTTATTTTTCTGTAATTTGTGATGTCAATAAAGTGTTGGACATATATCTGTATCTACAGCGTACACTTTCTCAAAAAATACTTATAAAATAAAGTAAAAGTGTACAACGCCAGCGTTATTTGCGGAGTCGACACACAGTTAGCGGGCACACGTAAACAAACGCGCCCCGCTCTCCCACTAATAAGTGGACATGACTATGCACGTAGCCTTGTTGGAGCTTGACACGTGCCTTCTCATATTGGAAGCTTTGGAGGTAACCTCTACCGATATTGAATTTACGCAAGCAAACACAGGACCGCTTCTTTCTTTTCTTTTTGCAAAAAATGAATGGCGAGACGAGCATGCTGTTCGCCTGCTGTATCTAATTGTATTAATTGCCATTTTAAAACTGACATTATTGTGACTTGTGACATGAACCATTGTAATTGTAAATGGCTTAGAGGTAAATGGCGATATAAAAAAAAAAGAAAGAAAAAAGAAGACAGCTCGTGTTGCTGAGGGAGTTTCTTGCGCCGCTTCTTCTTCACAGCTACAACACGTTCCGAAGCGGTGGTAGCAGAAATGAACGATTCAAAAGATCTTGTGAAAGATTATTTGAATAAAGAGTATTTTGATTTTGATTTTTGTAAGCGACACGACTGCTGATTAACAGTAGCAAAACCAAGCAACTCCTTGAATTACAAAGCAATGCTTGGCATTCCACTGCGCTCGCCATCCTGAGACATATGATGTTAAGTCTCAATATGTCCAGTAGTTACTCTGGCTACAATGTTCTTCAATCCGAAACACAACAGTGCATTTACACTGCTGCTTGGTGGGAGAAATAGACATTGCGGTGGTACCTACCCAGGCGGCCTCTCACATATGAGAGACACACCAGAAGACCTTCTTTTCTGAGAAGGGGGAGGTAAACGCTATTAGAACACCCACGTCTGGCCTTGTGTGATCCGTCCCACGATGTGATAAGGGACCTAAAGTCAAATCAGGCACATGGCAATGTACCTTCGGAGATATCCATATCACAGTTACTTTTTTTCTCTGGTGCTTCGAATCCCGCACACGATTTCTGCATCGGATATCAAACCCTGAACCTCGTATTGCATTCGATCATCTATGTACTCAACCACTATCCTAAAAAGTCTTACATAATAACTTACCAATAACATAAAGCATAAATTGCCTCCTCAGCAGCCCTATAAACACTTTCCAATTTCAGCGTTATAAATTAACACCTCACGTAATTGGCCGTCCTGCAAGAACAGTTAAGAAGTTCAATTTTACGAAGATATTATATTAAGTACAGGCTTTTAAGTTGTTGGACGCCGACTGCACATTTAACGAGCGCTTACTGAAAATCTTTGACAGAAAATTTTAAAGGAATCTCTGCTATTTATGCTGTAACATTGTGGTGCTTGTGAATGTCTTGACAAATATTACAGGAAAATTGTCTCAAAATAATCCGTACTAATTTATAAACACGAGTGTTTGTGGGTCCTTGTATGAATGTTTACATTTCTATTTCACGAGAAACGGTTAGACGTATTTTGATGAAATTTGGTATCGTGATAACTGACACACTGAATAAACACATAAGCTTTTTATTCCGAAAAGATGTAAATACACATATTTACTACTATTACCAATTCTAATGGATAGCACAGGACAGGAGAAAACAGAATTGCATGCCCTTCGTCATGGGACAGAATGAGATGGGACAGAACAGGATATAACGGGACGGGATGGGAAAAGCAATATAATCGACGGCAGTCATATTGAGTTGAAATATAAAACAGTAAGTACGCGAAATAATATGTTGTCGATGTGGACTAGACTCAAACCCATCTGCAACCGGGTGAATCCGGGCTTGACCGCTAGTACTACTAAAACTATGTTTTCACCACTCTCAATGGTACTCTCGATTGTAGAGGAGGTCCGTGCCCTGCAGTGAGACGTATATGGGCTGATACAGATATTTTTGCCACCCAAATACGATATTTAAAAAATTACAAAGAAAAATCTGTCACTTTTTGGTGAAAAATTTAGTTGCACTGTATCTGAAGTCACTAAAACTATCTGCCTTCGTTTTCGATCACAGTCTGGATATACCCTGTATAAAACATGAAATAAATAATCATAAATATTTAAAGCATTCCACATTTCATATAAGTCACGTTAATATCCTACTACATAACTCTGCATCGAATAGAAACCAATTCAATAGAACTACACACTGTATCAAACGTATCCAGTAATTTCCATACAACTTGTCAAACAAGCCCCGGTCTAGTTGACATGGCTTATTACCCGCCTTTCATATATTCCTGGTACCGAGCGAATATATAGGTATTTGTGCGTCGAGTCCACTATCTTTGATGATTTCTCAGAAGTAGGTATGGGAGAAAATAATACGACAATCGATTTTTAAGGCATTAGCATCGATTTTTTAAAGTATAAAATCGATACTTGCCAAAATAAATATATCCAACATAACCTTCCGTGAGATACATTATCTTGAAATAAATACTTCAGCTCTACTACAAACCGAAACAATGATTTTGATTGAAACTCTAAATATTTTTTCACATTTCGAAGCTTAAAACGCAGCCTCATTTTTTGTAACCACTTGATGTGTTATGAACATTAAAAAAAAAATACCAAAATAAGAAGTAATCGACATATACATAAGTCAAAAACAATACATTCATCTGAATATCATCCAAACATCACTCTGCCAACAATCGATTAACTAACTTAATTAAGTAACTCTTTAAATTATTTCATCGATATCCAACCACTTCCCTACTAAAATCCGAGGCGCATTTACCGACTGCAGTGTATGAAACACCTCTCAATACATTTCCCGGAACCTCAGCTAGCCAGTGTGCCGTGATTAAATCCCCACAATGTTCCCAGAACTCCTCTATACGAAATTCATAGAAACGGCTCATCCGGACTTACCCAGTATTCCAGCTACAATATTTCATTTCGCAGAAATATTATGATGCAGTTTGTTTTGATGCATGTTTATTGAGCGTTCCTAGTAATACAATCCTCTCTATTTTCATCCTTCACCCACAAAGGATTGCAATGCATCTGTTCTGTACATATTGCAAATATTCAAAATAAAAACAAACACTGACTGCCCTAGTGGCGTAGTTGTACTACGGTAGGATAAAAACGCACAGGTCTCAAGTTCAAATGGTAGTAAGTAGTGTTAAAACATTGGCTTCACATATTATCGCGGGTTCGATCCCCGCACCGAGAGAAATGTTTGTGCGGCCCACAAATATTTCTTCCGGGTCTGGGTGTTTGTGAGACCGAAAAGTCTCTCATAGTTCCTGATACCTACGACACAAGACTCGATCTTAGTGTGGGGTCAGGACTATGTATGTGACTGTTGGGTGTTATTTATTATTTACTTATTTATTTTTTTATAGAGGAACAGGGCGGAGATCTTTGTCCAGCAGCAGGATGAAAAGTGTAAATTTAAAAAATAACTTTTCATCACCTAACCATCACCAGCACAAGGCTTGGTCTATAATTTACATAATTAATAGATCTCATATTTGAAAGACCGCCTGGGTACCCACCGCAATGTCTATTTCTCCCACCAAACAACAGTGGAAATGCACTGCTGTGTTCAGGTTTGAAGGACATTGTAGCCAGAGTAACTACTATATTACGACTTAACTCATGTCTCAGGATGGAGAGCGCAGTCCAATGCCAAGCTTTACTTTGTAATTCATCGTGCTATTTGCTTTAGCTACTATCTATGAACGGTCGTATCGCTTACCATCAGGCGAATGACATGCTCGTATCGCCATTCATAGCAATAAAAACACTTCAAAAGCTCCTAAACTGTCTTTCAACTAACAAAGACGTTCTTTAAACACCGCTTTTCAATCATCAACTAACCGTCCGCGAACAAAATGTTCTTCAACAAAAGTCTGTGTAAAAAGAGACCTCTCTTGTCCGACTGAAAAATGTATTCCGCAGAAGCGACCGCGGCTTCGGTGACACGGCCCAGGAAAATGGTGACCAGGTGTTTTGAGTTGTGTTGGGATCTTAAAATGGTATTTTGAGGTGTGGAAATATAATTAATCCTACTAATATTATATATGTGAAAGTTTGTGTGTTTGTGACCAAATTTAGTATGGAGGTAGCAGACACCCTGGATTAACACATAGGCTACTTTTCATCACGACAAAATGTAGGGATCCCGTGGGATGCGCAAGGAATTAAAATATATCTAATACTCATTCACACCCAAAGGAATGGGATGGGAAGTTTAAAGTACGGTTGATTTAAGGAACACGCGCTAAATATCGAATTTCTTATAAAATATTATAATAACTGAATATTTTTATTTTTATATATTTAAAGTGAGGCAAAATCTATAACAAAGTACAATAATTGAGTTAAAAATAGTTTAATTAATGACGCCAATGCAATTAAACGAAAATACAGTAAAATAACATTTCTGTGATTGTGAAATGTAATCGTGTATATTCAAAACTTACAGAAATAATTTAAGAAAATTAATAACGCGTATTGCTACCACGGGCTCTGATAAGAGTCTGAATACGTTCCTTCATGCTTTTAATGATGTCATCATTCATTTCTTGCGACAAATTATCCCACTTTTGCACTAAAATGAAATTTAATTCTTGAACGTTCTTAGGGGCTGGGTTTCTTCCATGTACCTTCCTTCCGATAACGTCCCATACGTGCTCTATTGGATTCATGTCTGGTCATCTTGCTGGCCAATCCATTTGCGCGATTTGGGCCTGATTTAAGTAGTCCCGAACCATTTGCGCTGTGTGGTGCCGCGCATTATCATGCATAAATAAACAATCTTCACCTATGGATGGTGCAAAAGGCAATACATGGGACTCTAGGATCTCTAAGACGTATCTTTGCGCTGTTAAAGACCTGTTTTCTATAAGTATTAACTCCGTGCGTGCCCCCAAACATATACCACCCCATACCAAAACTGACCCTCCAACATAAGACACTGTTTCAGTAAAATTTGTATGATTATAGCGGTCTCCTCGATACATTCAGATCCTCTCCCTTCCATCTATGCAATTCACACAAAAACGGCTTTCATCACTAAAGAAAACTCGGCTCCACTCATTTGTCCAGTCGTGGTGTCGATGAGCAAAACCTAATATGGCTACTCGATGTACCACCTCAAGTTTTGGGGCTTTGGGTGGAACGTAAGACTTCAGTCCAACTTCATTTAAGCGTCTTCTCACTGTACGCACACTAATATTAGCATTACGGACTTCATATAAAATTTTTGAGGTCTGAATAGCCGTTTGACGACGATTTCTCAAAGTTTACAGCCGTGTAAAACGATCATCCTGGGTTCTGGTTGACCGTTTTCTGCCTTATCCTGGCATCCGCAAATATGAGCCTGTGTGTCTGTAACGTTTAACGTTGCAAAAGACGACAAAGACCGACACACCCAATGCGGGACTTACCGAACGGTAGGTGTGACCATTTTCAATCATTGCTACCGCTCTGACAACTTCAGTGGATGGTAAGTCACTAATTTTAAATCCTACAAGACAGGCACTATAACATCAGTAACAATAAAAATATCTTATGTCACGTCAAATGAAATTAAACAAAATTTTGTGAAACCACTTGAAAGTGAAAAAATCTTAAAAACACTTGAGAGCGTATAAAAACAATAAGACATTTAATATCTATATATTTTTTTGTATCACTTTATTTTTTAAAGACGCTGAAATATAAAAACAAAGACTATTTAAAAAATCAGTCGACAAAATAAAATAAAAACCTCATTTTTGTGCGTGTTCCTCTAATTGTGCCGGCGTGTGTATTTCAAAAAGTTATCACGCGAAATAGCTCTTGTTTCTAAAGTGGACTGAACTCAAAAAGTATCTGTATTCGGGCGAAGCCGGGCCGGACCGCTACTTGTGTAATAAATGTGATTGGGTGGGTGAATTTGAATGCGTTTTTGTATAAACTAAAATGAATTAATATGAAAAAAAAACAAAATCTACTCCTAAATTCCTGTGCCCTATTACACGGAATGCCTTCCCGGTCAGCCCTCGGTTTCAGGAATTATATATTTATCCGTTCAGCAAACTGTAACCTTTTTTGGTAAGTACAGCTCTTTGCGATTCATAATCATCTCGCCACGATCACTTGTGAACAGCCGCTTCAACTAGTTCGTTAAATGTTTTATTTAAAAACTATCAGAAGCCTGCAAAGAACTGACGGTACCTTTTTTATTGCAATGAATGGCAGTTTCCGTCGAATCGGAACAGAACAGTGCATTAACACTTTTGTTTGGCGGGAGAAATACACATTGCGGTGGCAGCGCCTGGGTAGGTATCACAGGGTGTATTATTTATTTAATATTAGTTATTTAGTATTGTGGAACCTGGTCGAATCTGCAACCTACGATTTATACTCCAATCCTCTCCCATTACTCTCAAATTTATTTTTTATTTTGGCACGAAAATGTATACTTATAAATATAAATGAATACACACATTTAAATAATGAGAGTGGGATGGCGTATGTGGGTATCTGCGTCGACCGCACCGCACTGCAGTCAATGAAACATTTACCTTAATGGCGAATACAGGAAAACGCTTGTGACGCTGTTTATCTTCCGCTATACGGATGCTGGGAAATATTCAGCAAAAACCCGAACCCGTGACAACAAGTGCGCCTCGGTAAGCAGTTAATTATCAACATATGTAAGAACCTCGTAATATCAGAGATTTTTAGCTATAATTAAAACCTCACGCCTGATCGCAGCCGGCATCTTAACGTGTCACGTCTATCAATATGTCAACAAGTTCGATTTTACATTATATACTAGAGGAAGCATGTATTGTATTACTAATTAACCCCTTAGTTATAAACGTCATAATACGTCAACTGTTTACGTCAACAAGGCTTTTAATTTGTGCGTGCGTGGTGGCCAGTTGCTAATGGACCAGACGCGTCTGCCAACATGTTCACGGTGGTCCTGAGTTCAAATCCCAGGGCACACCTCTGACTTTTCGGAGTCATATGTGTATTGATAGTCAATCACCACGCACTAAAACGGCGAAGAAAAACATCATGAAGAAACCTGCACATCATAGCGATTCATAAGAATTTCTATGGTATGGTCCGCCAACCCGCATTAGGCCAGTATGGGCTATATGGCCTAACCATTTACAATCGTACACTCGATTGTAGAGGAGGCCCGTGCCCTGCAGTGGGACGTATATATATGGACTGATACAATAACGTATAAAAAGCTCATACCACAGGTTCACATCCACTTTGTAGATTGTTAAACAAAGTGACCTTAACAAAAAAAATATTATTGGGTAATATAATATACATAAACGAAAAACCATCACCATAGATGATGGTAAAAGATTTATCATACATGCAAATTCGTTAAGTTTCGATATCAGCACATTTATATCCGATTTTTAGCAAACTTATGTTAACTGAAGAGTGAAAGCCACCTTGATAAATGTATACTACATTTGAATTGAACTGCGCTTAAAAAAAGCTCTTTATCACTTTGCCGTCCAAATAAAAAGTGTTAAAATACCCGTTCGAAAATATTTCAAACCGAACCCTATAAAATATAAAAGCTCAATTTTCGTGCATTCTCTTTACTCAGTCCACAAAGAGATTTTTCACCGTATTTGATCGATAGCCCTCTTTCAACTGATATTCGCCGAAATCCTTTGTCGCATACTATGCAATATGCGTACAAAGCGAAATACGTAGCGCAAAACAGCGGGGTTCTACGCCGTAGCATTGTTGTAGCGCTCGTAGCATTTGCTACGCGAAACGGCTGTATCAGCACAATTATATGGTTTTCGATTCGGAAAAAATTATTTAAATATATTGCACTCTTAAAACACAATAAAAATAAACAATATATGTGTTTATTGAATAAAAAATTATATTTACAAATCATAAATTATTGGTTTTGATATATCCCGGCGCAAAAAATTATTATGTCGAGACGATATTTCAGATCCCAATACACCGAGCTGACGCAATGCGGGTCGAATTTAGTCCAGTAACCAGCTGTGTTGTGAGTAATGCAATACTTTCAGCAATGCAATGCTACATTTCCAACCATTATCGATATTACCATTAATGTGATTAAAGGAGGATGCAATCCCAGCATGCAAGCAGTTATCTTGTAAAACTAACACTGACCATATCAATCAAATAACTATGCATCTGAAAAAAAAAGAACATTTCAAAATTGGAATATTAAAAATCTCTTTTGATCGCGGTAATTTTATGCCTGTATAAAAATATTGACAATTATATGCAGACAAAACTCCGCAACTTCGATAATCACATTTTAAAAATAGAATGCCTAATTTATTTTTAAATTTCTTATCGTGTACGCCCTGCAAGGCACCTGTAGCGACCAGGCCGATGTGACGTCATCTGCATAAGCGGGCATACAATGCGTCGGTCAACAATGACGTCAAACCCGTCGACTACGTCACTAACACAGTTCAGTAACCGACACGCAGTGTCCTGGTCAGTATAATATAGGATATAACATTTGTATGCGTACGGGTTGTTATATTTAGCTCCGCCTGACTACAATAAATTGTTATGTACTGACATAAGTAATAGTATAATAGTAAAATGGATAAAAAATAATTTTATTTCAATAAATATTAATATTTACTGCTATTTTTAAGACAATTTATATTTACTAAGTGTGTTTTATTATTAATAGCTATGACTTCTAGTTTATATTTTTAATTCAAATAATTTAATTTTTAATTCATATTACTATGTCAGTTTGTAAAGTTTTACCTGTGTAAACGAGAGTATTTAAGACATAGAATTTGCTTCACTTCTGGTAATGGGGTTGCTCGTTTTTAGTACACCTTACTGCCATAGTACGAGTGTAGGAACTTCACTAACTACTGATATTCTCGTATAGAAATAAGTTTCCTAGGATATATTTATTCGGTATTAAAGTAACCAGAGATTAACTACACGGCACATCAAAACTGCTACCAAAAACGAAACCGGGTGGTAGTTTTAGTGACTACAAACACAATGCAACTAAAGAGGAGGATGCCCATTTTACTATGACGCTTAGTATCGGTGGGAAGATTTTTGTCCCTTAATGAAACCTACTTTTTTGTAGGGAAAAATACATATTTTCAATAAATATAAATATGATTGCGACAAGGCCCAGAGTTCTTGGAGAATTTAGCTTGAAGACCAATATTTTTTTTGCCTTCAACTCTGTTAATAAAATGTGATGATAATTACTTTCTTCTATAAAAATCTGTCGCTCGGCATAAAACAGGAAAACGTATTAAAGACAAACCATACAAATGCTACCATAATTTTTAAGCGGTATTGGTATCGGTATCTACGATATTTTTGCCGATATTATGAAAGTCATACTCGTAGATACCCAAGAATACACAGTTTTCATTGAAATCTCGCCCGCTCTAAATAATACTACTACTTATTCTTAATATAAGAGCATCTGCAACTATTAATAGCAAACATATTAGACGTATGCAACATAATGCACATATTTATACGAAATGAATTTAAAACAAACAAAGGCACAAAGCCTTGCGAATACAAATAGCAATCCAATCTGCTTTATGCGACTCGTAGTGATGCGCTGACTGACTGTGTTGACTGATTCACGCGGCAGTATTGACTGATGAAATGAAATTTGTAATAACTGCTGATGGAATTAGTGTATTTACTGATTTAGGCGTCAGTATTGACTGATGAAATCAAATTTATAATCACTGCTGACGGAATTAGTGTATTGATTAATTCATGCATCAGTAATAATTTATTTTGTTCTTTCTGCACACAAGAAGAACAAAAATCCTTAAATTATATTACAAATAAAAATATAGAGTTCAGATTACAGTTTGACAGACTCCGTGGCGCAGTTGGTAAGACGCCGCCTGTAAAACGAGAGGCCGCGGGTTCGATCCCCGCACCGAGAGAAATGTTTGTGCGGCCCACAAATATTTCTTTCGGGTCTGGGTGTTTGTGAGACCGAAAAGACTCTCGTAGTTCCTGATACCCACGACACAAGACTTGATCTTAGTGTGGGGTCAGGACTATGTATGTGACTGTTGGGTGTTATTTATTATTTATTTATTTATTTTTCGGATCCGGGTGTGAGACCGAAAAGTCTCACTTAATTCCTTATACCCACGACACAAAACTTGATCTTAGTGTGGGGTCAGGACTATGTACGTGACTGTTGGGTGTATTTATTTAATTAGATGGCGGTCCTTTTGCTCTATGTGATTTCTTATAGATTTACTTATTCATTATTGATTGATGAAATCAAATTTTTAATAACTGCTGACGAAATTAGTGTATTGATTGATTCATTTAATCAAAATATAATGTCGATTTTGTACTAGTCTAAAGGGTGCTTAATTGAATCACTGTATACAGGTTGATTTCTAAATATCTCAATTTAAAATTAACACACCTAATACCTACATGCGCTTCTAGTTAAAGAAAATAACAACTTCAGTGAGGTTATTGTTCTTAGATCTTCACTATCATATACCCGCAGCCATTTAACAAAACAAAACCTGTATTTATAATACTCATGATATCGGATGAAGCCTTTTAAGTATCTTAGTTTAATATTTCTCCAACATAAAACAGAGAAATCTCTCAAACAAATAACAATCGAACCCACTCAGGTTTCCCATAACAAACTGTAGCCCCGGGGCGCCGTCCACCGAGGGCATCACTATCGAGTTTAATTAAAAACACGACGTGCATAGCTATACGAAATGGATTGAAATATTAAATCTTTTTATTACTCCACAATATTTTCAGCGCGCGTTATAGGTTCCTCATCTCCAATTAATTTGCATCTCATATTCTTTTATGAAACATGGTGCAGTGGTGGGATACGGAATGAAGGGTATGGGCTCAGTTTTTGCTAGATTACATCCAAATTCTGATAGGACCTAATACTGTGTATGATACGGTATTACTAGTTACGATAGTAGGATCATCTCCATTGAAAAATGGGATAAGTGCGATAAATATTAGTTACCAGTTAAGTGTCTTCATCATCGTCATTTCAGCCATAGGAAGTCCACTGCTGGAAGCGAGACTTGGACTTGTTGGAAGCGACCTGCATCCTGCGACTTCCTGCAACCTATAGTCTGATCGTCCGTCCACCTTTAGGCGTACTTCCGAGTTAAGTGTACTATGGTTTAATCCGACCTGATATTCTTCACATTCATACATAACTTTGAGGACTATAGTATATGTTTGCCTTGGTTAATGATAAGAGACACAGCAGTCTTATCAAAAGTGCCTTAGCTATATTGTCAAGGGCATCCAAATCATTTTATCCAAATCGCTGGATGTTCCAAAACCGATACCAGGCTTGAAACACCTGTGAAGAACTTTAAAATACCAACATCATCACTATTTTCCTTCCCTGTATGCTGAACATTATGACGTAAGACATTAGGAAAAACTTTAAACAAAGTCACCGAGGGTCCCCGCAGAAAATTATCATGTGGTAAGTTAAAATTCAGTGCCTCGTTGACCGAGTTACGGTCGCAGCAAAAAGTGCTTGTAATACGTGACTAAAAATAATATCTCCATTCTTCAACTACTTATAAATATGGATACGTACCCCGCATGCGAGTCATGTAGATAATCTTAGTCCATAAAATAAAGGAAGTGCTGATAAAACCTACTGACTTTCTTTCTACCTAGGGTTACTCTTTTTTATCATAATGATTGGCGAGAAGAGCATGCCATTCGCCTGATGGTAAGCGATACGACCGCTCATGGACAGTAGCGAAACCAAACAACACCATGCATTACTAAGCAATGTTGCTATTTGTCGAGAGAAATAGACGTGGTGGTCGTACCTATCCAGGCGGGTCATCACAGATAACAGACCTACCACCAGTAGCTGTGTAAATGCACTGTTGTGTTTCGGTTTGAAGGAAATTGTAACCAGAGTAACTACTGCACGTAGTGAGATTTAACATCTCATATCTCAGGATAGCGAGCGCAGTGGAATACCAAGCATTGCTTTGTAATTCATCGGGTTGTTTAATTTTGCTACTGTCCAGGACCGGCCATATCGTTTACCATCAGGCGAATGGCATGCTCGTATCACCATTCAGCACAAAAAAGAAGCTAATTCCATATTCAAACATTATAATTCTTCCCAAAGTCCGATCATAAAGTCACAAGGCAAATATGGAAAGCCGCAACATCATACTGCGCCTCATGTAAATGCGCCAAGAATAGTATAATACGAATAAACTGTTGACTAGTATGACAGTGTAAAGTTGGTAATATAAGACAAGCGGGGTCGGCTGCGCGAGTGATGAAAGCGCCGCATTGCGCTCCGGTGCAATCCGCCGCATAAATTACGATTGATTGCGACGTTGATTTACATAGATTTTATAAATGTTTTTGGGGATATTGGGGTTTATTTATTAATATATAAATATAAATAAGTAGAGCCAACAATCACACACAATCAGATGTAGTTCCAATATTAAGATGAACATACTAAGATTATAATCTCGGCCTTATTAGTAAACAGTGTTACAACATATGTTAAATAACGTATTTTTTCTTGACGTATTGTCTTCGTACGTATGTTGTCTTCTATATTAGCCCATATATGTCTCACTGCAGGATACGGGCCTCCTCCGCAATTGAGAGTATAATTGAGAGTGGTTAGGCCATATAGTCCTCAGTGGCCTAGTGCGGGTTGGCGGACTTTACATATAGAAATTCATACAAATCGCTATAGTATGCAGATTTCCTGACGTTGTTTTCCTTCACCGTTTTAGTGCGTGGTGATTGACTATCAACACACACATGACTCCGAAAAGTCAGAGGTAACCTGGGATTCGAACTCGCGACCCATTGTCTTCTTCGTTCAAACTGAATTCGAAAGTCGTTCCAGAAGGACAAAATATTCGATAACTAAAAAAGGTTTAAGTCTATGAATAAAGACATGCTATAGAAAACGTCTGTGGAAACGTCTTATATGCTTCGAAAGTGCGCAAGATGTTTAGGTACCACAACACCGTTAAGGTTTAGATGTTTAGGTTTTATGTAATTCATCTGTTTATTGTTTCATTTTTCATTAATTTTGGTGTACAATAAAGTATATATGAGTATAAATAAATAAACACCAAAATCAAGTTCAAATAGTTGTGGATCAGACAATCCTTATGTGTTATATCAAGATCAGGATGTCATAAGTTAAATAAATAATAATAATAAATAAATAACACCCAACAGTCACATACATAGTCCTGACCCCACACTAAGATCGAGTCTTGTGTCATGGTATCAGGGTATCAGGAACTATGAGAGACTTTTCGGTCTCACAAACACCCAGACCCGGAAGAAATATTTGTGGGCCACACAAACATTTCCCTCGGTGCGGGGATCGAACCCGCGGCCCCTCGTTTCACAGGCGGCGTCTAACCAACTGCGCCACGGAGGCTGTCAAGTAGGCTGTCAGGCTGTCTGTGAGTTGAAGAGATTATCAAGTAAAAGTATTCGTAGTAAGAAGTCAATGGATGCAAACCATTCCCAATGAGTTCAGGATGTCACAAGTTAAATAAATTATCAGATAAAAGTACTCGCAGTAAGAAGTTGGTAGATTTAGACCGTTTCCAACAATTCGTTGTGAAATAGTTGGACAGCCTAATTTAGTAGTAAATTTCCTGTTGCCGAGGATTCGACATTTTCAATTCATTTTACAGCCTCTTTCGCGTAGTTGGTTAAGATACAACAAGATTGTGCAACTTTGGGCCGAATTTATTTAATTAATTAATACCCACGATTCGTGTGTGTGACTATTTAATTGCGATTCGTAATACTGATACTTTTTAATAAATACACCACTTCAACGCTGAATAATCAATTTCAAAAATTTAATTTTCAACCGTCGACAGCGTATTCAAGCACTCTTTTATCTGAAACATCTTTATGGAGGAAATTTAAGCGGGAATTCTAATTAAATTTCTTGAGAGGGCGTGGACTCCGCGACAATAGGAGCTCGCTGTACCTTCGTAAACTACACGCTGCGGTACAAGGTATAGGCGACAGCGATTTCGTATTACTTATAGAAATAATTTCCATCGTTATTGCCGCTTTGGTGTAACTGAATTAAAAGGTGTAATTTTAGTAGAAGTGTGTGATATCTGTAATACTTTATCGTCGGTTGCATCTGCTACCATCCCTAGAGAATCTGTTAAATATAATAAAAAAACAACATATTTAGTCATAAGTAACAGTCAATGGTCTTTGAGAGAGGCCTATGTTCAGCAATAAACCCGTGAGTATGAGATAGATCAGATAGAATAAAAGGGAAAACAACAAATACAAGTATGCATATTAGGTAAATGTTATGCATAAACTGATCCAGTATTATTCCCAGACAGTTTGATAACATATTTTAGTTATCAAATAATTTTTCCCTTCCGAACGATTTTGGAATTCAGTTTAAGCGAAGAAGACAAGACATTATATAACTAAAATCCCTTTTTAAAACTGTATATATTAGGCTGTTCGTATAAAAGTTAAATTACATCAGGAACAATAACAATGTATAGTAGGTAATCATTACCAGGCTGAATGCATGTATGAATATGGTAACGTGGATTCGTTTTCCAGGTGAAGGATTTATTTTAAGTTACTTTTTATTTCAATTAGTGTTAATCTGGCACTAGATTGTAGAGAATATAATCCATAGTAAATTACCGAGTGTTGGTAACAGGTTGACGTGATTCTTAAGCTTTCAAGCATTCTAATTTAGTAATATTCATCAGATAATAACGACTAAGTTAAGTAAAATTTAATATTTAAAATAAGCCTATTGGGAAATTTAAGGATACCTTACTAAGGTCTAAGATCACCTTAGTCGTCCATTGCCTAGTTCAGTTTTTTGTTTGTTTCTGTTTTCTATTTTGATAGTATTCCTCATAAATTAATGATTATTATTAAATATCTAGATTGTACCTTTTCATTACCCACTTCATTTTTATTGTTTATTTCCATTTTGTTTAGTATAAGTAAATTGTATTAATTTAAGCTAGTTATAATGAATGTTGTATACACCTGTAAGGATAGTACACTCTGTCCAAAGCTATAATGTTATATGTTTTTGTAAGTTTTGTGTTACTGTCGTTGGTGTGTCTTTTAAATAAAATAAAATAAAATTTGCATAAACCCCAAAATATCCTATACGCCCTTGAGCCACGTTTTAATACATGTAAAATATCAATAAACGCTAACCTCCTATAACTCACACGGAAAACCGACAGAAGCTCACTGTCCAATTTGTTGAGCCATACGATTTATGATAGCCCATAACCCGGCGTCATAGCGCAGTGGCGTTTATACAGCCACATTCATTTATTAAACACTACAAGCGGAGCCTGATGTAGGCCTTTGAAGGTGTCGTGAGCTTAATTGACTGAGCTGGCATGGTTTTGTATATAAATGAAAGTAACATGGCTGTATGGTTTTGATTCCTTTGCTGTATTTTTATTGATTTTTTTTTTAAGAGCTGTGTGATTTTTTCTGTTCTAATTTTGAAAAGTCTCATATTACCTAAAGCTGTAATTTATGCCTGACAACGTCATACTCTTGCTATGAGAATCACATAATAATATCAAGAGACTCGTCTCTTAACATATTCGGGGCGGAAATAAACTTAATGCCTGTGACACTAGTCTCTGCTTAATCCTTCAAGAATATGATAATTAGCGTATAATGATGAACTTGCTTGCTTTACCCATAACCCAGACTTGAGAATTTTTCACGCAGCATGATGTTCCTTTGAGTAAAATACGCTTTTAATTTTTCAAGTAGTTCAAATATACTTAATTTTACTATTTTTTATTTTCCATGTTTCTTACGCTCATTCTTCTTCGAATCTTTACCACACTATAAAGATATTGTGTTACATTCTGAATATTATAAAAGTCATTTTTGAATACCTGAATATTTCCACATGAAACATGATCGATGGTGGACCAAACAAGCTTATAAAAGATGCATCCAAGGCACCAGTATCATATTTTAAAAACGCTGCACGTCAAACGTTTAAAATCCATCCGGAGCGAACAAAAGCGTCTCGCTTTAGTCTCAAAACGCTACAGCTAATGCACTCCAAGGCATAGCCTATAAAACGGTGTAATTACCCGACCTTCCCCGCTACTGATGGCAGTAAACTTTTAGTGCCAGTAAACATAATGGCCGGCCAGCAGAATCGATACGTTGTGTGTTGACGATTTAGTCGAGATCACGGAGATGTCGTAAAAAGGTATTTCATTTGACCGATTGAACGGCCAGGGGAGGTTTGAATGTCCAATTGTGATTGGTGTAGGAAATTATAGATGGAAAAATAGTTTAAAAAAAATATTTCCTAGCTAACCCACACTAGGCCACTGTGGTGGACTATATGGCCTAACCACTCTCAATCGTACTCTCGATTTTAGAGGAGGCCCTTGCTATACAATGGGACGTATATGGGCTGATAGAGAGATCTATAAAAGATGTTTTCCCCGCACTATAGTGGGACTGAACTGCACTAGAGTCAAGGCTTTGATAATAATCATAGGTATAATATAGACAAATTATTCTTGCCATTAAGAATCCAGAAGTACGTTACAAGATCACGCAGATCATTTTTTTATGCGGTGCTTATTTTGCTGCGACAAAAAAGGAAAACTTTATAAAAATCCACATCCATAATACATACGCTCACCCATTATATTCTTGACAAGGTAAGCAGAGATGCCACTTCATCCCTAACCTTATTCTCGTCTCAAAATATTCCTTATAATTTTCTTCTCTTGCTAACCCACAGCTAAAAGTACAAAAACAAAAAACTAATTGCTATTGTGTTTTCAGCGAGTCAATATAACAGGGCGTGATTTGATTGGCTCGGATAAACGCATTTTATAGTGGAAACTTCGTTTGAACCGACGGCACGTGAGCACACCGCGACGAGCTCGCCTCGCCGCGTCTCCGCTGCCAAACTCAATTTATACATACTTATATAAACTTGTATAACTGTGTACAATGGCACGCCTGTTTACCCTTATAGTTTGTCTATCAATACCGTATGGGAAAATACTTTATTTGTTGAATTTTGGTTGTTTTTTTTAATAGTTTGAGAAAAGTGCTTTTTGAAGAAATAAATGTTTTATATAGAAAATACATTCTTGTGCAACAATATTCTCTGGATATAACCATAATAAAATAAATATTCCCGACGTATAAACGATATTCCATTGCCGAACATAAGCTCTCCCAATGATTTTTAAATCTTATTGGAAACGACTTGCATATAATGACCTCTTGCAATTTGTATCAGTTCGTTTGTTTCTCTTGAGAGTGGATGTCCAGCACTGCGCTTGATTATATTATGTACCATCTGATGCCTCAGCTGTGAGGGATTTACTCACAATGTTTATGACTAAATGCGATGCTATAGAGACCGATTAAGATTATTTGTACTAAAGCTATCTTAGATCCAAGCAAATTACTTAAAACCCTGTGAACCAGAATCACAAATTTTAAGACAAAGTCTAATAGTTTGACTGCTCGTTTGATTCAGATGAAAAATGCACTTAGGGCTATTTATTATTAAAGTTACAAAATGCTCCAACACATGAAAATAGGTTAATAAAACTGTGTACCTGTGTCTTCCACCCGCTGGCCCGGCTAGCTAACATTAAGGAAATACTTGTAATATTAGTGGGCCGCACAAACATTTCTTTCGGTGCGGAGATCGAACCCTGTCAAGATGAAATGAGATATGCTGTGGGATTTTTGCGCCTAATAAGAGCCAGATCCAAATAGGATCAATATCTTTTAAAACTTCCCTCAATTAATATTTAGACCAAAACAGAACTTTGAAATGATTACTAAATAAGTCATTTTTCCGGTGGCCTTATGAGTAAACTCAATAGCGGTCAGTGTGACTCAATTTATAAAACATAGCGATTCAATTTTATTTGATTTTAATAGTAAAACTGGTCGTTATGCATTAATTTTGCTGGTGGTAGGACTCTCATATGTGAGAGGCCATCTGGGTGGGTACCACCGCAGTGTCTATTTCTCCCGTCAAACAGCAGTGTAAACGCACTGTTGCACTGTTGTGTTTCGCGTCGAAGGGCATTGTAGCCAGAGTAACTACTGGACATATTGAGACTTAACATCTTGTGTCTCAGGATGGCGAGCGCAATGGAATGCCAAGCATTGCTTTGTAATTCAAGGTGTTGTTTGGTTTTGCTACTGTTCATGAGCGATCGTATCGCTTACCATCAGGCGAACGGCATGCTCGTCTCGCCATTCATAGCAATAAAAAAAAAAAAATAATTAAAAATACTTACTTTACAACTAATAATAAATAACACCCAACAGTCACATATATAGTCCTTACCCCACACTAAGATCGAGTCTTGTGTCGTGGGTATCGGGAACTACAAGAGACTTTTCGGTCTCACAAACACCCAGACCCAAAATAAATATTTGTGGGCCACACAAACATTTCTCTCGGTGCGGGGATCGAACCCGCGGCCTCTCGTTTCCACACACTAAGTAGAAACTCGTTTCACAGGCGGCGTCTAACCGACTGCGCGACGGAGGCTGTGGTTTATATAAAATTTATTATGTCAAAAATACTTTAAGAACGTGCTTAAATAACCAAAATGTTTGCCCTTCATTCTCAACTTAATTTAGTTTTCTCAGGATATAATAATAACCAAGTGCCTATATAAACAATCTCAACTTTGTTCTAAAAAAACAAACATACAAGTGAAGCTATAATATAAAGCGTGTAAAAAGAATAATAAACAATATCTATGGTTCACACATATTTTATTATTATGGCAACTCATGAAACGTCAAAGTCATAGAAAAACATCTGACGTCAATGTCAGTGTTATCTGTCAACGTAAAAGAAACACGTAAACGGGGAAAACCACTTTTGTGAAATATAAATTGATAAAACATATTGAAATTATTGAATTTGTTGAATTTGTTTTAAACAATACAAAAACACGTGAAACATGGCTGCTATACCGTTGATGTACGCACAGGAGGACTGTGAGCTCGGAGGCAAAGAATCGATCGAGGTAAGCAAACAACATAGTTTATTTTCAAGAGAATGGATATGTCCTTGTTATTTATTCAAAGTGGTGATCGATCGGGGCATAAAACGATTTGGATAATTGTGTCTTGTAATTTCTTTGTATTTTTATGTTTTCTTGCACTATTTTGCAAAAACTTAACCGATTTATTGATAAGACTATGTTGTAAAGATATCATAATGTTGATTCAGTCGTTATCAATGTAAATCGTTTCCTCGAATGGCACGTGAAATGAAAGTAAACAAATCACTTTGCAGTCTATTTTTTTTTTGTAATTAAAATGCTAGCTCTGTGCAAAACCTGTTTTCAAAGAGAATAAAACACAATTTACGCTTTCTCTTTAGTAATGTGATTTAATTATGATAGCATTAAATTTGTAAACAAGCCCATAGTTGACACATACTCGGTTAATCAACATGATTACCTAATAAATGATTAATGTAATATCACTTTTTTTATTGTTTTTTGACTCTTTGTAATAAATGTAACACAGCAACAACCAATACAAAAACCTAGGCAACTTTTCTTGAATCATACCTCAAAACGAGACCCCTTTGAAACAAAAATTACCTAAAAAATTATTTATACATTTATGAAACACATGTGTGGTTAAAAAAAAGACTACTAAATACTAATGTTCAATAATTGACATTAAAATACTAGGCCTACCATTGTATCAAATGGTAGAATATAACGATCTGTAAGTCCTCAATTACATGTTTGTAGCAATACACCTACCATCAGATTCAGTGCATTTTACTGAACCTAAACAAACTCATTCTTTCTCAAAAAGTCTTATTACTGATACCCACAAAATGTGACTCACACATAGTGTAAGGTCAGGACTATTTATTTGTCTGTTGTGTTTTTTTTTATTATGAGAAGCTGGCAATACAGTAATGATCCAAGTGATATTTATACCTTGTATTATAAATTGTTTCAGGATGACTTTGCATACCGTAACAATGTAATGAACGCAGACAAAGAGATCCGTTTGGGATTCATCCGTAAAGTATACGGCCTCCTCACAGTCCAATTGCTGGCCACTGTTGCGATTGCTGCTGTATTTCTGCTCGTAGAGCCTGTGCAAGGTTTTATTCACAGAAAGTGAGTATACATTGTATCAAACAATTTCCCCCAGTTAACTCAATGTGTACATGAGCCAACACAAATCTATAAGTAAAAATGATAGATATCCAAATTACCACTTTGATATAATAATGTTTGGACAGTTATTTAGAAATTAGGTACTATCACATTGAACAAAGTTGCTGTACAATATATAGGAACCATAAATTTATTGTCAAAGTAAATTGTTATAGATAAGGATTACATGAAATTTAATTTCACAATGGTTAAAAAATATGATAAGAAAATAATAATTTACTAATCATAAATGTTATGTAAGCTGTAAATAAATGCTATTTCAAAGTAGTTCTTTAAATGCTTGTCATAAAATGAAATGAAACATAATTTTCGTTAGATTAGTTAGTTTCCCTATGACCCAATAATAAATCTCTTAATATAATCGTTGTATGGTAAAAAAAATACTAAATCTTATAATCTTTATCATATTCAGAAAGAAAATCATTTCATCTAAGCATGCTACATTGTAATAGCCCTTATGGCGAAAGTAGTATATTTGCCATCTACAAACTACCGAAATTCCTATGTGAAACAGCTCTAGATGCTGACTAAAACGAGGGGCCACGATTTTCAACCCCACACTGAGATAAATACATAAAGTTTTTTTTTGTTTTTCAGTGACTGGATGGTATTCGTGGCGTTTATACTCAGCTTGGGCACGTTGTTCGCGCTGATCGCCAAACGCAGGGACTCGCCGGCGAATCTTTACCTCCTAGCGGCCTTTGTAAGTCACTTATAACTGTTTTATTCAATAATTTTCCTGTTTGACTCAAATACTTTAGCTGACAACAATTTCTCGGATTGTATTCATGACACGAAGCCGTGACGTAATTGAAGAATGGAAATAAGTTGGGTTGTTGGGTAGGCAATAAACGAAGTTGACTGAATATATGTATGTTTTTATTAAGTCTTTATATGTACGTCCCACTGCAGGGCACGGGCCTCCTCTACAATCAAGAGTACAATTGAGAGTTGTTAGGCTATGTAGTCCACCTCGCTGGCCTAATGCATGTTGGTGGACTTACATACCATAGAAATTCTTATAAATCGCTATGGTATTTAGGTTTCCTCACGATGTTTTCCTTCATCGTTTTTAGTGCGTAGGCCACCACGAATTTTACCCTAAGGCGAAAGTAAATTTACTAGGGGAGGTGGTCGTACAAATATTTTTTTATTTTTCATTTAGGGAGCAGTAAATCTTAAAGACAAAGACGCCATAGGCAATGTAATTTCTTTTTCTTCCAGAAAGATACCAAATCTTATGTAAACCACAGATTAGGCCTTCAGAATTACTTGTACTAATTACAAAGTGCTAAATATATTGGAATATAATGAAATACATTACATACTGAGTTATTTTACAAACGCTAATGTATACATCATGAATATGTAAATAAATAACAAGCTATTGTGTTCTAAAACTTCATGCCTGCTTAAGATTAGTAAATGAAGAATAATTATAGTTTTTTTTTCCACCTTTACATCAGTATTTCAATAACATCATATTATGGTTTTGAATACGACAGCAAACAATACCATTACTATGATTTTTTTTGTCTTTATAACACGCTTCTTTAAAGTGGGAACACAGTGAAGGAAAACATCGAGAATAATCCTGGGATTAGAATCCGCGGCCATCCTCTTGGTAACTGCATCCGATCCGCTCATCATCCGGCCACCACGTATTTTTAAATGAACATTTTACAGCGCTGATTTTCAATAAGCAATAACATCGAATTTTTTTACAGATTTCTATGCAAAAACAGTCAAAAATTCCACGTCTCGTTATCTAGCTATTGATAAAATCATGCCTCAAACTTTATTTGAATGATTTCAGACGGCGGTACAGTCGTACACGATCGGAGTTGTAGTGTCATACTACAATACAGCGGTGGTTCTGCAAGCCCTTGGTCTCACGTTCGCTGTGGTCTTCTCTCTGACGCTTTATACGCTCAACACTAAGCGTGACTTTTCCTTCATCGGATATGGGTAAGTTCGCATTGGTGATAAGATTTATTGATTAAAATTATTTGAATAATTCTCCGACGAAAAACGATTGTTAAGGCCAATGAAATATAGGCTTTGATTGCCTTGGGGCTCGATTTCAAGATACAGCAGCATTATAGCAGCTATTTCGCTGGTGTTTTTAATAAAGTCAAATGATATACAAATGGAATAGAAATAGGATATACATTTGCGTGTAAAGTACACCGTATGCGATTGTTAAACATACATTCCCGCGTATCAAAAATTCGTCATACGTAAAGTTACCTACATCGTTAGAACTTATTGAAAACGAACAATATTTTTTTTATATTCCTGCATACTATAAATCCCTGTAAATTATTTAAATCATACAATTTGTGATATTTTCCAGCCTCGTCGCCGGCCTCACAGTGCTCATCATCGGCGGTATCCTCCAGATGTTTATCCAGAGCTCGGCGTTCGAAGTGGCTCTATCCTTCACCGGCGCAGTATTCTTCGCCTTATTCCTCATATTCGACACCCAACAGATGATGACCACGTTGTCTCCCGAGGAATATATCCTCGCCACAATCAACCTGTATATGGATATACTCAACCTCTTCCTGTATATCCTGCGTATCCTTAATGAATTGAACAGGAATTAAAGTACGTAGTGTAGGTTTGTCGTTCTGTTGGTAAATGTTGCTGAAGGCTGGTTTTTTAATTGTCAAATAAAATATGGTAGCAGTTTAAAATTGTCCTGTTAGGTAATTTTATTCAGTGTTACGATTTATTTCATGATTGAAAGAATTCGAGCTTTATGTAAGTATTTCTTTATATTCTCAAAGTATTTGTTTTCTCAAAGTATTTGTGTTTATTTTTCCGATATTTATCAATAGTTCGACAAAGTATAGCTCGTTACATTTGTGAGCATTTATTTTGCAATTCCAATGCGATCTTATAAAGGTCCGTAATAGCGAATATTAGCACAAAATTATATTGACACGGTGCAAAAATCTTAGGCAAGTTTGACAAATAAAATATACATTTTTTGCATTGGCAACACTAAAAATCATCTAGTTCCGGAGTAATGCACTTCTGCACTAAAGTACCTAGAAAAGGCTGTGAGACAGAGTTTACAGACGTTTTCGATAGAAATATATTATTTTCGCGATAGTATTATGTACAGGGAAACAGGTTATGTATATTCCATAATTTATCATCAAAGCACAGCGACTACATTGCTGAACATAATAAATGATTTGCTGTTGATTTTTGTGTTTTATTTTAAATATTCAGTTCACATTATTTCATGTTGGTTATTTTTACACTATTATTATATTATTTCATTAATTTTAAGAGAAATTACAACTAACATAATAACAATAAATATATAAAAAAAGGTCAATTAAGTTTTCATAAATATAATTCATATAAATAGAAACAATTCACATTAAAAATAAAACAAAACATGAATTGGGAACAGTATATTTACAATTAAACATTATTTAATACATCACAACATTGTGTCTAAAAAAATAATTACCTACAAGTAACTACAATACAATTGTTTACCAAATCCCCTCATTTGCCAGGTGGGATGAAATTGCGTCAATCCAATCATATTTGCGGACATAGGCAAAAGAACTATCGTAGTAACTGCCTCGTACACATACAATCGCATATTTATTTACCAATTACATGCCTCTGATGCGATCTGCGATTCCCGATATCATAAAAATAAAAATATTAGTGTATCCACAAGTATTTCTATCGAGTCTGGGTATTTATGAGACCGAAAAGTCGTTCCTGATACTCACGACACATTAGTCGATCTTGGTGTGGGGTCAGGACTATATGTGTGACTATGTGTATATATGTTTGGGTTTATTTTTTTATTTATTATATTGTAACTATATACTAAGTTCGGAGTGAAGGATAGGTATTATAGAGAATAGTATTATTTTTAGAAGTGGAAAAAACTTGGTTCAAATGTTAAACATTTGAATCACCGACATTTCAATCACTTTATTTCGGATCACAGCGTAACACCCCAGATCTGACATGTCTGTAGGTGCGCGCGCATCATTCGAGAAAACTCTCATGTCATTGTCGTTATAAATTTTCTTCAAGTCGCTCATACATTGTATTCTAATTTTTATTATTTTATGATTTATTAAAGTAAGTGTATATAATAAACTATTTAATATTGACGTCGTATTTCTGAAGCCCATACACTTACATTGGTGACCCCGAATGGAACAAAAAAAAATGACAACCGGAACAAACCAGATGGGAGCTACCGCGAGTGGATCGTCAGATTTGTATAAAGTTGGCGTCAGATTACCTCCGTTTTGGGCCGAAGATCCGGAAATTTGGTTCTCGCAAATTGAGGGACATTTTGCACTGGCAGGAATCACAGTGGATGCAACAAAATTTTATCATGTTCTCGCACAGCTAGACCATCACATAGCTACCGAGGTCAAAGATATAATCATCGCACCGCCTGTCGCCGGTAAATATGACAAGTTAAAATACGAGCTTATTAAAAGGCTAACAGCCTCCCAAGAAAAACGAGTACGGCAACTGTTGGACCGAGAAGAATTAGGAGACCGAAAACCATCCCAGTTTCTTCGACATTTACGAACACTGGCTGGACCAAAGGTACCAAATGACTTTATTAGAACCTTGTGGTCTAGTAGACTACCTCACAATCTCCAAACTGTTATTGCAACCCAACCAATATCAACAGAGTTGGATATAATAGCCGAACTAGCCGACAGCGTGTACGATATTGCACCCTCGTCCACACAAATTGCGACAGTAAAATCCAATATAAATAATTTACATGGTGACACGATAGTTGAAATGCATAAGCAAATATGTGAGCTTACAAGCCAAGTCCGAGCACTACAGACTCAAATCTCAAGCCATTCACGATCTCGTTCCAGGTCTCGCCAAATAAAGCCACAGCATCGATCACAATCGGGACGCCGTAATAATGAGTATTGTTGGTACCACAACAGATTTGGTCAAAAAGCTTATCGTTGTACTTCACCCTGTAAGTTTCAGAAACCTAACAGTTCATCGGGAAATGGAAGCGGCAGTCGCAAGTAGCGGCAAACGACTGCCAATCAAGCAATGGCCGCCTCTTTGTCACTGACAAAAACACCAAACTACAGTTTCTTGTGGATACAGGCTCCGACTTATGTGTTTTTCCGAGATCAGCGACCAGAGGACGACGCGACAAAACTAAATATGAATTGTTTGCAGCCAACAACACCACTATTTCGACTTACGGGTATATACAGCTTAAACTCAATTTAGGACTGCGTCGTGACTACGATTGGAAATTCATTGTAGCCGACGTATCGAAACCAATCATTGGAGTTGATTTTCTAAGCTACTACAACCTACTAGTCGACTGCAGGTATCACCGACTTATTGACGGGCTTACTTCGCTTTCCGTCAATTTACCTTCCTGCAACATCAGACTGGAATCCATCGGGATAAAAGCTGTCGCGGGAGATTCAGACTACCATCAATTATTAAGACTATACCCGGAAATTACAATACCCGCAGGTGCTCCAACAGAACCAAAACATAACACAAAACACCATATACGTACCACTCCAGGACCACCAGTATCATCACGACCACGGCGCTTAGCTCCAGACAGACTGCAAATAGCAAAAAAAGAATTTGAAGACATGCTCACAAATGGTACAGCTCGTAGATCTGAAAGTTGTTGGTCTTCACCGCTACACTTAGCTCGCAAAAAAGATGACGGATGGCGCCCTTGCGGTGATTATCGTGGACTCAACGCTAGGACAATTCCGGACAGATATCCCATCCGACATATACACGACTTTGCCTACCATCTGTCAGGAGCGCAAATTTTCACGAAAATTGATTTAGTCAAAGCCTACAATCAGATACCCGTTGAAAGCCAGGATATATGCAAGACCGCCATAACTACACCCTTTGGACTGTTCGAATTTCCTTACATGACTTTTGGCTTGAGAAATGCGGCGCAAACCTTTCAATGCTTCATCGACGAAGTATTACAAGGTCTAGATTTTACTTTTGGATACTTGGACGATATACTAATATTCTCAAAAACACATTCAGAGCACCTAGAACACTTGAAACAAGTCTTTGAGCGACTGAAAGAGTATGGAGTCCTGATTAATACCTCAAAAAGTGTCTTAGGAGTCGCCGAGATAACATTCCTTGGATATCTCGTCTCGAAAAATGGAATACGACCAACTGAAGAGAAAGTAAAGGCGATTCAACAATATCCGACACCAAAAACAGCCAAAGACCTGCGTAGATTTTTAGGCATGGTCAATTTCTACAGGCGTTTCTTGCCCCATGCGGCAAGGGTACAAGAACCGTTGAATCGTGCTCTAGCTGGCTCGAATATGAAGGGATCCACACCAATTAAAATAAACCCAGAGTTCGTACAGGCTTTTGAGGAGTGCAAAAAAAGTTTATCCGAAGCTGCACTTTTGTGTCATGTAGACTGTGAAGCGGAATTAGCTTTGTTTACCGATGCATCAGATGTAGCTTTAGGGGCAGTTCTCCAACAGAAAAAACAGGATGTTTGGCAGCCTCTCGGATATTTCTCGCATAAATTGTCTGATGCACAAAAACACTATAGCCCTTATGACCGAGAACTTCTTGCGATTTATGAGGGAATAAGATACTTTAGATATATGCTCGAGGCGAGGACTTTTACAGTATACACAGACCACAAACCTATCACATTTGCTTTCCATACCAAACGTGATAAGTGTTCTCCACGGCAATTGCGTTATCTACACTTCATCGCTCAATTTTCTACAGATATACGCCACGTCGCCGGCAAAGACAATGTGGTTGCAGATGCCCTTTCACGTGTAGAGGCTATTACCGATAGCATAAATTATCAAGAGCTTGCAGCAGATCAGGCCGTTAACACTGAACTGCAAGATCTTTTGAAAAATGGCACTGCATTGAAATTGAAGAAAATTACAAGTCCAGATGCAGTTATTTACTGTGACGTATCAACTGGAAAATCTCGCCCTTACATTACACCTGCATTCAGGAAGATCATATTCAACAGCATTCATAATCTAAGCCATCCAGGAACATCAGCAACTGTTAAATTACTAACCGAACGTTTTGTTTGGCCTGGCATACGCCAAGACGGCAAGAAATGGGCTAGGGAATGCTTAGATTGCCAACGAAGTAAAGTAACTCGTCACACAATATCACCCTTATCTCCATTTCATGTTCCAACTGATCGCTTTTCTCATATTCATCTCGACTTAATCGGCCCTTTGCCATTTTCATGTGGTTTTAGATATTGCCTCACAGCCATCGACCGCTTCACCCGATGGCCTGAGGCATATCCCTTGGCTGACATCACCGCTGAAACCTGCGCCCGAAGCTTCATCAGCGGTTGGGTTGCCCGTTTTGGTTGCCCACACAAGATTACAACAGATCGCGGTCGTCAATTCCAGTCGCACATGTTCCAGTCCCTAGCAAAGTTTGTTGGTGCTAAATACTGCCCAACAACGGCCTACCATCCTGCTGCTAATGGAATGGTAGAGAGGATGCATCGGCAGCTGAAATCAGCAATTATGTGTCACAACAATGAAAGTTGGTCCGAGATTCTTCCATGGGTGCTCTTAGGAATAAGGAGTGCATGGAAAGAAGACATTAAGACATCTGCTGCAGAACTCGTTTACGGGGAGCCACTACGACTTCCAAATGAGTTTTTTGTACCCAAAAAAGACAACTTCTTGGACATGACTGACTTCGCCAATCGTCTTCGTAATCATATGGCGAAGATTTCTCCAACTCCAACGTCTAGTCATGCGCAAAACAGGGCATTTTACTTGCCGAAGGATATTTTTACGGCACAATATGTATTTCTTCGCGTGGGTCCCATAAGAGGCGCTCTGGAATGCCCATATAGGGGTCCATATAAAGTTTTGGAAAATTCACACAAAACTTTCAAGATAGAGATCCAGGGGAAACCTACTACTGTAACTATTGATCGCATTAAACCAGCTCATATGATTAACGAAGAAAAAAAGCCAGACACTTGCACGCCCTCAGCTTCACCCCCACAGGAGCGTCCTCTAAGTAAGACAAGAAGTGGACGAAGAGTTCGTTTTCCTGACTACTATCGCCCGTGAACCGGTCTCGGCGGGGGAGTGATGTAGGTGCGCGCGCATCATTCGAGAAAACTCTCATGTCATTGTCGTTATAAATTTTCTTCAAGTCGCTCATACATTGTATTCTAATTTTTATTATTTTATGATTTATTAAAGTAAGTGTATATAATAAACTATTTAATATTGACGTCGTATTTCTGAAGCCCATACACTTACATGTCTAATGAATAAATCGGCGCATATATGGTTAGTCGATATATACCCAGTTGCATTCTTGTGTCTATTATTGCGAATAATGGTTTTATTTATATTTAGATGTAGTAACGTGATTACCAGAAACAATGATAAAAGAAATGTTGATAAAATTCTCTACAAAAGTTTTGATAATAGACTCAAATACATTTTCTTTCATTCAAATGACAATGTTTACAAAATAAAATAATTTTACGAGAGTTTATCCGATGTGATTTTAGACAACTTTGTTTTTCATTTTCAATGTTGGCATGTTTTTGCATTAACATGAAGGAATACTACAGTTACTAAATAGAACTGTCAGGATGATGGGAAAGAATTACGGATTTATCAATACATCTAGACTCCAATGCTGCCGTCCTCAAGCTAAAATGCCGTTAAGTACTAAGACCCCCTTTTGAGTTATGCACAAAAAAAGCGATATTACAGTTTTAAATTGAACGTTTCGCTATTTGAAAGTGCCTCCTGCGATCTATTATTCAGTACTCTAGGTCTTAAAGATGACCTCTTGTGACTAAGTAGCATTTTTTTTAAATATCACTTTTTTTCGCATAACTCAAAAAGTGGTTTTATACTTCACGGCATTTTAGCTTGAGGGCGGCAGAATGGGCCTATTAACATTAAACAAAGTACGAGATCGTGTCTTTTGCTACATCAAATTAATAAATAATTAATCATTGAAATAAATAAGAACCCATTCAGTTATTGAATATTGAGATTTACCATCTATCTTACATTTCGCGGGATAAAATACATAAAATGTACAATCAGTGGCATTAAAATTTTACTCTTCTTCAATACATTATTTAGGAATTTAAATTTTAAATCTACAATTGGTTTATTTTCTATTGACTTAAATAAATTATCGAGATATACAAACACAAGTAAATTGTTGTTCAACATACATTGTATGAAGAGTTACAACTTTATTCATAGTTTAAAAACCTATTTTAACTATCGAATGTTTTTGTCGTCTTCGCTCCAACTGAATTAAAAGGCCATACGAAAGGGACAAAGCATTCGACTACTATTATAAGTTTAACTGTCCGTGAATAAAGTCGTAAGTAGCCATATCCATAAAATAATTTACCCGCAACATGTGACTTATTACTGAAAACTGAATATCCTGATCGTCTAACAATAACTGCCTCGTAGTTGTACTATAGTATGGTTACACAGCTGAGGTTTCGGATTCAAATCCCGGGTCGAGCAGTGATATTGGATTTTTCTATTCATTATTAGCCCAGAGTCAGGACTTTGCGCCTGATATGGCGATAGGCTCGACCCCTATCCTGACAAACAAGAATCTACCCTAGGAACATACAAGGCTGAATGTGGGTGTCCTAGTTGAACCTCTGCCTACCCCTTCTGGGAAAAAGGCGTGAATGTTCGTATGTCTAACAATAAAATAAAGTTCATAGCAATATTCCTAAAACAACAAATTTTGTACAGCGTTCGTGAGGCAGTGAGCTAGACTCCAGCTATGAAACGAGAGGCTATGGGTTTGATCCTTGCATAGAGAGAGACACATATTTTATGTTCTCCACAATTTCTGAAGCCCATACACTTACATTGGTGACCCCGAATGGAACAAAAAAAAATGACAACCGGAACAAACCAGATGGGAGCTACCGCGAGTGGATCGTCAGATTTGTATAAAGTTGGCGTCAGATTACCTCCGTTTTGGGCCGAAGATCCGGAAATTTGGTTCTCGCAAATTGAGGGACATTTTGCACTGGCAGGAATCACAGTGGATGCAACAAAATTTTATCATGTTCTCGCACAGCTAGACCATCACATAGCTACCGAGGTCAAAGATATAATCATCGCACCGCCTGTCGCCGGTAAATATGACAAGTTAAAATACGAGCTTATTAAAAGGCTAACAGCCTCCCAAGAAAAACGAGTACGGCAACTGTTGGACCGAGAAGAATTAGGAGACCGAAAACCATCCCAGTTTCTTCGACATTTACGAACACTGGCTGGACCAAAGGTACCAAATGACTTTATTAGAACCTTGTGGTCTAGTAGACTACCTCACAATCTCCAAACTGTTATTGCAACCCAACCAATATCAACAGAGTTGGATATAATAGCCGAACTAGCCGACAGCGTGTACGATATTGCACCCTCGTCCACACAAATTGCGACAGTAAAATCCAATATAAATAATTTACATGGTGACACGATAGTTGAAATGCATAAGCAAATATGTGAGCTTACAAGCCAAGTCCGAGCACTACAGACTCAAATCTCAAGCCATTCACGATCTCGTTCCAGGTCTCGCCAAATAAAGCCACAGCATCGATCACAATCGGGACGCCGTAATAATGAGTATTGTTGGTACCACAACAGATTTGGTCAAAAAGCTTATCGTTGTACTTCACCCTGTAAGTTTCAGAAACCTAACAGTTCATCGGGAAATGGAAGCGGCAGTCGCAAGTAGCGGCAAACGACTGCCAATCAAGCAATGGCCGCCTCTTTGTCACTGACAAAAACACCAAACTACAGTTTCTTGTGGATACAGGCTCCGACTTATGTGTTTTTCCGAGATCAGCGACCAGAGGACGACGCGACAAAACTAAATATGAATTGTTTGCAGCCAACAACACCACTATTTCGACTTACGGGTATATACAGCTTAAACTCAATTTAGGACTGCGTCGTGACTACGATTGGAAATTCATTGTAGCCGACGTATCGAAACCAATCATTGGAGTTGATTTTCTAAGCTACTACAACCTACTAGTCGACTGCAGGTATCACCGACTTATTGACGGGCTTACTTCGCTTTCCGTCAATTTACCTTCCTGCAACATCAGACTGGAATCCATCGGGATAAAAGCTGTCGCGGGAGATTCAGACTACCATCAATTATTAAGACTATACCCGGAAATTACAATACCCGCAGGTGCTCCAACAGAACCAAAACATAACACAAAACACCATATACGTACCACTCCAGGACCACCAGTATCATCACGACCACGGCGCTTAGCTCCAGACAGACTGCAAATAGCAAAAAAAGAATTTGAAGACATGCTCACAAATGGTACAGCTCGTAGATCTGAAAGTTGTTGGTCTTCACCGCTACACTTAGCTCGCAAAAAAGATGACGGATGGCGCCCTTGCGGTGATTATCGTGGACTCAACGCTAGGACAATTCCGGACAGATATCCCATCCGACATATACACGACTTTGCCTACCATCTGTCAGGAGCGCAAATTTTCACGAAAATTGATTTAGTCAAAGCCTACAATCAGATACCCGTTGAAAGCCAGGATATATGCAAGACCGCCATAACTACACCCTTTGGACTGTTCGAATTTCCTTACATGACTTTTGGCTTGAGAAATGCGGCGCAAACCTTTCAATGCTTCATCGACGAAGTATTACAAGGTCTAGATTTTACTTTTGGATACTTGGACGATATACTAATATTCTCAAAAACACATTCAGAGCACCTAGAACACTTGAAACAAGTCTTTGAGCGACTGAAAGAGTATGGAGTCCTGATTAATACCTCAAAAAGTGTCTTAGGAGTCGCCGAGATAACATTCCTTGGATATCTCGTCTCGAAAAATGGAATACGACCAACTGAAGAGAAAGTAAAGGCGATTCAACAATATCCGACACCAAAAACAGCCAAAGACCTGCGTAGATTTTTAGGCATGGTCAATTTCTACAGGCGTTTCTTGCCCCATGCGGCAAGGGTACAAGAACCGTTGAATCGTGCTCTAGCTGGCTCGAATATGAAGGGATCCACACCAATTAAAATAAACCCAGAGTTCGTACAGGCTTTTGAGGAGTGCAAAAAAAGTTTATCCGAAGCTGCACTTTTGTGTCATGTAGACTGTGAAGCGGAATTAGCTTTGTTTACCGATGCATCAGATGTAGCTTTAGGGGCAGTTCTCCAACAGAAAAAACAGGATGTTTGGCAGCCTCTCGGATATTTCTCGCATAAATTGTCTGATGCACAAAAACACTATAGCCCTTATGACCGAGAACTTCTTGCGATTTATGAGGGAATAAGATACTTTAGATATATGCTCGAGGCGAGGACTTTTACAGTATACACAGACCACAAACCTATCACATTTGCTTTCCATACCAAACGTGATAAGTGTTCTCCACGGCAATTGCGTTATCTACACTTCATCGCTCAATTTTCTACAGATATACGCCACGTCGCCGGCAAAGACAATGTGGTTGCAGATGCCCTTTCACGTGTAGAGGCTATTACCGATAGCATAAATTATCAAGAGCTTGCAGCAGATCAGGCCGTTAACACTGAACTGCAAGATCTTTTGAAAAATGGCACTGCATTGAAATTGAAGAAAATTACAAGTCCAGATGCAGTTATTTACTGTGACGTATCAACTGGAAAATCTCGCCCTTACATTACACCTGCATTCAGGAAGATCATATTCAACAGCATTCATAATCTAAGCCATCCAGGAACATCAGCAACTGTTAAATTACTAACCGAACGTTTTGTTTGGCCTGGCATACGCCAAGACGGCAAGAAATGGGCTAGGGAATGCTTAGATTGCCAACGAAGTAAAGTAACTCGTCACACAATATCACCCTTATCTCCATTTCATGTTCCAACTGATCGCTTTTCTCATATTCATCTCGACTTAATCGGCCCTTTGCCATTTTCATGTGGTTTTAGATATTGCCTCACAGCCATCGACCGCTTCACCCGATGGCCTGAGGCATATCCCTTGGCTGACATCACCGCTGAAACCTGCGCCCGAAGCTTCATCAGCGGTTGGGTTGCCCGTTTTGGTTGCCCACACAAGATTACAACAGATCGCGGTCGTCAATTCCAGTCGCACATGTTCCAGTCCCTAGCAAAGTTTGTTGGTGCTAAATACTGCCCAACAACGGCCTACCATCCTGCTGCTAATGGAATGGTAGAGAGGATGCATCGGCAGCTGAAATCAGCAATTATGTGTCACAACAATGAAAGTTGGTCCGAGATTCTTCCATGGGTGCTCTTAGGAATAAGGAGTGCATGGAAAGAAGACATTAAGACATCTGCTGCAGAACTCGTTTACGGGGAGCCACTACGACTTCCAAATGAGTTTTTTGTACCCAAAAAAGACAACTTCTTGGACATGACTGACTTCGCCAATCGTCTTCGTAATCATATGGCGAAGATTTCTCCAACTCCAACGTCTAGTCATGCGCAAAACAGGGCATTTTACTTGCCGAAGGATATTTTTACGGCACAATATGTATTTCTTCGCGTGGGTCCCATAAGAGGCGCTCTGGAATGCCCATATAGGGGTCCATATAAAGTTTTGGAAAATTCACACAAAACTTTCAAGATAGAGATCCAGGGGAAACCTACTACTGTAACTATTGATCGCATTAAACCAGCTCATATGATTAACGAAGAAAAAAAGCCAGACACTTGCACGCCCTCAGCTTCACCCCCACAGGAGCGTCCTCTAAGTAAGACAAGAAGTGGACGAAGAGTTCGTTTTCCTGACTACTATCGCCCGTGAACCGGTCTCGGCGGGGGAGTGATGTAGGTGCGCGCGCATCATTCGAGAAAACTCTCATGTCATTGTCGTTATAAATTTTCTTCAAGTCGCTCATACATTGTATTCTAATTTTTATTATTTTATGATTTATTAAAGTAAGTGTATATAATAAACTATTTAATATTGACGTCGTATTTCTGAAGCCCATACACTTACATGTCTAATGAATAAATCGGCGCATATATGGTTAGTCGATATATACCCAGTTGCATTCTTGTGTCTATTATTGCGAATAATGGTTTTATTTATATTTAGATGTAGTAACGTGATTACCAGAAACAATGATAAAAGAAATGTTGATAAAATTCTCTACAAAAGTTTTGATAATAGACTCAAATACATTTTCTTTCATTCAAATGACAATGTTTACAAAATAAAATAATTTTACGAGAGTTTATCCGATGTGATTTTAGACAACTTTGTTTTTCATTTTCAATGTTGGCATGTTTTTGCATTAACATGAAGGAATACTACAGTTACTAAATAGAACTGTCAGGATGATGGGAAAGAATTACGGATTTATCAATACATCTAGACTCCAATGCTGCCGTCCTCAAGCTAAAATGCCGTTAAGTACTAAGACCCCCTTTTGAGTTATGCACAAAAAAAGCGATATTACAGTTTTAAATTGAACGTTTCGCTATTTGAAAGTGCCTCCTGCGATCTATTATTCAGTACTCTAGGTCTTAAAGATGACCTCTTGTGACTAAGTAGCATTTTTTTTAAATATCACTTTTTTTCGCATAACTCAAAAAGTGGTTTTATACTTCACGGCATTTTAGCTTGAGGGCGGCAGAATGGGCCTATTAACATTAAACAAAGTACGAGATCGTGTCTTTTGCTACATCAAATTAATAAATAATTAATCATTGAAATAAATAAGAACCCATTCAGTTATTGAATATTGAGATTTACCATCTATCTTACATTTCGCGGGATAAAATACATAAAATGTACAATCAGTGGCATTAAAATTTTACTCTTCTTCAATACATTATTTAGGAATTTAAATTTTAAATCTACAATTGGTTTATTTTCTATTGACTTAAATAAATTATCGAGATATACAAACACAAGTAAATTGTTGTTCAACATACATTGTATGAAGAGTTACAACTTTATTCATAGTTTAAAAACCTATTTTAACTATCGAATGTTTTTGTCGTCTTCGCTCCAACTGAATTAAAAGGCCATACGAAAGGGACAAAGCATTCGACTACTATTATAAGTTTAACTGTCCGTGAATAAAGTCGTAAGTAGCCATATCCATAAAATAATTTACCCGCAACATGTGACTTATTACTGAAAACTGAATATCCTGATCGTCTAACAATAACTGCCTCGTAGTTGTACTATAGTATGGTTACACAGCTGAGGTTTCGGATTCAAATCCCGGGTCGAGCAGTGATATTGGATTTTTCTATTCATTATTAGCCCAGAGTCAGGACTTTGCGCCTGATATGGCGATAGGCTCGACCCCTATCCTGACAAACAAGAATCTACCCTAGGAACATACAAGGCTGAATGTGGGTGTCCTAGTTGAACCTCTGCCTACCCCTTCTGGGAAAAAGGCGTGAATGTTCGTATGTCTAACAATAAAATAAAGTTCATAGCAATATTCCTAAAACAACAAATTTTGTACAGCGTTCGTGAGGCAGTGAGCTAGACTCCAGCTATGAAACGAGAGGCTATGGGTTTGATCCTTGCATAGAGAGAGACACATATTTTATGTTCTCCACAAGTATTTGTTTCAATTCTGGGTGTTTTTGAGACTGTAGACTGCCTTTTGTAGTTTCTGATACCAGTAACACAAGGCACATCTTAGTTTGATGTTTATTATGTATGTGACTGTTGAGTGTATTTGTAATGTCTTCATGCCGCATGCAACTCATTTATGGAAATTACCCATATGGAATAAGTACATTTTAAAAGCAGGGCCGATTATAAATATATAATAATTTAACAAACATTCTAAAAGGCATTACACTGACATCTAAAACTTTAATAAAATGGCCACACACAATAAAGTTCATTTTGGTCCAATGACCAAAAATAACAATTTATTTTATAATTTTTCTTTAATTTGATAATCAAAATAATACTTTTTTCACAGTGGTAAATTATACAGTTATCTGTTTTTAACGTATTTTACCGGATATATCAAGACTGCTACCGAAAACGAAGCCGGGTGGTTTAGTTTTAGTGACTACAAACACAGTGCAACTAAAATTTTCGCAATGAGACGCGGCAATTTTTTTTTTTTTTTGAATTTTTAAATATTACATTTTTTGGGTGGTAAATCCATAGTTTTTGCTAAAGTAACAATTTTAACGCTTTTATACCTTAGAATCTTTATAATTAAAAGGTTATAAACTCTATTATTTTAGTAAAAAATGAATTTACCACCCAAATGTGATGATAGAAAAAACATTAGAAAAAAATCGCCAATGTTTAGTTGTATTGTATTTGAAGTCACTGAAACCACCACCCGGCTTCGTTTTCGGCAGCAGTCTTGAGATACCCTGTATTGCTCCTTTAGCTTTTCGTGGAAACTATTTATTTAACAAATGAATGAATGCTAAGAATTAAGTGAGTCATTAACTACCTACTTTGTTTTAACTTAATTTTTCTAAGTAGTATCATTGGAAAAGTTGTGCTATCCTGCAATATTTTGTAGAAAACTGTCAAGCGAAACTACGCAAAATAAAGGCAAAGATAGCCAGTAATAGAACAATAATTTGTATTAATTTTAAATTTTGACATCAATTAATATCTATGAGAAGAGGTATGTAAAAAGCTTCTAATAAATAATGTTTTAAATGCATGTGATTTTAGATTGATTCTGTACAAAATGGTCTAAATAGGGACAATCAGGATTTTTAAGTAAAAAATTTAAATAGGCTGGGTTTCTAGTACATAGCTATGTTTGATGTAGCTAAAGATTCACTTAGTACTGTACAATTTAATTTACAAAAAGATGGTACAGTAGCTTCTTGACCATTAAAAAACTTGACTAAAGAGTAAAAAGTTGACAAAAGAAGGGACTTGGAATCAGTACTAATGTAGCCTAGTCTTAACACTTGATTTTATTTGAAACTTACGGTTACACTTTTAAAAACTTATTTAGCAGATATGAAATGCTACACTAGTGCCGGCTTTCTTTGAACATGGTGGCATATATTGGAACTAAATAAAATCAAGGTTCAAGACCTGGCTAGAATATCTGGTTCGTACATGCGACCTTATTAACAGACTGTTTCAAACCCTATTTTTATTATCAAATATTTTGTCCCTTTCTAACAAATATTTCATTCAGTTTGAGCCAAGGAGACAAAACATTCAATAGTTAAAATAAGTTTAAACTGTCTTTTAATAAGGAATACTATAGTAATCACAAAAGCCTCAACATAAACTGCTTGCGCACTGCATTTGATCCAAACCCATTAGAATACATTACAAAGTTAAGAACCACATTCAAATGGTCATAACAATATCTGCATCATCAAATTCATCCTGACCTCTTTGAATCCATATCTCGGTTTGTAAAGCACGTAAACACACACACAGCAATTATTTAAGACGCACAGATCACTTTTCCACTCCGCACACAGCCTAAACAAGTTATCCACCCATATTTTTGGGTCTAAAGCACTGTCACACACACATCAGGGCTTCGCTTCATCCTCACTATAGTCCAATTGTTCCAGCATATCAACCTCCATTCCCTCACAGTTGTCTAGATTCATTTCGATTTTAAAGTCTTTCACTTCTGTTGTTTGTGACAAGCCCGCCGGCTTTGAGTACGCCTCGACCAATAATGATGAGTCCACGTGCGGCCTGAAATAGAAAACGTATTTTAGATATTGAGTTAGTTTAGACAGTCTCGGTGGCGCAATTGTACTAGGACACGATTACAAAGTCTCGGTTTCGAATCCCGGTTCAGGTAACGTGATATTTGATTTTTGTAATAAACATCAGCCCTGAGTCAGGAATTTGGGCTCGATATAGCGATCGCCCTCTAACACATTGTGTACGGTACATACAAGACGAAACGTGAGTTTCCTGGTAGCATATCTAACTATCCCTTCTGGGAGAAGCATGAGTTTATGTATTTATATGCGGTGTATATTCACAATAATATCGATCCGTAAAAGTAAACTATCTCATTCAGATGGGTACGAATTATGAATTGTGTTGAGTCGACCCGCGACACCATACTCAAAACGTGTTTACGATCCCTGTAAAAAAAGGCTGAGGACCGCTTTACAAACCTTGTATGAATAAAGTCGTAACAACACTTACGACTTTATTTATTTTACATGTTAAATGTCTAAACGCACCTTTTAACATCGTCAAGCGTCTTGTGCCTTTGTGGAGTGTTATTCTTCAGCGCTTTGCATTTCTTCCTGTGCTTGGTGAGTTGCTCGAATGTATCACACTTGTGGTTGCAGCCGTAGCACACCAGCTTGTTGTGACACGTCTCGTGAACCATCAGATCCGTCGGAGTTGTGAATGCTGGGTAACAAAAAAAAAATAGCAATGAATGGCGATACGAGCATGCCATTCGCTTAACGGTAAGCTTGACGGTAAGCGAGACGACCGCTCATGGACAGTAGCAAAACCAAACACCACCATAAATTACGTATGAAGACCTTTGAAGAACTTGTTAAGAAAAATGTGCGGCATGAAACATCATAGTTTTGCCACTTCCCACTTTTAGTTCTCCCTTCTCCCCCCGATTTAATGGACCGGCAACACATCCTTGATCCAAGCGTTACCATCAGGTAACCTGTATACTCGTTTTCGCACGTATGCAATAAAAAGACGCTCAATTAATAATAAATAGCTAATAACTATACGATGTGTTAATAATCTCTTACCCCGCCTACACGTGACACACACATGTCGGTCGTTGTTCTTTTCCGGCGAAGACTGGCCATCCAGCTTTCTCTTCACAGTCTTATAGGAATGTTGAGCTATCACGTGCGCCTATCACCAAAACAATCATAATTATTCGCAGGTATACGAATATCTATATCTATACATGCTTCGATCAAATATACACTAGATACAACATGAGCGCTTAGAAAATGGCACCAAAAAAGAGTGCTTAAGCACTCTTTCGCCTTCAGTTACGCACCGACCGTTGCATCTAAAACGTCGTAAAACTTTAGACAATATTATTTGAAAAGCTACTTTAAGCTCCAGGAATAAGGTGGAATTTGTGTTAATATATTTGGAATATGTGATCTTTTTGTTTACTTTTTTTAATGTCATGCATCGGTGCCACTTTTTAACAGAACTTTTACAGGGAACTGTGTATCTAGTGTATATTTGATCGAAGTATACATGTAATAAAATTGAAGTGCCTGTATGTAAAGATAAAAGTAATATTCGCGTAAATTTAAGAAATAATTATAAAAATAACATATATATTTTCAAGTTCATATGTTTTGTGCCAAGTCGAGGAGAAAAGCGGCACGGGCGTAACGCCCTTTTCTTGAAGAAGTTAAGGCCATTATCGACCCCTTATAACTTCATTGTAGAGAAAACTAGAACCCTAAATTTTCAGTAACTAAGCAGGCATTGTATATACTCGGCATATTTCAAATTTCACTCAATTTGAACCATTAATTTAAGAGTTATAACCAGTCAAAGTCTCTTCAAAGAAGCCGCCGGCCCGCCGGCATGAACCCGGCGGGCAAGACCGGCAGCCTGACTAACTTTTAAGGAACCTATCGATATTTTTTTATCGACTAAACAGTATGGAATGGGACGACGAAAAACTATTGAAACTAATAGACCTCTATCACTCAAAACCTACTATGGCACCCAAAACATAGTGGCTTTTCTGTAATTTGTATCCTGTTTAGCTATTCTGTCTCCAACGATATTAACTCTTCAGAGTCAGTACTGGTTAATGACAAAAATGTTTTAAAAGAAATGGGTTTCTGTAAAACCATGTCGTCTTTTTAAATCACTTAATATTTTACTAGTACTGTAACAATTGCGGCTCTTTAAACATGGCCTGATCCAAGAGTTTTTTATTTTGAGGGATCTACCTACAATAACTGCACAAGTAGCTAATATTCGATCACTTTCATTGTCCTCGTTCATATTTATTTCTGAAATGTCATAATAATTCGAAAGACACGCGCGCACTCTGCAAGCGCTTGGCAATCACTAATTGTGAACACTGCATGCCGCGACTGTCGTGCCACCGGGAAAATTGTCCGGCTCGCAACTTCTAAAGCCGCCGGGTTCACCCTCCAGCACTATCCCGCCAGCATAGGCATAACATAAAAGACTTTTTAACATTGAAATTCCGTAAGTTTTTTTTGGTCGGCTCTGCTGTCGCGGTTCGTTCAGTTAGCAAGTTTGCCGGATGCCCCTTTCCACTTACCATCCTTTTTCCTTCCCGCTCTCTTCCCGATTTATTGGGCCGGTAACTCATCCATGATCCAACTTTTATGGATTTTCATGGGCGACAGTGACAACTTACCATCAGATGACCTGTATGCTGGTTTGGACCTAGGCAATACAAAAATGACTGCAGGAAATCTATGGTTTAAACACTTGGGACTTTATTATTTAACTCTATTAACTTTAGCCCAAGGATTTAGAATTAAATCGATTATTTTATATAGCGAGGTATTAAGTTTATAAATAAACACAGATATAGTTTCGCCTAAAATAACAATCCTGCTATGGCAACCCACTGATTTTAAATGTAAAAAGATGAGCAAAATATAACTTGGCAAAAAAAAATACAATTGGCATAAAAGAAAAACAATTATGGCAACTCTATTAAAAATTTCATTGTCATTCGTTGAATAATTTTATACGTATGTATTTCTTTACATTTTCTTACGGTGTTTGTTTGTTTTGTGATTTAAAATAAACAAAGAGACTATTAACAACAATAAGTAAAAATAACAAGTATCTAAAAAATCCTGTCGTAGTACATCGGGTTGCCATATTAAATACGATCTTGGCGCCCTCGTTAGAAACATACTCTTTTTTTCCAAGCTATAATCTAGTCATTAATATATTAAGCAGATAAAAACCTGCAATTGCAATGGACCGACAATACGTTCTTATCAAAGAGACAGAATTATTGCCATCTCTCCAGACAGATAAGACAGGCAAAGTGCAACCGAAGCTTTATAATCAGCAGCCCGCCCGCGTTCACTGCTAGTCAAAGGCCTCTGCCCTCTCCCATGGCACGCCACTGGGATTGATCTTCAGCCCATCGTCTCCATCCGCTACCAGCCATCTTACGACGAACGACGCCTTACTTTCTTTTAATTAAAAATAATGCCAATGTCGGTATTTATTATCTCACTTGAGCCATGAGCAAGAGATAAGGATAGCTTTTTGGTCACCACCTAAATTGATACCTGCTTAGGTTTTATTTAAAGTTTAAAATTAAATTCATGTTACACAGAACTTTTTTTTCACTTTACACCATAATTTTCACAATTTTCATCAAAAGTACGAAGTATTTTAGCAAAAAAAAAATAATGAGTATTTTGTTCCAGAAAAAAAAACTCGAAAAAGCCATATATTTAATAAATTAAGTTGAAATAGTAAATTCTATAAAAATATCTCTACTATGAAAAATCACGAAACACATATGGGGATAATTCAAATACCCCGCGTGGTGTTCTATCTATATATCTGGACCTCCTCTTAACACTATTTTGGAACACCCTGTATGTATGTGAAAGTAGAGATTTAGCACCATTTCGGTCTTATATTTACCTATTTCCCGACCACTACCGTAAATAACAATAATTTTATTAGATACTATGCAGGTTGTATTACTAATTAAAACAAAAAGTATAAATAAACATTTTTAATGTGTAATATTACTTACATCATTATTTATTCAGTGCAATAATACTATATAATGAAAATAAAAATAATATTACCAAAAACTAAAATATGTCAAATTCGCAAAAAAATTATAAACTCTTCTTCAATCCTTCCCTAAGTGCCTAGATTTTCTACACCACTTCCATCATTATTCATAATATTCTCAATAATATGTTGAATATTACTGTTTTTTTTTTTATTTGCAATCGTTTCATAATATTGTTAGCATTATTTTCATAAACTTCTTTCACATTTCTCTTTTTTGATGTTCGTTTTGTTTATACATAGAAATATCAGTGTTGGGTTTGTTCGTATTATTTTACCGTTGTATCGTATCTAGTTTGCGTTTTATCTCTCCATCAGTTTTTATTTTTTCATCGATCTCATTTTGTTATATCTTTCGTCCGGTTTATGAAATTATCTCCACGTTTTAGAATGTATGAGGTTACGAAATTTACCGTTATTTGTCATCCTATTAGGTTTATTATTGTCAATTGAATTAAATGGATATTTCAAATGTGTTTCAATTGATAACAGGGAGGTTGTACTGTCATTATGTTATCTTGAAGCGGTTCTGTCACGTTTTAGGAGCTTCTTCAACAATAATATAATAATAATATATATTTTTTAGTTTTCATTCTCAATCTTACTTTAATGGCCGACACACACCTAACATTTGCTGTTTGCACGATGAGTAGCGTTCCAATGTAAAGCATACAAAATTATATCATTTTCTTTACAGAATTTACTTAAGGGTATAGACATGTATGATTTAATCTTATCCACAAATAAAATTACCGGTTTTTTTATATTATTTTCTAATATCCAGTTATTAACATTCTTCGCTATGTATTCATAAAAAATATCAGATTGCATGTATCCTGATTCACTTTTTGTTATAATCCAACCGTCTGGCATATTTTCTTCTATCTCTTTCGGTGGTTTAACGTATGGAAACACTATAAGCGGCGGGCATAACTTTCCTGATGAAGTCATCATTGTCAAGACAGTTAGTGTTTCTTTTTCATTGCCGGTTTTTACCGTATCAATATTTCTATCTTTGGGGGCTAAAACTTCATAAATTTTTGAGCATAAAGGCATTTCCGTTTCATCGGCAGCTAACATTCGATCCTTGTCTTCTATTATGTCTCGAGCTCCTCTTTCAATTAAAAACGATTCTAGACCCGAATACCACGTTCCGATCGGATACTCCATTATTTCTTTGAGAGTTTTATTAATGTTTTGAGGATCACGTGAGTTCATTACGGGATGCCTCTTTATAAATCCCTGATACCAAGATTGTCCACATCCTTCTGGATATTTCTTTGATTTACCTATATTTGCAATTAAATTGGATGCATTTTCCAACAATACGTCTCTACTAACTGGGATCCCACATGTCGCCAATTCTACAACCCAATCCATAATCTGTTGTTCGCCCGCGAAGCCCAAGACAGGCTCTGGGCCGAGTCTTCTAGGCTGTTTTTTAGCCTCTCCAGTAATAGAATCTTGGATTATGAACCGAGGAACACCATAAAGGCGAGAAACCTCGCTGACATTTTTATAATCGCATCTTACTGCATGGATGGCTTTTTTGAGTGCTTCTTCTGTGTAGTTATAAAGAGGTCCCTTTTTTTTGGCAATATTTTTGTGGTGTTTCTTGACTGGAGGTATCTTCAAAGAATTAAAATAGAAAATTATTAGACAGTATTTAAGATGAGTTATCTTAAAACAACTGAATAAATCTATGGAAAGGTCAATCAACTATAAAACAAATGATGGGTGTTGACAGTTATACTTCGGTATCATTTCATTTCATACCATTCAATAACGATCGATATAAATAAAATAAATTAATACACCCAACAGTCACATAGTCCTGACCCCGCACTAACATGGAGCATCGTGCGTATCAGGAATTAGTACCCACGACCTTCGATCAAATATACACTAGATACAACATGAGCGCATAGAAAATGGCACCAAAAAAGAGTGCTTTAAGCACTCTTTCGCCTTCAATCACGCACCGACCGTTGCTTCTAAAACGTCGCAGAACTTTAGACAATATTATATGAAAAGCTACTTTAAGCTCCAGGAATAAGGTGGAATTTGTGTTAACATATTTGGAATATGTGATCTTTTTGTTTACTTTTTTTCATGTCATGCATCGGTGCCATTTTTTAACAGAACTTTTACAGGGAACTGTGTATCTAGTGTATATTTGATCGAAGCCCACGACACAAGACTCGATGTCAGTGCGGGGAAGAGACTTTTCGGTCTCATAAACACCCAGACCCGAAACCAATATCTGTGGATCACACAAATATTTGTCTCGGTGCGGGGATCGAACCCGCGACCTCACGTTTCACAGCCGGCGTCAAACCAATTGCGCAATGGAGGCTGTCAATCAATCTGTGATATAACTTTTGATTAGGAATACGCCATTTTGAAGATACTTATTGTGTTTATTGTGTCTTTTTTAAGGGAGATTGATTTCAACGATCTCTAAAAACAAGAGTTCGGTTGAAATGTTAAATGAAATAGTTGTCGGCCATTTTATTTCGAATAAATATTTTCGAAACCGACAACCAACTATATTGTATTTGTTTTGGGCCGGAGTAACTGGCTTAGTTTTATTTTTTCTTTATTTATTATATTATTTAGTGTATAAATAGCTTGGCAAACGAGTCCAAACCAGCGATTATAACTATATTTAAAAAAAATACAATCCGTGGTCATATTGCAATCTCTTCCAGGAACCATTTGGATGGATATAAAAAAAAAGATTTTATGTTAGGCCGACAAAATAAATGTTACGGGATTGGATTTACCGTGGAATTATTTACCTATAACTAATTTCTAAATATAAATACTATAATATATGCTATCATAACGCCTTATTTTTTAATGGTACTTATGATTAGTTTGATGGCTGGTAGCGGTTGGAGACGTTGGGCTGAAGATCGAGCCCAGTGGCGTGCCATAGGAGAAGCCTATGTCCAGCAGTGGACCCGAATATGCTGATGATAATGATGATGATTAGTTTTCGGTCACACGAATATACATATTCTAAAATTAATTATGATTAGTTCTAATGGTTTCTTAGATTTACCCGAATGTTTCACATTGAAATATAACTATTTTTTACGCATTTTAAAGAAAAAACGTTTCATAAATGCGAATTACCCAGTGTAAGTACAGCCAGACGGAGCCAGGCCGGGCCGATAATTATAAAATTAAAATATAAAAAAAATAAGTTCAGACACCAGCACATCTATACATTGTACAAAATTTAAAAAAAAAACCGAAATAATTGTTTTGACAAAAATCGCGATTTTAGTTTTCACTATTTTTGGCTATCCCGTTTAGATACGATATTTCTATCGCTTAACTGAACTTCGGTTCGATTCGGGAAAGAATGTATACGAGTTGATCACAACCCTTAAAAACAAAAACAGCGATTTTTCACAACACTATCAGGTATTATTTTTCAAATTTGGTACAATGTTGCCCGGGGTGGCTAGTTTAAATTTAATACATGTCAATATCAGCCACTATATTATGAATTTTTCTTTTTGGAGACTGTCCCGCCCTCACACACACCACAGCAATTCCTGTAAGCCTGGATCAACAGTGGCACGTATTATAAAGACAACGAGCATTGAAGCTCGGCGAGTCTACGGGTCTAACCACTCTTAATCATATTCTCTATTGTAGAGGAAGCCCTTTCCGGTGGGACGTATATGGGCTGATACATAGTCTCGGGGAATGACAAGTGTTCTCTAACCCGCAACGAAATCAATCATAGAGTATAATTAATTTTAATATTTTATAATCTCTACTTTTAATTATCATTATTTGCCGAACGTATTCTACTGGTTGTATAATCGATTTCTGTTTTGTTACATAACAATGTTTTTTTTTTAATACCACTATGAATATGTAATTCATTCATTGTATGCTGTAGTTGCCTGTCTACAGAGGAACATTTAACTTTGTTTATATTATTTGTTTGTTAGATATATTTGTAGTGAATAATGCATCTTCTTTTGGTAACTCTAAAATAAATAAATAAATAATATGGTAGTGATTACCTTGAGGCCGGTGACACTCTGGAAGGCCTTGGCGCACAGCATGCACTCCAGGGACAGCTCCGGCGCCGGCTCCACCTCCTCTCCCTCGCTTTTCGGCTCCGACTTGATCTCCACCTTCTGAAATTAATATTTATTTATTAATACTCTACTGCACACACATATAAAAAATACAGAATATAAAAATTACAAAAAGTACAGATGGCCGTCTTATGGCTCTTGGCGATTTCTTACAGACAGCCTTGGGATGGATATACATAAATATATACACCATAATCGTCACGCCTATATCCCATACGGGTAAGCTGAGACTTTAGAACGCCACTTTGCTCGATTCTGACATATTACTTTCGCTTCCTCCACTTTCATCACCCTCTTCATGCATTTGACAGTTCAGGGTACTTTTGACCTGACCCTTGTTGAGGGTATCACCGATTTGGATGGTGTAGGTTCGGTGAGGTCGACCCCTAGAGACTCTAATTAATACTAATAATAATTGCGCTTGGTGGTCAGGGCGAAGTAATCCATAAGTAAATACATACACAATGTAATACATAAGTAAATACACCCAACAGTCACATAAATAGTCCTAACCCTACACTAAGATCTTATGTCGTGGGTATCAAAACCTATGAGAGTCCTATCGGTCTCACAAACAACCAAACCCGATACAAATATCTCTGTAACACACAAACATTTGTTTCGTTACGGGAACCGAATTCGCGCTGTCTCGTTTCTAAGACAGTGTCGAACCAATTGCGCCACGGAGCCAGTCGATAGTTTCGTTAAATTAATACAGTATTGTATACCACATACATAAACAGTAAACAACATAATAGAAATAAAGTAGGTACAAATGGCGGTCTTATCGCTCAAAGCAATCTCTTACAGGCGTCTATGGTATGGGTTGAAGATAAAATAATATTTTAGAGAAAGATTTCATTGTTTGTTGGTTCGCATTGTATAGGCTCCGAAACTGCTGAACTCAGACGAAGCAGGGACAGTCCGCTAGTAATTTTATAATAGACACTTACCTCTATCTCCAGCATTGGGGATTTGTGATCACCATTTGTCAGTATAGAATTCTGTTCAAATTGATCGTGCGTAATCGTTCCTGAAAAATAATAATTATCCTGGTACAGCCAATATTACCAAATAAATAAATAAGATTAGAAATATAAATAAAATAATAAATAAGTTATGCCGATTCAAAATATCATAGAAGCCAATGAAAAAGTCTCTAATACCATAATTTTAGATTTTAAATACATTAACAGCAGATGAGATAATGTTATATGGATAAATAAATATTAGATATATCGTTTCGAATATACAGACAGACTCTGGTATGTATGAAATTTTAGACATCCCAATCGTGAACCAAATAGAGCAACTCACCATTAACAGTGATTTGAATCGGTGTGGGCTGCATAATTTCTTCAGGTTCAATTTTTATATCCAAATTATTGAATGTGTCATGGTCAGTGCCTTCAACGCCTTCTTTGAAAGATTCGTCGGCACCGTTCGGGTAGCTTTCATCATCAGATAATACTTCTTGTTTGATCTCCACATCCATAGGGGTGGTAAACACATCGCTATTGATATTCTGATTCACTTGTATTGGTTTGGGCCAACTGTTGTCTTGTTCGTGGAAGGTTTCCACCCTTTGTCGGAGCAATCTGTCGTTTATACGCACATTGACAATAAAACTGCACGCTTCTAGAAGCTTCTGATGGCAAAACTGACATATCATCTTTGAAAATGTGTCTGCTGATGTTATCTGCAATAAAAACACAGTTTTCATTTAATTTAATTCCACGTCTTTATTACGGTCGAGTATTACTTTTATTCCCAAAGCAGTTCTAAAGTATCAGATATTATTTAAGAGTACATCTGGTAAAAAATATTTTATAAAAGGCTATGATAGCCTTTGCAGATGACTCGCTAATAATACTAGTACTAAGCGTAAATTTGTCACACTCACATCAACATTAGCAATATTTGCAAGATCCTGTGCAATAGTGTCACCCATGCCATTCCACGGTGGCTCCCAGGGCTGGAATATGTCAAGCAGCCCCGCCTCATAGTCGAACTTCTGAAGACACGCTCGGCACTCCACATCCTCGTGTTCTATGGGAAGTAATTCCTCCGGCTTCTTGTCTATGTCTTCCATAACCTTGTCACTGGACCCCGTTCTGCGAGCAATGAGATTGTGTTGTGAAAAAATTTAAGTTGTACCAGAGTTTTTAAGTCATAATTAATACTTATAGTAAAGAAAATTGGTGAGATGTATACAGAGACTTCGTTGAATACCATGGAAGCAATTACCAAAATTGTTATAAAAATCTATGGGGAGGACCTATTTTAAGGGACTTCCTATAGTTGAAGAAAGAGAGATAAATAAATTGATAGAAATTTTAATGACTGCCTTGATGGCGCAGTTGTGTAGTACAACTACACTGAGGTCTTTCCCAGGGCTTTGAGGGTTCGAATCCCAGAGTGGGCAAAGAGATATTGGATTTTTCTATTCATTATTATCAACCCAATCTGGTATTTGCGCCCTATATTGCGATAGGCTCGCCTCCTATCACATCGTGGGATGGAATACATGAGGCAAAACATGGGTATCCTGGTAGCACCTCTGTATTACCCCTTCTGGGAAAATGGCGTGAATTTATGCAAATTGAAAGGATAAATGTATGGAAATTGAGTACTGATAAATTATATTTTTAAGTGAAATTGATAGCTTTGGTTGATGACCACTCTGAAGTGCTTACGAAGATGAACCTTTGGAAATGAAATAAGGTAATATTTAAGAACTAGCTCTATGGGAATGCTGTAGCTACATAAAAAGCTTACAAGTGACAATTAATGTTGGGAATAATAAATAAAAGGCTGTTGTATTATTTAAAAAATATATATTGAATAATCATTTTTTTAATGAAACACTTCTATAAATGAAAGAGATTACTGGACAATATTTTTGGGAACTTGCACTGATTTATTACAAACAGATCTGAGTAAAGCAAGGGCCCTTGTTAGGGATCAAAACTTAAATGATAATATAACAAAAAAATCTTTAAATGCATATCCTTCAGAGCATGTTAAGCTCGAGACTTTACAAACAGGAAGAATGCATCATGCGTAAAAGACCAAATATAGATTATTCAGGCATTTAGAATCATAAATATGATTGAATGAATCTTTACTAATAAAAATCTTAACAAGAAACAATTCAACAAATGGCACATTTTTAATAATTTTTCTAGCCAACCCTAATTTAAGTCAGAACAGAAAACTTTGAAAACTCTGATCTGCAGATGACAATCTTGTTTATGGCAATATCTTCGACTTTCTAATAATCTAAACCAGGCTCTTTGCTGTTGTTTAAGCCATATGTAAATTTAGGTAACCCTTCAGAAATTATTTTACAGCAATAATTCCACCACATCCTCAAGTGTAAGGTTTATGCACATTTAATATAGTGACAACAGTATCACCTACATTATACAAAATGGCTAACCTTCGATGTGGAGACAGGTTACTGCGATGATTCATTTTGTTTTGTTGAGTTTCAACGAGGTTTCTCAAAATCCGGTCTTCCAAATCCATAGTGGGCCTGCACTTTGCCACGGATAATTCACATTCTTCCAAGACATTCAACCAATCACCATGGGCACTGATCATCTTTGCTCTACTGTGTTTTTTCTTCCAAAACTGCCTTAATTTGTTGCAGACATACACAACTCGTTTGTACAAGTTTTCAGTGTCCATGTTCTCAACATTGGGCAAAGACCCCTTCAACACTTCAAAAACGTGGCGAGTTCTATCCGCGTAAACTCCATCTTTCATTCGCCAGATATCAAACAAATGTAATCTTGTGAAAAAAAACTTGTAAGGTGACTCTGTAACAACAATATACATTTTGCAAATAAGCTTCTATAAAAACAGTAACATTTACAGTATTTAAATTGAATTAAATATTATTTCTAGTAGCATCTGTAAATTCATGATTGACATGAAAAATAATAAAAATACACATACCTTTTGCTCTAAATTCCATTTCATCCATACATTTTTCATACCTGCACAGAATTCAAGCATTATATCATAATATGCTAATCCACAGGTTATGAGTTTTTAAAACTGGTAATTAACATTAAATTAGCATATCTTTATAGAAGCTCTCAAAAAAAAATTATCCTGGTGGATATTATAAAATGTAAAAAAGCAAAAATATAACTACAGGTACACACAAACTAAACTTCTTATGTCCTTCTCATGCAATGAACATTTGGGCCTAACCTAGCTGATGAAGGCTCATAAGATCAATTACATGTCTGATAACCTGTCTCTCAATCCTGGTAAGAGACAAGTCACTTAACCTAGCAGCAATATGGTTTTAGTTTATAGTCTTGCCTCAATTTAGCGAGCTCCCTCCGCCTTCGTGACAGTTCAGTTGAAGTTGCTGCTTGGGTATGGGATCTTTTGACCTCCTTCTTTTTCTTTTTAGCTGCTTCCCGCTGTTTTTGACGCATAACGATAGTTCTAGGGGGCGCCATAGCCGAAATACTCTGATTTTTTCTATAAAATTGACACATTTTATTGTACACTATTGATGTAACATCTTCATAACATTGTGGTAAAAAAAACACATTGAGTAGAAATCAACATAAGTACAAGTATGTTACTTATATCATAAAACTCGCAATTCGTTTATTTTGTAATGAACTCTACTGTGTTGATTACTAGTTTTTAATGGAGAGTACATTACACATACGGAAAATGATACGGAATACCATTAACAAAAATGTTTCCGCATAAATTTTACCGCGTCTAGGAGAAAATATAAATTACCGAAAGTTTTCATGTTTTCACAGTCACTTCGCCGAAATAACCTCGCAATGGTGTTCTGTGTTGTTTTCAAATAAATTTGCCCCATTCTAAATAATTAAAACACGCAGCGCTTGCGGTTAGAAAATCTTTAGAATTGATATGTTTGTTAATTTTTTTGCATAAAATGACTCGCAAAATAATAAACACTGCTCATATTTTTTGACATTAGCGACAATTTGACGGCTGCGTTTTAGTTACAGATTGAATTGTAGAATGGATTAGTATGGACATTAATAATGGAATTTTTCACAACAGGCTCAGATTTATCGCTAAAAATCCGTAAATATACCTAAATACATATTTTGATTTATAATTCTCTATTACATTAGGGGAGGTACTCACCTTTATAAAATTAAAAGCTTTGTAAGTAATGCACTTTCTAACAATGGGTTTGCACTTTTATTTAATTATAAAGAAAAAATATGTACACAATAAACATGCAAGAAACACAGAAAATACTACAAGAAAATAAAATCGAATTCAATAAATTATTGTGCCGATATGTAAAACTATGAGGTGTTTACACGAGAGTTGTCAAATTCAATGTCAAGTTTTTTTAAATTAAAAAAATATGTTACCTATGAAAAATTAAAATTATGCAATTGTTATATAATTCAATAAAATCTAACACAAATTTCACACGTAATGCGGAATAAACAGGAAAATCTAGGATTTTAGCATTGTTTTACGGAGGATCCGCCATGTTGAAACCACAGACTAAATTCCATTAAGCTGCAACGAAAAAGGTACCTACTGGCTCCTCTATCCGCGAAAATGTTGACCATAGACATATCAAATGTATTATGGATTGATAAATAGCTCCATCAAATTCATGATACTATCGAAAGGGAAAAAGCGATTACGGATCCAATGCCGCGGAATTCGAAACCAGTAGGGACCCAACGTACCTACGTTCTATCTCTTGTCGCCCTTCGCCAGATTTTACTTGACAACTAGATGACGGAAATGTAGTCTTGTGTCTATGGTCGATATCTTTGCTCCACGTTAACGCCGAAAACATACTACTGAAACACTACCCGACACGACACAACCCGACGCGACGACGTGAAACATACAGGCGGGAAACATACTACTGAAATGCCGCCGTGCCATCGACGCGACACGTATTAAATAAAATCGTACTATTAAAAGTATAATCATAAGACTGGAATCACACTAAAAACGCCCGACGTTACGCCACGAGCGTACACGCACGCCACCCAATCACACGGTTCGAAATCGACATGTTGCCGATGATGATGATGAAACATGACACACACAGGCGTTGCACGCAATGTTTCTAGTTAACACCCATGATAACACCCAATTCCACACGTCAGTCATTCAATAATTTACAATAGCAAATATGCATGTCATTTTTATTTTATCGTTCTGTATGTCATTACATTACCGGAGAAAATTATAAGTTTTAGAAAATACATATGTAACATAAAAGTCCAAAATTAATCAAAACTGCTATCAGTTTCGAAGCATTTAAGCGCTATTTTGGCGCGATCTCTCTGTGACGTCAGCATAAGGCTAGAAGAATATACTAGTTACTACTGAAAAGCCACGCCACCCAACCCGACGCAACACGTGTTGAATCGAATCGCGCGTCTATATTTGATATCAACAACGCAGTGTTTGTATTAAGTTTCTTTCATTAGTGGCAGAAACAGAACGGTATTTTTTCACAAAATAATCCATTTTGTAAAATAATATAAAGTAAACACAAAAGAACTTATAAACAAACGTAAAACAATACCCAACAAGCTAAAACTTCACAAGATCATGAATGCTGTCATCACGTTCCTAGCAATAGCCTCGCATTTCGAAAAAACCTCCGTGGCGTAGTTAGTTGGACGCCGGCTATGAAACGAGAGACAAGCGTTTGTTTTAGGTCTGAGCGCTTGCGATATGGAGAAAAATGCGTACTTTCTGATACCTGCGACACAAGACTTGTATCTTAAGGTTTAGGTCCGCATTATTCACGTGACTGTTGGGTGTATGTATTTATTTATTATTTATATAATGTCTTAATTACATTATTTACTAACTCCATTGCACGCAACCGTACATTACCACTGTTGCCAGCACAGTGATCAAGAATTGCTAGAGTGACGTGTGGCATCGCGTGTTCGCAATGTGCACAATCCACGTCCGATGTCGAAACGTCATGTCGCGTGTTCAATTAAATCAAATCGTACTATTTTGTATGACCAGATATCCTCAGTTCAAACAACCGACATAAAACGGCACACGTACATTCCACCAGATCCCCCAGTTACAGATCGACACTCCACCGATGGTGGGAGGAAACACGACACTCGACGCGACGCACGCAATGTTTGTGGACAACACCCGATGCCACGCGTCAGCCATTCGAAAATGAATAGTTGACAACCTGTGTGACATAATTTATTGGACACCAGCTATGTAACGAGAGACTGCAGGTTCGGTCCTCACACTGAGACATTTTTTTTGTGTATATAAGCATATGTTTTATGTCTGAGTGTTTGCCAAACCGATAAAAACTTGGGTACTTTCTGATCCCCACTGGACAAGACCTATATCTTAGCATGGAGTCATAACTATGTATTTATTTTATCTATTGCACACAACTAAACACTTCTTCTGCTGTCAGCACTGTGATAAAGAATTGCTATGATATGACATCTGGTATCGGGTGTTAGCAATATGCGCAATACACTACAGTAAACATTCATTGAGATATGTTTCAACTACATAATTATCATCAACTCATTCCAACAGCAAATTTGAAAAACCCTTATACAAAGTTCAATTTATCAATAATATTGCTTGCTTGTCAACTTACTTGTGAAAAGATCATTGAGGTGTTTGACTGTTTATCACTTCTCCACTTACACACAGAATATATTTGTACATATCCTGATATATGCCATTCCTTGGTCACTCACAGTTCAACTAAAAAATCACATCAGAAACTATCATGCATGGATCCAGGGGGGAGGTCATGGGGGGTCATGACCCCGTCCCTGGGCTGGTTCCAGATTGACATAATGTATTAATTATATTGTATCAGCCTATATATGTCCCACTGCAGGGCACGGGCCTACTCTACAATCGAAAATTCGACTGAGAGTGGTTAGGCCATATAGTTAATTATATTGTTGATAAAATTTATAATCACAATTAATTCTTTGTATATCAATAAAAAAAGTAAAAAAGTATTGGGTACATTGGCTTTGTCTGTTTCTAGTCAGTGGCTTAGTTTAGATCATGGTTTAGATACACAATATTGTTTATTTCGTGATTTCGTATTAGTCGTAGTTATCACCCAAAATCTGGCAAAGATTATGGGCTTTCAATGACAAGTTCGAAATGTAGTGCATAAACGTAGGAACCGTGTTGTAGCAATATTGAATTTTAATATTAAAAATATATAATAGAAACATAAATTAGAAACCATTGTTACTTACGATTTTATTTATCGCATGCTTTCCAGAATAAAGTTTTTTACAAACGATCAACTTATAATGGAATAAATTCCGTAAATCTAAATCTGCACCAACTATAATTGTTTACGACGGATATCATCACACGTTATCTAGTGTTTGTCTTTTTCTTCTGGGTGATTTAGGCACGCGCCCTATTATTGCATACTACGCCCTTTTGTTATTTACCATGATTTATTTGTTTACAAAAAGTTAAAAACAATACAACAACCTCAATTTTGCGTAAGTGGCGCCATCGGGCGAAAGTGGAAACCAGGGGCAGGGAAAGACAGAACTTCGACCTCCTTTATTCCAAAAAATCCGCTAGAGACCGCTATTATTCCAAATCTCTTTTTATCACTCATAGACAAAGGTGATATAAAATGTAAATTGTAAAGAGCAATCTCAATAATCGTTTATTATTTTTGGGAAAAATAACAACAAACAGCGCGATTTGGCGCAATTATATTACCGATTATTCTGTAAAACATAATCAAGAAAAAGCGCACAGCTATTATTACTTTTACCACTTCACGTTCCGAAATTGCGCTAACGTAAAGGACGTATTCGGCAAATTGCTAAATAATACCAGCGAATATTAAATTTAACCGAAGTAAATATGAAGGAGAATTTTGTTGAGACTTACCACTATTTTAAATACAATTTAAGTTGTATTCTGCGAGTAAAATCTATCCCGGATACAATTTACACAACACAAACTAAAGAGTTCGTCTTCATTAGCTGTCATACTCTATGATCCACTCTATGTTCTAAACGGAGAATTAATGGCAACGCCATCTATTAATTGTACTAATTTATACTACATGTCACGCGCGGCTTTGCTCACTTGCTTTGAAAAATCTAGGAAGAATGCTTTTTTTTTTTCAAGATATGTGAGTATGATCGATCATCGAAGATATTATGAATCCCAGTTTATATCATATTTATGCTGAATTATTATATTTTTCTTAGGATAAAGACAATAATTCAACAATGTATTACTCGAACCTATATAGAAAATGGGATTATAAATGACTCATTATGCCTATATATAATAATAATATATAATAATATATAATAACGTTAAGTGAATTATAATGTAGAGTTAACATTTCATCCATCCATTCATCAACCAAAGGACCTCACTGCGGAATATAGGCCTCTCCAAATGAGTACAGTTACCTGTTAGAGGCAGCCTGCATCCAGCGACGTCACGCGACCATTACCAAGGCACTGTCTGACCACCTTTAACCGTTAGAATATACATTATCCCTGATGAACATAGGCGATATGATATTATTTTTGTGGAAATTACCGGCGAGTGTGAATAATATAGATAGCGATAATACGCCAACAAGAGATCAATACAAGTGCAGCCATTTTTAATCTCATCCTTTATTTGTACGACTTGTATCTATGAGTTATGTTTCTTGTCCTTGAGGGCACTTGAGCTTATTTTGTAGATGAAAATAATCCCTATTTTTCCCATAGGTCTTGCAACGCTTATATAAATATTCACGAATTACCTTAACATCACCTTAACATAAGCATCAGTCAATAATCTATCCGATATACAGAATATTATTTGCCATTACTAAGATGACACTGCAAATTAACGAAGAATATTATTTTAGCTTATATAAAACACCAGGCCTGGGGAACCGTTATCATACAGCATGTTTTGATCGTTTAGGATGTGGTTTTCCTCGGTGACTATATTTTCTATATATAAATGTATTTCTCATAAACAACTCTTTGTATATTCCCTCGAACCGATATAATACTGTTACTTTACTTATAATTATTATATTATTCAATACGGATATCGTAGACTGAAAATAAACATGTATTTTTCCTTTCTTCATTTATGATATCGCAACTTATATACATTTTCTGGCAAAGATTTTGCATATATATATGGTAACTGTCACGAGAAAAGTTTGTGAAGCATTATGTCCTGAAAATGTACTCAGTATCATCATCATAGTCACCATAACAGTCCGAATTTATCTACTGTTGGACATGGGCTTCTTCTCTATCGCACCACTTATATCGGTCCTGCGCCTGTCTGAGCCATAATTTGCCTTGAAACGTAATCATGTCGTCCTTCCATCGAAAAGGTGGTCTGTCTGTCAATAAATAAATTATCATGCGAGCAGAGTCGCAGGCAAATTCTTAGCATGTCTAATAAAAGTAAGAATAACAGATGGCGCTGCTGCATATAATGTACTATTATTTTTAATCATTTGAATGTCAATGTCAAAACATTTTTCATCAATCATTTATCAATTTGTCAATCAATTCGAACAAAAAATAATTCGTATTGAAAGATAATTCAACTTAATATGTAATCTTATTGTTTGAGTCAGGTTTCACCTTATACATATATTCATAGATTCATTCACACGCAGCGTTATATGTGGGTTGCGGCTCGCAAAGTGGTCTATTCTTTTCCCAAGGATCTATAGTTGACTTGTCGGTCTGCGATAATTGGTTGATATTTGGCATCTCTCGACTTCAAAAAACATTAGTGTTCAAAAAATATTTGTTATATTCATATTTTCTTTACCATAGGAAGACAACTGCTGAGTTTTTCAGATGAGCAAAAACTATATACTTGACTTTGGTTGATACAAGATACATCTACATCGAAGATACATCTTGTACCAGCGGTCAAAAACTTCGGCATTGTCAAAAGTAAGGCCAAGTAAGGCTATTGACCCTCAACTTTCTAGTTTATCACAAATTAATTTAACTCAGGACATTAGTATACTAGATTACATGTTGAGTACAGAATAATTCTTTGTTCCATATAATAATTTCACAAGGTTTGTGTAATATAAACCCAAAGTATAAGGAATCATTTTATTTCTTAACATTTAAAATTTTCCACCATGTCCGACCTTGATCTTGTCCACCCGAGACCAATAAACTAGTGTCAAAAAAATATATGTCTGCAAGATCAGGGAACTTGTCCATTTCTTCGTTGATGGTGCCTTACTACATGTTGTGGAGACTGGTGATTTTGTGTCCCAATTCCAAGAAGTGCATGTGGACTTCCTTGGTCAGGTGGTTCAACACTATCTCTATAACACCAATGCACCGCTTTACTATGTCCTTTAGATTGCCCAGTCTGTAATGGATTTAAATAATTTTTTTTTATCTTAATACTAGAATTGTCATTTCATTATAATACAGCATTCGAAAATACAAAGTTACTTACTTCTGGCTCTATTCTAGGCCTTTTGCAATCGCCTACTTGCAGGATAGAGTTCTGCTCAACTTCATTTTGCATACTTGTTCCTGAAATGCATCCTTTGTAATACAGTCTATTAGCATTTATTTTTAAATAAAACAAGTTGTTATACGCATTTTAGTTACGATTCAGGTTGATTTTTTCTTACATAAATGTGTTATTTTATGCAATAATATAAACATTAACATAGCATGTGGTTTAAATGCCTTGCATTATAAGCAGCCTACCCGCACTAGGCCAGCGTGGTGGACTATATGGCCTAACCACTCTCAATCATATTCTCGATTGTAGAGTAGGCCCGTGCCCTGCAGTGGGACGTATATGGGCTGATACAGATACAGATTATAAGCAGCATCAATCATATAATAGTTTATACAACAATTCACTTACCATTGACTGCGGTGTGTATTATTGAAGGCTGTTTAATTTCTTCGTTTTCAACTTTGATTTCCCAATGATTAAATAAGTTTTGGCGTTCAATGCCTGTACATCCATCTTTAAATGTGTCTTGTGTAAATTTTTCATAACTTTCGTCATCAGACAATGTCTCTTGTTTTACCTCTATATCCTTATTTGGTTTGAATGTGTCACTTTTGATGCTTGAATCATCTTGAATAGATTCTGTCCAAGAGTTTTTATGTTTATGTATTGTTTCTACCCTTTGCCTTAACAGTTTGTCGTTAGTACGCACATTGACTATAAAACTGCACGCTTCTAAAAGCTTTTGATGACAAAACTGACATATTAGCTTTGAAAAAGGATCTGTTGATGTTATCTGTAAAAAATATATTGTAATTTTTTTAAATGAATGGAGCAAGACACCCAAAGATGGTGATAGAAGTCACTTTTGATGGTGGGTAACCCATAACAGATGTCCTATGGCATTAAGATAGAACTAGAATGTGGTTCGTAAATGTTACTATCAGGCTCATTTTCGTAATTCAATATTTCTTATGAAAAGATATCATATGTGACCTAATCTAAGGCAGAATGTAACATATATACTCACATCTATACTAGCGATTTGTGAAAGATCCTGGGCAATAGAGTCACCCATCCCATTCCACTGTGTCTCCCAAGGTTGGAATATATTGAGCAACTGTGCCTCATAGTCATACTTTTGCAGACATACCCGACACTCTATATACTCCTGGTCTTGTGAAAGGACCTTCTGTTGTTCTTTAACAGGTTCTGAGTGAGTTCTAAGGGCAATTTATTATTAATTTTGCATATGTTTCATAAGCTCCATGCATTTTTATAAGTTATTTTATTGGTCATCATTGAATGTAAATTGTGAATGAAAATCCACTGCCTCATAAATTTCACAGAGAAGGGGGGTAATTTAAGAATATTAAATACTCACCTTTTTCTAGATATTTCTTTAGGTAAGCAGAACTCCACAGGTACTTCCATTAGAGTATTTCCAGCCTCTAACTGAGGTGACGGGTCTTTTATACAAGTTAAGCAATTGGAATCTGAAATTAGATCTTTTGTATTCTGTAGTGTGGGCAGGCTATCTTCCTTTTGAGATTCATTGGGTTTCACATCAGCCAGTTGTATTAGTGATTTGGCTTTACCAGGTCTGGTCAAATGTAGTGTTGGTATGCTACCTTCTTTTAATATTTTCCTTCCCATGACTAGACCGTAACGAAAACAGCTTTCTTCAAAATGCACATTACATAGTGATGTTCGTTCTCCTACTGAAACATTGCTCTTTCCACAAATATCCAGCCATTTCTGTTTCAATTCTGTATTAGATGGAAATCTGTAATATTTCATTAAACAACATACATTAATTTGATTAAATAATAAATTAGTTTATTGTCATATCTACTTAGAACAAAGATTCATAGTCTATACCTATGTATTGACTTAACAGAAATCTTTGTAGTTCCTATTAATGTGATAAAATAATGGCCAAAATGGAATATAGTCACTTTTAGTTTATTTTTGGTGAACTTACTTATGATATGATCTTCGAGGTGGTTTGTCACTTCTCCACTTACATAGAAAACAGGTATAGACCATTTTGCTTCCAATTTATAATTGATTATTCAGTAACAGTACTTCAATCAACTGCCAACTGAAACATAGCAATAAGTAAAGCAATATTGTTCATGTAAAATTATTATTAAGATTTTAAGTTTAATTTTTCAAGTACTGCTAGGTGCAAACCGGTTATGTGAACTAATAAGACTTATAGACAATCGGAAAGTGATAAAGAAATTAATTCTAAACATTTAAGGCATTATTAATAGACAGTTTAGAAACCTATTTGAGTTATTGAATGTCTGGTCCCTTTCAAACGACTTTCAATTCAGTTTGAGCAAAGACAAATATCTATAAGTAGAACAGGTTTATAAACTGTTTTTAAATAAGGCTGTGAGTAACAACAACTGCTTTTCAGACAAGACCAATTGATTGGGTGTTCAAATGAACTACCTATCATTTATTAAACTATGACTTAAAGGATATGTTTTATTCTAATTGTAGACAGATTTTAATGCATTTTATAATCATGCGTGCATACTCATACCACTTTACAATAGGTAAGATGAAGTCACATCAAAACGATTAAGAAACAAATATGTCTTATGTGTGACCTAAATATTATTGCATTAATCATTCTTTACGTTTTTTATTGTAGCCATTAGCAATTGAAGGACAGATAATTATCGCATAAGAATGGTCTACCTAATAGCAAATTTCATTTAAATAGCAGTCACCTTTAATATGCGAGAAATCACTTAAATATTTCAGAGTACATGTATATTCATACAATAAATATTTTTAATGGGGAAAACGCTAAATAGAATAAATTCGTTTTCTTTGCATTTCTCAAGAATTAACTAATAAACATAAACACACAAGCGGTTCCTTTCACCGTTTGATATTCCGAAATTCCGTTACCTCGAGATCATTGAATACAGAAAAAGACCGGCAATGAGCAATCGGGAAATGACTTTAACGAAATGAAATTTAATGGCAAAGTTTAATCATTCTTACCACAACTTTAGATACAAAAGTATTTATTAATTCTTCACATTATAGAAAACAAACCAAAATGAACCAAAACAAACTGGAAGTTCTTGTCAAATGTCAGTTGATATTTGGCCGTTGATAGGTGGACGTGCAAGTAGATAAAAGAAAATCCATCTAATCAGATTTTTCTTCTTTGTTCGTTTCTAGTTTCGTATTTTTATGATATTATAGCTTATATTAATGATAATTGGTAAATAAGTAAATATTTTGCTACAAATCACAATAGCTTGAATAATAAATAGCAGGGCTGGCGGTATGTTCCTGGTTTTTTTTTGTCTGTCCCTTACTTATATCATAAATGTCAATGTCAAAATAACGTGGTCGTAAAGCGAATGGTGCGCATGTGATTAGTGAAAATATACATAAATAAACTAGAAAATGGAAGAAAACACTCCAACAGTAAGCTTAGTGTCTTGCATGCGATTTGTGCGCCGCGGTATTGCTAAAGCAGTGCCCGAAAAGGTATATTTACAAACTATATATCCGAATACATAGTTTTGAGATTTCGCACTCATTTACCGGTTACTAAATTGTTTTTATAGATCGAATTGACTGAGAAGGAATTGGAGAAGATCATTAAGCAGACTGCCAACGAATTACGGTACGTGATCTATTTGAAAATACTAGGTGTGTAGACGTTTATAGTACCTACCTTAAGCAGTCTTCTTCTGTATTGAACACATATGAATAAACCGCGTTATTAGAGAAATAGTCCCACTCTGTCAAGAGGCTTCTGATATAAACCAATAAAAGTTGTAAAAGACATCAATAAATAGCGTAAACTGTTGACGAAAAAATTGTTTCCAAATTGTTACACAATATTTCAATTTGTGTAATGTCAACTGTTATAAAATAAAATGCACAAATGTTTAATCTAACCAAACAAATTACTTGCTGACATATTAAGCATTCTGGCATTCTTAAGAGAACGCCCCAAACTTGATCTCTGTATGATATTCTTAGTTTCTTTTAAAAAATATTTTATTTGTGCTATTTATATGTGCTTAGGTTAACAGAGCAAGGTGATGACGAGAGTGATGATGAAGGTGAAGCCTCAACCAGCGCTCCGAGAGAGCCCCCAGCTGATCCCAATGATGAGTTCAACTTTGAACAATATGATGAAGAAGACACCAGTAAGTACATATTTCAAAATCTCTGATACTACAGGGGAGCCATGTGTTGTTAAAATGTTGTAAATCACTCGCTTTATTGGTGAAAGAAAACTTTTCTCTACATAGATATGAACTTACTTACTTTACCTAAATATTCAGTAAGTCTTTCAATGTTACATTAATTGCTATACCAAGGTATATAAAGATTGCTCCCAAAAACGAAGCCGGGTTTAGTGACTAGTAGTTTTAGTGAGTTGAGACACAATGCAACCAAAAATGTTGCAAAAAAAAAGATTATGTTATATATTTTCCTTTCATTGTATTTAGGTGATGAATATATAGATTACAGTCCAGTAGCTGCTCTGGCTACAATATCCTGCAAACTGGAACACAACAGTGCGATTACACTGCTGTTTGGCGGGAGAAATAGCCATTGCGGTGGTACCTACCCAGATCTTTCATATATGAGAGACTTACTACCAGTGCAATGATTTAAAACCATGTTACTTATTTAAAGGTCTGTTGTATAAAAGATGTTTGTTTTTCTTTCAGACACAAATCCCATTGGTATTGGTACAGTAGCTACATTACCTAACTTGGGAGATCTCAGTGAAAATGTTCAAATAAGGGTAAGTCCTATAGTTTTTGTATACAATTAGTAAAAGCAGACTTCTGTGATGATAATTTGGCAGCATCTTAAACTGTAATGCTTTGTAATGGTTTCTTAGATTTTTGCGAATGTTACACATTGAAATAAAACTATTTTTTTACAGAATTTTACATTTTTAAGTTCCTGACGCGACGTTTCGATTATTAAGATTACGATTACTTAAAATAGTTTTATTTCAATGTGTAATGTTTTATTAAATAAAGCTATTTTTGACAGATTTTATCGTAGATTTGGTAACATTTTTAACTTCCCTATGTTTCGATTGCTTTACAGCTTTCCTAGTTCCACAGGGTAGATTTTTACACATCTACTCAGTGACTGTTGAATTTAACTACCCTTATTTTATACAAATGTACTATAAATGTATAGTGTGATATTTCTTTTAAAGACTGAAGGTCCCGACAGCGACGAGGAAGATGACATCATCAAGCCAACTGACAATCTGCTGTTAGTGGGCCACGTGGAGAGTGATGCGAGCATACTTGAAGTGTACAGTGAGTTGAATATCAAACATACAATTTTTTTAATATCGATTTATGTAGTATACATAACATTAGTATGAGGACAATTTGAAGTTGAGAAAATTGTTAATTGATGTATAGTATATATGTAGTGAGTTCAATATTAAATATACTAATTTTATGAATATCAATTTATGTAATACACATGAGATTAATATAAGGACAATTTGAAGTTGAGAAAATTGTTAATTGATGTATGTATTGTGTAAGGTTAGCTTGTTAATTACTTTTATTTTGTTATTTCGCCTAATTGGCCTAATGGACGAGGTATGTGCTGTGCACCTGAACTCGAACCCCAGAAATTTCATTTAGTCAGCTAAAATATGAATTCTCCTAGACTGGAATTAGATATTCTATATCTCTATAAGCCTCGATAGGCATAATTGTGCGTGTGCGTATGTAAGATTACGTGCGTGTGTGCGTGCGTGCGCAAGTGCGTGATATCTTTATTCCTTTTTCAGTATTCAACAAAGAAGAAGGTTCGTTCTACGTCCACCACGACATAATACTGCCATGGTTCCCGCTCTGCATAGAATGGCTTAGTCATGATCCCTCAGATCCCAATCCCGGTAAGTAGAGACTAGGTTTTTTAAAATAAAGAATAGAGAATATTTTTCAGTTAACAGAAATTATTTTACTTTTAAAGTACTGATTACGCTACTAGCGTGTCTTTGTCGCGTCTTTGCCGAATAACTTTCATCTGAAATAAAAGGTATTCTTGTGCTAAAAACTTTAGGTGTCAAATTAATTTTCCTCTCCACAAATTTCGACTGCGCAGCGCAATATCCTTCAGAATCATGTATTTAGTTGTTTGTATTTAATTCATCGTTATTTTCAGGCAATCTCTGCGCCCTGGGTGGCATGGACCCCGTTATACAAGTATGGGATTTGGATATTGAAAACTGTCTGGAGCCAGCCTTCAAGCTGGGAAAGAAACCCAATAAAAAGAAAAAAACTAAAAGAGTTGGACACAAAGAGGCTGTGCTTGATTTGTCTTGGAACAAGAATTTTACGTAAGTTTGGATTGGACTATTGGTAGTATTTTTATTAAAAAAAGTCGAAATTCAAAACAAAGCTATAACTCGCCAATTTTTTGACATCTTTTGGGCTCGCCCGAATCACAGACCAATCCACAAAAACACGACAAAGTTATTGAAGCATGAATGTAATTTAAAACAGATTATATTATAATGATTGTAACTAATAGAATTTATTTAATTTTACTTATTTAATAAGACTTTACATTATATTTTACATATAGAAATTATTAGTTTAATTTATTGGTCTTTTTTTTCTTCTATGCAGACATGTTCTTGCAAGTGGATCAGCAGACAACACGGTGTTATTGTGGGATCTGGATCAAGGAACACCTCACACCAAACTCAGCTATTTCGAAGATAAAGTAAGTTTGTTCCTCATTTTACAAGTTCATAGTTTTTCAGTTTCTATGATCAATTTTCAGACTAGATTTTTGGAAGATTTTAGCTTTAACCAGCTTGAATATCGTGCACAGTGCATCCGAAGCTGATTCATTCGCTATTGGGCTATAAATTACGTTTCGTATTGCTCTTTTCATGTATCAATTATAGGAATTTGTCAACAATGATGTCACAACTTTTATTTTTGTAAAGAGATATATCCTTATATAGCTGTATCTGTATCAGCTTATATCCGTCCCACTGCAGGGCACTAGCCTCCTCTACAATCGGGAGAATAATTGTGAAGGGACAGAGATTAGGCCGTATAATCCACCACGCTGGCATAGTGCGGAATGGCGTACTTTACACACCATAGAAATTCTTAAAAATCGCTATGGTATGCAGGTTTTCTCACGATGTTTTCCTTCACCGTCATAGTGCGTGACGATAGATTATCAATACGCACCTGACTTCGATAAGTCAGAGGTGTGCCCGATTTGAACCCGCGAACGTAGATTTTTTATTCATTACCTATCAGCCCGGAGTTAGGAATTAGCTAACTTTGAATTCGCCGGCTGTGAAATAAGACGCCGCGGGTTCGATCTCCGCACCGAAACAAATACTTGTGTGGACTACAGGTGTTTGTTTTGTGTCTGGGTGTTTGTGAGACCTATAAGTCATTCATAGTTTCTTATACCCATGACACAAGATTCGATCTTAGTTTGGGATCAGGACTATGTATGTGACTGTTGGGTGTATTTTTAGTGCCCGATATGGCAATAGATTCCCCCCCGCCCCTATCACATCATGGGACGGGACAAACAAGGCTCAACGTAGGTGCCCTGGTAGCACATCTCCCTATTTTTCTGGGAAAATATCGTGAGCTTATGCGTGTACGTGGTGCAGGTGCAGACGTTATCGTTCCACCCGCTGGAGGCGCAGACGCTGTTGTGCGGCGCGTGCGACGGGCGCGCGCGCGTGGCCGACTGCCGCGCCGCCGACGCGCACCGCGCATGGACGCTCGGCCCGGAGATAGAGCGCGCCGTGTGGGACGTGCACAACCCATTCTGTTTCGCGGTCGGTAACAATATATTTATATTTAATTATTTATTGTACACAGTAAAAAGGAATAGAAGTTTAGATACAATAAAATAAAAAAAAATTACATAAACAGGTATATGAATGTAGGCACAAAGTTAGGATATTATTTGTAATGTGTACTGGTTACTGATTCCCAAACTAGGCCAGGGCCTGTATCTTGGAAGACAGTGTCCAGTCGCAAGGATGATATCATCCCGACATATTTAAAGAGTCGGTTTTATTTGCTGACAGTACTAAGCTTTGTGTTGACAGATATTGTTTTTAAATATGACAGATGAGTAATAACGAAGGCAAGGTGGCGTATGTAGACTGCAGACAGAACGACCCGCTGTGGACAATCACTGCGCACGAAAAAGAAGTTACAGGTATGTGAAATCCTTACTTTATACTTTGACAGAAACACACTTTTTTATTGCAACGAATGACTCTATTCGCCTGATGGTAAGCGATACGAACACTCATGGACAGTAGCAAAACCAAACACCATGAAATATAGCAATGCTTGGCATACCCCTGCGCTTGCCATCCTAAGATATAAGATGTTAAGTCTTAATATAGTAGTCTAGTAGTTATTCTAGCTACAATGTCCATAAACCCGGAACACAACAGTGCATTTACACTGCTGTTTAGTAAGAGAAATAGACATGATAAGTTTGTTTGCGTATGCGGTTACCACGTCAGGCGTGTTATTTACCATCAACGCAGGGCAAGTGATTAAAGTTAATTAAAATAATGTTATTCTTTTCAGGTCTCTTACTGAGTGAACACATACCTGGTCTAATGGTGACAGTCAGTACAGACGGCAAAATGAAAACCTGGGATATAACAAGGTATAGTTTACCAATTTGATTAGAATTGATTAAAAAGTGCGTTGTAGTTTGTTGATAATGACTTGAATTACAAACAGCTGTTCTCTATAATCTATCAATCTTTAACTAGACATTTCATTAGATATTTCGATGCATCATAAGTTTCAGTTAGCAAAGATGAAGGTGCAGCTATGTTGCATATATTTATAGATAGCTAGGTAAGATAAATCAATGAAGCGTCGAATTTTACCGACATAATTATGTTAGCTAAAATAACGTTCTGTTAAAGATAAAGAGTAAATCGATGGTCACGTGATCTAATCTAACATTTAAAAAACCTGTTTTTTTTGCTGACCATACTTAGTTTTATTTGAGAGATAATGTTTTAAATATGAGAAATAAGTAACAACGAAGGCAATGCGTATGTAGACTGCATACATAACGAACCACTGTGGACAACAACGCACTAAAAAGCAGTTAGTGTAGCATCCCCCTTTCGGCTTCATATACCCTTTATTACTAAGCTCCCATAGTCAGATTTAATATGTACGACGGGCGTGTCCCGCAGGTTTTATTTTCTATGTTTTGTTCTGTAGCGGTTATTGTCTGTGTCTCTGTTGGGTGTTGTGTTTTCGTATGTGGGGAGCGACTCCACATGAGCCGGTTAAGTCTAACCGGTGAAGGAGGGATGCTCCGCTATTTGGTTCTTCGATCAAATATACACTAGATACACAGTTCCTTGTAAAATTTCTGTTAAAAAGTGGCACCGATGCATGACGTTAAAAAGAGTAAACAAAAAGATCACATATTCCAAATATATTAACACAAATTCCACCTTATTCCTGGAGCTTAAAGTAGTTTTTCACATAATATTGTCTAAAGTTCTGCGACGTTTTAGAAGCAACGGTCGGTGCGTGACTGAAGGCGAAAGAGTGCTTAAAGCACTCTTTTTTGGTGCCATTTTCTAAGCGCTCATGTTGTATCTAGTGTATATTTGATCGAAGATTCGGTTTGATACATGAGTATGTCGTGTGCAGCGCGGGCGCGGCGGCGGTGTGCGAGCGCGCGTGTCGCGTGGGCGCGGCGCTGTGCGCGGCACTCTGTCCCGACGCGCCGCACTCGCTCGCACTCGGCGGGGACAACAAGGAGAACTTCATCGAAATCGTCGACCTCAACATCAATGAGCAGTGTGAGTGTATATGCTATTCACAAAGGTATATAGGTCTACAAGTTAGTACATGGGTCATCAAGAACAGAGAACATTGGAAAATATAAGAATATAAAATTTTATAGAAAAAGGGCGTGCGATTGCGTGCATTATGTGTCCTTGTTCTGCTTAATTCAATCACACACGCACATTGTAAGGCATGTTAAGACCAATGACGTCACTTGTTTTGATTTACTTCCTTTTTCTTTTACTTTCCACTACATTTGTTTAATTCTGAATGGATTTACAAAATTCTTTGTTAGATTTTGCATATGGATAACTTTGATAAATTATAATAAAAATAATGGAGTTGAATACCCTATTATGTATTGTATGTATTGCATAGCCGATTCAAGAACCCTCTTTCTACTAATGACTCTTTTTTCTAACTGTAAGTCTATAGATTAGTGATGCAAATATACGTAGTAGTGCTATTTTAAGTGTTAAAAGAAATAAATCAATTTTCGATGCCAGCCTCATCTTTACGTTGGAGTCAAAACTAGTAAAATTGCCAAAAATATTGGAAAATATTTGTTCAGCGCGAAATTCATCTACAAAATGGTTTAAATAATAATTTGAATTTGTTCCAGTTGTGAATCGTTTCGGCAATCGTCAGCCAGTGACTATATCTACGGACGACAACACTATGGAGACATAGAAAATATTTATTATACATATTTAGAAATAAACTATACATACTTTGTTACTTTAATGTGATTTTATTTTGTCTCTCAGCCGTTCTTCAGCCACAGGGAGTCCACTGTTGAACATATTCTCCCCCAAGGATCTTCACACGGACCTTATCTCTTACTTATCTATCGGTATTAGCTCGCCATGTATAATCTATATCTATAGTATATACAGTAGTTGTTTCTAAAAATACATTTTTTTTTTATAACCTTTTATGTCCCACTGTTGGGCAAAGGTCTCCCTCAATTCCTTCCACTTATCCCTATCACTTGCTACTGTCCATTGTTGAGGGGTTTGGACCATAACCCACCACGCTGGTCCAGTGCGGGTTGGTAGGACGCCAGAGCCTCGTCTGTTTGTCAGCAGGGTGTACCGCGTGCAGGTGAGGTTGAGTTGGGTCCCTAACAGATGTAATGTAGGACCCCATACACATAATATATAAAAATACATATAATTGAAAGAAATTAGTGATAAATTGTAAATAACCGTTGCAACGCCATAATACTAGTAAATATATCTATACTATGACATTTAATAATATGTTGAATAATTATGTAGTATACATTAAATATTCAAGTGACATTCTCACTGCAGAGGACAATCTATAACTTTTACCGTCACTAGTCAGACACATTATATTGCCCACACTTAACACTATCCACCAAGCCACAAAATAGGTGGTTGAAAGATACTCAAAACATAATGTACAATAACGGACTGTGCTGATATTAATGGTGTATTTTATTAACAATAATATCAAAATACAAAAAATAATTACAAAATAAAAACATCAATTATTGCACCCGTCACCATAATACCATCACATACCGTCGGTGCCCACTTTATATCACTCTCTATCATAGTTTCGCCTGATAAGCGTCCCCGCCGACGCCGCTTTTGCTGCAAAAAATATTTGAATAAGACCTTGTCTAGTTAAAGCGAAATACTTGCGAATACTTGTCTAAGAAAGGGCGAATTACGCGCGAGTTATACCAATTAGCGTAACACGTGTTAGATTTCGCGTGAAAACGCCTCTTTTGAATAACGTATATTATATTTATATCATATCTTCTATATTCTAAAGAGGAAAGATTTAATTGTTTGCACTGAATATACTATGAAACTACTGAAACGACTTGAAGAATTATTTCACCATTAAATCCTACATTTTCAAAATATTATGTCAAGATTGAATGTTTGGTACAGATGTGTCCCAAATTATATGGTCTAATATGACTTCTATGTACCCATAAATATATCGAATGAATGAAATGTACCATATTAATTTCTAGTACAATACAAATGAGAATAAAATGATGGATATAATAAAACACAAATAACAAATGAGATTTTATATTTGCAACATATCTTATAACAACTAAATAAATATTTAAAAACAAACTATTGAATGTTCGCGTGAAGGCTAAAAGCTTTATAATACTGCTATATTAAGCTATGTATAAAGGAAATATGTTAGTATGAAAAATATATGACCTCGTGGTCATTTCGACACACTTTGGCAGTGCATTGAAGTTCAGAAATGTATTAATAAATCATTTGTATTAAATTATATAACATTAAATAGCATTTTAGCGTGTCAAATTCACAGCCAGATGTAGCCAGGAAAATTGTGATAATAATTAAATCTAGTATTGCTTTAATAATTGGTGTTTAATTATTCATATTTGTTCATGAGTATATGAGATACTCGGCCACTATTACTTTTGCTTTTAGTGATAACTTTGTAGATAAAATGGATTTCGTTTTATCGATATTATTACGCTTAAAATCTTATCCATATTTATTATTTCATAGATAATATATGAACACATTTTTATGTACTTTTATTCAAGTTTATATATACATATATCATTTAATTAGAAGCATATTTTGTATCGATAAAATAAGACTACACATTTTTTCATAGAAATTTATAATTTCAACTTCAAATTTTATTTTAGGGGATCCTTTTATTTGTATATTTATTTATAAATGTATATATGTGACCGAGAACATTAGCATTAAACTATTTGTATATAAACGCATCGATAAATCTAAATGTTTTTAAAGGCATTAAAATACGGCATCAATTCCAATATATTTGTTAAGTTCATTTGGTCCTATTTATTTTTATAGCTGCGCACGACACTAGTCGCTGAAGTGGTATCGATAAAATATTCACTAGTTCACCGCCCTAGCAAAGCTAAATTGTCGGATTTTAAATCGTACCTTTTTATAAGACGAGTAGTGATTATGATTTTATATTTATGATAAAAGCTATTTAGATCTCTAATGATGGCAAAGATGGTTTTAACATATCTGAATAAGTAGATATGTTTTTATTGACGTTATTCACTTCGACAACTATGTGTGAAAACAGCTGTATATACTCTTATTTATTATTGTAAAAAGAATTGATGCCTAAAACTAAAACGTGTATAGCTGTGTTGATGACTCTACTCATCATAAAATTTTCTATTATAAAATTACATACAATGTATTTGTGCACCAAATGATAGTAAACGTAAAAGCGTTATTTCAGATAATTACTATCAAATCGAAATCCTAGTCGTTTTAAGAATGTCCACTAGGAGTTCAATAAATATCGATAGCGGAGATCAAACTATCGAATTTTGTTTCAAGTTTAAAGGAAAAAAAAAACTTCATGTAGAACAAGTGAAGATCTCTAATGATTCATTGCATTAAATATCGATAAACATAGTTATCGATGCATCGAGTAATTAATCGAAATAACGCCAAAACCTCTACAAGTTTCGAGTCTATTACCATTGTTATTCGCCACGCGTAAATCATAATTACTTGGTGAAATCAACGAGACTTGACACAATGTGACTGCTAGCGGAAAGTTAAAGGTCAGTGTCGAAGTTGGTCAAAATAAAAATAAAAAAAATCTTTTTAGAATGTCATGAAGTTAGTTAAACGCTTTAGGCAGTATTTTTAAACTGGGGGGCATTTCTTGGCATCAAGAAAAAACTATATGTGTATAGAAAAAAAGCTTTTGGCATATTTCATTTTACTTTTCTAACATGCAATGAAAATTATTACGTAATATGCCAAACCTTTCTAGTCCATGTGATTTTACCTTTCTCTATAAAATGCAAATCATTCGACCTTGACCTTGCCACTCCGACCGTGACCTTGACCCCGCACTATGAAAAAATATTTACTCGTCATCAGGGAACTTGGCGATGGCATCGTTGATGGCGCGCGCGACGTACGCCACGTTGCTCGGGTTTAGGCCGCAGATGTTGATGCGTCCCGACTTGAGCAGGTATATGTGGGCCTCCTTGACTAGGTGCTCGCATTGCCGAGGCGTCAGACCCGTGTACGAGAACAATCCGATTTGCTTAACTATGTGGTCCCAGTTGCCGGGTGTGTTGAGTCTGTGGAATTAATGAAGGAAATCTATATTTCATTTTGTTATTTTTATGTCGATTTTTTTGGAGTGGAAACCACGTACAAGCAAGCCAAGTATCGGACGCCCACCTACAAGATGGACGGACATGGTTAAAGTCAGACAGACAGGCAGTCGCTAGATGCAGGCCGCATCCAACAGATCTATGTGGCGAATCCATGGGGGAAGCCTATGTTCAGCAGTAGACTTCGTATGGCTGAAGACACACAGAGAGAATGTCGATTTTTTTACATTGGAATTATTTAATTATGCATACGTGTAAACTTTACCGTAAAATATGGTATAACTCATACAAAAGTCATCTATTAGACTTGGGAAAATATGGTATATACAATGCTTTTTGATAGACCAATGAAATACGATAGTCGATACCAATTCGTCACGCAATTTTCACTCGAATCGAGTAAATTAATTACGGTTCTATAATCTAACTTACAATACACAATAGTAAATGTCAAGTTAATAACACATAATACATAATTAAAAGCCTCCGTGGCGCTGTTGATTAGAGGCCGGCTGTGAAACGAGAGGCTGTGGGTTCGATCCCAATGAGACACACGTTTGTGCACCCATAAATATTTCTTTCGGATCTTGGTGTTTGTGAGACCGAAAAGTCTCTCGTAGTTTCTTATACCATAGTTATAGTTTATTACGAAGTTAATTGATGAAGTTAAGTGACCCCACATTACGGTCTATGTATGTTACAGTTAGGTGTATCATTTATTTCTTTAATACGTGTGACGTCATTTAGCTCTGTATTACATTATACAAATGTACTCACTTTACAAGTTCACTTCTGAGCGCTTCTCTCATCTCCATCACTCGGGACGACATGACCTTGATGTGATCCCTCCTGCAATATACAAATACACATTTGTGACATATAAATAAAGGTGAATGGCCATTTTGCTATGAAACTTACTATCGGGTCGAATTTTTTTTTCTGTTTATCCACGCACATAGCGTAGAGTATCTGCTATTCAATAGGGGTGACATTAAACCCCACCATACTAGATGGCATCTCACTGGCCTCATGAGACGGCTCGGTATGTCCGTCCGAGATCGAATCAGAAATGAGGAGATCCGTAGGAGAACAAAGGTTACCGACATAGCCCAAGGATTAGCAAGTTAAAGTGGCAGCGGGCCGGACACATGGCACGTAGAACCGATGGCCGTTGGGCCCGAAAGGTTCTAGAGTGGAGGCCAGGTACAGGCAAGCGAAATGTCGGACGCCCGCCTGCAAGATGGACGAACGACCGGGCTAAAGTTGCAGGAAGTTGCTGGATGCAGGCCGCTTCCAACAGGTCGGTGTGTAGATCCTTGGCGGAGATGATGAGATGATGATGATACTAGATACTGACCACTCATCGAACAGCTGTTTATCCGCACACACCACGTAGAATATCTACTTTATAATTGGGGTGACATTAGACCCCACTATAATACAGATACTGACCACTCATCGAACAGCTGTTTATCCGCACACACCACGTAGAATATCTACTTTATAATTGGGGTGACATTAGACCCCACTATAATACAGATACTGACCACTCATCGAACAGCTGTTTGTCTGCGAGCACGGCGGCGACGACGCGTGCGCCGTGCGCGGGCGGGTTGGAGTACATGCCGCGCACGATCCACGTGAGCTGCGACTTCACCGGCGCCACGTGCGCCGCGTCCGACATCACCACGGTCAGGTTGCCCACGCGCTCGTCTGTGCGGGAGGATTGTACGTTAACCGAATTTAAAAACTAGGAGGTTCTCAATTCATCGAGATTTTTATGTGTATTTTCACCGATTACTCAAAGATATATTTTTTCTTTTTTGGCACAAAATTACATAAGCTAAAAAAATTATGTAGAGTGACAATCATGTTAGTGATTACAAAAATTATAACAGCTGCAAGAGGGGGGAAGGGGGATATCGAAAAATACATTAGATATCGAACTTTAACCTGGACTAACAATGACAATATTCTTTAAACAATAAAAAAAAACGAAAATGTTAGGTATGTGAAAATATTAATTCTTAAAACAAAACTATTATTTACGAATTTTATCGCGGATTTGGTCAAATTTTTAACAAATATTAATTCTATCAGATAAAACTACAACAGCCAAGTATCTTTAAACACAACTCACTGTAAAGCCCGAAGTTCTTGGCATATGACTGCGCGCAGACGAGTTCGAAGCCTCTCTTGACGAAGTATCGCACGGCCCACGCGTCGCGGTCCAGGTCGCCAGACGCGAAGCCTTGGTACGCGCTGTCGAAGAACGGGAACAACTTGCGCTCCTGGGGACAACAAGTATTTATAGTTGGGTCTCATGAGCTTTACTAGTCCAGGAGCAAAAAGATAGATGACTCGACTAAAGTCATAGGACTTCGGTCAATGCCAATCAATGACGGCTGGATATTGAAAATAGTTCAATTCCACCGCAACCAAGATATAGAGTAAAATTGAGCGCTGGTGTAATAAATATCAATTGGAATATTGGAATGTAAGAAATAATTTTTAGTTCTTGATCACTTCCATTTCAATTTTTATCCTAAATTTTAAAGGAGGACATGTCAAGAATAGACCAAGAGATCGTCAGTATGCCAGTAGTATGCTCACTCACTGTTAGTTTATATAAAAGTAACATGAACTCCTTGTTTATCTATTATGAGTTATGTAAGATTTATGAGAAATAAATCTGTCTTGTTTTGTCACCTTTCATCCAAGTCAAACGGTCTAGCATGTCGTTTTATTAGGTTATGGGCCCAGTTATGGCCTTTAGGGTTTTAGCAAATTATCTCGCGATTATTCAAAAGTGATTTTACATAAACGTTGAATAGATAAATCGCAGTAGAGTAATTAGAGAGCTAGCCTAGGTACCGACTTCAGTATTGTGCAGAATACATAACAATGGCGAATTACATTGTCAATGTGCCAAAATTAAAAGGCAGAGAAAATTATTGCGAATGGGTTTTTGCAGCGGAAAATTTCTTAGTCCTAGAAGGTATGATGAAATGCATCAAACCAGAGGAAGGTGTAAGATTGTTAGCCGAGGATGATGCAAAAACAAAAGCGAAGCTGATTCTCACGATTGACTCTTCGTTGTATGTGCACATTAGAAATGTTGCTACAACCAAAGAATTATGGGAGAAACTGAGAACTTTGTTTGACGATTCAGGGTTTGCAAGGAGAATAAGCTTACTTCGAAATTTAATTTCAATAAGACAAGAAAATTGTGGTTCCATGACAGAATATGTGACACAAATGATTGAGACAGGACAAAAGTTGTGTAATACAGGTTTCCAATTAAGCGACGAGTGGATTGGTTCATTGTTGCTCGCGGGACTACCAGAAAAATATGCTCCCATGATAATGGCTATCGAGCATTCGGGTATTCAGATTACAACTGACGTCATAAAGAGTAAGCTCCTTGACATGGAAACAGGAAATGGAATAAATGATGAATCGAATAGTGCATTGGCCAGTGGTTGTAAAGGCTGGCAGCAGTCATCGGCTCCAAGGAAGTTTATAAATGTCAAAAATAATAATGGCCGCCAGAATGGAATGTCATTGTCAACAAAGTCGAAGAAAGAAATTAAATGTTATCGATGCAATCAAATAGGGCATTATAAGTCGCAATGTACGACTGAAGTGTCAAATACCAGAGGAAAAGAACGTAATCAACCACATGCGTTCAATGTAGTTTTCCTAAGCGGGAATTTTAGTAAGCAAGATTGGTACATCGATTCTGGAGCCAGTGTGCATCTGACGCCAAATAAACAGTGGCTTACAAATATTTCTTATGAAAAGAAAGGTCAGACTATTATAGTAGCCGACAAAACAAAAGTGCCTATTGTATGTTCGGGCGATGTAAAGATTACTACTACCTTAGCTAATGATTGCAGTTATGATGTAGACATAAAAGATGTGTTTTGTGTGCCTGAATTGACAACTAACTTACTATCAGTGAGTCAATTGATTAACAAAGGCAATAATGTTGTATTTACTACAAACGCCTGTGAAATATATAGTCGAAATGGTACACTGATCGCTTATGCGTTATTAGAAAATGGAGTTTACAAGTTACAACTCCAAGAAAATATGTCTGCAGCAGCAATAATATCAGGTGAGCTTTGGCATCGCAGATTAGGACATATAAACAGTGAGTGTCTGAATAAAATGCAAAATGCAGTTGACGGACTTTCTTTAAAAGAGAAAGTTAACATTACTAAGTCTTCCTGTACCGTGTGTTGTGAAGGGAAGCAGGTTCGATTACCTTTTACTCACGTTGCTAGGAGAAGCACAGAGATGTTGAATATTATTCACACAGATATCTGTGGTCCTATGGAGTGTAATTCTATTGGTGGTTCTAAATACTTCATTTTATTTGTAGATGATTATAGCAGAATGACAAATATTTATTTTCTTAGAAATAAAAGTGATGCCTTGAAAAGTTTCAAAGAATACAAAGCATTGGTTGAAACTCAGGCAAGTAAAAAGATAAGAATTATCAGAAGTGACAATGGAAAAGAATTTTGCAATGCTGAGTTTAGTGATTATTTAAAGAAAATGGGTATAATTCATCAAACAACATGCCCATACACACCTGAGCAGAATGGATTATGTGAACGAATGAACCGAACCTTAGTTGAGAAAGCTAGGTGCATGCTTTTCGACGCACAGTTAAGCAAGAAATTTTGGGCTGAGGCTACAAATACAGCAGTGTATTTGCATAATCGCACTGGTTCGTCATTATTGCAAGGAAAAACACCTTATGAACTATGGCATGGTATCAAGCCAGATATAAGTCATCTGAGAGTTTTTGGGAGCACAGTAATGGTACACATAGCTAAAGAAAAAAGACGAAAGTGGGACAAGAAAGCCCAAGAATGTATTCTAGTTGGCTATGCAGATGGAAGCAAAGGATATAGAGTGTATGATCCTGCAAGAAACTTAGTAACTACTAGTAGAGATGTGATAATACTAGAAAACAAGAAAGACACAGTCACTGTCTGCATAGAGAACACAGATTCAGTGGGGGAGTTATCTGAGGAATCTGTTGTTAAATGTCAAGTCTCAGAAAAATCTAGCTCTGATGGATCAGAATATCTTGATGTGGAAGATGAGGATGTGCCAGATAAGGATGTGCAGCCTGCAGAGAGTGGAGAGCAGCCTCCACAGGAAGATCTACACCAATTGGAAACAGACGATTTACCTGTAGTGCCAATTGTTGAAACAAAATCGAAACGACAGAAAAAAAAACCCGACAGGTATGGATACATGTGTAGCACCAATCCCTATCTGAGTGATGAGGATATCACATATGCAGAGGCGATCAATGGTCCTGAGAAACAACAGTGGTTACAGGCCATGGCAGAAGAAATGCAGTCTTTTGCTGACAACAAAGTATGGGAAGTTGTTGACGCTCCAAATAATGCTAGTGTCGTGCAAAGTAAGTGGGTGCTAAAAAAGAAATACGATTGTGAAAATAAAGTGAGATATCGTGCGCGGTTAGTTGCGAAAGGCTTTACGCAAAAAGCTGGTGTGGACTATCAGGAAACTTTTTCTCCAGTGATAAGACACTCTACTTTGCGGTTACTTCTAGCTTTAAGCGTGCAGTTAGATATGGATGTAACACATCTCGATGTAACAACAGCTTTTCTTAATGGTTATCTAAAGGAAAGTATTTTCATGTATATGCCAGAAGGTTTTCCCTGTGTAGATTCAAATAAAGTATTAAAATTAAAAAAGGCTGTTTATGGTTTGAAGCAATCATCGCTTGCTTGGTACCAAAGAGTAGATGAGACATTATGTAATTTGGGATTTAGCAAGAGTAAGCTAGAACCTTGTGTTTTTATAAAGAATCATGTTAATGGCAAGAAAACTATTGTTGGAGTTTATGTCGATGATTTTTTGATATTTTCAAATGATAAATCTGAAACAGATTATTTGATTAAAGCTTTGAGTCATAAGTTTAAAATTAAAAACCTAGGACAAGTCAAGAAGTACTTAGGTATGAGGATTAAAATCGACAGGGATTTAAATGTGATTACTGTAGATCAGCAGCATTATATTGAACAGTTATTGAAAAGGTTTGGTATGTCTGATAGTAATACGGCTGAAACTCCAATAGAATCTAAATTAAATATTGAAAGATCAAATGTTTGTGATAGTAAATTTCCATATCAAAGATTGATAGGTAGCTTGATGTATTTGTCAGTGTTGACACGGCCTGATATTACTTATTCGGTTAGTTATTTGAGCCAATTTAATAATTGTTTTACACACAAGCACTGGAATTATGCAAAAAGAGTGCTTAGATATTTACTAAAAACAAAAGACTATTGTTTAAAATATTCTAAAGGAAGAGCAGAGCTTGTTGGTTACGTGGATAGTGATTGGGCAAGTGATTCCATTGATAGAAGGTCATATACGGGATTTTGTTTCCTAAAATCTGGCTCTGCAATTTCTTGGGAGAGTAAGAAACAAAGGACAGTAGCTTTAAGCAGTTGTGAAGCTGAGTATATGGCTTTGTCACAAGCTGGTCGTGAAGCCATTTACTTAAAAAATCTAGAATTAGAAATAGTAGGTTTTTCTAATAAGATTGTGTTGTATTGTGATAGTCAGAGCGCATTGAAGCTGGCAAATGATTATCATTCGCATAAACGAACCAAACACATTGATGTTCGATATCATTTCATAAGAGAGGTAATTAGAAATGATGTTATTCAAACAAAGTATTTGCCAACTGCAAACATGCCTGCTGACTTATTGACTAAAGGTTTATGTGGGGTAAAGCATTATAAATTTATGAAAATACTTGGTATAGTTAAAAGTTAAATTTATTTTATTCCTCATGTTAGTTATATTGTGTTATTTGTTACTTTTATATAGTGGGGGTGTTAGTTTATATAAAAGTAACATGAACTCCTTGTTTATCTATTATGAGTTATGTAAGATTTATGAGAAATAAATCTGTCTTGTTTTGTCACCTTTCATCCAAGTCAAACGGTCTAGCATGTCGTTTTATTACTCACCTCCATAACATCAGCGATCTTCTCCCACTGTTCCTGCGTGGGGTCGATTCCTGTGGGATTGTGCGCGCAGGCGTGCAGGATGATCACTGAGTTCTCCGGCGCGTTCTTCAGGTCTTCAATGAGGCCGTCGAAGTCGATGGCGCGAGTCTTCGGGTTCCAGTAGCGGTACGTACGAGGCTTTGTGAAACCGGAGTTCACGAATACAAGGTGGTGGTTCTCTGGGTGAATTAGAAAACATAAGATATAGTGAATAAATATATTAAAAAAATGTTTGCTAATTCCTTTTGAGAATTGAGAAAGAGTCGTATTTAATCCAAAAGGACATTTTACTCGTAATATAAAAAACAACATTAAGTCGAATTGAGAACCTCCTCCTTTTTTTGAAGTCGGTTAAAAAGAGCAAAGATTTGATTGTTTGTTTGCATTGAATAGGCTCTGAAACTATTGTATCGATTCGGAAAAAAGAATACGATTACAATCTTAAATTATCACTGATGAACATAGGATAGAATATTATTAAAAAACAACTGTATCAGAACTCGAGCGGAGACAGGCCTGGCTGCTAGTTACTACTACCTATCCATTTAAAAACGGACGACAAAATTTTAAGGAAACGCAATATTCTCTGGTATTAATATATCTAAATCCATGTGTAAAATAAAACGGATAAATATTTTATACAGATCCCTTAATACAAGCTGTTAGTTTAGGTACGGCAAAAAATAATAAATCCAAAGTATTAGTAATCAATAAAATTATATGTACCCTATGCAATATTATTGTATAATACTATTGCTAGCTTTTGAAAAATAAAAAGCAACAATATTTACGCGTCATGGGGTCGATATCCACGCAACTTCAATGTTTACATTACATTAGTTGGCATACAGAATAGACAGTTTGTTGCCAAGAGTTCTAGCATTCTCTGTATAGCTGTTGTTGTTTGTCAACAAGCGAGTCAGTTCTTATCTATTTCATAATATTGCAGTGTCGATTACATGGTATCGCTCATGCAATATAATTTAATTGTTACCATACCGATCCTTATGTTATAAATAGTTGGATTGGTTGGATTTTCCTTTCTATCTCTATTAGTTTAAAAACATGATTAAATTTACCTTTTATAATCATTTTTGTATCGCGGTTGCGTCCTATAATCACGAAGTATACTTGCAAAAACATCTATGCATATATGCCGATAAGTACATATAGTCTAGTAATGGTGCAATCTCCAGCGGAAAAGGACAATTTCACAGCCGCTGCGCTATTTAGTTCATTCATAGGACTGCCAATCGCGTCGGGACTTATACGTGCTGGTATCAATTATTTTAATATTGCAAAATGCATTGAATTATGAAAATAAATGCAAAGATAATTTCGGATCAGTTGATGTAGATTGTAAAAATATTTTTCGCCCTTTGTCAATTGTATCTTAATTTCTATTTGGTTGAATTCTTTAATAGTGTATCGTATCTGAATTGTAATTCTAATCTTTAGTATTGGTAATGATTTCTGTAAGATTCTTGACGTGCATAGTCGGCAAGAACATAAATGCTGAGTGAAAAAAAAAACGATTTCTATGCAACATCGCTATGGGTCTTATTAAGAGAATGAACAAAATAATCGATTCGAGGCCTTATATGTACAAGATCGAAGGCAAAGCGTGTACAACCATGATGCGGTATTTTCAATACATTACTTATATATTTCGCAACATGTTTGGGTCGACAAAAACATAGTAATTACGAATATCACGACAATATGACGTTAATTGCGTTGCGTATCTGCGATAACAATAACCTATAACCCATAAACATCAGTTCTATGGTCAAATATTACGTGAAAATGTACCAGTTTAGAACATCGTACGTGAACCATAATTATACCAGTTTTTAACCTCATTGTACTGCTTAAACTGGTTTTAATCTCATTTTTGCACGTTACGCCGATAAGTTGCGATATAAGGAATTTGATTAGGGAATTTTGATATATAGTAAATATAGCTCTAGTCGAAATATAATTACTAAAAGGAGATGTAAACAAAGTGATAATTCCCTCGTATAAATCAACCATCTATTAACTATAAAGTAACACATTGACTAGGAGCTGTGACACAGTTGTTTTTAGGATGTGATTTCCATCCAAAATATTTTAAAGCCGCACTGGCCGAACTAAATAAATAAATAAATAAATAATAAATGACACCCAACAGTCACATACGCAGTCCTGACCCCACACTAAGATCGAGTCTTGTTTCGTTGGTATCAGGAACTGCGAGAGACTTTTCGGTCTCACAAACACCCAGACTCGGATGAAATATTTGTGGGACGCACAAACATTTCTCTCAGTGCGGAGATCGAACCCGCGACCTCTCGTTTCACAGGCGGCGTCTAACCAACTGCGCCACGGAGGCTGAGCTCTACAGAGTTCGTTGTATTTGTGCCGAACTCAACTCAGTCTATATCAAGTCTGTATTCAATTGCAGTTAGGATCTTAAAGGTCGGAAACCATTTTAGGGACTATACACTGAGCGCACACTGTCTTAAAAAATCTTTTCTAGGACTCATATTGCACTTGAACGTCACTAATGCGCTCTGATTATATCTGAAATTATTTAATGATAAACTCACCCCACGTGGGATTGGAGTAGTAAAAGGTGTCGTATTTGAGATGCTTGTTCAAAAACTCGGCGCCGACGCGAAGACCGCCTGTACCTGAGAGGACTTGTACGCCGAAAGCCTGCAACAAATTATGATTTTCTTTAATGTGGGGTGGTAGATTCTACGCTTTTAGCATGTCCGATCAACGAACGCTACGGTGGTTCCAAAAGGTAAAAACGTTATCGTATCTGAAATATTACGAGATATTTTTCTAAATATTTATCCTTGAAATTCAATTGGTTTTACCAGTAAACTCATGGTTTTATTAACTGTAAAGTTCTGTTAAACTTTCTGTCTCTCTTCTCAGCCACATGACGTCCATATACATCGACTTTAAATTATAATACTAGTAGGCAGGAACTTGAAGCTTCTCATGGCATTAGAAAAAAACATGTGCGCTTGTGGTGGCTTGCAACCAGACGGGTCGCTGGCCGTCTGCCTACACAAGTAATAAAATACGAATATACAAAGCTGAAGAGTTTGTTAGAACGCACTAATCGATCTTCGGAACCACTGGTTTTAACTGAAACATATTTACTGTTGAATAGTTCATTTATCGAAGAACGCTATAGTAGGAATGCTAGTAAACAAGTTATAAGAAGTAACTCACACGTCCAGCGGCAATGGCGGGGTTGTCTTCTCCCAGTAGCATCTTCACGGAGGCAGCTGAGAACTGCTCCAAACCTACAGAAAAATTATGGAGTTAAGTCAACAGTTTGTACGGCCTAGTAATATTTGATTCAGGTCTGGTTAACGCGAGGACAGTCTCTCGTAAACCTAACCACACTGACCTTGAAAAACTACAATACGAAAATTAAGAAAGAGGAAAAGATTTTAAACTCCTCTATAGGTACCTCTGAACGGTTATGTCAGTCACTGGCCATTCAGCCAAGCACAATGCGGATTTTGTGGCCGAGATGAGTCCCTAACAAATACCTATGCCAACATACTGACTAAAACCTCCTAGATGACCGTCACACGAATTCTGGGCGGCACCGGACTTCCCATGGCGAAGAGCGCCCTGATTTACATTCATGTAACTGCAAAAACCCGAGTGAAACCGTTGAATGTCCTTCTATCATAGGAGACCGGATGACTTACATTTTCATATACTTTTGGATGCCCCTTTAAGGTGTTATGGGCGTGGCCTAGTAATAGAAGTAATAATTAATCGCGAGAGTTAAATTAAGTAGGTAAATCCGAGTAGAATGAAGCATTATCGACCTTGACCTCCGCATTATCTCGATCAATACCAGTAGCATTTATCAAGTACGGCGGCGGCTAGTGGGCTGCATTTAAATATTCTAGTAGGCAAAGTAGAAGTTTAACTTCGCCTGGATAAAATTCCACCTCATTCATAGAAAGTTTAACATATTTTAAGGATCGAGTGTTTTGTCTTCTTCTCTCAAACTGAATTCGAAGGTCGTGCGAAAGGGACAAAACATTAGATAACTAAAATATTTTTTACCTGTTAATTGTCTGTAACAGGCCGAATGCCGATAGTAATCTGTATCTACTATTGAATCAATTTACAGCCCGAATTGTCCCTAATTTCTACAAAGATTTGATGAGTGAAGTCATCTATTTTTGTAGCATAAAAACAAATTGGATTCCCCCCATGCGAAGCTTCAAAAACAATATTATAAATAGATTACCAACCAAACACATAAATTGACAGGGCTTAAAGAAGATAAATGTTATAGAACATTATAAAAATTAAATTCAGTCTTATTATGTTGTGCGATTTAGAGATAAACTTTATCTTTATTGGTATAACAAACAACGATGAAATGAAATAATGTTATACATATTTTTTTTTACCACCATATTCACAAGTATGTCTACACTAGAGAAGAACGTTTGCTCGTTTCAAAACATGTATACAATACAGTGATTATCAGTAGTTGCAGCTCAGTTTAATTCAGAGCAGTTCACAAAGGCTTTTTAATAGTTTAAGCTAAATATTTCGACGCTTTTCGAATACATATTTGTTAAATTTAAGTGAGGTTGATTGCATATTTCCTGTTAGTTGTTAGGATCATTTGAAATAAACGAAATGCTTGCTACTCCACTATATATTAAAATATTTACGATCTTATTTATAGGCAGTTTTAAAAACTATGTTAGTTTTTTTAAATTGCTGTGAATGGCGAGACGACCATGACCGTGCCATTCTCCTGGTGGAAAGCAATACAACTGCTCATAAACAGTAGCAAAACCAAACAGCACCTTGTATTACAAAGCAATGCTTGGCATTCCACAGCTCTCGCCATCCTGAGACATTAGATGTTAAGTCTCAATATGTCCAGTAGTTACTCTGGCTACAATGCCCTTCAAACCGAAACACAACAGTGCATTTACACTGGTGTTTGACGGGAGAAATAAACATTACGGTGGTACCCACCCAGGCGGCCCCTTACATAGAAACCTACCACCAGTAAAGTAGTTATCGAACGTTTTGCCTCGTTCCCTCAACTGAATTCAACAGTTGTTCGAAAGGGACAAAATATTCTAAAACTAAAAAAGGTTTTAACTTTCTATGAATAAGGTCTTAACTGTATTGAAATTCCGTATCTTTTTCAGCCCATACATGTCCCACTGCAGGGCACGGGCCTACTCTACAATCGACAGTACGATTGAGAGTGGTTAGGCCATATAGTCCACCACGCTGGCCTAGTGCGGGTTGGCGGACTTACATACCGTAGAAATTCTTATAAACCGCTATGGTATGCAGGTTTCCTCACGATGTTTTCCACGATGTTTGCCACGGTATTGAAGTTGCTCTATTCATAATATGTATATATTTATATTTTAACACAATGTACTATACCATGATTATGCTACTAATAATATGTATATTAGGTACTTTAACGTTTTATCAGATAGGCAAATAAATCTGTTGTAATATGCACGATATAGCCAATCTTGATTGCAGATACAATAACACCGATCGAGATTGTTCAATAGGGTAACAGCTCCTACACACTAAGCAACGTAAATAATTATCTACTTCCATTCGTCAATAAATTGCCAAATGGCTTATGGCTTCGTTTGTTCCGGCATGTAATCAAACTTTTTGTTTTTTTAAATTGCCTGTGCCTCACTGCTGGGTAAAGACGTCCCCTTTGTTACTCCACTTGAGCCCATATACGTCTCATTGCAGGGCACGGGCCTACAATTGAGGGTAGTTAGGCCATACAGTCCAAGTGCGGGTTGGCAGACCTTTTCATACCATAGATACATACATACATAAACTCACGCCTTTTTTCCCAGAAGAGGTAGACAGAGGTGCCAGGACACCCATACCATAGAAATTCATACAAATCGCTATGGCATGCAGGTTTCCTCACGATGTTTCCCTTCACCGTTTCAGTGCGTGGTGATTGACTATCAATACACAATTGACTCTGAAAAGTCAGAAGTGTGCCCTGGGATTTGAACCCGCGACCACGATGAAAATGTTGGCAGTCGCGTCTGGTCTGTTACCAACTTTTCTTAGAATGCAATAAGTTGCAAGTTCAATGACATCTAGGAAAGGTACTGGTTTAGAAAATATGTGCTTATGCGCACGATCTATAAAAAGCTCGGGATACGTTTCACTTTCGAGGCGCAATCGATTTACCTTGTCAATATAATTAGACATTTACAATAAATAGTTGAAGTAATTCTTTGACTGAAGTCCTATAAAAACTTAAAAGTCTTAAGCCCTCGTCCTAAGTAATGTAAATAACTCAGGAGCGAACTCTTCGCCCTAAGACAGATATTGAAGCAGTATCTGTCTTATATTTGACCACCATGAATATGTTGGCAGCAGCGTCTGGTCCGCTTACCAACAGGCCACCACGCACTTACGAATGTTACATATTGATATAAAACTATTATTTACGGATTCTGTCGCGGATTTGGTTTAATTTTTTTAGCAATCAAAATTTTACCAATCCCGCGATAAAATCCGTAAATAATAGTTTTATTTCAATGTGTCCATCGAATATAAAATTTGCTGCGAAGTACCACTACCATAAGCCAATGAGATGTTACGTATAAACCAATTAGCAACACGTGTCCACAATTATAAAAACCTGACTAAATTCACCATTGCACGACGTGCTGATAAAGGCGATTGTTAATATAATCAGTTTGATTATCTCACTACCGTGTTTCCTCATTTGATTAAGCTTCAAACAGAGATTTATCAAAGACTTTTAATATTCTATGCAGTTTCAACCCTAAATAAAACTACGATTTATCTGAGGCATGGCAATAATATAACCTTATTCTGTCTTCATACAAACGCTCGGAACGTGACTCTACCTACGGTACGCGCCCCGATCTCGGTACAAACTCGGTACACAGTCAGTCGCGAATGCGCCGCCGCGCCGCCGCTGCTTCGTGTGCTGTGAAGAACCGACGCAACGCGACGGTGTGATATTTACAAGTACTTGCTTATTATGGCAAAGAACAATTATAGACTTTATTGTGCTGTTTTTGATTGCTTGAATTCTTCAATAACGCATCCAGAAATAACATTTTTTAAATTACCTCAAAACTTCGAAAGGTAAGACTACAAAATATTTCTCTCATACCTCGTATTACGTAACCTAAGAGCATTTATAATATAGAGGGAGCCTTAGAGTATATATATATAGAGGGAGTGCTGGTACCTCAAAAACGTAGATAAAAATGGTGGTGCCGGGGCCACCTTTTTCTTCCCTACATCCAGTATGAATTGTGACAGCGTGGAATATGCATGGATTTCGTGAAAAAGAAAAATCAAAAAATGTGGTTTAGGGTTATCGAATACCATCCAAATTTACTTTAGGGGTTAATTATGAACTGTGTATTCATTTATCATCGACAATAAATCCAATTTCTTATTAATTAACAAGAAATAATTTAAATAATTTTACAGAAAAACATTCATATTTTTGAATTTTCGAACGCCTTTTTATTCAATGTTGCAAGTAATTAAATTGTTGAAATTCCGAAAAAGTTCCGGAATAATTTTTAGGTAAAAAATATAAAATATTTGAATTTGGAGCGAAATAAACTATAATAAGCCAAGGGTGAGTTTTATTTTTCATTTATTATTAATATTTTGTATTATGATAGCTAAAAACAATATAACGTGAATATGTTAATTTCCGTTTATTTATTTATTTATATATTTTTCGTGGAAAAATCGTTTATCGGTAACATTAATATAGCAGTGCTACCAACATTACGAACAAGAAAATATCTACGTTTTTGAAGTTGCAAATGTATGACAGCGCTCCCTCTATAAATAAATACTCTAAGGAGGGAGCCTAACGGAGGGAGCGCTGTCATACATTTGCTTCTTCACAAACGTAGATATTTTCTTGTTCGTAATGTTGGAATGGCTCATAACTCATTCATATTTGTGAAAATTGAAATAATTATTTAACTACAAATTGCAATAACGCTTTGTTAGCGTATTGTTTTTTTTTTCACAGATCATTTAGGCATTGTCACAAGCAACGGTCGGTGCGCGACTGATGGCGAGGGAGTGCTTACTCGAAATTGAAGCACTATTTTTTGGTGCAATTTTCTAAGCGCTCATGTTGTACCTGGTGTATATTTGATTGAAGATTATCCTTTTAAAACGAGTTTGAGTGGAATTAAATAGTCCTAAACTACTCCTTTTTATTTATTTTTTCCATGTAAATAGTGCATGTTGGACAACCTGTCAAACAGCCAATAGGAGAGCAGAAAAAGGTGGCCCGGCACCACTATTTTGATCTACGTTTTTGAAGTACCAGCGCTCTCTCTATATTATAAGTACGTAATTTGTTTTTTTAGTAGGTAGGTACTTTATCCGCCGAGTAAAATACTTGGAATATTGAAAATTTTGAATTCGATAATGGTTATAATATATTTTTTTTTTATCTTTACGCCAATGTCACAATTTGAAATTAAACTAATTCATATATCGCGAATTTCATTACTATTGTTATTTCGAGTTGCTCTTGCTGTAGTTCATGGAGACGCTTATAAGCTAAGGTGAAAATATATAATTATTACTCGTCAAATGACTTCCTTGCATTTAGTTGAGTGGGTAGGTTGTAAGCATTAGAGTTTGGTAACATTCGGCGACAGCAGTATATTTTTTTATCCAGAATAAAGATAAATATATTTTTTTGCAGAAGGCTTGAATGGCTGGAACTAATAGGTCGAAACGATTTAGAAGACAAACCTAACTTTGCAGCCTATCGAATTTGTGAAAAACATTTTAATGTGGAAGATATACGACAGTCAATAAATCGAAAACTTTTAAAAAAGAATGCCGTTCCATCATTGATGTTACCAAGTACCGGTTCAGGAGGTTCTCGGAAAGAAGACAAACAAACTCAAACTGATCTGTCAACTGGAATTGAAAGTAGTACACAGACTGAAAATGTAGCGAATGAAAGTTATGCTCAGACGTCAACAAGTCTCTCTTGCAATACTCCAAGGAAAAGAAAAGCAAGGAATAAAATACAAAAAGATGAAGAAAGTACTTTCCATGAACTTTGCGATAAATTTTTGATCGATAAACTAGCTCTTCTAATAAAAGCACAAAGTAACCTAAAGCAACATGGAAAAGGAAATCGATACGAGCGGGACTACATCCTGTACTGCTTAAAATTATATTACACCAGCCCTCAAGCTTACCGGTTTTTGCAAAGTACTTTATGTCTTCCTTGTCCTACAACATTGACCAAACATCCTTTCCCAATCACAAATGCTCTGTTAGATTAGAGAAGTAGAAAAAATTGTTCAGTTATGATCGATGGTATGTTATTAAAAAATATTCTATAATATTAAAGATGAAACAATTAACGGATTCTGCGAAATTGAAGGACTGCAGTCTCCTGAACCAGGTGAAATACATAAGTCATAATGGTTCGTGGGATATTTGTAAATTGGAAAAAGCCTGCATATGCATTACTTTCAGTATGTCGAAACCATGACGAAACAAATAAATGGATCGATAAAATACTGAAAAAGTTATATGAAATCGGTCTTATTGTCCGTATTTTTGTGTCCGACCAAAGGTGTGATTTGTGGAAAGCTTCCAAAAAAAATAGTTTATATTGAAAGGTCGTTTTTTTTTAATAACAGAAAAACATATTATATTTTTGATGCACCGCATCTAATTAAAAACGCACGGAATAACCTGATGAATGGTTGAAAAATAAGATAAGCTTTTTTCAAGAGTTACAATTAATAATCCGATTATAATCAGCTAGACATGCCAGAATAAAAATCGCTTTTTTATATCTGTGGGTATCTTCTTAAAAAACATGATAGTTGTCAGGTTTTGAAATCGTATGTAAAGCCTAATCAGGGCAACTATTTCAGCGCAGAGAGTCGGTATATAAGGCACCGGGACTACAGTAAGAGTCATTGATAATTCACAAACTTATTTAATAATACCCAGTGATGATTTCGTGGAATATGAAGAAAAAATGGAGGAATTATTCCGAACATTATTTAAAACAAAACATTACAAGTGTAAAGTAACTGCAGGTATCTACAACCAAGTGAAATATATTCCTTTTTCTCCTCCTTGTTCATGTTTCCCAAAAGCATTTTTGATTAAACTTTTTATCTGAATGCGGATTTTTTATACAATTAAACAACATCGGCCATAATGGACCGTGAAGGGACCAGTTATGAATGATACATCAAAAAATTGTACGAATTATTAGAATAAAAATACATATTTCTATATATTTTTAAATAGCCGGATAAAAAAGAAAATCTTAAAGTGTTTTAATATAGTCTAGTCGACAAGTTGAAAATGGTACAAAATAGAGATACTGCTCTTAAAATTATGTGCGATAGCTCATTGGATCCGGAATGACGTCTAGAAAAATGTGCCAAAAGCGTGTATTAGCACATAAAAAATGCAAGAGTTATAAACAATTAAAGATGAAAAAAAAATGTCATTTCGTTTTTTGTAAACTATTAATATTTAAGAAATTTTAAAAAAAGATTCTGAAAGAGGAGGGAATTTCCAATAAAAAACTCCTAACTCCCGGAACTCTATCTCCATTATTTATAATTTTAATTTAACGCTGAAAATAGGTCTGCGCGTGACACGTCGTATTTGTATAATATATCATTGGCGTGACATTTTTAGGATGCGCGCGTGGCGTCAAAAGCGAATACGGCACATTAATTAATTTATTTAAGGTATTGAATATGTTTTTTTTTAATTTGAAAAATTTATGTTGTGTTCTGAACACTATAATTAATTTATTCCCGTTGGAAATTTTACTTAAAGTTAATTTTTCAACAAGTTAAACAATTGTTAACTAACGAAATTTTCTCGAACTACCGTCTTAATTGCAAGTGAAAAAAAATGTTTAAATAATGGTCGTAAAAAATTTTCGCTTCGTAGAGCCTTTCTTACATACATACTTAACAAGATCGTGCCATAAAAGTAAAAAAATATTTATACATTGTTTATAACAATTTTTTTACTTAAGCAAAAACTAAAAAATCCAATCCAATTTTTTTTTCTAAATCATCATATTATCGTTTTTTTATTAATACAAGATATTTATTGATTTGCAAAAAAAAAAATCCCGCCATTTTTTGTTACATAAATGCTCAGTGCATTGATTTAAAAACTAGCTAAGTGTCAATGATTATGATGATGATGATGAGCCAACATAAAAACCTTTAACATTGTAACTGCTTAGTACAACATTACACTACATTATTATAATATGAATGTACTGAAATATTTGTCATATTACAATTATAATCACAATGCATGATTGGCAAATATAAGATAAAATAGATATCATACAATAGGCAACTTTACATTAAACTTATATTAATATTTATTTATTTATTTATTTAAAACTTCATTGTACACCTAAAACTAACAATACAGAAATAAACGACAAGAAAAAAAAATGTACAAAAGGAGGTCTTATCGCTCGAGGCGATCTCTTACAGACAACCAACCATTGGATGGATAAGAGGGAACGAAAGTTTTAGGGTACCATGAGGTGTACGAAAAGATAATATAATATATAGACAATATGACACTTTGTATTTTGTTCAAAATGTTACGAAAGTTATTCAACATTACCATAAATTCTGACAAACATCTTTATAATACACAAAAAATTGAAGCTTCAAGCCAAGAAACACCTACACACAGAAAATACTTGTCTTAGACATATTATTGTTTATTTTTGCACTTGTTGTTGTAACAAATACTGTTTGGCAATTATGCTGAGCTTCACAGTTGCTTCACATTCACATTGATATTATATATTATTGTTTAATATTAAATAAGAAATGAACAATTTTTTTCAATGAAATGAAATTGGTCTATTGGTCATGTCAATATGCAGTACTTATTCTATATTTACAAAATAATTGATTATATTATGATATAAATTAAATTAACTAGTTTTAGTCTATGCTTTTTGGTAGTCGTCTTTTTATTATTTTTAACTATGTATAGTAGGTAATATGTTATTCAAGGAAATACATTATTTACAATCATCCATGACATTGACATCCAACGGCTTGCAGCGATTTAATGTTACCACCTGATCGATCGCCGCCCTGCCTCAGAAGACCCGGCGAAACAAACTCAGTGCGCTTACATTACCACTGGAACTACGCGGCGCGACCCAGTTTTGAGTATATTTTAAATTAAACTCAGTGGGCTTTTTTTAGGTCTAATTCATTAAAATAACAACCATGAGTATTTCCTATTTTACTATTTAAAGCCTATGTGAAATATTGTTTTTATTGTTTCTGAGGAAGAGAGGTCAGAAGTTGATCTTCAATAAACTAAGTTAAGCTTTAAAATCATTGCAATAAAAACTACATACAGTAGAGATCTTAGCAAGAACTTTTATGGAATGTGATAAATATCTGCGAACCAATCCATGCGAACTAGGCCCAATGCCACTCAATTGAACTATCAGTTGTACATGATTTCCATATTCAAGAGTAAGCTAATGGAAGTACCAATCATTTAAGTAGCTATGATATCTTAAAGATTGTGTCAAATGCAATAGAAAATAATGATATCTACAGGATTGACACCAGTTTATGGTGATGAAAGTTTCTGTTTAAATTTTGCATTAAGAACAAATAACTTATTTATTTAATCCTTTTTACACTATATAGAAGCAATTACTGAAGAAAAATGCCATAATACTAAAAGTACAAGTGGTGGCCTTATTGCACTAGGCAATTTCTTCCAGGCCACCGTTGGATGGATATATAAATAGGAAAATGAGAGGGCAGTCTAGTGTATATGAAATAATAGTAAATTTAAATGAATAATATATGTACATATACATATATAAATAGATATGATGCATAAAAATACATGATATTTATAACTTACCTAATACAGGCAGGTACTCATGAAGAAGGTTTCCATCCTGTGCCATTTTCAACTCCATTTTTCGTACAACAGGTAAGACCCATGGTTTGCCATTTTCATCTCTGTACGCTGTTAAACAATATTATATTAAATAAGTGCTGAAAGACTTATATGGGAAGTACGAAAATTAAAATTTGATGTATGCACACATATTACTTTTTGCTTTGTCATACTTTAATAGTTACTCCACATTTTGGATTATAATCAATCTTTAACACATCAAAAGTATATTACACATGACCTGTTTAGATAAAAAAGTATTTGAGAAATTAGGTAGATATGTTTTAGATAAAAAAATGTATAATAATATACCAATTTATAAGCCTTAACTTTATATTTATGTCATTGCTGAAAAATAATACAATTTACATTGTTATACAAAGTTTATAACATTAAACACTTATACAGGAGAAGTATTACTATTTTATGGGTTAAGTAATAAAATTCCATGACTGAAAGTAATTAAGTCACCGGCTGCATGGCCTAAGAGAAGTTGCAACCACACTGATCGCTAATTTAGTGTCATAATTAAAACAAACAGAACATAAACAGTTACATAATACATTTTTACGTGCACTACAAGCACACTAATAGTAAATATTTACAGTTAGAACTTACCGCCAACTCCTAAATTAACTTTATTTTGGAATGAGTCGTCAGTAAAAAGTTTATTTAACAAGAAAACCTCAATTGGAGGGCCTTGTTCGACAACTTGGAAGCGGGAACCCATGCTTGATTCTGTAATAAACTAGTTCACGTCTATACAATCTGGAATACCGCCACCGACTGCAGATATTAAGTAATCCGAGGAATAAATTATAGCAGATTCGCCGAGTTTAAATATTTGTATCGGTCACTTTTTGCGATGACCTTTGTCAATGTCAAAAACGTCACCGTACAACGTCAATATATTTTTTAATTGCATTCCATTCTTTCAGAATATTAAAAAAAAAAATATTATATGAATTTCCTGATTTCTTTATAGACAAAGACAACATTACAATAAGGAAAATAATATTTTTGTAGTTAATAAAATATAATCAACGTAGATCTCAAAATAATAAATAACCTAGACTTTACTACTATAATTTTTATGAAACAACCATAGAAACAACATATTTTAATCTCATGATTTTAGGGCTCGTTCAGACACACGGGATTGCACACGAGTGACGCACTAAGCCCACGTTTAGATACGATTATAAGGAGGTTTTTTTGTCGACACCATCCCTATTCGCGCACACCATTCGCATAGTACTAAACCGCACGATTTGTAATCGCGCTTGTCTCACGTGTTTGAACGCGCCCTAATGTTCAATGTTCATATAACAAAAAGTGGGTTCAAGCAATTATAAAAAATACAAATACGACGAGTTCAAGGTTTTAGTACTGCATGCATCTGGCGAAGAATATTACTGGGCCTGTTCTGCGTGATGCGTCTTCATTCCTGGGTTATTAGCCAACCTTGGTCCTTGCCTCATCCTAGTGCTTCTACTGCGAGAGGATAAATGTGTAATGCTAGTATCGACTATTGAAATCGCAACCCGCATAACTGACTCTCCAGTCACGGCAAATGTGGCTCGTGGGATACGGCGCTTTCATTAAAGTGGTACGCTCAAAGAGTACTCAGGGCTAGCCACTCATTAGCTGATTTCCTACTTTCCACCGAAAGGTTGACAGCTATACAATGGCGTAATTGTTGTGGACATGCCGCACGAGATATATGCAATCGAGCGCTTGCCTCGGTATAAATGGATTAAAGTTCGGTGAAAAAAAAGAGAACAAAAGGCAGACCCCTATACCATAAAGATTACAACAATAAGCAAGATGAGAAAAGTTGTAGATTCCTTTCCTTATCTAGAGTAAATCTAAAGAAAAAGAAAAACTACACTACTATTATTAAAAACAATTTATATTTGGTACGAATAAATATTTATTTACGAATTTATGATATTCGACTAACATTTATATTCGGTATGAACAGGATTAATAATTTTCGCAGCTCTTGGATCGGTTGATCTTACAACGCAGAAAACTCTTTTGAATTCTCTATTGTCTCCGTCATTTTTGTAGTACCGGTAACAGCCCAAAACACCTAAACCAATCCCAATTAGTCCCATGAAAGATGAACCCATTATTTCTGGTATTTCCCAACATCCCCTTTTGAACAGTCCCATCAAAGATTTAGAAAATCTCACTTGATGACCAATTTCTTTTGGCTCTGGAGTCATTATTATTTTGATAATATAGTTGATGCTTGTAACTTCAGTAATCACAATATCCACAGTCAAATAAATTATTATATAATGTATTGTGTAACCTTAATTGTGACTTATTGGCACTTATTGGTAACTTATCGTGATTATGTCATGTCTGGTCATGTCATTTGTCACTATTTATTAAAAAGTATAATAATCATATTACGAATCATACGCATAACAGAACAAGAAGGCTGGATGTTGGTACACCATTGGATAGATAAGTAAATAATTATAGTTTTTTATGCAATACATATACTGTGTGATATAATAAATTGTTAATTCCAGAAGTTTGGACTAAGCATCTGGGATGAAGTATGAAGATATGAAACTATTTAATTATCACCAGTTTGAGTTCATGGTAAGCAACGTTGGGATAATCGTTAAAGATTGACTAATTTCCAGACTATTATAATGTATACGAGACTATATTTGAAAGCTTGCATGAAACTGAATGCAAAAATAACTTTACATTTGTTCTGACATTTTTTGTCTTATGACTTGGCAGTATGGTCTTTGACTTTAGCTTTGTCCTTTTGGGAAGAAAAAAAGCAATCGACGTCGACTTGACAGCTGTCAAATGTTCCGAAATCAGATGTCAAATTTCTAGTAACAAACTGTCACATTTGCTTGCTTCCGCGGAGGATATTTTCCGTTATTAGTTGGTACTGGAAGAATAAATAGCCATCCCAATGTCTGTAATTGGTGGTGCTTCACGTAAAACCCTTGGTCAGTTAATACAACAGGGATGGAATGAGATCCCCGAGATCCTAGCCTCCACTGGTATGGCCCTGGTAGGAATCGGATTCGGTATCGCAGGTGTGTACAAATATTACCAAGAGGATGGCGACAACAGAAGATACAAAATGACCTACACAATCATGAGGCCAGACGACCCCCAAGTGCAACGCATACGAAAGGATTAGATCAATAGCTTTGGTTTGTTATGAAAAAATAGTATCAATATTATGTAATAAAGTGCAGTTCTGTATTTCAGTGTTTTTGTTTCTCCTTGTGTATCGAATGTGGCTTTAAGTGTTATTTCACGGAATCGAATTTAGGGGTCGAGTTACAACTCGATTGTTTATAAAAATGGGACCTTAATCAGTTTAATCTCATGATAACCTGTAGCAATAACCTATTTATGAGAACTATTACTAGGTTGAAAACGGAATTATTCTGTTGGTCTAATGTGAGACTGTTTTGCTCAAACACCGATCACTGCAATTTCTGTCAGTATAAATAGTGGCATGCAAAAAATTACCACCTGACTAAATATTACTTTGTGTGTGTCATCAACTCTTTCAGGGATAGATGTATAAGTAGACCATATTCACTTCAAAATGTCATACAACTTTTTTGTCTCAGTTTGTATATGTCTTAGGTTTAACTTGAGACTTTGGATTTTGTCTATGTGCTCCTCATCCAGTTAAGCTTTCCCTCACTTCAATTCAAATTATCATCAATAAAACAAAATATTTAAAAAAATACTTTTTTAATGGAAGTTAAATGAATTGGACAATTTATTGTACAATCATTATTCCAAATACACTTCTTTCTCAATTGAACAAGACTCACAATGCTTGGCATTTCTCAAACATCCTAGTACATACATCTAGATTTTGTGTGGGACAAGATTATTGAATATTTAGTTTTTCTTAATAACAAGTCTTGTTGGATTACAAATAGCAACATTGCCAAATTATTTATGATTCAGTGTAAAAATATATAAACACAATGTATTTGTTAATAAATAAGGCCAAAGTTTTATCAATCATAAAAGATTTGCAATCTACAGAAAAGTGTAAATACTTCTGTAGATTCTGATTGACTTGATACACAATTTAATTTTTCCGAGTATTATTTCTTTTTGCCTTTACTGGGACCAGCTTTTTCTTTGCTTGTACTTGATTTTCCTTTGCTTGTGGTAGGCTTTTCTGTGTCTTTTGTCTTCTTTTTCTGTAATATAAATAATATTCAAATATATTTTGCCAGTGCCACTGTCTACTTTATAAATCATGTTCATCAAATATCTCCTATCTTTATTTTAAATTCTGCTTACAACTCCACAATCTCAATAATAAGACGCAAAAATAAAAAACATTTAAATGAAGGTGACAATTGGCGGTCTTATCACTTACCGCGATTTCTTCCAGAGAACCCTTAGATGGACTAGATTGAAAAGAAGCTAGGAAGAAAAGGGTGAATTCTATCTGAGGTTTGTACTAAAAATAATGTAGAGACTAATTTTGTAGATTATGTAATGTACAAAACCAAACTAATACACATTAGACAATACATACAAGTATGGAATACCAATTTTCGATTTGGAAATTCACAGGAATTTATGTAATTTTATGAGCTCACTTCCATAACTTCTTGGGGCCAAAATAAACTTTGCATACTTTGGCACTTGTAACACTTCTGCCTACCCATTTAGGGATACAAGTGTGACTATAAATTTATTTACATACAGTAAACTATTCTTTAGTATATATGTAATAGTAACCACAAAACAACAAGTCGACCCTGAAGTTGACATGTGGTTGCACTGCTACATGTGAATTGTTCATAGCAAATTTACCTAAAATTGTTCTGTGTTGATTACATTACATGCTTCTTCATCAGTCCGTTGTAGTCCACTGCTGGACATAGGCCAGCTAGCCCTCTTGTGAAAGTTCTTTCGCCATGTGGATAGAGAGCGTCCCACTCTACAATTACCGAATTTTTTTTACAATTAATTAATAATTACCTTTATAAGCGCATCATTCTCAGGATCACTGTCTTCTGGTTCATCAGATTGATGTTCGTCATCATCAAGAGTCTCTTCGTTATCGTCGCGCGCGGTGCCTTTCTTGATGGCGCCGGGCGCGTACGGCAACGCACTAGCGGTCTTGTTGTACGTGCGCGTCATCGCCGCTTTAACCTGTATAAATATTATAATTATTTCAATGTGCGAATAGTTTTCACAATTTATAAATAATCAATAATATAGAAAAGGTATAGTTGCGGAATGCTGAGAGGTAGAGTTCTATAATACTGTAAGGAAGCAAACAGACAGAACTTTTTTTGAGCGGTCTTTTTAGCTAAGCTATCTAAATTATGTAAGGTACTTAAATACGAAAGTAACGGAAATTATCATATTATACCTGTGAAAAGACCTCGTTACGCAAATCCATACAGCTTTTCATTATATTTTAGCAATCAATCTCAAAAGGCCTCTAACCATACAGTAAAAATATTAAAATCTCAAATACCTTCGAATCTATGAGTATAGTAGGATTCCTCTGTCCGGGCCAGACTGAGAGTTCCACCAGGGAGTCCAGGTCTTCCCGGAGGAGATGGTAAGATTCCAGAACCTCCAGCGTTTTAGGAATGCCATCAGATTTTTCTTTAATTAACGGGTTAATTATCGCGTCTCGTAGATGCGTCGAGTAGTCTAGGAAAATCGATGATTTTGAACCTGAAGTGCTGTAACATTTAAAATTATTATTAGAGAAAAATATATACATGTATTATGAATATTATTATTTGATATATTTTATTATGATAAAAAGTACAGAAAAATCTGAAATATGAAAAGACGTGTAATGTAATTTTGTAGTTTTTTAAAGTGCATTAATTACAGAAACATGATTATTATTTTCAGCGAATCATATTTTGTCATTTGTGAATAGCATCAGGTCACAATTCACCTTGACTTATTGAGCATTTGATACATTCAGAAGCCAGGAAAAATAACGGTCGTTATTTATTTTTATTTATTGCGTTCCAGAATTGTTAAATAGGTTTTACAAATTAAAATAATACATAATCGTGGAACCTTATAACTACTACTACTACTACTACTACTATAGCCGCGGACACGGCAACGTTAGAAGAGAAGGTGAAAACTTTTCCTTTGGTATCTCTATCAGCCCATATACGTCCCACTGCAGGGCACGGGTCTCCTCTACAGTTGAGAGTACGATTGAGAGTGGTTAGGCCATATAATAGACCACGCTGGCCTAATGCGGGTTGGCGGACTTATATATCATAGAAATTCTTATAAATCGCTGTGATATGCAGATTACCTCACGATGTTTTCCTTCACCGTTTTAGTGCGTGGTGATTGATTATCAATACTTACATGATTCTCACGATGACGTCAGAGGGGTGCCCTGGGATTGGAACCCACTACCACCGTGAACATGTTGGCAGCCGCGTCTGGTCCGTTTACCAACAGGTCACCACGCACTTAAGTATATAAAATCGAAAAAGGAAAATCGAGTAATATGATAAGTTTGTATTTTTTACTATTTCTACCTAAGCCTGGTATGCGCGTGTATCTCCTGGCACAGGCGGTGCATTTTCCCGGCGCGCGAGTACTTCCCGAGCCAGGCGGGGAACTGGATCTGTCCCGCCACGTGGCCCGACAGCTCGTGTCCGGGGATCACTGAACTGTACATCGCCTGGAATACACACAATATTTATACTATTTGTCAAATCTAGAGACACACAACCTTATTCATAGACAGTTTTAAACCTATTTTAGTTATCGAATATTTTTGTCTTCTTCGCTCAAAATGAATTCACTGGTCAAACTGATTTAACTGGTGGTGGGTTTCTCAAAGGTGAGAGGCCGCCTGGATAGGTACTACCGCCAAACAGCAGTGTAAAATATCTACTGGACATGTTCTGACAAGAACTATGACGCCCCCTCTGGGTTGGAATCTGGATCCGCCCTTGGTACAGTCATACCAATGCTATGATTAGGAATTTTAATTTATTAGTATAAGTAACTAGTATAATGTCAGTTCACCTGTGTGGGAAGCAGACTCCACGCCTGAGCGCTGCGTATCCTCTTATCGACCAGGTCGCCCAAACTGATGCTGTCTGCCGCTTTACTTAACCTTTGTAGTACTTCGTGTCTGGAATAGAATAGTATGGTTATTTATTTAAACATTCAAGTTGCGAGCTTGTATTGTATGAATTGGGGAGAATCTGAATAAGAAATAAGGTAGGATTCGATCGATGGACTGAATATTATTCAGGGTCAATTATCAAGACTGCTACCGAAAACTAAAAAAAATTCAAAACAAAGCGACGAAATTTTTTTTGTTATGTTTTTTCTATAATGGCGTTTGGGTGATAAATACATAGATTTTTATAATATTTATTTTAGTTAAAATTATGGATTAACTCGGAATTGGTAAACAAAAAAAAATTACCATATTATTACAACCATTTTTCACATCTAAAATTACACGCACAAAATTGACTCACCCCTTCATAGATTACACGAGATCAAATCGCAAAATTTAGTTTATGTATATAATTTGTGAAATGTTATTTACAACTTCACCTGTTATTTGTGATTGCTATTGCTATTTATTCCAACACTATGTGTCTGTATGTGGTTGAGCAGGCTCCTGTACTCACTTGGGGCAGTGCGGTGCGACCTGCAGGTAGTTCTCCTGCACGAACAGCGGCGCGAGGCTGTAGTCGTAGAAGAACAGGTCGCTCTTGTCGTGGATGCTCATCGTCTTGTGGTCTTCCGCGGAGAATACTTTCCGTACCGCCTCCCAGGGACCCTGGATTAAAATAAATAAATGAGAAACGAATAAACAAATACACCCAACAATCACGTACATAGTCCTGACCCCACACTAAGATCAAGTCTTCTGTCGCGGGTATCAGGAACAAATATTTGCGAGCCTCACAAACAATTGTCTCGGTGTGGGGATGGTAAATATTTAGACAAACAGGTCACCTGATGGTAAGTGATCACAGCCCATGAACATCTACTACACTTTGATCATGTGTTGCCAGTGTATCAAATCGAGAGGAGCATAGGATGGAAGAAGGAGGGGGATATTGGACATCCGGCAATCTCACTCATCGAACGAAATGCGACAGCAATGCGTAACTTTTATAATCACAGCCTATATTAATGTGTTACCAGCTTAATATCCTTCTTGACACTTCCAGCGTCCTTCCTGAGTCGTTCGCTATCGGCGAGGCTGGGGTCCACGGCCCACATGGACAGCAGGTTGAGTGTCTGGCGCACGTCCTGGTTGGCCGCCACCACCAGCTGCGACAGCACGTCGGGAGGGACCTTCAGACCCTCCTTGAAGCATATCGACATCATCGCTGACTGGAAGTAAAAAAAAAACATATAGGTGTTATAGTATTTTTTATATTAATCATATTATTGATTATGTTGTGTTATAAAAACTTTTTGTTTGATTTATATATTGGTTGAGGCCTCAAATCTAGTAACTACCCACCAGTGCGATTCGTTCATGTTATGTGAAAATAATATGTAACACTTAATATGAAATGCATTATAAAAAAAAAAATATTTATGGTCATTTTAAAAAAAATTCATCATCATCATATCAGCCACAGGAAGTCCACTGCTGAACATAGGCCTCCCCCAAGGATTTCCACAATGACCTGTTGGAAGCGGCCTGCATCCAGCGACTTCCTGCAACCTTAGTCAGATCGTCCGTCCACGTTGTAGGCGGGCGTCCGACACTTCGCTTGCCTGTACGTGGCCTCCACTCGAGAACCTTTCGGCCCCAACGGCCATCGGTTCTACGAGCTATGTGCCCGGCCCACTGCCACTTCAACTTGCCAATCCTATGGGCTATGTCGGTAACCTTGGTTCTCCTACGGATCTCCTCATTTTTGATTCGATCTCGTAGGGAAACACCGAGCATAGCCCGCTCCATGGCTCGTTGAGTGACTTTGAGCCTTTTAATGAGGCCCACAGTGAGAGGCCACGTCTCGGTGCCGTATGTCATCACTGGTAACACACAACTATCGAAGACTTTCGATTTTAGGCACTGAGGTATTTTGGATGAGAAGATGTCGCGAAGTTTCCCGAACGCTGCCCAACCGAGTTGGATTCGACGATTGACCTCTCTCTCGAAGTTGGACCTGCCTAACCGGACCACTTGTCCTAAATAGACATATTCGTCTACAACTTCGAGAGTCGAGCCCCCAACTTCAATAGGGGTGGGCACAACATGGATATTCGACATAATCTTCGTTTTATCCATGTTCATTTTAAGACCCACCTGTTGGGAGACTCGATTAAGGTCTTTGAGCATAGTGCTAAGGTCTTCCAGCGATTCTGCCAAGACTACAATATCGTCGGCAAATCGAAGGTGAGTGATATACTCGCCGTTGATGTTGATGCCGAATCCTTTCCACTGCAAGAGCTTGAAGGCATTTTCCATTATTTTTTTTTTAAAATGATTAAATGATATAAACTGAGAGAAAGAGGAGGCCCGTGCCTTTCAATGGGACGAACATAAACAGGGTATATCAAGATTGCTACGGAAAATGAAGCCGGGTGGTAGTTTAAGCGATTTCAGACACAATGCATTTATTTTGTTATTTTTTTATATTTTTGGTATTTGGGTGGTATATACATTTTTTTTTCCTAAAATAATAGTGTATACTCTTTTATTTATAAAGATTCTAAGGTATAAAAGGCTTTAAATTTTTATTTTAGCAAAAACTATGGTTTACCACCCAAAAATGACGATATTTAAAAAATGATAAAAAAAATTGTCGCGTTTGTTTGCAAAATTTTTTGTTGCATTGTGTTTGTAGTCACTGAAACTACCACCCGGCTTCGTTTTCGGTAGCAGTCTTGATATACCCGGTATATATTTGTGGAATAATTATAGCATATACTAACTTTGATCTGGTCGACCCTGGGCCTGTTGAACCTCAAGTCGTAGCAGTAGTTGACGAGCGAGCGCATCTTCTGGCTGTTGCGGTCGTTGCACATGCAGATCACCGGCACCGACGTCATCTTGATCAGGTTTATCAGCTCTTGCAGACCACCTAGTGACAATGAAATAAGATTATTGTAAGAAAGAAAGAAATATGATTTATTTGTCACAGTCGTAACATACACAGACATCGTTAATTTAAAAAATAAAACGCAGTATAAAAATACAAAAAAGACTGGAGGCGGCTGTGATCGGTAGGTATCCACTCAGCTTATGCTATGATGTGGTGCAAATCACAACATAACGCCACAAAGGCTATCATAAATAACCCTGTAATTTGAATAAAGGGTTCTTTAAAATTCTCACCTCTATCTTCGTTGCCGGCCATTCCGTCGACTTCGTCCATGACGAGAACGTGTTTCTTCGACACCGCCTGTTTACCCGTGTGACCTGGAACAGTCAACTATTTTGTAGAATGTTCATTGGTATACAGGGTATATCAAGACTGCGACCGAACCGAAGCCGGGTGGTAGTTTTAGTCACTTCACTGGCTAGTTATTTAGGAAGCTTAGAATGATTCAGATGGATAACAAGCCCCTTAGCCAAGTTACAAGCGCTTTCAATCTATTCTCTTCCTACAATCGTTAACGCCTTGACGTAAGCGATAATGTTTCGTTTGCGCTAATCAAATTGCATCTTGGATTGCATTTGTATGGGAGTTGGCCAATGGCGTTGTACAACGTACAAACATCATCGCTTACGTCATGACATTAACGATTCTACAAAGAGAATAGATTGACCGCGCTTGTTACTAAGCTGAGGGGGCTAGTCTATTTAAAAAAAAACTTAAATTCTCTTTAAAATTAAGACTGTAGGCGCAAGACGTGTTACTAAGCCCGATTACTTGGAGCGAATCGTAAAAGTATAACAAATCTTTTGTCGTGAGTGACAGAGAATACGACACACTTTGCAGTGTCCCAACATCCAGACCATAACTAATATTTGCGGGCCGTGCAAACATTTGTTTCGGTTCGACGATCGAAGGCATTTTGTTTTTCTCCTTTCTTTGAGGTTCTTATTAGCCTATCTATTAGGATTACCTTTAGCATAAGCCGATAGTGAAGTGGTGGTGAGCATTTCTCCAATCTGCTCCTTGATTAGATTCTTGCTTCTAGTGTCCGATGCGTTGTACTCCACCATGTCGAAACCCAGCTCTTTACATACTAGAGACACTGTTGTTGTTTTACCTGCAAAATTAAATATATGATTAGAGTATGAAGGAAATATACTTCTCACTAGAAAAATCTAAACAATTTGCAAGTTTATATTTTGTAAGGATTATCCTTAGAGTATTTATAATATAGAGGGAGCGCTGGTACTTAAAAAACGTATATAAAAATGGTGGTATCGGGCCATCTTTTCTGCCTTCCTATTTGTTGATATTTGACAGGTTGTCCAATATGCACGAATTACTTGGAAAAGAAAAATATAAAAAAATAAAAAAAAACTCACCAACTCCCGGAGGTCCAGACAGCAGCGCCGCCTTGTAGTAGCCGCCGTCGTCGTTCTTGGCCCAAGGACTCGGCTTTGGTAACTTGGCTTTTCTGTTCACGTACCATTTCGTCAGCCAGTTTGTTAATCTGTTTACAAATTATATTTGTTTCATTAGCCACTACTAAAAGTGCGTACCAGACACGGCTGCCAACACGTTCACCGTGGTCCCGGGTTCAAATCCCATAGCACACCTCTGACTTTTCCGAGTCGTGTGTGTATTGATAGTCAATCACCACGCACTAAAAGGGTGAAGGAAAACATCGTGAGGAAACCTGTATACCATAGCGGTTTAGAATTCCTATGGTATAAGTCCGCCAACCCGCATTAGGCCAGCGTGGTGGACTATATGGCCTAACCACTCTCAATTGTACTCTCGATTAGTAGAGTAGGCCTGTTTCCTGCAATGGGATATAAATGGGCTGATACAGAACCACTACTATTACATAACATTTAACTCTTGCACAATTTTAATATAGTTTTACCACTGTTACCGCTATCAATAAAGTTTATTATCATCATTCTCACTCACGATTCTTCCTTTCACTGTTACAATGGGAGCGATTGACTATCAATACAAACATGACTCTGAAAAGTCAGAGCTACCTGGTATCATCTAAAATTCTTGCGACATCTATAAGTTAATTAATAAATGACGTAAAAAGTGTTATTGGATTTTTCTATTCATTATCAGCCCGGAGTCAAGAATTTTTGCCCGACATGGCGATAGGCTCGCCTCCTACCACATCGTGGGACGGAACATACAAGGCGAAATGTGGTTGTTCTGGCATCTCTACCTACCCCATCTGAGAAAAAAGCGTGAGTTTGTGTATGTATGTATAAATAACGTACTTTTTAACATTGCTTGCATCTCCGTGCTGCCCAATGATCTGCTTAACATTTTGTGGTTTATATTTTTCGACCCACAGTGACGCATTTATTATTTGCGAAAAATTTTTGTCTTCTGTTTTGGCACCTGAAAGAAAAAGCATTTTTATTATAATGATACTATGATACTTGATATAATGTTTATGGTAATTTCAGTGGTAATATGCTAAACTTTGTTAATAATTCATACGGTATGATGCACTCTTGTACATAATTTGCTGTGTCAAATGTGGGTTGCACGCATAGAACACATCAATACCAATAAGTACCTATTCGTTTAAAAGGATACTGCAAAAAAACATGGAATACAATGTCATGTCAACATAATGTTGGTACAAGTTTAAACATAATTTATTACAACCAAAACATATAAAACCAAAAATTCCCTACCACTTTCTCTAACAGTCTCCGTTTTAGCCTCTGAATGGGATTTTTCTCTCTTCACATCTACTTTGGGAGCACAATCTGAATTGCTTTCTTTTTTAATATCTTTTGTAACAGTTTTAATTTTATCTTCTACCGTAGATTTATCATGTTTTGGACTCTGTTTCTTTTTATCACTCGATTTCTCCTCTTTGCTTGCATTTTTCTTGTTTTTATCACTAACACTACTTTCCGATTTAATACCGTTAGTACTCGTATTCAATTTATCTTTTGGACTTCTTTTGTTTTTACTTTCTGTTTTCTTTTTAGGGTTCTCATCTTTCGGTTCAGTTTTAACAGGGGCTGAGTTTTCAGATTTCGCAATCATTTTCAAAAATCCATCTTCATCAATTATTTTGATTCCTAATTCCTGTGCTTTCGACATTTTCGCCGGCCCTGCGTCTTCGCCTGCTAAAACGTGGGTAACCTGCAACACCCGGTCTTATATAGAGACAACAATTTATTTTATATAAGCATCTTTTTTTTTCAAATAGATTTTTTTTAATCTTTGCGTCACAGGCCTTAAACTAGTGCTTTCATACAAGCCTTCATAGCTCAGTATGTAAAAGAAGACTAATCTGCCAACATTACCTTTTTACTTATGCTATTTTTAACGCAACCGCCATATTTTGTAATGGCATCAACTATTTCCTCTCTTTCAAACGAGTCCAGTACACCAGTGAGTAAAAACGCACAGTTCTTCAGACAGTCTGGTGAACCCTAAAAGATAAAACATAAATTTATGTATAATTCCAAATTCTAAAATACCGTTAATTCCGATACCAATACTGCTTGAAATTGAAATATAGGTTTCATCAAAGCACAAAAATCTTCACACCCATACTAAGTTTCTTAGTAAAATGGACATTCCCCTCTATAGGTATATCCTTGTTAATTATTCATTTATTTATTTGGAGATCATCTTTCAATGAAACACTTACTGCTACTCTGTTTATCATATCTTTAGGTTTAATTATAAAGTGATTTTGTATGCTTAAATTTAGCTTATATAAAGTTTATTATTTATTCCTACCTCTGGAATTTCCTTTTGGCCTAAATGCTTGGGTCCAGATCTGTTCAAATACTTCTTGTATAGAGCAGCCGAATGCATTTTCCGTTCGTGTCTTTCTTCATCTGTTAAAACTAGAATTTTATACATAAAAAATATTAATTAAGCATTTTGTAAACTTAAATACGAGTATATAGTAATATGTCTCATGTATATTGTTTTATCACAAACAGTGCAAGTTGTGATCGCCTTCAAAGGGTGTTACTCTTAATTTATTTATTGTGTATTTTATTAGTCTAAGTTCTATTGTAACAACCACTGGCTGTCCTAAATAAATAAATAAATAAACAGTATTAGATTAGATATTAATCAAAGACAAGTAAAATTATAAGAGGATTTTAAATGACAATTTCCTCAACTATATATCTTGAATAGTTTTGGACTTCATTATTTCTGTATATGATTACAATATTCTATTTTAAATTTTGGTTTGTATAATTTTTATGCAAATATAAAAACGTCATATGACACCAATAAAGGTGTACAAAAAGTATTTATATATTTTTTTACCTGAATCATTCAAGCTTATATTATTTTTCTTCTTTCTATTTTTACTGGGTGTCTCATCATCCATTACAGAAACATCGGCTTCACTAACTTCCTCACTCTCTTGTTTAACCATAGTTTTATTATTCTCACTAAAGCCATCTTCAGTTTTCTTCCTTTTAACTTTATCCTCTGGAATATCTACTTCTGAATTAGTAAATTCGGAAAACTTTCTTTTGCTGTTTAGTTTTGATTCTTCTTTTTTGCTTGCATAATTTTGTCTTGCATTGCTGGGCTTAGATGTAGAAGCGGTTGTTTTCTCAGGAGATTTATCTTGATGGTTATTTGCTGTTTTTGTGGCTGAATTATTTTTGACTGGTGATTCAGATTTCTTCCTTTCCAATTCTTTCGGTTCAGTTTTGATCTCCTGTTCAACACTATCAATTTCTAAAAGACTCTTTTCAAATTCGTCATCTGAATGTATTCCGGTCTCTGTCTGTTTCTTAACTTTTTTGACCAATGGTTCTGTTCGTTTTATCGGTGCTTTGCCAAACAAATCGTTAATATTGACTTCTTTGAGATCTGGTTTACTTTTTTTATTTGCAGGTGACTTTTTTGGTGTGACAGGTTTCTTTTTAGAATTACTTTCATCATCTGAATCATTTATCACTCTTTTTTTCCTTGTTTCTTTTTTCTGACAACAAATTAAAGATATACCAGTGAATGGTGATGCAGAATGTTTATTATTTAAGACTGATATGAAAATCATATAGCACCTCATAATATTATCTAGATAGAAAATCAAGGTTTGACCAACAATTATTGACACAATAAGCAGAGTCCATTATTTTGTGGATAGTGGAAGCATGCACACCAAAGAAGATTCAAATACTTTGCGGTGCAACTTAAGTACATAAAAAAGCACAACATACCTTATTTTTTATTTGTACATCAGGTGAATTTGGTATAACATCCTCATCTTCATCTTTAGGTTTTGGTGGTTTCTTAGATACAAAAAAAGATCTGATATCCTGTAAAATATATTTAGATAATAAATATCAGCAACTGATATTATTAAGTATCTACAATTACATAATTTTCAACTTAAGGTTTTTTGATATTGAGGAAGTAACAATTGAAGATAAAGAACCACTTTAATATGTAGTTCCAATGTAATGTATTAGACTATAAATAGTATGTTACCAATATGTGGAGGATGCAACTAATGTTAATATATTCAAAGTGTTATTCATTATTAACAGGCCATTAAATTATGTGTTTAAATTAAAATATGTGCTAAATACAGTATAAAATACATATTATATTATGAACAGTGCCTTTGCACAAGTTTAGCAAACTTGCAAACAACCAAGTTCACCTGATGGTGAGTGATCGCTGCTGCCCATGATCATTCAAAACACTTGGATCATGGATATATTGCCAGTCTATCAAATTGGGAGAAGAATGAGAAAGAGGATGGGAGTATTGGGTATAATTTATGTCCCTTTTTACAAAAACGAAGTTGTACTCAATGTAAACTTGGCAATTTAGGACAATGGCATTACTATATTCTGTTGTTGCAACTGCAATATCAAATGTTATTCATGGATATACCAGACAGAATATACTAGATATATCTATAGAGATTTATGGCAGGTTTCCATAACCTCTTTATCTTTTACTTAAAGGTAAAACAAACTCCATCAGTATCACAATGCATCTTGAAACATATAGACAAACAATAAAGAGAATAAATCAAATGAATAAATATTAGATTTATAGATATGGTGTGTACATTTATAGATTCTAAAATAATATACATAATATGTTATACATGTGTAGTGGTCTGTTGTGTTACTCAATATACTGCACACCAACATCAGTCTTTGATGGCATATATTTACTTAAATATACATACATATTACACAGTAGGGAGGTTTGGAGCCTTTTGTTTAATGCACCGCTGATTATAATTCCAGTGGGTGATAACATTGATACTTCAATATTAAGTATCTCTTACTATATAGTGATCTAATCTTTAATTTAATATTATAGTTGTAACCATATTACAGACTAACTACTATAAAAATAAAAGTAATATTGCGATCTTACATTCATAGGCCATTAGTAAAGTAATTTGAAAAAATATTTGATTGTATTAGAAGACATGATGTGTTGATGATATTGCCGGGTTGATGTGAATAAATGTATTACTCTGTATTCAGAATAATGAATGTTTGTAGTTTAAACGGCTCCTATAATTTCAAGCTTCAATTTCAATAACATTGTGCTGTGCGGTCCATGTTTTTATTTAGAACCCTTTTCCACATTTATTTGACGGTGAAAAGACGTATTTATCAACGAAAATGTTACTTACCCGAGACATATTTTATTACTTTTGGATTATCTCTTCCAAAAAACACTATTAAACATGATTAGCGTACAAAATTGCGTATTTTTCGCGGAAAAATATTTTACTAACCGCCTTTTCAAGATATTTTGACAGGTGACATTCGCTATTGACATTTGTTTTTTCTTTTTATCCTGACGGAAAGGCAAAGATCTAAGCCATACAACCTAGTTTATTATGTGCAATTGACATTATTTGTCATTGTTCTGAGATATTTTATGGATATTTTCAAGGGGTCGTCGGACCATCATGTGGGTGGACGTCCTACGCTGCGTTTTCCGCTACGCGGCCTCCATTCGAGCACTTTCCGACCCCATCGGTCATCAGATCTCCGCGCTATGTGCCCTGCCCATTGCCACTTCAACTTGCTAATCCGGTGGGCTATGTCGGTGGTTTTAGTCTCCTACGGATCTCCTCATTTCTGATTCGATCTCGTAGGGAAACCCCGAGCATAGCCCTCTCCATAGCTCGTTGAGTGACTTTGAGCTTCCTAATAAGGCCCATAGTGAGAGGCCACGTCTCGGTGCCGTAAGTCATCACTGGCAACACACAACTATCGAAGACTTTCGATTTAAGGCACTGAGGTATTTTAGATGAGAAGACGTCGCGTAGTTTCCCGAACGCTGCCCAACCGAGTTGGATTCGACGATTGACCTCTCTCTCGAAGTTGGACCTGCCTAACCGGACCACTTGTCCTAAATAGACATATTCGTCAACAACTTCAAAAGTCGAGCCCCCAACACCGATGGGGGTGGGCACAACATGGACATTCGACATTATCTTCGTTTTGTCCATGTTCATTTTAAGACCCACCTGTTGGGAGACTCGATTGAGGTCTTCGAGCATAGTGCTAAGGTCTTCCAAAATATACCTTAAATCGAAAGTCTTCGATAGTTGTGTGTTACCAGTGATGGCATACGGCTCCGAGACCTGGCCTCTAACTGTGGGCCTCATTCGAAGGCTCAAAGTCACTCAATGAGTCATGGAGAGGGCTATGCTCGGTATTTCCCTACGAGATCGAATCAGAAATGAAGAGATCCGTTGAAGAACACAGGTTTCCAACATAGCCCATAGGATTAACAAGTTGAAGTGGCAGTGGGCCGGGCACATAGCTCGTAGAACCGATGGCCGATGGGGCCGAAAGGTTCTAGGGCAGAGGCCACGTACAGGCAAGTGAAATGTCGGACGCCCGCCTACAAGTTGGACCGACGACCTGGCTAAGGTTGCAGAAAGTCGCTGGATGCAGGCCGCTTCCAATGCCCATGTTCACCAGTGGACTTCCTGTGGTTGAGATGATGATTATGATGATGTCATTGTTCTATTTTTTTTATTCTTTCACCCAGAAAGTCAAAGAACTAAGCCATTCAGCTAAGGAATGGATGTTATTTTTTTCTGTTTAGGTACAGTACATATAATAAACCAATTTCTTGGGACATAAGTGTCACTGAGACTATGTGGGTGATCTAATGTAAAAACCTGCCCAATGAAGTACAGGTAGGACTAGTTTCGTAGTTTTGATGGATTTGCAACTCTATTATTCTTGATCGAAGACCCCATCAGATGGGACGGAACACACAAGCGAAACGTGGCCTGGGCGCCCTGGTAAAATATCTCCCTATCCGTTCTATAAAAAAGGCGTACATCCATAACGGACACTAATTCGTTCTCTTGGCTGATAATAAATAAAAAATTCCAATGTCACTTTGCCCAGCCTGGGTTTCAAACCGACACCTTAGCGTTGTATTTGTACCGTGGTATAATGGAGCTACTGAACCAGTCTTTTTGTATTCTTATTAGTTAACGAAAGTTTCTTCTGTAGTCTTGTTATGTTCATTCTACACGTCTCAGAACAATAACTAAAGCGAAATAACAATTTGCTTTAGTCATTGTTCTGAGGGTATTATAAACTCTGTATTATTAATACACAAAATTAAATGTAGCGAAAAAAGGCTTTATTAGTATCTATGGATTTTTAAACAAATAACTTCTTGAACTACATCTCCTTTCACAATACTTCAACAACTACGGCAACAGAATTTGTCATACAATTATCATGAACTATTTTCCATCAAATTTTGTTATCAATGTTATTTCTTATGATTGTTTTAATAATCCCGGAGGCAACAAGTCGAAATGTTGGTACTACATTATTTTATAACAGACACTCTAAAGCTGATTGTTGGAATGAAGACGACATATCAAGACTGAGGTCTCGTAAAATTTTTGAAAGTCTTAAACCACAACCAGTGAATCCTGATAAAATCAATAGCAGATATATAAGACATACTCTTCGATATTTCCGTACTACATTAAGTTATGTAGAAAAAAATACCGATAAAACCACAGGATATATAGTCAAAGACGCCTTAGCTGATGTGTTGGGAGGACACATGAGAAGTGAAATGTTACCTTCTGTCAGATTTGCATACTACGCTGGTTATATACCATATAGATGCGCGAGAAATTTGGAAGACTTTTATGAGGACATAAAAAAATATTTAAACACCCAAGGATTGGGATGGAAACGTCCGGAGCGAATTCCTCAATGGTCGAATTTAACAGTGTCTAAAATTGTGATAGGCACTGGGAAGCTATTCGATCCATGCGCGTGTTTGATTTTTAAACGTGACACAAATTCGTGCATACATCTGCCAATTCCTAAATTTGATGACGAGAGTATTCCTTCTGCAATAGCATTACCTTTTAAATCAGGCGGGTTAGTAAGCTTATTGTCTCCTAGTTCTGAAAATGTTTTACTCAAGTACTATACGACCGCGTCCAGATGTATACTTCGGAGCTCTCCGGAGAAGTGTCGTCACTCTGATTTTGTAAACTTTAACAACGAGATGTGGCACTGGATGAAACGCAGCATTGCTCCACATCTCGTAGACGAGAAACTCTATGCAGCTTATGGAGGAGTATTGAGAATAGCAGCCGCAGTACAAAATTATGGTAAAGGTCTCTCTCGCCGCAATCTTTTTGAATATCAAAGCTCTGGGACGGGAAAGTGGCATCCGTGGAAGACCCTCACACAGTCCTATCTCTATATAAACGCAGATTGGACACCGAAATTTTACATAGGTTTTGTTCTGTTATCTGCACTGTCGATATGCTTATTACAGATATGTTATAGTCACATTTTCGGAGATTCCAGCGCGTGCAAATGCAAGGGTCGCTCGGAAAAGCCACCCTCGAAAGATGTAGCGTACACAAATGTCGAGTCGAATATACCTGCCATGTTGCCTCAGCAGAGCGCAATCTACTATAGTGATAAGAAACGAGCGAAGCACTCATTGCCTAAAACAAAGTCTACTTCAGTAGGATCAGTGCATACACAGAAAGTGTACGATCTAAACGAGAACACGGAAAAGCTCATGGCGATTATAATGTCCGACAAGGAAAGTGAAAATGATACTGCGTCATCAAAAAGTGACGACGAAGGTGCTGATGATGGCATTATTGAAGCGACAACTGTAGTTCCTCAAGAACCGCCAGAAAGTCCACCTAAACTCGAGACATCGGTTGCTGAATTAAAAATAAACAGATCGCTGGCCCATACATCAGGGACGTTGGCGTATTCAACGAGCACGTTGTCGCATACAGACGTGACTTATTGCCAGGAGCAACCGAGTGCATCGTGGTCGGAGAGTGACAGCTCTACTTCGGGCAGGTCTGTAAGCTCCACTACGTCGAAGTCTCAAACTAGGAAGACTAGGAGCTCTCGCAACTTGGCGTGGGCCAAGCGCGTCATCTCCAAACATTCTACGCGCGGCCGGTCCACTTCGGCGACTGAGATTGACCTCACTTCATTCACAACGCCGCCGTCGACACGATAATTCTCATTTTGTAGGTAAATTACATTTAATTTCTAGGATTTTTAGTTGGTATGGAATAAGATATGTTGAATGTTTAGGAATTTATTTTTAAGAACATATTTATAGTTGATTAGTGTGTATTATTTATTTTGAATTACATTGTCGTTAATAAGTTGTGGATTTTGTGACATTATTGCATTATTATCTTCTTCTGAGGTAATACCTAATCTAGGTTATGACTTATGACTTTACGATCAGCCTCTTGCCTGATATTATCTTTATCAAATAATCCAACAGGGATAATAGTTTACGCTCTGAGCTCCACCACTCCACAGAGTCACCACTCGAAAAGGCGGATACAATATTGAAAACGATTGTAGATTATCAAATAGTTTATTAATCACATACACAATCATCGCACACGACGGCACCAACAATAATAAAGTCGCTTGGACATAAATATTTAATTTAAATAAATACATATCACATGTTAAACAGTTTGTACCACGTTTAAAACTATATAAAGAGTACATTACATCGAACATATTTTGAGTTCCTTTAAAGAAGGTCGATATTCTTATTGAAAAATAAATTAAGTGCAGTACAAATTATCAGTTGTGAGTGCTCATCAAGACATTAAAAAGTTATATCATTGGTAAAAGTGAGAGTGTATAAGCGATGCCGCAAATATCTCCTTAAATAAAAAATCAAATTCTATAAATAAACAGTAAGAATGTTGAAAAATACGTGTAAGAAAGGTAGATCGTGTAAAAGTTCTTCAAATATTAGGGAATATGCACGAGACTCCAAAATAAGTCAAATATTTTTTGTTGTAATCTTTATTGATATATAAATATATCAATAAGATATTTTTTTAAATTCATCAACTCTAAACCGGTAAAAAAAACCTTAAAAAATGACATTTCAAAATTGCCGCGCAATTTTTTCGAAACGTTTGAAAACGAAAGTGACGACAGAGTACACTATCTTATGAAGTTTTAGCTTGTTGGGTGTATTGTTTTACGTTTGTTTAAGAGTTATTTTGTGTTTTCGTTGTATTATAAAAAAAATGGATTATTTTGTGACGAAATACAGTTATGTAGCAATTAATAAAAGAAGCTTAATCCAAATACTACGTTGCTGACATAGTAGACTCTGACGTCACAGCGAGGTCGCGCCATAATGGCGTTTAAATGCTTCGAAACTGATAGCAGTTTTTATTATTTTGACGTGACAACGTCTTAAATTAGGTTGCAGCTGGGAGTCACTTATGAAAAAGTGTAACGCCCGGTAACGTTACGATGAGTCACCGAACGAGAGAGAGGCCCGCCGAATGCCTTGCGTCTCTCTCCCACTCAACTATGATCTAATTATAGTTGAGTGATTAATTTAATTATATTCATATCAATAAATATTCTACCGAGAAAAAGACGTTGTCACGTAAAATCTTCGCCCGTAAAACCGACTTTACAGGCAACCATTTTTTTTTTTTCTTGTTCAATATATAAGCGTAACAGAGATGTACTCAGACATTTTCAAAGGTGTATTTTTTTAGTTTTTTCTTAAACACGTTATAACTTTCAGTTGTTTTGATTTCTTTCGGTAATTTATTGTACATCTGTGCACCTTTTTTTGTACTTTTTTGATTGATATTTATAAAGCCTTATATTTTTTTCTGCAACATACAGAATCGATTAAAAATATAAAAAAATGGCATGCATATTCCCTATTGATATGAAGCAGGGAAATATACCACTTCTATATAAATTGGCCGCTTTCAACAGGTCGATTTGGATATTCTGGGAGAGGCCTATGCTCAGCGGACGTCCTGTGGCTGAAGAGGAAAAGAAAGAGACAGACAGAGAGAGAGAGAGGGGGGGGGGGGGAGGGGGGGGGGGGGTGAAGGGAAATGTAGGAATGACTGACATCCTAGTTGGGAGTAGAATAGCAGTAGTAGGCATCGACGAGGCTGGGCATTGCTTTAATTGGGACTGTTTTGTACTTACTCAATTCATTTTTCTACAAAATCTTATATCGAAAAAACGAAACATGTTATAAAATTTTCTTCATGGTAACATAAACCTCTCTTCAAAACGTTTAAGCAATATTCTGTCTCCTTCTATCCAAGGTTGAACACTAAGAGGGACAGGGACAAAAGATTGCTCAAACGTTTGTAGAGTACGCCGGCGCGCGGCATCGACGTCTCGATGATTATAAAAATCCACTAAATATTATGCTACAATTGGAATTATTGCGCTTACATGACTATTTACTTATTATGCAATCACAGTAACATTTCACCTCGGCTCAGTTTTGAATTTATTCAGGAAATAAAAGCTATGGATTTCATAAAAAAAATTAAAACGGTCAAGTGCGAGTCGGACTTACTTCATTATCATCGAATACTTTTAATAGTTCTCAATTGACAAGTAATTGATTGAAGGTAAATATACAAAATTCATCACATAAACATTCCGATATGTCTAATTTATATATTCTCAAGTGATTTCATTCAAAACTGACGCCGAATATACATACATATAAAATTAGAATACAACAAAAATAAACTATAGTAAAGCTGAGAAAAAATATAAAATAAAAGGAATACCATTAAAAGTTAGACTATAATACATGATGTTTACTAAGAGACTATTTCGTCTTTATTTCACAGCTCTAGCTGTTGGCATACTTTTGGAGTAAAAGTATTTTACTCATATTATGATCAAGTGGTATGAAATAGTCCATACTGAATAAAGATATATATTTGTATTGTATTGTAGAAGCCCATATACGTCCTACTGAAAGGCACGAACATCCTCTACAATCAAGAGTACCGTTGAGAGGGGTTAAGCCATATTGTCCACCACGCTGGAATAGTGTTTGGCGGGCTTCACGAAACCTAAGGTCATAATAACATATTCAATCAATGCGCCCTCGAAGGGTCAGCAAGTCCCATCATTGCCACACACAGCATACCAAATTGCTTTAAATAATTAACTGGTAATAAGTTACAGGCAGAACTAAAGCTCACTACACACAAAGTCATAGATTTTTTTATGTCATATCAAGCCGCCCTCATGTTGTCAACAAAGTTTTTTTACTTGCAATGTGTGAAGACGCCGACTAGCCCGACAAAGAAATGTTGTCGACATGTGTCGGCGGGTCGGCGGCTTTGGTGTATAGTGCGCTTTAGATACAATCACAGGATACAATAAATAGCTATAGAGAAAGAAGTATTTCATATTATGTCAAACAGCGTAAGTACACTCAATTATTATATTGTGTCTTACACCCTTCTGACTATGGAGGAAACATTACAGCTGCCCTTAATATAAGATGAGCAAAAACATATACAATATAAATATATAACACTCATAGAATTCGCTCTATATTTCCACGCATAGGTTTTACCGATCAACGTAATCAATGCAACAATAGTTATATCTAATGACTGACAAATTGTTGTGCGACCGTCCTACGGAATAAGGAATATTGGGGAGAAGGGATGAGGTAACAAAGACCAGTGACCTGTATTGCATGTTTGTGTTTTCACATCTACAAAGTATATCCAGACTACGACCGAAAACGAAGCCGGGTGGTAGTTTTAGTGACTAGACACAATGAAACTTAAAATTTTGCTAAAAAAATGCAACAATTTTTGTTTGTGATGTTTTAAATATTATGGTGTTTGGGGGTGTTTGTAGTCCCTAAAACCCTCACTTGCCTTAGTTTTCGGTAGTAGTCTGGATATACCCTGTATATAATACACTTCTGCAAACATACTTTTTTTGTTTCCCCATTCTCCCCTTGTCTATGTTCCGGGGTGGGTCGTCCAACAATTAGTCAGTGTATAGTGAAATACTATAAAATATTGAATATGGTGCTTAAAAATTGTGTGCACTTTATAAAGAAAACGATCGACTCCCCACGTTGTGCCAAATATTAGTGTTTTTTTTAATACATAAATCGTTTGTGACTTTATTTGAAAGAAATTGTCAATTATATACAGAACTTTCAATTATATAGACTTGTCTATGAGTCTGTATTGTCCTATTGGAAGAACCTTTATCAAGTCGACACTTTACTAATTACTAAGGTCAATAATACATCATATTTAGGCAAAACAAGCTCTTCGTTGAACACAGGATTATTTTATAGATTTCAGCATTGTTCTATTGGAAAAATGCTGTATCCAGTAACTTTCTTCATTCTCTATCACGTAAATTTTATAGTAATCGCTGGAAAAGTATGTATTTAATTGTAATAATTATTATTTCCTGGAATTCCAGGAAAAGGATTACATCTTCCTTATCACTCCTGAATCCATTATAATATTATCCTGTCATTACTTACAATAACTTTTTGCACATGAAGGCCCAATTCACACTATGTGCCCAAAGGCAATTCTCGACCAGATCTAGGATATGTAAAATATAATCAAATAGGAAACAGTATGTGCAGTCAAGTTCGAATCGAATTCGTGACTCGAAGGGTCTTGGGCAGTTTTTACATAAATTGTCTTCGATCTTTTGGCGACCGAATGCGTTGTTGTCAAATTATTGATACATTTAAATTTATTTATTTTTTTAAATGTAAGTCAATTTTTCTCACTTTAAATTAAAACTAAGATTCAAATCAATTTTCTTTCTTTCTATTGTCAAAATATTAGGAACAGTCTTTTTATCTTCACTATTTATTATATTGGGCATGTTAATACAATTAAATTAAATTAGGAAAACATCTCAAATAAAGTGTTCAATAGATATTAAAAAAAATGTAGTTCATAATTTCGCCACACTCCAATAGAACGTCGAACGTATATTATACTGTGACCATCACATTAGATTGAGATTATACCAATAATAAACTATGATGGCCATTAGTAATGCCTTACATTGTCAATTGGGCTTCATCGAACCAACAATACATCAACATTTTGTCAACAAATTGCTCTACAACTATAAACTAACCGACCTTTATATATTCAAGATTGGCACTAAAATTTGCCCCAACGTGTGCAGTCGACACTCGAGTGAATCACATTGTAATATGAACCTAATTGAACCTTGGAATAAAGATCATGTTCGTATGTTCTTGTACTGGCGTTGGCTCCACTTTCTGTGCATATGTTTGACAATGTACAGCGGCAGACACGACACTAGAGTTATTGTGATCACCTTCCACCAGAAGTCCCAGTGTCTTATGAAATCTGCATCTGTAAAATTAACAAAATCGTGTATTTGAGAATCGATATTTGAATTCATCGATATATTATTTTTGAGCATCGATAATTTTAGAATTAGGCACATGAGTGATCTAAAACACACACAAAAATAATTAAAGCAGTGATCATTTGCAAGGTGAAAAATATTCTTTACTCAAGAGATCTATGGTTTCTCAAATTGAAAGTCACCAGATACATTGAGGTGTCTATCACCTATCACAATCTCAATCCACAATTCTTCATGAAATACATTCATTCAAAAGGGTCCTGCCCATTCGTGCCGTTATGAAGAAAAATTAACCCAGGTAACTAATGGATTTTTGGCAGTCGCTGGATGCAGGCCACTTCCAACAGATTAATGTGAAGATCCTTCTGGGACGCCTACGTTCATCAATGAACTTCCTGTGGCTGAAAAAGATAAGCAGACGGAGTATACTGACCGAAGTAAGTGGTGAATATGAGCAGCGTGGCGATGTACATGAGCAGGCTGACGAGCTCGGCGCCCGCCACGAGCCAGTGCCACGTCTGCACCGTGAGCGCCACCATGATGAGCTCGGTGAGGATGAGCGCCGTGTAGCTGATCTCCACGATGTGGATCAGCTGGTCCTCGAACAGCACCAGCGCGCCGTACATTATCACGCCGCCTGCGGGACAATCCATGTTATCCAATTCCAAGGGGTTACTCTATGATACAATGCTTATCTTATGCAATTTCACTCTATGATCCTTAACTAAGTTCGAATTTTCGGAAGTCGTACGTACAACTGTACGAAATGATAAGTATTATAGATAATAGTATTGATATGTAAATGTAGAAAAGTTATATCTCAACTTTGGATAGTGAACGTTCGAACTTTGTTTCCGATCATAGAGTAACCCCCCCCCCCCCCGATCTTTACGTTAAATATATTAATTAATGGATGGAATAGTAAACAAAAGATCTGACTAAAGTAAAATTTGCTATATCATTTTTGTGCATTTATTCTTAAAAAGTCAACTTCTCGGCTACTATGATGAGTGACTCAAAATGGACAACTATGACTGATATTGGATGAATGAATACCGATAAATTATTTTTAAATACTATAAAAGTTGTTCTATTTACCTTGATATATAGATATGCCGGTCCATATGTAGAATGTCTTGTATGACAGTTGCCGTCCATTCGTCAGTTGTTTATAGAGTTGCGGATATCGAAGAGCCGTCGCACTTGGTATATCTTTGTCTAGTACCTGTTACCAAATGAAAGTAATGAAAATCTGGATACATCTTAAGACTATAATAAATACTACAATATGATCAATAACTATAAAAGTTCATAAGGGCGACTATAGGAATACTAACTAAAAATAAAATAAATACACCAACAGTCACATAGTCCTGACCCCACATTAAGATCAATTAAATCTTGTGTCGTGGGTATCAGAAACTACGAGAGACTTTTCGGTGTCACGAATACCTAGACCCGAGACAAATATTTGTTTGTTTCACAAATATTTGCCTCAGTTCGGGGATCGAACCCGCAGTCTCTCGTTTCTCAGCCGGCGTCTAACCAACTGCGCTACGGAGGTTGACTAAACTAATAATATATCGACTGTTTAAAAGTAAGAAGGTATCGACTATTGGAAATTTCTGTGAATATCAATTTGTGTCTGAATTGAAAACAATGTAAATATCATAGGATTGGGTTACACCCAAGATCTTCTGTAAGATTATGTTTCGTTTATTAAATAAAATTTAAAAAACCATGTTATAAAAGTTAACTTACTAATGAGAAAACAGGCAGCATAGTGAACACAGTACCGTATCCAACCATCAAGAATCCAGGATATAGCGAAACCGACGAGAAGTAAAACACAACGGAGAACACAGCCTGAAAACAATAATTCTCATAAGTAAAGAGTCTCGCAAACTTGAAAAGAGAAACAGTACCTTAAGACAGAACTCCATATAAAAAATTCATTAAATGTAAATGTTAAATAATTTTGGGAGTTGTGTTTGAAGCGCATGCGTACGTCACTGTACGTGCGCGTGTACGTGTGCGTGCGTATTAATGAATATACCCAACAATCACACTTACTCTTGACACCGTATTAAGATACTGATTGCCTAAACATCTAAACCAAAACTCATGATGGCTACAAACATTTTTCTTATTGCAATGAATGGCGAGACGATCACAGCGTTCACCTCATGGTAAGCGATACGACCGCTCATGAATAGGAGCAAAACCAAACAGCATCTTGAATTACATAAGACATAAGATGTTTCGTCTCAATATGTCCAGTAGTTACTCTGGCTACAATGCCCTTCAATCCGAAACACAGCAGTGCATTTACACTGCTGTTTCATGGGAGAAATAGACACTCCAGTAGTACCTACTCAGGAGGCCTCTCACATAAGAGACCTGCAACCAGTAGTGTAGTAACCATTTGGGTTGGTGGAATCATCGACTCGCTTGCACAGCCGATGTCTCAACCAACTAATCCCCGTACTCTAATGTCTCGTCCTCTTTAGAGTCTTGCCAATGTCAAACAATTTTAAAAAAATACATTTGGCCCCCCGATGACATTTCAAGTGGCTATGAAAGCTATGAATACGTAGGTACCTGCATGGTGGAGACGATGAGTCCGCGGTGCACGATGAATAGACACAGCGCGGCGGAGCGCATGAGCGCGCGGCGGCCGTGCACGAGCGCGAGCGGCGCCAGCGCACTGAACGCGCGCACGCACACGTCGCCCGCCAGCCCCGCCGCGCGCCCCTCCACGCCCTCGATGCCCACGCCTGCCACAATACTAGATTAGCGATCTTATGTCTAAAGGCATAGAGCTTAAAATCAAATCGTATATAAATAAAATCAAAAAAATTGTGTGTTTGTTGCCTCTCCACGTTCAAACAACTGGACCAATTTCGATGTTTGGTATGGAGGTAGCTGACACCCCGGATTAACACACATGCTACTTTTTATCCTGACAAAATATAGTGTTCACAATGGATGTGCACGAGATTCAAATACAATCGATACTCATACAAACTGAAAGGAATTGGATGAGAAGTTTGGAGTATGGCAGTAACTGATGGTAGAGTAGAGTTGAGTATATTGTAATATTTTTTAAACATGCGAAATAGTTCCTATGTTTCTAAGGTGGACTGGACACACAAATTATCTGCACCTAGGCGAATCCGGGCCGGATCGCTAGTAACTTATTAATGGGTGCATTGATATCTACGTTATATACCAATGTTTTGTCAGAACATAATACAACTTTTAAAAGTCTATTGCTATGAACAGGACTTTGCAGCATGTTTGGTTAGAGCTGTTAGAGGAACATTACGCAACGTAGAAAGTCTTTTTTATATCACTACAAAAATGCCTAGTAATCCAATAAAATATCACTAATGAGTTCAAAATGTCGATCGAAATAATATAGTTTAGTAACGATTTTTTTTTACACAGCTTAGGACGCAAGCAAGCGTATGGTCGCCTGAGTTTGAGCAGTTACCGTAGCTTATAGACGTTTGCGACACCAAAGTTGTCTCTTGCGCGTTGCCGACCTTGTAGGAACCTTTTAACTCCTCTTTTAACAAAAAAAAAAATTAGTGGTTAATAGTGTACAGTGTGTAGTCCTGACCTATATCAGCCTCCTGTATCATGGCGACGTCGTTCCCTCCGTCCCCCACGGCGGCCACGACGAGCCCGCGCGCCCGCAGCAGCGCCGCCACGCGCGCCTTCTGCGTGGGCGAGCAGCGCGCCACCACCACGCCGCTGCACGCGCGCAGCACGCCCACCATCTCCTCGGAGTACCACTGCAGGCACACCTGCACGCACACACACCGCTATCTAAATCTTAATATACTTTATTCAATTAGTGAAGAAGATTTTTTGAATCGTTAATTTCTTCTACCATTAATTTTGATATCATTTGGTCATTGCATGTACAGTTTCGAATTTTGTTTTGGTTAAGCTGCAAGTATAATCTATATATATAAAAGAGGAACCTGACTGACTGACTGACTGACGTATCAACGCACAGCCGAAACTACTGGAGCTAAGAACGTGAAATTTTCCACAGGGGTTCCTATTGTGACGTAGGTGAGCACTAAGAAGGGATTTTTGGAAATTCAACCCCTAAGAGGGTGAAAAGGGTAAAAAACCGTTGTATGGAAAATCGAAACCGTTAAAGTTACAAATGTCAAACTTGGCACTTTAGTCAGTCATTTAAAAAGAAAATTAACTGCATACTTTGTTTGTCTAAAATTTGCCATAAAGGGGTTAAAATAAGGGTTGAAGTGTTGCGAGACTAGAGTGATTTAATGACTGTCTAATCAACGCACAGCCGAAACTACTGGAGCTAGAAACGTGCAATTTTCCACAGAGGTTCCTATTATAACTTAGGTGAGCAATAAGAAGGGATTTTTGAAAATTCAACCCCTAAGGGGGTGAAAAGGGTAAAAAACGGTTGTATGGAAAATCGAAACCGTTAAAGCCACAGTTGTCAAACTTTGCACTTTTGTAAATCAATCAAAAACGAACATAGCTGCATACTTTATTTTTCTAAAATTAACCCTAAAGTGGTAAGGGTTGAAATTTTGTAGAACCAAACTGTCGCATCAATGTACAGTTGAAACTACTGAAGTTAAGAACTTGAAATTTTACACGGGGCTTCCTATCATAATGTAGAGCAGTGTTAATGAAGGATTTACTGAAATTCAATCCCTAAAGGAGTGAAAAGGGTGAAATTGTGTTGTATGGAAAAACGAACCGTGAAAGGTATAGATTTCAAACTTGCCAAGTTTTGTTTAGGTAGTCAATCAAAAACAAAAATAACTTCTTACTTTTTTGTCTTAAATTAGCCTCAAAGGGCTTAAAATAATGGTTGTAATTTTGTATGCAAAGTCGAAACCGCTGTTGGTACGAACATTCGTATTTTAGCTACCTATTATAAACACAAGAAATTGGCGTGCACTAATTTTGGAAAAATGGCATGAAAGGGATGAAATTTTATAAAAAGTATTTAGGGTTCCGTGGGTGCAAAATAACCCTTAAAAATTGAGCTTGATGGTATAATTCAAGAACTGGATAAGGAAAGCAATATTTTAATTTTTACTAATTTTGTACGTTGTTCATGAGTAAGAGTAAGAGTTTAACATTTACGGGAAGGGTCAGGGAAAAAGAAGGAATGGACGGAAGGTTGTGTTGGAATATCGGGCATAAGCAACTTTCATTTTAAATATCCATAAATGGGTTTCGCGCAAATAATACTCATAAGTAAAATTGTGCGTAGCTCTGGGATTATAAATTTATAGGGCGGAATTTATTATGTTTAATAGTATTTACTTATTATAGATAAATAATGACCAATTGTAAGGTTTTGGATTTTTATGTTTAAAGTGGAGTTAAAGCGGGAAATCGTTGTTGATAAAGTTAGTAATATATATAGCCAGATAATTTGCCCAACAGGATGCTCACTAATAAATAGTGATGTAAATCGGAGTTTTAGAATTTTATCAGTGTTAGGGGAGAAATGAGGACGTAATATAAAACATATTGTAAATAAAGTTAATAACGCATACGAAGTTGCGGGCAAAAGCTAGTACTATATATCGCGGTCCGATGGAAAATCAATTATTTTACATAGAAAAATTTAACATTTAAACAAGATTATTTGTTAAATTAAAAGAAGCCCTAGCGTGAAACAATTTTTAAAAATATGTTCGAAAATTGTAATTTTATTATTCCTTCTTGCATCTAACAAGCGAAAAAGAGACAACATAAGAAGTAAATTCACGAGCCAAAATTTTTACAATCTTTTAATCAGAGGCGGCTCGTGAAATTTTTTGATGGGGGTTCACAAAAACATAATTGAAAACTAGGGCTTACTATTTATTTTATTTGTATACAAAATCCTTTCGCCGGTATTTTTGGCGTGCGAAGATATTTATTACTTTCTTGTGAAAATCAGAAATGGAATTAATTAAGCGTTTTTCTATGCTTATCATACACTAGCGGCCCGGGTACAAATAGATTTCTGTATAATAATATGTACGTATTATTATTATACATATAAACCTTCCTATATAGGCACGCTGCCGCCGCCCCGGCCGGCCAGTACCGCCGCAAGCGCTACGTCCCGCAATTTTAAATCTGTAATATCTTCGAAAATATTCATTTAAATCTCGTGCTGTAAAGGACCATATAGACCTATATTAAATCAACAATGTATTTAAGCTATTTAATTGGATAAGGATTAATGCTGTATTGGTTAAAATCGCTTCGAAAATTAGCCATTATTTGTCGTAAAAAGTAAATGACAAAAAAATGTTATTGTGGTATATCCATAAGAGATAGACATATACCATCGCGGTGTTTTCTGTAGACCTTTTCAATGTGTACAAATAATTAGTACATTATTTTGATAAATCTCGTAGGGTTCAGCCTGCGTTTGCAATGTAAGCGGAAAAAAATTGATAATTAACGACATCACATTAGAAACCTCAAAAATAACAATATTTCTCCACTATTTAATGGATGTTATTATACATGTAAACCTTCCTATTAAATCACTATGTATTTAAAAAATGTAGTGATAATACATTGAGACGGTCTTGCGCCGTACCAGTAGTATTTCGCGTACTGAGTGACGCGTGAGCGGCGCTCCAGATTACGCTTATTTCTCATACGATATCTTTTGTTTCACGCGTCAGCCCGGATCGATGCTCTCTTTCGCACGCATTGAATACAGTACTAAGAGTCGTACTAAACTTCGTTTCATAGGAGCGCAATCGCTGGCGCTCCACTCGTTACAAATTGACGCTACATGTACCTATATAGGTATTTATTTTTATAGGCATAGTAAAATATAAAGAATGTAATGTAAGGATCTTATGTATTATAAATATATATAATTTTTTTAATTAGCTACGTATGTAATTTTCGTGGGAGTGCACTGCACCAGCGCTCTTTCGGATGAGCCGCCTCTGCTTTTAATCATCAGGCGAGATAATGTTTCATGAAAGGCCATAATTGAATATTTCATCCACTAAATGCCGGTACATATTAAAGATGTATATAACGATTCCTCACATCAAGCGTCTCGCCCTCGATGATGAGGTCCATGTGTTGGTGGTCCTGCAGCTCGCGCAGCAGCGCGTGCGCGTCGCGGCGCGCGCGGCACGTGGCGGCGCTGTACCAGGCCGCGCCGCCGCCCAGGTGCAGCGAGCGAGCGATGCACAGCGCCGTCTCCAGCTTGTCGCCCGTTAGCATCCAGATCTGGAACGATGACATGCTGTTAGTACCCCAAATATGGATTTCTATTTACTTAAAACTTTTTAGATTTTTTTTTGAGTAAGTACTCCATATACTAAGTAGGATTATTTAACCGATTTCAAAAAAAGGAGGTGGTTCTCAAATTGAATACCAACTAAGCCATTCAAAAGATTATACCCGTTATTACTATTAAATTTTTATTTAATTAATTCTTATTGTACCCCAGTAAGTAAAAAAAGAAATATAAATTCGACTCGAATCGAATCGAGAGCCTCCGTGGCGCAGTTGGTTAGACGCCGCCTGTGAAACGAGAGGCCGCGGGTTCGATCCCCGCGTCGAGAGAAATGTTTGTGCGGCCCACAAATATTTCTTCCGGGTCTGGGCGTTTGTGAGACCGAAAAGTCTCTCGTAGTTCCTGATACCCACGACACAAGACTCGATCTTAGTGTGGGGTCAGGACTATGTATGTGACTGTTGGTAAAAAAAATAGTTTAAAAGAGTACAAATGGTGGCAATGTTGCTGGACTTGCTGCTTATACCTGATTCGTCACGTATACTACAACACTCGTTACCTTGATCCCCGCCGTCCTGAGCATGGCCAGGGTCCTGGGCACGTCGTCCGCGAGCCTGTCCTCCACGCCGGTGAGTCCCAGCAGCTGCAGGCCGCGCTGCAGCTTGCCCATCACGCTGGCGGTGCGCTCGCTGCGGTTCGTCACGCTCAGCCGGGCTTCTTTGTACTCACTCTGAAAATTGTTATGAATGGTTAACTTTAGTTGGGATAAATACACTGCAGTATGGAATAAATAGCAAAGTCGATAATAACATTTCACAAGTTATATAAATAAGCTAAATTATGCGATTTGCGATTGTGTTTTTCAAAGTCTATCGGCTATTATTTTTATACGATATCGTATAATCTATGAATTTTCACGTATTTTTTTACGAAGCAATTTATATATGAAACTGAACAGTCAGTAATTTTAGGTGTGAAAAATGGTTATAATAATTCAGCTTTTTTGTTTACAAAATCTGTGGGGGTAATTAACAATAGCAGAAATACATAGCATGCTAATGCTACAGAAATAACAATGTGGTGAAGTTAATTTGAAATAGCAATAATTGACAACTAATAGTACCTCGAAAGCCAAGTACTCGTCGTTGGTCAAGTTCTTCTTGGCGACGACGAGCGTGCGCAGGCCGTCGGCGGCCAGCTTGCTGCACTCCACGCTGAGCCAGCGCGACGCCAGCAGCCGCGCCAGCGCCACGTCCGCGCCCTTCACGTAGTACGTTATCTCGCCCGTGTTCTCCTCCTATGTATACAAGTGTCTGTTGTAGTCTCGATTATATGGGCAATACAGGGTATATCAAGACTGCTACCAAAAATGAAACCAGATGGTAGTTTTAGTGACTACAGCCACAACGCAACTAAATTTTTTGCGACGTATTTTTTGGTATTATTTTTCCTATCCTCGTTTTTAGGTGGTAAATTCATAGTTATTTTCTAGAATAATAGTGTACACCATTTTATTTTTAAATATACTATGGTACGCAAGGGTTTAAATCATTATTTTAACAAAAGCCATGGATTTATCATCCTAACATGATATTTAAAAAAATCACAAAAAAGAAGTTTCGCGTTTCTTCGCGAAATTTGTACTTGCATTGTGTTTGTGGTCACTAAACTACCACCAGGCTTAGTTTTCGGTAGCAGTCTTGATATACCCTGTATATTCATTCACCTTACAAAGTACCTTCTGCGCCAGAAAGTCTTATTTACAAGGGCAACATAATTGTAAAGTCGGTTCAGTTAGGACTTTTATTTTTATGTACTTAAATAAAAAAACAATATTATTTCTCGTCTAAACTTCAGTTGCTCATGAATAATAGGTAATACAGGGTGGTATTTACATATTATGGTATTTAATTTAACCTACATGTTTCTAATCACCATAGGTGACATTGAACAAAGTTTGAAAAAAATCCGAGGTTATGTTTTGTCAGAAATCGGGATTTTAGTTCACGATTTTTGGCCACCCTGTGTAGATACGAGTATTGTTACCACTTCGCTGATCTTTAGTTTAGTTCGGGAACTTACCTGGCTGATAAAGAGTTTCATACCTATACAGGTTGATCAGCATTGAAAACAAAAATCGCAATTTTTACAACACTACCAGGCAGTTTCTTTTCAAACTTTGTACCATGAAACCTGGGGTGGTTAGAAACATATGGTTCAGATTTAACACTATATGTCAATATCAACCTGTATAAAATTGCAACATTTCCCAGAAGCCATAGTAGTAACAATAGCTCTTACCTGAACAATAATGCCCATCATTTTGCTTTCACTGGTGAAGGGAAATATTTGTAGTATGTTGAACTGAAGTATCTCGTTGGCCGCACGCAGTTTCAGTGATATGTTGTGTAAATCTCTTCGGTACAACGACACTCCCATCTGTGGACCATATATTTAATTAAAATACCTACATGACACTTAATGAGACTTACATCGGGATTTTAGCATTCGGCCAGACTTGTGCACAACTTTGGGACCTACATCAATATGTATGTATGTAGTCAGTATGTAATGTTGTCATAGGTCAATACCTATAACAACATTCTATATCAGCCCATATATATCCCACTGCAGGGCACGGGCCACCAATACAATCGAGAGCACGATTGAGAGGGGTAACGCCATATAGTCCACCACGCTGGCCCAGTACGGGTTGATATGACACCATTATAAGCGTATTATAAGACTAACCATGTCCGTCCATTTGACGAGCGCCACTTCATCCGGGCTGGATGCTTGATAGTCGCACAGTTGTTGTTGGGGCACTGCGCCGCCGCAACTCTCCGACACCACTGAGCTGCCCATGTCTACACAAATCATTAATTATCATTTGTAAAAATGATGAAGGTTTTTTTTTTTTATGTTATAGGGGGCAAACGAGCACGCGGTTCACCTGATGGTAAGTGAACACCGCTGCCCATGGACATCTGCAACACCAAAGGGCATGGAGATGCGTTGCCGGCCTTTGAGGTGGGAATACGCTCGTTTTTTGAAGGTGGTAAAATCATTGACTGCGTGTATTGTAGTTGTATTTATTTATTCTTAACTGCACATAAAAATGATACACTTAAATATATTACAAATGAATACCTGGTGGTAGGTCTCTCAAATACGAGAGGCCGCCTGGGTAGGTATCACCACATTGTCTATATGTCCCACCAAAGAGCAGTGTAAATACACTGTTGTGTTTCGGTTAGAAGGACATTGTAGCCAGATTAACTACTGGACACATAGAGACTTAAAATCTTATGTCTCAGGATGGCGAGCGCAGTGGAATGCCAAACATTGCTTTGTAATTCATAGTGTTGTTTGGTTTTGTTTCTGTCCAAGAGTGGTCATATCGCTTACCATCTGGCGAATGGCCTGTTCGTCTCGCCATTCATTGATATAAAAAAAAGACGAAAAAAGTATAGATGGCGATCTTATCGCTCTAGGCTATTGCTTACAGACAACATTTGTTTTGAGGCAAGGTTGACGACAGTAGTGATTAATTTATCACGATAGACGTTGAAACATATACTTCTTCAGTGTGCTTGCAGGTCCTGTGATATTTTTAAGTAAAATATTGTTAATATATCACACATATGTAGTGATAAATTATCACTGATCATTTACAAAAGTACACATCTTTGATATTTATTCTTTAATTTTTATTCTTGTATTCAAAGATACGTGCGTGCAGACGTGCGTAAATTCTTACTCGCGTACGTACATATGTACGTAAGCACATTTGTTACAGATTTTAGATGTAACTTCTTGAAATATAAACGTAATCCTTTCAACACGCGGTGACGGAACATTTTAGGAAAATACCGCGTCACCGTACTGGCTGCTAAATGGACTGTCTCCTTAAAATTATAAAATTGGTTGAAAATTCCTTGACACAAGTTTCTTTCTATCGTTTGTCACTTCGTAACGTCTTATTCAATATATAAATAACTAGCGGTCTGGCCCGGCTCCGCCCGGGTGTATACACGTTTTAAAATGGCGATCAAAATGTTTAATTCCGACTATCAGTTTAGAATATCGACCAATCGGACCACGAAACACGAACAAAATTTCCTCGTATTTGCTAGAAATGACACTACTGCTTTCCTCCTATAGGTCATAGCGTGATGATATATAGCCTATAGCCTTCCTCGATAAATGGACTACCCAACACTGAAAGAATCATTCAAATCGGACCAGTAGTTCCAGTTTGAAAAATAAAAAATGACAGTTTGGTTGTAATATTACAAGTAGTACATATTTCATGTTTGGTTCACTGGTTTGTTCGTTTTAAATCCAATATATAGCTCTGATAAATTATACTTCAGTTTCATTGACATTCCTACCTGACTGCGCCTCATCAGTCTGATCGGCGACGTCGTACACGGGCGTGACGTTGTGGCACAGCGCTATAGCCAGCACGGCCTGCCACACCTGCCGCGGCGTGGCCGACATGGCCTCCACGTCGCTGCACGGAGACGTGGGCAGAGATGGCGCGTCGTTCGTCACGTGCTGCGTTAGGAGGGCTTCCACCTGCAAACATTGTAGGAGTTTTAATACGGAGTATATCAAGACTGCTGCCGAAAACGAAACCCGGTGGTAGTTTTAATTTCAGACATTGTGTCAACTAAAAAAAATGGTATATCTTTCCTATCATCGTATTTGAGTAGTAATAACATAGTTATTTCGAAAAAAATACTTTAAGGTCTTTCATTTTTAAAGATGCTGTTTAAATTATTATTTTGGCCAAAACTATGGATTTACCACCCAAACATGATTATATTTAAAAAATAACCAAAACAAAATTGACGCGTTTCTTTATGTAATTTTTAGGTGCATTATATTAGTAGTCACTAAAACGACCACCCGGCTTCGATTTCGGTAGCAGTCTTGATATACCCTGTATAGTTTATATTATTTTGAGATGTTTCATGATGTAAAAAGAACATCATGCTGTATCTAAATTTTTAACGACTGCCGTACTATTAATTTCAATCAAATCATTACTTAGTACTTTTCGAAGATAATCTATGATACGGAACAATTTAATTGACATTAAACTGTCTTTAGAGCCGACCTGGACCGCTAGTATGCTATAAAATACAGACATAAAACACTCGCCTCATAAAAGTTATTCTTGTCGAACAAAGCATTGCCGAGGTGCAGTTTCTGGAACACCATCTCGTTCTTGGTGAGCGTGCCGGTCTTGTCGGCCAGCAGGTACTGGATGCGACCCAGCTCCTCGGGTATGGTGGTGGAGCGCATCACGGTGCCCTCGATCTTCTTGTCCCGCTGGATCGTCCACGAGTAGAACGCCTTGCCCATGTCCAGGTTCACTCGGAGACTGGTGGGAAGGAAATTTATTTGGGAATACCTTATATTAGAACGGTGAGTCCGCGTACCTATGTGGATACGTAAAGGGATTTCCTCGTGTAAGAAAAAAATAAATAAAAAAGGCCATTATTAATCGACTTAAAAAAAAAGAGTAGGTGCTCAATGTGTCTGCTTAATTTTGAATATCAAGGTTTAGTGAAAACTACCAGTTAATTTGTATTGGTGGTATGCTGAATTTGGTCGTAATCTAATCTAAAATGCAAACCAATTTCGGAAATATTGCTTTACTGGTATGTGTAAGGTAGCATTGCATGTAATGCTTGTAATAGGGGAAGGCCGGGTAAAGTGAATACCCCGGGCAAAGCGAATACGCCCCACTATTCCTAAATTATTATTTTTTCATTCAATATGCCACCACTGTTACGTTTGGCCATCTTGGTTTAATACGCGGCAAACATAGAAGCGAGGGCCCGCGTCGCGTCTCATCCGCGGAGTGGAGATTTGTGTTTTCGTAAATAAAAGATTGATTTTACGCGGTAAGTACATTGATCAATTCTCCTTTATTACTAGTTTTTGATTTATAGGAATGTCTTGATTTGGTACCATATCAAAGTAGTTTTTTATGGCATATTTAACAGAAAGGCAGAATTATTAGTTTCTGTATAAATAGTGTTAACCTCAAAACTTATCTAGTCGGGCAAAGTGAATAGGGCAAAGTGGATATGGTCCACTTTGCTCTATTTACTTTGACTGCCATTTCTCATTGGTGACTTATTATCTAAACATGTACTTTATTTGCTTCAGATGGTGAATAAATATAAAAAAATCTAAGCAAGGGACTTGGGATGAAAATGCTATGCAAACGGCTATTGATTTGTGCAGAGTTGGAGAATCAATAAAAAGCACTGCTAAAAAGTATGGTTTGGCTTATGCGACCTTGTATAGGCAAACCTTGTATAGGTAATGTATTTTTTTTTTCAGTTTATCAAAGTTATTTTTATGTTATCAGAGATTTAATATGGGTATTCACTTTGCTCAAGTACTGTATCCGCTTTACCCGGGGTACCGGGCAAAGCGAATACTTTCGTACTTTTTTAAATTTTAACTGTAGTTGATTATTGCTTAAATATTAATGGTAACTGATGTCCGTATTTGTACGAGCAATAAATAAAGACTGGTTTCTGATAATTATTTTGATTTTGTATTATATACCTTTTCTGTTATAACCTTAAAAACCTTAAGGTATCCACTTTGCCCGGCCTTCCCCTACTTTTCGGGTAAACAATTGATCTTTAACGATTAGTTAAAGTCTTATGATTTCACTCTTATATCAGGCATGCTAAAGCCTTTCTTTTTTAAATGATACAAATTTGATTTCAAACCAACAATCATTCAGCAACACATATAATAACCTCACAATACGATCCCTCAGTCAAATTTAGCTTAAAATATTGAAACTCACTTACCTTATAGGTATGATATAAGAGAACAGCAGCATGAATCGGAACAGGAACCCGTACCAGGGCCCGTTGAATCCCTTCAGCACGATGAGCAGGAACGACACTAGCATGGTGGTCACAAACAGCAGTTTGGTGAGGTTGTTCACTTGCAGGTCCAACCGGCCCACCTTCGAGCGAGGTGTCGCGTTGTTCATCACGCTACGAGTTTCACTACCTGGGGTAGAAAGATGATAAATGCGTTGTCATTCGGAAAGATTGCCGATTTACAATATTTTTTTGTGTGCTATGAATGGCGAAACGAGTATGCCGTTTGCATGGTGGTAAGCGATACAACCGCTCATGAACCATGGCACACCAAACCATACCTTAAATTACAAGACAATGCTTGGTATTCCATTGCGCTCGCCATCCTGAGACATAAGATGTTAAGTCTCAATATGTCCAGTAGTTACTCATTTCTACAATATATTACAATATAATTATTACAATTGGCATAATATGACCGTTTCTTGCGCATCGGCATAAGTATGCTCGTCAATATAACATATTCATGCTGTGATAAGGATCCGGGATTGTAGGGAGGAGGGTATAACCTGGCACAAAGTTCTAGATGTAGAATATTTGTAGTGTACGTCTTTTTTTTAATGTACTAACCTACTCAGTAACGGTTACATAAGTATTAAATAATTTTAGATGAGTTTAATTGAACCACATTTAGTATGTTCATTCAATATACATGTCGGGGATTCCTCCGGATTAGTAATAGCACACACACAGGTTTTCTTCCATAACGAGCGGGTCAGTGCGCACAACCGGCGCAGTCGATGGTTCAGAAACAACTGAACTGCATCGCACCAGTGACAGGCTTTTATACCCTAAAACTAGTCGGTACTTCACAACTACCTACATTCCAGTGTGGGTACTCTGCAACTACCAACAGATTAGCGTTGATATTAGTAAACATTGTCGAGTTTTATTAAAATGTACGAACTTTCTTTACTTATTCTCCGACATACATATTATGGGTATTAGTCGGTATTTCATTTGTAAAATAAAGTTAATGATCTTTATTTTAATGACAATTTTTTGGGGAAACACGGCAAGCTCGACAATTTATCTTAGTTATGTTAAATTTCAAAATATTTTAAAAGATAACATACCAGTATATATCACAAGTCCAGTGGCCTGTCCCGAGGCGACAACACACCCACTCCACAAGGTATTCTCTATGTCCAAAGAATCACTTTCCTCTTCATCTAATCTAGTACAGGTTCCTATGAACGAGTGAATGTCCTTCTCAGGCTTCTCCACGAAGATCTGAGCGTTGATGTCCAAGAGGTGAGCGTCCGTTGGCAACTTCTGGGTCGATGGGAGTGGTATTCTGTGGAAAAAAAAATACGATGTATTTATTGGCTAAACTAAAGGTCACACTATCCACTCTGGCCTATAAGGGCTGGAGAAAACCTTAGTCTGTAGAAGTGTTAGTAAAGATCTAAGACGAAAGACGCCGGCCTGTGCCGATTTCATTCATTGCAAGTCGGAATACTCTCTCGGCGTCATGGCAACGGCTCGATATAATAAGAAATATTGTTGTTTCGTTTGTCGCCGGCATGATTCAATTTTTATAAGTTGCCGGGTTGTGCCCGCGCGCGAATTTTTCTCAAAGTTTTTGGCGTTATCATTAAAGTTCTGAGTAATTTACCATAATAGACACATGACTAGGATATGTCAGAGATGTGCCTTGGGATTAGAACCCTAGACCACCGGCTCGGCTAATAGCGTCCGGTTCGTTCGATAGGCCACTTGGTAAAGGTTGTATATTATTACAATTAATGTTATATTCTAAAACATTGCTGTGGATTGAGGAAACTGTTGAATGAGTCATAACTGGCACGCTGATATTGAAAGTACAAAGTATAGCGACAAAAAGTATGTTTTTTAAAGTTTAAATTATCATGAGGATAAATTGTTGGGTCGGAAATAAATAATAGCTAGGGGGGAAGTTCTAAAAACACCGTAAAACTAATATTCCCTTCAGGGAAATATATTGTTTCTCGTGTGACAGATATAAAAAAATAAGGTAGTTTTCGGCCTCACAATAATTAATAGTTGTTGATCACACGAATACTTTTTGCTAATAAACGTGCGACCATTGCTTTCGTAGTTAGTTCTAACCTTTTCTAAAGTATTATGATCAACAAGGCCAATAGACTCCGTAACTACGAGGTGATACTATGAGGATATTTCCTAGGTGAAGAAGTTTGTTCTTTTCAAAATCTGAATATTCTATGGTATTAGACTTCTAGATTCTAGACTATTATTCTATATAATAGTCCTTGACGAGATCTATTGAATCTATAATTAAAATTGCCACCCAAACGGTGAAGTAGCTTTAAATAAGAAACGGCTTAGGAAACATTTTTTTCTTGCTTTATTTTTTCAGGAAACACCACCCAACTCACCTAAGCTTCCAGTCAATCTCTCCATCCAACTGATCAGTCCTGATGAACACAGTGCCCATGGTCTCATTAGTCCTCAGCAGGATCATGTCCGCCGGCACCCGCTGTCCCTTGTGTAGCATCACGATGTCTCCGACCCTGAGCTCGGAGGCAGCCACGTGCTCCATCACAAACGGCCTGTAGTCGTCCACTGGTGAATCCAGGACTATACGCTCGTATTTCTGCCTGTTCACTTCCCTATCCCTCCTGGAGGAATGAGAAAAGTAATATGGGATTTGTGATTGTTTAGCAGCTGGATATGGGATGAGAGTGGCGAGTCCTGTATGCTTGACTAGAAGATAAACTGCTATGTTAAATACTGGAACTGGCCTGCTCAGGCTACGTGTATATATACATCTTATGTATCAGGATGGCGAGCGCAGTGGAATGCCAAGCATTGCTTAGTAGTTCAAGGTGTTTATGAGTGGTCGTATAGTTTACCATCAGGCGAATCGCATGCTAGTCTCGTCATACATTGCAATAAAAAAGTCGTCTCATATCGTCAGTCTATAAGCAAATCTTTTATTCCACAGAATAACACTGCCATCCACCCAAAAGCTGCCAACAAAACTTTCATGTTAAGGGCATATTTATTTAGGTCTCTTTCATTGGGTTTAAATGCCCATTGAAGGAAGTTGATGGGCATCCACGATTAATATATGGCAAGAAGCTCTATCATACATCTCAGAGCAGTATTTAGGGGGTAGCAGCGCGTCTGTTTTGTAATTCCTGACTACTTGCATTGGTGCCCAATGACCATTTAGCCCACCTTTACAATATTCTCACACAGCTAACCACGGGAAGGAAGTCCCACCTTACCTGTATCTTCTAAAGTCATCAACAGCCTCTCTGAACAGCGTTACAGCGAGCACGAAGCACAGCGGTCCCCAGTACGTGTAGAGGTAGCCGATGCGTATGCTCGGTATGAACTGGCTAACCGCCATCACCAGGAAGTACATGTTCAAGAAGAATCGGAACTGCTCGTACAGCACCATCGGCAGGAATGTGATGAGGTTGTATTTCTAGAACGATTGCAATTATCATCATCATTAATTAAGATGGAAAAGATTCAATGAAAATAATTTATTGAATCCATTAAGACATTTTTTTATTTACCACCCGGTTCGGAAGGCGGTTTTCACTACAGACGAATAGACAAGAAACTTTAGAATGCCAAACCGGCTGGTTGAAAACGGCTGAAAGCTGTATACAGCAAATTTCTGCAGCATAAGCTCCTGTTTCCTATATTTTTTTAATTATCTAATTGTCTGTTTGATTGGAATGTGTATATTTGCAAGCGCTTGATAAATCCATCCTATTGTCGGGACAATTACTTAAAGTGATAAAGTAATATTGGACACAAGATTATTATTCGAATCTTTAAGATACGAGTATTTATGTCGAAGACTACACTACATTTTTAATCATAATTTACAAAGTGAAGAGCTAAAACGGGGCAATAAAAATGATTCCGAAAGAGAGAAGTATGTTTACTTAGCGCATAGATAAAGATAGATAATAAATGATACAGAACCCTGTACGTATTATTTTAAATTAGGTTTCAGTGTTAAAGTTTATCCATTGTTTACAATCGCGTCTTGGGTGTTTACTACTATTAATTAATCGCGCTAGTGAATTAACTTAACGACCCATATTATTTATATAGTCTATGATTTATATCAATAGAAATGGAGTTTAGACCTTAATCAATCATGCTGGTTTCATGTGTTTCTGTGGTTTTCAAATACTTTGTAACTCATGAGAAAATGTTAGAGTACAAAATTATTATGATGTTTTCATTAAGCGTCATAGGAAGCGTTTATGAGCTCTGAACTTAAAGAACTGATCTGAAAAGAAGACTCCGTAAAGACAGTGATATGTAATGAGATTGAAAACCCAAACCCCGTGTTGGGAATCCACACTCAATTATTGTTGATTTCCGTTTATTAAATGTTATAACCGCATTAGCTTTCATTAGCTCTAATGGTGTTATATTTGCGGTTAAATAAAAGAGAATAATAATTGCTATTCGCTCTTCTAATCCATGCGCATGTATTGCCAATACATTAATGAATCATACATCACTTGTTGGTATTAAATAAATAATTAGAGCGAATTTATTTTAATTAACGTTATTTCTTGCAGATAGGCATACAAACAAGATAATGACCGCGTCGCGAGCTCGCTACAATTGGCACAGGAAACGATTGTAGACAAACGATGCTGTGAGAGCTCGGATGAAAGCTAAAGATTATTCAACCATACTAGGCCTGCATATTGTTTCGTTATTAATACTATTTTGCTGAAGGAAGTGACTGGACTGCGAATAACTAGTTGAGTGCTAATAATCTATACATATAAATAAAATTGAAGTGTCTGTTTGTAATCTATACATATAAATAAAATTAAAGTGTCTGTTTGTAAAGTGAAAATAAAAAAAAAATCCAACTACATATCATTATATACACGATACCTATAACGAAAATGACCTTAGAATTTTTTTTGTCTGTCTGTCTGTTTGTTCCGGCTAATCTCTGAAATGGCTGGACCGATTTTGACGGGAATGTTATTGTCAGGTAGCTGATATAATAAGTAACTCAGGCTACAATTATTTTAGAAAAAAGTTTTTCAAATTCCACGCGGACGAAGCCGCGGGTACAGCTAGTTTATAAATATTTATTTCAGGTCTGGGTGTTGGTGAGACCAAAAAGTCTCTTGGAGTTCCTAATACCCTCGACAGAAAACTTGTGTGAGGTCAGGTCTATGTATGTAACTGTTGGGTGTATTTATATTTTATATATTTATTATGAAAGATGTATTACAGTTCTAATGTATAATTTCGTCACTTCAATAATTCGTAATATGGGTTACTTTTTTATGGTCAGTTAGAGCACAGGGATTTTTTTATTGCTGATACTGCGGTGCTGTGTTTCTTTGCTATTTTAACATGATGAAAATCTAAGGTAGTTAATTTCACTTATAATTCTATTAAACAGCGCGAATGCAAAAAAGTTTTGGCATTACTTTGCCTAAAATAGCAATTTCTCCATCATTTCCAAATATGAAATGATTTTTTTATATTGTAAAAATATTTTGCTTTATCAAATATAGGAAACATCCGTATTGTGTTATTGTATTACATAAATAAAAACACTGATTAATTACCGACACATTATCAGCTTTTATCAACAGTATCATAAATATGTAACAAAGTGTACAGATATTGGGTGTGGACTAGATCCGAGTTTACATTACAATGACCACAAATTACAGTGTAGTGTTTCTACAGTACTATTTTGAGCTGTTACCTAGTCTAGGTCATTTACATAATGAATTAGCGTCTGTAATAATCATGTTTCTTTCCATATGGAGTTATAATTAGTCACATACATTTTCTTAAAACTTGATACTAATTATTGTAAAATCGTCAGAATAATCTTTAGTTTTTGTTTAGACTATTTTGCAAAACACCATATTCAGATCTAGTCTTTTTGGAGAAGTGAAAGTAACAAGGTAGTTGTTACTTTTTTTTATTCACACATGTCTAGACTAAGAAGGTTGATACAAAGTTTGTTTGTGTTAAAATAAGTCATAAATTGTGTTAAGATTTAAGAATTAACATGGATCTTAGCAATCAAAATTTATAATAAGTTTAAATGTTTTATATGATTCTAGGATTTGGACTGTCTACAATTATGCTTTGTAAGAATAAACGACTTTAACACTAAGACAGACTAAAATAGTAAAATTGTCTGGGCCCTTTGAAATATGATGTTTCATCTCTGGCACTAGATAGTTTTTTCTCATGTAGTGATTATAACTTGTATATTGTTATGCTCCTATTGTTGGCAAATACTATTCAAACAATAGGATTATATGCTCAATTGAAAAACTGGGTAACAAAATAAATTATTTGTTATATTTTTAATTATTTTGTAATATCCAAAGTTTCAGTAAAATATATTTTTTTTTACAAAAGATTCATAGCACATCTAAAACCGATTGTACGATATCTAAAATGGTCTTATTTCATTGAAGAAAATAATAATAAGAAGAAGTGAAAGTTTGTTGCAAATTTCACTTTACTCTTATAATATTCAGGAAAATAGAGAAATGCTTACAATATTAATTACAATCGAACTGCTTTTGAAGTTAACCTAATAAGTTTAACATAATATGCGCATAAACTAATTGATGTTACCACTCACCTGATTGCAAACATAGTTAGCAGGGAATTGTTCTTCTGGTAGATGTCCCACGTATATCACTCTCGCACTCAACTCCTTCTTGCAAAAACGCAAAAACGGAAATCTAATAACAATTAAAACGAATCATAGATATGGTTGAACAAAGAAAAAAAGTTAAATTATAAAAACAATTACCTTGACCATAAGGACTTCTTTTTTGGTCGTGTCAATAATGGTGTAGTTTCCATGATTATATATTATTCAACAGCTTGCCACAGTAACGTTCTTTTCACATCATTAATATCTGTACGTTGTGAAAGCGTTGTTTGTGATTTGAAAACAATACACAGCGCTAGATAAACACAACACACTGGCAGACGTTTTTGACAATACGTAATCAGTTCAGTTTTTTATAAATGGCAAGCAGTGCCGATGTCGACAATTCTGCCAATGTCTAATGTGCGATGAGTACTCGTGTGTTTTAAAATAATGTTATAATAATATTTGAAATAAGTTTGTTTCAATAGTTAACGTTATACTAAATGTATTAAATAACGGCAACGAAGTTAGTACACTGAAACAAAGAAGCACATAAAATTAGTTAATATATAAAAAATATAATAAAATAAAGTAAATTATAAATCATTATTACTATAAAAGTTTGTTAAGAAAAAAAGTAGAATAAATAAAACAAAACAGAAAAAAATAAAAAATAAAACGTATCCCACTCCAAACATTTCCAACGTTTCAGGTTCACAGTCTGATGGCATTAGATCTTATGAAGAGTAACATTACTTCAACCAGTTCAGGAGAGGAGTGAGTTAGCAGAGAAGGAAAATTTATAGGAACAGGAATATTTAGAGATATTATATCTCTGTATAAATCAAGTGTTGAATTGTTCCTGGGGCAGCTGAAGAATATGTGCTCCAGGGAACCCTCGTCTAAACCACATTCACACAAAGAGGAATCCCGAACCCGAATTTTGTTCAGAAATACTGGCGATGAGCAGTGGCCAATACGCATTCGGCAGATCGTCGATATAACTGGTTTCGAAACTTTTTTATATTTAAAGAACCAGGGTTTAGGGGGTATCACTGGTTGTATAGCATAATAATGCTTGCCTATACGTTTTGAAGAGTTGTTCCACTGAGTCTGCCACGAACTCATCAGGGACCTTTGGGAGAGGTTCAGTAAATCATAGGAATGAAGTATAAAATGTTTTAAATCCGCCGATTCTGAAGATATAGCATTTTTTGCCAAGCTATCTGCGTACTCATTCCCAAGTATGCCGCAGTGACTTGGGATCCATGCCAACTGCACTATTTTGCCCATCTTTGCACAAGAAAGCAAACACTTTTTAATTTGGAGGAGTATGGAACTATGTAGTCTACTTTTGAAGGGGTTTTGAATTAATGCTTTGAGGGAGCTCAATGAATCGGTGAATATAATACCCTTTGTGATGTTGTGAGTTTGTATGTAAAGGCAAGCTTCCAAAATGGCGATGCATTCCCCAGTGAATACTGAAGATTCTCTAGGACACTTAAATTGTAAAATAATTCTAGAATTTTGATAATATATCGCGACACCAGTATAGTCGTTATATGAAAATTTTGACGCATCCGTATAAAATTTATGGAAGCTAGACCAACGCTCACCTACCTGGGCATTAAAGGTCCTATCTGCTGAAACCGACTCTTTAAAGATTCCAATGTCAAAAATAATGTTTGGTTTAAAACATAAAGTTTCGAATTGGAAATCGAACATTGGGAGTTTATCAGATATTATGACTGAACCCTCTAGATTTATGAAAGACCGGTAAGCCTGGAGAAAATGTGGTATATCTTTATGTGTCCAGTAGGTAGATGTATTGCAAGCAAGGTCTAATTTAGCAATTTTTCCAAACAGGGGATGGTGACTTTTGCTGCAGATTTTGCTCCAGAAACGAGTGGCAAGATATTGTCTCCGTAAGGACAAGGGGGGTTCGGAGCACTCAACCTGCAATGCATTCAACGGAGAGGATCTCATACAGCCAGATATGATTCGGAGGCATTTAGCCTGAATCTTGTCCAGCCCCGATAATGCTAATTTGTTGCATGGAAATAATAGGAACATACCATAGTCTATAATACTTCGAATCAAAGCATTATAGACTAATTTCATAGTGAAGGGGTGTGCACCCCACCAGACACCAGCCAGTACCTTTAACATAGGGACTATTCGTTCGCATTTTTTGACCAAATAATTAATGTGTTGTACTCCAGTTAATTTTGAATCCAAATAGACGCCTAAAAATTTGGCGTTGGGGACAATTGGGATATTGTGACCTTCAATGTCAATTTCAATTGAAGGAAGTTGTTTTTTGCGAGTAAATACCACTATGGAGCTTTTCTGGGCTGACAAACTCAAACCATGTCTCAAAAGCCATTGGTTTAGGGAGTTTAAGGATAGACGGAGGGATGTACCTGCATCATAAATAGAGAAATTAGATACATACAAAGCCAGATCGTCAGCGTATTGCAGAATATGGCAGTTGTAGTTCAGGCATGTATCAATATCTGCTGTATAAAGGTTGTACAGTATTGGGCTGAGTACTGAACCTTGTGGCAAACCTTTCCATGATATCCTTTGTTCAAACTCCTCACCTTGGACTCTTAGGGTCAGATATCTCGACATGAGCATTGAGCATATGCACTGAATCATCCTTGCCGGGAATCTCAGCTGTTGCATTTTCTGCCTGAGAAGGGGAAGGAGGACATTATCATATGCTGAGGATATGTCTAGAAATGAAGCGACTACTGAGTTGTTTTTTGACAGGGCTAATCGAATGTCTGTCACTAGTGTTCCTATGCTATCCACCGTACCAAGTCCCTTCCGAAACCCAAATTGGGAGTTCGGTAGCATTTTTTTAGACTCTGTTATCCATTCTAATCGGTTCTTGATGAGGTGTTCAAAGATTTTTGCCAATGTAGATGACAGGGCGATTGGTCTAAAGTTATTTGGGTCATCTGCATGTTTTCCGGGTTTCAAAATTGGGATAATAATTTGTGTCTTCCAAAGTTTCGGAATCAGTCCATTCAGATAACAACAATTTACCAACTCCAAAAAATATTCTTTTGCTTTCGTACTGGAGTGCACTAAGAAAGAATAAGGCAGTCCATCAATACCAGGAGCAGAATCCCGTAGACTGCCAAGAACCAGATTTAATTCTTCTGCAGTGAACGGAATATCGTGAGGGTCATCTGATGTGACTACCGGGCAGATGTATGTTTCTAGCAATGAGGGCACGTAAGGAGGAGCAATTTTTCTAAAAAAATGTTCCGCAACATCGCGGGATATAGGAGAAGATACTGACGGGGAGCATCCAGACCTAAATCTATTTATAGATTTCCATACTACTGAACAGGGAGTTGAAGGTGTCAAGGAGCTACAGAAGTTAGTCCATCCAGTGCGTTTCTTTCGTCTCAGCATTTTCTGCGTTTTTGCAAATATCTTTTTATAGTGTACTAAATTTTGAGTGCTCATATCTTGGTTATATCTCCTTTCTGCCGATTTTCTTTCCCTGATGGCAATGGTACATTCATGGTCCCACCACGGAGGGGATGGGATTTTTTGTCTGCTGCTGTTTTTAATGGGAAAGCAGGAGTCTGCGCAGGAGGTTAAGGCTTCCGTAAATTTATTACAGCAGAAATTCATATGGGAGTGGTCAGTATTATATATGTTTGGGTCATTGACTTTAGGTAGGGATATGATTTTATTTTCCATTAATTGTGCGAATTTTGACCAATCCGGATCTAACAAAATATATTTTAGCAGAGGGGGTGGGGATTTGTCCAAATAGGTTCGTTGGGTTAGGGTAATAAGGATGGGATAATGGTCGCTCCCCTGTGAGAGATCTGTACACTGCCAGCAAGCAGATGCTGCAAGATCAGGTGAGCAGAAGGAGATATCAACGCAACTTTTTTGTTGTCCTGGTAAAACTCGGCGAGTGGAACAACCATTATTGAGTACACAAAGATTTAGGTCATCCAGAATGTCTACCAAGCCTGTACCGAAAGAATCGCACCGATGGGAGCCCCATCTGTAGTGATGGCAGTTAAAGTCACCCATGACTAACAGCGGTCTATTTGTATTGCGTAATGTGTCCCTGATAACAGGAAGGAAAGCTGGATCAGGGTGGGCGATATAAATGGAAATTACATTTATACCCTCCACTCTACCAGCAACTATGTTCATGTCTCCTATCAAGGGATTCATGGGGGTCATAACAAAGGGGATCCGGTTATTAATAAGCAATGCAGAACCTCCATAGCCATCAGGCCTGTCACATCTAAAAATGTTATAGTGTGGTATACGGAAGCTGAGGTTAGGAATTAACCACGTCTCAGCCAAGGCGCAAGTCAGAGGCTTGTATTTGTTTAGGAGGAAGATGAGGTCGTGCTTCTTATGAGACACGCTCCTCACATTCCACTGTAGGAATATTATTGGCGTAGCCATTTTTAAAATCTACTAAAGCAGTTATTAATTGTTGGGCAACGTTGGACGGTTGATGAGAAGTCGAGGATGTAGGATTTTGAGAGGGATTCAGAGTTAAAAGGGATGTTAAAAGATGTATAATTATGTCAATAGGGTTAGTTTCGGAATGAGGAGTATTTAGGGCACAGCCATTTTGCTGTGAAGGAGGAGGAGGGTTAATAATAGAACGATGTGCTATTTTGTCATAGGATGGGGATAGTGGAACACGAGATTTGGATTGTCGGAAGACTGTTTTGCGATAAGAGTTGGGGGATTGGGGAGTTTTAAGGGTGTCTGCATAACTACGGGAAACTGCTGGGATGGATTTACTTGCTTCCGCGTAGGATATTGTTTTTTCAGCCATCGTAGTTTTAATAGCTCTCTGTCTACTATATTCCGGGCATGCCTTGCTGTTCGCAAAGTGTTGTCCGGAACACAGCACACAGAAAGCCTCATTTTCTGAAACGTCGCAGCCGTTCCCTGGGTGATCATGGCCACATTTATTACAACGGGGCTTTGACCTGCATACACTCTCGATATGGCCAAATCTGCAACAATTCCTGCACTGTATGGTTGGATATATGTACTGTTCTACTGGCAAAGAAGTGTAACAGCAAAACACTCGCTTAGGCAGGATCTGACCGTCAAACGTGAGAACACAAGTCTCTGTGTGTTTCCACTCAGAAACCCCGTCTCTAATAATCTTTCTATTTATGCGTCTGACTTTAAGAATGTGTCCACATCCAGGTGGAACAGTTATGTACTGTTTAACAGACTCTTCCGACATATCCACAGGGACTCCAGACACGACGCCCATTCTGGTCACATTAAATGTTGGGATTGAGGCAGTAAATTTGTGTTTTGCTAGCAAGTTGTTGGACAAAAAAGCATTTGCATCTTGTTGAGTACAGAACTCAACAGATACTTTGTTTCGTCCTACTCTCTTGACTCCATCTTTAACTATATTATGAATATTGTTATTGTAGAGGAAGAGTCCAAAAGTTACTGGGTGTAAGGTGGTGCCAGAATTTTGTTGAGGTTCAATCTTTGATACGTGTACCACGTAAGGGCCCCGGTCTACTATGTTGTATTTTGTTCGCCCAACCTGGCTTTTTGACTGTTTAGTTGGTCGGATATCGGAAGGTCTGTTGTCTTCTGCCGGCCGTTTATTAGCGTTGCTTGTTTGAGGGACAGCGTCCGTTTCCATTAGGCTGCAAGCAACTTCAGCAAATTGGGATAGGGAATTGGGATTCCTATGTAGAACGGGAGGGGTAGAAAAGGTTGGAGAAAACGGTGGAGTTACGTCAGGAGGGTCGGGGGGGTCGGGGGGTTTATTGGAATTCATGATTAACTAATCTACTTGTAGTAACCTAAAAAAACTAAAACTAAAACACAAAACTATACAAACACAATTGCTAATACAGAATAACTATCTAATATGTACAGATAAAAACGTTTCACAAAAACAATCACAATAAGTTACAGTATTTAATACAACAACTAATCATAAAAAACAAAATAATAAGAAAAAACTCTAGACACACGTGCTGCTCAAAAACACACCGTGGCGAGAATCCCACAATACGTAATCGTTTTCGTAGTGATAACATTTGACAGCTGTTTGCAAAAAGGGTTATTTGAATCCATAGACAAAAATTACTAAATCTTCGGGATCATTTCATATTTTCAACATTTTTTTAGTATTCTGCTTGCATCTAACAATCAATTGTACAAAAACAAAGTTATTTTGGATGTTAAATAGTCACAAGTAACAAAATTAATTACAATTCATGTGAAAACTAATTATAGGTCTACCAGAATCTCATGGCATAAAATTTAAAAAAAAAACAATGATTTTTATGTGGCAATACCATCGACGAACAGCTGATTCAAAACTTGAGTTATGTCATTCGATGTGAATATTTTAAGATTTCTATCCTTTCTTAGCGAAAAGGTACAAATTAGTTCTACAATCACAAGTGCGACACATTGTTTACAAGGTTTATCGCTAGATCCGTGAATAATTTGGTCAAATTTAAACAAAATCGTCGATTTTAAAATCGACGTCGTTTTAACAAGTAAGTCGGAGTGAATAGTTTTGATACTTAATTTTTTTTGGTTAGTGTTAGATATGTGTATGTGTTTTATCGTATATTGATATCATTTTTTGAAACTAAACAGTAATGCATTAAATACCTATTTACAGGAGTTTCCAGAGATATTAGATAAGGAACGGTTTATTATTATTCCATATTACAGGAAAAGTATTTACAAGTAAGCTCTGACTAAAGTGTTAATGAAATAAAGAAGATTGGAAATAAAATTATACGTTTTTATTATACAATCTTGCATCTTTCGTATTACAATTATCGAATCTGATAATTATTTAAATAAAACCGACTCATAATCAAACTCGTATGTATGTTATAATTTAAAACTGAAAAAAATCTTATTTGCCTATTTTAATTGTCTATTAATCTAAAAGTTCAATTTTGAAGTAATTATAATGTTTAAATAACCTTTATATTTTTACTTAAAACATTATGTAATTTATTTAAAAAGTTGTACTAAAAAAATAATGTCAATTTGAAATAAAAAATAATTACAATTATTGAAAGTATCAAAATATGTTCATCCAATTACCCCAGTGTTGCAATGCGTAAATTCAAATTTCCCAAAATGCCATGAGATTCTGGTAGACCTATAACTATCGAGTTTTTAACAGCACTAGTATCATAAAAGTATTTCGGTTCTGGCAACATTGGTTAGGTAAATAAATATGGCGTTCAAGCCCTTTCGGGTGTGTGTAAAATAAGTTTCCGCGAACATTTACTGTGCAAAAATTATGCTGATCGCCATTTACAAGCTAATAATGATCATTGAGTGAAAATGATATGTGGGTTCAATCAATGTTTAGTGCGAGTGTAATTAAAGCCCAATTAGATCAATGACTTATGGTTGACAATCGGGAGGGGAGCAGGGGCTTCGCTGCGTCGGTCTCCTTACTCCTTCAACTGCGCTTGTCAGAAAGTAAGATGTGTTTATAATGTTTATTTGTAGAGAAACTGCGGTCTCTGTGAATATTACATGGGCGCGCGTTGCGAAGTTGTAACGCACAAATTTAATTTGCAAGCGCTTATTAGATTGCGATGCGCGGTTGTTGTGGGTGCCAGTGCGTCTGTCTGTTTCGCGGTGACCGGGCACACCTCCGTTGACCTATTTTCTGGTTATTGCATCCAACCTAACTATTTATGTCTAAGGGTGTAAAGTGGGGCGACGCCGGTTTGCATCTTGTGTGCCATAATTCGATTTGGACCCTCAGTGAGGGAGGTTTTTTAGTGTTTTTTTTTTATTAATTTGCAATTCCCGGCTCGCAGTGTATTTCTCTAGTGCAGTGTTTTAATTACGTTAAAGATTCGGGAAATGGAAATTCACGTGAAAAGGTTTTCTTACGTTTATAGTACTTATGTCATATTTTGAAGATATATAAATTTTGATGAATAAAATTACATTTATTAAATTTATTAGTTGCTTAAGAGTGCATTCATGAATGTCTGTGATATCAATTTAATTTGATATTGACTGTGATAATAAGGTAATTGGGTGCAGCCTCATAGACATTCTATAAATGGTGTCAGAAATTGTTGAATTATACAGATGTCTTGTTTGGAGATTACCTTAGATTTTACAGTTTTTCTTCTAAATAAAATGGCATTGTATATGCATTTTTAGACATTCAAATTAGAAAATACGTAGCATCCATAGTCAATTTCTGTCTTTTATTTAATAAGATTCTTATCTTTATTTATTTTTATATTTAGTGTTTGCAATAATTCAATATACATAATAATAATATTAACTTTTTTTTTACTCTGTTATGTGCTCTTGTTTGTTAATTTATATGAATTATTATGAATGCATCTGTAATCTATACCAATAAAAAAGACTCAATAATTAAATGTTGTACAGCAATAATTAACTTGTGAATAAATTCTGTTAAAATAATATAGATTTATAGCTGCAGCATATTTTAGTTTTATACAGATGCACCCATTAATGAAAACTATACTGCCTACATACAGCCAATGTAAAAAAAACAGTAGTATTAGCATTAAAATCAGAGTACTTTAATAAATAAAATAATATTTCCCTTGTCCGCAGGGCTGTGACAGAACCACATAGCAATATAGTGTAAATGATCAGTGTAGTGGGTAGGATGGGCACAGAAGTGTTGCCCAGAGTGTCAGGTTTGAGACGGAGTGACTGCAACACAATATGATGGACTCAGATCTACCGCCTGGTAGTTGTAACTCCACCGGACATCTGTCCACAATTGGATACCATACTCTGCCAGGTATGTTGAAAATTGTTTCATTTTAATTATTGATTGATACTCTTTATGATTATTGTCATACGAAATAATAGCCCTTCTTAGTTAGAAATTTGTATGGCTCCATCGGCATTCAATGATTTTGCCATTGACAGAGTAGGGCAAGAAAGAGGAATAAAAATGGCATGGTGGCCAGTACGTAATTATTTAGTTAGCTGTAGTGTTTACTACTATTGCTCAGTGTTTATAAACTATAAACACATGTAATAATATCTGAAACATATCAAACACCACCTACCACAAGACAGCACACATATAAAATAACACTTTAATTAAAAATTACAATAGCCCTTAAAATACCTTGAGTCTATATTAGTTATATCATTCAGTATACAAAAGTCTCTCATAATTGACAAATTACAGAGTGTGTTCAAATGAATCAATAAAAAAAAATGGTTTGGTTAAGATTTTAGTCAGTTGTAATTTTACCTTGAAACAATGCAGACCTGGGATGATACTTGTGTTTATGCTAAAGGAAAATATGTGGAAAAACTGGTATTGTAGGAATAAAAACCTGCCACAATAGTTTTAAAAGTAAATAATATCTGCCAGCCCATAAGGCTTGTTTACTAAAATATCTGTTGTCAAATACAATAAATATATAGAGCCGGTAGCACCTTAGGAAAGCAGACTGTAAATCTTACTGTAATATTATTATTGTTAGTAAATAGTATTTTACTATTGGGTAGATACCTATCTTCCCATCTTGTTTGTTTTTGGGCTATTTTACCAGTTATTAAGTTTTGCCTTCTTCTATCTGCATATAGGTCTGCTGCTATGTATTTTAGTCAAGATGCCATATATGAGATCCTTGCTTACTGTAGCATTGATATCAGTTAATATATTCCGTTATCTGAATTCTGAGCATTCATGTCCATAATCAGCTGAATAAACCAATTCAGTTGTCCATAATCAGTAATGTCGGCAGTAATTGACACCCTTCGTGGCGCAGTTGGTAAGACGCCGACTGTGAAACGAGAGGCCGAAGGTTCAATTCTCGCACCAAGACAAATATTTGTGAGGCCCACATGTATTTTCGGGTCTGGATGTTTGTGAGACCGAAACAGTCTTATTGTTTCTGATACCCATGGCACAAGACTTAATTGATCTAAATGTTGGATCACGACTAATTAAGTACTTGTTAGGTGTATTTATTATTGTGTATTATAATCGATTTAATTATCAGGGATTAGGAAATTATTTACATGCATCAAAATATTGTTGTGTCTACCACATCTGGCCATTGGCTCCTTAGCGAATGGCTTCTACTTGTAAGGACAAGTAGAAGAAGAAGGAATATATTAGCTTAAAAACAATATTCCTTGGGCGTTTAGCTGTGTACAGCTCAATAAATAAGTTACGCCGTACCTCACGCGACAATGGCGTGAATAATGTGTTCGGTTCCAAACTTTTCCGCAGACAATAAACTCCGTTAACCGAGTTAAATATGACGGCGGGCAATGGATTGTTTTCCATTAATTTGATAGATCGCTGCGTCTTCAACGTTTATTGAAAGGGAATAATTTTTATATGTTTTACCCGCGATTTTCTCAAGTTCGTTGATAAGGTTATAAATTCATGAAGTAGCCACACATAATCATGAATAGCAGTAAAATCTAAAATGCCATGTCTTTTGTTGGAACTTGGAGGTGATACGATTTTTGGGCACTGAACCTCAGAAAAAAAAGATGGTCACCCAAACAATTGTCTCAGTACTCGCATCGAATTCGCGACATTTCGTTGCATAGTTGGCTTGTAACTTTTTGTGCCAGTGACTGTATGAGTATTCTTTTCAGTCAAACCTCAATAATTTGAGCTAAAACAAAATTCTGTATAATTATCCCTTTTAGGAGGCAATAGTCATATAATCTGCGGATTTGGTGTGGTCGTTCGTCATCCATGTATACTGCTCCTAAATTAACGAGGATATTAAAATCATAGAAACAGTACATACAATTATTAAATACTCATACAATTAGTAACTAAAAACACTTCCTAGATATAACAAAGTAATAACTCTAATATGATCAAACCATTATAATGTGACTCATTGGACATCACGCGATTGTAATCAGCGATTAAAGTCTATTTCCTTTAGTTTTCATGCATCTCAAGGCTGATGCAGTAATAAAAATATGTTTAATTGTCTCGCTAAGTTATATGGCTATAATACTTTTATCGTTGTAATACAATCAGATAAACCTAATAAGGTGACATTCTGGCTGTTTCTATGACGGTTTGACCCCTTTGTATATGATGTTTGGTATTCAGAAGGATATAAATAGCTTGTCACCAGTTGCTATATTTGAACTAAGAACCCATAAGAAACCACAAGCTTAGTAGCGATAAATACGAATGGTAGTAAATATTTCAAGTCCATCATATGTTCCTAAAATTACGTTCATTCGTCTGCGTCGTTCTATGTCCCCGAATAAAACGGACAGTAATCGGAAGACCGCATGAAATTTCGCTGCTGTATTTTCATGATATAAAAATAAACAAATATTAAATACATCCAACAGTCACATACATTTCGTCATCAGCCTAGGGGCCCTACTCTGATAATCCGAAACAAATTTCGAAACTTCGGACGATCGAAGAATGTATGACGATACGAATGTACCTACTCTGTGAATGTTCGGATTCGTATAACGTACATCGTAACCATAAGTCTATGGTTACGACCATAAGTCAATAATGAAGATAAGTCTATGTAGGTACATTCGTATCATCATAAACTTCGATCGTCCGAAGTTTCGAACTTCGTTTCGGATTTTGTTAGTAGTAGAGTAGACACAGGCACTGAGCACATTAACCACTTCTTCATCGTCTTTCATCCATACACTGGACTATAATGACCTGTATCAGCACATATACGTCCCACTGCAGGGCACGGGTCTCTTCTACAATCGAGAGTACGATTGAAAGTGGTTAGGCCAATATATTCCACGCTGGCCTAATGCGGGTTTGCGGACTTTACATACCGTAAAATTTCTTACAAATCCTATGGTACGCGGTACCATTGTAGTAGTATGAATTAATACATAGCAGTCTCAATTAGAGATCTTTCCAAATATCGTTTTTATATTTACTTTGTTAAGTACTATTACATGTAGTGCTTCGAAGAATTATTTTAAAAATTGTTTGTCTCAAATACATCGTTAAGTCGCACGCTTAATGTTTTTCAAACAAATGCATTTGAATTAAGAGTTTTACTGTTGTTTATGACTTATAATTAGCAAGAAATAATTAATGATAATTAAGGCTCATTAAGGTTATTGGCCACCCTTTCAGTCGTGTGGTCCCATTAAAACTTTTCGATGGGTGAATAAATCATTGCTTTTTTGCCATCACAGCAGTGTCTGCAGTGGTAAGTGAAGGGCAGTTCGAGTATAGTAGGTATTCACATGATTGATTCGACAACCATCTCTACAACACAGCTCAGTGATACCAGTCTGGGTGGTTACTCTATTCTCCGACACGAACACAACAACATATAAGATAAAAGTTTTTCACTTCTAAAAATCAATCTCTATGAAACTTATCATTGGCTCCGAAAAGTTCTTGATAAATACGAAATTCAACCCTATTGCAATTGAGATTTATATATAATCTGACTGAGTACCAGATAGCTGTCTAGGACTTAATCAAGAACTGGTGAAACTGGTCCTAAAGGTGCGTAATATGTATTGTATAGTATGTAAGTAATAATATGTATTGTGGTGACAGGCCGCATGCACCACTCGGCCAGCACCCCGGCAGGCGTGGACGGCGCGGGCGGGGGCGCGCGCACGCCGCCCGCCACGCCCAAGAAGGGTGGCAAGATGCTCGCCGTCAGGGTGCAGATGCTGGACGACACCATATCCATGTTCCAGATACAGGTGAGTCGTATAGTTCCTATCTATCTTCCTCTGCGTTTTGATAATATGGATGCAGGACCCGTCATAAAAGAAGGGGGTGAAGCCAAACCTCGCTACCAGCATCTCCACTGAAGCCTGAACTTTCAGGAATCAATCAGGCGCAAAACTGGTCCCTCCATTCTAACTTGACAAAATCTTCATATTGTTTATTAGTTTACAGCATTGTTTATATAATCGTGGAGTGCAATAAGTTATATTATTATTAAGTTAACAATCATAATTAGAGAAAAGATTCATGGTATATAAAAGAACGAAATACATTTTAAATAACGTGACAAAACGTAAAGTTAACTTTGATGTCACGCGTGTGAAACTATGTTTACGCTTTCCATCAACACAATCACACGAACACACGTCGCGAGCGGAACAAGCTCAAAAGCCACTTTGCCGATAAAAACACCTCGCCACGACCAACTTGAAAGCGAGCGACAACCGCGTTTTCCAATTACACCGCGCCGGCACTCGCGTAACAAAAGTTGCCCGCTTTTGATAATTTTACTCGAAGCACTGCGCACATTAACATCGGGCGCTAAATAAGTTTGCTATTCATGCATTTTGGAGTTGGCATCTGTTGGGTTTCCTCTCGTGTGTCCTGATTAAGGCTTGTAGTTCCTTGAGTTGAGTTCAGCGTTAATTATATTGTTGGGTTTCGAGTGTCGTGTATAGCGCGACTTCGCGTTAGTGCAATGTTGCTTTGAGATAGCTTAGAAATGAGCATTGGCTTGACTTGGCCAGCGCTTGTTTTTATCGTTTCGTTTTTGTTTTCAAATGTTAAGTGGCACGCTTTAGTCAACGAAATCATCGCCGCTCATGAACGTCCGCCAGTAGGTACCTGAAAAATATGAGTTTAGATCGGAAGGATGCGAAAACATAAGAATTATTGGCCCTACTTTTATTTAAAGTTATTTAAAGACACTAATAATTTGAAGCTGTTTAATGTATAGGTTGATTTTCATTATTCCTCTAGACTTGCAACCTTGGTTATTACTGAAATATTAAAATGTGCGAGAATTTACCAACCATCAGGTCTATGCACTCTTTATCGTCTATTAGGTGTCCAGAGTTAGTTTACATGAACTCATCTATTACTCTACACCCCAACTACAAATTTCAATAAGACTATTAGCGTGAGTCTCAATTTGTACGTGTAATTTGGAGATTTTTAACCCTGCCTCAAATGGTTGCAGTCGGGGCGCGTGATTGATGGACTCTCCAGGATTTTATTATGATTGATGTAGATTCGGGTGGAAAGAGTCTTAACAACACGCCGTTAATGTTTCGGAGAAAATATTTTTTTAATTAGTTAAGTAAGATTATAAAGTAGAATTACTGTAGTTTCTTGCAAAGTTCTATGTTTTTAGATTTTATTTTGATATACTAATGTTTTGTTTTTTGTATGGGTGTTGAGCGACAGAAAAATCTCTTAATTTCTGATAGCCCTGTAGCCATTACACTAGACGTGATCGTACGAAAGATTCTACTATATACAATTACTAGCGGCCCAGCCCAGCTTCGCCCGGGTACAAATAAATATCTCTACAATAATATGTATGTATTATACAAATAAACCTTCCTCTTGAATCACTCTATCTATTAAAAAAACCGCATCAAAATCCGTTGCGTAGTTTTAAAGATTTAAGCACACAAAAGACACAGGGACAGAGAAAGCGACTTTGTTTTATATTATGTAGTGATGCTTGTATCTCGAAAATGATGTTGCCACTGTATTCACACATCCCTAATAGTATTTACTTCCCATCATCATCGTTGGACTTGTGCGTCTATTTCAGACGATTTAAACATTGTCATGTGGATGAACATTTGTTTTCGTGACTGTATAATGTGTTGTCATGAGTTCCGCGTCCATCCAGTACGCGCTTACTACACATAATACGATCCTTAGCGTACTTTGCCCACTACGGTCAATTCCAAACGAAATCATATCTCTCTTGGGTCCTGAAAACGTAGCATCGGTTTTCCAACGTCTCTCTTTACGTTTGCTATAGTGCCAAGTAGTAATTCCTTTCCATAAGTAATTAATAACTAATCTCATTCAAAAGCTTAATACGGTTTATATAGAAACTCTCTCAGACTATTCACACCATTAAATAAAGATATCTCTGTCAATCATAAAAACGTTTAAAGAACTCATCAAAAAGTTAATCGAAGTCCGTAGATTTATATATAACATTCTAATAGCGATGAACAGAGCTCCGTTGAGAACCGATAAGTGGACACGACTTAAGATTTGATATACTCGAGATTATTTTCAAGTAGCTGGTAGTGCGCTCTAGAAATAGACACGTTGATAGTGATCCGCAAATATCACACATCGATCGTAATCATTATTACTAATATCAGAAATATGTTGTCAAATATTGATTATATGACATTGTGTATTAAAATATTTTCTTGTATCTTTGCTACTTCAAAGATACAACATGTTCTAATGGTGGTAGTATTACTTGTATGCATGCAAAAGATTTAACTAAAGACTATTTGAATCAAGATTATTTGGATTGTGATGCATTATATAATGGTTTATGCTTCCTAACTTGTATTAGAATAAAATGCGCTCTTTTTAGTCCATTAAAGGAGATTAAAAGAACCGATAAAATACAATTTAAGGATTATAATATTAACTTATAATTCACCTTTCTGGATATATCCATCTAAAGGTTAAAGCACACGGTGCTGTTTTAACCGAAGTTTAAAAATCCATATAAAGAACCCATTTTAGCTAACTTATGATTCATCATCCGTATCAGCTTGTATCAATATTGGTGCAAGAGATTTCCGCTCTTGTTTATAAAGTTCTTTTGAGTTATCGGTTGATGACTTTAAAGCTGCACAATGCATACATACAACATACAACGGTTCGTATGAGCTCACTGCTTGATAGTTTGGGAAAAACCGTCTGTGAGACTATTTTTTTTGGGTAAATTTAATAGTTATAAATAATTATATTCAGTTTCATCTTCATCGTAAAAATAGTATTCATTTTGATAATGGGTATAGTGCATACTGTTGGAGAACCTTAATTAAATAAATAGTAAGATGCGGATTTTCTATGTTGGGTATCAGAATTTATTAAAGTCTATGTACGAAGCAGTTATTTCTTGATATTAAAGGATATATTATGCATCTAGGTGATCGCACCACAGAAAACTAGATATATTACCTTAAAAACTTAGGTGTCATCTGTAGTAGATATGATCAATTTTCGATCACATGTAACTGGTTTGAAAAAGCAATTCTTTCACTTACATTATTTTATAAATAAAGCCTCACTGACCGTCCTCAACCCGTCCTCCGCGCTCACTTGCATCAGTGTTATCGCCATATATTTAGATCAAAGGAGTGTTGCAATATCGGTTAAAAGCAACTCAAAACTGGACATTGGGCATCGGCATTCAATTAACTCGCTGTTCGTTCACCCCCGGGTGTATGAGGGTCGGAGATGATTGCGTTTCTCTTTCATTGCAATCTCACTGTCGGAATGTCTGGGTTGTGTTACTGTTTCTAGTTTTTGTTTTTATTAGACGTTAGTTTTTTTGGAATGTGGAAGGATTGATGCCTGAAAACTATGCTCTCTGTTTAAAATTTTCGTTTACAGCTGGATGTAAGCGTTTATGTATGTGGGATATCGTAGGTGCAATGTTTTGTAGAACATAGTGATATTTCTCTGCATTTTTTTACAATGCGTCAACTGAATTCACAGGTGTATGTGTTTCTGGGTTAGAGTAATTAGTTTCCATCATACCAAGCCGTTTGCCAGTTTTGGCGCCATAAAAAACATAGATCACTCGGTTTTGTCACTTTTATGATAGCCGATAGAGAAATTTCGCGAAGGCTCAGGTGGTTGTTTCGCTAACCGACTGGGAAGTGTAGAATGATTTATTTTTAAATGGTTGACTGATATTCCAGACTATGTATTCGTTTATTTCTCTAGTTCCGAATTTTCGTTGGCTAACATCAACGAAGGTAGTGTGTCTAGCAACTATAAAATAAAATATTTTGTACGCAGGCTCGATTTGCGGGTTAGATAAAGGGAATACTATCCAATTTCCATCCAGCCGTGTAACTTTTTTGTCTGTTTTGTGATTCCATGGATTCGTGTTGCCTGCTGCTTTTATTTTATGTCTATATTTTGTCTTTCAGTGCATTTAGTTTTATGTTTATTTGTTCTATCTTTGTTTTGTTTAATGAATGGAACCTGAGTGATGTACTTCAAAGTGAAAGAGGAAGCTTTATCAAAATAAATTCTATGTGTTTTATATTCTTTTTTGTTCGCGTTTACATATTGCGAATTTATACTTTAATATATCTCCCTCTTTTTAAAATTAACACAACATATCAAAATTGTTATTACATGTTTCTACTTGCTGCAGTTAGTGCAGTAACGCATGTGCCTTCTGATTTTCAGTGCATTTCTGTCTAGATTACGAATACTTTTACTCTTTATTACTCTCAAAATGATTAAAGAACTTATGGAAATATCCAGTATTTTTGCTAGATTCCTTATTCTTCGCTGTATAAAACTTATTTGTATATGTTTACTTTGCGTATAAAAGGCAGTCTATCTTTTATGCAAAGAACCATCAATGCAATATCTTGGACTCGGTATCACTAACACAATTTCACTGTCGCCGCAGCGTCTATGTAAAATATTCACTGGGACATGCTAAGCACTTTCTGCTTGTATCGTCCACAGTAAATAATATACTAGGTAACAAACATTTCACAAGTGAAAAACCATGTGAAATCATTTTACATTTGTCGCACCTGCTACCCCTTGCACTGCTAAATTAAATCGCGCTAGTTTATATGATAAATTATTTGGGTTTTACTACTGCGACACTAGTTAGCATTGTGGATTTCTAATTATAAAATGAACGGTGATTTATTTTCAACAGAAAAAGTTTTTACTATAAAATCGAGTATTTTGTCTAACTTTATAACTGGATAGTATAATGTTTTTTCATGCTTCACATGCGAAATGACGATTGTACAGTGGAATGTTAGTAACATTGCGTGCTTCATCATAACTTTGACTGACAACATTATAATTAAGATTAAGATGTAAAACCAGCTGCTAATGACTGAATACAGAGCATTTCGCTGCTTATTCTCATGAATATATATCGTATTCAAATTCTTTATATTAGGCTTAAATATTATGGTGCTCGCCAGTCGGCTTTTTGTATAATGCTCAAAGTTATACAATATTTTGGAACCTGGCGTCTGTTATTGCAGACGTAAAATATTCATTAAAAGTATTGATTTCCCAAGTTTAGTGTGGAGTTCTTACTAAGTTTTAATACATAGCGGCTACAATTCGTCATTGGTAATGCTAATTAAAGATAACATAAATAATTAACGCGAGTTTTCACCTCACAATACACAAAGTATTTTAGTTCATCCGGAATATACAATGATATTCATTGTAGGTCATCCCGCCGGGTCCATTATTAAAAACAGAATGTATATCGTCGGATGTTCGCGCGACGGGCTCTGATAATGAGCGGGGCAGTGTGTGATGTGATGTGACACACCGATGATTTTTATCCCATTTCCATTATTCATTATGACGTGATTATTTTGGCACATTGGTTTTATATGCGGATTTAAGAGTTTTAATATCGTTTATAGAGCATTAGTAAATGGTGAATAAATATAACGCTTCTCTGAGCCTTTGATGTTTTCTTTATTGCAATTAATGGCGAGACGAGCATGCCGTTCGCTTGATGGTAAGCGATAGAACCGCTCATGAACAGTAGCAATACCAAATAACGCCTTGAATTACAAAGCAATGCTTGGCATTCCACTTGCGCTCGCCATCCTGAGACATAAGATGTTAAGTCTCAATATGACCAGTAGTTACTCTGGCTACAATGTCCTTCAATCCGTAACACAACAGTGCATTTATACTGATGTTCGCCCGGAGAAATAGACATTGCGGTGGTACCTACCCAGGCGACCTCTCACATATGAGAGAACTACCACCAGTAAATCCATGGATGTACTATGGATTTAGAAACTAAGACCCATGTTGGATACGATGGGCTTAAGATCGAGCCCAGAGGCGTGCCATAGGAGAGGTCTATGCCCAGTAGTTGACGCGGATGGGCTGATGATGATGATCTATGCTAAGTTTTTTATAGTACTAAATTGGTGAAGTAGCAAGGGGCGTCGAAAATTATCATCACTATCCATGAAAACTTGTGATGTGAGGGGAATCGTATGGTTCAGCCTTTAGGATCCTTGGATCATGGACGATGAATGATAATAGATCTGAGTTAAAATGTGACACATCAATCGGATGCTCGTGGCTAAATATTTACCAGTGACAGTTTACTTGACTTGTGAAAATCCGGTATCATTTCACTACTACTATAATGAGTACTTAGTACCCAACAATGAAACGTAGATATAAATCTGTAGTTGAATGTTCCCGGCACACGCTCAGCTTTGCATCACTTAACTCACATTTCAATTACGTACGTAGTTTTCCGTTGCTTTGCTCGAGTTGCAATTAACTTTTTCTGCTCCGACATAATTATTTAATAGGGCCCCGATTTGACCCCATTCTCAAAGGTAGAATGTTGCCACTCACTTGTTTCGAGGCTGCATTGTTCGCTTAATAATTCATGATTATTATTTTTGTTTTGGTTTTTATTTTATCTGTAATTGATGTCATATATGGCCGGTTTCTATAATCTATCAATCTTTAACTAGAGATTTCATTAGATATTTTGATGCATTTCATGTTTCTGTTAACAAAGATAGAGATAGATAGATATGGTGCATATATTTATAGATAGCTAGGCAAGATAATTATGAATTTGAATCTTTGTTTCTTGAAGCAAATAATTGTATCTACATAGTAATGGTAGCTATTCTCAACTCTTGTTAAAGATAGATAGGATATAGAGACCGGCCTCTAATGATTAGTATTTTTATCGACTGATTAATACCGTAGAAGGAATATGCCGTTTCCATGATATTTTCACATGCTTTTTCACCTTAGTCGCCTATCTTAGCTTATGCCTACTTGTTTAGGAATAAAGTGAATAATAGACAATAATAGTTTGAACAAATGGGTTTGAAACAAATGAAACTATATATATAAAAAAAAGAAGGTTTAATTTGTATACGAGTGTCAGAAAACACTTTCTTTAAAAATTCCACACCAGAATTTGGATAAAAAGTATGAGTAGAATGGAACAATTCATGTGTCGTAATAACTTAGATTTCATGGGTTAAATCCGGGTAGCTTTTGGCGCCTAAAACATGGGTCGGTGCCAGATTACTTGTACTGGACCGATTGTGAATTCCGATGAATGCCTAGATTCTCCGTATTCCGAGAGATTTGTAGGCAGGTAGAGATGTTAAGTCAGGTGTGTTTATGAATGAATTCAGCGTGTACCCCCTTTGTTCCATGGAATGCTATCTATAACGTATATAGAAGTCAATGCTCCACAGTGGCAAGTAATTTTAATGAGATATTAAATGTATTAAAAAATAAAATTAGTTTTTTCCAGAGGCTTAGCAGCCATAAGTTTTCAAAGTTATTTGAAGGCATTTGGAACTTTAAAAGAAAAAACATCTTAACCTTTATCGAAAGGGGTTAATTGCGGACACCCATCACCGCTCTAACGTCACGCGGTATCAATTTGGCTACTGTATGCCGCATGTCCCATTAGCTGCTCGTGTATTATCCAGCCTCGTTAGCCTGGTGGCGAATATGCCGCCATTGTAAATGATCTTTGGTCAGCTAATTGCTGCAGCGATTAGCCGGCGCCACAATTTTGTCGGTTTATAGTTGGTTCGTGCCGTGGGAGGATTTGTTGCCCGAATTAGAGATGTGGGTGCTATTCGAGGATTTGTGTTCGTGATTATGTCATAATCTGTATTCGGAAAGCTTAATTAATATTAGTGCTTCATTGTAGTCATCGAAGTCATAGAGTCGGTAATAGCTTCATCCATATACTGGGTGGAATCGCTTATCGTCACGAAAAAAATTGTGCATGGCAAGTACATGATTTAGAACACTTTGGCATACTTATTTTATTTTTTTTATGTTTTTGTTTATGTGGTGTAAAATTAATTTACCACTACTAGTTACTAATTTAGAATAAGTTATTCATAAAACAACGTTGTTTAGAGAAAGATGACATAAATTAAAAAAAATCTTCATAAATACACATTATTGTTACCCTACTTTATACAATATTAATTCGAGTAGAAACTTCTAAATCTAAGTAATAAAATCCTTTGATCGCGCCGCCCTCACCGCTGCGCCGCCGCAAGCGCAAGTACAAAGCGTGCCGCCGCGCCGCGCCGCCCGCTCCCGCACCGTCGACACCTTCCAGGGATCTTACCACTTCCTAGTTCCTCAGTCGTGCGAAATTCGGTACCGAGTGACGTTGTATGGAATTATTTTGGTTATTGGTTAGTTTTTTGCGGTCAAAATGAGTGATTACACGAACAGTGAGTATGTGACAATAATGACATGCTATGTTCGATCCAATGAAAACTTGGGTCATGCAAGAAGGATGTATGCAGATCCAGAACATCTGCAGTCTTTGCGTAAGAATGGTATCATGAATGATGAATCCACGAGTTCCCAGCACAAGAACTATTTTAACGACTTATCCGGGGCTACTCGATAATGATAAGTTCAGACTTCCTAATCATGCAAGAATCCGTGACCTTCGACAGCGAAGTTGTCCATTCTCGACTTTATTAAAACGTTTAAATAAAAACATATGCAGCTTTTTCTAAGGTAGTAGGTACGTTATGAAAATAATAATGTAAATCTTAACAACTTAGCAACAACTACATTTACTTAAATGATCCTAACACACTAAAATTCTAAATAAATCAAAATGTTATATGGTAATATTTAGAGTAATAATACCGATAAATAGGCGCAAAGTAAGTTCAAGGTCGATGCGCGACAGTCAGCTGTTGTATGGCGTGACCCATACACTCGCGCGCCTGAGTATTGACATGTCGCGGTCGTTGCACTTTTAATTGTAGGGTGATTTAGATAATATGTGTTTTGGGGACATCTTGTACTGATGTTGTTTATGGGGTAGTTTGTAGTTTTAATGATAAATCTCGTATATAACGTTAATGTCACATACACAATACACTATTAAATTTTCCGGACGATAAGCGATTCCACCCAGTATAGTCCGAAACGTACAGGTATTAAACTAATATAATGTCATTAGTAATTTGGTATATAAAGATTCCGTTCTTGACCTGATCCGCCAAAATTGTAAATTAAATTTCACTTAATTTTAATTACTTATTATGATTTATTTGCGACAGTTAGCAATATCTAACATCCGACGATTTATGTATGTTACGATAAATGCCTCTAAACAGAATCCTATTCTGTGTTCTAATCCGTTATACCTATCCCAACATAGTTGTAGAATATGTAAATGTATGTGTGAATGGACGAGCTCCGTCTCGCACATTTCAATAAGAGCTCAGTGTATCGCGTGTAATTTCCCCAAGTTATTGATCACTCCCGCCGGCTGCACTCCGAACGCGTCTCATCCATCCCGCACATCAGCCTTTCAAATCCGCGACTTGTATTTAGAGGGATGAAGCTGGATGTATACTACCCCTAAAGAAAATAAAATATAAATACAGCGAACAGTCCTGTACAGTTTTGATCCTACACTAAGGCATAAATCTTGTGTTGTGTTCATCAGAAAGTATGAGATAATTTTTGGTCACACAATTTTTCTAAGATCCAAAATAAAAAAGACATTTGTGAGTAATTTATCACGGTGCGGCGCGAGTATCGAACCCGTGATCACAGCTGATTCTAAATCAACTACGCCATGGAAAAAAATTGGATGGCGACAATGAAAAATGATTCAGTAGAAGACACGATTTGGTGCTATTCATTTTTGCTTGCGTAATAATGGTAGTTTTTAAAAAATCTACCAACTACGTAGACTTGGTTTGCCAAGTGGGTGCTTATCTTTACATAGTAGATCGAGCGACAACTGGGTCAAGCATATGGATTATTTATTTTATTGTAGCTGTCATGTATTGAGAATTCTTAATGCGAAACCTATACGTGATATAAAATCACGAGCCAACTTGAATAGCGACAGTTACGGAGCACATAGTGTTGTGTATTTACTGATCCTGATTCGATTTCCCGGTTGACTGATTCCTATATCATGTTTTGGATGTGTGAATATATAGGTCACAATAGTCGGCTTTTAGAATTTGTCCAGAGCTTAAATTTTATAGATATTGTTTCCACACATCCTTTGCTATATGCAGGAGTCAACAATTGCTGGCAGGAGGTTAGTTCTTCTTTAGCCCGCCCAGAAATAAATCACGAAAATATTTAGCTATAAAACGTTCCTGCTATATTTTGGATAATAATGGATATTTGGAAAGTCATACCATTTCAGCATACTAATATTTCGACTGGCACTACTTGTACATATAATAATATTTATATCGAATATACAACTGTCTCAGCCATTAAACACGTCTAAATATTAAATAAAATCTACTTAAGAACAATAAGCTTTAATGAAGATGTTGGTGGCAACATGCAGGCACTAGAACAAAATTAATTAATGCAACTTGCATTCATAAAGCTACTTATAATAACAGTGTTTAGTTGCACGTCACTCGCAAAATATTGTCATGCTGGTGACTAAGACGAACTAATTGTTTAATTTAAACATTGCATCATAGCATCAGTTATTCTTTGCTTTACGTTTAATATCCCACTGTGAGGCAAAAGCATTCCTTCCTATTTACTAGTACTCGCTATCCGAGTGTTGTCTGCAAATTTTACAAAAATTATCGAAGTCATTTATTGGTGGTAAGTCTCTCATATGTGAGAGGCCATCTGGGTAGGTACCTCCGCAATTTATATTTCTCCCGTCAAACAGCAGTGTAATGCACTGTTGTGTTTCGGATTGAAGAGCATTGTAGCCAAAGTAACTACTGGACATATTGAGACTTAACATCTTATGTCTCTAGATGGCGAGCGCAGTGGAATGCCAAGCATTGCTTTTTGAATTCAAGGTGTTGTTTGGTTTTGCTACTGTTTATGAGCGGTCGCATCGCTTACCATCAGGTGAACGACATGCTCCTCTCGCCATTCATTGCACAAAAAAGTCATCCCCTTCCGTTCCATAGATACGTTTCCAAACACAAATATGCAGAAACATAGATCCGCCAATATCTATGTGCCATATAAATATTTATTGGATGAGGGATTGAAACCGCAAGCGTTTCGCGGAAAGCCATTAGATTTACCAACGTGCTAAAACATTTCTATTGTTATTATTCATCGTTTGTTTCCGTCAACATTGTGTATTTATTGTACAAAAGTATGCAATTTTTTCTAAATTCTCTTTAATTGTCAGATCCAGGTTACCTTTAAGAGCGTTTACACCTTGCGCGCAAAGTCAACTATAGGCATTTCTTCGTTTAATTTCACGCACACATAGGCGACCAAAGCTGTGTGCGTAGAGCTGCCGCGTCGGCTCGCTGTAAAATCAGATCAACCAACTTTGATCCGTGCGCTTCAAATATTTAATTGAAATGCAACGTATGATTTATACATTGGTAATATAATGTAATAAAAATATTTTATTTACATTATAAGTAGACAAATATTACTTTACGAGTAATTAACAATACAGATTTAGGTACTAATCATATTATCGTTATTAATACATTGTTAAGTTGAATTCAAATCAGTGTTCAATCAGTAGACACTGCGGACGTTTTATCAATGATTTCGTGTTCGAACCGACACGCACTCGTTCGAACACAGGAATAGAGTTAGGGACCATACAACCCCTTACAACTACGAAACATATTGAATTTCAAATTACAGTACGTAACATAATTTAGCCTCGCAATTACATTTGTCGCAATGTATTAAATCAATGATCTACTAATACCTATGCTAGAAGAAACGATGTCATAAGTATAACCCAGTTGCTATGTGACGAGCTGTGTCGTTTTCGATACTTTTCAATCCACGTTAAAAGATGTCATAATTATTCTAATACCATTTTTTTCTATACAGCGCTGCTATCTAAAATATCGTAGTACGCATATCTAATAACAATAATAAATTGTATTTCTTTAAAATTAATATACTAAGCTAAACTAAAATTTAATACTAATCTAAAATTTAGTAAGTTAGTCTAAAATACTATTAAACTCATTATGAAACTATGGTTGACATGATAATGGAACGCAGATCACTAGTACTGTGTATGCTTTTTTTATTCTATTAAATGGGAAGAGGAACAAATATAACAACTTTTATAATTATCGATATGACGATGCTATTAAACAAGGTTATTTTGTTCTGAGTATTCAAATTTTAAGAGGAGGTTCAGAATCATGAGTATAGTCCATTAGTGAATTAAAATATATAGGGCACAAATGCATGACATATTATTGAGAAACTATAGCTTTAATATCGATTTGATGCATGTCTCTGTTAAATTTTCTTTAGGATAATAGCTATGTTCCACGTGCCGGTTTTATAGGTGTACTAGCGGTCAGACCCGGCTTCGCCCGAGTGCGGATAGCTTTTGAGTCCAGTATTGAATTAGCAACAACATATTATTTCGCGTACTAACTATATTTTTCCCGCGCACCGTCGTCTATATTTCCCGTCCCGTTATATCCGGTTTATGTCATTCAGTCCCAAGATGAAATTTTAATTATCATTTATTGTTAAATTTCTTTATATACAATATTTTGTAATTGTGATATTGATTTGTTGGTGGGAGAAGTGGTGGGGGGCGCCCGACGTGAGGGCCCAGTGGTAGCATGCGCGTGAGCTGCGCGCGGTACTGGACATTGCTTACTTTATTTTTCTAAAATAAAGAATTTTTCTAACATAAATGTAGCCTAAGTTACTCCTTATTATATCAGCTACCTGACAATAAAAGTCCCGTCAAAATCGGTCCAGCCATTTCAGAGATTAGCCCGAACAAACAGACGGACAAAAAATTTTTAATATAATTTTCGGCATATGTATCGTGTATATAACGATATGTAGTAGGGCATTTTTTTAATTTTCAATTTACATATCGCACGCTTAATATTAAACTGACCGAATCCAAAAAAAATAGACAAGGTAGAATAGATCTTATGTTACAAATCTTTAAAGAACGTTTCCCAAAAAATGTTGTTTTTTAGTTAGGTCTCTTTAATACTAAGGGTGCGATATAGACACTTCAATTTTATTTATATGTATAGAAGATAAGCGCATCCTAAAAAAACAATTATATATTTTCCAAACAGCCTAAAAAACAACAAACTTAATTATAGTTTCACGCTATAACATTAGTATTGTTCCAGTCAACTTTCCAATATGTTGTTTCCTTTTATTGCTTAGAAATGACTTAGTTTTATTTCTCATTATATTATCTGAAACATAATTTATACTAACAACAAAATCATTGTAGGTAATAAAAATAAAACAAAATATTTCACTACTAAAGTACTAAGGTGTGGCATTCGCAGTACACGCGTGGGTATTTTTACTACGCACGACAACGATCAACTGCAGCCAGGCCGGAGCGACGAGCGATACGTCCTCCCTCTGGAAGGCCTTGCGGCGGTCTGATTTGTTGCAGGTCGGACAGCGTGTTTTATAGTGGTTTTTAAAATATTTGTAGAAAACATGAAAACTAATTTGGCTGTAATATAAAAATGTTAATTTATTGATAAGATGTTCTTCTATTATAATATGCAATTGCTATAAAAAAATATGTACGATAAGTTGGTGAAAAAAAATATGTTCTTGACGGGAGTTTCTGAATAATTTTGCATTGTCTAAATTTTTATTTTTCAGGAACTAAACACAAAAAGATTATTTTTCTTAGCAAAATCCCTCCATAAGGGTCCTATTAGTCTAACAATATTTTTATTTTCATCTTATATTTAGTGATTTCGGATATCTTAAGCTTCTAAATTGCCATTCGAGGCCTAAATATCGAAACCTGGGTTCAGTAATCCTTATAGTATTCACAAATTATCTATCAATATATAATGTTCTCCACCAAAATCCCTAGATGACAACATTTTCTAAAATTAGTATTAGTTATATTTCCTTTAAATTGTTTATTGGTGGATATTAACTCGTTTGAAAAGTCCTGTTTTTAAGCCAAAAAGCGCGCGGAAGGTATAAACGCTCTTAACTATATACGTATACCTTAGTACAGTCCTAGGTTTCCCATCAATATTTCCACAGCTGCCAGTTGGAAACACGAATTTGTTATCATTAGTATTCAGTAACAGAAACACTTGAAGCCTTAGAAGTTTAAATATTAAACTCATCGTCTTAAACGTGTTCATTCTGCTTTAATAATTCCGACCTCTTGGCCATTAATCATTCATTAGTTCTTACCCGGTCATCGTTTCGGACTTCATCCCAAAGTAGTTAAAGTTGGACGAGTTTGCTGAAGTTGGTACATATTAGACATACTTATCTGTGTGAGTACTGGTAGTTTTCTTTGCTGTGGATAGTGGTGAAATAGGTTTTTCATGGTTCTTCTTAGAGATAGGAAGATCATTGTTGATCATAGTCCTCTCCCAAATAGTAACAAACCAAGCTGGTAGAAGCGGGCAGCGTCCAGCGACTTCCTGCAATCTTCATGATTAATTCGATTGACATAAATAATTGCGCAATTGTGCTCACAAATGGTTGTCTTGGTTGACCACAAAGTGATGTAATTTAAAACCACTTGGGTATGCGAACTATTAAAGTACAAATACATAATTGTGAACTATTTGAGTGCATTTTATTATTCTTTATGAGACGCGTATGCCATTCGACTGGTGGTAAGCGATACCACCGCTCATGAACAGAAAAAACACCATGAATTGCAAAGCAATACTTGGCACTCTCCTGCGCTCGCCATCCTGAGACATGAGCTGGTCTCCGTCTCATTATGTCCAGTAGTTATTTCTACAATGCGGTGGTACCTATCCAGGCGTCCTGTCTGACATATGACAGGCTTACCACCAGTATAATATTATTAGTACATCAGCTCATATACCATTATTGAGCACGGATTCAGCAATGGAAAGTTCAGAAACATTGCAAAGTTATCAATGATTTAAATCATGATGATTTGTATTTTGAGTCAAGGTGAGGTAGGCTTGTGGGCGACACTTGACAGAGACCTCGATTACGTCATTTGTTTTTGCACTCACCATTACCAATACCGCGGCCATAATCAGTATACATACGTGCACTGTACTATCATTATGTAACGCCGGCGTTTTGACAAAGGTTGACGTTTGCTCGAGTGGAATTTTTATAAGAGAAATTCTGTTGGTGCGTAAATGTACTGATTGTTGTCAGTCTGCTGTATTGATGTCGGTGTTGCTTGCGGATGGAAAATATTATCATTTTTGCCTATCTATATCCTTATCCACTGCTCCAGATTGGCCTCTTGCTTTTTTTTTTGTTTTTTTTATTGCTATGATTGGCGAGACGAGCATGCCGTTCGCCTGATGGAAAGCGATACGACCGCTCATGAATAGTATCAAAACCAAACAACACCTTTAATAACAAAGCAATGTTTGGCATTCCACTGCGCTCGCCATCCTGAGACATAAGATGTTAAGTCTCAATATGTCCAGTAGTTACTCTGGCTACAATGCCCTTCAACCCGAAACACAACAGCTTATGTGACTCTTCTCAGTTTTACACCAGTCTAATCTAAGCTTAACGAATATTATGAAAAATAAAATGTTTTGCCAAAAGTCTATTAAAATTATACAGAGTCTCAATAAATCTCTCAAATTAAATAAATTGATTGTGGATTGAATGATTGAAAGTAACCTACGCGATTAATCGCTATGTACAACAATTGAATAAAAGAATTTATTTCAATTAATGAAAGTAAACATTAATTAAATTGGTTATAGAATCTTTATTGACTCCGATGAATGTACATTTCGTTATAAACGATTGAACACAACTAATTGGAAAACGATTGCCTTGTCGACAGGCTCTCGATGGCAACGTTGACCTTTAGATTGTAGGTAAATCAGTGTTGCGTCATTTAAAAGGACTGTACTGTTTGTTGAATAATAAATAAACACCCAACAACGTGAAGTGAAGTCATGACCTCATGTTAGGGTGTGTGTTAAGTAATTGTCTGTTGATCTGCAAGGATGGATGTTCTATGAGAAAATTAAACCAGTCTTTAGGTTTAAAGACATTTATTTTCAAAAAAGAGTAGAATGACTTACATGAGAATACAGTTTGCTTATAGTGGTTAAAATAATCAAAGTTTTTCGCACAAAATGCCCTACCAAATATTTTAACTATTGAATCTTTTTTCTCTTTGTAACAACTTTTGAACTCAGTTCGGGCGAATAAGACGAAACATCAGATAAGTAAAATAGGTTTTAAGACTACCAATAAATAATGAAGTTAGTCTCGTTGTCTTGCGTAGTCTGTTAAAATACGTAAAAGTCGTAGAAAACCATTGTTATTTCTATTTAGTGTCTCCGATATATGGCTTTGACATCTTTAAGTGCGTGGTGGCCTGTTGGTAAACGGACCGGATGCGGCTGCCAATATGTTCACGGTGGTCGCGGGTTCAAATCCCAGGGCACACCTTTGACTTTTCGGAGTCATGTGTGTATTGATAGTCAATCACCACGCACTAAAACGGTGAAGGAAAACATCGTGAGGAAACCTGCATACCATAGCGGTTTATAAAAATTTCTATGGTATGTAAGTCCGCCAACCCGCACTAGGCCAGCGTGGTGGACTATATGGCCTAACCACTCTCAATCGTACTCTCGATTGTAGAGTAGGTCCGTGCCCTGCAGTGGGACGTATATGGGCTGATACAGTTACAGTTATCTTTAAAGTCGAAGCTATCATTAAAGTGGATGCACTCCAGCCTCCACGCTTTACACTATATCAATTGTCCAAAAAAACTATCCTTCACGTGTGAGCTGACATCGTTGATACCGAGATAAACAGATAAAGCACGCACGCCTTCAGTTAACTAGCGTACATAAAGAACCCAATTACTAGAAGGAAAGTAGGAAGTGAGATGTTTAAGATACGTGCAGTGAAGGCGATAAGGTCGGACTACGTGGAGCAAGCAGCCAAAATTAGACGAGACTTATTGACCCGTCAGTTAATTTAGATTAGCTTTATTTTCGTATTTACAGCTTGGAGTTTTATACTGTTGTTTTTGCTTAGGTATTTTGATTTGGGTCTGGCATGAGCCTGAAAGAGTGTGTAAGCTTTTCTGATGTAATTATAACGGAATTATTTGTCATTAATCATATGACTTTATAAGTGATATACTTTTTTATATGTTTGCAATTATTTGGCAGTTGAATTCATTTTGAACTAATAAAGATTAATTTAAATAAAAATGATTAGTTTGCCGCTTTTCTGTTAGCCGTCCCAATATTTTTAATACTGCTAAAATCCATGCGATTTCTATGTACAACGTTGTCAATCATGTCCGGCGAATAATCCGTTATCGGCTGACGTATATTAAACGTGTGATTTATATTCAGTGTTAGCGTCTATATGCATACAACTGTAAGTCTGCCGGGAGTCGCGACACACTCTTCAGTGTTAGTTCGCAGGAACTAGGCTGGGTCGATGACGCATTGCAACTGCCACATACTTTCCATCGTCTTGATATGGTATTGTTATTGGAAGCCTGATGTTTGCTTTACACATATTATTTTGCTGTTATCAAGGATATTTTTATAGTACATCGGACTAGATTTACATGTATGTTTAAATAGTGAAGCAAGCCTTGTAATGTGATTTTATCGATTTATTTTTAAAAACCTTTCGTTCTTCCAGAATAAGATGTAGTTTCATTCTTCGTTACTTAATAAATTGTTACTGTTATCACTTATTACTCATATATGTCATAATACGTGATATTATTTGTCCCTGAAGATAAAAAAAAATAAAATAAAAAAAAATGTGCGTTATCCAAAAACTAATGTTGCCTTTACGTTCGCATAAAAATGGATTGATCTTGTAGTTAGTAGTATAGCGAGCAACATTACTCAAAACACACCACTACATACGGGCTTAGCAAAGTCAAAGCAAGCAGTATCGGAAGTTTGTCTATAGGTATTGACATGGGCAGACGGCGCGGCAGTCTCGCCTCTACTTAGTGCTTAGTACTCAGCTCAAAGCTATGCAAAGGCTGGCCTTTACAAATGGCCCGGCTCTCGTGTGTGATGTTGACAGATCGCGCTCGCGACCACCGCCAGTCAACCCACCCCTTTCAGCCGGCTTGTACAGGCTCGCGGTATTTGGATAGGGGGCGGTATAGCGCGGCGGGGGCGTGATAGGAATAACGTTGTAAATGTGAAATTTATGGACTGCAATAGGACTTTATAAACAATAGTATCTATGTTACCAAGATACTTGTGAAACTCAGAAATAAACGTATTAGTCCTGAAAAGGCGTCTTTTTGAAAATTTTACTACATGTATATTTTTTACAACCATTGAATTTTCATATAATCGCACTCCTCAATGTCCAACTGAACAGCAAACAGACATAATATGCCCTTTCTCTTAATTTGCACACGCGTGCCACAATGCACGGTGACTTGACTCATTTCCATCACATATTTATCACTGTCGCTTGGGGTTTGCTTCCATTAACATACGTAATTAGGATTACATTTTGCTAATTTCTTTTTGTCTTTCTGTTAACAATACCAATGTTTTCGTCGAATGTAGACTCTGCTGTGTTGATCGGTAACCAAGCATAGAAACCATAGCTATTACATATAATCTAATTTTTTTAATTATTTGCAATCTTTTAAAATATATGCAGGTAGCAAGAAAATAATTGCGAGAAAATTTCAATTAATTATCAGTATCGTGTACAGCTTGAACTAATGGTTAAATTAAAATGAATTTAATAGAAAACAATACTTATACTTATTGTTTTCATTTGTATTATGGTGTATTTTTTTATTTGATTGATGTTGAGATCAAATTGGCGTGTTGCCGTGAGCAGTACTTTTGTGTATGTATATATATATATATATATATATATATATATTACTGGTATTTAATAATTCAGCAACGGATGCGATTCGATGATTTTCGACTAAGATTTTATCTAAAAGGTCCATTTTAGCCGTCGCGTCGTCTATATCAATTCTTAACAAGATCGAGAGCCGGACAAAATCTGCAATGCGGACGCAAATCGTCTATGACGAATGAATGTCTCGTCAGGCCACTGCAAAGAATTCGCTTCGTTATGTATTTTATTAGGTAGGTCAGTGTTTGAGGCATCTAAGGGGTTTTATTTTGCCAAATTTCGTTGAAGTGATATGTATTACAAGATTCGACCACTCTCATGAATGCCAGATAAATGTTTTTCTGATCTCAGTACATCATCATTATAATAGGAGGCTTTAAATAAAATAAAAAAAAAGACTCTACCGTTATATCTATTTAAAGTTGTACTGAATTTAAAATCCTATTCATTTCATTTGTTAGAACGTAAAATTCTTTCACTTGCCACGGAAATAAATACATAATATGTTGACTAGAAAACCTAGGCACAAAAGAAGGTAAGTAAAATTTAAGCATTAAAACATGAATATATTTTGATTAAATATTTATAATGAGTTTTTAAACACGAACACGAAAAACTACTTTATATTGTGCATGTAAAAAATGTTAAACGAGATTTAAGACACTGAATAAATCCTTTTAATATTAAATGGTTATCTCGGCGCTCGCTGTAGCCGGCAGGTGAATAACGCAGCGTACAAACTAGGATTTAATTAAACCCTGACTTGACTGAGGACACGGAGAACTCAGCCATAACCTTTACAAATATAAGTACTTTTGATTTGAATGTGTTTTTATGATAGTGCATGAGTAAATTAAATGTTAACTATCAGATGCAACGCTAAGATTGCCGAGGTATTTTCTTGCTCTATTTCTCACTCGTAGATATTAATTAACACGTTACGTAGCTTTGGTAGTATGCCTCGATGATTTATATGGTATTGTAAAATAATTACTGTAAAATAATGTTGCTTAAGTCTGATAATAGAAAACCATTGTAATGCTTTTACTACATTACAGTGTTACGTTTTTGATTGATTTGTAATGAAATGTCCAATATATACGGCTAAAAGTTATAAAACTTTCATATGGTATAAAAAGTTTTCGTTTTAAATGAACAAAAAAAAAACTATTGAGAAAATGTATTCATTGAAAACACATTTTATCTTGTGTGAATATGGCATAGATGAACGAAGTTGTTCCATTTGCATTCATGGATAAATGGAAACGCGACGAACAAGGCCCCTGAAACTTTCAAATACGAAGTTAATTTAACAAGAAACATGAAATTGTTTCTTTAAATTTGTACCAATCTGAGACCTGAAGCACGTAAACTGCCGGAAAATACTGCCGAAGTATCCGAATCGAGTAAACATACTTTGATAGCGTCTAGGGACGGCACTATTGCTACGTTTTGTATCGCTTTCTTCATCTCGATATTGATGTCATCATACGATTGTAAGGTTTGTTAGTGAGAACGTTGCACATAAATTGGATTTTTAAGTAAGAAATTGTAAAATGAATAAGGGGGGTGTTTAAAAGTAATATTTGTGAACGACGATTAAATAAGCGATCCCATTGTACCCCTGAAAATGATAAGGTATTTACTGTCGCGTTTTGTAAGGCATCACTTTCCCAGTCCGCATTTGACGGGCAACAACTTCACGATACTATTTTGTTAGGTTTGTGACATTGCCAATAATTTATCCCCTTCGCTTTCTCACTCGACTGTAAATCTAAAATATAATTTGATACAAATTATATTTTAGATTCCTTCCCTTTTGTAGATGGGACTGATCATTTACTATCGAAAAGGTGAGCGGACTGCTCTGTCCGCAGTCTTGTTCAATAAAAATATCACCTCCCACCTTCTTTTAAATCGTGATATTTGATGTGGGTCACGTCGTGCTTATTGTTTACACTCCGCACAAAGCAGTTTTTACGCAATTTATCAAAATCTTCAACGACAAAGACATTACTCTTTCATTATCATTTCACAACACCGTTACTTTTTAGGACATTTCATATTTGTCACGTGCTTAGTTAAAATATTTGGTAGTATGCATTGTTTTGTTTCTTTATAAATTGTGGAAATAACAATTGATACACAATCAGCAATGTTTGCAGATTTAATATGCATGATTGAATAATTGACGACATCCCTAACAATTGCTAGGACTGAAGTATCCGGAACCGATTAGACTGTACGAAGATGAACTTTCGCTTAATCAATGTTTAATAAAATGGCTAAATCTGCCATAGTAGAAATAAGTAGTCTATATATGTAAATTGTGTAGCTTTAACTCTTTAAAAAGAAGAATAAATTGTTCTGTAAGAAAATCTCGAGTCGGTCTGTGCGCTCATGTCAGCCCTTATCTTTTCGTTCCAGGGCTGGCCGCGCGCCAGAATTTATCAAACGAGGGCCCGTCGGAGGCAGTTTTGATTGCCTCAATGAGTCCATTGTTCTCTTTTCTCCTCTAAGTTGGGTCGATTTGGTGCTGCATTACACTGGGATCCAACGTATTTTATGTTAATGCATTGATTAAGCTGAATGTAGTCCAAGCGTTTTTTTAATATTGCTCTTTACTGATTGCGGTAATGTGCTAAAACGTTTCCTTGAGAGATTTAGAACCTCAAGTTGAGAAATAGTTGAATGTTGAATAGGAAAGTTTAATTATTTTGTAAAGATATTTTCGCTTGAAAAGTTTGTGAAAGAAGTCGTGATGCGAAAGTATTTTTCGGCTTCTGGTTGGGAAAGGGTTGAAAAAAAAAAAGACGCTTAATATTTGAATCGTGTGTCGCTAATCCTCGTAAAGTGATGATATCTGGAATATAAGAAATAATTTACGTAAGTAAGTTAACTGAGTTTAAATCGCGTTAAATGGTGATTTTTTTTTGTTCAGGTTTTGTTACTACCAAGCAAATATCATGCGTTTCTGGGCGTTAGTCAGTGCACCTAACCGAACAAAACTTGCAACTATGTCAATATATAGGTATAATAGAGATTTTTGGACGGTTTAATTCAACGGCCTTTGGCTACGATGTTTTTTATTTGATCCTTATTATCATTACCATATGTATCGTCCACAAAATATCTGACTATACATACATAGGCTGTCAAACCACTGCTTACCTGATATTAAATGTCATCGTAAAATTCCGTAATTATTCAGCAGTTCATTATGTAGTTGTAAACCGCCAAGTGGGAAGTGTACATTCACGGTCAGGTCATGGCAAGGCATAAGGAGCGTGTAATGTATTCTTAGTGTTTCTAACAATGGAAGTAATAAAAGCCGTCGGCCGTACGAGGGCGAAAGTGTCAAGATTTGACGCGGGTCGCCCGATGCTCAGATAACGGTACACCCACACTATTGTTATCGTCCAGCAATAACAAACGGTGTTTGGACGGGAATTAATTGTTTTTCAGTCGTATTTGTGGACGGTGAAAAATGGTTGGTCAATCGCGTTTTTATTTTGGGAAAGCGAGTATAAAGTCTGCTTATCGTACGTGAAATCGGTATGATGTGAGTCGTATATGAGTAAGAGTATTGAATTATTGAGTATGTAGTAAATAAATTGATAATATTAGTGAACAAATAATTTAAAGATTATAATTCTTCATATTACGCAAATCCGAAAAAAACTTTATTGAATTCTTTAGCATAGTTTCTTACAGAAATTACGCTGTACTAAAATAAAACATTAAAATCTTACCTTAGACTTTTCATGGGTTTTTTGTGTATAAATATTAAAATGTTTGCTTGACCTACTATAATTAAATAGAATAAGCAATGGATTTTCCTTTGCCACGTTGTATTGCGCATTAGAATAGCGTCTAAGTTCACCGGAATAAGGTTCGTTTTGCTTTGAAAGGTCACGTGATTCGACGTCACTCAGACTGAGCCTTATAAGTCCGTAAATAAATAGAAGTAAAAATAAAACGGGTTGGCCTAATTGTTTACGTTAAGGAGGTTTTATCGTTCTATGTGCTGTGGCCGTGCTCATATTGAAAGCAGTTTTGTGAAAGGGGTTAGTTAATGATGGAGAGAACCGTAAGATTTCTTCGAGTCATTAGAATTCATCTTTATGTGTTTAATGAAACACTATTCCGTAATAAAACAGTTTATTTTATGGTCGTTTAGTAAGATTGCTTCGATATTTCAATTTTGCATTGCATTTTTGGGATATTCGACACGATTTATGAATCTAGATGGTTTCGCTGATACTGTGGCATATTTCATACCCAAAACAATATTTGCATTGAGTCCCGAATTATTAGAAAGATTGACTTCATATAGACTACCTATTTTAAGATAATAAGTCAAGTCTACCTTATTAAATAACTTGACTGGATAGTTCATTCGTTTTTGTTTACATAATATTTGTCCACAGTTCTTTACTTATATTCAAATAAGAATTGTATTGCAAATAAGTTTGCTACGAGAGTGACTGCTCTCGATTATCCGATTTCAACGCTCTGAATATTAAGGGTTTATGTCCTTATGAGTTAAAGTACCATACCGTGTTCTGATCGTTTCCGACAAATAAAAAACCATAGTAATATGGATAAGTGAGGAATTTCACCAGCAGTAACTGAAATGTCTAGTGGGCTCATGGAGTGGGCTTATAGAATGCTATAGAGTATAGTACAATGTAATAGACAGACTCTAAAAGGTGAAAATTGCACTCCATTTTTAGTAGTAAATCCACAAAGCGTATTTGACAGTGAGCGCATCGCTCCGGGAGGATTGGTGCAAACGTGTCACGCGCGGGATTACCGAGCGTCCGCTTGTCCCGGGAATTGTTCAGTTTTGATGCGATTTGTCCGGGTATTGCGCCAGACGCGATTGCATGCATTGTACGGGCTTTACAACGAATGTAACTTGGATGTTGTATTGAGTTTGAAGTATCTAATACGATTATGTTCAAAGTTTTGTTGAATGCGATAATATGAAAGAGGTGTGTAGGGAAAGTTTATGTTCAACTCTATTGTTCCTATAAAGACTGAAGGTTAATGCAGGACTGTATGCTAATTATACCAGACTATAGATTACTTGGTACTAATTCTATTCTATTCTTGTAATTGTCCTTTTTCCATTATTGTTGGCGGCTTTTTTATTCGTTAAGATAAACATGATTTATAATTAATTATGTCTAATTTTAATAGTGAAAAATTACTCCAAGAGTACCACCCGAATCGAGGGCGACTCAGTCGAATCTTAGATACTGCGGAATGCAGAAAGTTCACATTATTAAGTCCAGTCATTTTCCTTTTACTTTTAGTCTCACTATAAATTGATCCTGGCCCAAAAATATCAAATTAAAATCCAGTAATGAATATTTTCACTGTGCTCGGTGTATGGAGATTTGTGCCCTCTTGCAGCGGCGTCACTAGACGTCGCGTCGTTCGGCGTCGAGTGGCCCTCCAAGTCGTTATCTAGTGGAAAACTGAGAGATTGGCAAGTCCGGCGCGAGGGTCCGCGCTCATGCGGGCGCATAAATCTCGTACGTTAATAGAATACGCCGCTCGGCCAATCATGCTTTACGGGCTCGATGATTTTATTGCTGACACGATTTCCTATTTGTCGCATCTTATTCAAATAACCGGATTATGGAACTATTCTCAATGTTTTGTTTGATGGAATTGGGGATATTCTTATGGGGTCTGTGACAACAGACAACTTACAGTTGGTACGTGGAATTATAAAACGAATCTAAGTGCAAATGGTGAGTGTTAAATTTGTACGTACTGTACACAAAATATGTATGTGCTGCCGGTACATTTTTCTTGATTGCATTCTTAAATCACTGGCTTAAAACTTCACAGCTACTACGATTAATTGAAGCAGATTACAGCTTAAAGTACAACTCGCAGCGTATCCCATAGCTTAGTTTCTATCCACGACCCGACAAAATACTAGACATCGTCGTTTGGCAAATTGGAAACATTAATGAAATTAATCTATCAATTAGCGCTAGATCGGCAGTCGAGGCCAAGTCGAGGTAGTTTAGCGGGGCGAATTTAAAAGGGTGGTGAATTAATTACTTTGCAGCACTATCCGTTCTAAATTGACAATGATTTGCTGCTATAGTCAATTAAATTGTAGTATAGCTTGTTTATGAAAATTAGTACACAGCATTATAATTTGGTTAGAAACTTTTATTCATTGCTATTGCCATGTCAACTAATAAATTTGTGGTGTATGATTATGAAATGATAAATACTCAAATGAGATTAAAATGAAATACTATGGCTAGCTTGAAAAACTTATTATCAGAATTTTAATTAGCTTAATGCCTAATTAGGTAAGTTTATCCATACACCATATACCCGTGATGGTCTTCGGTGGATTAAGCCTGTGTTACTGTATGAAATCAATATGAAATTTCCTTAATATTCGCAACATCGGATCTATGACGTTATGTTTGTATACCAACCATTCGTGAGTCTACGTGAAGTGAAAATCTGGTGCAGGTGTGATTTATGAGTGCTAATAGTGTTCAATGTCAATGTATTTATAACTCGTGTGTCGCGAGTCCTTGCAGCACGGCTCGGTGGCTGCATCTGATTCAATAACACACACCCCTGTGAACTTTACCACAAAGATAAAAATCGATTCGAGGGTTCATGACGTAGGTCTTTTGCGTTGTGAACGAAGGGTCATTAGAGTTTTGCGTGTGATGAACACAATTTGAAGGGACATCATTACTATAGTCATTTCAGTTCATTTCTTATTTGTATGGAATCAATTAGTCATTTAATGAGAGTCTCCTTTTATTTTATTTCTTCTCTCTACTTTAATTTAAACAAGCTTCTGATGTACATTCTACAGTCAATTCGAACGCTAACTTATTTGCCGGCTATAGTCATGGTTACGAATCTAAAGATTCATGGTCTTGTCTAAATATTCCAACCCTCAAGTTTAACGACTTCGAGTTTTATTCGTGTTGCAATTTATATGTATGGGTCTGGCCTGGTTTAATTAAAAAGTAAATTTATAGAAAGATGCGAAGAAGCAAATGAAAAAGGCATAACTATGTCGACGAAAGGGACGAGATATTCACTTGACGCTAATTGTTTCACTTTTTATATGCCACTGCACTAACCTTTAAATGCCTTAAATATGGAATTGATCCTTTGCTGGGTAACGTTGAAAGAGATAAATAATGGGTATAAACGTTCGTGATAAGGTCAAGGGGAGTAATGTTACGTTAAATCATGTTTCTAAGTCAGTGCGATAAAAATACGATAATGGATGTGAGGAAATGTGCTAACATTGTAAATTGTGTGAAGTCAGTCGAAATAAAAATGTGGGTCGCTGTATCTAATGCAGTTTGTGCTAATGCCGCCACGACGATGGAATTTTAAAATATCGATGCCCTGCATCCGAGATCGTGAGTGTAATGTTTTTACTACGAGGCGACGTGGTGTAGATGTCAACTAGCGTATAAACTAAAGATTGGATGATAAATATCGAATGTGCTTCTAACTCTGTCGTGTTCTTTTTGTATCAATGAGTCAGGGCCTCGTTACTCGTCAGGCTTTGCTGATGATTTTAGTGTTCAACAATACATTTCTTTCTTTCAAGATTTATTGGTTACCCTTCGAGACCCGTGAATTAAGTTCTGTCTAAACGAAAGCCATGTTTGCCCGCACATTTAAATTTTTACGCAAGTTTACATGATTTTGCCTTGTCCTGTTCATACGAATGACGGACAGTGTGTTTGTGTTACAAAATGCTATAGAAATCTTGTTGGTGTTGACAAATTTACTTAGTGTCTGCCCTGACATGTCTAAAGTAAATATTAGCACTCGCAAAGTCAATGTTTCTTTGTGAATATGACTGTTTAGACTAACATTTTTCGTTACTATGTGATCATTTAACATAATGACTCACGCCATGACGCGGTTTTGCTATGTCTCGTAAACACTTATCTAAAGGCTAGGTAGAAACAAATTATCTGGAAACAAGAATGAGCGTCGAGTCTGTTGGATATATAGCATGGTAGGAGAATAGGTAGGGCAAGGATCATTAGGCCTTAAGCTGTCCTACTAACCGAGCGTAACTAAATAGCGGCCATTGCATTGCAACGTGCTGGAGTTACTGAGTAGTTACTAATGCCGAAATTCGACTGACTGGTGGACTGACTATTTGTAGGAAATTCTTGTAGTTCATCTGATGATCAAATCCATACGTCCTTTGCCACTTTATTCTACATAAAATATTGCTTTACTATCACTCCCCAGCAAATTCAATGTTGAAATATTTATTGTTTGGCTGTCACTGGGTAGTAACCTGGTTTTGAAAGTATAGCATTTATATTACCACAAGATGAATGAAGTGGTTGAAAAATGGAACGTTTTGATGTATGGAAATAAGCAAATGGATTTGTATCTCCAGAGGAATATACTGCGCCGGAAAGAACTTTACTTAGGGTAGAGACGATGATTGAATAATGCTATACTCGTGTGGATAGACCAATTTAATGCGTGCTTTTTTAAAGCAGTAACTTTAATCCAAAAAGTTTACTTAATCAAAGGAGGTAATTTTGCTAGACTCTTTTAATGTACCAGTAAACGTATTGAGTTCTAATAGGTGTGAGGTGCCGTAGGAATTTTGTTAGGTAAAAGCACCTGTTAAGAATATATTCCCGTTTTAATTAGAATACGTGTGCTGCTTAAACTGTTGCGCTATTTATGGATGCTTAATTAAAATGTAAGTGTAACAATTTTCAGCTGAACGTAATTTTCATACCTTACTGAGTTCTCGAAGTGTGCGTAAGTTAGAGCTTCGTGAAGTTGAATGTTTATTAAATAACGTTCCATTAGGTATTGTTTATGTGATATTTAAGAATAAAGTAAAGGAGTTCTACCAAATATTATTAGAAACTACTAGGAACTTTTCGGTCTTACAAAATCTAGATCCAAAGCAAATACGACCCACGGCTTCTAGTTTCACACTTCGCTGCTTACTCACTCGGAGAACGTTGATTTATGGATTTCGTGATGAAATTTTATACGTGGAATAGATTACTTAAGGAACGCGATAATACGGCGGTAATGTTACTTGTAGGCACGTATCCATTGCATCGCGTGTTGCTACACTACTGATTGTCTGCTCAATCGCGGACACTACGTTTAGCCTTTGCCGCATGTCATTCACCTGCGTGGATTAGATTACCAACCACATAACATAATATCATGGGCGTAGCCACGGTGGGGCAGAGTGGGGCAGTTGCCCCACCCTGGCTTTGACCTGTGAGGTACCTAACCTAAAAAAATAAATTATAATTATCTAGGTAAAGTACTATCTATTGAGTCTATTGACATATTAACAAACTGACATACGCCCAGAGCCCAAACGGGGTAATACAGCGTGTATAGTTTACTAGATGCATATTATTTTAGACTGCTGCCCCAACCTGAGCCCATGGCTGGCTACGCCCATGCATAATATACAAACATTATGATATTGTTCAATGTATCCAATAAAATGAATGTAGAGTTCGAATTTTGTATTCTACTTGGGTTATTCTAGCCGAAGCCATTGTTTTCACCACGCCAGAACTATAAATTCTGCTTAAAGTGTTTTAAGGCCCATCTCTACTTACCAATGTTTTATTAAAATATTATTGTAAAAAATTATCAATTTAAAAATTTACTACAATTGCAAAATAATATTTAAATAACAAAAAAATCGAGAAATATTTTATGCAAAAATATTCTCGCAAGTTTTCTCGTAACCAACCCCACTAACGAGTGTTCGTTAATGCAAAAACACAAGAGGGTCGTGAGGGTTAAAAAAGCCATGTACCGGCGCGGCGAGGTCAGAGTGCGGTCGTAATTAACTGCTAGCTAAAATGTATGCAGTTGACAATGCACTGCACGGGTTAAACTCGTTAGTGGGTCAACGGACGCGAAGAGCGCGTCGCATGCTCAGGGCTGCCTAGTTTGCCTGAAAAAAATACAAATGATGCTAGATTTAGCCCTTTGAAATCGTTTGGTCAGCGTTGGAGACAATAGCGTTAACTCGTCGACTGAAAGCGCTAAGGAGTTTCTCTCATATTATGCCTGTGACATCATTTGCCATTCCAAAAAAAGTCGTGCTATGAGATTCAAATCGATTATAAGACAGTGGTGCTATTAAGTCTACGCACAGTTCTAGTCGCCGAGCTCATTTCACTTTCAAAATGGATTTGGTGCCTCATCTATTGTTATAAAATTAAAAATGTTTTTATTTCAATGAGAATTCGTTCCTCGCAGTTCCTTTTGTAGTGGATTTGATTAATTTTACGTCCAATAAAGATGGAAAGTTTCCTGGCAGCCCTACCGGCGACAGTCAAGGCAAAATAATAGCGAAGCTTCGCAGCACGATGTTTCGAGTGCTTTTGTTGGGCCGTCTTCCGAAACACTGTGTTGTATGGAATTTTGAATCAGATGCCGTTAGTACAGGAATGTCTTTTGTTAGTTCTCTCTACAATGTAATAGTGCTATTTTTGCTGGTGCATTCTTTTGCGCAAACTGTTTTTGTGGCGGTCTCTGTTACAACGATTAGGGTTGTCTGAAATTCATACTTAATTGTAATTTAGTTCATTTATGTTATGGCTTGAATGATGTATTGATGGAAATTCTGATATATTTGCTATAATTGGTACTAAAGGAGAGGATATGACGCGTAGGAAAAGCATTGCTGGCATAATTATTAACATTTTTTCTATACAAGAAATGACTAAAACGGAGGATAATGGTTTGTTCTATAAAAATATGCTATGTTTTCGACATCTAACCTCAAATCTGTCAAATTTTGGCATAATTACAAGAGGTGGTACATTGAGCAATCAACCTTTGATTAAAACATAAGTGCTACCTTCTCCTTTACTAAACTCCACTTCGTTTGTTCCAGTCGAAGGCGCTGGGCCGCGTGCTGTTCGACCAGGTGTGCCGGCAACTACACCTCCTCGAAGCTGATTACTTCGGCCTTGAGTATCAGGACAGCAACTCGACGAAGGTATGGGTACGTTGTCGAATTCATTAGTTTTATTTTGCACTTTAATTTCAATGATATCTGTAGCTTTTGTATAGTCTAGTTAAGTAGTGTTGTGGATTTCGTGATTTTCGAATTTTGAAGAATTAAGATGGATATTCCTTCCTATATTAATTAGCAATTAACTAGATTTATTTGATAAGGATAATGGAGTTTATAGTATTGATTAAGATATGTATTAACAACCTCATATTTACATTGATGTAGCAATAGAAACTTTCCTTTCATTTAACATTCAGTTTTTCTTCTTCTATACAGAATCTGTTTAGTTAAGACTAATAATGTGAAATTATTTGGACACAAACCGTTCAGAATATTTCAGCATCTAGGTTACCTACATTATTACTCAATACATGATGAATGCCTTAGAACTTCCTATTACTGCCTGCACATAACACTCTTGTACCTCCATAAACTAGTTTACAGTAGTACTCTACATTGTAGCGAATAGCTTCACACAAACTAGGTCTGTAGTTGTTACAGTAAAACTCAAGATGAAGGTAACGTCTTTGATCGTCAAGCGTTCCATTAGCCGAAGTGTTTTATAGATGAAAGCCTACTTCCAGAAAATGAAAATAGTGTTGATTATGAAAGAAGGTTCTAACATTAAACTTAAGGATTATCCTTGATATTTTAAAACCTTAATCACTTTTTTATGAAATACTGGTCAAATCACGCTTGTTGATCACCGCTTACCCCTTCAGGAATACAAACACAATCTGTATTGAAATTTAATAAAGTTTACTTGTTTGGTTACAAAATGTAAGAGCGTCAAACAAAATACATGTTTGTATAGTTTGGTATAAGTTGCTGAAACGTATTAGATGAAGGTAAAGTGTTTCTCTCTCCTCTTTTTTTCTCCCTTTATCTCTCTCTCACTTTGTCTCTCTCTACTCAGCTAAAGGAAGTCCACATATTACATTGTGAACATAGGCCTCCCTCTCCTCCTCTATTAGCTTAAATTAAAGTGTAAGTGCTAATAACCTCGAGATTCTATGAGTGTACATTGGATTCGCTAAATGTTTTCTAGGTGCGACGGTCGGAAGTTTTTAATCATTTCTTCCACCCTTCACTTTTTCTATTCGTAGGCAAAAAAGTACTCGGAACGTTTAAAGGACTCTTACACTACGACTACATTGTTTTATCTTCTCTTACTCCAATCGTTGAGTCAGTGCTGAGTATGGTGTGACATTCATTGTTAACTTATGAGATTCATCTTTTTGCGCCAAGCATCGCGGTCTTGTGCCAGCCTAATTACTTTGTAGAATGGCATTTCCAATTTTTTGGATTATCATGAACATCATCGCCTTGTGATGAATCCGGTGACACTGAATAACAACATTCATTGGAAAAAAAAAACGAAACCAAAAAATGACCTTGCCCATATTACATTTAGGATTTACACTATCAATACCTATAAAATAGATTACGCATGAAAGTGAGATCACAGATCACATGTGATCGTTGAATGCTAAATTGTAAACAACAAAACCGTTATGAATAAAACATGCTGACATCATAGAGTCGCGATGCAAACGAAATGTCTGGATTGTTTGTATTGAGAATAGTAACCGAGTATGAGAATGTTTTGTATGGTAAGAAGGTAATACGTGATATTCTCTTGAAGTCGAGATGGATGGTATAAAAATGTACTCGATTTATTTGGTGATTGTTGGACTCTGGATTTATTTATATAGGCATGGCATAATAACTGCATTGCACCTAATGGTAAGCGCGAACACACACCCATCCACAGTCCCATACCATTCGATACAATTATGTCGGCCTGCTAAGACGCTTCTTTACACTACACACTACTACATTGTTTTTGAGCTAAGTTAGGCTAGATGGAAATTGCTTGTGGTCGGTCGGTATATTCGTCCGTATAGCAACAACTGTAAACTATGTGTGACTTCACCACAGTGACTGGGTGATTTGAATAGCAACAGAATAGTCATAAAATAAGGATATCATATTAAAAACTAGAATTTATAATTTAAATGTCCCTCGATGGTTATGTATGCATTCATTAGCAGTACAATGTTTACGTAATAGTAGCATGAATATGTGAATTGTGAATGCCTTATTAATATTTATAAATATCGGTACATTGAGTATACTCGATTCCCATATATTTGTCAGATATTGTTGTTTATGTTTATTGTATCTTGTTTATCGATGTGTTTGAGGAAGGTTAGTAGCAAAATGGATAGTAATAACGCGACATTATATGATTGAATTGTGCATATCGCAATAACTATAAAGGGGGATAATCTGTGACTCGAGCAGCATATGATTATGCGCAAATCATATCTCAGACTAGATTGTGATGACATAGAATATAAATGAAAACATTAATCGTAAAACCATTGCATTAATCTTATTTAAACGTCTTATTTATTTATTTATTTATTTAAAACTTCATTGTACACCTAAAACTAACAATATAGAGATAAACGACAAGAAAAAAAAAAAAAAATGTACAAAAGGCGGTCTTATCGCTCGAGGCGATCTCTTACAGACAACCAACCATGGGATGGATAAGAGGGAACGAAAGTTTTGGGGTACCATGAGGTGTACGAAAAGATAAATGGACATATATCTAACGTCTTAGTAATATGTAATACACTAGAAACTCTTTATCATTCTTACCTAATGTAGTGTCGAGTGTGGACTATTGCAATGAGGAACATTACTTTTATAGCCATAATATTGAAGTTAATATTGAAACACTGAAAAATATGACCATAAGTATTGTGGTGGTTCCTACAATGCAGAGTTTATGTGTGCATTGCGGTGTGCCAATGCGACAATGTCATCTGCGGTGTAAGGTGTGGGCTCGGCGAAATTGAACGTAGCCCGTCCCTCGCACAGACAATTATTTATGTGGCCTGAAACAATTTGATTGGCTGTACGACACGTCGTGTTTGGTGGGAGCATGACAATGACGCTATTGGATTGTGTTATGCATTCATGTTTAAAGCTATTAAATACTAGGGATATCAGATATATTAGGAAAAGTATGAATAAGGTGTCGGGCTAAGTTCGTAACATTTTTCTTACGTTAGTATACTGACTGAAACACTTTGAGATGCTCCCTTTTACTTACATTGGCACCTCAAAAGTTATAAGTTATACAATCGGGACTGCGTGTGAATATTATTGAAATCGGTTTACAAAACAGATCGCAGACACTGGATGAATCCTTAGTAAAAGCGCAGACAACTAATGGGTTTATGTAACGCTGATAATCCCTATTACTGAAAATACTGTTGTGCAACAGCATAACTCTTGGTAAATGTACATGCAATGTATGTTTATTAGCTTAATGCATTATAGTCTTGATAGAATAATTAATAATGTAAGAGCACTGTAACTTATCCAAACTCTACTTAATCAAGTTTCATTGTATGAGCTAACAACTCCATTATAATATTTGTGATTTATGCGCTCACTTCGTTTCTTTCTACAATGCAGAAAGTAGACTTTGCAGTTTCAAAGGATGTCTTACAATAAATACCTCGATAAGTGCGTCAAGTTCATTATTGTTTAAAATTCACAAAATATCTAATTAGTAATTCCCTTTTACTCAGCGATTGAAACGGGTTTCTTGCAATAAGTCCCAACTGTCATTTTTAAATAGAGGGCCTTAGAATCCTATCATGGCATCTTCTGCCTGTCGTAAAAAGCGTTTAATAATAATTGGCCATAACTTGCCAATTGGCGCCAAAAGAGGCCGTATTTGCGCGTAGCCTCTTGTTTGTTACGGGCGTCCACAAGCTAACTATCAACCGAAGAGGAGTATGTCTCAATCCAACACATACCAGATTAATACTGCCCAAATTATCAGATTCGGAATTTGAAAAAACATAATCATGTTTATTTGTCCGCAGTACTGGCTGGACGTGGAAAAGCCGATGTGCCGTCAAGTGGGACTGTCCATGCTGGAGCCGACGCTGCGGTTCTGCGTGAAGTTCTACACGCCGGACCCGGCGCGGCTGGAGGAAGAGTTCACGCGCTACCTGTTCTGCCTGCAGGTGAAGCGAGACCTGGCGCAGGGCTGCATACACTGTAATGAGAACACCGCCGCGCTCATGGCCAGCTATATCGTGCAGGGTGAGATTATGTAATATGCCGTACAGTATGTGGCGGAGAAATGAGAATTATTTTCACTGGGTCTGTCAGCTATCAATTTCAATACAGTTTCAATGTGGATTTGGGATGCATTTCAATTGATTCTCATTGTTTATCTTTAGAGACTTTCTTGTCATCAAATTTGCCCCTGCAGCTCATGTGAGATAGGATTAACAATAGAATGAAAAATGTTTTTTTTTTAAACGAGTCTTCAGGAAGCTTCAATTTGTAATAACCCTCAAAAGAAACAATCAAATAATGCAAATTCGAATATGGAACAAATTTGTCGTCAATGTAATTATTCTTCTAAAATTACCCCCTTCAAGACATATTTTGCTATTAAAATAGACAAATCCGTTAAATATACATCACATTATCCCACATCACGTGCACACGCGCCGCGTCACATAACACCTCGTTGAATATTCCACAGCGGAGTGCGGCGACTTCGTGCCGGAGGACTACCCGGACCACACGTACCTCAGCGGATACAAGTTCTTCCCCAGCCAGGACTCCGAGTCAGAGCGGAGGATCATGGAGAACCATAAGAAACATATGTATGAGATATTTATATCACACTTTTAGAAGTGAAGAGAGCTAATCCAAGAAAAATGGATTTTGCTTTTTAATCATATATTGGCTCATGCTCATTACATGATATTGATCCGTTATTTAACAAGGACCTATTGCCGCGTGAAAGACAGAAAGATGTATACCATGTATAAAAGACCAAACTTTTTGATGTATCTTCAATAAGTATAAAATTTCTTATGTTACAAATCTTTTATGAACGTTTCCCAAAATATAAGATTTTTAGTTATGTCTCTATAATTCTAAAGGTATGTAATTCTAGTATGTTGTTGGAAAGAAGGTCAGATTAGAGGGGATTTTAAGTCTCCTAGTGTACATGTTAGAAAACAATAATATTGTAAATACAATTGCTGTTTGATATTTTAATATATTTTTTAAAATTGTGAATACGTATTTTAAATGAAGAATATTTGACTTTTCGATAAATCGATTTTTAAAAAAGCACTTAAATAAGTGCGTGGTGGCCTGTTGGTAAACGGACCGGATGCGGCTGCTAAGATGTTCGCGGTGGTCGCGGGTTCGAATCCCAAGGGCACACCTCTGACTTTAAGGAGTCATGTGTGTATTGATAGTCAATCACCACGCACTAAAAACGGTGAAGGAAAACATCGTGAGGAAACCTGCATACCATAGCGATTTATAAGAATTTCTATGGTATGTAAGTCCGCCAACCCGCACTAGGCCAGCGTGGTGGACTATATGGCCTAACCACTCTCAATCGTATTCTCGATTGTAGAGTAGGCCCGTGCTTTGCAGTGGGACGTATATGGGCTGATACAGATACAGAATTAAATAACGTTTGATGTAGGATATTGGAAAAAAAATATCCTTAGTAAAGCAAAATAACTTTGTGTGTGAACAGAGGGCAGAGTCCAGCGGAAGCCGATCTAAATCTACTGGAAACTGCGCGGAGATGCGAACTCTACGGTGAGTTAATTACTTTCTGCACTCGACTTATAAAACTTTCGCATAAATCGCTGACGTGCAAAGAAAATGCATTGATTAACTTAAGATTAAAAGGGCTGGTGTAAAATCTAATATTAAAACTTTGAAGTCTCCTTTTACATTTAAATATGGGATTAATTTTGTTAGTACTGTCTCTCACTTGCGAAATATCTTAGATTCAAGATAATTCGTATTCGTATTCGTAGACTTAATACCACCTTCAATTTGTATGGAGTATAATAATTTAATTATTTGCTGTTGTACGTATTTTTGTAACCAAAGGGGCGCTCTACTGTACGGCCCACCGCACAAACCTTGGGACAGGATTCATTAAAGCGGACTTTTTAATAATTGTCATAAACTAGCAAAATGAGGCTGTTTATGCAAAATTGTCCTCTACATATGCTTAGAACAGAAAAGCGTCTACCTAATTACTCCTACCTACGCTCACAAAATTGATAATGCTTTGTAATTAAACATTCTTGACAGCCTCCGTGGCGCAGTTGGTTAGACGCCGGCTGTGAAACGAGATGCCGTGGGTTCGATCCCCACACCGAAACAAATATTTGAGTGTTTGTTTCGGGTATGGGTGTTTGTGAGACCGAAAAGTCCCTCGTAGTTCCTGATACGCACGACACAAGAGTTGATCTTTATGCGGGGCAGGGCTACGTATATGACTGTTGGGTGTATTTATTTATTCTTCATCAACATCGGCAGGTATAAAAATGCACCCGACCAAAGACAACGAGGGCGTGATTTTAAACCTAGCGGTCGCTCACATGGGCATCGTGGTGTTCCAGCAGAACTACACCAAGATAAACACCTTCAGCTGGGCCAAGATCAGGAAAATATCGTTCAAGAGGAAAAAGTTCCTCATCAAACTCCACCCGGAGGGATATGTGAGTCGGTTTTGAGATATTATGTGGAGTTACTTTGTGGTGGGGATGATTGGTTGAAATTGAAAATAATTTGTGGTAAAAGATCGTTTGTTATTGATGTATACGAAGGGTACTGCAGTTACATACCATTCGATGGATGAATGGTTATTTTAATGAAACATATTTTTTTTTTACTATTTTACCAAAGTGATCGCACAAAACATAATGTTAGAGATACGTAAATATAATGTTAGTTCATAAATAAAATCATCTATGGATGAATAAACAATATGTTGTATGTTTAAAAAACGGCATCATGAGCTATGTTAAAATCCGAAATATGAAAATTTAGTACATTTTACATCGCGAATTTACAAACTTAGACGCTGGATATTACAGCAAATGAACATCTTTTTCTCTCCATATTATCGTTAATAACAGAAGGAAATTACTAAACCGGAGTAGCACTCCAAACAGGGTCTATACCGCGACGTGGTGGAGTTCTTCTTCGAGGGTCGCAACGAGTGCAAGAACTTCTGGAAGAAGTGCGTGGAGAACCACGGCTTCTTCCGCTGCTCCAGCGTGCCGCGTCTGCCGCGACACAAGACCAGGGTCATCTCCAGAGGATCTTCGTTTAGGTAAGTCGTATTATGTAATATTCAATGAAAGCAGAATGCCCATTTTATTATGAAACTCAGTTTCGGTGCGAAGATTCTTGTACCTTAATAAAATTTACTATAGATTTAAAATCTGGCAAAGCTAAGGTCAGAAGACTATACCGTATTTGTGCGGAAATATACTTGCTTCAACTGTATTTTGATGTGTATTGACGCGTTGGTCAGTGCCTCTGAAATAGGAAATCTTTTTGATGACAATTTACGTTATATTGTATGTTTTTCTCCTCTAGGTATAGCGGCAAAACTCAGAAGCAGATAGTCGAATTCGTCCGAGACAACTACGTCAAACGACAAACATTCCAAAGGTGCGTGCATACAATAACAATCTTACTCATAAGCTTAGCTAATGAACTACATAGCGATGATATAGACTCAAGCGTAGCTCGACACAAAATAAATGTAACGTGCTCAATAAACCACTTATTGAATTCAAAACAACCCCTGTCATTGTGCATTGTAACGTCTGTTTTGTGTCGAAATTAACTGCATGAGATGTAATGGAGAGCTTAAGCCGCAATAGTGAACAATACAATAGCTTTGTTAACATACTCAAGGTTGATCATAGGCGTAGTTAGTACTGGCTTATAGATGTAACTTAGACCTACGATAGCCTTATGATACGAACGCTTTCTGTACTGTGACGGTATAGGTGTTGAAGCCATACATTATTATACACTTATTATTAAGCGTAAGGTGAGTGGTTAGCATGGGCTGGGAGACACTAGCTTTTGGTTTTGTCTTGTGGGCGTTTGTGTGAATAAAATCATAATTAAATACATTATAAACAATCAAACGACGGATATATGCATGATGTACAAGTAAAAAGTCCCTAAAAACGACTAAAACGAATTGGTTAGTGAGAGGCTTCGAATAGTTGTATTTATCGATGGTGATTAGCGTTCTCGAGCATGCGCTGTACACGTTGACACTTTCGCTTCTTCCAAAAGACGAGACGAGAGACAAAGTGTGTTGCTCGGCAACATCACTGTGACAATCGGTCGGAGGATGGTGTAGTCGTTCGATTTTAGGGATTTTTTCAATTCGCGGCTAAAGACATCGCGCGCGCGTGCCGGTCCACGATAGCTCACACATACCGACTGACGATACTCAGGGCACAGCTAGTGTAGCTTCACGCACATGTGTTCCGTAGATCGGTATTCGTATCCGCGACAGTACGTCAGGCTATCGTTCGAGCGTCAATAACTGTAAGAACATTGCGGGTTAAGCGAATCAAGGGAGGGTTAGAATGATTTTTATATTGATAATGGCACAGTATATAATCGATGAGTCTGTATGGGTATACGCATCGAGTCGATCGGTTGCGGCCCACGGCGGTGGAACCAAAAGCTGGTGTGTGGTCACCATCCTCTGGCGGACTGTCGGCAGGTCGGGGTCGTTCCGCGCGTCGCGGTCGGTGGGCGGGTCGCGCGGCAACGTGGCGGCGCCCGCGCTGTCCGCCATGTCCGCCATGTCGGCGAGCGTGTCGGCGCACCCGCTGCTGCCGCTGCCACCCGGCTCCGACGGTACGTGCCACCACCCCCCACCACGCCCCCCACCACACTATACATGCGCTTACATCTAGATTATATTCTATCACAGCGACCGCTCTCACCAGGAAGTACCTCTTGTTCATTTTATTATTACATATTTAAGTTTTTCAGCCCTCATGCTATTCCCAGTCTCCACAAAACGATTTGCATTTTCTTTTATTTGTTTGTTCTGGTAATACATTCTTTACACACTTTGATGATGAGTAATAATTTGCGTTATAATTTATTTACGATTAACAACTCAAAAAATGCAACTCGTGAGTTCGATTAAGTTACATATAAAATTAGAGTCGTTGGTTCCCTACTCGGTTGTTATTTATAAAGATCATATAATTGAGTGCAATAATCTCAGACAATAAAGCGAATTTTTGACATGACTAATTAATGTAAGAGAGCGGACACCGCAAACAAAATATGTATATTCGCGCGTACCGTACGCAGTGAGGCATAAGGAGGGCTATAGTATGGAAAATACCAGACTGCAATCCAGAGACGTGAAAAATTCAAATTTTTAAAACGAATGGTCAAAAATTCGCTCAGTCTCACAAACCAGCGCTTTATCTGACGGGTCCAGTATAAGTATAAGTGTATGTGTGTGGTCGAGTGATGTGTATTGTGTTCCGCAGCGATTTCCTTGGAGTGGGACAAGCAGCCTCACTACCTGGAGGCTTCTCTGATGATGAAGGGGTACTCGGCGGAGGAGGCGCGGGCGGCGGCGGAGCGAGCGCGCACTCGCTCGGTCGCCGCTCGCCCGCCGCTACAAGCTACCGCCTTTGCCACCACGAGGGACAAGGTATATACACACTTCCATTGTTAATAACACCCTGTATATTGTAGGTTGACTGCTTTTTATTGGGAATACGACAAAATAAATCTAGATGGTTCATTTTGAAACAAAAGTTGTGCATTTTAAATGTGTAAATGTCTTAAAGTAGTTGTTTAAAAATAAAGATGAATTTTCGTAAACATAAAATGTAGCTTTAGCATATCGATGATGTTATTACAGTAGTGGAATTGCTAAAATAAGGCACAGACTGAATGATATAGCTTATGCATTAATGCGTAGAGTGCTCGATTTATACATGTCGTGGAAAAATGTGTTTATTAGAAGGCAAGATAAAAATTTACTATACATATTATTCGGTAATTTTCAATGCCTATTAATAAGCACATAAGACTATCGACAATATCGATATTGCTTGAATATACACTTTTGAAACACAATAATTTATATATAAACGATCAAAAATAATGTAAATAAATTATAAAATAAATATTTTTATAATAACTGGATGATTTGGCTACATTATCTGTATCACGCAGTAATATCTGCTAAAATTAAGTTGCTTGTACTTTTGTTTTTTTGTCTTCACATAGAAAATATGTTTTTGTTTATCTCTTTCAGCTGACAAAACTGTACTGCAATCAAATCGTAAGAGCCTCCTGAAATCGGCTTGTTCACATATCAACTGTTTTATTCATTTGTCTAACAACATGCGTTCACATCTAATCATCGTCTCGTTTGGTTGCTATACAATTAATTTTAAAATAATAATATGAATTAAATTAACTTTGCTACTGTTAATTGGCAATCAAGAACAATTAAATAATATTGCTATTTTTTATTTGACTTATCGGTGATGGTTACTGGCTTGAAGCGTTTGAATATTTTTATGGCTTCGATAACATCGTCATAATCAGTGTTCGTTCATATAGAACACATATAATGCTCTAGTTTGTGTTAATTCGACGACAAAAATAAATAAATTTAATGACGAATATAATAAAATAAATGAGCAGTGCATATTGCTCAATTACCACCCACCATTTATTGAAATGACATCGAGTAACCAAACAGGGCGAATCTCAAGTCACTGTCACGTGTGTCAAATAATTTACTGCAATAACTTTGTGAAAAATCTGCCTCTGCACAATATCATATTGTAAATGTGCTTTCACAAACAGACAGTATGGAGTTTACAATAACTTTGTAACAGTAATAGTAAATTTTCTGTCAAGTTGTAGTATTTCCGGTTACTGTTACAATGTTTTTGTAGAGGTGTACCAAAACATCAATGGTTGCACGCATCAGGTCATTCGCACTACTTCTATAACGCACTCGGCACTGGGTTTTGTATGTGTGGTAATAAATTACGGTCATGCTGAACTTTTGTGATTGTAGTATGCGGAATGTGCGCAGGTGGCTCCCGAGCTGGTGACTCATGCCGAGGTCAATCATCATCCTACGGAGGATTCGCCTCTGCCTCATCGGACGACGACACCATTGGTGAGTTGTTCGGTTTTGATATGACGCTTGGTTTGTTATGTATTTGTTTTAATAACATGGTGTATCGGTACGCGGCGTGCAGGTTTCTCCGGAGAGTACATGGAGCCAGGGGAGTTTGTGTCGCGGCAGTGGTCGCGGGCGCGCACCCACTCCGCCGCCTCGTGCCCCGCCGCGGGCCTCGCACACGCTGCCAGGTCAGAGCCCCACCCCCACCGCCACGCGCACTGCCACGCGCCCTGCCGCCGCCTCCCCGCCGTCTAGCGCCTACCCGGACTTCGTGCTGCCCAAGCACTCCTGCAGCTTCCGCAAGTCCTCCGAGCGCCTCGAGTACGAGCTCAGCCAGGTCAACATCTACTCCGCCTGCCCCTCCACGCGCTCCAGCCGCTCCGGCGGGGAGCCCGCGCCGCCCCGCGAGCGCGCCGCGCCGCCCGCCCCGCGCCTCGCCTGGCGCCGCAGCGCCAGCTGCCGCAACCTGCGCGACTACAGCTTCGACGACGCCGGCCGCGCCAAGCGCCGCCGCGACGCGCGCAGCGCCATCGCCGACCTCGATGCCTACCGCTTGCGCACCGATGACCCCGTCACGCGCTACGGCGAGTCGCGCGCCGCGCCGCTCGCGTTCGGCCGCGGCGGCTCGGTCGACTCGCAGCGCTCGTTGTTGGGCCGCGCGTATTCTGCCAGTTTTCCCGGCGCCATCGGCGAGACGCGCCTCGATTTGCCGCCGTTCGCGCGAGCCGGCTCGCAGGATGACGTGTCGCATGACAGTTACGAGGTGATCGAGCGCTCGGACGACGAGTCGGAGGGGCGACGTGAACGCTTGCGCGCCCGCTCGCCGCCGGTGCGCACGCGCTCCTGCTCGCTCGACTCGGGCAACGACTTATCGGACGACGATCACTCTCTGTCGCACTTGTCCGAGGGCGAAGGCCGAGAGTCTGACGCTGTGGGCGGTCGCTACGGCAGCGAGCCGGACCTCACGCTCGATCCGTTCCTGGTGGACGACCCGCGCGTCTTGCCACGTGAGAAACTCTCGGTTCGTTCGGATGGTGCCTTTTATCGTGAAATCAAGCGCGCACTCGGATCGCGTACTTCTAGTCAGGAATCACGTAGCGACATTTATGATTCTAAGATTTCGAAAAGTAGTGCTGAATCGAGTAAAAAATCGCGCGATAGTGTCTATCATACGGATAGTAAGAAATCCCGGGAGACTCTAAAGAGCAAAAGCTCTGACCGCTCCGGTTCTCGCACGTCTAGTCAGGATTCAAAATCGGATTATTACGACTGTAGGAGAAATCTCTACGACCCCGATGAGATCAGACGACGTAGCATCTCGAGCGTTCAACCGACTTACATTGATCCTTTCGAGCCTGTCTCGCCCTCGTCGAGCCCAGACTCTGCTAAAGACTTTTACGATACACAGCCTACTTTCATAGGGATGGAAAAACCTGAGTATCGTGAAAGGACCCTGTTTGATAAGTCACACGAGGATTTGATCGCCAATTTAGCAAATTCTCCTAATTACTATCATATTCCGACTCCTTATTCTACCTTTCCGAGTAATAATAAGCATAAAGATGCTCCACCAATGCACTCGGCTAGTTTACAAAACGTTGAGCTAGAACAATACGGTCAGTACTCAGACGTCAGCCCGCCGAAGAAATCGGAGGAATTTTCTACTGAAGAGGAGGATTTACACCCGCAGACTACGCACATTTGGCCAGAGAAGATAATAGGTCTTGAGACGGAAATCGACAGTAGCAGAGCAGCGAAAATACACAGCTATCAACGTCGTCGTTCGTCCGACACTGTGTTCAGTTTCGATAAAGAAAAGATCGAGTCGCTGACACGATCCATTAGCAAGGAAAACACCACATCGCACCTTGTAAAGGAGTCTTCGAACGAATCTGATGTCAATGTCAGAATCTTGCCGGCAATGGATAGTATTGAGTATGCTAAAAACAAAGCTAAGGCAGCAGCTGCCTCGATGCAGACTGAAACTGCTTCGATTCTCCAATCGGAATTCGATAAACGTGGCAAAGTCCACACTCACATGGTGAGAAAAGACAATCTCAAAGAGGAATTGATGGCTAAGACTCACTTTGACGAGTACAATCCGAAACTCATTTTAGAGACGAGTTCTAGCAGTCGCTTGGCAGACAATTCTGTGCCGTACACGCATCCAACGGTGGAAAGAACTAAAAGTGATCCGAATAGTCTCGCAAATAGGCCTCGGTTTAGCAGTGTCAATTCACGAAGGCATGTGCTGATGCATCAAAAATCAATAGATTTGACACCCGCTGAATCTAGTGACGAGGATTACATATTCCGGCAGATACCGAGTGCTCCTCCCATAGCTACTAAGAGGTCTCATTTTGAGTTGCCTTCGAGGCTTCCCGATCATATCAGACCTCCTTTCGACTTACCTAAGAACTACTTCAAAGAGTTCGATGATTTCAAAGCAGGTTTTAAAGATCCGAAGAAGCCTATAGACGATGGTTATGACATACCTTATGTTTTACATAAGCGACATGTTATGAATGGCACAGCACCATCGCCTTTGGATGACAAGAGGCAACCGCCTGACATTGTTATGCTTCCGCCGCAAAATGGTAGACACGTGGTTAGTGCGCATCCTCGCTGTAAATATCATGATCATCCCAAATCTCCGAGATCTCCGAAGTCTCCTAAATCCCCCAAGTCTCCTAAATCACCAAAATCTCCTAAATCGCCTAAATCACCGAAGTCCCCCAGGAGCAGCATCCAAGTGGATCACAGCTCTAAGTTCCTTGAAGTTGAAAATCGTGACTTTTTGTTCACACAAAATATTGACTTGTCTAAAGTAGATCCTGTGACTTTAGAAGTCGATAAAAGTGGACAGTTGCAACACATGCCTAGTCCTAAGCGTGACATTTCTAAAAACTTAGATCCAGCACTTCTAGAGACTCTGAATTCAAAACTGAGTCAAATAGAAAGTGATTCGGCCACTAGTTCCAAAACGGATAGCGTAATGCAGGAGCCTCAATATCCACATGATATCAAATTTACAATAAATGGACGTAATATACAGCAACCGCCGATATGTAAGGAAGTGAAACCACTAACGGCTGCTGAAAAATTACGGGCTGATATTAAATCTAAATCAGAAAAAATGCCACCAAAGAGGGGACCAAAAACACGGGGTGCCGGCAAGAAAGGTACCGGTGGAAAAATAAAAGCTAAAAACAATAATAAAATTAGAATCACGTCCTTCTCTTCAGATGATGAAAGTGTCGATTCTGATGATGTTTTCGGCACCACAGAGGCAGCACCTAAGTTAGAGTTTTCGCCGCCACAATCACGAAAAGATCTCGAACCTATTCTCCAATTAGAATATGATAAGATTACTTCAGGAGCTTGGCATAGAGGCCAAACTATGAGTTCAACGGAAATAGAAGGTTCGCCGCCTCAGTGTCGTAAGCTACTGGAACTGGAGGCTAAATATAATCCCCAAATACTTGAAAGTGTAGGCACAGCCACGGAGCTACGTCGCATTTCCGAACGTTCGATTTCAATTCCTAGTTCAGAGGATGATGTCGCTGCTATGAAATTACCAGAAATTAAACAGCTCAGCAAAGAAAGTAGTTCCACTTGGGAATATAATGAAAACATTCCATCTCCGATTTTGGAGAGTACAGAGTTTCTGAAATCTGATGATGAGCATTTAGTAGATATAGAAATACAAAAAGTTACTGGCTCTCGTACACAATCTGAAGAACAAAGTGACGTCCCGAAGGACGAAAAGAAAGACATCAATAAACTAGATGTTAAAAAGTCATTACGTGATGAATTAATTTCCCCCATGTTACGGAAATCAGGCGGCACGCCTATTCTATTTGCACATGCTAGGTTGAATTTGTCAGAAGGTTCTGTTTTTTCGCTGCAACGGCAAAAGGCTACTCAAGATTCACCTACAGCAAGTCGCAGAGCTAAAAGCTTGGATACGCCTGTGATTCAGCTGCATAGATTGCCGCCAATGAATGCCTTCTCGTCCAAAGATGACACTGTTGAAGATATTAATGAAGAAGGGGATATACTTGAAGAAAAACCCCTTGTTGATGATAAATCTAAAGCTATGGTAGCTAAGAAAGACACTATTGAAAAAATCGAAGAAGTGGAAGAAGAGCAATCCACGGAGCCGCTTGAGGAATTGAAATCTGTTGTGATCGACAACGAGGAATTGCAATTACTTGAAGATCTTGTGGAACAGAGACGTCCACGGTCGTTTAAACGTCGATATGACTTGTCAAAGCTCAAGTCGCAAACGAAATCTCCTTCGCGGTCGCCACTTAGTAAGTCGCCGTTGTCTCGATCGCCAATTTCAAAGTCGCCGTCTCGATCACCGACCTCATCGTTGAATTCGCCAAGAGGCAGCATCAGAAAGCTTTCTGATTTGAGTGAAGATCAAATAGTGCCTGATATTGAGAGGATTAAACGCAAGGAGAAGAAAAAGCTTACTTTGAAAGCTAAGCCTGAGGAGAAACAGAAAATAAGTAAATTGAACAAAGGCGGATCGTTTGATACAAATGCTACCAAAATTAAAGCTTTACAAACTCAAAAATCTCTACCCTCTTCATTGAAGGATCGACCTGATTTCTTAACTGTGCCTCCGTTAGATATCGCCCGAGCCAAGAGCCAAGAGTTAGATCAGGCAACGAAGAAGATAGCGAAAGAGAAATCCAAGTCACTAGAGAAAATGGAGGTAAAACGTGGTAGTAGTAAAGAAAGAACTAAGTCTCAAGAGGATAGTGATACAGAAATTGCCAAACGTAAGGAAAAACAACAATTGCTTTTCGAAGCTGCTTTGAAGCAAACTAAAACGCTCATAAGTCCAGTAAAGGACACAATGCCGCCATTCCCACCGCCAGAAGACAAGATCTTAGTGAAAACCGAAGGTGACAAAATTATTATTGAAACTAAGATAACTAGTAAAGCTGAAGATCACGTCTTTATTGCCAAGTCTCCTAAAAAACTTGATAATAAATTAGGTGGTAAAATTAGCAGGAGTTTTGAAGATCAGAAAACGCCAAAATCAAGCACTAAAATTAATAAAAGCATGGATGATAAATCAAGTCAATCGTTGGAAGACAAATTCGACGATCTGGCTGCTTTACAAAAATCGCCGAAAACTTTATCAAAGAAGCAAGAAATTAAACAACAAATTGAAGGAAAAGTTGTATACCAAAAGATTCATCCAAGTGTTAAGTCTAAAAGTTTGGATCGAAAGGTTGATCCTCATCTTGATTCTAAAGCAAAATCTAAGAGTCTTGATAGAAATTATGTTACTCCTTCCTCAATGATACCCACGGATACCACTGAAAAGCATTTCAAGCAAGAAGTTGTTAAAGTTGATGTTCATCCTAGTGTAATGGAGGAGCCTGAGTATGGTGTCCAAGAAGAAAAAGAAACTACACCAGTCAAAGAAGTAAAAGAACCATCGCCATCAAATAGTTATAAAGAAAAGACGGAAGATGATTCCTCTATAGAGTGGATGACTAGCTCGCAACATACTGTAATAGAAAATGACACCCAAACTGTAATAATGGAACGTCGAAAGATCGATATTTACAATAAACAGAGACAGAGTGAGCTTCAAGAGAGCAAAAGTAATCAAGATGTTCACGAAATGCTCAGGTCTGAGAGAAGACCAGAAGTGACTCGATTAACTAGCGAAGAAGAATCTTTGACAGAAGTAAGTGAACTTAAAATGTCAGATGAAAGTCATCTATTGGGTCTATCTTTGCCTTATATCGATGCTGATAGCTCATCAGATCAAGATCAAGCTTCAAAGAGAGCAAAATTGCCTCGTGGGAAAAGCGATGATACTGGATCGTGGGTGACCGTTGATTACGATGACACAGCGGACACAGAATTGCCTCTTTCAGATATGAGTAGCAAAACTACAACAAGAGGAAAAAGAGTGTTAGACCCTCAAGGCACCTTCGATGAGTCTTCGGCCAGCTTAGTCGAGTTTTTGAAACACGAGTCCATGTCACAAATGTTGTCAGATACAGAGACGGAACGTGACTCAAAGGTCACCAGAGATCCATCAAGGTCTATGGACCTCAACCTCAAGTGGAAAAATAAAAATAAAATTATAGTTACGCCACCTCAGGAAAACAGTCCCACCATTGAAAATATACCTTTTATTGATTCTAGTACTTCAAAGTCCAACAAATCTGATACTGGAGAACATACCGGCAGTTCCGGCAGTGACAAGTCACCCACAGAACATAAAGCTGACCAAAGGGCATTATTAACAGCTAAGTCTAGGCGTAGTGAATTATTAAAACTAAGCGCGGAACGATCTCGAAGCTCTGAGTCAACATCTTGGACTAGCATTGAAAAAGATGTTAGTCCATCTAGTAATATCAAAGGCAGTTCTATTGAAGATGAATCCAGTGTTAGTTGTTCTATTGCGAGACCATTAGGTATATCCCAAGACATTGAAAAACTAAATAAAAAGGACCGCGAATGTCTCGAAGAACTTAAACAGGCAATGGAGTATGGCGAAGAGCACCTTTTATCGCAACATACGTTGTCTAGTGATCATTCGAAGTCGAATTCTAAATCGCCATCTCCAATACCAGAAATGACACGTATTGAAAGTCCAAGGAGTCCCAGTAAATACGGAACGAGAAAGTCTCCTACACCAACATTAGAAAAACAAGGCCCCGTAGACTCGCAAAAGGCTCCCACCGATTCTGAATCGAGCTCCGAAAGTATTGATAAAACTGTTGAGCAGTTATCTAGACCTAACACAAGGAAAAGTGGCTTAGAAAAAATAGGGAAATGTGTAATTGAAGAATCCGAATCTAGTCAATCTGCTGCATCAAAAGCCTCAGATATTACCAAAGAGTTACAAAGGACTGTTAAGAAAACCAAAATTGCTATAACCATATCACAAGAGGATCAAAACACGACTATTGATTTTGACGACGATGGTAACGTTATTACTTCGTCATTCGAGAGAGATCTTATGAAAAAGAGAGCTTTGAAAGATGTTGACCAGAAAAGTTCTTCAAAATCCAGTATGGACACAACCACTACGACTACTCCGTCAAAAGGTTCTCTAAGTGTAGACGATTCTTCTTCAAGAAGAAAGGGAAGACTGGATGAACAGAAAAGCTCCTCAAAATCAAGCATGGATTCCCGGGGCTCTCTAAGTGTGGAATCTAGAGGATCTTTTGAAACAACGGAGTCTACTTCTGGATCTTTAGGAGAAGCGTATCGACGCGGCGAGGAACTTAAACCCACTTGGAGACCGTTCTTTGGCGCATCAGGAAGCGAAAATAGCACTAGTATAGAAGAAGCGTGGATCCCACAAGATCATGAAGGTTATGAAAGTCTGGGGCTCAATAAAGACGTTTTTGAATACAACAATCAAAGGATGTTAGATGACTTTCAAACTTTCTCCAAAAATCCGCCTTTGTCAGCAAATACTTCTAAAGATTCAACTGATGCTGACTTTACAGACGATCTTAATGATTTCCCTGTTAATTTCCTATATCCAGCTACTTCATCAACAGCTGACGTTGTTATTGGTTACGGACAAAATTTCGGGCGTACCTTATCTCGAATTTCAGAAAGAAGTACGGCTTCGGAGAAAACAAGCGCTGACGAAGATTCTACTAAAGCTTGCTCGCGATCTGAAAGTTTGAACGAGGAGTCAATGAATTCTAGTGATCACCAAGCTAGTCTTAGTTCGGATCCGCCAAGTAATGCTAACGTTGCGTACATATCAGATACAGATAGAAGGACATCTGCAGAAATGCCAGATATACCGATAGATCAAACAAAAATTAGTGAAATGTATGAAGCCAAAAAACAAGGTGAAAAACCCGACAAAAGTGGTGATGATGGTGCGGAAGATAAAAAGTTTGGTGGAAGTCCAACTGCTCCTGGTAAATCTAATCTTCAAGTTCCATCAAAGCTATCATCGGCTAGTGACAGCCAAGAATCTGAAGATTGGCCCTTGCCAGAACTACCGACCCAAATAGGCAAAGTTCAAGATGAATACGATCAATTGCCCTCCTCTACGTTGTTAGAAACGCCAATCATTGAAAAAGTTCACATTTACTACATGAGTAATGAACCAGAACAACCAATGAAAGTTACTTTACAATCAGAGAGTTCAAAGGGACATTTGGAAGGATCTGATGACGACAGCGACACTTTAAACAACGATGAGGATTTAGAAAAAGATGTTCCAGAACCAAAATCTGAGAAATCCATTGATAAAAGCGACGACAGTTCAAAAAATAATGTTAAAGTTATTCCATATGAAATGTCTGGATATATGGTAGAGCCTTTGGAGAAACATGATGAATTTACGTGTTTGAATAAAAACGTAGTTCCTAACTATGATAAATCATGTTTGAGCGGGACCATTAGTAAGGCGACTTGTTTAATGGGTGACGTAGGATCTTGCTGTTCTCGCGCTGAGCACAAATCATTTAGCATAAAGAGTAATATTGAAGAAAAAGTGATCATAAGTCAACCTCAAAAATCACCTACAAATCATAGCCCAATATTTGAAGATGATCATTTATATACAGACGACGTATTCGGTGCAGATAGTAAGTCGCTTTCACCCGATTTTGATAAAGGATTTTCTACTATGGGAACACAAAAGTATTCACTTGGGTCGAACAATTCCGATACTTCTATTGACGATTTGCTCTCGCAGACTAATCTCGAGGAGACAGTACGTGCCGTGGCCAAGCTGAGCACTGGAAGCACTAGCACTTGTAAACGATGTAGTCATAGTAGCCATTCTGAGGAAGAAACTAGCTCTTTCGGTACAGATTTAGATGGAACAGTGAAAATTGGTTTACCTCAAAAGAAGTGTACTCACAGTTCTCATTCTGAAGATACTTCTATTTGTTTGAGTATTTCTGAGTGGTCCACCGGTACCAATACTGTTCGTCAGTATGCAAATCTGTCAGCATCAGAGAGCATATCTGCCGTGTCAGTGCCGAAAAGTGAGAAATCAGAAAACATATCAGCAAAAGCATATTCTTCATCCCATGCTAGCAAAAAAGCAGATCAAAAGGCTAAAATCAGTTCTCAAGCCGAAATGAGCTCTAAAAGTAGCAGTTTAGAAAAGAGCTCGGATATTATTAAATATGACAAATTGTGTAGTTCGGAAACAACTATAACTAGAAAAGGAATAGACAGCAGCTCTGGAACTAAAAGCGATAGCACTTTAACTTTAGCACAGTCTATATCCGATTGGTCCGCTAGTACTAGTCACACACTAGTAGCAACGGCTCGAGCGGATGCGCTAGATGGCGACAACACTAAATCTGATCACACGATTGTGGTAGAACCTTCTTCCAGTTTGGAACCAGAAGACAAAGTAGAGGAAGATATGCCAATGGATAAACCACCATCACATTGTAAAGATGTTCAAGAAACCAAGGAGCCTGTTTTGAGACTGACTGCGTCGTATATGGGGAAGACTGATAAATCTTCTTCAATAAGTTACAGTGATAAATCTGATAAGTCTAGTTCTAGCTCTTTGAGTAGTTTGCAAAAACATTCTAACGGTGTTCTTCGTTTTGAACAACGGCTAAGAGGTTTCCAGCCTCAAGACGGAACTCATGAGAGATATTCAAAGGTGCCTCCTAAAAGTCTGAGTTACGAAGAACAATCACAGAAGTATATGAAGCCCACTATACGTTGTCAAAGCGAGGATAGTGATTTTAAACCTTACTTCGTAGGACCACAGCCTGAACTAGATATCGACATGCCATCACAACTCTACAGCCAGGAAGAAAAACACAGCGAACGCTACCAGAGCCAAGAGTTTTCTAATATCATACGCGAGGATATGGGTGGCCAGTTTATCAGGTCTGATTATAAACCGTTAGCGAAACACGCGAGCTACGACGATAAAACTCTCTCTAAGAATCAAATAAAAGAATACAAAACATCGCAACAATATCGTAGCAAACCCAAAAGTTGGTCTTTCCACGAACACTATTTGACTTCATCAGAATTGCCCATGATATCTGTTCCAGAAATACCGTCTGTGCATCGGGAGATCCAAGAAAAGAAGTCTGCCGAGAGGTCCGGCAAGACACCACTTTCTCGTTGTTCTCCCTATTATTCTAGTAGCTTAAGTTCAGAGTCGCCGCCTATTCAGCCTTTGAAAGCACCGGTAAAAAAATCATTACTGGTGCGTAACATTTCTTTGAAAAGTCCTCCCAGCGGCAATGATACTGACAGTTCCCTGGATGTCATACGAGATCCTCGTGAACGTATGAAGACATTCAGGAGAAAGAAACAAGTTACTAGTGCACGCAAGAGGCAAGAGAGAATTCAGGACGTATTGGAGGAGGATTCTACTAAAAGTCAGTACTCCTCTGAAAGTGACAAAGCTCAAGGCATTAAATACTTGGCCGTCGAAGATTCTTTGCGTCGAATGGAAAGTTCGGAATGCTCCGACAGCTACGTACCAGAAGTGGAGTCCGGTTCATCTGAAGTTTCAAAAGGTGACTCAAAGAATTACGACACTCAAGAGGTGGCCAGTTATTCTGAAGACGAAGGCCAAGAAGAATACGCGAAGTATAAAAGCGCAAATTATGAAGCTCAACAATTCCCAATAAGTATTACTCCTGTCCATTTCCAAGGGTTCGGTTCCTCAGCTGACGAGGACGAGATGGGTTTCCCACGTTTTGATAGGCTAGGTCGCTTGCGTCACCCGTACTTAGACTCTCAGGAGCCTCAATATGTATCGGAGGACAGTCCTCCCCGAGTCTCGTATTCAAACAAGGGCAGCCGTCAGTCGTCATTGAAAAAGACCAAGTCATCTTCTAGTTTCCGACAGTCTGAGGACAAGTCTATGGGAGAGCCTTCTGGCCAACACCAACAAAGAGTGTACTATGAGGAGCACAGTGACAGAGACGATTCAGACGATTACGCGTATCCAATTGATACGATTAAGCGTGCTCCTAAGGTTCCTAAGTCAGGCAGTTATTTGTTCGAGCGCGGTGAGTCGGTCGCTTATTCGGACACGGAGCTGCCGCCGGACAAAGATGAGTACGAAGAGTACAGGGGCAGCCCGTATCCCGAGCATTACGAAGAGGTCGATATGTTCCAGACCCAGGAATGTTACCCGCAGTATGAGAACGAGTTAGATGAAGGGCGGGACGCAAATGGCGAACATTACACAAGGGACCTCGATCAGAGATTCAGTCTGAATAATGTTGAAAGATTTTACTCTAGTCACTACGTTGATTCGCAAGCTTCTAGCGACAGCCCCGAGCAAAAGTTTGACGTGTCCACGTTGCCTCCGCCTCTCTGCTCCGACGATGAGAACGACTAAGCCGTGCGGAGAGTCCACGCTTGCGTTAATTTAGTTCACACTTCCTCGTGGTTGCCCTCGTTCACAATCCGGTGTGCGTGCGCGGTGTCTGAGTGCGTTTCCCAATTTAAATTCTAATTATCGCAATTAATTGTTACATTGGTATTTGATATTAGGGTACTCATTATATTAAATATATTTACATTGTCACTTTAAATATTTAGCGTAATAATGAATTATACCTAGTGCCAATTCCCAGGTAGCGCGATCCCCTTGACTATCGTGTGTATGCCGACTTATACCTATAGCTTTTTAAGTAATTAGGTGTAGTTACGTATATTGATCGTATATATATTCATCTTCGAAGTAAAATAAATAAGATTCTGATGGAATATTCTAAACTGAAATATAAAACTGATCCTAACCGTAAAATGTTAAGTTACGTAGATTGGTCCGGGTACCTCGTAGTGCGCACGCTTCAGGGACACGCAGTACAGGTACCGTGATGTGTGTAGTGCCAACTTCTTCTAGTCGATATATTTTAGTGTTTTATTGAACTTTATAAAATTATATTTAATATTTATTGTATGAATTATATCCATGATACATAGTTATTATGCGTAAAGGCTGTGATTTACTTTGTGTGGTGAGATCCAAGATCTGATTTATGTTCTGCCAATTACCGCTCAATATCACATATACCATTCACTTTTCACATGTTTTTGTACCCACACCATGTTTGTTACGATTCTAAATAACTTCCAATACACGGTAGTGCCAAATGTGCTCAAAGTTTCCTAAATTTTTATCGTTTATTGTAAGGTATAAATGTTTAAAATTATATTGACGACAAGTGATTGGATTTATTAATATTATGAATTATAAAATCATCGAAGTTTTACGAACACGTGAGACTATTCCGAAAATATTTTATTTAGAGAAATTGCGTTGTTATTTTACGAATGTTATTTTTATGTTATGGAAGTGTATTTTAAATGGTTAAATTTAATTTTTAAATGTTGAAAGAATTCTAGTGGCCATTGTTTGAAGGCGTACTGCATGAACGGAGTCGGTAGATCCATGGTTAATAGTTTTGTTATGGTGTGCGTAGGTGGATTAGTTTGAGGTAAAAAGCTTTGTACTGCCAGATGTATCGTTGATACCGTGATTCGTTTTGATTTCTTAACATTTAGACGTAGTTGAAAAATAAATAGACCTCAGCTCTTGTTTGTATTTATAATATATTTATATTAGGTTATGTGCATAAACACAGAAAATTTAAAAGTATATTAAAAGTTTAAAATTATTGTTCTTAAAATTTTCATTAATGATTCATAAAAATATTTTGACTCGACATTAAAAATGAATTGAAGTATGCCAAATGACGTATTAGTAATTAATTAAACTAATCCAATTTTCTTTTTCAGTGACAAAAGGATATATAGTTTTGTTTTAATTTACAGTCTTGTAATTTGCAGTTTTGACTTAGATAGGAATAAAGAATATCGAAATAATAGACGAATTGTGTGTTGTCAGAGTAGTCGTGAAGGGTAGATAAATGTTGTGAATATTTTTTTTTGTGCAGCGTTATTGGTAAGGCGTTTCTTGCACTCAGTTGCTAGTACGGTTAGACACACAGTTTACTGCTTTGATACCCCCTTTTTTAATTATTACAATGCTTTGTCCGCATTTCTGCGATCACTTCACAAGGGGCTGGTTACTGATTCCCTACGAAAAAAGACCCGTTTAGCATCCATAAGATATCATTCTGGTGGTATAAATGTGTGCAAAGTTATAGAATATCAGAAATTATGATTTCTGTACAATAGGGTGGAATTGAATATGGAGCAACTGTAGAAAGTCTTTTGTATTGGGTTTGGTGGTCCTTTTCCGATCGTGTGAAGCTTTAAACATTAGTATTATATTATTTTAACATGTTTTATTGAAGAGTTTGTAAAATATTCATTGGTTGGTAGCCTGTCGTTTGTGTTGCTTTTCGAAGCATGTTTTCATTGTGGCAGCTGATTGTAAAACTGATGAAAAATTGATTAATTCTATAATCCCTAAAATATATTACTGGATTAGTCTTCTACGATATACGTTTAAAGATATAATATTACAAGTCCTGACGAGTTCCTACAGCTTTATTGCTCAAATTAGAAATATTAATTTGCAGTCATCTTACTGTAGTTTTTTTGTACGTACGACTTTACCCTTTTGAACATAATGATTAATATGTAGACATTTATAACAGACAATATAAGCTTTCGCAATGAAAACTCGCTTCAACATTCCTTTATAAATTCGTCAATCCAGTGCTGGATAGTGTTCAATTAATTGAAAATAAATAACTTTAAAATGATGGTGTGCACGAAGCAATTTTAGACTATTAGCTGTAAGAGGTCGCCGACCACAATAGTTAGCGCAATAACGGTCGGTTATTGTTATGAAAATACAAAAAAATAAAGTCTTAGATATTTAAGCACTTCGACTTTTCGATTGAAAGTGTACAATCCAAATAGACTGTAATGTTACGATTTCATTGTACTATTGTGGTTTTGTCTGACATAAACATGGTACGTCTCTTGGGGTAGAAAATGGAGATAGATTCATGCAAATTGCAATAATTTTCATATAGTATGTCTTTTGTTAGGGTTATTCGCAAGGCCACGCGCTTAATAGTATTGATATAGGTTATTAGAATGATATGTGGCAATCCGTCGACCTTAGTTTAATCTTTCTAATTTGTCCTTAAAATATTGCTCTTCTGTCTTCCAATTTCTTTTTATTTACTTATTTCTTACTGAAGGGTAGTCTTTTACTGATCTACCCAGCTATTTTTATTCGCAATATTAAGCACAAATATTATATATAAAGTGCTTTTTTCTGTATTTAAATTTCATATCTATGAAGACTTGACAACAAAAGACAACGTGGCTCTTTCAATGTTTAAAATTATTTACTTTGTTATAAGTATGAGTAATTAGTTAATATTTCCATACTTTTCTTCATATAATATCCACAAACAGGACCGTCCTTGGCCAATTTTATTTAAAAAAAATATATAAGTGCAATATATCATATATAACTTTTCTTGTTTGAGTTGTTAGGATGTAGGTAGAGACTCCAACAAGGTTAATGATGCCATACAAGGAAAGCAATATAATAAGTGCCGTTATACTTATTCTTTTAACAGTTTGTTATGTCTCGTATTTTTATTTGTTATTATTGAGTTACGTTGATGATGAAATAACTATAATTTTATTAATTGTTATTTATTTAATTAAATGTAACTTTACGAATAAAATATGGGGTTTATTATATTTCATTTTGGTCGATTTCTTTAATGTTGTATGAAAAATCTTATGTCTGTTTTGAAAGTTCTCCTCATCAGCTCAACTCTGTAACGCGATTATTTTAGTTTTTTTTATTAGTTCGCGCTTGTTTTTATAAATTTTCCTATGTATTTGGTGTGTGGGATTCGCTAAATGTTTATGTCTGACAAGGCCAGCGTTTAAGTTTTACGTGTCACGTAATTATATTGTTTCGAATATTGAAACGTTACTTCCTTTTTGAATTTATATGTGAGTGTGTGTGTACTGTACCCCTGCAATACACGACACTACCCCGCGTTTGGGGATAGTTAAACAATAAAAATTAATAAAATATCAAATTGTTATTTTCTTTGTAGTATTTTATTTTTAATTTGTTAATTAGTTATACACCTTTTACATAATGTATATATGCTGCCAGGAATATTCATGTGAGTCTTAAAAAATTGAGCATGATTGTTTTGTATTTTTAATTTATTTTTTATTATTTCAGCTTGTTCATATAAATAAAGTTTCTTTTGCAGGGTCCCTTATATGTTTATGTATTTGCATGAATTTTGTTACTGATTTTATTTTATTTCAGGGTTCAATATTTAATTATGTTTTGATCCCATATTTTCGCTATGTTATCGCAATTCTGTGCTTTTATTTGACACATTTCAAATGTATATGGAGTAAGCAAATTATATTTAAATAATAAAACACTAATAATTTATTGTTTTAGTATAGTTTGCTTGCTATGTTTTATTTGAATTGCCAGTATATCTAATATTTAGTAATAATTAAATACGACAAGTTTTGTTTCAAATGGAATCATTTAAACATTGATACAGTATATTTTTGTCGTATTTATAAGTGTTTATGCGTTCGAACAGCTACTCTCTATATTTGCTTAACGATGTTGCATGCCCCTTTATACATTTTTTATCTTTAAAATCCTTTTTATTCAATATAGTAATACAGTAACAGAATATTAATTGAATATCACCTCATCAGACGAGACATCAGCGGAGGAGGATAACACAGTATCGTCGGCGAGTCTATGCATGTCGCCCACGTCGACGTACGAGCGTAGCGTGGCGCCCGCGCCGCTGTGTGCGTCCACGCCCTACGCACGCGCGCACGCGCACAACGGACACGACGTCGTCGATAACAATACTGCTAGTGACGTCATCAATGGCAATGTTCATGGTGAGAACACGTTATTATATACAGGTGTTATATTTACCAACGAACACTTTAATGTGTACAGGATGTTCCATTTACCAACGTCAAGTCGAAATCGGGTGATAGGGCAAGTAGTGGATAAGTCTGACCTCAAAATTCCATGTCATGTAATTATTGTCACCTTGTGTTTGTAGTCTAACTAAAGATAACCATTAAATAACATTTAGAATTGATCATGTTAACGGATATACACTGGCTGTAATTGAAATGTGACATATTGCATGATTTTTGCGAATAACTGGTAAATTGTGGTCGTAGAATATCAGTATCTGTTTGGTAAATTGTATTGATAAAGTAAATAGAATATAATGTTGTGTAAAACTGTATCGATTTCTGGGTTTAGTCAATCTATAGTGTTGTGAAGGCGTTTTATTGTCTCCTTTTACATACATACATACATAAACTTACGCTTTTTCCCATAAGGGGTATGCAGAGGTTGTTGTTTTGTCTTCTTTTCATTGTGATATTTCATTCCACAGTAACTGTTGTATCGGAGTCGACGAACAATCTGGACGTGTTGAGCGGCGGAGAGAGCGACGCGGGCGACACTCTATCCAGGCGGAATAACAACAGGTTTATTATATTTTGTTAACCATATTCCATTTCACAAAAAACCATTATACTTATAGGACGATTGTATTAGCTTAAAAATCCGTAACAACATAAACGTGGTTTCAATTAATCACTAAAAGTTAAATTTTCTGTCAGTTAGGAATCGGTTTCATTCATGGTTTATGAATGGTGTGTAAATAGCTCGTTAGTATATTAAGATCGCCCTAACTCTTACAGGAGTTAAGAAATATGCGTATTAACTTTAAAAAAAAACAATAAATAATGTTTTTAGTCTCTTATTATAGAATTATTTCATACTCAGATGATTGTCAGTAATGTTAAATGATGTTATCGTTGCAGCATATCGTCGAACGTGCTGGGTACTCTCCGGGAGAGCACGGGCGAGCACCCGCGCAAGCGCAACACCGACATCACTTACTACATCGCCAAGGAACTGCTCATGACGGAACGCACTTACAAACGAGACCTGGAACTTGTTACAGTTGTGAGTAAAACTCATTTGTTTACAATAAGAAATATTTAGTTTTGTATGGCCATCGTTGTAGGTTGTATTCTACAAGAATTAGGCTTGTCAATATGATGCGTGTTTGAATTCATTAATTTACTATACTATACTTACTATACTTTCACTGGTGGTAGGTCTCTCATATGTGAGAGGCCATCTGGGTGGGTACCACCGCAGTGTCTATTTCTCCCGTCAAACAGCAGTGTAAACGCACTGTTGTGTTTCGGGTTGAAGGGCATTGTAGCCAGAGTAACTACTGGACATATTGAGACTTAACATCTTATGTCTCAGGATGGCGAGCGCAGTGGAATGCCAAGCATCGCTTTGTAATTCAAGGGGTTGTTTGGTTTTGCTACTGTTCATGAGCGGTCGTATCGCTTACCATCAGGCGAACGGCATGCTCGTCTCGCCATTCATAGCAATAAAAAAAAAAAAAAAATTTAGAAACATTTGATGACTTTTCTGACTGGTTTTTTATACACGATATTTCGCGTGATTTCGTCATCAACCGAACATTTCAAAAGAGGTCAGCGTTGCTATTAGATACAACCTAACAAATATAGTTTACGGCATACTTTTTGAGTCTGCATTGGCGTTTGTGACTGGCGTCCTAGGGTCAGCATGATTGGTCAGCTTGTCCATTTTGCGGTAATGTGCATGTGGCAATTACTGACTCTGCCAAGCAGGAATTTATCTGAGAGTAACCAATGGCCAGTACACCTTGTGGCTGGATAATGATGATAAAGCTTAATATGTATGATATTACGAAGTAGTAAAATAGAAGCAAGATATTGAAAGCCTCCGTGGCGCAGTCGGTTAGACGCCGCCTGTGAAATGAGAGGCCGCGGGTTCGATCCCCGCACTGAGGGAAATGTTTGTGCGGTAAACAAATATTTCTTTCGGGTCTGGGTGTTTGTGAGACCGATAATTCTCTCGTAGTTCCTGATAGCCACGACACAAGACTGAATCTTAGTGTGGGGTCAGGATTATGTATGTGAGTGTTGGGTGTATTTATGTATTTATACAGGGTATATTAAGACTCGTACCGAAAACGAAGCCGGGTAGTAGTTTTAGTGACTTCAAATATGCAATGTGATATACATATGTATAGCTTTACTAGTTTATTACTTTTTGGAACACATGTTTTGGGTTATAATTATTGTTCAATAATATGTATTATATTACGTTTGATTGTTTGATGCTTACATGATTTTAACCTGTTTTGTGTTTAATAAATAAATATAAGCGTGTATGTGTGTATAGACGTGGTCGCGGCGCGTGTCGTCGCTGGCGGGCGGCGGCGCGGCGGGCGTGCTGGCGCGCGCGTGCCTGGCGCTCGAGCCGCTCGCGCTGCCCGCCGGCGCCTTCCTCGCCAGGCTCGAGCGCACGCTCACGCACTCCTCGCACGCCACGCACGCCGCGCCTGTGAGGAACCAAGGTACTGTTCATACTAACTGATATATATGCAGCAGTAGATTGAATAACAATTTATATCTATAGTAAAATTACTCTTATTGTTTCAAAAATTAAAACATCAAAATTTTATAAATACCAAAGCTTTTTCAGTTTATTTCTATATAAAATTACACATTGAAAGAAGTTTAAATGTCTTTATTTTTGTTTTCAGAATCAGAAGAGCCAGAGTACAAAAAGATAGCTGATATTCTATACGATTACCTAACTAGCATAGCTGACGTAAGTAATTGTAAAGAATAATGTTGAATTTTACATTTGATCAATATAATAAGACATTATAAACTTAACAGTTTTATATATTTAACTAGAAATGCGTCAGAAATTGCCTACAAAGTCACATATTTAAGACTAGTATAATCGGTATAGCATCGATACAAAGTGTTAACATGAGTACATGACGTGTGTTCAGGCGCAAGCGGTGTACGCGTCGTGCGCGGGCGCGTGCGTGGGCGGCGCGGAGAGCGCGCGGCGGCGGGACGGCGAGGCGGCGCGCGCGGCCGCCGCCTTCGAGGCCGCCGCGCCGCTGCCGCTCGCCTGCCTGCTGCTGCGCCCGCTGCACCGCGCGCTGCATCTGCACACGCTCGCGCAAGGTACCTACACTCCCTACCTATCCTCTCTGCTTACCCTCACTTATCACTCATCTAAGGCGGTTGCCTCACTAGCCTTCACTGGGTGTCCTATATTTACTTTCGCCAAAACACGACAATAAATCCATTAATTCGCGTTTATTATCTGTGAGATAATAATATTGTGTCATTTGTACTGTAGCTTAAGAGTAGTGCACTTCTTTATAGTTACTATGTTGTGTAATACTACATTGCGTATGTTGTAGAATTACACGAGCATTGCAAGACTGAGTCGTCGAGTCGTGCGGAGAAGGCGGCGCGGGAGGGCGCGCGCGACGCGGCGCTGCAGCTGCAGCACGCCGAGAACCTCGCCGCGCTCTGCCAGCTGCAGCGGGACATCGCCGGTACGCACGCATACGCACACACACGTGCATGCACACGCACACACGCACGCATACGCATACACACGCGCACGCATACACACACGTTACTGTAATAAAATGCACACAATAATGATTTATCGCAAGTATAATGAAATGTTACATTGCTGATTAATAACAATTAAAAACTATTAATTTCTTATTGTCTAATCTAACATTATAGAGTAATTTAACATTTTATTCAGCATACTTTTAGCGTATAACAACAACAACAAAAATATAAGCTCAATAAAAAATAATGTTTTCTCGTTACAGGTTATGACAAAATATTGGTGCCGGATAGAGAGTTCGTCAGATTGGGCTGTGTGTACAAACATTCCACGATAGGTATACAACAGAGGATGCTATTTTTGGTACGTATTCTTATCATAAAACAAGTATTCTCATCTCAGTGTTTAAGATCTATATCGTTCAGGATATGATAATTATCCCCCATTTTCATTAAGACTTATCAAATTCGGTTTTATATTTACTCTCATTAAATATGGTACAGTATGTATAAATGGTGTACGTTTTGTAGTTCAACGATGTGTTGGTGGTGGCGTCGAAGAGTGAGGGCAGCAAGTTCCGCGCGCACGCCGCGCTGGCGCTGCACGCGCTCACGCTGCAGCCGCACTCGCTGCCGCACTCCTTCACGCTCACCGGTACGCACAATACTGTACTATACTATACTATACTTATTTCAATGTTGACAAGAGTTTTACCTTGAACTTAATATTTGATTATTATTATCGATTTTGTAACTTTTACAACATAGGCGGTAGCTCGTAATCATCTATCTTTTTTATACAATTTGTATAATATACGTTTGTTTGCTATTGATAGCTGTGAGCCACCCAAATAAAATAAAATAATGAAATAAAATAAACTCTTCAGATAAACTTTTGAAATATTATTGTTTGTGACAATATTTTAATTGAGACTTACTTTACTTAGATACTTACTTAGATAGATTAGCTTTCCTTCGGTTACTCCTAAAGTTCCGCGCTAGACATTGCTAGATTTGCTCATGTTGCAGGCGAGGATGTGAACCTAGTCCTGAACGCGAGCAACGAGGTGGAGTTCGAGGGCTGGTACAAGGCGCTGGAGCTGGCCATAGACAACGCGCGCGACAAGCACGTCGACGTAGACACGCAGCTCACGCCGCACGAACAAACCGGTACGTGCAGTACACTGCTTCTTGTTTTATTTTATTTTTTTACTCCACCTGATGGTAAGAGCATTCATTGTCTCGCTTGTAATAATCTATTAAGCTTCAGATGTTGTCTAATTCGATTTAGTATGAAATATTTTTTTTAAAGTAGGCCGGCATAATGACTGCATTGCACCTGATGGTAATCGCAAATGCCATCTAGACAGAGTGTCGAATGACATCAGACGGTAGTCCTTCGCCACTCGATATAATTATGCCAGTCTGCTAAGATGTCTCTTCACACTACTATTTGTGTAATATGCGCGAATCTAGCTGTAATATACGAAGTCTTATCATAAAACAATTGCTTGTGAGTTTAACTAATAATTGTTTTGTATCTGGATGCTTTTTGAACGATAATTTCCTCGTAATATTTAACACCATATTGGGTTTGAAATATCTTTTTTAGAGTCATAAGCTCATACGTATTTTACTGTGTTGTCGCAGTAAGTTCTGTTTATTTTTTCGTGAACTAACGAACTCTGTAATATTCATATTATTTGATTATTTCTAAACACTGCAGTTTCCATTAGAACTTTGAGATGATAACCCTGTTTTGATACTATTTGTGTGTGCAGCAGCGGAGTGCGGCGGCGGCGGCGCGCTGGCGGCCGTGTGCTGGCACCGCGCCACCGCGCTCGACAGAGAACAACTGCACCGCGCCATGAGGGTACACACACATACCTATATTCTAAACTAGCGGCCCGGCCCAGCTTCGTCTGGGTGCATATATTTTTGATTCCACTCCACACCAAATACATGTTATTTTTCGTATAAACTCTTGTATACCTAAACTTGATGTAGCTGTCCTACTGTCCGGCTCAATCCCGTCTCATCCGTCTGTTCAGTCTCTTCCCAATCCATCCCGTCCTTTCTCTTTATTATCCATCCCGTCTTATAACGTGCATTTATATTTCGTCCTATCAAATCTGTCAGCTATCCCAGCCTTCTCCCGTACCTTCCACTCTATTATATCCCGTCTCTCCATATACATGTACATATAAAGATTGCCTTATGAAATTTTTGTGCAGCAGAAATCGTAATATTTTAATTTCACCACAACTTCAAAACCAAACGTCCAATTTTAATCATTCAAAGACCAAATATTATCAACATAAACTGTACTTATTGATTAAATAATTTATTTTGATAAGGATGAATAGCATGAGTAAAATAAAAGCGTTTAAATGTAGTCCAAAAAAAAATTCAAGATTTTTAAATAAAAATGTGGTTGTTGTGCCTCACTCGACATAGATAGGTATAGCGTGTCGCGGACTTTTTTGTAGATATTTATAAGATCTACAATTAATTATAGCATTTTATGGTTCTATCTTTTGTAGTTTAGGCAGCGTACGCAAAATAAGTAACTTCTTTGGTTGATTTTTTTTCAGTTTGTGTCCGAAAAATCCAAATATCTTACGGAACCCTATTTTTTTTCCAAAATAAAATATAGTCTATGTTACTCGTGGATAATGTAGCTTTCGAATGGTGAAAGAATTTTTAAAATCGGTCCAGTAGTTTTTGAGCCTATTCATTACAACCAAACAAACAAGCAAAGTTTTCCTCTTTATAATATTAGTGTAGACAACATCTACCATACATCTCGTACCATTTCCATAAACAAACATTACTTAGTATTGTACAGGTTTACTGTTTCAATTAGTTGTATCTGCAACTCGATGCACGCATACATTATTATTCTAACCTAAATGCTCATGAACAGTAGCAATACCGTACAACACCATGAAAGCAATGCTTGGCATTTCATTGCACTTGCCATCCTGCGACATAAAATGTTGTTGATTCTCGATATGTCCAGTGATTACTCTGGCTACAATATCCTTCAATCTGAAATATTTCAGTGCATTTACACTGCTGTTTGGTGGGAGAAATAGACATTGCGGTGGTACCTACCCAGATGGCCTCTCATATGAGAGACCTACCACCAGTAAAATCTTAGACATGTCAGGAGTAGATCAAACAGAGTATAGACGTGGTATAGCCTAAACAATTACTAAATGAATGACATGTATCATTCATCAGACTCAACTGTCGGGCTACCTGTTGCGCAAGTTCAAGAAGTCCCCGGGCTGGCAGAAGCTGTGGGTGGTGTTCGCCATGTTCACGCTCTTCTTCTACAAGGTGTGGCAGGACGAGACGCCGCTCGCCTCGCTGCCTTTGCTCGGGTAAATATACATCGTAAAAACATAAATACTAGTATATAGATACACAGAAATGTATCTCTAGTACCTTGAATATAAGTACTCGACTAAGTCGGTAATGTCACAGTATTAATTAGTCGCAGGCTCAGCGTCTATGATGGAAAATAAATGGTCTTAATGTTGTGCAAAAATTATCCAACTCACAAATTGGCTAAAAATACAGTAATGAGGTACCAAAAAGTTTTCACATAATAACTATCAAAAAATATATTTTTCACAACTGGCTTCTTAAATGTGAACGACTTATACATATTTATATTCGCTCGATACGTTCCCACACAATTCAGAGTTGAAGCGCAGTTAAATTATCAAGTCGAAATTATATAAATGAATTATATAAATGTGTATTACTATGTCAGGTACTCGGTGGGTCCGCCGGAGCCGGGCGACGGCATCGACAAAGACTTCGTGTTCAAACTGCAGTTCAAGAACCATGTGTATTTCTTCAGAGCTGATAGTCAATACACTCATAATAGGTAAGTTGTTTTACACTATATATTATCATATTTACTTCTTTAAATAGTCTTATATACCGGAATCTAAATGTAATTATGCTAATTCCGAGTAAGAAAGAAATTACCTGAATCGTCCTAAAAAAATATCTATGAGAATATCAAGCAGGAGGATCCTAATCTACTGTAAAGTTGGCAGTTAGTTTTTTTTTATGGAATAGGAGGCAAACGAGTGAACTGTCCTGTAGGCTGAATATACGCGCATCAAGATAGCCTCATCATTGACGAATCTCTGGATTAGTCAAACTGTGGAGTTGTTAACAAATACTAGTATATTGTGGCTCTGTAGTCTCTGCCTACTTCTTTGGGATACATTCGTGATGATCATGTACGTATGTATGGATGTATATAATATATTGTGTATTTACAAATATTTATTCCGGCAGGTGGACAGACGTGCTGCGGACAGCGATGCTAAGGCCCGATCACAATTAATAATAAATTATATTAGACGAATTACGAGTGAATGTTAACGCAACATGTATTAATGTCTAAATGTGCCCGTACTCGCAAAACTAGTATATATATTATTGGCTAATATGTACAAATTTAAACATCGGCCTTATTCATAGACAGTTTAAAAACCTATTTTAGCTATCGAATGTTTTGTCCTTTTCGAAAGACTTTGGAATTGAATTTGAGCGAAGGAGACAAAATATTCGATAGCTAAAATAGGTTATAAAACTGTTTATGAATAAGACCGTTATTGTTTTGAAGACTTGACGTGTGGAAAATTGAAATATCACATATAAGTGATTCATTAATTATTGTATTAAGCGTATGTACAGTGTACACAAATACGATAATAGTTATAAAAACTTTGTAATGAATCCCGTCCAAAAACAAGTCTCCAAACATTACATTGCATCAGTAATCATGGGCAGCTGACCTGTGATTTTTCTTAAAATAAATGTGTGCCAATTTGACATTGTGTGTACGGGCATATTTAAACATTATCCAAAGTATATAGAACATGGGTGCCATACAAACGATATTTCAACACATTTGTATATTATAGAGTTGGTAACAAAACAAGTGAATGTTTCTTGCCCGTATTTATTTGGAGCGCAGTCGCGTTTTAGTTAAGAGTCGGCGAACGTTGCAATCTGATAATGAGCAATATATTTTTATAATTAAAGTAATCGAAGTCGTGATATAATAGATTTGTTTTTCTGTACCTGATGAGGTAGAGAACTATGTCCATTGAAATTCTAGAATTCTCTATGATTTGTTAGTGCATTATTATGCACTATTATGTCACTTAGCTGTTAGTACAAGTCGAATAAAATCAACATTTGGGCCAGAAGTAAAAAAAAAAATACTTTGGTCACTAATTCCATAAAGTATTTATTTAAAAATGAAGTTGAGTGTCTCCTACACATTAAGTACATCAATCATACAAAGCTTTATTTATCTGGTAAGTACGAATACGATTTTACTTATCTCCGAGTTGTACGTTGATTAAATATAGACTGTATTATTAGCTATGTGACTATAATCTGCACCAATCGGTTTAATAAATATTTTGACAAGTCGATAAAAATATTTCCTTATTTCATTAGACGTTAGGTCTAACTGCTGATATTAAGTTGTCTCACAACACATACCTCAGTTGACTATCATGTTGTTACAAAATGGCGAATGATGTGAATGATTCTGTTACATTGTGATGTATATTTGTACGTGGGGACCTAATAATGTGTTGTATTTATTTGCAATATGTGATAATGTATCGTGTATGTTTGTTTATTTTTGTAAAGTTTGTACAACTTGTCACATCTTTTCACAAATTTTGGTGTTAAAATTCTAATTTATGGAAAAAATTACCGAATTTAGTTTTAGGTTGACCTATCATTACTTGAGAATTAAAAAATAATTTAACAAGGTATGAAATTTCCATCACCTTCACCAGGTCAGTATAGTGAACTGAAGCTTAAACCTCAATCATAGAAAAGACTCGTACCTTGTAGTTTGATGTATAGGACATTATTTTATAACAGCCTATACGCATCCCAAATGCTGGACAAAAGTCTACCCTATAACATTAAAAATAAGTTCTATTTTATCATGCTGGTCTAGTGCAAGTTGGTGGATTTATTGCTCAGAATTACTTATATTTCATACAGCTATACGTATTTCCCGTTAGTCAGCACGGCTTTCTGTCTATAAAGCATATTTAAGTAGTACGCATCACAGTAATGTATATAGTAAATAATGTATAGAGATCAGATAATGTGCGACTTCCCATAGTTTATAACCACTGATAAAAATATAATTATGTATTATCTGTTTTCCTGTAGTGCTGAGAACACGTGTCGACGATTATTTTTTATAGTTCATAGTCTTTTATTATTGGTTGGCACATTCTCTATCAATAACGTGCAGTAAATATATCTAATAATTAATATATTTTTTCTGTGGTGATGTACAATAAAGTGGAATAAATAAATAAATTGTAATTATGAACATTGAATATCGATTATCCTTAAATGAATGTAAACCTTCGCAACTGAATGATTATTTCGTGATGTTATCACTATGGGCCTCCGCCATTTATCTGATCTCTGCTAGAAGGTACACACGAGCACTTATATGTGAAATAAAGAGCTTCTTCGCCTCGTAGCATTTCCAATGCGGAATCATGTGAACGGCCATTAGTCATTCACAAAGTGAATTGTATTCCAAAGCTAAAACTATAGTTATATTTATTAAGGACACAAAGTATTTTGGAAATAAAATGCATTATATACAAATGGATTCTATTTTTTTTATTTCACCTGGCAACACCGACTATACAATTACACTTAAGATTATTTTGGCTTTGGTAACACTGAGTTACTACAACATCGGCATAGAGTATTGTTGTGCTTGCTGAATTTACAATTAAAGCTATTTTTTCTTAATTCTCGAATTTCAAAATAATCGGGGAAGTGTGTCTTTGTATATATTATGCTAATCCTAACTTAACACAGAAATAATCATCGATACAACCTTCATAAACTTAGCATGTTTTGATTCATATTTTGTCTTATTTTGTAGTATGCATATAAAAATAATTGTTATGAATATAAAACAAAGCAACTAATACGTTCGCCTGAGGGGTTACTCTATACTGCGACACGAACTTCGAATGTTCGGACGATCAACGTCTATAAATAACATAAAGATTTCTTTGAAACTTATCATTCACTCCGAGCTTACTATGGTTGTATGTCTATAGTTACGACATACGATAAAGGATTCCAGCATTATTTAAACTATTTAGGGGTATGCCTACAATTTTACATACGATGTTCGATCAATCGTCATCGTGTCGAAGAGTAGAGTAACCCCCCTGGATTATGGAAGACAACAGGGTTCCTTACACTAACAAAATTAAAGATTTGTGACGAAGGTTATATTATGTTGACAGCCTCCGTGGCGCAGTTGGTTAGACGCCGCCTGTGAAACGAGAGGCCGCGGGTTCGATCCCCGCACCGAGAGAAATGTTTGTGCGGCCCACAAATATTTCTTCCGGGTCTGGGTGTTTGTGAGACCGAAAAGTCTCTCGTAGTTCCTGATACCCACGACACAAGACTTGATCTTAGTATGGGGTCAGGGCTGTGTATGTGACTGTTGGGTGTTATTTATTTTATTTATTTATTTATGGTAAATTTCATCAAGCGCAACGACACATCAGATCTACAGACAGCTTATAATATAGTTAAATAAGTTACTTAATGTCTAAACGTAGGTAAAATGCTCTCTGAGATCAACATCTTTGGCATTGACGCGGTACATCAATACGAAACCTTACCTACTTTCTGAATAGAACATTAGTGTGTAGATGGTGGCAAAGAAAATTGTATGGTAAAAAAAATCAATAGTTTATTATTATCCATCTAAAGTAATAGGTACCGTTTGACGTTTCATATTAACAGGCGTAACTCTAGATATGACGGGCATTTCCCGGAAAGCATTATTATATATATATATTTTACTCGTTTTGAGGACAATGGAGTTGAATAAATCAATATTTGTGAAGCTTTACAGAAAAAAAAAATCAGGCTCATCAGGGTTTAAATTATGAGTGATATGAATAGTACTAAGTTCATTTAATGTAAATGTGTTGGCATATTATGCTGTAAGTTTGCATTGTATTTTTTTATAAATAAAAAAATATCAATAACATTTACTGTAAAACCGTGGAATTGCGGTTTGGAAAATGTTATTAAAATTGTGTAAGTTACGCCTGTAAAAAGTTGTTTCGCCTAAAAGTATTAAACGTCAAACGGTACTTATTACTTTAGTTGGATAGTAGGTTAGGTTTAACAAAACTTGGTGGACCTCTTTCCTAAGACCTGTGTATAAAACATAAAATTATTTCGCAATAATCAATATATCAAAAATAAACTTTAGCAATGATACATTAAGATCATTTTGCTTTACCAATAGACTTACAAATAGTCTACGTCGATTAATGGCTTTTATTTCATGTTATATGTAATTTGCGATTCAGCATTATAATTGTATGATAATATGCAATACTTTTATGGTATCTAATTTTATACAAATTGGTCAATATCTACATTTTTTTCATAAAATATATGGGTTATCGATCGTCACGGTCAATATGTAATTTCAATTGTATAGGTAAACTATGTACATCGATCGCAATTAAATATAAATATATCTGTTTCACACTAAAAGTAAATAAATTAATTAAGAAAAATTAAATATACAGTAATTGCCGCGTAATGTTCTAAAATATTCTTATAGTATAAATTCTTATTATTTAAAACTACCCACTTATGTGCTTTCAGAAAATATATACAACAAAGTTTTACAATTAAAAGTATTAAAAACTAACTTTTTATTTACTAAAAAAAGATTAATTAAGAGGTGTGCGTTTCAGGCTAGACATATCTTTGGCCGCCATAAATCTTGCTGGGCGTAAGTCGTTTATTATTACTTTTTGTAAAAGAATATGTATTTCATTCCACAATTTTTTACATAAATTCTCAGGAGTAATAAAGGTATTATTTTATATGTGGACAGACACATTAACTGGAAACTAATTCTTATAGAATTATTTAAGGACATATTTAATAGAACCAGGGATTTTTGTAATTATGAAATCGGTATAATACGCAATCATGTAAAATGCATATACTAATGGAAGGCGAAGTAAACAATATTTTAAATACCCAAATATAATCTCAATACTGATTTGAGAAACGACAATAGTCTTGCCACCAATAAATAATAACGTTAGGTACAAAGTATGTAAAGTTTCTAGTAAAGGTTTACCTATTATTCGAAAAAACTTGTGCCAAATATCAAATACCTACTTCTCTAAAATACAGTTGGAACATTAAACTTCTACCCCTCTATATTATAAATAGTATTTCTTAAAAATAACATACCTTATTATAACATTTTCATATATTTCCCAAAGAAAACGTTAATAAAAATATCTATATACTATATAATATATTACATGGGAATTATTTCCTTGCCACATACAAATATATTGTAATTAAATCTAATAATGGTCAACTACAATAATGTTCTATTATCTTTTGATATAATATGGCACATGTTGGTCTATTATTTTGGATTATTAATTATATTTCGAACCAACTTTCATAGTTATGTTTCTAAATAAATATTGTTTTTAAAAAAGTATCAGTTGTTTTGGAAGTTATCACATAACACATTTTCAAAATCTATTTTAATATTGACAGAATAATAGCAATTTAAAGCGCTATTCTACAGCTTGGTGGTGTCACCGTTCTCCACGTCGATATTCAACTGGTCTTTGCTCTTTTTGTCTTTGCTCTTACTCCTCAAGAATGAGGCGCTGGTGATGGAACGGTTGCGGTAGGACCCTGGAGTCCCGTTCGCTATGGACGTGCCCGAGCCTTCATTTGTCTGCTCGCGGATCTTAGGGGATCGATCCCGCGGTCGCGATCGGGAAGTAAAACTGTTCGCTTTGAGCCGCGCTCCTGAAATACATGTCAATTATCGCTGGTTAAATAATAATTACTTATGATGTCTCCTTAAAAAACAAAAAAGCGATGCAACACCATGCTTTACTTTTTGTTTCTATCGCATAGATGCGTTGATGAACATATTTCGATGTCCTTTGATTACCATCAATCAAAAAAGCTAGTTATTTAGTGACTCGAGTGCGTTTAGATACTTAAATACAGGTATTATATAGCTTCGCCTATTAAGTAAAGTTTAATAGTCGTCAAAACTCGAAGTGTGTACTCACCGAGTTTACTGATGGTGGAGGGCTGGTAGGGTTGCGTGGTGTCGACGGGCGAGTTGGCGCGGTGGTGCGCGTTCATGAGCGCGCGCACGCCCAGCGGCGACACGTGCGCGCCCGTCGGCGTGTGTGGCGCCGACACGCTGCCCGCGCCCCCCACACCCGCCGCTACACCCGGCCGCTCCGCCAGACTACGCGTTTGCGGCCGGATCATACTCAACCCAATGGACTCCCTGCCAAATATATATTTTTTAAACAATATCCCTTACTAATTTCTTCACCCCTGGTTGTTATTGTGAACCACAAATTATAATTGTGGTTATTTACCTTGACCCGCACGTTAGTCTTTGCCGCAACATCCAGGTTAGTCGGAAGAACTGGCCGATAGGGCAAAACAGTTCTCAAGAACAGGCCACGTACCGTTTATCGTTGCGTCGGATGTCCACCCACAAGGCAGACAGACAACCTGATAAAGGTCGTAAGAAGTCGCTGGATGTGGGCCGCTTCCACAAGTTTGCAGTGGGAATCCTTGGGAGAGGCCTATGATCCGCAGTCGACTTCCTTTGTCTGTATATGAAGGTGTTATATAGGAATTTGGGCGCTGTGGCTTGGGATCATCTGATTTACTCTTTTGCACCCTCTTTTTGTCATAGAAAGCGATTTGGCCTGCGGTGCCAACTTTTATTAATTACGGACGCCCACAATGTCGTGAAACACCGTGAAAGTACGAAGTTAAAGTGGACGATATTATTTTCAAATAAAAGAATCAAAAATAATACTTCGACAGGACAGGAATTGCTTATGAGAGCAGAGAGCAGCTTCAGGGAGCTCGTAGGATACTCTGATTATTCACAGTATTGGAATGTTTACATCGTTCTTGTCGAGAAAAAAAGGTAGATGGCTATAATGTACTTGCCATAACCGAGTTAGTTTTCCAATAGACATTTCTTTATTTTCATTATTTATCATCTGGAGTAGTATATTACATGGACCTTGTAGAGACTAGGAAGAACTTCCGTGCTTTCCAGCGTTTTTGCCATACCTATTACTGGAAACAAGTATAAAAGCTCACATAATAGGTCCCATTTAAATGTAAGAATGATTTTATCCGTGGTGCTTTACAGCTGGCTTCTCCGGCTGTAAAAGTCTTTTTACGAGGTTGTTTGCCTCTTTGGTTCATTGTTTTGTCACCCGCTTTGCACGGAGGGAAGTGGACAATATTTTTTATTTCCAACTCCTCCTATTAATTACACTTTCTGCTTAATTTCGTTACGAGTTAAAGACAAGTTAGACATTCCCGGAGACTGGCCGAGCTTCAATGCTCGGTGTCATTACATTGCGTGCCACTGTTGATCCTGGCTTACAGGAGTTACAGTGGTGGGTGTGAGGGCGGGACAGTCTCCTATTTTTTATTATGTGTATGTTTAATAGTACACTCACGATTTATACCCATGTATTGCAATATATGGTACGTACGTATGTGCGGGATGTCTAGTGAGCGTGCGTCGATGCGGGCGGTGACGCTGCGAGCCGCTCGGCGCCGTGCTCGCGCGGCCCGTGCGCATGCTGCCGCCGCGGCGAGCTGCAAACAGTATCAATAATATATACACCGTTATACTCAACTAAATGGAACTACACGTAAAGATCATACGAGAAATAAGTTACCAAACCAAAGATCAGTTGAGAAACATAAACAACAAATAATTCAATACTAAAGATTATGATAGACGCTGCAGGAAGAAACTTGACTGTGTCCCTGGGATTTTCAAAATGCATAAAATAGCCACTGCTTCATCTGCCTGCACAAGCATTAAAAATAAAGGTGGAAAATTAGGGCATTCCCAAGGATAAATGTATAACTCACGCAGAGCAGCGGCGTCGAGCGGATGCGTGTAGATGCGCTTGCGCACTTGCAGCATGGTGTAGACGATGGAGGCGAGCGTGCGCGGGTGTGGCGTGGCGGCGGCGGCGGCCACGCGCGGCGCCTCCGGCCGCGACCGCACCCACCACGTCTCCAGCAGCCCGATGCCCTTCACGTCCACCTTGCCGCGGCACTCCACGCCGTACCCGCGACGCTCCAGCAACTGATACAACACAGCTTTGGAGTCAAAACCTCTACTTATGTTCATTAGATTGTCGGTCTTAGGTAGCAGGTATGATTTCTAAGGATTTCGGACTTGAAAGACATTTCTGCCTACATCCCGACTACAACCCCTGTCATCCAGGATGAATAGTTGCAAGCAAAGAATTGACATCGAGCTTTGTTGCTCGACGAGTGTACATTAGCTTTTATTTAAACCGCGTCGAAAACTGAAATTCATCAGAACGTACAGAGACTTGCACAGTTTGTACTTAATTTTATTAACTTTTTTGTATCTCATTGTAAGTAAAATGTAAATTTCTCATTAGAATAAATAAAAAAATTGTTAGAAACAAATAGTTGCCCGCGTATTCGCTTGGTGCGGTGTTCGCGGAACGCGCTGCGCATTAATATTGTGTTTGTCATGTTTGAAGTTCGATTGCCCGTTTATAAATTGTTTCGGATTGGGTGTTGTTGGTTTGTGTGTTTGTGTCTGTAAGATTTTTAACGATGTGCATTGGATTTCTTATTATTTAGCGAATCTTCTTTCGGTGAGTACTTTTATTGTTTGTGAGGGTAGGGCAAAAAATAAATCATCCGAACCACTCGTTGGATAACGGTTGTTAATTCATTGTTTTGTTTATACTTTTATAATGTTTATTTTCGATATAATTCGTGTTTACCTATATTTCGTATTAACACGGCTATTGGGTCTATGCTGAAAATGAATATGCAACTTGAGTTGACAATGGTAATAATACACGTGAGGTCTAACCGAGTTTGGGATCATTCGCGAATCAACTCAACGCAGTTACGTCTGCTTAAATCTGCATCCGCCGGGGAGTCGCTCATTCCGGGTTATGTCCAGTTACCAATGGAATTAGAATCAAAATTTTGTGTCAAAAAACACCAATATAACTACATAATGCAACTAGTCTGACCTGCTTGGTATATTTGGTGACGTGTATCATGTCCATCTCGCCGGTGCTCTCCATGCGCGACGCCTCGTTCACGGTGTCGCCCCAGATGTCGTACACGGGCTTCAGCGCGCCGATCACTCCGCCCACCAGTGGTCCGCAGCTTATACCTGCGTATAACCGTACCCGTACTTAGAAATTCATAATATCTAATGATATTAATATAATTTCTATGGTATGTAAGTCCGCCAACCCGCACTAGGCCAGTGGGGTGGACTATATGGCCTAACCACTCTCAATCGTACTGTCGATTGTAGAGTAGGCCCGTGCCTTACAGTGGAACGTATATGAGCTAATACAGATACAGATACAATATGAAATAAAAACTAATGAAAAGTGTGCGGCAGCCCGCTCATTATAACTTACATCATTTAAGAGCTGTCTAGAAATTGAACACCACTCTCACAAAAAGAACATAATAAAAATTAAAACACTCAACAATCACACACGGACTTGAGTGGTAACGAATATTAAAAATAAATCCAACTCACCGACTCTAAGCCGGAACTTGTTGAAGCTGTGCTTGTTGATTTCCTCGAGCGCGTCTCGCATCGCAAACGCGTAGTCCACCAGCGCGCAGAGGTGGTCGCAGTCGTCGTCTCCTGACTGGACAACATTATAAATAAATAGATAAATACACCCAACAGTCACACATAGTCCTGACCCGTCTACACACCACACGGTAGCACTAGCGTCCATACGATTATAAAAAGGAATAATACAACTGCAAGTCGTGCCTAGGTCCTTACAGTTAATAGAGCTTGATGCCACTACACCAAGGCTCTTTATAATAATAATAAATAAATACAACCAACAGTCACACACATAGTCCTGATCCCACACTAAGATCAAGTCTTATATCGTGGGTATCAGAAACTACGAGATACTTTTCGGTCTCATAAACACCCAGACCCGAAACAAATACCTGTTGATAACACAAATATTTGTTTCGGTGCGGGGATCGAACCCACGGCCTCACGTTTTACAGCCGGCGTCTAACTGCGCCTGGCTGGAAAATGTGAACGCAGCATCATCTGTTAATGTGACGTCATCTCTATACTATCACTGGATCCACACCATCATTTGTAATTGCTCAATGTGTGGTGTAGGTACTCCTGGTTGAGTTCGACGATGTAATCGTATTAATTAATTTAAAGACATTAATGTTCATGTTTCTTGAATTTGAATCTTGCTTTTGGAAATCATCACTATACTTTATAGAAGTAGAAAAATATTGTTAGCAGTAACTGTAGCATGTTTGAATATCACTGATAAAACTGACTTATTATACATATGTTTTTACCACATAGTTGGGGTCGAGTCCGGAGGCCGCCATGTAGATGGCTCGTATCGTCTTGATCTTCTCCACGCTCTTGAATCTTTCTTCCATCAACAGCTTGTCGAAATCAACTGTGAATTGCAACTGTAGTTAAGTTTTAAACTGAGCTCCGAATTATAAGTCCTCTCCAAATTTATCTTTGGTCAAATATAGTTTTTTGTGACTGAATATAAATAGAGACCCATCGGCTGCATTTAATAGAATTCGCAATTTAGAATCAGACAAAAGGAACAATTATATACTAATGGAAGATTTGTCCGGCAATAGACAAGTACAATATCCGTAGTAATTGAAAGAAAATCATGCTAGAACCGATTAATGTGATGCTCATTTCCAAAATAATGTACGAAAATGCACTCATTAACCGAAAGACAAATGGTAAAAAAAACTAATTTGGTACATTACTAATGATTTCGTTGAGCAACCGCATGCTTTCCACTCCTTTCTCCTCCGAGTAGAACTCTTGGAAGTTGGCTATGCCGGCGAACATCACGCCCACCTCGGCCCGCCACTGCGAGTACAGCTCCTGGAGGACAAGAGATACATACATACATACAGATACAGACAGATAAATCCCCACTTTACTCGATCTTACATACCACTTTTCACCCTCTACCTTCATAATACATACACCCAATAGTAACACTGATTATCCTGTCCCTAAACGAAGATCGAGTCTTGTGTGGTGGGTATCAGAAACTACGAGATACTTTTCCGTCTCACAAATACCCAGGCCTGAAACATATACCTGTGGAGCACACAAATATTTGTCTCGATGCGGGGATCGACTCCAGGATTCTCATTTCACAACTGATATCTAACCAACTGCGTCACGGAGGTCGTGATTAAATAGCAGGAAACATACTTGACAGCCTCCGTGGCGCAGTTAATTAGACGCCGCCTGTGAAACGAGAGGCCGCGGTTTCGATCCCCGCACCGAGAGAAATGTTTGTGTGGCCCACAGATATTTCTTCCGGGTCTGGGTGTTTGTGAGACCGAAAAGTCTCTCATAGTTCCTGATACCCACGACACAAGACTCGATCTTAGTGTGGGGTCAGGACTATGTATGTGACTGTGGGGTGTTATTTATATTTTATTTATTATACTTACATCAGGACACCGATCCTTGCTCAAGAAGTGGTTGACGACGTGGTCAGGTAGTATGTGCTTCAGCAGATGTCTGTTCATGCGTTGCGTCTTCTCCATGGCCACGAGGTCGGTCTCCGCCTGCTGCTTCCAGAGAAAGTCCAGCCGTGACGTCACCTCCACCAGACGCCCGTGGTATATCACCACCACGAGGAACGTCACCATGAGAATCAGCATTTCAATACTAGAATATAAAAAAGACAAGTTTTTAAAACATCAATTTAGTCAAGTTTTTTTATTTTGTGGATTTTGCGTCTTTATGATGTTTTTTTTGTTGTTTAACACTTTCGCGGACGGTCTCAGTTCAAGTTGTATTCTAATATGACACAATAAATTGCCATACAAATATATTTGGCGTGTAAATACGTTGTGTTCTATAATATTGAATTTTAAAAAGACAATATGACAAAAACGTTTTATCACGTTATCGTTTGCAAACGTCGTGTCGTGTGATATGTATTATGATGGACACAACGTATAATAACGTATGGATACATTGGACGTCATTATACGTTGTGTCGTATCAAAATCTCAAATCATGACGTACAATCACGTTTATTTATTTATATTTTATTTATATATGCTTTATTGTACACCAAGAAGAAATGCAAAATACTTAAAATACTAGACATGGTTACAATAGGCGGCCTTATCGCTAGCTGCGATCTCTTCCAGGCAACCTTTGGATGGACTGGATTATTGCGATATTCTAATATAGGGTAGTGAAAATAGTGAGCGAGAAAAAATAAATAAATAATTATTGATGTACATGCTATAGTATATCAATTTACATACATAATAATATGCATCTATATATTAAATACATACAAACATACATACATACATATATACATACATACTAATATACATATATTGAGGTAATTTTAATGAAGATAAAGCAAAGAGGAGCAAAAAATTAAAATATAACAGGATAACATGTTACTGCAGTGACAAATAATGTAACTTAACAAGTCTCTTAAAACTTGGTAGTGACTTAGCTTGCCTGATAGACAGTGGTATCACGTTGTGTCCGCGAAAGTGTTAAGATTATGGAAATAGAAAACTACGACTATTTTTCCAAAAGGTTAACAACAAACAGAGCTGGTAACCAAGTTTAAACCCGTTGATTTAACATTCAAATCAAAAATATAACTCATCCATCCTTTCCAAGTTTGTTTTAGGAGCTGATTAAATATCTAGTAAATCAACAAACTGCCAAACCTATAAAACTCACCTATGTGTGTTAAGTTGAAAATAAAACTTGATCACCAGGAGGCAGTACATGATGACGTTGATGGTAGCTATGAAGGTCTTGATCAGGTAGTAGAGTTTGAGCACGGAGGTGAGCGCTACGAGGCACAGTACCCACGTGAACACCACGTACTCCGGGTGCTGGCAGTTGGAGGAACCCTCGCTGATACTATCGGTAGCATTCCATGTGGAGGCATTGGTCGGCGCTATGTCGTTGCTCGGAGAAGGGAACTCGCATACGTATAGTTTTAATACGCTGGAAATTATGGTTTCTTAGATTTACGCGAATGTTACACATTGAAATAAAAGTATTATTTACGGATTTTATCGCGGAATTGATTTAATTTTTACATTTTTATCTTCCCGACGTTTCGATCACTTTACTTGACGGCGGCGTGGAATTTGGAGCTTGTTGTCTCGCAGTACTTGCTTGACGTGTTGCAGCTCAGTCGCCAGGTGTTTCTCGTCACAGATTCCTTGTGCTCTCTGAAACAAAGATTTACCCACGGTAGCTAACTGTTTTGGATGGTGGTGAGAATCACCGTTCAAATATTTATCTGTATGGGTCTTTTTCCGATACACAGTATGACTAAGGACGTAATCCTGATCAGTCCTTAAGTCATACTGTGTATCGGAAAAAGACCCATACAGATAAATATTTGAACGGTGATTCTCACCACCATCCAAAACAGTTAGCTACCGTGGGTAAATCTTTGTTTCAGAGAGCACAAGGAATCTGTGACGAGAAACACCTGGCGACTGAGCTGCAACACGTCAAGCAAGTACTGCGAGACAACAAGCTCCAAATTCCACGCCGCCGTCACAGAAACCGAGTGAAACCAGCCACAGTTGAACGGGTCCCGGTTGTATTGCCATACATTAAAGGAGTCACAGACAAGATTGGCTATATCCTGAAGCGTGCTTCTATCAAAACCTACTTCAAGCCGCCCAAGAAGATAAGCCAATTTCTACCACCTGTCAAGTGTAATATACCTTTGCAAGAACCGGGAGTATATAAAATAGATTGCGACTGTGGCCTCTCCTACATTGGTCAAACCAAAAGAAGCATAGGGACCCGCGTAAAAGAACATATAGCTGACGTCAAACATCGACGCTCAACGAAGTCTGCAGTTGCTGAACACATTGAAGAAGGCTCCAAGCATTACCTTCGTTTTGACCAGCCCCAAGTCCTCGCAAAAGAACACCGTTTCCTGCCCAGGATGTTTCGCGAGGCTATTGAAATTAAAAAACATCCAAATTTCAATAGAGAAGATGGCTTGAAGCTTGCACCAGCATGGGATCCAATTCTACATTTAATTAAATCGGAACCCAAAAGACCAACTGCCGGACCTCAAGACATAGTGAGCTCCTTCTGCGTAGATCGGAACGCTAAAACTAATTAACTTTTTAAATTAACTTTTTAATTTAATATTTGGAAAATTAGGGTAGTTAAATTGTAACAGTCACTGAGCGGATGACTAATACCTCAGTCCGCCCCGTGACCATGAAAACTGTAAAGTGATCGAAACGTCGGGAAGATAAAAATGTAAAAATTAAATCAATTCCGCGATAAAATCCGTAAATAATACTTTTATTTCAACGCTGGAAATTGATTTTTAAGTTATAGGTTATAATGGCTGTTACTTGGAAGTAAGAGCAGTGATTATCTTACTGTTAGGAATGATCTATGTTTGCCGAGATACCAACTTGTACTATCACAAGAAATAATCACTTATCTTTAGTGCACAGATAATGCTAGCCTGCCATATACTCTATATCTCTCTATTACCTATAGTTAAGTATGATTATGAATCTCATTTAAGTTATTGGTATTAATCACTACTTCGCATACCATGATTTGGTTGAAGCAGAAAATATAAAAAATATAGAAACAAGACATAGACTGTAAGGCAGAGCTTCAGTGAAAACATAAAAAAGCAGCAGAAGTGACTACTGTTGACGAGATTAAAAGAATCTCCACGAAAAACACATTTCAACATATTGGAAGCGGCCTCTATCAATGGGTGTATTGCGACTTTTAAGTAATGTTTATACCCAGAGCAGAGTAAGTCTAAGACCCAATTGCACAAACTAACTTTGCCAATACCTTTGCCTTTGAAAATGTCATCGCCATACATTTGAGACGTATTTGACCTTGCTAATGTATGGGATTGAAATTTCAAGGGCAAAGGTATTGGCAAAGTTAGTTTGTGCAACTCAGCCTAAGTACTTAAATAATGAAACATACAATAATGTCACAATAAATAATTCAATTACCTGGAAACAGACATCATAGTGACGAAGCAGCATATATGTATATTGCGGCGCGCGCGCGTCTTGCTCAGACCTTTCGCCAGAGCGGCGAGACGCGGCATCTCCTTGCTTGATTCCTCCAGCATCACCACCACGAATGACAATATCAGCAGTGACGTCATCACCGCCAGCACTATCATCAACTTGTGGCAGCTACCGACAATGTCATTTAAAGGTCACATACCAACGTACTTATATACGTCTATTACTAGTTTATGTTTATGTTTCGGCTATAGAGGGTCGCCAAATGATTTCTCTTTCGAATGGTAAAGTCTATCTTTCTCAATCAAATTCGTTTAATTTTTCGTTGGTGTAGTGTTTTGGAAGAACTGAATCGTCAATTAATATTTCCCCTCACTATTTTGGAACGCGTTTGGCTAGTTATCAGTTCGTATGGGTAGAGTCTCGTTTACCTCCGCTATGTAACTTGGTTTTACGAAAGCAAAGAAATTATACTAAAATAAGGCATTTCTCGATGCCGCGACATCAATTTAAACCATTGGAATTTATGTCGTATTCGCACTAAATAAGTTTAAATGTCCTTTGTTAAACCTCAATCCCTTGCCATTCCGTTCCGGTATGATGGCCTTAAAGGTGTATCACAATAATCGAAATTATATAGACGAAGTCAGAAGTCGGTTTGAACTGATGGTATGTAAAAATATATTACTTGTAGTGAATGATGGCTTGCACGGCGACGATGAACAGCCACAGCACGAGACAGCACAGCAGGTTGGACTTGAATGTGAGTTCGTCTAGCTCGGAGAACCGCTCCTCCAGAGACGGCCGCCGGAACCGAAGCGACAACGCGCGCATGTTCTCCATACGCATCTGCCGGTTGCTGTTCACCTCTATCTTGTTTATTAAGTCATCGTCCTAAAAAAACTACTCCTTAGATCAGTGGTTCTTCACCGGTGATCCGTGGGCCACAGGTGGTAGAAGCATCCCCAGTGGTCCACGGAGCCATTCTTAAAACAATTTTAGCACGTTTTATTTATAGATAGAAAGAGCCTTTATTTATTGACATTATGTTACTGCTTTTACAAATTACCAAACTAGTCAATCAACTGGGTGATCAATGGCTAAAAATTTTGTCAATTGGTTCCTCGTGATTAAAAGGTTAAGAACCACTGTCATGTTGTCACTAGTCGAAATTTCATCTCTACCATCTAACTGTATGGTTTTCGATGATGTTTACGTGGAGCTTCTTTCCTCTAAAACATATCTTTGGAACTAGCTGTTTTCTGCATTGTTTCTAGATTAATGTGGCCGAAAGACCTTCAATAAAAAGGTCTAGATTTTCATTAAAAGCTGGAAAAGCCCCTACGTTTTCCCTGATGTTGTAAACTGTCATGGGCGGCGGTGACTATTTCGTACTTATCATTAGCTGGCCTGTTTGCTCTTACGTCGCCTTTTCCATAAAAAATATAGCATTTGATTTTGTATTGCACTATATTTGTGTAAGCATTAACGATATTTTAATCATCTTCTCTTTAAGTTCGGATACTAATATCCAATCAAAATCAGTAACGATATTCGAATATGCGGTGATTATTTTTTACAATGTTTTCATAAAGAATATTTGAATATACATATGTATAGTCTAAGTAATAGTACAGTTATATATATGTAAAAATGTTACCCTAGTATCTTCTTGTAGCTGCACAACATCATCAATGTCGTTTTCTTGTTCGTTGAAGAGAATTTCTCGCCGGGCCGGTACGCAGGATTTTCCGCTCAGGTACTGAGAGAGATATCAAACAAAACATTTATAGTTATGATTCTTTACTTAGGACGATTTACAGTATAATAATATATACTGCTGTCAAACGTATGGACGTGGTTATGTCCATATGTTTAAATGTGGTCATAGTATGTAAAATATTTGACTCACACTTTCAAAAGGCATCTCGGGTGTCCAGTTGTTGGCCAGTTCGCTTTCCATGATACTGCTTGGTCTCCGAACCGTCGCCTCTGCTATGATCTGTGATGTCGTGGGGGCGCTGTGAACATAGACATAATTTACGTGACTGCTCATCTCCTTTTTGTTCTGCAGTTATTTGCATAGATTTGGAATTTGCACAAATTGTGGGTGACGTAATAATCTTGTCCAAGGCTTTGGCAATAGCACCCAATAGCACCCCATTCATTTCATTTCACACATCTTTTAAATTATCGTTAATTTGTCCTAAGCTCTATCCCAGGATAGATCCGCCACATTCATTTTGCCAGTCATCGAATAGTCCATTACAATGATAATCTAGTTTCCACGTACCTATTCCTGTTATTGCACCGCTTAACCCACTGGGGTTGTTCAGTAGCGCGTATGAGGTAGGTGGTGATGTTCTGCTCTCGAAGGAAGCTGTTTCGTGAGCCACCGTCGCCGTCCTCCACCTCGAAGGGCCGCAGTCTGCTAATCTCGCACTCTGACACCAGTCGCTCGTATGTCGCAGCTGATATGTGGACTCGGCTGGAGAAAAATATAATGAAAGGCTTTCAGTGCAGCCCCTTTTAAAAAAAATGATGTTGCCTAAGTCCTAACAGTGTACATCTGCACTCTATCTTTGCCCATCCTATTTTAAGTTGTCCTGTTGTTCAGCTTAGGGGAAATTCATCACAGAGTACATTTTACATACTGACAGTGATCATTTTTACCCGCCAAAAGTTTTTAAATTTCGTTGAACGAGGTTATTGCTATCCTTACAGCTTCTTTCACTCTTTTGAAGTTTTATATTGGATAGAGTGGTTCTTGCACGTCTACCACCCACACGAGAAGATAGTGGAGTGAGAGAGAAAATGGTAGGAAATTAAAAACATTAATATGTTAATATGAATAATAAAATAATCAATATTTTGTATATGTACATACATACGAGAGGTAGAAAAGGGTAACACTATATTGGTTACACCAAATCGTTTTATAAAAATAATATTAATATCTTACCCTGGCAAGCCTCCGCTCTCCATGTGATTGGCGATGGTGACGTCATTGGACCAGAGATCAAACTGCCACTTCAACAGGCCGAGAACACCACACAACACTGCACCGCTGTGGATGCCGATACGCATATCCAGGTCCACCTGATATTGATAATACAATGTAGTTGCATACACTTCTATCTTTTTATTTTGTTTTTTTTTATCACCGTTTGAGTTTTTAAACTATTATTAGAAAAATGTAGATAAACAATAAACTTTGTCTAAAAACCTTGTTCCCTGGATTTATCAGGTTAAGAATACGGAGCATTGTAAACGGTATAACGTCATTAAAATATCCCTTTTGGAATACTTGAGGAACTTCCTTCGTATAAACAAACAAACTCTTTGGCTTTTTATCTTATTATAGATAAATTCAAGTGTTGATACCTTCCTGTTGTATCGTACATCGCGGATGGCTCTGATCATATGCAGGCCCATGTTGACGCAGCAGAAGGCGTGCTCCTTCGGCGACGGTAGCCCGCTCACGCAGAAATAACAGTCGCCCAACAACTTGATTCGGAGACAGTCGTTCTCCTAAACAAATCATTTTGTAAATGTTAATAAAAAATATAAGGATAATTGTGTCAATCGAGCTGGATTGTTTTTGGGGAAATTATTTATTTTTATTATTTTTAGAAAAAGTTAATATTGTTTATCATTGTATTCTGGAAATTGTTGTGGTGAATGAGTGCGGGATTGTTTGTTGACTTAATTCAGATTGGCAAATTATGTCGATCGATAAACTAACATAGCATTACAAGTGTAAAAGATAAACTCACCGAAGCTAACTTATCAAATCTGGCGAAGAGTTCGTTGAGCAATGTTACTAGTTCCTGCGCGCTGCATTTTTTTGATAATTCTGGAAAACGGGGGGTGTAGATTTAGCCACAAACATATCAAATTGATTAAGGAGACTTTTTAGATTCAGTCAGAGATTAACAACATATTATTCTAAATCGTCTTAATTGGCATGGCATTTCAGGTTTCATGTTCAAATTGAATAACAATTGGGGAAAAAGTTGATAGCTAGCTATTACTTATGAGATGACTTTCAAATCTCGAGATTTTCATTGTCATTACGTCACATACGTTGAAGATTGGGAACATTTTTCATTAGTTACCAGTGAATCCCTTTATGTCTGCGTACAGTATGGACACGTTCTGATAGCTGTGTATGTAGAGGTTGTTGAACTGCTGGTCTTGCAGTGCTTTCTCGTCCTTGTCGTCCACCGTCACGTCCGACACGTGTCTGTTGATCTCGTCCGCCAGGAAATTTGGTATTACTGGAAACGGATATGCAAATTTAAATTAACCTTCATGACATATGTATCTGTATTAGCCCATATACACTCCACTCCAGGGCAGGGGCCTCCTCTACAATCGAAAGTACGATTGAGAATGATAGGCCATATAGCCCACCACCTAGCCTAGTGCGGGTTGGCGGTAATTCTTCCGAATTGCTAGGGTATGCAGGTTTCCTGATGATATTTTCCTTCATCGGTATAACCGTCCCCAAACGTCGTTACCAACAGTCCACCACATATTTTCATTTTGATATATGTATGCAATTTTATATTTCCTCTCGTAGTAACTCGATCTTCTTACCGCTAAGAAAAAGATTCCATTGTTTATCACTCTCGCTCTGGGTCCTCTTGCGCATGACCATCGACCTTCGAGTTTCAAGAAACGCCTTCCGCTGGTTCCAGTCGGCGAGCGCCTTCGCATACATGCCGGCAAAGTTCACCGCCATATACAGGAAGAAATTGGCTACGAGAATACGTACACCGCAGGGCCAGGGCTGTAAAGAAACAAATGAAGGATAATAAACCAGATGTAATTTCATGTAATTTCCACTAAATATTGTGCGTGTCCCTAGTAGCGATATCTAAACGGCCATACATATAAACACACTCATATAGTATTGCATGCATTCATAGCCGATAATGATCGATAAATATCGAGTTTAAGTTAAATAGTACTATCGACAGCATATACAACAGTACTACTAGTACTGCTGGAAGTGATACGTGAATTTAAGATAGTTACCGGGTCCGCGTTGAACATATTCATGGCAGTGGCGAGGATGTGCGAGAGCGCGGAGAGCACGCCGATGACGATGCACCACACGAGCGACAGCGGCAGCATCGCGTACGGCGCGAACACGATGAACAGCATGTACCACACCTGGTACTGCTGGTAATCGGGGGTCGACTGCGCGTCGTAGATCTTTATGCCTTGTTGACTGAGACCTGTACGCGTCACAACATACTGTAAACTGTTCACAAATCCTATCATCACCTTGGATTTAAAGAATTATGTACCACGGAATTATATAAAAAATGAAAGGAACTGAGTGATTTTTGTCCTACAGCTATATTTTTTAGAAGTAGATCGTCTGCCAGATTGATGACAAATGTCGTGAGCGCTAAAGGAAGTCAGTGGATTGGCTTTACATAGACCAAAAAATGTGGCGTCTAATTAGACAGTATAGATGCCTAAACCATGTATGATTCATGAGTATCAATGAAGAAGATGTCTATCATTTCGCCTGTTTCTGTAATATGGCACACATGACAACTTCCGTGGCGCAGTTGGTCAGACGCCGCCTGTGAAACGAGAGGCCGCGGGTACGATTCCGGCACCGAGAGAAATGTTTGTGTGGCCCACATACATAGTGAATGTGACAGGAGGGTAATAAAAAAATAATCAGAAGCTTTAAAATTCGCTATTGAATATTCGAAAGTTGGTTTAAAATTTTCTGTTTTTTTAGCGAGTTGACTTTGACGTAGGTCGTAGACGTATGTTTTTTTACGTGTTACATTCAACTTCATAAGTGGTATTGGCAGTTACCTTGTGCTATGAGCAGAATCCAGGTGGCGGCGGCGGCCCAATGCAGATAACTGTTGGCGAAGCAACGCCACCAGCCCAGCAGGCACACGCTCAGATTCAACCCGATGAACGCCACCGTCCACGCCACTTCGTACGCCTCCACTCGTTGTGTGCCTGGGTATCAAACAACAGCATATTTATAATATAATGAAGCAAGCGCAGCATCGGATGTCCACAAGGTGTATAGATGACGTAACAAATGTTGCAAGAAGTGACTACATTCAGACTGCTGCCAACAGGTCGCTGTGAAAACCCTTGGACTTCATATAACTCAAAAAGAAGCAGAATACAGATAACTCTTGTTACTAGGATAGGCGTATCCCGAATAGCAAGCATCATAATTCATACAACTTGGAGGAAAACTAGGCATGCAACACATGCAAGTCTATCGTAGCGGTTCTAGTTTGTATAGGCATTTATGGTTTCGGTTAAGCCGGTATAATTTTGTGGATCGGCGAGAGATTTGGTCGTGAAAACGCTATTTGGGTTGCAAGATGCACTGAACTTTTCTTTGAACAGTTTCTTGCCCGTTCTTCTCTAGTGAAAACCGCTTTCCGAACCGGGTGGTAGATAAAAAAAAATGACTGAATCTAAATGATGTTGAACATTTTAATGGATTCAATAAATTATTTTCATTTTCATTTTCATTTTCATTTTCATTTTCATTTTCATTTTCATTTTCATTTTCATTTTTATCAGGTCCGCAGACGGTTTATCGCACCAAAGTTCATGATTTTCGGAATTGGTATGTTTGTAAAAACATATTCTAATCATGTGTAAATATCTTCAAATATTTAATACAGATATCTTGAGACAAAATTAAACCCAATATTATAAAATAAACAAAAATTAAAGCCAATACAATATAAAGTAATTACTGTTGTTTCTTACCAGTTCCTGCGTAAATTGCCGCTATACATATCTGTAACACGAAAATGCATTATTTTATTATATGTTTGTTGTTCGAGAATATTACCTACAATGCAACTCATATGTTAAAGTTCTGTTAAGCTTAGTAGTGTGATTACCTTAAGAGCTAAATCTACTACGTTAACCATAATGAGTGACTTCTGTCGCTGCCGCCGAGAGTACCCTTGATACGAACACTCTACTTCCTTATCCTGTAATGAAAATTATCAGTCAGTATTCCTGTCATTCAAAAACAAATGCAATTCAATAATAAACAAATAGTTTACCTTAAAAGTATTCATAAACGTAGGAAAATAAATTCCCTTAAAGTATCGTGGAGTACGCAACATTCCTTCTGAAGCCGCTGAAACAAACATAAATGATATTAAAACTGTAATAATACATTGAGACAAATCTGTAGGATAATATAATAAATATAGCAATATCAATTTCATTACCTGTAGCATCATTTTCTGTAAATGCTGGACCACTAGAACGCCTGTCGTCACTTATTCTATTCTGTAAAAAAACATAATTTAAATTATTACAAAATATATTTAAGCTGAACACAGTTACAGTGAACCTGTATCTGTGTTAATACAGTGAGTAGGTTTAAATTGGTTGTAGGTTTTTTAAATGTAAGAGGCTGCCTGAGTAGGTACCATCGCAATGTCTGTTTCTCCCGCCAAACAGCTGTGTATATAATATGCACTGGTGTGTTCCGTTTTTAACATTTGGACATAATGAGGCTTAACATCTTATGTCTCAGGATGGCGAGCGCAGTGGAATGCCAAGCATTGCTATATAATTCATGGTGTTATTTGGACTTGCTGTTTTCCATGAACGGTCTTATCGCTTAGCATCAATGCGCTTAAAGGCGAATGGCATTCCCGTCTCGCCATTCATGGTTCTACAATAGCGATTATAATAAAAAAAATGTAATATATCAGCCCATAATCACCCACTGTTGAGCACAATAGTAAGTTTGATTGCTAGGGCATAGGCCGTTGTCCACTAGTGGCCTTGTGATATAAATAGTATGCATATTTCCTTACAATTTTTTCTTTAACCATTAAAGGGGTAATTAAAATACTTAAATGTTGTCCTTGGTACACAATAATGTATAAATAAATAAATACATATATTTTGGGTCGATAAAATTACTTCACATTTCATTTTAAGTTGATTATTCCTCGCCATTTCTCATCTAAAGTTTAATTCCGCCCCCGTAAATGTGTTGTTAGCGCCCATTTACATAGTTTAAGTGTCTAGCTAGTTGCATACAATAACGTTAAACATTAATTTATATGCATCGTGTTAACACAGTTTAACATTTAGCTCCGGAATAGCAATTTGAATGGAACTTGCTCTTTCGGAATAAAAAACTAACACACTGTTTGCACAATGCACGTTGATTGCTATAATTTTATTGTATGCAACAGGCATGAAACTGACATAGTGGAAATTGGCTTTAAAGATGGGTAGTGGAAGAAAATAGTATAGATACTACAATCTTTTGGAATACGAATGCGTTGTTGCCATGCTGTTGTCAAAATATTAGAAACAGTTTTTCTCTCTTCGCATTTTATTATATTGGAGTATAAATGCTTGTTGATAATATTATCAAAACTTATATGAAACAATGTCTGAATTAATTATATTTATTTAAATTTTATTTGTAGTTCCAAATTTCACCATACGCCAATAGAAAATAGATAACTTATGCCTACTTCATGAAGTAGAAAGTAAGTAGGCCTACTTTCTACTTAATCTTGGACACCAGTCTTTAATGTAATGTCAATTTTGTTGGTGGCAAAATATTGCTATGGATACTCTATCTGGACTGTATCTATATCAGCCCATAATCTATTACTGCTGAAAAGGAATCCTCTATAACCTAGAATTCGATTGAGACGGTTTAGGCCGTATTCCACCAACACTAGCTTAGTGTGGGTTGACGAGTTTACAATAACTATCTGATCTGCCCTTTAAACTTCCCGTCACCTTCGTTAACTTTGTCGTGCCAATAAATAAATGCTTACATAGTTAGTGGATGAGCCGGGTTGTGTGTCTTCGGGCGCGGAGCAGCTGGCGCCGTCTCCTGGCTGCCTCTCTCCCACGGGAACCCGCGTCTGGACCACCTCGCTTGTACTCGCGTCGCCTTCATTGTGGCACTGAAACAAATTCATCAAGTGTTTAGTCAATACAACCTCATTGTGGCACTGAAACAATCACTAAGGTTGTAAGGAGTTACTGAATGCCCACCGCTTGCAACAGGTCGCATTTGAAATCCTTGGGTGGATAATCACGCTTATTTTGTGGCAGCCTTCTTAGTCGAGCAGCTCGTAATACATTCTGTTTCTTTTTTATTGGCTACTATCCTGCCCTCCATACCCAAAATTGAAAATCCTGCTAGCCTAGATCAGTAGTGGCAAGCATTTTAATTATATCAAGCATTTAAGCTCAGCAATTCTCAGTGTGTACTGTGTAGCTTATCTTTAACCAGCAATAAAATAATCAAAAAGAAAAATAAATAGTTGGGAATATTTTTGTCCCCTTCTAATCAATAAATTGTAGGACTCTGGAATTGAATAGATTAAGATTAAAAATAATTGTATAAGGCCACAAACTTATAATTTATATAAGGCATTGAAGCTCTTAGGGCGTTTGACTTATCTTTTCCGGCAACGAAATTAATAAAAACGAATAAATTAATAGTTGGGAATATTTTTGTCCCGTTTTAATGAATATATTGTATAAAAGGTATTAGACTATATTGCGTAAGAAATTACAGAAAGACGAAACGTACCTTTTTTATAATGATAAATGTTGATACGAGCATGTCATTCGCCTGATGGTAAGCGATAAAACTGCTCATGGACAGTAGCAAAGCCAAACAACACCATTAATTATAAAATCATGCTTTGCATTCCATTGTGCTTACCATCGTGAGACAATAGATGTTAAGTCTTAATATACCCAGTAGTAACATAACAGTGCATTAACACTGCTGTTTGGCGGGCGAAATTGAGGTAGTACCTACCCAGGCGGTCCTCACATATGAGAGCCTACCACCAGTTAAAACCTACTCACATAAATGAGTACAGAGAACGTCTAGTAACCCAAATATAATCCTTACTATATTATAAAGGTGAAAGTTTGTAAGTATGGATGTATGGATGTTTGTTACTCTTTCATCCTTACTATATTATAAAGGTGAAAGTTTGTAATCCTTACTATCCTTACTATATTATAAAGGTGAAAGTTTGTAAGTATGGATGTATGGATGTTTGTTACTCTTTCATGAAAAAACGGCTCATCAGATTTTGATGAAATTTGGTATAGTGATAGCTGACACCCTGGATTAACACATAGGCTACTTTTTATCCCGAAAAATGTAGTGTTCCCATGGGATGAGTCAGGAAACCAAATATACATATTTTCTACTCTTTCAAATTTGGTATAGTGATAGCTGACACCCTGGATTAACACATAGGCTACTTTTTATCCCGAAAAATGTAGTGTTCCCGTGGGATGAGTCAGGAAACCAAATATACATATTTTCTACTCTTTCAAATTCAAATTGTTGGCACGGGATGTCCTCTCCTACGGAAGGGAAATATAGTCGACGGCACGCGGGAAATATAGTTAGTAGACACGCGAAATAATATGTTCTTGATGTGGATTGGACTCAAAAACTATCTGCACCCGGGCGAAGCCGGGCCCGACAGCTAGTAATAAATAAATTAACGACTAACTACTAAAGCGGAGTCGCAACAATAACTTATCCCATTTCCTTTCTCAAAATTAAAGTTATCGTTGAAGTTACTATATACAACCGGCTTTAAGTCACTGACATACCCCGTACGTGTGTTCCATTGCGGTTTTGCAATTAAACATATCATGTTAAATATTTCTCATATATATTATGTAAGTTTTTCCTTTTCATTGTTTGAGCGAGGAATACTACGTACGCAAATTAATGTAAAAGTTGAATTTACCATTGTTAATGAAAGGAATTAAGGGAGATTATTATCAAAATATATGTAAGATTTTTAACATAGATAATTATTTCTCGATTTCCAGAATATACTTAGGATAGCAAACCATAAAAGGTCGCGGTTGCAAATCACTGAGGACACCTCCGACTTTCGCAGTCATGTGTGTATTCATAGTCAATTACCACGCACTATAACGGTGATAGACATAGTTAGGAAACCGTGCATAACCGTCCACTCGCATTGGGCCAGCATGGTGGACTATACGACCTAATCCCTCTCAATCGTACTCTCGATTCGGCCGTATATGGGCTGGATATACAGAGTTGTGTGTGAAGATTGGTCATTTAGACATTCGCAAAATTATAAACCAAAGCACAAAATTTAGGCAGAAACACATCATTTTTAAAGAAATGCTTCTGTAGTGTGTCGAGTAGGTCATCTTTCTAAATCATCAAAAACAAACACAAATGATCCTGAGTTCATCACAGAATCATCAACAAATAAAATATGAGTACACTACCAAACTAATCCAATGAAATGAATCATCGTTATTGGAAGCTAATGTAGTGATCTGTCACCAATGTCAATACAGAGTGGTGTGGACGAGAGCATTGATGGATTCGCGCGCACTATTCCATATTCCAACTTATTCCCGTATTGGAAAAATATATTTTACTGTATTCTTAATATAGTTCTGTCGATACTGAAAGTTACATTAGATAGTTGAGGATAAATAGCTTTTTCTCAGAAACGAAGAAAATGGAGCCTTTTCAAAACAAAAGTGCTTGTTTCTCAGATAATATTAAAAGACATATAATTTTGATAATAATCATAAAGCTCTAACTGTGTTAAATATTTCCAAAGTGACTAAAACTTGACAAGGGTGGAACCATTATTTTGCAGATCACTTATATGTTGCGTTTTGAGAAGGTTATTCTTTGTGCAAGAAATGTTTCTCACTAGTTGATAGTCTGCCATTAATGCCAGGCTAGTAGAAACTGATTATACACACGCTGAGTGCTAAACTCAACACACTTTCGTTGTTAATTGAGGAGAGACTTTCCCGCCCACACTCCCACCACTGCATCTCCTGTCAGCCAAGGTCAACAGTGGCCGGTAAAGTTTTGCCACCCAGCTCCGGAGCTTGGCTATTCTCTTAGGGAGACTAGCCTGTCTTTAACCCGCATCAAAATAAATTAGAATGAATACAAAAATAAATGGAAACTGTGGTTTTTGTGGTTACAGCGAAGACTTTTCCGACATAAATTAGAGTGATCGCTACAAACTGATCCAAATATCCTGTCACCATTTTAACTAATTTTAGCATCCCTAAACGCAGTCCCCATCCAACAATAATCCACGTGGGAGGAAACATTAAAAAATCGTATCTAAAAAGCCAGTGAAAATGGCAATATCATGCGCAATTCAGCTTTTCATGGCGCTATCGGTTGACACCTGTTATCGCGCCGAACAGCGTGATAACGCAAAGCTCTTGGCGCTGATAGCCGACGCGACGCAGCCATTAGCTTGCTAGGGCGACTGTCCCTGTTGTCGAACAACCACAGCAGCGCAAGCTCACAAAAAGCAAGCTTGAAACACAGGCTTGAAATGACAACTTAAAATGTCAATGTAAAAATTCCGTTGTAAAATTCGTGAAAAACAGTTCTATTTTAACAGCTTACATTTTGGTTCTCCCGCAATCACAAATATATATATTTCGAATACGGTGCATGAAAGTTTGATAACCCGCACGTTCAATCAACAAAATTGCAGATTTTTTTTTAAGATGTTTAGATTAATACGTGCTCTCAATTGTAGAGGAGGTTTGTGCCCTGCATTGGGATGTATATAGGCTTATTAAGTACAAAGATATTGAGAACTTACTGTCCACGACTAGTGCAGTCACCCTACAGGATTTTTATGACAGAGCGCTGTTAATGAAACCCGTTGAGTGTTTCAGCGAGCGCTTTATCGGGACCTTGAATTAGTCGTGTAATGATTTTTATATTATTTATGTTTTCGTTCTGTTTATCATCGCCTTTTTTGTATATCCACGGAGTATGAATAGGGAAAACAAGGCAGTGTGCACGTGTTATAAAACATGAGATAATGTTTTTGATTGCCTAGTCGGGCGATTTAGTATATTTTTATGACAATCATTAGAAAATACGATAGGCATAATGGCCTAAATGGACAGAATTATATGTTTTTCCTTTATTATGTCTTTGTTAGTAGGTTGAAGTGGCAATGGGTCGTAGAAACTATAACCGCTGGAGTAAGCGTGTTCTGGAGTGAAGACCGCGTCTTGGCAAACGTAGCGTGGGACGCTCTCTGGCCATACGGCGGGACTACTTGCACAAGAGGGCTGGCAGCTGGATGATAAAGCAGCAGACCGGGCTCTGTAGCGTACCTTGGGAGGGGCCTAAGTCTAGCAGTGGACTGCAATGGGCTGATGATGATATACTTAGAGAATACTCAACTTATACTATGGACTATCGTCTCACTATAAACGTGCATAGGCTAAGTGAATGCAAACTCAAATGATATCAATAAAAACGACACCGGCTTGGAGGGAGTGCGAGCGGGTAGCTGGGACGGCGGGGGAGGGTGTATAACAAGGCGAGCCCATGAGTTAAGTTATTTTTCCAATAGCTAAGTGCTGCGGGAAATGGAGCGCGCCCTCGATAGGCCATGTTGATATTGTTACAAGCAACTTCATCATTGTTCTTTATGTGTTGCCGATGATCTAGGCAAAATTATAAGCCTTTATTATTTTATTTATTTTATTGTAATAGGCATACCAACAACATGTATATTAAATATTTTCTAATAATACAATCATGGACAAATTACTGACATATGTGATATGTATATACTATAACATTATAACATTTGTAATAGTGAGAAGAGATATGAACAGAAACGCGAATTAAAAATGACAAAGTGATAGAAAATAAAGTTATTCAGAAAATATTAAAAATGAATGAAACAAATTCAATTAACAGCCTTTCTTACTAAGTTTCGGAGATTTGGTATTACTAATTAATGCTAATGAAATAGGTTCGATCAGGGTGGCTCTGCACAAGACCTACGTGAAACGAAGGATTTGTTGCCATGTTGTGTTCATCCATACTTGAATTAATTATGCTACTCTTCATGAGCGGTCGTTTCGCTTACCATCAGGTGAATGGCATGCTCATTTCGCCATTCATTGCAATAAAAAAAGATCAGTCTCTTTCACTACTTGTAAAGAAAAATAAAAGACGTTCAGTGCTAAACTCATTAGTGAAATTCTTCCGCAACATGAATAAAAATTATATAACGAGCCCATTAAGCGTGGGATAATGACAGGTACGACATAACTGCCGCGGACAGAGACTTGTTGGCGCCAATTTACTTGTTTGCGCATCTTGTTGTAATAAAGGTAAACACTAAACAGACCTTCTTTATGCCGAATAATAACCTCTAACATTACGATGTTGACTTTAATGATTATCTTAATTCATGAGATAAATATTATATTATATTACACGGACAGCCTCCGTGGCTCAGCGGGTTAGACGCCGCCTGTGAAACGAGAGGCCGCGGGTTCGATCCCCGCACCGAGAGAAATGTTTGTGCAGCCCACAAATATTTCTTTCGGGTCTGGGTGTTTGTGAGACCGAAAAGTCTCTCGTGGTTTCTGATACCCACGACACAAAACTCGATCTTAGTGTGGGGTCAGGACTATGTATGTGATTGTTGGGTGTTATTTATTTAAAATTTAATTATTATTAATCTGTAGGAGTATGTACACGTTTTTAGGTCGAATATAACTTAAGCTGCTTATAATACACCTTGTTGGCTAACGATGAAAGCTATAGCTATAACCAAGGGTGGATACAGGAGGGAGGTCATGGGGGTCATGACCCTCCCTGGATTGGCTCCAGATTGACAGAATTTATTTATTAGCTTATTGATAAAATTTATAAGCACATATAATTCTTTGTATGTCGATAAATAAAGTAAAAAAGTGTGTCGGTTCACGAGTAACAAACTTTAAAAAAATCATTTTTACGAATTCGAGTATTAAAATCGGACACAGTGTTCTGACAAGTACTATATGACCCCCCTGGCGTAAAAGCTGGATCCGCCCTTGGCTATAACAGCTGTGAAACCAGAGGTTGCGGATTCGACTCCCGCACCAAGACAAATCTTTGTGAGGGTCACAAATGTTTGGTCTCGCTGTTTGTTAGTTATGTCTCATAGTTTCTGATACCCACGACATAAGACTTAATTGATCTTAATGTGGGATCAGGACTATATAGGTGACTGTCAGATGTATTTAGCGAATTATCAATGGCGGAATTTCCATCGTATTCAAATCACAAGAAGCGTCATCAATATGAGAAATGGCGTCCTGCGCTTCACAATGCCTCTGGCATTTGCCTATTGCGCTGTGTGGCAAGTATTTGCGATTAAGTTATTTACTTCAATCAACTCATAAAAATGTTCCTCAAAAAATGCAACCCCTGTATATTTAACGAAACTCTCCGTAGCGCAATAGGGGGAGAAATCCGGCAGTGAAACTAAATGCTTCGAATTCGTTCCTCAAATAGGGACAAATATTTTTGCGGCTCACAAATATTTGTTCGGAGTTAGTAAATCCAAAAGTCTCTTGTAGTTTCTGATGCCTATGAAACAAAACTTACACCTTGAGGTCTTTGGTACTTTGAGGTGTATTTTACCTTAGTAAATAAACCTACTTTATGACACAATACATGCCATTGTTTCCTGAATACAAAAGAGAAATATTTATATAAAAAAACATGATATCGTTTTTACAATAAAATGTAAGAAAAATCGGCAATTTTTTTTACTAAAAACAAACAATAGAAATATCCAAGGGTACCCAAATTAAGCAAACCCTGTATTTTGGGATACCAGAAAACTATTATCAAACAAAAATTATCTTATTGTTGGGTCCGTTTAACTGACTAACTAAACAATGTTTAAACTTCATATGTAAACTAAAAAGTATGTAGGTAACAATTTTCCTTTGGAACCAAATAAATAATATATAAAAACTTTATTTCTCCTCACAAAACTAGGAACATGAGTTGCCTTAAAACTGTTTTTACTTAAGTACATACATATTTTGTGAGCAGCTGGTGTCTGCTGTAGGTTTTAACCAGTGGTGCAGGTCACCAGGCTTTCTTCCCTTTTAGGACCTATCCATATAAGAAATATTATCATAAAAAGAATTCTGTAATAATTTACATAATTTAGCCTGCGTTTCATATTCAGCGAGTACGTGCCGCAAAGACGAACAGTTACCCTACTTATCATAATTTCAAATTTGTTTACATTCGTGCCGGGAATGTTTGCGAGTTACGACCACTAATTTTATTAAGGATACCCTTCTTTGTGGGAGAAATTTTATTTGCGCCGCTTTGTGGCATGAGTTATGGGATTGTTTGTAGCGTCGGTTATCGGGACTTTGTATCAATCTATGCGTTATATCTAACAAGGGGGTAACTCTACGCTCAGACATGATGATACGTAAAACCATACGAATATGCACAAATACTTTACAAAATGTTCGAAACCGTATCGTACGTCGTAAAGTTAAATTACGTTCGCAGTGACTGATAAGTTCCATAGAGAATATTCGAGTTTCGTTTCGGATCACAGAATAACCCCTATCTGTCTGTAGCAGCCCATATACGTCCCACTGCAGGGCACGGGCCTACTCTACAATCGACAGTACGATTGAGAGTGGTTAGGCCATATAGTCCACCACACTGGCCTAGTGCGGATTGGCGGACTTACATACCATAGAAATTCTTATAGACTAAAAATATAATAAATGTTTAGTGTTATTTATAATGTATTATAAAACATCTACTTATAGCCGCACGTAAAACCGATAGCTGGTTTAGCGACGCATGCTCGTGGCGATGGGTCGCCGCCAATATGATGGTATAATATACATACATACAGGTTGTATAACCTGTCATTCCTTTGTCAGTTGTTTGCCATATTTTTTACTAAGATCGTTGAATTAAACACAAGGCTAATGTTATGTAAGATTTTTTTTAATATTATCAGAATATACTATTTTTTTATCTCAATACTTTTATATTTTAATTATAAATACTTATTGAATGAAGTCATCATTATCAGGAAAAAATCGTAATATTTTATTTATACTTTAAGCCATATTTAGTTCCTGATGTAATTTGTTCGTTCACGCATACTACTTGTGCAAACTTATTTCGATGTTTCACATCTGCCAGGCGTCCAGTGTAGACTCGCATTTTTTTATTCATATGTATTACTATAGTCCGGTCAATTTAGACATTCGAAGTTACATAAAGTCCCAACAAGCTGAATTTCTGTGAAGTTGTTCAAAACATAATTATAAACAATGTCTGGAAGTTCCCCATCATTCCCCTGTAAGGAAAAAATTTAATTCAAGGTTAAAGGTAAAAAAAATGAGTTTTTCGCGATTTTCAGCAAAACGGTAAGTTTTATCATAAAAGTACCTCAGACAAAAATTGTAGATCATAAAATTATTTATATAAAATGTATCAATACTTTTTTTCTTACGAGCCACCGTTTCTGAGATATAACGATTCTAAAAGTTATAAAAGTTGTTATCGTCATAATATGCACACGTTTCCACGCCACCTATGAGGTAGTGTACTTAGCGTGTTTTTGTTAACGTGGTTTCCCCAGTAGGCCTACTCCACGGGTCAGTTGTGATCCTGTTTAATGTAAAACTATTGCAAAATAACGGAAATTTTCAAAGATTGGGAAAGATAAAAGCGATGTAAATGAAAAAAAAGTGTTGAAGTTTATTCGTCTTATTCGTAAGTTTCAAATTCTTGTTCTTCTTCTTGATCTTCTTCTTGTTCTTCTTCTTGATCTTCTTCTTGTTCTTCTTCTCCTGCTTCTTCTTCATCTTCATTTTGGATGCAAGTAAATTGCGTCAATAGCGATGTATCGCATGATACTTCGTCGGAGTCAAACGAATCCTCCATTGTTTGTGATTCAATATTAGAGCACGACCGGCCTTGACAATTTGTGCATGCCAAAGAACAAGACAGTCCGAATTTTTTGCAACCACATTTAGCACTGCATCCCTTTTTACAGTTGCAAAAAATAATGTTCAGCAGTTTTTCCGGCGCAGGTGGAAGTAAAGTTTGAACTGGCTCTAATATATTGTTGACCAACTTTCAACCCCAGTCTGTAGGGTCTAGCTGATAACCAAGCCACACTTGAACTTGGTAATATACTCGAAAAAGATGTTGGTGAGCAGCAACTGAAGTTGGAGGAAGACAAGCTAATTGAACTTGTTTTTTATTTTTAGTATTTTTAACGAAACATGCATATCGATGTTTATCTAAACAGGTAGTTTTTTTAGGAGCTCCGTACATAGAAAGAAGAAAGCGGATGCCGTTGGTAATAACTTAGCAATACAAGACTTTCGAGTATAATTTTTACGGCAATTTTCATGTATTGTCACAGACACACATTTCTGATTTTTGAGATATTCCGAAAAATCATCAGCTCTTTCGATACTTGCATTAATTAATATCTTCATACCACGTTCAACAGTAACAACTTCACTTCGTTATATCTCAGAAACGGTGGCTCGTAAGAAAAAAAGTATTGATACATTTTTTATAGATAATTTTATGATCTACAATTTTTGTCTGAGGTACTTTTATGATAAAACTTACCGTTTTGCTGAAAATCGCGAAAAACTCATTTTTTTTACCTTTAACCTTGAATTAATTTTTTTCCTTACAGGGGAATGATGGGGAACTTCCAGACATTGTTTATAATTATGTTTTGAACAACTTCACAAAAATTCAGCTTGTTGGGACTTTATGTAACTTCACTCTCATTTTTTGGTCTAAATTGACCGGACTACTACCTCGGTGGCGTAGTTTTATTACGATGCAGTTAGAAACCTGAGGTCTCGGGTTCGAATCCCGGGTCGGGCAAAGTTATATTTGATTTTTCTATTCATTATCAGCCCGGAGTAAAGAATTTGTGCCCGATAAGGCGGCAACAGGCTCGCCCCCTATCACATCCTGGGACGGAACATGCACGGCGAAATGTGGTGTCATAACACCTCTTCCCAACCCTTCAAAAAGGCAAAAAGGCGTGAGTTTGTGTATGTATGTATGTATTATTGCATTGATGCATTGATACGGCAAATTTATGATTCTAAATATCTTTTCACGTCACCAGTTTACACCCAATACCAGATAAAAATAACCGAATAAAACAAGGGGGATAGAGCGCGTTGTTGGCCCCACTTGGCCCCGATCGGTTTGTTAAAGAAAAGGGTCAATACGTTCATATTTGCTCAGACATAATCGAGCGCGCGTGTGTACCCTGCCCTCGTGTCACACTGTGTGTACTCGCCTTTATCTCTACGTTTATATAAGTCGGTAATGCATGGGCTGTGAATTGTGAATTTAATTGAATCGCCTGTCACAAGTACGGACGAAGTTGCAGAAAGTCGCTGGACGCAGGTTCCTTCCAACAGGTCGTTGTGGGGGAGTGAAGGAGGAGTGTCATTACAATGCGTGCCGCTGTTGATCCTGGATTACAGAAGCCCTACTATATTCATCCGAAACGAAGTTCGAAACTTCGGACGATCGAAGTTTTATATACGATACGAATGTATCTACTCTGTAAAAGTTCGAATTTGTATAACGTACATCGTAATCATAAGTCTATGGTTACGACCATAAGTACAATCGTATCGTATATAAACTTCGATCATCCGAAGTTTCGAACTTCGTTTCGGATGAATATAGTAGGGCTCCTGGAGTTGCAATGGTGGGTGTGAAGTCCCACCAGTCTCCAGGTCAATGTGGAGATCCTTGGTGGAGGCATATGTGCAGCAGTGGACTTCCTTCGGCTGAAGAGGAGAAACACACAGAGAGAGAGAGAGAGAGAGAGAGAGAGAGAGAGAGAGAGAGAGAGAGAGAGAGAGAATGGTGAAATCCTGTATTCCATTATTACGACGGGTGGTCTATTTGATGTGAATAGTAGAGTTCTATTTTTTTTGAATAAAGATAATGTCCCTAAAGAAATGAACAAAGACCAAGGGCAGGATTTCAAGAACTAATATATAGGTCACTCATATGTGAGAGGCCGCCTGGTTAGTTACCACCGCAATGTATTTCTACCGCCAAACAGCAGTGTATATGCACTGTTAGGTTCCAGTTTGTAGGATATTGTAGCCAGAATAACTACAGGATATATTAATACTTAACATCTTATATCTCAGGATGGCAAGCGCAGTGGAATCCCAAGGTGTTTTTGTAATGATATAGTTTGGTATTGCTACTATTCATGAGCAGTCGTTTCGCTTAGTGGTTACCATCAGGCGAATGCCCTGCTTGTCTCGTCATTCATTGATATAAAAAAGAAACTAAGACCGATAACACAATGAATTTAATACTTTGAAATATTTATTTGATTAACAATAAGATTCAATCTAAGAAAATTAATTTAGGTATGGTTCATGAAATTTATTCCCGTTGTCATTGAGATAAAGTACAACGCTGTCTTCAGTTAATTAAACTCAATCGTATTGTCACGTCACAACAATTTATTATCTTTATTGGTCCTCGGGATTGGGCAAAAAGTAGCTGTGATTCACTCTATTATATGATTTTTAGAATACGTATCATAACTTATACCGCTTATACCGCTCATAAAGCTTATACTGCTCATACCGCTTATAACGCTCATACTGCTTATACCACTCTCAATAACTTTTTTCGGTTATTAAGAGCGGGTTTTACATCATCTTTTATATCATTACCATGGGCACTATCACCTACATAATAGCTATCAGAAAAGGTCAGGACTATTATAGACAACCTCCGTGGCGCACTTGGTTAAACATCGGCTGTGAAACGTGAGGCGGCGGGTTCGATCCCGCACCGAGACAAATATTTGTATGATCCAAAGTTATTTGTTTCAGGACTAGGTGTTTCTGAGACTGAAAAGTCTCTCGTAGTTCCTGATACCCACGGCACCAGACTCGATATTAGTGGGGTATCTATGTATAAAGTTACCTATATGTATTTATTTATTTATGATTATTTTAAATGTTAATGTGTAATTTCACTGTTAGACAAGTGGAACGCTCTGCCTCAATAATTTGCATTCCAAAACAAGGATTTTAAGATACTTGAAATAAGCGTCAATGTCGTCTTTTTACCGTTTTCTTGGCCTATCGCGGTGTCGTCGGACATATGTGTATTGGGTTATTTTGCCCAATAATACAGATTACGAGTCTAATGAATGGCCCTAGCTTATATATAGCATTTTTTATGCTGTCATACGTCCATATCAGCTATGCAAATTTCCCATTCCATTGCCCAATTTTAGTCTGAGAATGCTCTTTTACAAACCTTGAGTCAAGAATTTAGTAATGAAATAAACATAGCTGATTTATTATATGTAAAAATATAGACTTAAAAAGCCTAAACCTAAAATATCTTTAATTTTACGATATTTATTACCCCCTAGTCAAATATTTCTCTATTTGAATTTCAAATGAAATATTCTGTAGAATATACAAAGAGACACTACTACAATATTCATGTGCGTTGAAATCAACATTTATAAGTTGATTTCAACGAAGAAAATACGTCCGAAGTCGATTCATATTATGACAAACATATACCAATGAATTCTTTTAGATATCCAGTATTCAATATAGATAATATTTTAAATGAAAACTACCTAAAGACTGAACGTATGAGTCTTTTGTTTATTACACGGTTACTCGGCAAGCAGAAAGGAGCGTTTTATAGTAATATCAGTAATGGGAACATCGATACTAAAACGGTGAAGGAAAACATCGTGAGGAAACCTGCATACCATAGCGATTCATCAGAATTTCTATGGTATGTAAGTCCACCAACACGCACTAGGCCAGCGTGGTGGACTATATGGCCTAACCACTCTCAATCGTACTGTCGATTGTAGAGGCGGCCCGTGCCCTACAGTGGGACGTATATGGGTTGATACAGAACATCGATACAAAAAACACATAACCTATACCATATATGCACATAATACTCGTACATATATAAATCCTACTAATATTATAAAGGTGAAAGTTTGTATGTATGTTTGTTACTCTTTCATGAAAAAACGGCTCAACAGATTTTGATGAAATTTGGTATAGTGATAGCTGACACCCTGGATTAACACATAGGCTACTTTTTATCCCGAAAAATGTAGTGTTCCCGTGGGATGAGTCAGGAAATAGAAGACGGGACGAACCTGAAGTCCACGCGAACGAAGTCGCGGGCAAAAGCTAGTGTATAATAATATAGACAACAGTACAGTACCAGGCCGAAATATTGACAAAAGTGTTGCTCTACCATTGGAAAGATAAATTTTCAGCAGTGCTCTGTATATATAAATACCTATAACAGTATTATTAACTTTTATATTATACTTCCGAAAAAGTTAATAATGTCAAGGAGACAATAAGTCGTGAATTAATAAACTAAATCGTTCTGCATCATGACTGAAAAGTGTTGCGCCAAGCCCATGCAAGGCATGCCATAAAAATATTACTTAATTGCTAGAATTTCAGTTATCAAATGACCTTTCAAATTTGAATGTTCTATCCGATTATCGTATTAAGGGCATAATCCTTAGGCGTGGTTCACACGAGTTTCTGGGAAGCCAGCACCCGGCATACTAATGAGGCGCAGATTTAATTTAATGTACCTGCATCTTGAGCTAACCCTATTACATCTGAGTGTGTACACGCTGAATATTCTATGAGAGCCACGTGTATCAAGATTGCTACCGAAAATGAAGCCGAGTGGTAGTTTTAGTGACTACGAATACAATGCAACTAAACATTTCGCAAAAACGCGATTTTTTAAATATAGTAATTTTTTATACCCTAGCGTAAAAATAAAAGGGTCTACATTATTATTGTAGAAAATAAGATGTATTTACCACTAAAATACGACGATAGGAACAAAATAACAAATGCAAAAGTTTTGCGTTGTGTCTGTAGTCACTAAAACTACCACCGGCTTCTTTTACGGCAGCAGTCTTGATATACCCTGTATACTATGAGGCAGTTAGAGTAATTTTAGATTCCTACGACTAAAACTTGTCAATTAAGAATGCTTAATATGTAAGATAGTTAGTAGCCATTTAAGACGTAAAGTACGAGGCGATACGTGGGTGTCATAGATTTACCTCTATCTATCTCTTCGGGGAAAAAAGGCGTGTGTTATTTACGTATTAAAGTGCTAAAAGAAATCTGTAAAACACTTACGATTCCATTGGCGTAGTTTTCGACGTCCTCTTCAGTGACCCCTGATGGCATCTCCACCATCGTCTCCAGCCTCTTGCCGTCTGAAACAACGTATATTACAATTATAAAAATCGTTAATACACTACATTAATTAACCAGGCGCATCCTAGCCATTTGCAATGAATGCATATACCAAAGTACTATGTGAGAGCCACTTTATCGCGCATTAGTAGAAAAAAAATATAAAATGTTTTTTATTATATTATTATTTATGATTACGTGAATGTTAAAATTGAAATTGAAACAAAATTATTTTTTACGGATTCTATGACGGATGTCGGATATGATTCAATTTTATAAATATTTTTATCTTCCTACGCTTTTATTAATTTGCTGCGTTCATGATTTGCTTTCTTGGATTCCGCAGGGTTACCATTAAAGCTGTGAAGTATTCGATACATTCAGGCGTTAAAAAATGTAAAGGCTTATTTTAAATTCGTGGTGTATTGTTATTTGTTTTCTGGTTTGAGAGTAAGTCAGATGTGCAATCTTAAACATCCTTAAATTATGTAGGTAATATTAAATCATTCCATGTATCCTAATTACTGTTGGTCAACATGGACCAGACATGGCTGCCAACATGCCCACGGTGGACATACTGCCCAGGACACACCTCTGTCTTTTCGAAGTCATATGTATATTGATAGTCAATCATCACGCACTGTAACGGTGAAGGAAAACATCGCGAGGAAAACTGCTTTCCATAGCGATTTTAAAAAAATAGTATAGTATACAGTACTATGGTATGTAAAGTCCGCCAACTCGCACTAGGCCAGCGTGGCGGACTATATTATGGCCTTACCACTCTAAATCGTACTCGCAATTGTAGAGGAGGCCCGTGCCCTGCAGTGAGACGTATATGGGCTGATACAGACAGATAAATCGTTTCACAAAATGGGAAAAATAAGAACAGTTTTTGCCATTTTCCCGTATATTCTTTACAAAGCACTGCTTCCTGTCATCAAGCAATGTAAAAGCATGCTATAATTCAGCTATAGTGGTTTAACTACAAGCTCGTACAAGGAAAGTGCGAGAAAATATTTCTCATCTTAACGTTTTTTCCGACGGTTGGGTATTCCGACCACTTGTTACATTTATTAATTATACATAAATATTAGCACTTTTACTGAAACATTCATACTAATGATGTTGGAGTATCCAAGGCCTCATCAGTACAATGTCAGTGCACTTGATAAATTGTATGGTTAGTACTGAGTTCGATTCCTGCTTAAAAGACTTGTATGTGTATATCCACCTAATGCCGTGTTCAGTATTGGTATAAACGATATAATAGTTATATGTATGTTTATGTATATATGTTGAATATTACACCATTATTATAATATCTATATTATTCGTACACCTGACGCTGCCCCAACTTTCGTCCTTTTCTCTTATATGCATCAAATGGTTGTCTGTCAGAAATTGCCTTGTGCGATAACACCGCCAATTGTACTTTTTTCTAATGTGAATTGTTTACTTTTGTTTTATTTGTGGTGTACAATAAAGCTTAAATAAATAAATAAATAGTTAAAAGAAACATTTAAAGTAATTACGAAAATTTTGTCACATGATTGGAGACAATGGGTGATACTTACTATTACGAATTGTACGAATATAATTTTACAAATATAGATAAACTCACGCCTTTGTTCCAGAAGGGGTAGGCAGAGGTGCAACCAGCACGCCCTATTTATTTATTAACCTATATTGTACACTAATTTATTATTACAACACAAAGAGATAAACTAAAATACTTAAGTATAAAAGGCGGTGTTATCGCTCTGAGCGATGTCTGCCAGACAACCTTTGGATGGATATAAGGGTCGGAGAAACAGAGGGTAGTGTAAAAATAAAGAAGTTTCGCCTTAATATAATTTTATTTAATTACACTTCATACAAATACATTATATAGATTACTGGTGGTTTGTCTTTCAAATGTGAGAGGTCGCCTGGGTGGTAGCACCACAATGTCTATTTCTCCCCCAAATAGCAGTGTAAATATAAAATGTTTAAAGAACATTGGAGTCGGAGTAACTACTGGACATATTGAGACTCGACATCTTATGTCTCAGGATACCAGGCGTAGTGAAATGCCAAGCATTATTTTGTGATTCAAGGTGTTGTTTGGTTTTGCTACTGTTCATGAGCGGTCGTATTGCTTACCATCAGGTGATCGGCATTCTCATCTCGCCATTCATTGCAAAAAAGTTATTATTGCGAGTTTCAATAAGTTTAAATAAAATTTGTTGGCCCGCCGCGCCGCACCCCTGCGCGTCGTCGTTTTGTGAGACAGCTTATCTGTGCTGAAAATGCATGTTAACATCATTAGACGGGACTTACCTTGCGGTTTTTGTATTTAGAAAGTGTATATATATTATTTGAAAGTCAGCAAAGAAGCTAGACTTTTGCTAAGGAAAATAATATGGCTGAGTTTGGCTATGTTATTGGGAGTGTCTGGCTTTTACATTGTTTGAATTGTGTTTACCTAACTTGCTAATGGTTTATTCACTGCTATCAGGTGAATCCAAGTGAACCTAACTCCTATCATTAATTTCCTCTAATTAATCTATTTTATACTGTAATGGAAGTTCATTTGATTTTTTTTTTATTTAACACGAGATCTTGTTGAATATAAGATTCTTCATAATTTTTTATTGCATTGCTTGCTCCCCTGCGCTATAAAGGACATATTTTAAAAGAAAAAGGAATAGTTATTTTTAAAATTTAATGATATAATTATTAGGGAAATACGTCTAACGAGGGAGCCCCTGGCTTCAAAGCTTAATATAAATAAGTGTCAATTTCTTTAATTTTTCCTTGCAAGTATATTCATCCCTTCGTTAACTCTTATTATAGTGCTTGAGCCCATCTTTCTTCATTCAAAATAAACAGTTTGTGGCGCACCTACAAAAGTGACATTTCCATATTTTCCATATAGGCGCGAGTGGGCGCCGGACGCCTATTCTCGCCGATGAATGGCCGACGTGTATGGACGTTCGCCGATGGACGTCCAGATTAGTCGATCTCACGCCATTGATAATAACGACGTGTATTTTTTAGAGTTCCGTCCTTATAGAGTTAAAGGGAAAACTTTGTTGTTTATCTTATGCTGTGCATGTATGTGTACTAGCATAATATATAATTACTATATAGTACTAGCATATAGAATAGTTTTAATATCTTGCCTTAAATTTTCATACATTATTATATTAGTTAATTTTGTAATAAACAGAAATACAAATTATAGGAAATAAGAACATTTTATACTACATATTACGAGTATAACAAGTTTTATACCATATTAGCTTAAAACATCGAGTGAATGTATTACGAATTCCAAAATAAAAAGAAACTTAAGGAGCCTATAGCTTCGCGTAAGTTTTTTGTTACGATATTTTTATTAATTAATCTTATACGGAATATAAATAAATATATGTATAAAAGAAATAAATTTAAAGTAGGGCTTTTCTTTTTTCTTGGCAAAAACCCTTCTAAAAGGCAAAAGAAAAAATCTGGTGGAAAATCTAGAAGAGGCCTTCACCCAAATCAATTAAATTGCTCTATAAAATGCTAGAGAACCCTTAATGCCCAAATCCGACTCATTCTTGCATATTTTAATGGTTCATGCTTCGAGCACAGACATTGTAATATGACAATAGCGTTTGTGTAGTCGTCATCGAAATGTCAATTATTCCTATCGAAAGTTCTTCACATTGTCGGTAGAGGCGCTGTAGTGACTCGGCAATTTCTATAGACACAAATTCATATTAAATACATAATTTATTCAGCACACTGTTAGTATACGAGTAGTATTATTATTACTAATACAGGAAGGTTATAAAATTGAATCTAAAAAGTTAAACTTTTTACGAGTTTTTTACAGCTTCCTCACGATGATTTCCTTAATAAAAAGTATTAAGTAAATTATAATTAATACACATAGATCAAGTCAGAACTGTGTGTCTAACTAATCAATGTAACAGTGGTTTGCCTAAGCCCCGTTTACACGAATCGCATGGCATAATGGCAATAGATTATTGTGTTCCGACAGATGTTTACACGATGCAATTTTTTTATATCCTAATGATACTCGTATCTTTGAGACGAGAAACTCTCTTTGTGGATATAGGGCTTTAAATTGGAACTGCTTCAAACGTGTTACAGCTTGCATGCTGTATCCAACAAGTTTCTGTTACTGCCGTAGGGAGCTATGTTCAACACTAGGTTTCTTGTAGCCGAACATAATGATAATGAAAACATAAAATAAGTATAATAAAACTTTACTGGTGGCAGCCTCTCAGAGGCCGCCTGGGTAGGTATCACCGCAATATCTATTTCTCCCGCCAAACAGCAGTGTCAATACACTGTTTTGTTTCGATTTGAAAGACATAATAGCTAGAGTAACTACTGGACATATCGAGACTTAACATGTTATCTCTTATGTCAGGCGAACGGCATGCTCGTTTCGCCATTCATTGCATAATAAGAAATGGGGCTTTAGATTCGAACTGCTGTAAGCTTGCAGACTGACAAGACTGCTTGATAGTGTTGCCCAAATTCAGTCTTGGTCTTGCAGTCTTGGTCTTGTTCTTGCGTTTTTGCAAGACCAAGACCAAGAACAAGACCGCGTATTTTTAGCAAGACCAAGACCAAGACTGACCGTGCAAGACTTGAGCAAGAACAAGACATAGCCTGCAAGACTCTTGCGTCTTGCAGCTAGGACTTAGCGCTATTTCACTGAGTAGTTAGGTGTAACAGTTCGGTGTATAGGTAGGTACGCTTAGGAATTCTATGAGACGCAAAAAACTGTATCAAAGAATATGAAAAACTGGACCTATGCGCATTACGACTAATACCATAAACATAGCGAATAAAAAAATATCTATTAAAATCAAACTGAGTGCATGCATAGTTATGTTTTAACCATCGGCACTTTGATAATGCGGCATCAAAGGTTTTGTACTTACTTCTCAAAGAAATTTGCCGCTTTTCGGAAGTACATGGTTATGATACACGCGCCGGCGGCTTCTTTTGAAATCTAAAACAATCGATGTCGCCACGCCGAAATCATAACATTTGACACTATTTGATTGCCGCCATAGGGCGTAGGTATACTCATGCAAAATAATTTCGAATTTTAAGAGTACCTACAGGTGTTCCAAAGAATAAATAAGTTTCAGAGTGCTTAGAATGAAAATGAATACATTATACTGATCACGCAAGTAGTATTATGATTGGGATAAAATGGTAAGGATAGGTAGTAGATGTCATATTAATTCATTCTAGTAAGTATATATTATAATATTGATTACTTATATGGTTTTAAACTAATTACTTAGGTACTATTATTGTACATTTAGTCATTATATTTCTTAAGTTTTTACAAGAAAAAATAGCAAAAAAGTGTTCAAATATCACCCCGCACCCGTTTAATAAATATTGTAGCCACTTTTAAATATACTTGAAACGTGTAAAAAAATTCTACAAAACTAATAAAATAATATAAAAAGCGTAGGTACTTACCTACTAATAAAATAAAAAGCCTGCGATAAGAGTTTTGTATTACCTACTTACCAGCCCGAATATCTCTGAGAGAGATGATGAGAGTAAGTATTTACTAGCTGTGCCCGCGACTTCGTCCACGAGGAATAGTAACTTTGGAGGTATAGTGACGTTCAGGTCAGTTGATTTTTCGAATTTCTTATCAAATCTTCAGTTATTTATTAATCTGCTTGATCTTTACTATGGCTATGTTAATTCAAGCTCACAATGTTCCAATTCTAATACGTTTTTCTAAGATTTAAAGTAAACTTTAATAAATAGTAATAGACTAATAGGTAATTGCAAGACTTGCAAGACTCTTGCTGCAAGACCAAGACCAAGACCAAGACTGGGAGCGCAAGACCAAGACCAAGACCAAGATCAGGTGTATTGGCGCAAGACCAAGACCAAGACTGGCTAAGTCTCGTCTTGTTCTTGCATTTGGGCAACACTACTGCTTGACTTGACTTTGTCAAGAGGGCGTATTCTTTGTGTAGGAACGTCTACAAGTGCTCATGGTGATCCATCCAACATGGAGAACCGTACTACGCAGGGCGAATTTGCCATAGATTATTACGTCAAAAACCCTGTGTGGTCAAAAGGGTTCAATCTTAATTGGCCTTGCAAACATTCATCCCGGTCCGTTATAAACTAGCGACCTTACAATGGTAGTTAACTCTGTATTTATTTTATTTTGTTCAGACACTCGTAAAGACCTACATTAACATAACATTACGTCGTTCTAATGAAAATACCCCGCGTTTACTATCACAATACACGAACTGCTCTCTTCGTGGAATTAATTTGATTGCCACAGTTTATAAAAAAATCTTCGTTCACCAACCGGTGGAAATTATAGCCAGAGTAACTATAAGAAACTGGACATATTGAGACTTAACATATTATGCCTCAGGATGGCGTGCGGTATCGAATGCCAAGCATTGCTACTGTATTGTCTATGAGCGGTCGTATCGCTTACCATCAGGCGAATGGCATGCTCGTCTCGCCATTCATTAAAATAAAAAAATAGTGTATATTATGAAAGTGTATGTTTATTCAACATATATGTATGTATGTATATATAAATGTAATAATACAATCAATTAAATGATTCGTACACCTGAAGCTGCCCCAACTCTCGGTCGTTCTCGTTTATCCAAGCAATAAGACCGCCTCTTGTGCATTTTTTTGTTTTATGTAATTTCGTCTACTTCTATATATATGGTGTACAATAAAGTGTTAAATAAATAGAGGCATGGTCATCTACCTAGTATAAAAAGAAAGTTTTATCTAGTATAAAATGTCTTAGAGAATGTATTGCGTCAGTGTCGGGAAAAGCGGTCCACTTAATGAATAAACTCGGGTGATTTGTGGCCCAGCTGTAAACAATTTACACCCGCTCTTTTATGCTTTAATGCTCTTTTTATACCGTCTTCTATTGTTTTTGGCCTCGTAAAGGTGCTGCCAAATCTGCGGATTTTATGCATGATTAATTTTACCGTGTCATGCGATTATAGGCTTTATTGCTAATAATATAAAAGAAAATGCGCGTTAATTTTCTCTGATATTTTAACATTATCTTTTTAATTATTTGCCTGCTATTTTGTTTAACATAAATTTTACTGGTGGTAGGTCTCTCATAAGTGAGAGGCCGTCTGGGTAGGTACCACCGCAATATCAGTTGCTCCCGCCAAATAGCAGTGTAAATCAGTTCGCTGTGAGGTGCCGGACAGTGCGCACGCACATTTGTTTGGTTATCAAGTGACGAGTTTTTTTTTTTCTTCGAATATTAATTAGTACTTTGATTTGACTTTGTAACATGGACGTGAGTGAAAGTGACGATGATTTAAGTGACAGGGAGTTTTTAAAATACTGTGAGCGTGATTTAGAAATGACGGAAATAACAGATGACAACAATGTTGATGTGCAAGATATTATAAATAAAACTGCGGAGAAAAGAAAAGAAAGGGAGGATGAGAACAGTGAAGAAGATGAGTTTACTGTTGTTACTCGGAGAAGACCTAAACGACTAATAAGAAGTGTGTCTTCGGAAGCACAAAAAAATCGGAGGGTAGAAGGAGAAAAAAAAAACGTTACATCGGAGATTGTTCAATATCACGAAGTGTGCATCACATCTTTAGACTGCTTGCCAAAACAGATCGCCTTAGCAAAACTTTTAAGATCACATAATATAACAAATATTGAGCGTATAAAATATAAAAACACAAACAAAGCAATAGTTCAATTCAAAGAAAAGGAGGATGCCAATAAGTTATTGAAATGTGAAAAAATTATAGAGATGGGTTTTCGTTGTCAATTAACTTCTGAATTAAATATATCCCATGGTGTGGTTAAAGGTATCGACCTTGATTTAAATGAGGAAGAAATAATAAAAATCCTTGAATGTGACACGAAAATTTTATCAGTGAAGAGATTGAAACGAATCCATACTGACGGATCATGGGTTGACAGTGAAGCGGTCAAAATCTGCTTCCAGAATAATACTTTGCCGCAATACGTATATGCATATGGATGTCGCTTCAAAGTTACTGCATATATCTTCCCCGTGACACAATGCACTGGATGTTGGAACTTTGGTCACATCAAGAGATATTGACCCTTTAAAAAAAATATTGTGTCCGAAATGTGGAGCCTCTGATCACGATAATTGCATTAAAGATAACATTAGATGCTTGAACTGTAAAGGCAATCACTTTGTTTTAGACAAAACTTGCCCTTTTTTCATCAAAGAAAAGGAAATAAGAAATATAATGAGTCAGGAACAGATCACCTATCGAAAAGCACTACAACTATACACCGAAAAGAAGAAAAACAATAATGAACACAATAACACAAGGAATATGATACATACTTCATATGTTGGTAATAATACATATAGCAGAATCGTCGCTAATTCTTTAAGTTATCAACACCCAGAATCATCCCAACAATTAGAAGGAACAAAATCAAATGATGACCCTCATGAAAATACGAGACTATCTGAGCAACAAAGGATAAGAAAGACAAAGACTTCATCCCGCACGGAGGAGATGCCCAGCAATAGTTGGAGTGATATTCTAAATAATGACCCGGAAAAATCAGACTATACAGAAACTAACAGAACTCAAGATGGACATTTGAAAGGGAAGTTTGAGTTAAAGAAATTTTGGTATAAAATTAAAAGTATTATTTGGTCGGAAAAAAGTTTTGAAGAAAAAGTAATGTCAATATTTAAAATTATATGTGAGGAATTAAAAATATTTGTAATGTATAAATTATTGGATAGTAGAATATTGGAACAACTAATTGGACTTGTTAATGGATAGTCCACTTAATGACATCAAGTTAAATATATTACAGTGGAATTCACAAAGCTTACGTCCTAAATTAATAATGTTATCCGAATTTTTAACGCGTGAAATAATTCATATTGCAATTGTTAGCGAAACTTGGCTGAATGTTGATTCTAAATTAAATATTAGTTGTTACAATATTTACCGACATGACAGAAATGATGGTTATGGAGGCGTGGCTATTTTAGTGCATAAATCGATACATTCTCACAGCATAACACATCAAGTGAGGAATTCAGGCATAGAAACAGTGTGTGTAAAATTGCTAAATTGTAAATATTTAGAATATGTGTTATCTATATATTGTCCATCTAGTGTTCAAACTCAAACGTCTGATTGGGATGATATTTTTTCGCACTTTTCCCGTAAAACATTGATAGCGGGCGATTTTAACGCCCACCACAGTAACTGGTCAGTAAAGACTGATATTAGAGGGGTTCAAGTCATGGATTCATCCTTAGATCACGGTTTTATTTCACTCAATAATGGTAACCATACTCGAATAAAATTGGTTAACGGACATCTACAACAAACCTCGCCAGACGTTTCATTTGCTTCTCAAGACGTAGCAATAAAGTTTGATTGGAGAGTATTCAATGAGAATTTAGGGAGCGATCATTTAATTATTCTTTTAGTAATAAATATCCCAAATAATTTTAGTTATAAAAAAAAAAGAAACTTTAAACTAGCTGATTGGGGTCGATATCAACAACATATTTCAAATAAATTTAATTGTAATATTAGCAGTACTGGAAGTCTTCAAGAAATGTATGACTACTTATTACATACAATCAATGATGCTGCTAATAAACATATACCGTTAATAAAACTTTGCAATAAACCGTCCACAAAATTCATACCGAAGAAATATTGGAATACGGACTTATCCAAAATAGTTGCACAACGTAGGTTAGCCTTATCCTCCTTCAGGAGAAACCCTACTCCGAATAATCTTACAACATTAGAAAACATAACTAAAATATCAAAAAAAATGATACGTAAAGCAAAATCAGATTACTGGCATAAAACTTGTGATTCCTTTGACGAAAACGTTTCAGCCGTCAATATGTGGCACCGTATAAAATGGGTAAAAGGTTATGGACAACCAAAAAAATACCCTCCTATAGAATTAACAAAAGAACTTCTTCATTCTCTTACCCCAGACTACGTATCTAATATGGAACCGACCTTTAAGTCTAAAAACGAATTCCTAGAGCGTGAATTTTCTATGCAGGAACTTAAAAATTGTTTAAAAAACAAAGACTCAGCTCCAGGCGAGGACGACATATCATATACAATGCTTTACTATTTACCTGATATATTTAAACAATTCCTGCTCACTTTATATAACCGTATATTTAATTATGGTATTATCCCCTGTCAATGGAGAAACATACGGATAATCCCCATACCGAAAAGCAACAAAAATAATAATACTGAAATAAAATTAAGACCCATCTCCCTAATGTCGTGCATTTGCAAAACTTTTCATTTAATGATTTTTAAACGTTTAGAATGGTACACCGAAAAAAACTCTCTTCTATCTCCGTATACCGTCGGCTTCAGAAAATCTTTATCCTGTTTAGACTCCTTGACACGATTAATTACATATATTCAGATAGGATTTTCGAAAAATATTCCAACCTTAGCATGTTTTATAGATATCGAAAATGCATACAATAATATTTCTATAGATACTGCATTGAAAATACTTGATGATCTTAATTTTGGTTCCAAATACTGTAGTTATCTTTGGAGATTTTTGAATAAAAGATTCTTAAATATTACATTAAACAATAGTGATACATTAAGCAGATGTACTAGCAAAGGCCTTGCACAGGGAGATCCCCTATCACCTCTACTTTTCAATTTATTTACACATAAAATCTGTCGCCAAATACAAAATGTATTTATTTCCCAATACGCGGATGACTTTGTTATCTATATAAATAACAAGAATGTTAAAATATGTAAAACATATATACAAGAGGCCTTAAATGTAATAGTCAGAATACTAGATGAACTAGGACTGACAATCTCCCCTAGTAAGACGACATATTGTTTATTCAGTAGAGGCTGTCGTAGAAATATACCTTCTCTAATAGTTGACAAAACACCTATTATTTATGCTAATAGTATTAAATATTTGGGGATGTGGTTAGATAGGAGTCTAACATGGAGAATACATATTAATGAAATTGTTATAAAATGCTCTAATTTCTTGAATATTTTAAAATTACTGTCTGGCAGTTCTTGGGGAGTCCATATGATACATTTAAGACGACTGTACATATCTCTAATAAGAAGTCGGATGGACTACGGGTGTTTTTTATATGATTGCAGCGCGAAAAGTCATGTTTCTAAGCTAGATAAGATTCAAAATCAGGCGCTCAGAGTTGTTGGCGGCTTCATCAAAAGTTCTCCAATACATGTAATGGAGAGCGAATTACATATAGCACCGCTATTCATTAGAAGACAATATCTAGCCTATAAATATTTTTTAAAATTACTATCTTTTTCTAATAACCTCACTGTTGATTTTGTATCTGAAATGAGCACCCTATGTCTTACGAGATATTGGCGGAATAAAAAAGTACCTCTACTTACACAAACTTTTGACGATGTAAAACACCTCATCATTTCTGCTTCAAATATTGTTACACCGTTTAGTCTTGATGTATGGTTATCAGCGATTAGTCTTGAAAACGTCATTCATTTCAACTTAGAATGCATTAAAGTAGCTAAAAGCGATTACGAACCGAATGCGTTATTAAATGATGTAGTACGGGAACTAAATATTAATTATAATGGTTGGTACAAAATTTACACTGATGGTTCAAAGGGTGCTCATGGAGTAGGTGTCGGGTTCTACGATCAAAGCAATACATATAGAAGGGGCTATAGAATAAATATAGATGTTTCTATCATGACTCTGGAGCTGTTAGCAATTTTTCATGCTTTGTCTTATGTAAGGAGTAAAAACTTGAGCAGAGTGGTTATATTTTCTGATAGCAAAAGTGCTTTGCAACATGTGGCTCGATGCACCTCTGCTTTCAGAGGTATATCGATAGCTTACGAAATTATTAAAAATATTACTACTTTGAGGGACAGTGGCAAGGATGTGAAATTGCAATGGGTTCCGGCACATATTGGACTGAGGGGAAATGAGGAGGCCGACTGTATCGCGAAAATAGCCGCATGCCATGGAGATGAGTTTGATCTTCTGCCAGATTATACAGAATACACCACAAAATTCAAAATGAAATGTTTCAACAACTGGAAAGAGTACTTTAACAATCGATCGAAAGAAAAGGGAATATGGTATAGAACGATTCAGTGCGAGCTTCCTCATTCTCCCTGGTTTAGTAGCAGTGGTTTAAGGAGAAATTATGTCAAATTAGCTTTTAGATTACGCTCTGGGCATTATCCATCAGCAAAGTTTACATATTTGATGAAAAAATCGGAAACACCTAACTGCAGCACTTGCAATAAAGTAGAAGATATACAACACTTGCTGATGGAATGTACCAAAAATAAAAAAGAAAGGGATAAGTTTTTTGATGAATACAATTTGAATGTTGTAGATGTTGGATTGATACAAACGATTCTGGCAAATCCGCTGTCACCAGTTGCAAAAAGATTATGTTCATTAGTTTCTTTTATAAGTTAAAAAAATATGTATATGTTTGTGTATTTTATTAGGTATAAGGTATGATGGGACTTACATGTCCGCATGGACAAAAGTCCCAAAAAAAATAAAGAGAAAAAAAAAAAAAAAAAGCAGTGTAAATGCAATGTTGTTTTGTTTTGAAGGGTATTGTAACCAAAGTAACTACTGGACATATTGAGACTTAACATTTTACGTCTCAGGATGGCGAGCATAATGGAATGCCAAGTATTGCTTTGTAACTTATGGTTTTGCTACTGTACATGAGCGTTCGTATCGCTTACCATCAGGCTAATGGCATACACGTCTCGTTAATCTTCACCATTCAAAAAAATATACATTAAAAAGATCATAGGGTACCATGTTAAGTATTTAATTTTATCAATTTGTTCTATTTATTTATTATTTTTGAACTTAAAAAATATTAACGAAGAGTTTTATACTATAATATTTTTATTCCCCATTAGTTCTACAATATAATAATCCAGTACATCCAAAGTTTGCCTCGAAGAGACCGCAGCTAGCGATACGACTGCCATTTGTTAACCATGCGTTTAGTTTTAAGTATTTTATGTGGTTATTGTTCCTTTTTCATATTTTTTTATGTACAATAAAGTATATGTAAATAATATCTTAAACAATACTGTCAGTCTAATCAAATGGTGTGGCACTTCAAAGCGGCAGTAGGTAAACAGGATTCGTCGAGTGCAAATCCGACCGAGCATGAGAAATGATCCGATTCAAACGAGTTCGCAGGAACATCGCCTATTCGGTGTGCGTTGGGACGAAAGGGATGTTTCATTGAAATATTGCGCCGAATGTCGGTCAACTGTGCTTACTGCTCAGTGCTTAGTAAAGAAGTAAAAAATAAACAGAGTTCTAACTCGCTCCTTATTATTTAATAACTTAAGGAAAGCCAAGTGGTGCAACCAGTTTGTTTTTTTTTTTGTTTATTGGAAAAAAAAATTAAATTATATTTACAATACGGTTTATAGTAACTAAATCTAATTTTACTTAATGTATAATTAACAAAAATGCCCACAAATTAAATGTAATAGAAATGTGCATAAGTAAAACACGGACATAAAACAACATAGAGTATTAGGTATTACAAAGTGGTAAAGTCGCTTATGCTATATGTGAAGATAGTAATTCTTTAACAACAAAACTTTTGAATTTCGTCTATGGTAGTGCTAAAATGTCAAGATCTATGAATATACATAAGCAAAAGTCTGCGAAAAGGTGCACGTATTCTTGCGTTTGTTCTGCCTATATAACCAATAAATGAATTTCATTTCGTATCATTTCTAGTTCCCGGCCCATATATGTACGTCCCACTACAGAGCACTGGCCTCCCCTACAATCATAAACAATTAAGAGTTAGGCCATATAGACTACTACGCCGACCTAGTGCGGGTTGGCTAGCGGTATTCTTCAAATCCGGAACAAAACATTGTATTTTTTATTCTAAATCATACCTGGTACTTCTATTTTTACTCTTTCGGGGTTAATCTAAAACTCAATAGGTTTCTCTACATATACCATATCGAGAGAGTATCTATAGAAGTGCAACGAAGCAACACATAAACCCGGGAGAATCTAAACGAGAATGTTACTAAATGCTAAATGAGAAGTGCCGATATAAATATGAAATGTTCAACAACATGATGTGTGCTTTCTCGGTCAGATACCGTCGAAAATATAATATACCATCGATCTCATGATGACTGATTTATTGACTTCAGTTATTGGCGATCGCACTTCATTCTACAAAAAACTCACAAAAATGTGTTATTTATATTAATAACAAAGTCTGAATATGCAATGTCTAAATTTAAACCAGGAACTACTATGCCAGGCTATATACGTCCCATTGCAGGGCACGGGTTTCCTCTGCAATCAAGAATATAATTGAGAGTGGTTAGGCCATATCGTCTACAACGCTAGCTTAATGCGGGTTGGCGGACTTTACATATCATAAAAATTCTTTGATATGCAGGTTTCCTCATGATGTTTTCCTTCGTAAAGTGCGCGATGATTGAATTTCAATACACTCATGGCTCCGAAAAATCAGAGACTACTGTGAACATGTTGGTTGCTGCTTCTGGTCCGTTTACCAACAGGCCACCACACACTTGATAGTTAATATAGGTAACTAATATTATTAATAATTTAATTGCAATGAATGGCGAGACGAGAATTCCATGCGCCTAATGATAAGCGATACGACCACTCATGGACAGTAGCAAAACCAAACAACACCATTAATTACAAAGCAATTCCACTGCACTGTCGTCCTGAGACACAAGATGTTAAGTCTCAATATCTCCAGTAGTTGCTCTGGCTACAATGTCCTCCAAACTAGAACACAAAACCAAATTTACACTACAGTTTAGAGATAATTATTTAAGTAAAACATCGAAAAATAAAAGAAAATCTTCGTTAAAAGTTTGCCAATGTGTGGCTTTCGTGTGCCAGTGATGTGCTTGACCTATTTTACTTTTGCACATATTGTAATCGTAATTTAATATTTTTTTTACTTTCGAAGGATAAGTTAATTGTATTAGATTATTTTTAATATAGTTTTTGATATATTTATAGTAGGGTCGTGCATAAAATGGAAGGGCAGGTTCCATCATGGCGGTAGGCAGTGGCGGCGTAAAGGGAGGGCGGAGGGGGCGGTCCGCCCCGGGTACCAGGCCTCAAGGGGTGACAAAGACAGGTCACTCGAACACCCACAGAATTTGAGACTATCCGCTTGCACGAGTCTCGGAGGGGGCAGGTAGAAGTCTCGATCAGCTCCTGATGAAGTATGTTAGAGTTGTCGTGTATAGTCGGTGGAATGTTCATAGCCATTGGCAGCAGACGCATTGTCTAGCCTAGGGCTTCCCAAATTGAGCGTCACGACGCCCTGGGGTGTCGCAGCATTGTCCCAGGGGCGACCGAGTTGAGTAAGCCAAACTGGAACCCTGTTTATGGAAGCTATGCTCAGAAAAACAAGCACATTCTTCTGTTCACATTTATCTGTTCTTTTTTTGCTTTTTTTCTTATTAAAAAAGAGACTTTATGTTAAATTAAGAGTTTTTCTGATAATCTGTTATTAGGGTCTGAGGGAATCGTAAAAAAAATGCCAATTTCTTAAGGGTCTGAAAATGCTACCTGTCTGTGAACAGTATAAATAACTTGGGGAAGTCCTGGTCTAACCTACTCAACTTCGAAGGTTCCGGCACCCCTTACCAGAAGCTGTACGCAGGAGATGTGCGATCGATGGCCTTTTACGGTTTTTATATATATATAGGTAGCAGACGACCATACGGTTCACGTTATGGCAAGTGATCACCGCCGACCATGAACATCTGCAACACCATAGAGCAGAGAGATGCGTTGCGACCTTTAGGCGAGAGTACGCTCTTTACTTGAAGGTGGCCAAATCGTATTTGTCCGGAAATGCTGTTATCGACAATTGGTTCTCGGGATTTGTTGTACGTAGAAGAAAATGTTGGGAGAAAGATACTATATTGGTATTTAGAGGTTTGCCGTGTTGTATGTAGGCGGAACTCAGCAGCAGAGAAAATTCCGAACATCAAAAACAACTCGGGTCTTCGATGATTCGACCTGCCCGACGTTGAAATAGATTGAAAGGGAAAAGTTGGTACTGGGGTGCCCTTGCCCAAAGATGGGTGCAATATTCCACGTGGCGCCGAACCTGCGCGTTATAACGTTGCAGACCCGACGTGATATATCGCCTCGATCTGTTGAGCATACCAAGCTTCTTTGAGGCCAATTCGAACATATCCCGTTTCGGTTGAATCTTTGAGCAGACTGTGCTGTTCTCTCGAGTGGTGACGCAGCGGATGATCATTATTCAAGGGATATCATACGATATCCCATGGGGCCGCCTGTTTTCTGGCTGGTTTCTTTCCCTAGAATATTGACGCCAAAGCCCTTTCGTCGTCGGTTTATTACTAGCGACTAGAATCGTCACGTCAAGGGGAGCCACCAGCCCTTAGAGAGAGAGACTGGCCGTCTTGGAGGAGTAGTGGTAGACAATCATCCCAGTGCTGGTGAGGGGGCCAATCTGGCAGTGCGTCTTTTTTTTACCAGTGGCCGAACAGGCGCCACGGCATGTTGCGGTCGGATATCTGTGGTGGGTGGCGAGAATGGATGAAACCGCTGTGTGTCATCATTGTGAAAATTAACACACACGGAGTGCCCGGCCTGGGGCGGCGAGCGTAGAATACTCCATGCAGCCATCAGAGTAGACCTCTCGTTCTCGGCCGTGATTCCCTCCATGGTCGAGATTCAGAGGTCTTAGCAAGCAATGCTCTCGTTCTGCGAGATTGTGATCTCGCAGAAGAAGACCACGAAATGGGATCGCGAGGTGAACGATCCCGCTCGCCGCTACCTGCACAAAAGGGTTGCCGAGCGATAAATGGCTGAACCGCTGCGACGCCTCTACCCTATCGTAGGGTGTAAGAATTCCGTCTCGGTATTTCTTGCCCGTCATAAGAGACGATATAACGGGGTTAACGGGGACGCTGGGCATACTGTCCAGGGGGCGGTGCGCACTTATCTACAACAACTTGGATATGAGCGACAGGGTGCAGGGCCTCATTTTATACGTGCACGATATGTCCGTTGTAGCCTTGTTTAGCATTGGGTGTTATGTTCTATGTGGGAGTGCTCAAGACAAAACCGCCCCGGGTGCCAAACTACCTTACGCCGCCACTGGCGGTAGGCATATTAGAAAACCGAATTTCTCCATCCAAAGTTTGCTCTCTGTAAGAGATTGCTTAGTATAATAAGGCCGCCTATTGTACTTATTTTAAATATAGCAACAATTATTTTTGTTTTTCTTTTGGTGCATAAATATATGTACAATAAAGAGATAAATAATAAAATCGAAGAACAGGAAAACATTCATACATATTTTCCCAAACATTTTTTTTATAATTGGATTGTTAAACATGTTTTCCTGTTATTTCGGTTATATTATTTGGCGTAAAATAATACAATTTAATACTAAATACATCTAATAGTGTACATGTCTTGTGTAGTGGATATGAGAAATGAAGAGTTCCTTTCGATTTTGCCACGTTCTTATAAGGAACAAATACTTTTTGATCTGTGATCACATAAGCACACTTTGCCTCCGTGCGGGGATTGATCTCGCCTCTTCTCCTTTCACATATGGCTTCATAAAAACTCAAAGGTCATCAAAACATAGATGGAGACATATAAAATTTCAGGTGAAAAGATAATCTCATTAAACCCCTCCTTGGTCTGGTGACAGCACATATGAACAGTAAACTAAGATCGTTATTACACTCCCAGGTCTGGCATATAACTTCGTGAGTTTTACTGAACAGTGCAATATCAGTTGTCGGGCGTGGAATTTGTGCCCGACGTGGCAGTGGGCTCGCCCCTTATCACGTTTTGGAAGGAAATTAGTACTGTTAACTCCACTTGACAATTGACATCTCCTAGAGGCATCTGACCATACATATGTCACTCGACAGCCTACGTTGCACAGTTGGTTAAACGCCGTCCATGAAATGAGTGGCCGCAGGTTCGATCCCCGCACCGAGATAAATATTTGTGTGTACACAGGTATTTGTTTCGAGTCTGGGTGTTTGTGAGACCGAAAAGTATCTCGTAATTTTAATACCCACGATACAAAACCCGATCTTATTGTGGGGTTTGCACTACGTATGTGAATGTTGGGTGTATTTATTTATGTATGTAGAATAACATAACCAACTAGAAAATTCCAGATCTAGACTGACCATAGATATTAGACTTTTTTTTTTTATTGCGATGAATAGCGAGACGAGCATGCCTTTCGCCTGATGGTAAGCGATACGACCGCTCATAAACAGTAGCAAAACCAAATAATACCTTGAATTACAAAGCAGTGCTTGGCATTCCACTGCGCTCACCATCCTGAGACATAAGATGTTAAGTCTCAATATGTCCAGTAGTTACTCTGGCTACAATGCCCTTCAATCCGAAACACAACAGTGCATTTACACTGCTGTTTGACGGGAGAAATAGACACTGCGGTGGTACCCACCCAGATGGCCTCTCACATATGGGAGACCTACCACCCGTAACTAGAATTACTCATTTAAAACGGGATTTCCCTATAAAGGGTCATTGCTCTAGAATGGCCGTGATTCAGTCCCTAATACGTTTCTATAATTCCAGTGCATAATTTGTAATAAAATTATTAATAGCATTACTCAAACCAAAAAATAATAATAATTCACGTCAGAAATGAATTAACAAGCGTTAAATAATAATATTTCCCTTATTTTTATTTTATAATGGGATTATTAAACAATGCTTGGAAAATCATGTGTTGGAACTTTGAAAAGCAATAAAAATAATCACTTAGGAATTGAACCCAAACCGCTGCGGTTTAATTTCCTAGTAGACAACAATGATGCGGTTAATCATTATGGCGCCGTAACTGTCATCACGCTTCTTCCTTGAAACGGTAGACAGAAAACACACCTACAATTCGTCAGTGGCATTTCCATTACATACGTAATAGAAACAAGCTTTTTGTCACATGTACAAAATTGGTTTTATGAATAATAATATTACCAAATTGTAAAAATTATTCGGCTTCAGCGCGTAAATCCGCAGTTACTGAACTAGGGATTGCAATCCCGCGGGATCGATATGCCGGACCTAATTAAATAACCTAACCTAACCTAATTAAATAAACGGAATTAAATGAAACTCTAGGTTAACTTTGATTCAAAACTAGCTGTGCCCGCGACTTCGTCCGCGTGGAATTTAACAAAAACTTTATTTTTCCAAAATAAATGTAGCCTAAGTTACTCCTTATTATATCAGCTACCTGACAAAAAAAGTCCCGACAAAATCGGTTTTAGTAATTTCAGAGATTAGCCGGAACAAACAGACAGACAGACAGACAAAAATTTTTTAAAGATCATTTTCGGCACAGGTATCGTGTATATAACGATATGTAGTTGGACATTTTTTTTATTTTCACTTTTAAAACAGACACTTCAATTTTATTTATATCTATAGATGTATAGATGTTTTACATTTTGCAACATGAAATAATTTATCTCCTAATAAAGTATAAATAATTAAGTTCAAGTAATCAGTCTTCAATCAACTTTGCCATTAAAAACTTTAATTTGCCCTTATTTCTATTCTAACTACAGTTTTATGATATTTTTAATTCAGTCTAATATTTATATAATGACTAATAAATCAAATCAATGGAGGTAACTTATAAAAATACGAAGAAACAAACGGCATTTATAGTCTCATCTCCGAGTCTGCTTCTGAGTGACCTGCAAATATATCCTGATGATGAAAATGCTTTCTCAGATTCTACGCTAGTAGGCTAAATCGTCATGATACATTCATAGGCAGGCTTCGGGTACTCTCTGATACCATCGGACTCAAATGCCGCCAGTTATTTCTTCAAAATTAAAAAAAAAAAATCTTGTCGAAGCTGATTTTTTAATTAATTTTATTAATCTAATCTTTTAGCTCGAGAGTAGGATCTGTGTCAGTTGCAGATGTTCCAGATATAGTTGTATATCCATCGCCTTGAATGTGTGAGTAAGATCATTTTCAAATATTTGAGGGATCCGCGTTTTGAAGTTCGGGATCCTGCAGACTAATAAGTGCAACGGGATCCCGCGGGATTGCGGGATTGCAATCCCTATACTGAGTTGAATAAAGCTTCTCGTCGTAAATATTGCACTCTCAGAGTATACGAGTATATAATATAGAGTGTTTTCATACATTTACGTCTTCAAAAACGTAGATATTTTTTGTTCGAAAGGTTAGTAGCAACAATATAATATGTATAATTCGTTTCTAACTGACACTATATTTCATTTTTATCCATCCTAAACGACTTTGAGTCTTCAACATTTTTTTTTTTTATTTCTTTCATAAAATTTTGGCGTTTTGAACAGAAACACAGGAAAAGTTAAATAAATAAATTCACCCAACAGTCACATACATAGTCCTGACCCCACACTAAGATCGAGTCTTGTATCGTGGGCATCAGGAACTACGAGAGACTTTTCGGTCTCACAAACACCCTGACCTGAAATAAATACCTGTGTACACATAAATATTCGTTTCAGTGTACGGTATTCGGGTAGGTAGCCCGGCACCACTATTTTTATCTTCATTTTGATGTACACCGGGTATATTTTAAATATTGTAAGAATGCACTACTTACGTAAGTTTTTTATTATTTTGGCTTTATATATTGTGTGTTAAATATATGAATATAAGTTTATATTTACCTGGCATTTTACTATTAGGCGACGGCATGGCGCTATCTTCTTTATATTAGTTGATCTGAAACAAAATAAATAATTTTATTACAATACAAAAATCGCTTCCAAAAATATTTAAAAAGTAGGAAAGAAACAACCTAATTTACTAATAAGAAAACAACCAAACTTATTTTAATAATAAATATTAAACAAGTTTACAAAGTTTCGGGTAAAGGGATAATTTGTTTTCGAATAATATAACCTGTTTTACCATCGGAAAGATAGGATTCCGCCTTCTTGTATTCATAGCTTAAGTTGAATTTGATAAGTACCTTATAGTTTATACTGTACGTAGGGTACGCCTACGTGGCTATTTTGTGGTAGAAAGTGATATTGCTGTATCTGTATCTGTATCAGCCCATATACGTCCCACTGCAGGGCACGGGCCTACTCAACAATCGAGAGTACGATTGAGAGTGGTTAGGCCATATAGTCCGCCACGCTGGCCTAGTGCGGGTTGGCGGACTTACATACCATAGAAATTCTTATAAACCGCTATAGTATGCAAGTTTCCTCACGATGTTTTCCTTCACCGTTTTAGTGCGTGGTGATTGACTATCAATACTCACATGACTCCGAAAAGTCAGTGGTATGCCCTGGGATTTGAACCCGCGACCACCGCGAACATGTTGGCAACCGCGACTAGTCCGTTTACCAACAGGCCACCACGCACTTAGTTCATTACTACTCAGAAGTAGAATAATTTTTTTATCAAAATGGGTCCAATTTGAAAAAAAAAAAACAGAACCCAAAAATAATTAAACATTCGATACATAAACCACCTATTATGAACACAGTACATAAGAGGAAAAATCTAGAATCGAATAGGTATAGAACCTTATTTCTTAAGTCGATTAAAATAGTTGTGAACATAAATGGCGACATAATTTCGTCTAGACGTGTTTACGTGTCGCCACTAATTTGTTAATTAAACAGCCGTGGAGTAATTATATCTGTCTTTGCGCAGACCCCGCCTCTCAAAATCGTTTAATTATTCGAACAAGAATATAATTTTCATTAGTTTTATTCGTTACTTTTATTGGAAAGACGCTGCATTAATTACTGGTAAATAATGAAAAACAGCTTCTGTTGGAGCTTAGCATCTGTATCAGCCCATACACGTCCCACTGCAGGGCACGGGCCTACTCTACAATCGACAGTACGGTTGAGAGTGGTTAGGTCATATAGTCCACCACGCTGGCCTAGTACGGTTGGCGGACTTACATACCATAGAAATTCTTATAAATCGCTATGGTATCCAGGTTTCCTCACGAGGTTTCTTTTGGAGCTTAGCATAACTTTGTTTATATTTATTGCTATGAATGGCGATATTCGCATGCCATTCGCCTTATTGTAAGCGATAGTTCTCATGGATAGTAGCAGTGGTTGGCATTCCACTGCGCTCGCCATCCTACGACATAAGATGTTAAGTCTCAATATGTCCTCTAGTTACTTTGGCCGTACCTACAAACCGCAACACCACAATGCATATACTACCTAGTGATGCAGAAATAAACATTGTAGTGTTACCTGCCCAGGTGGCCTCTTACATATGAGAGACCTATAAAAGACGTTTGTCATACAAAAGTTGCATAGTCCTGATCTCGCAGTAAAATATCGAGTCTAGTGTTGTGCTTATTACAAACTGCTAGATACTGTTTTACCATAACACCTCATCAAATATGGACACAACAAACATATTGTGTTTATATACGAAACTTAAATTTACATCCTCTCGTTTTCTGCCGATTCTGAATCAACTGCACCAAGGGGTCAGTTAAAATGCCTATAATCTTCCTCAAAAAGGAGATATCAAATGCAGAAAAAAAATCTAATCCTACTGGTCGATTCAGAGATTTCCGCTTTAAAAGTCCTGGCAGCTGTCATATATTTGTATAGATTTATTATCTATCAAATTCCAATGCACATTTTCCCAGTGCACGGTAATGAGTCCTACTGTAGAATAAGACTCGAGAAACCTAACACTTGTGTTTATTGGCAATTTGCCGCATTTCGCTGCCAATTTAAAGAATGTTTCCGATTTCATAATCTGCTTTTAGAGTAAAAATGCAAGCGGATACCCAGAAGATTTTCAATTAAATTTTAAACGAAGAGAGCTTCATCTAATATGTACAATTTATCAATTCTCACAGATTAAAAATGCATGAATCCATTTTTGAAGGCGAGGAAACATTTGATTCTATCAACATTCGATTGCTATTTTTTCATTAGTAAACATACATAGTCAGCTCTAACATTAACTTATATCATCCCATAGTTGAACAAGTCTTTTCTACATTTCGAATACGTCTGGTTCTCATATCTTCAATATCATAATCATAGAATCAAAGCTGTCTCTTTTTATGGAAATTGTAAAACATTATGCAAATGTCAAGTTAGAAAAAGCTGACTTCTTTGAAACGACTTTGTGTGCTGAATCTATATTTTTTATAGCCTTCGCAGGCCGTTCATGCAGCCCGCCTCATTATATGCGTGATAGGACACTCTCATACAGCGGAATGTTCTGCGTTGAGGCTTCTCCGTCATCCAATGTCGAGTTTGAGGCAAAGAGTTGGGCCAAGAGGTCAGCCTTCTGCTTTGCACTATGGCCCAAACTTTTATCAAGTTTACGCTGAGACTCGACAGGCAGAAATTGCCCTTGATAGCCTTAGCGAGTGACTAAAAAGTATGGCCACCAGAGGTATAGCTCTGGAGTCGCTTGCATTTTCTGTGATGAAGCCTAGATTATTAGTCACTTTAATTCTTCTTCTTTGTACAATAAGTGGTATGATCATAAACAATATTGCCATTATTAAAAACTTATCTCTCAGCGCAGATCGAATCGCTTCATTTAAATTGTTAAAGTTTTTGAAATTTAAATCCTTCCAAACTTGTTTTATCTTTAAATGCACGAGTTTTTGCAATTTGTTTACACAACTTCTGACTTTAAACTCATTGACTTTGAAAGTTATAGTTCTATTTTCTTTTCAATAAAGATTTTTCGCAAACTTCATTTTATTTCAAGATATTGGTATTCAATTTGAAGGTTAAAGTCGTTGATGTACAAAAATAGGAAAATGGTTAAAACATAATATTTTGTTTTAAGACCCGAGCTACACGCTATACAACCTATTTATATTATTAATCTATATTTTTTAATGAAAGAGGCTCTATATCAATAAATAATTTTAAAAAGTTCGAAATTTTAAAAATAGAATAGATTAGACGTTGTTTTTCCTCGTTTTTAGGATGCTTTAGTTCAATTAGTTTTTGACGTGCTTCAATATATTGATACAGTATTTTTGTGATCATTAAGTGTTGAGTGATCTATCGGTAAGTTTAGAACCATGTAAAGTAAATCGGTTACACACCCAGGCTCTGATAACTATGGCGTACTTTTATGCGAAATATCAGAGTTAATTTATACATAATGGTTTCTTATTAGATTTACACGAACATAACACATTGAAATTTAAACAGGACCAATTTTTACAGTGTCATCGCGGGATTGTTTTTTTTGTACCATCCCGACGATGTTTCGTTTACTTTACAGTATTTTATGAAGTCAAGTAATATTTATTTATTTTAGAGAAGCTTACAGACAAATAACTGATCTTACATATAACTATAGCTAATTATAAGCCTCCACTGATTTATAAAAACGATTGTTACCTCTTATAATTCTTCTTATTAACTATGTAGTACCTAATTATATTGCCAAACATGTATTAATAATCGATACATTGTTAGAATATGTTGCCTAACAAAAATTAAAGCTGATTTGGATGCATCAAAAGGGCTAAACTAGCCGATTTGTTCATAATCTTGTAAGCTTAAAGTGGTAATTTACTAAACAAAATGTTGTAGGTATCACTTGACTTAGTATGTTTATTCCCAATTTAACCCAGCGATCATGAGATCGTGAATGATCACGTCCTTCATAGTAATCACTTACCATTAGGCGAACGGGGTGTTAGTCTCGCCATTCACAGCAAAAAAAAATTGCACCTTTCCATGTGCTATTATTTAAATATATGTTCTCCCGATACTTCTATTTACAATAACATAATACTATTACAACACGTAATTCTTTTCTTCTGATTACGATACTATTTATAGAATACATTAGGTATAGCACATGACCGCCACAGAAATAGGCATTGCCTTTCAAGCCACTCCTTCATGTAGCCATAGCTATGTATACAACGGCTTTGTGCAAACACCACTTTAAGATTATTGTTCGTGGAAAATGATACATCATATCAATTTATAAGTTAGTAGGAGGATACTCTCGGTTAGGTATATAATTTAGTCTCGTGGGTTCGATTCTGGAATAAAATAAATAAATAAATACACACTCACTTATTTAGTCCTGATCCCACATTAAGATCAATAAAGCCTTGTGGCGTGGATACCAGAAATTACGGGAGACTTTTCAGTCTCACTAATATACATAGACGAGACAAATATAAAAAATCAAACGCGGGTACAGCTAGTATTATTTAAATTCACATTTAGCAGCGGAGTTCTAAATGCAATATCTTTGAGAAATGTCTACTAAAGAAAAGCTTTGTTTAACGAGACAGTATTACTATGAGATGATGATGATGATGATCCCTAAGAGACTCGCTGTGCTTCGGTGCTTGGTGTAAATTCTTTAGAAGCTTTAGGGGTAACACCCTAGCTAACAGTTGTGGTAGTTTTGGCAAGTAGACAGCATAGTCCCTAAAATACAAGCGATAACTAAGTTCTTTATTTTCAGTCAGGTTTTACTGGTAGGTCTCATAAGTAAGAGGCCATCTGAGTAGGTACCACAATAATGTCTACTTCCCTCGCCAAACAGCAGTGTAAATTGCTGCTTGACGAGAGAAGTAGACATTATGGTGTTACCTTCGTAATTCAAGGTCTGGTTTTGCTATAGTTTATGAGCAGTCTAGTCGTATCGCTTACCATCAGGCCAACGGCATGCTCGTCTCGCTATTCATTGCAACAAAAAAAAAACCTTAACGCGCTTTATATTTACATAGTAATGTATTTTATCAGCGCCATTTTCCATCCAGTTTTTTACGCACGTATGAGCGAACAAAAACAAGATATAACTTGTGTTTTACTGAATTTGTCCACTCAGTAATCTCGTGTTAAATCAGAGATGTGACGGCAAAATTTCCACTTCGGCGAACTTCAGCGTCTCGATACCAGATCCCATTTACTCTGGCGTTTGATAAATATGTCAATAACTTGGCAGGTAGAAGGGAACTCGCCTATTTTCTATTGGATAGTATATTTAATCAAGTTCTTAGGTACGGATCGGTATGGGTGAAATAAGTTAATAAGTTACACAATAAAAAATTACATTATGTTGAAGAATGGTAGACAAAAATTAAATCGATACGTTCTTTATTCAATTTATGTAACAAGATAAATAAATCCTTATGGCATTGTTCATTTGCTTAATTTATTTCAAGAATGGTTTTTTAATTAAAAAAAATAGTTAGCACAATAATTATATTTTTATTGCCATGAATGCATGCCGTTCGCCTGATGGTAAGCGATACGACCGTTCATAAACAGTACAGTCCAGTAGTTACTCTGGCTACAATGTCCTTCAATCCAAAACACAACAGTGCTGTTTGGCGGGAGAAACAGACATTGCGGTGGTACCTACCCAGGCGGCCTCTCACATATGACCACCAATAAATAAATTAACTAATATGTAGATGATAAGAAGGATCATAGTGTATATTTTTTGCTTCGCATTCCTTCCTCAGTATCTGTGTGAACGTGTACTACTCGTATAATTGTCGCCGATGACCACAGCGCGCAGTCGGCAGCGCGTCTTGCTAATTGATATTGACGCGATGACGTGATGCCACAGCTAATCGCACGTTTAATAATTATACTCGTTGGCGGTTTCATGTTATTAATTAGTTTTCCGTATGCGGTTTTGCATCCTCAACTTGTACAGATAGTAGGTATCGGGGGATTCTTTTGAGTACAATGTTTGTTCAACTTTGTTGGGGTACAAGGGCATTGATGATTTTAAATCAGTTACTATTGATGAAGTAGAGTACACATGATGAAAAAATATGGCATATGATAGAATAAAATAGATAGATAATCATTGAGATATATTACTACGATTACAGAAGCTATCCCACACAAACGTCTTGTTTCATTTTGGTAAAATTTAAAACTAAATCACTGCAGCGTGGAACAAATGATTATATTCGTCTAACAGTATAACTATGCAGCGCTAGTAACCTTTTCAGGGTGCAGTTTTTTCGCGACCAAAAGCTCGAAAACGCCGTGAATTTCATAGCGCTTACACGTTTGTTTTGAGGTTTGTTTTGTTTGACTAATTCGTGTGCGGTGCATGTGTTAACATAGATTATATACTTATTATTAGGATAATATAAAAACATAAAATGTAAATGTAAGTCTGAAGTGGCGGTAGTATTAAGTTGTTTTGACATTCGGATTGGTATACCAGTCTCCGGCGGACAGGAGACACATTTCGATCGTGAGGCGCCGCGTTGAGCGGAAGCTCTGAGAGTGAGCAGTGAGGAGTACCAGGATTGGCAAGTTAAGTTATTAATATTATGTTTTGTTGCTCATTGTTCAGAATAATTAGATATTATTCTGAATAATTAGATATTATTCTGTAACATTGTAATCGTCGATTGTGGTTGAATTAAACTATATTATTGTACCAAATTATGTCAATTGCTGTGTAATAAATAACATTTAATATAATTGATAATTTTGTAACATTACAATAATTATTGACCATTATCGGCCAATGCCAATAACACTGGTCTACAAAATGTAACTTTTTGTTTGCCTTTAAAATAAATGCTTTGTTATTTTACTAATTTGGGGTCACTGATTACGAAAATACACTCCAAATTTTAAAGTTAGCTCTTATTTTAAAAATATTGCCGATACCAGCAATATATTACTTAAGAGTAAAATTTCATAAATATTCTTTATTAAATTTAATTATTTATTTAAAAAGAGATATGTTTATTACTTTTTAATACACTTTTTGCATGAAATTAGGTATTTTTAAAATGTTTACGAAGTATCTAACCTTTTTTATTCAAGAATTTCTATTTTTGTACGTTTATCTTTTGTAATCAGCTTCAGGAGTTTTTTTAATCAAGTTCTCTAGCATTTCCTCTAGCATTGACGCATTCCATCGGCCGTGTAATCTCTTTTCCATAGTCGATATGTCTTGGTGAAATCGTTTACCATATTCATCACTTATATCACCGCAGTTAGGAGGAAAACAATCGAGATGAGAATGAAGAAAGTGAGTTTGTACGGACATATTGCAGCCCATTTGCTGATACTTTTGTAGAAGATTGTTCACAAGCTCGTGGTTATTTTCAAATGTCCAACTGCCCAAAAAACCATTAACTAAGTACTGTTCTAAAAGATCGGAACCAGCGAAGCGGTTCCGTGTGGCACTGGTCGTGTTACCTATGCAACGTCAGGGTATACTAGACTACGCTTCTTTTTTTCTTGATATATCATGCTGGATAGGAGGTGTCAAGCAAAAATAACAATTATCTATATGATTAGTAGGTTCCCTCCATATCATTGGAACACCAAAAGATATTGAACGATTCTTCTTGTTAAGCCACTTGAAAAAAATAGTAGAACAAGTACTGCACCTAAAATGTGGTGGGTACCCAAGATTTATCTTGATTTTCAATTTTAATTCCAAAGTAATGAAAGTAAGCAGATTCTAAACGCTGGATTATAAGGCATCTTTGACTACTTAAATTCACGTTACCACGTATTTACAAAAATTTTCTGCACTATTTTCAGAGTTACGTCACATCATTAAAATGAACCAAAAATTTGTCGAAAATGATAAAAAACTTATGAAATTTCGCGTTTTAACTAGCAAATGAAACACAAACACTATAAGATACATTAAACAAAAGCGTAGTAGGAAAATTTACCCTCACAAAATTATTTTAATTATTTGAAATCTCATAATATAAAGTGACATCTAGCAAGTTACCCGGTATTATATTAAATATCTTAAATATGGCATACATTAATAATAAGAGCTAACTATTAATTTTAAGTTCTATATTTAGATTAAGGGGGTCAAATACTAAAGATGTAATGCAGTTTCAAGTAAAAGGCAATTTTCATGTTGACCAGTGTAATCAATCGAAAAAACTAGATTGAATTCAATCTGGATTGTTTTCTACTTTACGATTTGTCATTTACCATGTTGCCATAGTTATTTCACTACTGAGATCAAGAAGCTTATACCCGAATGGAGATTGCATTCCGTATAAAACACTGAAAAAGAACACAATGAAAATGACTTTTAGTTCATTCATTGTCACTCGAAAGAAAAGGATAGCAGGCAACAGCGACTGCATTCAAGGTCAAATTTTTGTGCTTCACTTTTATATACGGAATGCAATCTCCATTTGGGTATAAGCTTCTTGACTGACATTGATTATTGGAAATATAGTATCAAAAAAAGATTGAGCTGTTGCAAACGGCAAATTTTGGATTGGGATTGTTTATTGGCAGCGACTGTATGTTAAATGATATAGTTAATATATTATGTATAATTATAGATAATGATATCTATTGAAATACCCATGTATTTATTATTCTACATACCTCTAACCACAAAATTCTAACACATGCATCGCACCTAGGTGGGACACGTTTCGCATAAGGGATGTCCTAACTAGTGTAACATTAGTATCGATGTGATATTTATGAATAAATAATCTTTAAAATTATGCTATTAAATTATTATGTTATGAATGAAAGCCTTGGACAGAGACGGGTGGAAAAAGGAATGGGAGGCCTTTACCCTGCAGTGGAACAGTATAGCCTAAGAAAAAAATACTGTGAGGTCAGATCGTACATCATAGTAATTTCATAATGTACAACTGAAAGATCTTAATGCAACAAGAAATATTCATGACACTTGACAGCATCTGTGGCGGAGTTGGTTAGACACCGGATCAGATACGAAAGGCCGCGAGTTCAATCCGTAGGCAATTGTATGATCCAGTACTAACGAAACATGAATTTTATCTTAGGTCTATTTATTATGTGTGTGTGTGTGTGTATGTAACGTGTGCCGGGCTGGATGGCCAGTAACTTTGACATACACCTTTCGGCCTCTCCTGACAGAGAAAGGAGGAGAAAGATAAAGAAAAGAAAAGAGAAAAGAAAGAAAGAAAGAAGGGGGAGCTTAATAGCTTTTCCTAATGAAAAAAAACTTCTATTTATTATGACTGCTGGTTCTACGAGTTTTTAGTCATTAAGAAGCATTTAAAACAAACACACAGCAATAAATACAATAAACAAGGAAAATTAAGCGACTGTACCTACCGTTATTGAACTTTGTCCTGTCTGTTCATATTTCCTTTATATTGAGAGAAATTCCTTACGTCTCATTTATTTTGTACAACTATTATTATCGTAAATAGTTTAATGATAATATTTAGAAATCATTACTATATCCTCTTAACCAAACGGTAACAGACGCAATCAATGATTATTTTCCTCCCAAAGATATTAAGAAAGCTGTTACTTTTCGGCATATTTCTGCGAGACAGTATAATCAAGTTTATCAGTTCTATTTTGAAATAACAACATTCAAAACTCACTATCTGTACTGTTCCGTATCAGCCCATATACGTCCCAATGGGGGGCACGGACCTCTTCTACAACCGAGAGTACAATTAAGAGTGGTAAGGCAATATTGTCCACTACGCTGGCCTAATGCGGGTTGGCATACTCACAATTTTATTTAATTTATTTTCAACACTCTATACAAATTGTGTTTAGTTGGACTAAATGCCCGAGGAATAATAATATACTGTCAATTATATATTATATTGATAGTGAGTACACCAATGGTAAAATAGGAAATGCCTTTCAAATATACAAAGTTGATGTGACCGATGGGCATTAAATTACACTACGTATACTATACGTCCTTGGTATTTATTCGACACGGCAAAAAAAATAATAATACCAAAATGAGATTTTGTTTGTTTCAAACAAACTAAATAGCTTATAAATATGAGTAAAACGTAACCACCCTATGTAAATACATTTCACTGACCTGTAGATACGAATAGATAACAAATTGGCAACGTCGCGCGCGGCATGTGTTATTGTCGCGCCGCGCTGCCAAGGCCACGCCGCCGGCGCAGCGTAGCTGTGTGCACCGCGCGTAGTTAGGTACTTTTGAAGTCCGCGCACAACATACTTTGCTTAGGTACACCAGATTTTTAAATTTTCGATATGTCCTCCATTTACATGAACGTACAAGTTATAGCGACGGACAATATTATTATTGTTTAAATTGTTATTAAGTCAGTGTTCGAGGCTAGGCACTTTAGTTTTTCAAATGCTTAATAACCCTATTTCTAGTTCTTTAATAAGTCCCGCAAAAAGAAATCCAAGGGATTAGGTCCGGAGATCGCGGTGGCCACTGTACAGGTCCTAATCGACCAATTCATTGTTGGCTAACAGTCAATAGCACCAAATAATAATTATCTGAAGTTACATGTCCTGTCACAATAAAAAAATAAATAATGTCTTAAACTTATTTACGAGTAGTGTCACTAACAAGACAAAATTAAAATTATCGGCGCGAGATCGGCAAGATCAAAGCGGCGCGGCGCGGCGGCGCAGGAGCTTCCGTGTTGCTACATGCGTTCTGAAAGGATACCGGCGGCAGACTAAAAACTACTTTTTAGAGGTCAATTGCGTACATGTCACACACACGCATACTGACCTATTTCTATTTCTTTTACGCACAGGATGTTTTGCTATGTCGCTCTCGTAATGAAAGTATAAGTGTGTGTGTGTATTTATTGCTTTCTTATTTGCATCGCCAACTTTTAAAGTAATTTAGTTGTACTTATTTATGTGACTTGTGTCAAAGCGGCAACAGCGCATAGATTTTAGTAAAATTTGTCGTTTTAAGGTGAATGACCTATGCGTTGGACGTAATCAGCTGTTAGAAAAGCCACAGCGTGTTCAAAGAGCGCAAAAACTTAAAAAATCATTTATGACTAAACTATTGTTCCTATTTAATTGATTTTTAGTACAGAGCTTGAAAATGGTGCCTAGTATATGCAGTTTAAAAAAAAGTCGCTCGGTTGTATCAATGTTGTATATATTATTAATTTAATTTCTACTGAACCTTTTCCCTTCCTTGCAACCCCTCTTTTACTGATATCCTAAAACCAGCCAAAGCAGGGTTCCCATAGAGGTTCCCATATTTAAAAAATCTGCAAGTTACTCTTGTTATTGTAAATTAATGAATAATAGCGTAAACCTCATCTTCGTATGCCAACTTTCAGTGTGTATAACTAATTATCCTTCAGCAAAACAATGGGATTTACGCTGAATCATGGAGAAATTTTCGCAGCTGACTACAGTCAATTTCATTAATAACAAGCCAGTAGCCACTAAACATTGAGTTGTAATATATACAAGACTTCTACCGAAAACGAAGCCCGATAGTAGTTTTAGTGATTATAGAAACAATGCGAATAAAAATTTCGCAAAATAACGCGATTTTTTGTGATGTTTTAAATACCATCGTGGTTGGGTAGTAAATCCATGGTTTTTGCTAAAATAATAATTTGAACCCTAGCGTACCATAGCGTATTTAAAAATGAAAGGGTGTACATTATGCACATAATTACAATCCAAAAACGACGTCAAAAAAAACTACAAAAAAATCCTTGCTTTTTTGCAAAAGTTTTAGTTGCAGCGTGTCTGAATTTACTATAACTACCTAACTGGCTTCGTTTTCGGTCGCAGTCTTGATATACCATGTATACGACAATGGCATTTAATGAGATAAATGCTAATTTTTAATTTTTAAATTATTATTATTTTATTTTATGAATATGCATGCTTGTATGCTGTAAAGAAATACGCAGGACTTAAAATACTATTGCCGGGCTGTAATTTATATATTAATTGTTGAGCAGCGAAAGGTTTAGAGCTGGTGATTTAACTTTTGTGGATTATATTTGTGTGCTGAAACCGCGGCATATTGTTTCATTGCGGTCATCTTCACTAACTGCGCCATGAAGGCTGTCAAGTAAGGCGCTGTACAATCAGAGCGCTAAAAAACTATCAACATTTTACTAAGTTTCGATTAGAATGCTAGTTGCAGCAACAGTTTTCATTAATTTTATAGAATATGACAGGTTTCTTAACTCAATTGACCTCAGTACACACAGCGTTTAAAGGACTAAATAACAAATGAATAGTATAGGTCACAGTTTATTATGTTTAATACGTCAAACATCGTGATGAATGAAACGACATCCTGTTTTAACAAAGAAATAAATTATGAGTTGATAATACACGTCGATCGTAAAACACGGGAGATGTTAATTATGTGATGCAATTTCCGCCACACTTTGTGCCTTGATAGCAGTGAGCTGGATAACTAAAGTGAAGTTATTTATTTATTTTATTATATTTGGTACACCAACAGCACAGCAGGCATAATATTCGTAAATTCATTTAACATTTAGTCTAATGCAAGTATACGTACCAATAGCAGGAGAATAAAACATACTTTTTGACATTTCTATACTCTATAAAAAAACACAATTCTATAAAAACAGGACATTTTATTAAGTTATTGCAAAAAAATCAGGTTAAAAAAATGTCAATCATGTTTTGAGTGCGGTGCATTCACGAAATAACAAAGAAACAAAGACTAAGTAACTTTTCGTGTTATAGGGTGTCTACTGTTCTGGCGTCCGAATCCGTTACCTATAAAAAAAATAATTTTTTCTCTTTACATTTTACTACACTGGACATGTTAATACTATTAGACTATGAGTATACGTATTTATCCTTGCTGTGTATATTATAAAAATCTATCTAAAATATGTTAAACAAAAATTGCTTGAAATTTTATTTGTAGTTCTGAAGTCCGCCACACGCGGATAGATTTGAAATGGCATTTAGGGAAATCCCGCCACAGTGACGCAAGCAGTCTGCCAGTCTACATCGTTCCGGTTTTTCTATAGATATTTCGAACCGCCAAGCACGATTGATAGACAATATGACAAGATGTAACCATCGCGTCTGATCACTATTTTAAGGTAATTTTTCCTTGCTAGTAATTTTTTTTCCTTAATATTTCCAGCGTTATTTCTCAACAGTCAATTGCTAATATATTAAAATTTGAAGATATCGTGAATGCCAAATATAAATTCTCAAATCTTAATATATACAAATGAATTTATTCGGAACTTGTCAGCTGTAGTGTAGATAACTTTGACATAACTCGTGTCCTTAAGCCAAGCGCGCTTTATTTGTTTTTCGCCGCACCTTAAAATGTTTTAAATGACTTTGCACTTAAGTTCGCGAAATACAATTTACAACTCTTTGTTATGTTATTGCGGTGAGAAAACTATCCTTTATGTTGCGGTAAAAGCGCTTTCCATTGACTAAAGTAATTTATATTTTCATGTGTGTTATTGCTTTGCTGTTAACATTAATGTTGTGATCTTCTGCAATTGCAGGAGCACTTCGCTTAACGTACCTTATAAATTGTACATTTTACAATTAAAACATTGTATATCATGTTTAAGTTCCATATTTAAAAAAAAAAGCAACATACAGTCGAATTGAGAACCTCCTCCTTTTTTTGAAGTCGGTTAAAAAACAGTCTCGCAGACTTACGAGTTGCAAGCGATTAATAAAGGCATTGTTCTTTACAAGATCACTAATAAATATATACATAGATAGATAGATAGATAGATAAATAGTTTATTTTGGCTACAGTAAGTCCAAAACAATCATAATCATATATCACCATAACACGTGCTATATTGTAGGCGCAATTAGGCCCCGGGTCAAGCAATATGCAATGCTCCAAGGAGCAAAGTGCTGGTAGTTCTGCTGGTACCTGATTCATAATCTTTATTTTTTTTAAATCTTTTTATACATGATGTTGTATAAAGGCGGACTTAACGCCTAAGTCATTCTCGCAGACATAATACTCGCAGACATATACCGCAAGACGCAGCATGGTCTGTCATGAGGATATTAAGGAAAATTGTACATCCCACAATAAACGACCAGCGTGACTCATAACACATCCAGACTCCTACATACTCGTGTGGAATTTCACTAGATTACGGGAGTAAATAAATATAAACAATGCGGGTATTTTATTTACCGGAGTGAAACAATATAAAGTGATCAATATAAATAAATAATTAAATATACATATCAATTATATGCATGGTTCCTAGTTCATAATGATTATTTGGTCCAATTTGAGATCAAAAACATGTGTATTGTTCCCATAGTAATTTACAGCAAGCAAGGTTTAAGAGTCGTAATTTTAAGTAAATATGCTTTGTCTCATTGCAAACACTCCTGTAAAACACGTTTATACCCCGTTATGTGCATCATCGAGATGAAAATTGCATGAAGTAACGCAAAATTCCCATCCACACGCACGATTTTCACTTTAACCATTTTTTGAGAAACTTACAAAAAAATCTTCGAAAAATGTAGGGTACATTTTCCTGTTTGTTTTTAAGGTGAAAAATTTATTGCAAAGTAATTTCCACACCACAACACCAAACAAGAACTTTTCCGTCTTCAGAAAAATAAATTACCAAGTATTGCCAAATAGTAAATGTTTGAGTGGCCGTCCGCCGGCCGGTGTCAAAGGACTGTTTTGATTCGACCCTTTCCCCCTGCATACCTATAATACCTCACCGAATATGTTTCGTAAGTCAAACGTTATGTAATCACAAGGAAAAACGAAAATCTTTATTTTTCCCCTATAAAAAATATTGGAGAATTGGTCTGTATCACTTATACGTGTACAGAGTATATCTAGATTGCGACCGAAAACGAAGCCCAGTGGAAATGTTATTAATTTTAATTCAATTAACAATTGTGCAAAAATGAAACGATTTTTTTTTTATTATTGTCATATTTAGGTGGAAGATACATAGTTTTTCCTAAAATAATAATGAACACCATTTTATTTTTTCAGACTCTATAGTACGCAAGGGTTTACAATTATGATATATGGCGATTTTCGAAATTTTTAGTTGCATTGTATCTGTAGTCACTAAAACTACCACCAGACTTCGTTTTCAGTCGCAGTCTGGATATACTCTGTATAACGTAGACAATATATTTATTTTATGTATAGCCGAATGGTTCTTCATGAAGTCATTATTTCGTGAGCTCACACAACATATTGAGAATGAGAGTTGGGAAGTTCTGAGTTGAACTTTCAAGTAGAGCAATTATATTGATGCTAGTTTCCCGGTCCAATAATTTTGACGATAAATAACCGTATTTATAGAATATAAAAGATATATTTTAAAACATTAGGTAAGTAAATCGCTTACAATTGATAAGACCAGGAGATTTCATTGTTGAAAAAAAGTGTCCCCTAAACTTTTCTACTTTGTTTTTATTCTAAGCCATTTTAGAAATAATCTTGCACTATATATCTAGGTCTTCACGCCATCGTTTTCCATTTCCGCCTCAAGTCAAGTACTAAAAGGAAAGAAAATAAGAAATTTGCCGGATGCAAGCTGCTCAAGTACTAAAAATAAAGAAAATAATAGTCAAAGACATTCGCCGGATGCAAGCTACTTCCAACGGATCGACTCCGAACAATCTTTACTGTAGGTCTCTGGTCTATGGTCAGCAGCAGACTTTCTGTAGCTGAGAACGTTGAGAATAATTTTTATAATCATTTCTGTTACTAGGCCGAATTTAAAAGATAGTTGTAATCCTATAGGTAGATAAGGAACACATCGTGTATATTATTGTAAACTATGTAATAAGCAGGGTTCTGTGAGAGGCTATCTGGGTAGGTAATATTTCAATGTCTATGAATACTACTGGACATAAAGATATTTAACATCTTATGTATCAGAATGGCGAGCGTAGTGGAATGCCAGCATTGCTTTGTAATTCATGGTTGTTTGGTTTTACTACTATCCATGGGTGATTGATCGTATTGCTTATTAAAAGGTAAATGGCATACTCGTCTCGCCTTTCATCGCAAAATAAATAATTATAAAACTGTTGACACAGTAAACTACATTAGCAAAACTACTGTCGAACTAGCAAAGATTCCAATTTGCTCCAACTAATAAATAACACACAAAACAAACAGCGGTTCCGAACAAAACATTAAGTTTATCTAAAGTTAGCTCTGATATCGGGTTATGGTGGCTGTAAAAGGAATATGGACTTATATTTGGATGTCACATAACAAACGTAAAAAGTTTCGACGCTATCTTTAGTGCTGTAATACTTTTATTATTACGATTTTGCTTATTTTTATATAGAAATAAAGACATAAATAAAGACGGGATGCTTAATGGGTAATGGTCGCTATCACCATAAACATACAACACTGGTATTCTCTATGACACTTATAATCATTCACTCCGAACTTAGTCTATGGTTATAAAGTACGATAGAGGTTTCGAACATTTTGTGGAGTACCTAGGCACACTCGTACTGTTTTACGTACGACGTCCGAACATTCGGACTTTTTCGGATCATAGAATAACTCCACTGGGCTTTTAAAAAGACACGTCGTAAATAAATAAAAATGGCTTTAGCGAAATAGCGACGGCCTCCGTGGCGCAGTTGGTTAGACGCCGGCTGTGTAACTAGAAGCCGTGGGTTCGATGTTGGGTCAAATGTTTGTGTGAACCACAAGCATTTGTGTCGGGTCTAGGTGTTTGTGAGACCGAAAAATCTTTCGTAGTTCCTGACTGATACCCACTACATTAGACTCGATCTCAATGTAGGGTCAGGACTATATATGTGACTATTGGTTGTATTTTTTTTAAAGAAAGTGTTACGTCGCATAAACCGACGTGCGGTGAAATAAATAAAGTACAATATCCGGCGCTTGGTCAGCCCGTAAATGCCACCTCTCGCCTGTCGCGCTAAACGACATCCTAAAAATGACATTCCAAAATTTTATTTCCTTCCACAATAACAGATGTTATCATCCAATTTATGTCCAATATGGGTCAGGGCTTTAATGTGGTAACTAAATTAGAAGTGTAATACAGACTACAGTATATTGGCTACATATTTCACTGCGCTCGCCATCTTGAGACACAAGATGTTAAGTCTCAATATATCCAGTAGTTAGTCTGGCTACAATGTCTTTCAATCCGAAACACAACAGTACATTTACACTTCTATTACTGAATTTACTGTCCTATGTCCATGTATACAAGTACAAAGCAAGGATGTACTGAATGTTAAATGATAAATAGTTGGAATTGTAATACACTATTTTAATATTTTTCACAAACTATTATTAATGTTAAAATGTTAAATATTCCGTCGCGGTAACAGACTATTGCGGCTCAATAATTATTACAAATTTATAATAAGTAAACGTATCTTGCGCAAAATTGCTAACTTAGGTTTTCGTTCATATTACAACGAACACCATGCATGTCTAAGATTATACCGCAATTGCAGTCTTGCCTCAAAACAAAAGCACCATTAAAAGTCCCCAAGGTTGCAATATTTGATTCCTTTGACATTGCTTTACATTAAAAATCCACGTGAAATGTCAATAAATCCTAATAAAATCTTTATTTTACCGAAGAAAAGAGTACGTTTTTTCTTTCTAAGGGATATTCATTCGTTTGTAATAACCGGCGATGCTTTTGAGAGATATTCCTTCATGCTAAATTCCCTTTGGACTCTTTTCATTTGACTGCGCTTTGTCTTGCGCCGCGATATTAAAAATACGCCCATCTAATGAGATTTATAATAAAAAGGATAAATTATTTTCTTTTTGACCGACTAGACTGTCGCGGGACTAAATAAGCATATGATAAAGTCACAATTTTTTTTTTATTTTTGTATTGTGGATAAGTAAGTCAGGATAAGTATGCAAAATTTCGAGTCAATTTGAGGGGGGTCAAAATCATGTTTTTTTTTTTTATTGCTATGAATGGCGAGACGAGCTTGCCGTTCGCCTGATGGTAAGCGATACGACCGCTCATAAACAGTAGCAAAACCAAACAACACCTTGAATTATAAAGCAATGCTTGGCATTCCACTGCGCTCGCCATCCTGAGACATAAGATGTTAAGTCTCAATATGTCCAGTAGTTACTCTGGCTACAATGCCCTTCAACCCGAAACATAACAGTGCGTTTACACTGCTGTTTGACGGGAGAAATAGACACTGCGGTGGTACCCACCCAGATGGCCTCTCACATATGAGAGACCTACCACCAGTAAAAGATTCCGTTACATACTAACATGCGTTTGAAGCTAATAAAAGCATATTAATAAATTTTTTATAACTATGGAAAGATTATGCCAAAATCAACCCATCATAAGTCTTTAGTTCTTAAGAAAGGCCTAGAATTTCTTTAACCAATATATTGTGCCAAAGTCTCCGTCGAGAACTATTCTTCAATATTTTATAGTAAAGAATACATTGAAAGAGATTTTGTAATAGTCATCTGCCACGAAAACATTAGAGAACTAACATTTATTTTATGTTCAATATCTTTTTATTTTCTTATTACATCCCCGGACTTATGAGAAATAATGGAAAAATAATGATAAAATATCAATTCTATCAAAAGTAGGTTTTTGTTCCATAATCCAAAATAAATATATTTTTCGATACCTTAGATAGTTTTTGAAGAAAAGGAAAAAGTAATTTTATATAAAAACATTAAACGAAAGAAAAACTTATTCTATCACACGAAAGAAAATACATCGTATTTTTACCAAAATAACAAATTGTATTATTACCAGAATAATACTTTTAGGATAAAAATACGATGTATTTTCCTGAAAGTGTAATTTTTATAATAATACAATATGTAGAGTCTACGTGCATATAGCGTAGAAAGTGCTACGATTCGTAGCAAGTGCTACAATAGCTACGAAAAACGCAATGTCATTAATATCGGATTTAAAAAAAACGACCTCATGTCTAATCCCCGTAGAGAAACCCGCTGCTTTGTCTATTATTGAGCCCTAGCTTCAATGTGTACGGATTGTTATTTGAAGAACATTGTAACCAATAATAATTATTAGGTATTAACAACCTAAACCGCTAACGTCTTGCTGTTGTGTAGAACCCTGCAGTACTTATATTATAAGTGTCATTGTTACTACTTATTGGTCGTCAAGTCACAACCACGAGAGCAAAATGCTCTATTGAAAACCAACGTAGCGCTGTGGCTCGTGCTACAGCGTAATATTATGCTGAGGGGTCACCTACGAGTAAATGTCATAATGATGCGGTGCGCAAACTCCTTCTACATTTTTATTTTTTAATTGTTTTGTATGTTAATTTATGTTGTGTGAGTGTGGGAAATCGTTCTAATGTTGTGAAATTAAAATGTGTTTTTCTTTCTTTCTTCCCTCTCATCATTTTCGCTGGTAAAAAAATGATTCTTACATACTTCTCTAACTAGAATTCAAATCTTTAGTAAAATCTAGACAACTAAAATTATACCTAAATTGTTAAGTTACGGTGAAATTATATTGAGTGGACTCGAAGACTCCGCGGAGAATTCCTTTAATAGGGAAATTGCTTTCCACGCCAACTTATCGAATTAAACTGTGTTCCCATCAATAAGTTACCCTGGAGACTACACAAGCTCACGTATACATGGATACGTCGGCTTTAGCCTACCGAGTCCATTGTGTTATTTTTTCTAATTTCCGATTCCGAAAAGCAAGAAGTGTGCCCTGGGATTCAAACCGGCGACCACCATGAGCATGTTGGCAGCCGCGTCTGGTCCGGTTACCAACAGGCCACCACGCGCTTTCAAAAGATTTTTTGCGATAAAATAATCGGCGTAAAATCGGCACATTTACTTTACGCAGGATACGAAACCGCCCTTGAAAATATATTTAAAGATTTAACCCTAACCCACCCTATAGGACGCTATTAAAGTACATACAAATTATATTCATACATACATACCTCAACTTACTACTTTCTCCCTGTAGGTGTAAGGTAGGATGCCCATATTTTGCCTTGAATGTTCTGTTCCACGATGAGATAGTCAATCACCATATCAGGTACAAATTCCTAACTCTGACTGACTGATAATGAATAGAAAAATCCAATATAACTTTTCCCGGCTCGCGATTCGAACCCGAGACCTCAGCATTGCAATCATACCGTAGTACAACTGCGCCACCGTAGCAATTTAATATTATTATATTAAATAATTAAATATTATGTTAAATAATTATGATAAATCACACAATAATGCAAGAACTTAGAACAACGAGTATTTATTGCCTTATCAGTTAGAACATTAAACATATTTAAATACATAAATAAGGAATAAATATGTAATTTACCAGAGTTTTTCCTTCCGCATTGCCTCGTATAACTGCAGTTGGAATTCTAACTGTGAGTAATTACGAACGTCATAAGTGATCACTTCTATTCAATACAAAATAAGGATAACATGAGAATATTTCATAACACGTTGAGTAAAACAGAACAAAAAACATCTCCACTCAGTGAATACCACTGACGCAAAAGAAGAAACATTCAAATCTTGTGTCGTGGTTGGCAGAAACAACGGGAGATATTTGGTATCATAAGGGTCGGTACATATCTTGCATTGCACTGCTGTTTGGCGTTTGCTTGTTTGCATTTCCTAACGCCAGAATATAATATCGGTCGGGATAACCGACTTGATTGAGTGAAAAAGGTAGAATGTTTTTTTATATATTTGTCAAACTTTTTCACTCAATCAAGTCGGTTATCGCGACCGATATGCGACGCATTTTTCAATGAGATATGTACTGAGCCTAAAACCCAGACACAAAAACATATTGATTATCGACTGTAGCAATATTTGTCTTGATGCGGGAATCCAACCCGCAGCCTCTCGTTTCATAGCCGACTCACAACCAACTGCGTCACGGAAGCTGTTTAAAAACACGATGTATGCATTTCACTACTAGGCATTAAAAGAACAAAAAAAACAGCCCACTCTCTGGCTTTGGGTGGAAACCCCCGTTTCACAGAATACCGGTCTTAAATAATAGTTTTGTTGTCATTTGGTTCAATCCAGTAGTTTGCTGGTGGAGGTTAAGTGTCAAGTAAAAAAAATCTTCTCTCAGCATGTATTTTCACGCATAGATGCGGCCCTCAAATTTTAGGTTGTAAATAAACTAACTACTTGATGTACTTACGGCACCGAGACGTGACCTCTCACTATGGGCCTTATTAGGAAGCTCAAAGTCACTCAACGAGCTATGGAGAGGGCTATGCTCGGGGTTTTCCTACGAGATCGAATCAGAAATGAGGAGATCCGTAGGAGAACTAAAATAACCGACATAGCCCAGCAGATTAGTAAGTTGAAGTGGTAATGGCCGGGGCACATAGCGCGGAGAACTGATGGCCGATGGGGTCGGAAAGTTCTCGAATGGAGGCCACGTAGCGGAAAGCGCAGCGTGGGACGTCCACCCACAAGGTGGTCAAACAAGGTACCTGGTAAAGGTCGCGGGACATCGCTGGATGCAGGCTGCCTTCAACAGGTCACTGTGGAAATCATTGGGGGAGGCCTACTTTCAGCAGTGGACTTCCTTTGGCTGATGGATGATGAAACTAACTAGCATCAGGTGTGAAGTATTTTCCTTGTAAAACTAAGAGAACAACTAGAACATAATATTATATTCTGCCATTCACATTTCCCTTGAAAATAGTACGTAGCTAAACACGGTGAAATAGTAAAACAATATTGTTTAGCATAATATTATCACTGATAAAAACACACTTGGCAGTTTGTGCCTGTTTACAAAATTTGAATTGATACGGAAAATTTAACGGCTACTTATTCTTCCTTGTTTGACAAAAGCTCAGTAATTATTCTCAGTATCTTATCAATTAATCGATTGTTTAATACTCATGATACGTGATACTACCAATCGATTACCAGTACAGACAAACACGCGGTACAAAAGACTGTTCGCGAATTGTATCGATTATTGCACGTCACGCGATACGGTATCTGCACCACTCCACAATTTGTATACGATACTTATGTACATCGGGTATTGTATACTTTGCGTTCATTTCATTCCCAGGCCTTTTTACTTGGAAACTATAAAGGTATAACCTAACGTCTGAGAACGCTTTCATTGTTTGCCTGCGTGTAAAAGGTTAGATATAAAATAATGCTTTGCAAAAACAAATGAAAGTCTAAGTATTCTTTATTCGAATAGTGGTTATTGGATTGGATGTAGCTTTGAAATAATACTGTTTAGCTTTAATCACGTTTTCCATTACCATAAAATTGAGGAAAAATTACATTATTACATTACATTACATTTGCAAATACGCACGAAATCTAGAAATAATTGTGGTTGTAAAATCACATAAGTACTGTTGGTTTTAGTTTAGCCTGTGGTTGTTCATAATTAATGTAAGTATAATATACAATTTATTCATTTATTATTATGTTTTTGGCGCTTATGGCGTCTCTTAGCGGCCTTGTGGAAGAGCAGCGTTGATTTTATTGCGAGCACATGCTGAGCATGAGCCGTTTTGTTGACAAGCACTGTTGTATTAGTACTTAGTAGTAATTACTTAAGCCCGTAAACTATTTCTTGTAACAAATAAATGGTTCTTTCTTTGTTTCTTACTGCTAGAATATATGGGTCATTTCATGTAAAGCGGACATCGAAAAAAAAGTCAGTTTTTAAAATTCGTTCATAAAAAAAAAATATTATGTGAACATGTCCATATCATCTAAAAGTACATATATGCTCAATATGATCGAATTGCAGTACCTCGCTTTTTTCTCGTTGTCCGCTTCACGTGAAATGCCCCATATACACGTTCCATTGTTATTAAAAGTAGCCTGAGCCACTTTTGCAAAAGGTTCGAGGAAAATGAAATTTTTCCTTTCTAACCACGGGTTGCAGAATTTTGTATAACATCCAGGGAAATTGAAAATCCTTACGAAGCTCAGACATATTTGTAAACTAGAACTACGAAAGATTTGAATGAAATTAACAATTGTGCTCAGAAGGTCCGTGAAACCGCATTTAATCTCCAGGGTAGATTCAGACTACGACCGAAAACGAATCCAGGTGGTTTAGAAACTTCATACAATGCAACTAAACTAATATAAAGCGTGTAAAAAATAAAAAAAATATATGCAAAAGAAATGCGACGAATTTTTATTTGTATTTTTTCCGTGTCTTCTTATTTGGGTGGTAAAACATAGTATTTCGTAGAATAGTGATTTAAACTCTTTTATTTTTAATGATGTTATAAGCAGTACGCAAAGGTTTCAATTAAAATTTTAGCAATATCTATGAATATTCCACACAAACAGGATAATATTTACATCATCATAAAAAAATTGACGATTTTAACAAAAACTATGGATTTATGGTACGCATGGGCTTAAATTACATTATTTAAGGTAAAACTATGGGTTTGGCGCCTAAACAAATATTTCAAAAATCACAAAAATATCATCACGTTTTTTTGCTAAAATTGTAGTTGCATTGTGTTTGTAGAAACTAAAACTACCACCCGGCTTCGTTTTCTGTCGCAGTCTTGATATACGCAGTATAACGTAATCAATCGTTGTTATAAGTACTCTTAACCGATGGACACGCATGAATAGATAAATGAGAGCGAAAGAGGTGTGTCAGGATTGTAGCTATTAGCGAGTGGTAATCAATGACAGTCTCTACTTGTTATCATTGGATAAAAGTATATGTATATCATTTTATTGTATTGTATCAACCCATATACGTCCAACTGCAGGGCACGGGCCTACTCTACAATCGAGAATACGATTGAAAGTGGTTTGGCCATATAGACAATATAATATAGTCAATTACTCTCAATGTATATAATGAATAATAATTTACGTGCGGTAATTGTTTATCATTGCTTTAAGGGTTGAATATATATTCGCGTGTTATATACAAAGTATATCCACACAGCAACTGAAACAAACAATCTTCAGAAACAACGCAACTATAAATTTTGCAAAAAAAAAATGCATCCATTTTTTTGTATTATTTTCCTGTCTTCGTACACCCTTTGTTTTTAAAGACGCTATGGCACGCAAGGGTTTCAATTATAATTTTAGCAAAAACTATGTATTAACCACCAAAACAAGATGATATTTAAAACATCACAATGAAAATTGTGCGATTTTCTTTTGTTGCTATTCCCTATTTAAAATCTTCTTTCCATTTCTCTCCATGTTAACGCGGGATGTGAAACCAAGAGAATGTCGAATATGCAAAAGATTTGCATAATGATTATTGCCACGTTTTTTCTCAGCACTTAGGAAGACAAAACTAAATGGTAGAAGTAAATTCCATTATTTAACCATATACGACCATAGCGACAAATGCAATAAATAAATGGCATTGAAAAATAATATTTTGTAGTATGTACCTATTATGATTCAAAAAGTTTTTCCTTGTATTGTTCTATGTTTGAGTTGTAATTTCTACTTACTACGTACTTGTCCTTGCATGAGATTTCTATGGGGAACAGGAGAATATATTTTGGGCAAACCTTTATTTAATGGTGGACTTTCCATAGTAGATGATGATATAATTTCAAAGATTCAAATATTTTTTAAGAAGTAGTGTCACGGGTTCATAATGTAACATTTGCAAAGCTCCTCACCCACGCCTTACGAACTCTTAACCAAGTTGCCTGCACGCTCAGTGATTTTACAAAGGTGTTATTGTTTATAATTTGTTATATTAAAAAATAGATTGTAAGCTAAGAACATGAAACATTATAGGATAGTCAACACTAATATTAGAACTCACCCTGTGAAACAGTACGCTAATTGTACTCTGTACTGTAAAATAGTTGTTAAGTGAATGAATAAAACAATAAATGTTACAAAGAGAGCAGTTAGTCCTATACGTGTCAATACGTTTACGTGAGTTCGACAATGTAGTATTTCTACATTTATTTTTGCACTAAGAAAATGGCTAGCATAGTGGGTCTTTCCGGATATTACCCGGTAAAGTGAAAAATCATCAGAAGGAAATTGTCGTTAGGACTTGACAATTTGTCTGCGCCGTTTGCAAACAATTGACAGAATTATTAAACTGGTAACGTTGCATCACGCTTGTAAGCTGTTGGGGTAGACAATGTAATACATAAAAATATATTCTTTTAAGATTGTTCTCTAGCGGCCTTATTCATAGACAGTTTAAAAACCTAATTTTAGATAACGAATGTTTTGTCTTCTTCGCACAAACAGAATTCAAAAGTTGTTCGAAAGGGACGATATAAAATAGGTTTAAATATGGTCTAAAAATAAGGCCATTAATACTTATTTAAAATGAAACTTAAAGGAGTTGCTGTGGGTATACCTAGGTAAGTTTCTATCGTAATACCATGAAGTTATAATAAGTAGCACAGTGGCGATAGAGTGGTGAAATATATAATATGAACTGGCGAATTCACATAACTTAGTGTGAATTTTACCTTTTACAGGCGTGTACAAAAACTCTGAATCATATTATCATTAACCATATTAATACAAGTAGGTATATGTGCTATGCGCTATTTTGATGTCAGTTAGTATAGTTTGAATAGGCATAATTTTTATTTTTGACAGCCATATTAGATGTGTGCCGTTTGTTAGATGGTAGCTGTGAAATGTAAGGTCGCGGGTTCGATCCCCATACCGAGACAAATATTTGTGTAATCCACAGGTATTTGTCTCGGGTCCGGGTGTTTGTGGTAATGAAAATCCTGTCGTAGCTCCTGATAGCCACGACACAAGAGTCGATCTTAGTGAGGGGTTAGAATTGTGTATGTGACTGTTGGGTGTAATTATTTTATTTATTAATCTGTATGAGAAAGTTCGTGGTGTTCTGTTGGTAAACGGATAAGACGTGACTGCCAACATGTTCACAATGATCGGGCTCGAATCCCAGGGCACACCTCTGACTTTTCGGAGTCATGTGTGAATTGATAGTCAATCACCACGCACTTAAACGGTGAAGGAAAACATCATGAGGAAACCTGCATGTCATAGCGATTTCTATGGTCTGAAAAGTCCGCAAATTCGCACTAGGTCAGCGTGGTGGACTATATAGCCTAACCACTCTCAATCGTATTGTTTTCGAATGTAAAGAGGCCCATGCCCTGCAAAGGAACGTAAATAGGCTGATAACTGTATCAGCCTGTACCTAACTGTATTACCTGTAACTGTATTACCTTTATTTATTCTCATACTGTACTGACAGTATGAGAATAAATAAAGGTCATTAAACATGAATAAATAAAAATAGCACAAAATGATAATTTACATTTTTAGTTTGTAAAAGAATTTCAATTTCGTCCCTAGAAATAACCTTTTAGCATAAAAAGGTAAAAAAACGATTTGTGTACGAGACAAATTAGGTGGAATTTGATTATAAAGAGCAAATTATTATTTTATCTCGATGCTTGGATATCAAAGCGCGTCTCTGAAAGGTCACGACTGAGTGCTTCCGCGATTTCCGATACAAGTGAATACCAAGATGGATTTTATATTAAGGAATTATCGCTTCATTGGTCTGGAGGCAGCATGCGTGACCTGTGAACTGTGAGGTCCAAGATTCAATTTCCAAGTAGAACTTTTTGAGAGAAATCTCATTACCACCAGGCACATAAGGTTGCATGGAAGGCTTTTCTTAGTGTGATAAGGCCGCCTCTTGTACTATTATTATGTTATTTTTTTAGTGTATTTTTTTATGTGTCGCAAACAATGATTTAGTAAATAAATACATAGTATTTAGTAAATCGTCGGATAGAAATAAGTTTGATGAATTGTCGGTGTCAGTTGCGATACCTATTTACACCTTCAATCTATTGATGATGATTGAATATTGGCGTTAGATTTAATAAATAAATAAATAACACCCAACAGTCACATACATAGCCCTTACCCCACACTAAGATCGAGTCTTGTGTCGTGGGTATTAGGAGCTAGGAGAGACTTTTCGGTCTCACAAACACCCAGACCCGAAAGAAATATTTATGGGCCGCACAAACATTTCTCTCGGTGCGGAGATCGAACCCGCGACCTCTCGTTTCACAGGCGACGTCTAACCAACTGCGCCACGGAGGCTGTCCTGTAATATATTATTATAATAATGTATTAAAGCTTATGGTTAAGTTAGTTATGTTAGCTAAAAATACTCCATGTCAAAGTTCAATTTACGTCATTTACGTCTCTCATATTTCGAAGGCCTCTTGGGGAATAAATAAATAAATAAATAAATAACACCCAACAGTCACATACATAGTCCTGACCCCACACTAAGATCGAGTCTTGTGTCGTGGGTATCAGGAAACTACGGGAGACTTTTCGGTCTCACAAACATTAAAACATTAAAATTAAAATTATCACCGAAATGCATATTTCTACCGCCAAACAGCAGTGTAAATGCACTGTTGTGTTCTGGATCGAATGACATTGTATCCAGATTAACTACTGGACCTATTAAGACTTAACTTCATGCCGAGTGCAGTGGAATGCCAATCATCATCACCATCGTGTTTTACTGTCCTTGAGCGGTCGTATCGCTTACCATTAGGTGGATGGCATGCTCGTCTCGCCATTCATTGCAATAAAAAACACAAGTTATAGGTTTGGCCACTAAAACTCTTAAAGTTGTGATATCTTATCCCACACTGAAAGATAATGCGCAATAAAATATGAAAGAAGCCATAAAGAAAACTACAATTTACTGCCTTCTTAAATGTCAGCTGGAGAAAGACCCCTCAGATATTACTATCACGAGTAATAGGTAGTCATACAGATAGTTAAATATGTATATGGTTATATTTTAAACTACTTAGTAATATTTGTTAATATGCCTAGTAGAAACGTATATTGTCTGTAAATGTCCGGCTTCGATTTCCAGACAATCTATGTGATTTTGTGTTTGTTTTTCAAGTTGAAAAAAAAACAAATAATGTTGTTTTAGCTATATTATGGAACAGACTTTGCGCATAATGTTCTGAATTGGCCACTGATTAGCGTATTGTCGTACTTAAGGCTGATTTTTAATAGGCAGTGGAGCCCCCGTATGCGAGCTGCGGAAACTTTTCTTATGCAGTAGTTGTATCTATTCCCGTACCCTGTATTCTAGATGTCGACTGAGTTATCAACCAATGATAATGAGTATGAAATACAGCATGTACTATGAAATTATATGTATATTACTAATTACAATACTAATTACAGGATAATTTTAAATGCCATGTAAATTATGTGGTTCTAAACGCACCTACAATACAAACATATAATTTATTATTATTTATCCGTGTAGTAACAATGGTAATAATTATTTTTATTCTTGCGATATCGCTATCTTGTTGCTAAAATGTCACGCACTTTTTTATACACACAACAAGTAATTTTCTGTGGATAACTTAAAGCCTAAATATCGTTCTACGGTCCGTAAATTGTGTATTGTTTTGTTAACTTAACTTCGATATTTCATTCTTCGTTATTACAAAAATATTAATTTCTGCTATTGTGGAAAAGAAGGAAAAATCAAGACAAACATACTCACAAACTTTTCTTTACACACGATTTTATTGCAACTTTTGTCTCAACTTTTTCCTTATAACTTTACTCCTTTAAACAAAATTTCAAAACCTAACTTACCCGATAAAATCACAACAGTTTTATCCTTAACGATTAAACACATCACTAAAACTCTGGCACAAAGAATCACGAACACTGACCGGGCACAGAGCACACAATACGTCCGACATGGTCCGCGGCTGTCGCTCTACTAAGCGCTGAATGTCGACTGTCGACTGTCGAGTGACCAGCCGCCAGCCACTTCCCGATGTTAGATAAAGCCATGTTTCTGTCCAGCACTAAAGTTGCCGTCTAATTTGAGTTTTTCTTATATGTGATAGATATAGAGGTTTCATTTCGCGGAGTAAATGTTTTGATATGATTGGCGCACCGGTCAACAATTGAAGCTTTGATGGCTCAAGATTAGATTCTCATTTGAAGAACATTTGAATATTTTTTACTGTAACAGTTTCTGATAAGGTCTTTTAGATTCTTAATTAAAATTACCACAGCTTTGGAATGCTTTGTACCTGTGAAATATAACGACGCGAAAAATCATTAGCTTAAAAATAATACAACAAATGTTCTTTGTTTTATATTTCCCATCTAATTAACACAAATAAACAAAATCAGTCAATTGATTACATATGATTTTCGACCTATTGAAGAAATCTACTTTGTTGTTGAATCTGCAAGTTCCTCTTATGAGTCTGGCTTTTATTGTGGTACTAATACGTAGGTCCGGACTAAGATTTATTTTGAACGCCAGATTTATTTTTAAAAATAATAAAAATTATATGACCTGATATAAAACTAAGTGTATTCATAGCCCAGCACATCCAAGCACCAATCCAATGAAGCCAATCGCATATTTATTGTCGGTCTATTTATATATCTTTTATTTTGGAATGTAAAGTTTGCATTGCCAACTTTTTTGTAGTACGCGTTTTGAATTATCTGCCTGATACCTCATATTTATTATTTCTTTACGTTTTAGTGCGGTAAAGTGCACACTGAATGCAAAATCTTCCAGCATAGTAGTCAAGCCGAGTTGTTATAATTAGTCACCAATCGATTAATTTTACGGGCGGTAGGTCTCTCATATGCGTAAGACCGCCTGGGTAGGTGCTACCGCAATATGTATTTCTCCCGCCGAACAGCAGTATAAATGCACTGTTGTGGTCCGGTTTGAAGGACATTGTAGCCAGAGTAACTACTGAATATAATGATACTTAACATCTTATGTCTCAGGATGGCGAGCTCAGTGGAATACGAAGCATTGCTTTGTAATTCATGTTGCTACTGTCCCTGAGTGGTCGTATCGCTTAACATCAGGCAAATGGCATGCTTGTCTCGCCATTCATTGCAATAAAATAAAACTACACTGTATCTAAGCAGGGCTGCTCCTATCATTACATTGCGTGCCACTGTTGATCCTGGCTTACAGGAGTTACAGTGGTGGGTGTGAGGGCGGGACAGTCTCCTGCTCCTATCATTAAAAAATACATTAAAAAGCGCGAGTATTGACTGCTGAAAGATGATTATTATAACGGATACAAAGCCCAAATGTAGTATGCCCTGATTACAGAAAGCGTTGCACTGCTGTGAAACAATGGCGAGGTTTACACAGTAAACAGATCCTTGTTGTGAACTCGTCTTGTAAATATTATTTTGTAAATTATGTTCTGTAAGCGCGTGGCGGCCTGTTGGTAACGGATCAGAATTTCTATGGTGACTATACGGCCTAAACCCTCTGAATCATACTCTCGATTATAGTAGAGGAGGCTCGTACCCAGTAGTGAGACCTATATGTATATGTGCTGATAAATACAGACAGAATAATATTCTTGTTTCACCTCATTGGTCTAGTGGTAACTCTGCAAACGAGAGCCGAGGTCTAGCTATCAACTTTGGATTTTTTTTCGATTTGAGAAAACGGATATAAGTCACCAGGTAATGACTGGCAACGAGACAGAAGTTTGTCTATTAAAATCTAGAGATGGAAATAACCATTACGAAATCTGAGTGACACCAGAGTCAAGTTAGGCGCACTACATACCAAAGCCGCCGGCCCAGACACAGCCCGGCGTCACAACCCGGTGCCTTATAAGAAAAGTATCATGTCGGCGACAAGCGCCGCGTATGCTGCCCGCCGACATGTTAGCGGCATGTGCACAGCTCAGACGCTCGGCGGCACTCAACAAGGTCATAAAAATCTTCATGTCATGGGCCGGCGATATGTCGCAAACAAAGTTTCTTGACTTGCAATGAGTGACGTCGCCGACTAGCCCGAAAAAAAAAAGTTGTCGACATGTGCCGGACGGCGGCTTGAATGTGTAGTGCGCTTCAGAGCCACTCTGCTCTACATGCTCTACTCACCCCGTCGGCAATACTGGCGTTAGCTTATAAAACTCGGCATGATTGACGAGTAACATAAACAACTGCCATAGACTAAATTATTAATTCTAATTTTAAAAAGGGGCAAAAACAAACAAGACTTTTAAATTAGGGCGGGAAAATTTAGTGCCTGCGCACGAACTTTTAGGTTTGTTCAGTTTAATGTAATTACCTTATCCTAATTGTTAAATGAGGGTATGGTCTACTAATTAGTAAGTTTTTCAGTCAATGTGACATTTCATTGTTATTTTATATCCTTCGTAGGCAAACTTCGTAGCTGAATGAGAGAGGTACCATTGTTTTCGCAATATATGCATTTTTTTATTGTTGTCTGTTCGTATTATTTTAATATTGGACTAACAATAAACGTTTTTCTTTTTATTCTTTTCTTTTCAAATGAGGTAGCATCCCGTCATAGAGCAACCATAGATATTATACATTTCAGAGGCATAGTCAATTTGTTGCCTGGTGTGTGGTGAAGAATCTCATTAAGCCTCGGATATATAAAATAAAGTAAATAAACACATCTAAAATCGTAAACTTAGGTCTGTCTACTGGAATTTAAGTAGGTATTGTGTCGTAGGAATCATTGCTGTATTAAGACATACAGGCTCGATGCAAATATATGAGGGCTACAAAAAAACCAAATGCGAGGATCGAACCCGCGACCTCTCGTTTTATTTAATATACTCATTGCATATTTTCATTTCAAATGGGTTATCAATTTTGTTGACTGCATCTCACCTTCCAAGTGGCACATGAAATCCATGAAAATTGCGTGAAAAATCCCTCAATATTAAATACGGACGTGGAAATGTTTGTCAACGCAGTCTTTTTGTTGAGCCTTCATCACACCCACGCTGTCGATATTACGTTCATACATCGAGCCGCACGTACTCGCTTACCCAGACTTATCTTGATCCAAAGGATGCTACTAGTTCTTTGAGAATCGAATTATACTTGCCATATTGGGAAATCCGAATTGGAGTTGAATAAATAAATATTCACAGCATACATAGTCCTGACCCCACGCTAAAAGACAAATCTTGTTCGGTGTCAGAAACAATGAGAGACTTTTCGGTTTCACAAACACCAGATGAAAAGTAAAATGCTGCGAGATATTTACGTATTCGTGATGAAAATGTATTTTTTTTTTTGTCACAATTTTTTATCAAATTTGCTACAGATATATGCATTTTAAACTGCTACCACTTGTTCCAATATTAAATAAGTTGTATGTTCGAATTGCCTAGAGCAATAAGACCCTAATTTGTAATTTTTATGTTATTTATTTATTTGCTACTCAACTATATGACATAAGGTAAAGTCACTAGTAGATGACCACTTAAGAAACTGAATTTTCTTTTTTAATGTTTAACTTTAATTAACTTCCGAATTCAATGAGTGTTTTTTATAAGCTTTATGCAAGTCTGTTAACGAAACGAACCAGTTTCTTTTATTCTTGTACAGTGGTTGAATAAAATATGTAAAATGAAATAAAACTTCGTATAAAAGATTTAGTAGTTGACCATCTTAAAACTGTAGATGACCATATTTTGCATCACTAGTTGACCATTCAGATTCAGAAGTTTCATTTGTGTTATTTGTAAAATAAGAAGCAAATCAAGACTTTTTATTTCTTTTGACTTGTTTTTGATGAATTTCTTTGTAAGTGTTATTCTTGGTACACTGATGGTGACAAAGTTCTTAATATTTAAGTTCAAACTTTTTCAATCCTTAAGAAAATTGTAATGCCCCATCCAGACTCTCCACGAGGCTTCCCTTACCTCGCCTCGCCTCGCAATCGCTCCACTTTGTATCGGTTTTTCGGACGCAAGTCAAAAGAAGCGAATGGGTGAGGAGAGAGAGTCAACCACACTCACATGCTGGCTCACTTTGTTATTAACGGCTGCAGACTAAGGATGCGTATAATTATTATGACGGTAGAGTAATGATATGTGCACCACTTTTATGGAGTTGTACGAAATGGAATCAAGAATCTGGGATCCAAAAGTCCCTTATCACAAGGACAAAAACAAAATAAACGACGCGTGGGATCGAACAAGTAAAGTGTTAAGTATCCCGATATACAAGAATATTAATGTAAAAAAAAACATTAATTTAATTATTTTATTTATGTGATATAAACGCAGCACATTATAGTATTGGTAGGCACATAAAGTAGATAACACAGTCACTTCAACCACGTCCATCTTGTAGTAGACGTAGCGGGCAACTATCAACAATCGAGAGTGTGGATGGCTAGCACTCGTGCAGCCTCTACTCGCCTAAACTCGTGCCGAGAGTCTCTACGAGGCTCCTTGCGAGAGTCTGGAGCTGGCATTACAAATAAACGACCAATAGATTTATAGTTCCTATGTCAATCAACAAAAAATTGGCGGGCATTTAGAATATACGATACAATGGTAGCACTGACTACTTAATATGGAATTAGTTTTAAAATATGCTACGAATTCTTATTTTTTTATTTAACAAAAAGCTGTAAGCTATTATTTACAGATTTTATCGCGGATTTGGTTTAATTTTTTAAATTATAAAAATATTTTTTGACTAAGTACCACTAAAACTGTAAAGTAATCGAAACTTCGGGAAGTTAAAAATTAAACAAAATCCGCGATAAAATCCATAAAATAATAGTTTTATTTCCATAGTTTACAAAAAAACATAAATGAAATGTTAAGGTACTAAGCACACTAATGGCATTTTGAAAAGATTACTCGAATGACAAATTACTTGCGTTTCAGCTAGTGGTAGGTAATTATTACGAACTGACAGGATTGGTGAAAACCCCGCCATAATGACACACGTAAGGGTTTACTGTTTAGCATTTGGGTTTAGCCTGTAGGTATAGCTGGTTTGGAACATATCGTACTTATAAACTGCTGAAATACCATATCTGTTCAGTGGATACTCACTTCACTTCAAGGTGCTAATATAAATTAACATCTTGAAATCTTAATACTAATATTAATAATACCATTTTCTGATTTGGAACAGACGAATACTCTTACCATCTCTCGCTTTCGTTGCTTAGTAAATAGAAATAACATTATCATGATGTTAAAATAAACTGTTCTATAAAAACCCAATAATTGACCTGTTAAAGAATTGTAAAAGTATCTGAACTCCATGCGTGGCTACTTATTACACGTCATAATGGCATAAGACTTGAAAGATCGGTGACGTCACATTACCTCCGTAACACATGATATGCAGTTATGACGCAACATTATTACACAGAATGAAATTATTACGTTGTAATATTTATCAGTGTGTAATTCTCAACGTTGCTCGAAGCCTATAATGGCAGGAGGCATAGTAATGAATCACGGGTTTTTAAATTAAGTGGAGGACAGTTATTTAATTATTATCCTACCTACTAACAGTTGAATAAAGCCTTATAGGTAGCTTACAAATCTGTTTTAGATATCGAATGTTTTGTCAATTTCGAACGAATTTTAAATTCAGTTTGAGCGAAGAAGACAAAACATATTTCTATAACTAAAATAGGTTTATTAACTATCTATGAATAAGCTCGTAAGAATAACAGTATGTAGGGTTAACAAAACTTGGTATTATTGTCATATTCTGCAGCAGGTAAAAAACCTCTCCCAAAAAATTGGAAGCCCGTCGGAAACTGCTTGTATGCAAGACTTTTCGCAACTTTATTATCTAGTCTTTCCGTCCGTTCTTGTCGTTATTCCAATACCTAGTTAATTTTCTTACACCTTAATAAAATATCTTTTTAATTCAACCAATAAGAAGTAAACCCACAAATCATTTCAGTATATGGGCCGCCGCAAAATTGATTAAATATACTATAGTTTAGTATTGAAGTCACGTAGGCCCGTGAAAGATTTTCCGAGACCCGCAATGGAATATTTCCATTACGAAACTCATAATGAAATGAGAACCAGACATATGTAGTATTTAGTAGATGCCTTAGAGACCTTCTTTGAGGAGACATGTGCTAATATAGTAGTCTACTCTAGCATTCATGAGACAGATTCGACGTGACAAAATATGCGCTCAAAAGATTTTTTTATCTGTATCAGCCCATATACGTCCCACTGCTGGATACGGGCTTCCTCTACAATCAAGAATTTGAACCTCTCAGGGTTAAGAAATATAATCCACCATGCTAGCCTAGTACGGATTGTAGGACTTTCTTATCATAGAAATTCTTAAAAATCGTCATGGTACGCAGGTTTCTCGCGATGTTTTCCTTAACCATTATAGAGCGTGTTGATTGACTATAAATACACACATGACTCCAAAAGTCAGAGATGCGCCCTGAACCTTTTTCTGGGAACCCATCTAAACGCGTACATCCATTCAGTGCTATCCAAATAAGAACAATAAAATACAATTGATTTAATTAATGAAATAATTTTCCTTAAAAACATAACAATAACAAAGTGGCATATTTGCCCTAATTTAAATACTTATCAAACTTACATGTCAACATAATTGTATAATTATTTTTTATTGCTTTGAATAGTGAGACGAGCATGCCGTTCGCTTGATGGTAAGCGGTACGACCGCTCATGAACAGTAGCAAAACCAAACAACACCTTGAATTATAAAGCAATTTTTAGCATTCCACTGCGCTCGCCGTCCTGAGACTTAGAATGTCGTTTCAATATGTCCAGTAGTTACTCTGGCTACAATGTCCTTCAAACCGAGATACAACAGTGCATTTACACTGCTGTTTGGCGGGAGAAATAGACATTGATGTGGTATGTACCCAGCCCGACTCTCACATATGAGAGAACTTCAACCAGCTATTTACAATTATAAAATATTTCAATTCGTTTTAATTTTGCCCCAATACAAAGCTCCACTCAGTATCGTCATCAAATGTCGCATAAAGAGAGCATCGCGAGTGGCGGTGTCGGGCACGGGCGGTATGTAACGTGTCGCAACTCGCAGGGAGTTCGCTTACCTCTGCACCTCCAGTTAACTATCACAACAGCTGTGCACGCCAACGCGTAGGGCTGCCAATTCAGACTTATTGAAAATATTAGAAGAAAGAAATAAAAGAAAGTAAACCGATTTATTTGTCACAGACTCACAGACAAAAATAGCATAGAAGTGAAATAAAATTAAAATTCACTATCTACTATAAAACAATAAGTATTTAATAATAACGATAATAGAATAACAAGAAAAATAAAACTAAAACTAAACAAAGAAAAAATTCAAAAAGATAAAATAAAATATTAATATTATAAAAAAGAAAAACAATTTAGGCAGTGTAGGCGGTACCATGTCGTGGCTGTGACAGGTAGATGACCGCTCAGCATACAAACGTCATGGAGTGGCGCGAACCAAAACATGATGATTTTCAGCGACAACCCTATTTAGATCTTTTTTATTATTCTATCACGGTATAGGAACTGCAAATACTGTCCAGCTAGAGAATCGAGTGACATCAGACAGCAGTCTCCTGGCATTCGATTCAATTATGCCGGCCTGCTGAGATCCTTCTTTACACTACGTCGGAAGGTTTCAGGATTTTAGGAAGGCGGGAACACGTACGTCGGCACTTTACTTTAATAAATAAATAAATAAATAAATAACACCCAACAGTCACATACATAGTCCTGACCCCACACTAAGATCGAGTCTTGTATCGTGGGTATCAGGAACTACGAGAGACTTTTCGGTCTCACAAACACCCAGACCCGGAAGAAATATTTGTGGGCCGCACAAACATTTCTCTCGGTGCGGGGATCGAACCCGCGACCTCTCGTTTCACAGGCGGCGTCGAACCAACTGCGCCACGGAGGCTGTCACAATGCACATATCGAGATGAAATGAGAATCTAATTCAAATCATTTATCTTAATTTTTGGCGTCAATCACGTCAACAGTAAACTCGTTTGCTCTTTTATCTATTACGACGCATGGTGATGAATATGCTTCACGTGAATGGCTTCACGTGATAGCAAGCAGTAGCAAAACTAAACAACTCGTAACAATACAAAAGAGGCAACCCTACCGTATTCGTTTAAGAAAACAATCCGACGCGAAATGTACAGTGCAGTAAAAGATCCCCGAGTGAAGTACAGGAAACACGTCGCGTTAAACATTGTATTGAACCCGCGACAACTGCGCGCAGCTTAACTTCTCCTATTTAACTTACTTCATTAGTCCCTTCAGATTGTGGTCGTGTCAGGGATTATTTTCTGTTGGAGTTTTATTTAGAAAAACGGAATTTGCTACGATAGCGTCGCAACTGGTGTAGTTACAGTGGAATACGTGGTGGACTTTATGGCCTAACCAATCTCAATCATACTCGCGATTGTAGAGGAGGCCTGTGCCATGCAGTGGGACGTATATGGGCTAAAACAGCATAAATAAAATAATAATGTACACCCTGTTGTTATTAAAGACGATATGATATGCAATGGTTACAATTATTATATACGGTTTCGTGTGACCTATGCATTTTGTATTTATATAATTTTTAATAAATAAATAAATAAAAATTATTTTATCGAAAACTATCGATTCACCACCCAAAAACGATAATATTCAAAACTTCACATAAAAAATTGTCGCTATAGTCACTAAGTGCGTGGTGGCCTGTTGGTAAACGGACCGGATGCGGCTGCCACTGTTCACGGTGGTCGCGGGTTCAAATCCCAGGGCACACCTCTGACTTTTCGGAGTCATGTGTGTATTGATAGTCAATCACCACGCACTAAAAACGGTGAAGGAAAACATCGTGAGGAAACCTGCACACCATAGCGATTTATAAAGAATTTCTATGGTATGTAAGTCCGTCAACCCGCACTAGGCCAGCGTGGTGGACTATATGGCCTAACCACTCTCAATCGTACTCTCGATTGTAGAGTAGGCCCGTGCCCTGCAGTGGGACGTATATGGGCTGATACAGTACAGTACAGTACAGATAGTCACTAAAACTACCACCCAGCTTCGTTTTCGGTAACAGTCTTGATATACCCGGTATACAATACTGAGTTCATGTGCTAATTGGTTGATTGGCGCAAAAGCTTTCGGCATTCTGCTATTGAGATTGTGGGTTCAAAGCAAATTGTATAGATATTTATAATGTCAATTGATAATAGTGTGTCTGGTATATATGCTTATTTTTATTTTAAAACCCACGCATTAATTGGAAAAATATCAGATTACTACAACGCATAAAGTTTATTACATTAATGATAAAATATTCACATATAATCGTTTCTACCTAAACGAAATAACAGGTAAAAGTCACGTTCATATTTCAAGTATTAAAAACGCTAATCAGGTGGAAAATATTGGACAGTAATTGTGCATTAACAAGGGAGAGAACACTTGAGCAACACAAAGGTTCGCGCCGTATAATAAACGACAATATTTTTTGACAATTTCGCGTGCCGCTGACGACGACGCGACGCCTGACAATAATTGCGCCTAACACCCGGTACTAAGAAAAGCCTTTCAGATACGGATTCGGAAAAATCGAGTGAGCTGGAAAGCTTTTTACTGGGGGTAGATCTCTCAAATGTGAGAAGCCGCCTAAGTAGATACTACCGCAATGTCTATTTCTTCCGTTAAACAGCAGTGTAAATGCACTGTTGTGTTTCGGATTGAAGGACATTGTAGCCAGGGTAACTACTAGACATATTGAGACTTAACATCTTATGTCTCAGTATGGCGAGCGCAATGGCATGCCAAGCAATTTTTTTTGTATTGAATGTGTTGTTTAGTTTTGCTATTGTCTATGAGTGGTTCTATCGCTTACCATCAGCCGAACGACACGCTTGTCTCGCCATTTAGTGCCATAAAAAAAACTAAATAGTAAATAACATTAAAAATATGTAACGGATCCGGGTGTATGGGGATAGAAATCATCTCATAGCTGCTCTGTTTGTCTGTCTAAGAACCACAATGATAATCTTATCATTGTGGTAATACAATAAATACAAATTCGCATATGTATGCGATTTTGTATTTATAAACTACCGGGTATCTCAAGACTGCTACCGAAAACGAAGCCGGGTGGTAGTTTTAGTGACTACATACACAATGCAACTAAACATTTTGGTAAGAAACGCGACAATTTTTTTTAACATATTTTTAATATCGTCATTTTTGGGTGGTAAAGCCATAGTTTTTGCTAAATAATAATTTAAACTCTTTTATAACTTAGAGTCTTTATAAATAAAAGGGTGTACACTATTATTTTAGGAAAAAATGTATTTAACACCCAAATACGACCATATAAAAAAAAATAAAAAAAATTGTCGCTTATTTTTCCATCATTTTCTGTTGCATTGTGTCTGATGTCGCTTAAACTAACTACCGGCTTCGTTTTCGGTAGCAGTCTTGATATACCCTGTATAAAATCATGTTATATCATGTAATCCTATATTTATTTCCATAAACCTAAGTACATCCTTCTATGGTATTAAAACCCCTTTATTCTTCACATAGTGGTAGGCCTTCAGTCTACCACAATACGTTTAATAAAGAAAAATAAATGAATCAAAATTACTACTGAATGCGACCCATCTGTTTATTGTGTTGGTTGGCTTTGTTAGCGATTGTCATGAGTGAATATTCCGAAAGCTGCTATACGCTTAGACACTTGTTGTTTTTTGTATTTTGTGCTATATTTAATAAAACATAATATGCCAACTGTACTGTATTAGCCCATATACGTCCCACTGCAGGGCACGGGCCTACTCTACAATCGACAGTACGATTGAGAGTGGTTAGGCCATATAATATGCCCTATAGACTATTTGTTTTAATTCATCCGAAAAAAATGCTAGTGGTAGTATATGCGACCACAGTACATAGCGATTAAGTTGCCTCATCTTGACTTTGCAAAATCAAAAAATCCAATCAAAATATTCTTTACTAACGGCCCGACCCAGCTTCGCCTGGGTGCATATATTTTTTGATTCCACTCCACACCAAATACATGTTGTTTTTCGTATAAACTCTTGTATGCCTAAACTTGACGTAGCTATCCTACTGTCCGGCTCAATCCCGTCTCATTCGCCTGTGCAGTCTCTTCCCAATCCGTCCCGTCCCTTCTCCTTATTATCTATCCCGTTTTATAACATGCATTTAAATTTCGTCCTAACAAATCTGTGATCTATCCCAGCCCTCTCCCGTACCTTCGATTCTATTTTACTTTATGTCCCTTCTCTCCACAAACATCCATATATATCTTATACAACGGGCCGTGCAGCAGAAATCGTAATATTTTAATTTCACCACAACTTCAAAACCAAACGTCTAATTTTAATCATTCAAAGACCAAATATTATCAACATAAACTGTACCTATTGATGAAATAATTTATTTTGATAAGGATTAATAGCATGAGTAAAATAAACGCGTTTAAATGTAGTCCAAAAAAAAATTCAAGATTTTTAAATAAAAATGTGGTTGTTGTGCCTCACTCGACATAGATAGGTATAGTGTGTCGCAGACTTTTTTGTAGATATTTATAAGATCTATTTATAATTAATTATAACATTTTATGGTTATATCTTTTGTAGTTTAGGCAGCGTACGCAAAATAAGTAACTTCTTTGGTTGATTTTTTTCAGTTTGTGTCCGAAAAATCCAAATATCTTACGGAATCCTATTTTTTTCCAAAATAAAATATAGTCTATGTTACTCGTGGATAATGTAGCTTTCGAATGGTGAAAGAATTTTTAAAATCGGTCCAGTAGTTTTTGAGCCTATTCATTACAACCAAACAAACAAACAAAGTTTTCCTCTTTATAATATTAGTGTAGATTAATAAAATCTTTTGAATCGTTGATTTCTGCTACACCGCTTCGGAACGTGTTGTAGCTGTGAAGAAGAAACAGCAACACGAACTGTCTTCTTATTTTTATTTTTATAGCCATATGAAATTACAATGCTTTAAATTGCGATAGCCAACTTGCTTTGGTGAATATTCTGCACTATCTGTCTCAACCCATTTACGTCTGAATTCAGGTCACGGATCTCCTCTACAATCGAGACTACGATTGAGAGAGGTTCAGCCATATAGTCCACCACGCTGGCCGAGTGCGTATTGGCGGACTTTTCTATACAATATAAATTATTTAGAATAGCCTTAGTTGCAGTACGCAGGTTTCCTTACTTTGTTTTCCTTCACCGTTAATAGTGCGTTATGATTGACTATCAATACACATGTGACTCCGAAAGTCGGAGGTGTGCCCTGGGATTCGAACCTGCGACCGCATAAATATGTTGGTAACGCGTCTGCTCTGTTACCAACAGGCCACTATGCCATCTGCACTACTCTATAATTTATTACACTTTGTCATTCCAATTGAGTAAACAAAAAAAAACAGTCCAATTGAAGATCTTATTTTTATGTTATTATATACATAGTTATTTAAAAATATTACAAGAAAAAAACATTAACATTATCTTAAATTAACCGTACAACTAATTATAAACAAACGTAACATGCAATCGCCTCATAATTATCTTTTCATAATTCAACATACCTACAACTTCACAACGTTACATTACTTAGTTTACCTTAAATGCATTACGGACTTTCCCTCAAAGTGATAAACACCTGACGCAAATAGTCAACGTCAGTAGCTGACCACGGACAGCTGACGCAACAATACCGGGCATTATCGTAGTACGCTAATGACATAACATAGACCGTTATCAGTATTAGGGTGCTTTTTGTTGCAATGAATGGCGAGACGAGCATGCTATTCACCTGATGATAAGCGATACGACTGCTCATGGACAGTAGCAAAACCAACAACACCATGAATTATAAAGCAATGCTTGGTATTACACTGCGCTCGTCAAACGTAAGATGTTAAGTCTCAACATATCCAGTTATTGCTCTGTCTACAATGTCCCTCAAACCGGACCACAACAGTGCATTAACACTACTGTTTGGCGGTACTTTTCCTTGTGTTGTGATTACTGACTATCTACACAGTGAGGTCATAAGTATTGTCACGCAGTAAAAACTTTTCTTTTAGAATGCTGGCCACAAAATAGTTTATTGAATTCGAATTTCGAATTGTTCATGAAAATAAAAATGTATACTTTTTAGAATTTTACTCATTTTTAAATATGGAGTGGACGCTCAAAGAAGACCGTGTTGCAGTTATTGCGTTGCATCGTTGCGGTTACGCGCCAATTCAAATTTTTGACATACTGAAAAATTTGAATATAACCAAAAGATTCGTTTATCGTACCATCAAACGATACAATGAAAACTCTAGTGTAGATGACAGGTCAAGAAGTTGTCGCCCTCGGTCTGTTAGGACTCCAGCAGTGATAAAAGCTGTGAAGGCGCGAATTCAAAGAAATCCCAAACGTAAGCAGAAACTGTTGGCCCTTCAGATGGGGTTAAGCGGAACCACGGTGAAAAGGGTGTTAAATGAAGACTTAGGGCTTCGGGCATATCGAAGAAAAACAGGACATCGTTAAAATGCTCGTCTAATGGACTTGAGACTGAAGAGATGCCGCGCTTTGTTGAAGCGGTACGCGGGAAAAAAATATCGGGACATTCTTTTTTCAGATGAAAAAACTTTTACCGTAGAAGAGAGCTACAACAAACAAAATGATAAGGTGTACGCACACAGTAGTGAAGAAGCGAGCAACCGTATTCCGCGTGTCCAACGAGGTCATTTTCCATCCTCGCAGAACTCGCTCGCCTAACAGAGGTAATTTTTTGTGAGAAAGGTGTAAAAACGAATGCAGTTGTGTATCAAAATACAATCCTGACGAACCTTGTGGAACCTGTTTCTCATACCATGTTCAATAACAGGCACTGGGTATTCCAACAAGATTCGGCGCCAGCTCATAGAGCAAAGAGCACACAAGACTGGCTGGCGGCGCGTGAAATCGACTTCATCCGGCAGGAAGACTGGCCCTCCTCCAGTCCAGATTTGAATCCGTTAGATTACAAGATATGGCAACACTTGGAGGAAAAGGCGTGCTCAAAGCCTCATCCCAATTTGGAGTCACTCAAGACATCCTTGATTAAGGCAGCCGCCGATATTGACATGGACCTCGTTCGTGCTGCGATAGACAACTGGCCGCGTAGATTGAAGGCCTGTATTCAAAATCACGGAGGTCATTTTGAATAAACTTTAGTGTCATAAGAATCTACGTTTTGTTAAGTTCATTTTGGTATATAAATGGTTACATAATGAATAAACTTGTTTCAATTATTTTATATTAAACATGTGACAGAATTTATGACTTAATTAGGTATATTTGTGGAGATAATACAATTTGGTAAAACCATAATGTGGTTATTCCGGATACCCATACCAGGACTATATTAAAAATACAGCTTAGAGCTATACTTTAGCCATGAATTCCCGAATTCCTTTTGTGGTGTTAATAAGTCGCTTGACTTTTATAGTTTTTAGCGTGATTATAAAACAAATAAATGGTTGTGGTTTATATGTTATGGGCTAAATGATTAATCGAGCATTATTCATATCTAATGCCCGGGCTATATGAATAATGCCCAATAAGAGCGGGCAATGTAATTATAACCAATCTATATATCACATTTCCCAGGCAGTATGAATAATGCCCGGTGCCTATTGGGCAGAGTGATGTAAAGCGAATCGAAATCAAAACGATGAGCCGAAGTGGCATCGTACGGCTATTGCAAGGTCACGCACCTCCCCTGGCACCATTCCCATGAAAAGGTTACGCACCATTCCGGAGAAATATCAATTATAGTAAACTAACCTCAAAACACTTGTTGTCAATACAAATTTGCTTCTGCAACGTCTCCGGCGCTACGGGAAGTTCAGCCCCTTCGCTCTTGCGTAACAGAAGATACGCAAGAGCACGCACGGTTTATCCTTCGTTACAGCGGGCGGGGGCTGCTCTCTCTCCGCGCCTCCGGCTTTTTATATACACTCTAGGGTCGGTAGCCAAAAGACTACGTGAAGTCGGGGTGTCCCGAGTCGGGTTTGGGGCACAGTCGACGTAACTTATGCATAAACTGGGTAAACTAATTTTCTTCTGCAAATAATATTTAGGATGTTAAAAAACAACTAAACATAAGCAGATCAATTCAACCTTTCTAATTTATGGGTCTATCGCAGATGCGACAATGCGGCAGCGCACCACGTAAAAATTTACCTTTTAATCACATTGCCCGACAATCATGTAGCCATATTCATAATGCCCGGGCAATGTGATAAATAGGTGAGTTTAGATTGTAATAAATCACTTGGCCCGATATGGCTGGGCATTATTCATACTGCCCGCATTAATCACTTGGAACATAACATATTATACACTTCCCACTCGACGTCACGCATTGTTGCCTACAAAAAATTGATGAATGAGTTGCGGTCAGACTTCTGCGTAATGTGTGGCGCCTGTAAAATTTTAAATATAAAATATTTTAATTGCGAAAATACCATATGCACCTATTAGAACATGTGTTTAAAGTCACGTATTTAGGCTGAAGGGTTATTCAGAGGTATCACCGTCTCGCCAGATCTGTTTCCTTCTCAGTAGTAATGCGAATTGCTATTTCAAACTAAGATTACCAACTTGTTATTTTTAGCATGCTTTATATTTCTGCTATTGCTAATTGCCCACCACAGAATTTGTAAACTAAAAAACTGACCATATATATATAACAATTTTTCACATCTAAAATTACACACACAAAATTGACTTCTTCTTTAAATGGGTTCCTAAAAAAAATCACTCCTACATAGATTACACGAGATCGTATAAAAATATTAGCCGTCGGCTTCGTGAATCACAATAATCGTATGTTCATTATTATTTTAGTAGTTTCCTGTCACTATTTAGTAATTTTTTCAACATTTATAATTGTGATGTTTAAAACAGTTTACTAGAAAAAACACATACATGAAAATTTTAAGCATAATGTTAATTTTGCATACTAAATGAATAAGTGAATTATAGTTTCTTTACGAAAAATAGGCTAATCTAGTGAACTTAGAACTAATCGCGCTGTCGAATGATGGGCAAACCCGCGCGTTGCAGAAGGACTTTATGGGTTGAATTATTTATATTACTATAAGTATACAGAATAACGACAATAGCAGTTGTAAATGATTTGCTTTCCTGTGTTATTTCATTAAAATTACACTCAATGGTATTGTTCATGATATAGAGTACCGTTGAACTCGCAGGCAATTATGATTGGTCCTATTCAAGATAAACAGAGGATTTTTTTATTCTTTTAGTGAGCTTCATATTAATAAATAAATAGGCCCAACAGTCACATACATAGTCCTGACTCTACACTAAGATCGAGTTTTGTCTCGTGAGTATCAGAAACTACGAGAGACTTTCCGGTCTCAAAACCACCCAGACCTATATCAAACACCTGTGATTTACACAAATATACGGCGCCCCGGAGGCTGTCTTGCTCTGCGCTGGCCCTGCTGATCAGATAGCTACATTATGAATGTGTTGACTCGACTGTACCATTATTGCATAGAAAACCGACGTGAATACGGTTGTGTTTCGTTCAATAACACATTGCCGGCACCTTAAATCTGGGATATATGTAGAAACTCTATTCGGGTTACAATGCATTTGTCATTAAGTTTATTCTAGTTAATTTGTCGGGATAGTATAAAAAAGACCTTTATATTAATCAACTTTTGTAAAACTGTATTTGTAATTTTATATTTGATGGTGTTGTGTATGTATAACTATGTGGTTTCATTTTGTGTGTTTTTTCGTTATGGATGTTTGGGGTCTCCTGTCACAAGCATTTCCAGCTTCAAAGGCGCCTCTAAAGCCTCTTTTCAAAATTGTAAACTTTATAGTTACTGAATAAATATTTTTATTATTTTTATTAATCTACCGTGAGGTAGTGAGAAAACAAGTAGTACTACATCGGGAGCATGGAGGCAGATATTAGTCTAGTGGAGGGTAGTCTGTAATTATTTGCTTTCCTCTGATTTGGAATACAACCTCGAGTCAGTCTCCGCGTGGTGCTCATTCAGAGCTGTCGTTCTCGTCTAATCCGATAGTTACGTGGACATTTTAGTGAAAGTGTTAAGTACTACAGGCGTTGGAATTCTCCTGAGGGCCGATGTTCCAGCTACAAGATCGTGATTCGGTGAGTACATTTGATATGTTTTATTGTGTGAATGATTCTGAAGATGTGTTTTGAAATCAAAAGCAACGTAGAATTCAATTCAATTACTTTAAGTTAGTCATTGTTATGGATTATTATAATATGATAACTAAACTGTTAATGCAATAGTCTCCGAAGGTCGACCTTTGAACTTGGAGACATAAAATACTGTCTGAAATACTGTGGTGTACTATCTTCCTGATATTTTTCTTAGTTGACGGTTTTCTTATTACGCCATTATTTACACTTGCGCACAAGACAATGGGGAGATAGAGCTGACTGAAAACCAGCGCTGATACAAACCTTGTTACGGTCAGCACATGACTAATCGTTTCTAATATTATATATACTTAAATGGTTAAATTTGTAGTACTATCTGGTGGTTTTAAAACAATACACGTTACATTTTATTTTAAAAGGTAAAGTAACCGCGAGTTTTCATAAAAGTTAAAATACGCGACACCATTCTATGTAATAAGCGTCCTTATTCGTCCTTAATTATTATTTATTGTTAATCATTGTTGTATTTACCCCTGTATGGCCGTATCGACTCGGAAATTGTGTAGCAACCGGTATCCATAAAAATACGGGAATGCATACTGACAAATCAAACAGGAATTAAAACGAGCTAGTAATACATACTACCTTACTTTAGTTTATAATATTTTGTAGTATAGATAGTTGCAAGCTACTTTGTGCCCAATTTATACGGAGACACTTTCTCCTGTCGAGAATCGTATGCCATTATCATATATCATAACCGCCATAGATTGTGTTGTTCTGACAAATGTTTACACGATGCAACTCTTTTATATCCTTACGATACTCGTATATTCGAGGCCTGAAACTCTCCCTGTGTACATAAGACTTAAGAATGCACCACGGGATTTTTCTCGTGGTTGGGAAAATCTAGCGAATTACCCACATTACATGAATATAGGTACATACACTAGTTACACTAACAGACAGAAGACTTTTAACGAATGTGGCTGGAAGATAAAAATATTTTTTATTGTAAAAAAAGCGTGGGGTGCATGTTTTCAATAGATATAATTATTTTATCGACAGATATACGTAGAAGGATTATCATTTTGATAATATCTTAAAAAGCACCCCACGCTTTTTTTACAATAAAAAATATTTTTTTCTTATATACAATATTCTTAATTCAAATTTTTTAAAAAAATATTTTCTAGTTTTTAGTTGGGTTTTCTATATAAAGCGTGTTTTTTAGTTTTTTTAAACTATTATTTATTTTCTACTTTTTAGTGACATAACGCCATCTGTTGGTCAGTAGTAACATTTGACACTTGAAGAATACAATGTTAACGCCATCTAGCGATGAATAGTGCAAACTTTCTTTATTGACGTTATCACGCCATCTAGTGGTCAGTGGCAATGGTCATCAATTATAAAAATAATTAATCGTGGCGAATCTAATCAGGATAATCATATATTTTAATCGAATTATTGTATTGTCATCGGTCTTTGCCAGGTGTGCAAAATTTGAATGAAATCTGTCTGTTTAAAGTGGGTCAAAATCGCGTCTTAAGGAGTCGGTTACAAACATACAAACAAACATACAAGTGAAGCTAATATAAAGCGTGTAAAAAAGGTATAGAATATCAGGTGTCATATTTTTTATGGGACAGTGATCCATCTAATTTGTCTTTTTTATATCTAAGTATATTTTGTGGTGCTTTTCCACTCTGACGACATCCAATAGGAAATTATGATGGTTATGATAATTTTACTTTCTACTTAGATTTATCTTAGGTGAATAGCCTTTTTAATCTTCAATCTTCCATTTCATCCGGCCTTTGACATTTGGTTGTAAGAATTGTCTCATCTTCTTTAACGATTTTAGCAGCGTTTTGGCAGACCTAGGAACCTTGATATAACCTGATTAATGGCTGTAATAGACAATTCCAAATTCCGGTTGTAAAAAACACACATGGCGGACACATGTTTGTTCAAATTAATAAATTTAAAGGGTTATTACTATATTGCAAACGTTAATTTTTATTGTTTCCGTCCTACAGTAAATTAGTGGCTCTAAGCTGTGCTCATCATAGCTTCAGTTTCGGTTTTATAAACTTTTTATGGCATGAAAACTGTGTTTTAACATTGTTATTAAATTAAATATTAATTGTGAACTAGAAGTAGAAGTACTAAGTACTATGATGACATGTAATTTTGATAGCAAATAATTGTCTAATTGCTTGTGAGTGAAAGTGTTGGTATGTCTGTCATATGTGAGAGGCCGCCTGGGTAGGTACCACCACAATGTCTGTTTCTCCCGCCAAACAGCAGTGTAAATGCACTGTTGTGTTTCCGTCCGAAATAAATTGTAGCCAGAGTAACTACTGGACATAGACTTAACATCTTATGTCTCAGGATAGCGAGCGCAGTGGAATGCCAATCATTGCTTTGTAATTTTGTAAGTTTACTACTGTTTATGTGCGGTCGTATCGCTTACGATCAGGTGATCGCATGCTTGCCTCGCCATTCATAGCAATAAAAAAGTGGGGTACGCACACGTCTGAGTTTTCGAAGCTGCAGGCTATTTTAATAAATTATTTATATATGTTCACTGTACCTACTGTACTCTATCAGCCCATACGTCTCACTGCAGGGCACGGGCCTCCTTTACAATCGACAGTCCGATTGAGAGTGGCTTGCATACATTACAATTCCGTGCATGATTCATTCAGATTGTTCTATGAATGAATCTTAACGACCATATTAGAATCTCCAAATGAAGCTTCATAAAGTTGAAATAGATTGATATAAAGTACCCTGAAAGTCGTAAATTATATAATAAACATAAATGAGCTGTGAACAGTGAGGCAATCATTCAAATTCACAAGCAATTTTATTATTAACCTTTAAGTTCCTCCGTCGACTCCTATCATTGCTAGTGTTAATAAATAAATTCTTTGCGATAACGTAATAACAGTAATAAGATCTAAACGCTTATTTGCCAAGTTGGTTGAGAGTACCCTCCATTCAATCTCGGAGGAGTAGTTAGCACATTGTGCAAGTTATAAAGGGCAGTAGCACGGCGCGGCACAATTTACAAACTTATTTATGACGTCCACTTTGAATCGCAGGTAGTGGTTTCAAATAAAACCATTTTAGCATCACTACATAGTATAAAACAAAGTCGCTTTCTCTGTCCCTATGTCCCTTTGTATGCTTAAATCTTTAAAACTACGCAACGGATTTTGATGCGGTTTTTTTTAATAGATAGTGTGATTCAAGAAAAAGGTTTATATGTATAATACGTATATATTATTGTACAGAAATCTATTTGTACCCGGGCGAAGCTGGGCCGGGCTAGTCTTGAATGTTTTTAGATTTTTTATGTTTATCTACTTGAACGTCCACTTACCGAAGGGCCTAAATTTCAAGTTTTTAAAATATACCCTGTTTCTATTAACATTAAGGCTCTCATTATATCGACATAAGCGGTTAAAAAATACCTTAATAAAACAAACATTGCGTTGACATTCCATTATTACATTAGAGTACTTAGAAGATTGAATTCGACTGTGCGTTTCATAGTAATTTATTCAACTACTTTCAACAAAGAATACATCAAACAAATATACACAGACAAAAGTAAATGAATAAAGAATTACAGAGTAACAAATTCAATATAATTTGTAATTAATATTAATAAGTATTGGGGTTGTATACTTTGATTTTGTTTACGTGCCCATATGGAAAATTGTATTACTATGATTAATAAAAAAACACTCGTCTGTCGCGTTACTTCGGGATATTTCATATTTCTCTAGTTTTCTGTTTAATGATCCTTAACATACAATAGACATGTTCCATTTATTCAAATGGTTCTCTAATGATATTATTGGAACGATATTTTTGTAAGGAACTGTGAACACAATCTAAAAGTTTACGAAGTGTGCGCTGAGAGTAGCTGGCCACGAGTGTTTTGATTAAAACTTGTGCCGACAGTAGACATGCTAGGTATAGAAACACTATTGTCGCTTAGTATGTTTGCCAATACAATACGCTTATTAGGAACAATATACCTAAGACAAAAGTGGACAAGACACATTTTACAAGGCAATTTTGTTACACATTGAAACAAAGCTATGTTTTTGGATTTTATCGCGAATTACTTTTAATTATTTTTGTTATCACGGAACGGACTGTCCACTGATACCGAAACGAAAGCCCGGGAAGTTAAAAAAGGTAAAAAATATCCAAAATTTGCGATAAAATCTTAAAAATAATTTTATTTCAAATCTATATTTCTTTACACGTGTCGAGTTATTATTGCTTAATTCTTTCAATCCGGTGATTAATTAAACTGTACCTAATTTTGATTGACCACAAAATACTCGAGCATTTTCCCCGCTATCATTTTGCACTTTGTTCTTTGACTTCAATGTCTTTACAAATTAAGTACTTAGCTTTAATATTTTTTGCAAATGATGTCATAAGGGATGAGCCGTGTAGTTCGTCTACTTCAAGGCTGTTTACCAACTCCATCTTGTAGACATTAACTCGTAAATTTTATTAGCGAATATGCGAATTCCATGTTTGTTCTTTTAAGTTAATCAATCTTGAAAATATTATGATCCAAGTACGGTGTCGACGTTAATCAATCACCGCACGAGATGAATATCGGATGACAACATTGAAAAAATGGATGACCTTAATGCCGTCAAAATATTCATCGATTTCCTTCACGCCCTAAATCTTCATTAACTGTGAAGTTATTTTTTTAATTTAGGTGGAGTAATATCTGCACTCTTTACTGTAGTCTTGACTGAGAAAATGTAAGGACTCTACTTTCATTGTAGGAAACCGACAATATAACAATTCTTTTAATTAATAGATAATTATGTATCCCGAATAATTGAAGCCTTTGTTTAGAACATTTCTCATTTCGCATCTTGTTATTTTATTTATACCCATAATTTCAAAAGCCAGCGTCTGTTATTTCTGTCGTCTATATGTCTGTTAAAAATTATCTATTAATGTATTACCATTAACTTTGGATGTCTGTAATAACTAATCACATGGTAGCTAGGATATCAAAGTGAGAATTGCTTATATTTCAGAAGAAACTAATAGGTACCTAACATTAGAGCCAAAATTATGCATGAAGGTACAACATAAATAAAATCAAAATATGCTAATGTAAACCCATTTTTATCTAGTTAGATATTTTAAAACTCACCTGAAGACAAACATAAGTTTTAATTGAATTTAAAGTTCTGTGGGTGCGAATAGGGAATTCGGGCTTTGTTTTAATCCCAATTGAAATTTAAAAGCTAACATTAAATATATGATTATAAAATAACATTTTAAATACAGTACAAAATAAATATTCGAACAGGGGGCCCTACTATATTCATCCGAAACGAAAATCGAAACTTCGGATGATCGAAGTTTATATTCGATACGAATGTAGGTACATATATGTACTTATGGTCGTTATTGACTTATGGTTGTAACGATTTACGTTGTACAAATTCGAACTTTTACACAGTAGATACATTCGTATCGTATAAAAAACTTTGATCGTCCGAAGTTTAGAACTTCGTTTCGGATGAATATAGTAGGGCCCAGGATTCGACAATCTTGATTGCGGAGAGCACTACACTCGTCATCAGGCGAACTGTTTTCTCTCTTGCTGGACTAGAATAAAAAAAATAACTGGCCCATTTAATCACTGAATGGTATGAGACAATTCTATAATATCGATTGTACAATAAAAATACACGTACATTATTAAAACGTTAAGGTATAAGTCCACTGTACCAGTCACTAATACACATATACATTATAATTATTAAAACTTTAAAATTTATTGTGAAAAGTCTCTGATATAATACAGGGCACATTTTTTTTACAATTATATAAATACCTTATATGTGGGTCCCTCATCCTTAAATAGCTAATGCCAGTGTAAACACAAAAAACTAAGTATTGTAAATTTACAAAAAAAAATGTGAATGAACTGCTCTCATTTAAATCAACTTGAAAATTTTGTAATAATCACTTTTATATTGTAAACTGATTTTGAATAGAGCAACAATAGAGTTTCTTGCCCGTTGTTCTCTAGTGAAAACCGCTTTCCGAACCGGTGGCAGATCAGAAAATGACTGAATCTAAATGATGTCGAACATTTTAATGGATTCAATAACCTTTTCACTTTTAAGAAAATAAACTTAATAATTAATTATATGTTTCTCAAACTCATTAAACTTTCACTAATGCCACATTATTCTCATTGAAACTTCAAACATTTATAAATATTTAGGGACAAAAGTTATTTTATTAAACAAATACACCAATATGTAAACTCAAACACCAGGCCAGCGTGGTGGACTATATGGCATAACTACTCTAAATTGAACTCTCGATTGTAGAGGTCCGTATCCTGCAGTGGTGCGTATATGCGTTGATAGGTGCAAATACGGATTAATGTTTTTTTTCACACTGCAGCGAAAATTATTAATTACGTAGTATTAGTCACGTAGGCGGGTTACCTTTGCACATTTCCAGTCACAGTTGAAATCTAATATTAAAAACATCAAAAAGTATCTGCTATGAACATTATATTATGAGGTAAATATATGTAAAACACCACTATGTACTCGCGGACAAACCAAACAATTGGTTTTGTGAAACTAATTATATTTTTTGTTACTTTTTTCTCTTATATATTAAAAAAAAAAAGAAAATTGCATAAAAGATTTTAGAATACTTGATTGTGGTTTAGTGGACAAGAACATTAATACCACACAATAAATGTAAGTAGGAACATAAGGGGAAACGCCGACCTTTTTATCAGATTAAAAGTGGCGATAAGCGCTCAGCAAACAATATAACTGCTGATAGTTTTGACTCTTTGAGATATTTTTATCAGGTCAAGGGTCCTTGAGAGGTGCGCAGGACCAAAATAAGTAAATATATATACATACTTACACAAACTCTGACTTTTTACTAGAAGGGGTAGGTAGAAGTGCCAGGACACCTAATTTTGCCTTGTATGTTCCTTTCCACGACGTGATTTGGAGCGAGCCTATCGCCATATCGGGCACCAATTCCTGATTCCGGGCTGATGACGAATAAAAAATCCAATATCACTTTGCCCGACCCGGGATCTGAACTCGAGACCTCAGCTTTGTAACCGTACCGTAATACAAAAACCAAAATACCAAAGTAAATATTATCACAAATTTAAATATCACAAATACATTGTCCCAGTGCTTGCGACTTAATCCGCGGCCTCTCGTTTCAGCCGACTCTAAACCCAATGATCGTACGGGCCACCGTAACACGCTAGGCTTTCCGGTTCCAGTTTGATTATAGTCAAAACCTTATATTCGATTTCCATATATATTCCGGCTATCCACATTCTATATTTTCAGTTTGATAAATTTATATAATAGGAGTTGGCCAGGGCTGAAAGGAACCGACATACTCATAACCTAGTCCTCTATCATATGTTAGAACGGATATAGGGCATAGGTTCTGTGTGCCGCGCACTAGTAGGTACCACACATTTAAATAGTCCCTATGTAAACTATCGAAACTGAAAACATTACATATTTGTTTTATTGCTTTAATTTCAAGTATATATATAAACATTTATAATTCATTATAATAAAATATATACAAGTTTTGCACTACTATTGATAAACCAAATTAAATTGAGAGTGCAGAAAATGAAAATAGTAAAAGATGGAATTTGTCACTATCAATGTTATATTTGTGCAAAGTAGCGAATTAACAGTTTCTATAGTTTACGGAGGGACTATTATGTTCCTAAATCCACGCTTACAAACGAGTCTTGTCAACTGTAATGAGCAGGGATTGCCTCTGTGGCGGAGTTAGTTAGAGGGCGACCGTGAAACGTAAGGCCACGGGTACGATCCCCGCGCCCAGATAAACATTTGTGTCATCCAAAGTTATTCGGGTCTAGGTATTTGTGAGGCCTCTCGTAGTTCCTGGTATCTATGACACAAGACTTGATCTTAGTGTAGGGTCAGGACTAGAAATGTGACAGTTGTCTGTATTTATAAATTTTTGGTCAGAACTAGAACAAGTTTTGAGACATGTATAGGTGTCACAATATCTAGACTTACAAACATTTTTAATGGTGACCTCGCACATATTTTTCTCATGCGGGGAACGAACCGATTGTATTTACTTTCATAAAATCGAGCGAAATGTAACAATTTCCACACAATTCCTTTTACTACGAGTGTCGTACCACATTTATTTCCGTTTGGTAAAGTACGAATTCCCAAAAGCATTCGCACAATGCGGAATACTTTCTGCCTGTCAACGTAGACGGCATGTCACTTAGAATCATTTCGAGTCAATGTCCGGATCATTTTGATCTAAAAACCACTCGTGTTATTTTGTTTACATCACCAGGGAGTACAGCCACGGCCCGCGGTATTCGGAAACAAAATCATATGATAAATTGGATTATTTATGTTGCATATTTATTTGTACTTGACAGTCATAAAACGCCATAAAAATTATTTATATAAATAATTATAATATAAATCGATAATTAATATAATATACGATACATTTTTTCGTAGGAACTGTCCATGTAAGTAATATCGGTATTACACTGTGGTATTACATTATTTAAGCAATTTTGTTTATAACTATTTATTTCCATTTCTTATGTTTGTAATCAACATAATTATATCCATTAACCTAGTTATTTCATGAGGCCTCATATAAAAATCGTTATTCGTCAACATGTCTTATAAATTTTGTTCACAAAACGTTTGAAACTATGCTAAACTTCACGCAGTCGCAAAACACAATTTTACTGATTAGTGATGCGCATATTTTGCCGCGTCGTTTAGCCGCGGTGATCGTAAAATATAGTGGCCTTTATGACTGTGACGAGACGTGATTTACCCTTTACGATTACACTTTTGAGACAAGCAACGCAAATAGGAACGTGAAATTCAAGGACCTGGGTCAAATGAATTCTTACGTAATCTTTTGTGGGTGCAGTCTTTATTTTAGACTGAGATCTTTAGGTGACCTTTCCTTTTCTTATAACTTACTTTAACTTTAATACCCTACTTCTTAGAGTCGTTTTATTATGCATCAAGCGTCAAGCATCTGGCCAACTATCCACTTTAAGCAATAAACCTATCTTTTCTTATCAGATTACACCCATTAAAAAAATAATTAAGAAAACTTCACATAATTGATCTTGCCCACATTTAAATGAAGTCTTAGTCGCCACTGTCCAGGTATTCGGAACCGAGTAATTAAGTTAATTCGTTCATTGCTCGGAACATTCACATATTTGGAAGAGATAAAACCAGCGGAGCGTACTATCAGATCGGCCATTACTTGGTGACAGTAAAAACAAGCGGTGAAATTCTCGAACCATCCGTTGCCGCTCCGCTTACCACTGTGTCGAATACTAATCTTTAGTTGTTATGGAAATTAGGACTAGCGGGGAGATAATTCTTAAATTCTAATTTATGGACTATCTTCACATGCAATAATATTTAACAATCAAACAATAAAACAATTGTAAATTGTGGTTTATTATAAAAATATTGAAGGCTGTGCTAATTAATTTGCTACCGAATTTTTATTTTCTTTTGTTTTTTTCATTGCATAAATCCGACAAATGAAGTAACTGCTCATGTAAGTCAATATCGTCGCGTCACCTATGAACATCCAAAGCGTTCATCAACATTCAAACCGTAGATGGTCTGTAATGGGCTGCCCTTTAAAAATATCAGCAAAGCCACATATATTTACAATTAAATTACAATATCACATGGCTTTTCTGTGAAATAGTGGTATAATAGGTGGTACAATAGGCCAGAAAAGCTACAATGTGGTTCTATCACTTTTAAATCTTAAAATCACCCATATAATTTAAGCAAACAAATCATATCATTTGAAGATTAATTCACACAAAAATTGTGTGTAATAATCCTCCCCACGGACCCATGTGTAACGCAAAACCTCGTGATGAAAGCGTGCGAGGAACGTGAGTGCATTCCCAAAGGCATTGCAACATTACGACCTATAATTAAAAGGTAAATGGCTCACTTAATGGATGTCGACCACAACAAAATAATATACTGCTATTTTGTCAGGGATCGACAGGGAGGGACTCACCTCAACTATGATATAATTTACATCAAGTTACATTCTTATTTTTTATTTTATAAAATTAATTAATGCACCTTCTCATGTTTACCATAAGTTCACTTGTTCTTGTCTCTGACGTAACATTATTTTGTGGTTTGCCAGCTCACGTGTTACTTCTTTAAGTAACCATAAAGAAGCAATACACTAACATAACTGCGTCGCTAGGTAACAAAACCCACGTATATCAAATTTTCTTTCATCATAATATATACGTAAAACCCAAGTACGTTTAAAGAACAGAAAATGTATATCAATACCTACTTTGACAGGTTTGCACTTAGCTATCTTGTCATTTATGTTAGCTTTAAGATAAATTTCCATATGTCCTTATTTGATGCGTCTCTGCATCACTCAGTATGCTCAATAAGTCGGTTGAATTGACGTAGTCGGTACGCGCTCCCCTACCGCAATTTGTCCAGGGAAAGTTCCAATATATTAAAGCAATTACGTTTAAATGGGGAGCTGTGTAAGTGGGACGCGTCACTACACTACGCAACATTAAATAACCTACGGGAAAATTAAGTGGAAAAACCACTGTTGATAGTTTTAACAACCAATGCGATTTGACTATAGTAAGAGCTTTCCGTCGCGTTATGTTTGGTCAGTGAAACTTTGCTTTCTAACAGTCCATTCTTAATCTACCTGCCGACATTTCCTTACATCGGGAGTGTCCCGGCTTAGTAATAGGGTAAAATCCAAATAATTAGATATGTTGACATTGATAGTAATAGAAGAACAAGACAGTTGCTACTTCACGTCGGTTTCCTGTCGGACAGTGATAACACCCCAGTAAAGTTGACGTTTACAGTGGTAAACGTTGTACAAATTCATTAAAATCGGCTCTTTCTCATAGAAAACCAAGCCAACGTAACAGCTTTCTAACCTTTCTCGAACAATTTGTCGATCTCTTACCGAGGAATACTTAATTCGAACTGTACCTACTGCACTTTAAATGCATTTCAGTTTTGCCATGCCAGTATAAAAAATAATCTAATAAGACTTCTAGCCATCCAATAATGAGAGCACTCAAGGAGTATTAGTTGCCGGCGCCCCCGTGCGTCGCTCTCGGCATGAAAGCTTCGTTTCAATTAATTTCTCTTCAGTGTGGCTTATTGACTTCACACGAGGATCTCTTTGATTCTTTATGCTCGTAATACGCTCTTAAGGTTAGGTTTTGAATGCGATGTCTTGCGTTTTATTAACCTTATTAGTTCCATATTGCAGTGGCTTTTAAAAGTATACATAATGGTAAAGCATATGTTCTAAAGGTTTAAAATTAAGGATTAGTGCATGACAGGCGCCGTGGCGTCGTTGTTGAGACGCTGACTGTTAAACACAAAACCAAAGGTTCAGTTGCCATACTAAAATAAAAGTTGTCACAAATATATAAATCGTGTTTAATACCCATATTAGAAGCTTCGTTTCTTACTGTGGAATCTGTTGGGTAGGTAATATTTGTTTATTACAATTTAAAGAACGTATATATTTCTACTAAGTACACATACACCCAACTAGAATTACATAATACTAGAAAAATCCTACTATTTCATACCATTGTTTCCCATCGTTACATTTTTCCGTATAAATACCCCATGGTCTACATGATAATGGAAAACATGTCATAGTGAACAACTGTCTTACATTTCAGATTAAACTTGTGCATATCCTGTTTTGAACAGGCCGGCGTAATTATGTCTATTATGAGATGGTTATCTCACGCTATATCATTTTCAATTGCATTGTAGACACTCTCATGCCTTTATTTAAAAAAGTAGGTAATAATTACAAACTGAATCCATTGTTTGCTTAAGTATTCATTAATTGGCGATGCAAAAAAATATAGAACTCATTTCGCGAAACATTCAGTAAAAACCCAATGACAGGCGTCGAAACCGCGGCAAAAACATCTCGCGGAAATATGCTGTTGTATACGTCATTATCGACGTGGAGGGCGCCTCGTTATGTTGAGACTTGAGGTCGTGACAATACCATCGTTTATTTATTAATAGCTCGCACTACACTATAAGTTGGATTTCTATACTTCTGGGTTACATAAACGGTTTACTATTATCATGAAATAATAGTAATTCGTTTACTTCTAATAAAAAATCCACATTTCTTTTTATTGCGAGACTAGCATGCCGTTCGCCTGATGATAATCGACACGACTGCTCTTGAACAGTAGCAAAACCAAACAACCTAAAATACAAAGCAATGATTGGCATTCCACTGCGCTTGCCAGCCTGAGACATAAGATGTTAAGTCTCAAAATGTCCATTAGTTAATAATATTGACAAATTTAAATTGTAACCAATCCACCAAGTTTCCTTCTGAGTAGTCATGATATGGGTCAGGGGATATTGTTAATCAGTAAAGATATCACGCCAACGCCAAGAATCGCATTCCGAACTATCATCATTCATATTTGAGTTATAAACCCGATGCAGATCTCTTGGCAATGAACACACATTACTTATAAACCTTTCTATTGAACATATTTATCGTAAACCTCAATACGGTTAGTGTTGGTATTATTGGGATCTGGAGAAATTGTAATGGTATGTTCTAGAGTTTTCGTAGTTTTCAATATTTATCTTTCCAAAGAAAGATCAATTTTCCTTAGCCCAATTATCTAGGCAAATAAAGCCATTCTTTACACACACTTACTTAATAATTATACAGACAAACGGAAATGAAAAATAATGAAAAACTATTATAAAATATCTAAAATATCTAAATGGCTGAAAGAGATTCGAATGTTAAAAAAGTAAACAATTACACCCAACAGTCACATGTACATACATAGTCCTTATTTTTGTTTGTTTTTTAACGAGAGTAAACCTCCTTTCGCCTTCCTTCCGACACTCGGGGGATTGGAAGGGGCGTGTCGGGGTCTCCGGCCTTCCAGCCTAGGACGCGGGGACAGTAGTCCACACTGCGCAGATGTTGCATCCAGGCTGGGTCCCTACCAAGATCTAAGAAGATCTTTTACCGGCATACCGACTAAAATCTCTCGGTGGCCATCAGGCGCTTTATGGATGACAGGCGATGTGGACGGGCGAATGGCGCCCATTTAACTGACCGTGCCACCCGGCGTACTGCCAAATATGGCTCCTCACATGTTGGGAAGGCGCAGATGCCCCCACTTTCTCTACTTCGGACGCCCATGGTGAAATGAGCGTTCGCGACAGATACGAGGCCACACGTTGTGCCGCCCATCTCGGGAGTCACTCCTGACATGAGCGCACAGCCCCCGCTGTGTGCTTAGCGACCCCGATGACCCCTATTAGTCGCCTCTTACGACAGGCAGGGGATACTGTGGTGGAATTCTGACGCCCCTTGACCAATGGGCGGGACATACATAGTCTTGACCCAACATTAAAATCAATTCGTTCTTGTGTCGAGGGTATCAGGAACTACGAGACTTCAGTTTCACAAACACCTAGAACCGAGACAAATACTAGTGAGACTCACAAAGATTTGCCTCGACGCGGCATCTCGTATCACAGCCGACGCGATTCTTAAACTCTACCAATTCATCCATCCACACTTATTCTGTTCAATCATTTCATCAATCTTATATAATCCAAGGAACAAGCCAGTACAATAATTCTTCAGACATATAAACAATAAAATTTTATTAACTCATCTATATTTACAGTGATCGATGGCATATATTTACGCAACCAATCGACCACGGCCGCCCGCCGAAATAGTGCGAAGTTCAAACGCACGTACAGTTTGTTCTATTTCTGACGTGGAATAACATGGTGTTATCTGTTATCCGAGCGTTATCGTGCGATAAACAGACGGTTCTGAAAGCTTTCACGAGTAGATACAATGACGCTGGGTTTATTCATGTTTTTAGACACAAAGTACACTGCACTGATGGCAAGTGCATCGCCGTTCAGATAGTGGTGACTGGCGGATGACTTATCTCCCGCCATGCAATGCAATTAGTGCACTCTGATCGGATTTCATGCCTTGGGATTTTCATTCATTTGTCCAGTTCATTGATTTAAGTACATCATTATGCAATGCGATTTTTCTGATGAATATCCGTTGCAGTGCAATTTTGGCCTAGGTGATGTTTCACCTGATTTAAAAGGTACATTTGTACAAGCTCAGGAGACTGTGATTTGATAGAATAGGCGTATATTTTGTACTAATAGTAATACTTTTTATCTCGGATAAGCGCATTATCGGTATCCTCGCTCAAGTAACGATGCCGCCTACCGAATCGGTCCCAAACTTGACGTCTACGCAAGTTGCCCTATTACCCTCTCTTAAAATCCCGGAAAGAATTACAAGTTTAGCTGTGAATGTTACGATCGACTAGACCATGTACAAAATTATCATTGTTCCAAATATTATGCCATACCTCTCGTGAAAATAAATAGAGTATCACAATTCATAACATATCTAGAAAACAAGAAGATAACTTTCCGATATCCTTTCAGCTTCAATTTCAAAGGGATATAGTTAGCGTTCAACGCACGTGTCGACTTTGTTGAACAAACGATGCGTGACAATATTCTTTATTGACGAAAATTCACACTATAAAATAGATTGCTTTTATAATGTGCACGATGTGTGACTACAAATTGTATTGCAAAAATATTATAGGAGTGTTAAAGGAGCCATTTCGTGAAACTTAGGGGTTTTCTTAAGCTAGTTTCCTTTACAGTTTTAGCATATTCCAAAGAGGTAACTTAACTATTTCAAATATCTGGTGAACATTTTAAATCTTATTTTGTGTTAATCATCCTAAATTGAGGTACTCTTATTTATTTTCTTAATTTAACTTTTTTTATTATTTGCGTTCCAACATGTGACTAGAGGCATTTCCACTGCCAGTCACAGTTTCCTAGTCCGGACAAATTTTACAAAAAAAAACAACCGAAAACTTACGTATATTGAATGCCCAACTTGAGAATCAAACCTTACACCTCATGTTTTACAACACCAATATGCAACCTCTACACCAACAATGGTAATTAAACATAGTCATAATATCTACTTACAACCCCAAAATTGTTAGAAATATAACAGTGCGACGCGCCAACACCGCTGATTACCCCTCGTCGCGCTTAATTCTATGTCTGAGACGAGCAGCGGGGTGTTAACGCAATTAATTACCAATAATTACTTAATGTGTCGTCGAGTTAGTAATTAAGGTCAATTGGGTGTCTCTCCAGCCGTATTCTTACAGGCGTCAAATTGAAATATCGATTAATTTTGTACCTGAGTAGTACCCCCTTGATACTGATTCCGTAGTGTCGTATTGGCAATTATGGTTTGAATTTTCACAGCACTATAATCACTCATTCAGAATCGGATAGGCAAAGGTGAACTAGTTCCACCCTGACCTCGGTGAGCTTCCTTGTACCTCAAATGATATGAGGCTAGTAGCACTTTTGCAAATAAAAAATCTCAAGTAAATTGTGTACTGGAATCGACCTCAGTATCACTTAGCGAGTATTAAAGATTAATTAAATATACTCAAAAGCCTTACCTATAGGATCCACTCTAAAATGCGTGATGGTCGTGATAAGTTACCTCTCTCATAATACCCAAACTAAAAAGTTAAACAACTATTGTTTTATCGTTGCTAGGATCAAACCCGCGTCGTCTTATTTCACAACCGACTTATTAACTGCGCCAGTGAGATCTAATTAATATTTATGCAACAAACAAAAAACTAAACGCTAATTTAAAACTTTCACTTCACTCTGTTGCATGACGAGAGAGACAAATTAATAAAATATTTACTTGCTTCGATATTATTTTAAATAACAAGGTAAATATCATAAGTATCGTATTATTATATAGTAAATTATTATCGCCAAAACAATCGACTGATTTCTGGACGCTTATCGTTGGTTCCCGCCCATTTCACGAGGTTCAAATTTATAGTTTAAGCTGTTTTTTTCTCATATTTTTGGACATATCAATTACAACTTACCAAAGTTATTACGTCGCGAGCATTCCATCGTGTAATAATTTCTTGTTCACTTGTACAATGTATCACGTGTTCCGAGTAACGGGCGACAGGCACGCGAGCGACGGGACTTGCTCACAACGCCATACTAATGCTCAGATGAGCTCCAATAATTGCAGTTGTTAATATGTAGATAAGAAAAACGCGGGACTTTGAGTATCATGTTTTTAATTGGTACAATTAGCATTGATTTTAAAGATTTCGTAAATTCGCGTGCATTCCAAGTTTTAGCTTTGATCAGAATTCAGACTGCGTCTTTCTCAAATTGAGAAATTATGACTGAAAATGTTAAAAGACATCAATATCAATTTATTCAATGTAATCGTGCCTTATATCTTTCTAAGAGGGTCTTTGCTATTCCCATCATAGATTTAGACATACATTCATGATGGAAATGCGTACCGATCAGATAATCGTATTTCATGGATATAATACTCTTCCCGCACTTGCTATCAAAAGCTGTACGTCTGATTGTCGAGCCAGAATAAAAACAGCATAATCAAATTAAAAGGGATTGTATGTAATTGATGTCGGCACCTTCTTTAATATTCCTAACATAGTTGTCCATACACCCGATGGCTAGCGAAACACCTATGGCCATATTCATAATCAGTTTATAAATCCATTTTTGGTATCGAATGTTTAGTCTTCATCGCTCAAGATGAATTCAAAAGTTATTCTATGGGGACAGAATTCAATAACTACAAGTTTGTAAGTCTAAAAATTAGATCGCCACAATAACGCAAATGTTTTGGATGATATTATGAACGGCGATAACTTTCCATCAGAGAACCACTGGCTCATTAAAAACAAAATATTAACAACCATGCCACGTATAATTTAATAAAATAAAACACGAGGATAAACAAGATTACTGCCATAACTTTGAAGGAGCTGCGCCTAATTTTTCGTAACATTTTTATTCCGCCTCCAAAATGTTTTCAATTTTCTTAATAGAATGACATTAACCACTCCTGTTTAGTAATTACATTTCAGAGGACTGTTGGTATTACCTATTTTTATTACTGTTCTGTTCTTTACCACATTTAGGGTTATTAGGCACAAAATATGGTTTAGGTTACCCGGCCAAATTATCAAGTTTTTTAAAGAAAGAAATGCATTGACTCAAAACGAAATCTGTGCGATCATTGTCCACTTAAAATTACAATTTATGTAAGTAAAATAATAATAATAAAGCCATTTCTTCTCAGAACCCTTAATGTATCATATATTTCAAATAATGTTAGTGCATGTAGATACTCAATAGTTATGATTAGAGTAATGTCGACTTAGAGTAAATTAAATCTAATTAATTTTGGATATGGACCCTGTTTTGGGTATAGGTTACCTCCAAACTTTTCCAACGTCATCTTTGCACTGATTGATCTAATTTGCTTGATGGTCCCTTCCATTTAAGGCCAGCGCAGACCGGGAGGCAATGACAAGGAATTTAATTTTTTACACAAAGGATATTCAAACTTATGTGGTGAGAATACGACATTAATTTCAATGTTTGCCCGTCCCAGTATGCCTTGGCCCTTAGTAGTCTCTGTTGCCCTCCTTCCATCTGTGCAGCGTGCCTTATAACCAGCCGAATGCCATTTCATTCTTAGCGCGTTTCTCATTATATAAGTAGTAATTGTTAATAATTAGACAGCCTCCGTGGCGCAATTGGTTAGACGCCGGCTGTGAAACGTGAGGCCGCGGGTTCGATCCCCGCATCGAGACAAATATTTATGGGATCCATAGATATTTGTTTCGGGTGGTCGGTTTACCAACAGGCCACCACGCACTTTGTTTATTATTTATTTAATTTTATACCAATCATTTACAGTCGAAGCCTTTTGAATTAAGCTTTTTATTGCATTTGTTCGATAAACGATTGTGGGTATTTTATTTTACTGCATTTACCATCGGTTATATCGTAAGCATTTCTGTGCATAATTAAAAAGCCTAGTATGGCTAAGCAAAAGGTATTAGTTTTAATAAAACAACAAGTCACATTTAACTCTTCGTATAATCATATAAAGTTCAGTAACAGAAACATTCACATCCACTTATAAACAAAGCTTTCTTCTCAACACTGCCTTCGCTACGTACTACACAGGCGCACTTCTTGTTCAAACTGTCCTTTACGACTTATGAGAAAACGTATAAGGTCCCAGAACCCTGGCCTAGGCATTTTAGGAAAGCTAAAATTTTGAGCACTAGATATAAGTACTTGCTAACATGTCTGATGGATATTTTATTCAGAATAATTTACAAGATAGTATGTGGTCTTGATAGAATAAAATTAAGCCTTCAATTACTTAATAGATTGCATAATTTTATAAAACACTATTAAAGCTTTTGACAGTATATTCATAAAATACGTAGGGAAAGGTAACATGACCCAAATTTCAGCTCTTCTAAAATGATATTTGACTGTCCTAGGATCTTGGAACTATTAAGTCATATTTATAAATAACTCTTCTGTTTGCCATGGGCATCTTTAAGTGCTTGTATAAAATATTTACTGTATTAATGCAATTATAGTGACGAAAATTTTTAGTAAACTTGCATAACAGTAAGTTTTTTACAGAATTGAAATTCTGACATTCCCTCAAGTATTTCAAAGTTTAGATAACTAACCCGCACTAGTTCTAGCAGACCAAGATTTGCTCCCTTCAATCGTACAGGAAGACCACCTCTTATAATGGAACTTATATGGGCATATATAAATAGCATACATCAGTTTATTCCCCATATCATTCTGTTCAGCAGTTTACACATTCAAGCCAAATTTTCCCAAAAATAATAATATTAGCTTACTTAGTTTGTGCGTCGTTCACTTTTTTAATAACTGGTAACTTTATAATGGCTGGCTGTAAGCCGAAATAATCAAAAAAGTAAAAACTATATAGGGTATTTCCTACAACCAATATATGGCGATAAATCGAAGTTATTTAATTTTCTTATCTGACCACACCGTTAAAAATTAAGGCATGAATTAAAATGATGTAAGTAAATTCAATAGGGTTGGCGTAAAGGACTAGTTTCCAAAACTAATATTTTTTAATAATTAAAGTTATGAATACAAGATATCTTTAGAAGCATCACGCAACACATTTTTATATTTGTTCACAAAACGCTTACATGACTAGTAGTATATTAATTTCTTAAATAAACAGCCATAGATGTCGGCAAACACGCCTTACCGATAACATATTAGTTTACAGCACCAAAAAACATTAATCACATTAGGATTTATTTATGAAAAGCTTAATATACGGATTTTGTGATTGATATGGATTTTCTGTACCCATGTAAAATGTAAGCCATTTTTAAATTATATATATTTGTAACTTTTTATTTAATTTGTGTCCAAAGAATTTATTTGATCGTAACTGTGGGTCATAAACTTGTATTATTTACTCCATGTTTTTGTGGGCATCTTGATACCTTCAATGAATGCGAGAAATTATATTTGTTAGTTCAGGCCTTTACCGTTAGATGGCGTACAAAGTTTTTAACAGCTTATTTCTACATGCGCATAGGAAACTTGAAAACTATCCTGTATACGTTATTGCTGAATAGGCAGTGCTACCTCATTTCATATGCATAAACTAACATTGTCTATAAATATGATTTTTTCTTATCTTAATTATTTCCCACGTATGCTAACGCAAGTAGCAAATCCTTATAGCCAGTATATAAATGTGTATAAAAATAAGTATTTACTTTAACAATAATTTTAATTTATTTATAATAGTGTTTGTTAGCCAACTGAAATTTATTTATTTTTGTATGTATTTTTTTTTTATATGATCTATTCCAACATCTCCGTTAAGTATATTTAAAAAGGTTAGGACAGGTTGTATCCACTTTAAAAAATACTACTGAACCATAGAAAACCGACTTCAAATATTTGTTGTGCAGTTTAGTGACAGAGTTAATTTCAAAGGCCCATTACATCAGACTAAGCAGTAAGCACTATCAATCTTAACTATTTTGGGTATTCTGAAACCATAGATCGTCCAGTTAGATAGCCTTCCAGAGCATTCAGCTCGTTCTTACAAAAATGATTCATCAAGCTACCTAGCAAATAAGATAATGTATCTTCTGTACATTTTCTATCAGGTTATTTTGTGAATAATAATAAACTAACTTACGCTTACTTGGAGATGTCAAAATAAACACTTAACGTATAAAATCACTTGCGCCAATATACGTGGGATTCGAGACTTTAAGCTAAATAATTGATCAGCGAGGTCTGAGATAAAATGGACTCATAACCTAGACGCGAAAATAGTTGAATGCTAAATAGATTCTTAAACTTAATATAACCATTTTTCGACTTTCATACGCTTTTTAAATTTAAATAAGGTTAATTACAAAAATAGTTTTATAGATACGAATAAACAAATATTTTTATGATAATATTTAAAATGGCTTTTGGGTATTTCTGTGTGTGGAATTTTATTTAAAAATGCACCCACAACTAAGAAATAATTCTGGTACGAGCATATTTGAAGTACTTAAAAAGATTAACAGCAAAACTGATATTCTAACATCCAATTAAATTCGCGTCTAGTAAAATTAGTTATACTTTTCATGAATTATATCACATAAAAACCTGCAATAAACCATTGCCCATGTTAAAAAGAACAACTGATTTCTTGTTTCTGTCTGTTTCCATTAATGCACATACTGGTTAAACACCAAACACAACAAATTAAATATAATAATAACGAAATGTTTTTAATGAAATCCGCCATATTGCGTATCGAATTTTACGTCACGAGTCTACTTATCTTTTGTAATAAAATTAGGCTGGGTGTATAGGGAAAATTTCATTTGTATTACAATCTCTATGATATAAAATATACATATGTATATTTAGTTAGGACTCAATGTAAAATGTACCAAGCAATGGCAGGGATATAAAAGATTTATTTTTCTATATCCAGCCATTCTGTCGCATTAATAAATATAATGCTAAAACAAAAACTTTCAGCCATTTGTTTATCGTCACCTGTTGTATAAGTTTTATTCACATTTTTTTAAATCTATTTAGGATAACATTCCCTTGACATCCTGTATAAATAAATGACGTATATAATCCGAGAATTCGAACAAGTATTCACAACAAAAATATGTTTTTATAAATATATAAAAAACAATATACTGAGTTTACTACCTCCACCACAAGCGTGCCCAACAAGCAAATACATAATCTCAGAAGCATACATTGAATTTTGAATTCATCTACAACCTATTTAAACAATTTTATTATCAAAGCGATTCAATTTCACTACACTTTCTTTGGACGATTATAATAAAAGTGAATATACAGACAGGCCACAGTTAAATAATATATTTTTTATAAATAACAAACATTAACCTATTGAAGAAATTCCCCGATTAATTTGTTTTCAGACGAAAATAACTCTTGTAGACTGACTTTTTGTATAGAAAACTATGATTTTCAATAGCAATATATTAAAAATATACAGAATGGTGGAGATATAACATTGAACTATAATACGCTACCAGCCGAGCGTGCTTTTAAAACTATTAAATACACTGTCGCATCAACATAAAAAATATAACTAAATAAGAAAAAAAATCATCCCATTTTGTAAAAATAATTTAGTAGTTTTATATGAAATGTTGACGCGAGTCCTTATATGTAGTTTTAATTGCTTTTATCATTTCTCCACCACCCTGTACAGTATTAGACTCATTGTAAATATATTTTATAAAGCTGAGATTCACTTAAGTCTTAGGCTGCGCAACGTAATCACATTGTATAAATATATATTTTAAATATGATGAAAATATTTGGAGACAATTACCAAAGCGTATATATTCTCAACGTAGTTGAACTTACCTAACATTTTGACTATGTGAGTCACCGGTGACCCATATATACTTTGTACAAACAATTATGCCTCATGCCTATATTTCTTAAGTCATATTATAAAAGCATCACGAAGCAAAACATCAATATTACTTGCACTAAACTTTGTAAGTCACCGGTGATACACAGATAACTATATCTCTCCCTCTCATTCTCTAAATTTATCTCTTTTCGCCCTCTCTTTCCCTGAAATGTATGCTTTCATGATATGTCCGGATCACTCGTTTCCATTAAGTACATGTATCAGAACTACCGGATTCACACAGAACATACTTAATAGGCATTTCCCATAAAATGACTGGCAAAAAGTTACTAAAAATATCGATATTTTTAATTTTAGAATATAAAAAAGTAATAATACAAAACTCCCGTAGCTACGAACACGTTAAAGGCAATAATGTCGATAAAATATCAGCATCAGCACTATACCGATAGATGGCGCCACAGACAAATGATTTTATTTTAATTGCGTACAAACGCTTTGTTTTTTGGATAAATGTTAGTAGCAAAAACAAATGTATTAAATCTTATTATGTGCAAATTGTTTTCAATAACACTCACAATGGGAATTATATCGCTGCCGCCATTTATCGACATAGAAATGCAACGCAGATGTTTCATCTTAATCAATTATCAAATTCGTTGAATCGGCAATACAAAACACATCGAAACTACGGAAAGCTATCGAAACAACAGTAGCGATATCAAATGTAATGTCAAAGAACACGTCGATACATTTCATGGTCATTCCCAAAATATGTACCAAAACTATCGATCGACAAAATTATTAATCATTTCGTACAAATTGCTTAGCAACATTCCGTGTAAACCATTTTGTAAAAAATATTTAACAATGCCTTTCGCTTAACCATAAATGGACATTTACTTACATCGATATCGATACCGATAAACAAAACCTCGACAAACACAACAGAGTCTAATTGTTAAAGCTTTTAATCCTTACAATAATAGGAAACTAAGCGATCTCACAAAATAGCCTATGAAATTTTTGTCGATAGTTTTACGCATACAAAAATTCGATTATCGATATATTGCCACTTATAAAATACCTCTAGTAGCTTCTCCACTGTGGAAAAGAATGAAAAACATTACGTGCGTATAATAAACTAAAAAACGTACGAAACGTACTAACTTACGTACGTATGTAAAAAATTTCCACCTTTGACAATACATAACACAAAATAAAAACTTTATAAATCGAAACTACATGTAGCAGTGACGCGCCGACATTTTCAAAAGACATTGCATACCAATACCACCGCTTAAACTTATGAATTTTGTTATATGCATGTAACATTTTTTTTTATCATTATAAAGAATAGATGGTATTAGGCAGACTTTTTGAGAATCGATAATGTTTTGTCTATACGGACTGCATATCAGAGTCTGTGTCGAATGTATCTTAAACAGGTATTTTGCGGTTAGATAGTAAAGTAATTGTAAAAATTTACGTGTCCACATCCCCACCAGTGCGTAGTTAGACGTGCGCGGGTCCCGGGTTCGCGGCCGGGTCGGGTAAGTCGGCGGTCACGTGCTTCGACAGGTCTCGTATGTCCTGGTGGTCACCGTGCGCCGCCAGGTCGAAGTCCGACCCGGATAGTGATGCTATGTGGTTCCAATCCGCTGAGGGAACGTCTTCTGTTTAGGATAAGTTATGTGTTAATATATTTCCTAATCATAGTCTTCTGTTTAGTGAAAATATGTGGGCACGCATTCAAATTAGTTTTAAGCCCACCTTTGCTTAATAGCCATGGCAAAAATGCTATTTTTGACATTTTTGGCATCTCTGTTCGGTGTATAAAGTTGGCTAAAAAGGATAGCAACAGGCTGAATAACTTACGAGTTATCCAACTTATTTCGTTTGATTAATACGTTAATCAAACGAAATAGTTTGCCAGACCTGGGAGTCGAACACAGGATCAATTCATGTGATCTTTAGAAATTTTAATTGGCTGATTACACCTTGTGCATGGGTTAAATGGCAATATTTGAAGCGTACTTAGGAGTCGTTATTCAGGAATAGAAAAATAAATTAATAAATTTTAGCAAGCAATCAATGCCCTATGCGATTTCACCCAAAAGACCGATATATTAAACCAACAAAAATATTAATTTATTACTAAAAGCTTCAAAAAGCTGCCTGTATAGTACTGAAGCCAATATTAGCAACCACAAAATGTACTACGCCATTTGAGTTATAATTATAAAATCGTAATGTCGGGAAATAATTTGTGTACAATATAAATTATTTTTGTATAGGGTTGTTTTTATATCAAAATAAAAAAGAAACCTAATGTAGGTTCGCCTCTTTGTATCTTGTTCTGTCAAGACCCTTTCATAGGTAATTAAAGGGCTTTTTCAAAGCCTAAACTACCTAAGGTTTGGAAAAAATACTCCCTGTAAAATAAAATTTATGTTTCGCATTCCAATTTAAGTAATAGTGCCAAAATTAGTGTGTTGCAACTGGAAATTTGTCAATAATTTATAACAATTACGATGGATTACGTTTGTGAATGTGTTAGTCTAACTACGCACACTATAAGCCAAACTGTGAACGCATTTCAACCTATACTCCTAATGTTTTAATAAAGGAATTCAGAATACATTGAAAAAAAAAACACTTAAAAAAAATTATCGACTTATCTCTACCTTGATTTCAGTGTCAAATTAGTATATTGTAGTGTTAATGTGCTGTGTAATCAGTAAATAGTAATATTTCAATCAATAAAATATAAAATAATATGTATACATATAGTCAGTAACTACCACAATGTATTATGAAGCCCGCTGTTAGTGTAATGTGACCACAAAACCAATCCACACATGCGTGTTATCTTAACATCTGACAATTCACTCACTGCGTCACTGTCGCCACACTGGAACCTAGAAACCTTTTAGTATAAAGCTAGCCTTAGAAGAAAACGTATTGCTAGAACTTCAAACATACAAATATCGATTTTACGGACATTAAATTAAGGATCAATTTTAATTTTCATATATAAGCTATCGGTCATATAAATTACAATCAAGTTATGCTTTATACTTTGAAAACATTTTTTAATCTGCACCTTATTGTCCAATAATAAATTAGTATTGTTTGAAGTTCTTGCAGTTAACTAGGAGACTGCGTCTTACGTGTATGATAAACTAATATTATTTATTTATCTATATATTACTTAAACCTTTAACATAGACACAATAAATGTGTCGTTAAGTTCCATAGTCTTCTGTTGAAATGTACTGTTCAGTTTCTACCTAATTATACAAACCAATATGGTAAGACGACCGTTGAAGAGCCATTGAAGTACAAACTCGAAACATTGTCGAGTTATTAGCTGCGGATAGTATCGATATTGGTTTTATCGATTTTTTTATAAATAACCTTTTTCTAAGCAAGCATTTTAATAGCACCGCAACCTCATCTACTCAAGCTACCTAGTTTATACAAAATATTTTATAAACTACACTACTTATTTTAGCTTATATCGATATCGACTAGACGGTTAGTCTATACTAGAGATCAAAATGTTATTCGAAACTATCTTTATTATTCGATTATCTAATTCCAATTTATTGATGTTATGAAACGAAATACCTTCTTTTGGAATCTATACTATTATATGTATCGACGAGGGATCACAATTGCTTTAATCGATATCTATTTTCCTCTTTCCTTTTTTGTTATAAATATGAATTATGGGATCAACGCTATCGTTAGTCTCTACGGGAACTATTGTTACTATTAAAATCGTTTTTTTTTTTCACACGCATTCCTGTCTCAGTATCAAACACACGAAACACAGTCTTCTGATTACGCTCACTGGTACGAGTAATAATCATTTACAGCTTTATTTCTTTAAGACATCAATCACGACAAAGAAAGCAAGATACGAGTATTGGAGTTATGCAATGTGTAAAATGTTATTTTGGCAGTGTCTAATTTAATATCGATGTTCAGACGTAAATAAGACACTACTAGTATCATTCGAAATGAAGAAAAATATTGTGAAATTGCATGAATTTATACTAACTGATATCTAATTAAAAACAATTTTATACAGATAAAAAATATATAGTAGATCTTATTTTGATAATCGATTACAAATAAAGTCCTTACAAGATCCGCTAACGTATAATTTACACATTGCACAATCGATTAAAATTACAACATTTACAGTCAACAATACCTTTAATTTACAATCTATACGTTACCAGTGAGCGTAACTAGTTAGTGTGAAAAGTAATAAGCGTGGATGCAGGCGTACCGTAACCGCACTAGATGCTAGACGTTCTAGACGTGCTAGACGGGCGTGGAGGTGAGACCTGGGGCGTGGTCGAGTTGCGAGCGCGAGCGCGCGCGCGTCTCGTCCAGGATGAACGAGTTGATGACGTACGCCTCGCGACGGATGCGGTCGCGCAACTCGCCAGACATGTCCGGGATGGCCCAGCGAACTATTATCATCACTAGCGCCACTACGTTCTGGAACATCATACAATACCTTCATTGAATTATGTAAGTGAATTAGTATTCGATCGTGACAAACCATGCAGTCCATAACCTCTGTATATAGAAATTTGTTGATTATTTATCTCAATTAAATCCAGAAATGTCAAGAAATTAACTTGCTTATTGTGTGCTTCAAACAGGCTGCAGAGCGGCGGCAACTACCCTGACGCCATCGCATCGAATGCATGGGAACCAGACCAACGAGCAAGAGACTTGGTAAGGTTTTACAGTTTTTTAGCAAGGTCTCTTCCCGTCACGATGGAAGACCGGGAAGGTGGTCGTGCTCCGGTCAGGGGTGGCTCCTATGAGGTAGCCTGCGTTATTGGCCAGTTCCCTTCCCTGGCATATCGTTTCCAGAGCCCTCTCGTCAGCCTACCACTGGCGTGGGGTGGCATCCCATCGCGAAAAACTACCGGGCTCTAAAGAGTTCGAGGCCATACGGGCCTTCCCCCATATAGGTGCTGTGAAGCTGGATAATCCCAGTACTGGTGCTTGGACTATCATCGCGGCGTACATCTGGACCTAGACCATTGCCGGTGCAGACGCCACGCCATGATGACGTTTCTCTTAACAACATATTCTGTACTGTACGGCACGGCTGCAGTGGCTGATACCTATGGCAGGTGGAGACAGAAGAATCCTCCATGTGTCACCATTTCAACAACCGTCCGAAGGACATAGCCCCGCACACTCTCTCGGAGTTTCCAGCACGGGAAGAGCAGCGCGCAGCACTCTGCGAAACTCGTCTTGCCCCTCTCGGGCGTCATTCCTTCCATTGTTGAGAGTGAAAGGAGGCCGTTTTAACCCTCTGCGAGCACGTCATCCCGCAAAAGGGAGAACGCGGAGCGGGGTCGCAAGTATAACGATACTTCCCGAAGCAGCCAATCGAGAAGGATGTACCAAAAATGACAATGGCTGACCAGTTCACTCCACCCATTGGTCAAGTGCGACCAGAATTATACCGTAAGAGATGACTAATAGAGATAATCGAGGTCATTCCTTGGCGCCTGACTATCAGTTGGCGACAGTGAGCGGGATCGTTCTAATAACAACAATACCGCTCCGCGCTCTCCTTGTGACATGACGTTCTCGCATGGCTCTGCCGACCATAGCGACAGATCTACTCCGATGGCTGCGCGCTTCTTTTTCCAGACCTGATACTCTGAGAAAGTATAGGGTTGTATCCTCGTATCCTCCAATGGACAGTTGTCGCAATACACACAGCGAATTCTTCTCGCCACCCGTCACAGGAACCTACCAACCCAGCCGTGCCTCCACAGTACATGCGTAAGGTTGAACTTCATCACGCCGTTCTGTCCAGGCCCTGGTGGACAGGAGCAGACGCACTGCCGCACTAGTTAATGCAAGCTCCAGCACTGGGATTGTCCAACCCGGTATGCTGTTCCTACGCGGCGGTCGTGCGGAAGGAGGCCCATAGACCTAGAACTCTCTAGGGTCCGGTAGTTACTCGCGAAGGGTCGCCACCTCCTGTTCGTGGTAGTCTGACGCAAACGAGGTCACGGGCCAATTACGCAGGCCGCCTCATGAGGTATCGTGCGATACCCCCTGAACCGCTGCTACCGCTCGCTACATTTCAAGCAGCAGTGTAACACAGTCTATCCAGGGACTTTACCCAAAATAGACAACCGTATCAAGCTATTCATCGCACAACTACCACGTACAATCTTCGGCAAGCGGTGCTGGAACCCTCGAGATTGCGCAGTAGGCTAGGTAATGCGCCTTGGCCCTTCATCGAGGAGGCACTGCGGTAGCACGTAGCACCCCCGTATCTTCGGCTTCCACTTAAATATATCCGACAGATACGTGTTGTACGCGGGCGGCATCGAGATGCCATGTCGTGCGGTGTCCGTCAGAGGACGGTCGTCGGTTCCCTCTTGTGGAACATCGGCTAAGACTGGGTGCTCCTTGGCGCAAATCTCCGGGGCATCAGCGTCACCCGTTACGCAACTGGTTTGATCGGCAGGGCGCTTAACTGCCTGTCTGCCCAACTTCAAAGGTCCCCGGTATCCATTGCCGAAGATTATATGCGGGAGTCGTCCGAGCCCCGAGGAAGAATTCTTCCTTCACAGTCGCAGCACTCCAGCAATACGCCCGAGTCTCGGCTCGAGAAGGTCGAATGAGGTATTTTATTCTCATGTACAATATAATTAAATATACAGCTCACCTCAAACACGACGACGAAGGCCAGCCTGGCTCCCATGATGTGCCAGTACCTGTCGCTGTGCTCGTACTTATCACCCTCCTTGTAGTAGTACCAGTAGCCGGGGAAACTGAAAATTAAAGTAATAGAATTTATAGGCGATCAATCTTACCAAGTTCGATATAAGAGTATGCACGTTGATTTGTGTGCGTGACGACAGGTGCATTCGTTAACGATCTCAACGCGGTCGTTGTTAATATAAAGGCATCATGATATAGTTTATTTGTACTAATATTAATTTATATTATTGCCTTGATGGAAATTTTAATGCGACTACATTTCAATTTCAGATCAAACAATCCAGTTAATGCAAGCACTGGAAAGCCGTGATAACAGCCTAGCAATTGGTCGCTGAACCATTAGTCACTATCAAGAGCAGAAAAGTCACACTACCAAACCGAAATAAAACAACACCTAAAAAAAATTAAAAAAAGCGGTAATATTACCTGCACGTGGTCTCGTTGTATGAGGTCTTGATGGGCGGATGCTCGAGCACGGTGATGTTGAAGTCAGCGAGCGTGTTGTTGACGTACTGGTCGAGAGAGCCGCCGTGCGAGAACTGGTACACTAGCCGCGGGATGAACTCCGACGTGAATGCTATTATGAACCCCTGCGGAGAAATACAGGTTTCGATTTTGTTTAAGGATTGGTGATAATCGATAGTCGATGGTATCGATAATCGATACCATCGATACCACCACGTGATTATCGATGGTATCCATTATGGATGGTATCCACTATCGCTGGCATCGATTAGCGCTGGCATCGATTATCGCTGGCATCGATTATCGCTGGCATCGATTATCGCTGGCATCAATTATCGCTGGCATCGATTAACGCTGGCATCGATTATCGCTGGCATCGACTATCGATGGTATCCACTATCGATGGTATCCACTATCGCTGGTATCCACTATCGCTGGTATCCACTATCGCTGGTATCCACTATCGCTGGTATCCACTATCGCTGGTATCCACTATCGCTGGTATCGATTATCGCTGGTATCGATTATCGCTGGCATCGATTATCGCTGGCATCGATTATCGCTGGCATCGACTACCGCTGGCATCAACTATCGCTGATATCGACTATCGCTGGTATCGACTATCGCTGGTATCGATTACCGTTGGTAGCGATTATCGATTGTATCAATTGTATCGATTATCGATTGTATCGATTATCGATTGTATCGATTATCGATTGTATCGATTATCGATTGTATCGATTATCGATTGTATCGATTATCGATTGTATCGATTATCGATTGTATCGATTATCGATTTAATACAGATGCGCCCCTTGAAAAAAGGTTTTCCTCGCCTCTATCTGGATATCAGCCCGCTGCATAGGCCGGCGTATATGGATGTGGCAGGACAGTACGTACGTTGGTGATGATGCTGATCTTGCCGATGGAGTCGAGGATGCGGTACCAGACGCCGATGTCGGTGACGCGCTGCGGCACGGGGCAGCGGTAGCACGTGAGGAACTTGTATATGGATGTGGCAGGACAGTACGTACGTTGGTGATGATGCTGAGCTTGCCGATGGAGTCGAGGATGCGGTACCAGACGCCGATGTCGGTGACGCGCTGCGGCACGGGGCGGCGGTAGCACGTGAGGAACTTGTATATGGATGTGGCAGGACAGTACGTACGTTGGTGATGATGCTGAGCTTGCCGATGGAGTCGAGGATGCGGTACCAGACGCCGATGTCGGTGACGCGCTGCGGCACGGGGCGGCGGTAGCACGTGAGGAACTTGTATATGGATGTGGCAGGACAGTACGTACGTTGGTGATGATGCTGAGCTTGCCGATGGAGTCGAGGATGCGGTACCAGACGCCGATGTCGGTGACGCGCTGCGGCACGGGGCGGCGGTAGCACGTGAGGAACTTGTATATGGATGTGGCAGGACAGTACGTACGTTGGTGATGATGCTGAGCTTGCCGATGGAGTCGAGGATGCGGTACCAGACGCCGATGTCGGTGACGCGCTGCGGCACGGGGCGGCGGTAGCACGTGAGGAACTTGTATATGGATGTGGCAGGACAGTACGTACGTTGGTGATGATGCTGAGCTTGCCGATGGAGTCGAGGATGCGGTACCAGACGCCGATGTCGGTGACGCGCTGCGGCACGGGGCGGCGGTAGCACGTGAGGAACTTGTATATGGATGTGGCAGGACAGTACGTACGTTGGTGATGATGCTGAGCTTGCCGATGGAGTCGAGGATGCGGTACCAGACGCCGATGTCGGTGACGCGCTGCGGCACGGGGCGGCGGTAGCACGTGAGGAACTTGTATATGGATGTGGCAGGACAGTACGTACGTTGGTGATGATGCTGAGCTTGCCGATGGAGTCGAGGATGCGGTACCAGACGCCGATGTCGGTGACGCGCTGCGGCACGGGGCGGCGGTAGCACGTGAGGAACTTGTATATGGATGTGGCAGGACAGTACGTACGTTGGTGATGATGCTGAGCTTGCCGATGGAGTCGAGGATGCGGTACCAGACGCCGATGTCGGTGACGCGCTGCGGCACGGGGCGGCGGTAGCACGTGAGGAACTTGTATATGGATGTGGCAGGACAGTACGTACGTTGGTGATGATGCTGAGCTTGCCGATGGAGTCGAGGATGCGGTACCAGACGCCGATGTCGGTGACGCGCTGCGGCACGGGGCGGCGGTAGCACGTGAGGAACTTGTATATGGATGTGGCAGGACAGTACGTACGTTGGTGATGATGCTGAGCTTGCCGATGGAGTCGAGGATGCGGTACCAGACGCCGATGTCGGTGACGCGCTGCGGCACGGGGCGGCGGTAGCACGTGAGGAACTTGTATATGGATGTGGCAGGACAGTACGTACGTTGGTGATGATGCTGAGCTTGCCGATGGAGTCGAGGATGCGGTACCAGACGCCGATGTCGGTGACGCGCTGCGGCACGGGGCGGCGGTAGCACGTGAGGAACTTGTATATGGATGTGGCAGGACAGTACGTACGTTGGTGATGATGCTGAGCTTGCCGATGGAGTCGAGGATGCGGTACCAGACGCCGATGTCGGTGACGCGCTGCGGCACGGGGCGGCGGTAGCACGTGAGGAACTTGTATATGGATGTGGCAGGACAGTACGTACGTTGGTGATGATGCTGAGCTTGCCGATGGAGTCGAGGATGCGGTACCAGACGCCGATGTCGGTGACGCGCTGCGGCACGGGGCGGCGGTAGCACGTGAGGAACTTGTATATGGATGTGGCAGGACAGTACGTACGTTGGTGATGATGCTGAGCTTGCCGATGGAGTCGAGGATGCGGTACCAGACGCCGATGTCGGTGACGCGCTGCGGCACGGGGCGGCGGTAGCACGTGAGGAACTTGTATATGGATGTGGCAGGACAGTACGTACGTTGGTGATGATGCTGAGCTTGCCGATGGAGTCGAGGATGCGGTACCAGACGCCGATGTCGGTGACGCGCTGCGGCACGGGGCGGCGGTAGCACGTGAGGAACTTGTATATGGATGTGGCAGGACAGTACGTACGTTGGTGATGATGCTGAGCTTGCCGATGGAGTCGAGGATGCGGTACCAGACGCCGATGTCGGTGACGCGCTGCGGCACGGGGCGGCGGTAGCACGTGAGGAACTTGTATATGGATGTGGCAGGACAGTACGTACGTTGGTGATGATGCTGAGCTTGCCGATGGAGTCGAGGATGCGGTACCAGACGCCGATGTCGGTGACGCGCTGCGGCACGGGGCGGCGGTAGCACGTGAGGAACTTGTATATGGATGTGGCAGGACAGTACGTACGTTGGTGATGATGCTGAGCTTGCCGATGGAGTCGAGGATGCGGTACCAGACGCCGATGTCGGTGACGCGCTGCGGCACGGGGCGGCGGTAGCACGTGAGGAACTTGTATATGGATGTGGCAGGACAGTACGTACGTTGGTGATGATGCTGAGCTTGCCGATGGAGTCGAGGATGCGGTACCAGACGCCGATGTCGGTGACGCGCTGCGGCACGGGGCGGCGGTAGCACGTGAGGAACTTGTATATGGATGTGGCAGGACAGTACGTACGTTGGTGATGATGCTGAGCTTGCCGATGGAGTCGAGGATGCGGTACCAGACGCCGATGTCGGTGACGCGCTGCGGCACGGGGCGGCGGTAGCACGTGAGGAACTTGTATATGGATGTGGCAGGACAGTACGTACGTTGGTGATGATGCTGAGCTTGCCGATGGAGTCGAGGATGCGGTACCAGACGCCGATGTCGGTGACGCGCTGCGGCACGGGGCGGCGGTAGCACGTGAGGAACTTGTATATGGATGTGGCAGGACAGTACGTACGTTGGTGATGATGCTGAGCTTGCCGATGGAGTCGAGGATGCGGTACCAGACGCCGATGTCGGTGACGCGCTGCGGCACGGGGCGGCGGTAGCACGTGAGGAACTTGTATATGGATGTGGCAGGACAGTACGTACGTTGGTGATGATGCTGAGCTTGCCGATGGAGTCGAGGATGCGGTACCAGACGCCGATGTCGGTGACGCGCTGCGGCACGGGGCGGCGGTAGCACGTGAGGAACTTGTATATGGATGTGGCAGGACAGTACGTACGTTGGTGATGATGCTGAGCTTGCCGATGGAGTCGAGGATGCGGTACCAGACGCCGATGTCGGTGACGCGCTGCGGCACGGGGCGGCGGTAGCACGTGAGGAACTTGTATATGGATGTGGCAGGACAGTACGTACGTTGGTGATGATGCTGAGCTTGCCGATGGAGTCGAGGATGCGGTACCAGACGCCGATGTCGGTGACGCGCTGCGGCACGGGGCGGCGGTAGCACGTGAGGAACTTCTTGGCGTCGAGGCGCATCTCCAGCACGTTGTTGATGAGCGCGAACAGCGGCGCCAGCGGGAACGCCGCCACGAATATCGTCACGAAACCGTACTGCAACACTGAAACACACGTACACAGTTCTTTAGTGGTTTCTTTATACGACGCGATGTCGGAAGGAACCCTAATACACTTCTGGCTCTTATCGACTTTCGACTACCACAGTTTGATATCAAAATAATATCACTGTATTTGCCAATACTTCAGATTTTAAGGAATTGCCTGAGCAAAAGTATTAAACAAATTTAACTCACCCATTTCCAAATACTCGGGAAACAATCCCATGTTGCCGAAGTCGACCAGTTTGAAATCCTTCACCCATTGCAACGGACTCTTTATTCTGAAAATAAACAATACAGTTATAAATGCTGTTTCATTATCTTATCTCCTTCTCTCTGACACACACGCACACACGTAGGCATGCATGGACCCAGACATTCTTTTTTTTAATGAATGAATCACATAATGTGACTAATCTAAAATCCGCCAATTCGTACTACGCCAGCGTATTCCATGTTTCTAAAACCTGGATTATTACAATTTAATTAAACATAAAAAATATTTATGTAGCCGGTAGTACATACCGTTTTTTCCTGCCAATAGTGCGTATGACGTTCCACCACTTGAGCAGGTACGGCATCATCATCTCGACGATGGTGTTGATGAACTGCTTGCCCACCATGATGATGGCCAGTTGGATGGACAGCTCCAGCAGACACCCGCCCGGGGCACACTGATGACAAACATATTCACTGTAGCACAGCGAAATCTTGTTTTTTTTTATTTTAATTTTGCTTTGTACACTTGCTTTGTTTATGTATAACTGTATCTTGCTCTTATGTTTTATTGTTCTGTATGTTCCCCAAATACTTATTATGGAATAAAATTAAAAATAAAATATTGTTAGCGCGTTCATTGCTACGCACGCGTACTTTGTTTGTACGGGTTTAACGCGTTTGTGATTTTTTTACACCAGTTATTCATTTAGATATGACATCTGAACCGCACTGATGCGTGTTTTGTTATTTTGACGCCGCATACGCATTCAATAATAGACACATAAACTCACACATGTATAACCAAAGGTATACGTAAGCTGCTAATATTTCTACGGATAGTTTACTGACCTCATTATAATTCTATCGAATGATACTAGACAACTGTTTGCATGATATAATGAACTGAATTTAACCGTCGACAGTATTGAACGGTCATTCAACGGACAGCAAAAAAAATTGTTTGAAAAATGCCATTCTTTGTAAGAAAGCTCCTATAAATATCTCATAAAGTATATAGTGTAAACCTACCTCTTCCTGCCTATGTCCGTATATCCTAACGTAGTCTCCGGGGCGGCCGACGAACTTGCCCTTGAAGAAGGCGATGTAGAATATAGAAGCGTAGTAGTTGACGAACTGCAGCAGGTATATCTTGAGCGTGAGTGAGTCGTCGAACTCCGTCTGCGTGCGCAGCAACTCCTTCTCTGTCAACCACTCCGCTAGGTACTGGTAGATCTGCAAAAAATAATTATGCGATTTGTTAGGTGCAGTCTTCGATCAAATATACACTAGATACACAGTTCCCTGTAAAAGTTCTGTTAAAAAGTGGCACCGATGCATGACATTGAAAAAGAGTAAGCAAAAAGATCACATATTCCAAATATATTAAAACAAATTCCACCTTATTCCTGGAGCTTAAAGTAGCTTTTCACATAATATTGTCTAAAGTACTGCGACGTTTTGGAAGCAACGGTCGGTGCGTGACTGAAGGCGAAAGAGTGCTTAAAGCACTCTTTTTTGGTGCCATTTTCTAACCGCTCATGTTGTATCTAGTGTATATTTGATCGAAGGGTGCAGTGTAAAATTAAATTAGGTGACTTCTATTTTTTATACATTAGTTAAAGATATATTTTATCGTTCGATTCTTCGTATTTAAATCAACTTCTAGTGACTTCGTTTTTACTGTGGTGTCGATGTGGTGTCAATAGTCGATATCGGTAAAAAAGAAGGTACTATAAATATGTACATTGTACGCCTACCCACAACACTCGTATTCATATAAGAATTAATAGATTTGAACTCGCTGAATCGCATGATATATCGAATAACATTTTTTATAATAACCCCCTGTCCAGAGATATCAAGCACCTTAAACTTAACTTAAAACCCAATATCCTCACCGATAACAATAATTATAAAAAAATGTAAAAAAAAATACTCACATAATTAAATATACAAATGAACACCAGATTAATACAGGCAGCCGTGGCCGTGGTGAACATGATGGGGTTGTAGGTGATGAGCACGTTCTGGTTCTGTCGCAGGATGCTGGCGCCCAGCAGCGACATGCGGTACAGCACCACGGCCAGCACCGTGGCCAGCGCCAGCAGCACCAGCAGCGCCACCACGCTGAACGACATCAGCGTCGCCGGCAGCCGCATGCGCCAGAACGGCACCATCGGCTCGCGCTCGCCCGTTACCACGTTCAACTGTACATACGAATATTTTCATTCGCTAAAGTAGTATTAATTATTTTGAGTAAAATTGAATTTTGTTAAATTTAAATTGTTTAAAAAAAAATTATACTGTTTTACACATGATAGGTATTAAATGTAGTGGCTACAATGATATGAATTAAATAATTGCTTATTCGATAGAATTATTTCACATATGTATACCAACTTGTGTTTGTGGACTATGAGAAAGCCTTTGATTCGATCGAGACTTGAGCTATGCTACAGTCTCTCCAGCGGTGCCATATCGACTATCGGTACATCGAAGTGTTGAAGTGTATATACAACAACGCCACCATGTCGGTCCGAGTACAAGATCAGAGTACGAAGGCTATTCCACTACGGAGAGGCGTGAGACAGGGAGATGTCATATCTCCGAAACTGTTCACTGCCGCGCTGGAAAATGCCTTCAAGCTCTTGCAATGGAAAGGATTCGGCATCAACATCAACGGCGAGTATGTTAGTATTAGTAGCGAGTCACGAGTATGTGACCTTCGGTTTGCCGACGATATTGTAGTCTTGGCAGAATCGCTGGAAGACCTTAGCACTATGCTCGAAGACCTCAATCAAGTCTCCCAACAGGTGGGTCTTAAAATGAACATGGACAAAACAAAGATCATGTCGAATGTCCATGTTGTGCCCACCCCTATCAGTGTTGGGGGCTCGACTCTTGAAGTTGTTGACGAATATGTCTATTTAGGACAAGTGGTCCGGTTAGGCAGGTCCAACTTCGAGAGAGAGGTCAATCGTCGAATCCAACTCGGTTGGGCAGCGTTCGGGAAACTACGCGACATCTTCTCGTCCAAAATACCTCAGTGCCTTAAATCGAAAGTCTTCGATAGTTGTGTGTTGCCAGTGATGACTTACGGCACCGAGACGTGGCCTCTCACTATGGGCCTTATTAGGAAGCTCAAAGTCACTCAACGAGCTATGGAGAGGGCTATGCCCGGGGTTTCCCTACGAGATCGAATCAGAAATGAGGAGATCCGTAGGAGAACTAAAATAACCGACATAGCCCACCGGATTAGCAAGTTGAAGTGGCAATGGGCAGGGCACATAGCGCGGAGATCTGATGACCGATGGGGTCGGAAAGTGCTCGAATGGAGGCCGCGTAGCGGAAAGCGCAGCGTTGGACGTCCATCCACAAGATGGTCCGACGACCTGGTAAAGGTCGCGGGACGTCGCTGGATGCAGGCTGCCTCCAACAGGTCTCTGTGGAAATCATTGGGGGAGGCCTATGTTCAGCAGTGGACTTCCTTTGGCTGATGGATGGATGGATGGATACCAACTTTTGAACAATAGTGAGTAAATGATATTTCCATTTTTCCACAGTTTATCTTGATAAAAATGAAATGAATAATTTTAATAGAAATCATTATTTCTATTATGTTGATTTCATAGTTAAACACTTAAACAGTTATATCCATATTAACTCTACATACCAATTTAACCTAATTGTACGGTGCGTATGCACGCATGAACGCACTTCACGCACGCTCATTGACACGGACACCTACACACATGCATAAAATAACCCCTATATCACAGAAAGAGATAAAAACCGCTTAGTAAAAATAATATTGTACGCCCTTTTATTTTTAAAGACGTTATGATACTTTAGGGTTTAAATTGTTATTTTTGCAAAAACAATGGTAAATCCATTTTGCAAAATTTTTTGTTTCATTGAGTCTGAAGTCACTTAAATTACCACCGACTTCGTTTTCGGTAGCTGTCTAGATATACCCTGTATAATAAGGCGTAAAGACCAATAAATACGCACCTGCGTCCGTTTGACGTGCGCCAGCCTGGCCAGGTACTGCGGCCTGGGGTGCTCCTCGTACACGTCGAACCCGGTCAGGTCCCAGCGGTGCGTCATCTCCGCAGAGTACCGCTTCCACAGCTCCAGGAAACACGCCGCTGGGGGATCATATAAACATCAGCTCGTCATCAATATTGGGGGAAATGGAATAAAGTACATAATAATATATTTATCTCTGTGTCAGCCCTTACACGTCCTACTGTAGGGCACGGTTCTCCCCTGCAATCGAGAGTACGATTGAAAAGGGTTAGGCCATAAAATCCACCACGTATGCCTTGGGCGAATTAAACCAATACAGGATGCAATAAAATATATTTTGTAAATTAAGGGTGGAGATGATGTTTTTCACGAATCGACATCATTATTATATTTGTATAGAAACACGAAATGGTCCATAGCCATTCTCTAATATTTAACTACCCTTAAACAATATATAAAGTAAGTCCTCGACCCAGCTTCGCGCTAAACATCTACTTATATTAACTCACCCCAAAAACTCATGAATATAGCGAAGAAGACGGTAGTGGAGTTGTCGAAGAGATAAGTGATCCTGGACTGCAGACACGTGTCGCGCAGGTCCCAGTACTCGCAGAAGTAGTCGCACTGCGGACACATCTTTATCGACGACGTGTAGTTGCATATGTCCTCGCTGCACATACAATAATACACCTTAATATTTGAGGCATAAGGACTATATTTATTCAGCTTTTGTAAATAGAAAACTACTTTTTATACTCGTAAGCATTAGTTTTGCTTAAGGTATTCGTCTTTCGCGGAAAAGACATGGCATGACATCAAACAGTGGTAGTACGTCGGCTTTAAAAAAAATAAAAAATAAATATAAGACTCACCTCGGCTTGTTAGAGTACACGGTGGCAGCTGAATATATGACGCAGATTAGACCAATTATCGACGCCGGGATCAGCATGTGCGTGTAGAAACCGAGCCACGCGAAATACAATCCTGGAACAAGGGCATAGTGTGTTTATTGCATTGGTGACTGTTTTCTCAATCTGCATTTTTCATATTTTTAACATGGTCATGAAATCAAACAAAATGTATAAATAGGATTTTTTGTCATAATTTACTGCCAGCCAATTCTCCACAGTATATCCTTGGACAGCCTTTATACATTAAATTCTTATATTAACATAAACAAAAACTCACCTATTTTGACTCCAAAATAGTCCTTCACGTAATCTAGAGGTTGGTATTTGAGACATTTGGATACGGCTGCCCACTCTGTATACAGTAGGTAGCGCATTGAGCCCGGAGTTTTGAGATCACCCTGTGAAAAATGAGCTATCATATTATGTTATAAATACACCTGTAATAATATGCTCAGTTACCAGATTCTATTTTTTTAATTTGCATTGTAATTGACACACATTTGTTGAGTATGTTTCAAAAGGGACCAATAACCCTTTTTTCCCTGTCGTTATTCTCAGCTTATCTCCTTCCTTTCTTTCTTTTTAAGAGGCCAGCAATCAAACTATCCTTGTGTCGCAAATATTGATCCGCCGCGATATACAATTACCATCAGTTTAGACATTTGCTAAACTTGTGTATCCTTCATAAAAAAATCGTTAAATAAATGAAAAAGTTCATAATGGCGGCCAAACATTCCAGTTCTGACTACAAATGTAGATTTTTGGAGTAAAAATAAAAAAAAAATATCATCATATCGTTATTTGGCTGTCGGTGTTCGCACGCAACGTCAAAATACTCTCATATTTTTTTCAAAGTGCCCCAAAAAAAATATTGCTTTAAAAACCCACGTCATGTAGAGGGTAGGCGGCGCTGTAAGTACAGTTGGATATCAGTCTTGTGATGCCGAACGCGAAGTCGTCCTGGGACTGGTGCGAGAACTTCTTGCGGTCCAGGATGAACTGCACGATGCGCGAGCGGATGGACGGCGTCCAGAAACACTCCGAGTTCGTGTCGAATCTGGAACCATTAAGATACGCGTTTAAAATAGATAATAAACAATTGCCGTTTAATAAATTATTGTAATATTCAAGGCAAACTGGCTAAATCAGAATTATTGCCGAATATCTTCCAAACACGCAGAAGCACTAATGCCAAAAAAAGAGGTATGACATAATAATAATTTAATAATTCATATAAGTGGTATACTTTTCAAGATATCTTATAATCCCGCCTACTTGAGCCCACAAATAATTTAGAACAAAACACACTTACAAATATTCCTTGTCCTTAGAGTATATGGCGGTGAGTCTGTGTTTCCTCTCTGGGAACATGACCGGGTCCACGCGGAGTTTGGACATGACTCGCTCCCAGCAGTCGCCCATCCAGTCCAGCATGGTGTTGGTCTTCTCGTGCACGTCCTTCAGCGCTGAGAACTGCGGAACACAGTTGGTATCACGTAGCTATGGTAGGTAATAGCAACGGCTTGTAGGCGGAGCTAGGCTAGATAGATCTCAGGCAGAAAGGCAAGGATAATGAAAGGAGAATGCCTATTCACAGCATCGGGAAAAAAAATAGTTGATCCCGATACTGCTTAATATTCATAATAGCGTTTTTTATGGTTTGCCCTTAAACTTTTTCTTGTTTTATTCCGGCGACATCACTACATAGTATAAAACAAAGTAGCTTTCTCTGTCTCAAAGGTCAAAGGGACATACTTTGTATGCTTAAATCTTTAAAACTACGCAACGGATTTTGATGCGTTTTTTTTTAATAGATAGAGTGATTCAAGAGGAAGGTTTGTAAGTATAATACGTACATAATATTGTACAGAAATCTATTTGCACCCGGGCGAAGCTGGGCCGGACCACTAGTATTCTTATAAAATAAAGTATATTTTGTTCCTAGAGACGAAGACAAAAAATCGTTTATATTGGACTTCAAGTTCATTTCTTCAATTTCTCCGGGCCTGGGTCGCAATTATGTTTATATTTATTGAAAATATATGTTTTTCCCTACACAAAAAAGTAGGTTTCATCGAGGCACAACAATCTTCGCACCGGTACTAAGTTTCATAGCAAAATGGGCATTCTCCTTTTGTATGCCTTCAAAGTAGCCACTCACGGCACGACGCGACAAGACACGTCAAAGGGAATGTCCTATTTATGACTTAGTTAAAAAGCTTAACCAAAAGGCTAAATTAAGTATGAAATTATTAAATTTCGGCCCAACGTAATAAGCGAATTGGGCATTCCCTTTTAAAAGTAAACATAGACTACCATTCTTATTGGCGCACTCAAAGACATTTAATCGATTACGTACCTTCTTTACTCAGAAATTGCATATGTGACATTAAATGCCTCTGAGTGTGCCAGTTGGCTGGCTCTTATAGTTACTACTAGTCTAGCTCCGCGTAAGAGTCGCCGTTGCTTGGTATTGCCCATTCATGCTGAATAGTCAATGGTCATGCTCAAAATGTATCAGTGTTATAACACCCCATTCTGCCCCCTTTTGGGGGTTAAACTCTGTTATACACCTGACGTATGTATCATACTATATTATTATTATTCATAGACAACTTTAAAATCTATTTTAGCTAACGAATGTTTTGTCCCTTTCGAACGACTTTTGAATTTAATTTGAGCGAAGAAGATAAATAACTAAATAACTAGGGTTATAATAATAATCATAAATATTATTATTTATATTATATTTACTGTTTTATTTTTAAATAAGGCCGTATGAACTTAGTGGCCAAAATAAGATGAATATATTGCAAAAAGTACTTTCAGTTGTTTTGTAATTTCGTTATAAATAAAGATAACTAAATATTGTGTTGTTTATAACATTTTTGAGTATGAATGGCTGTATGTTTGTTTGTTACTCGTTGACGCAATAACCACTTAACTAATTTTGTCGAAACCTTGTAGTAATATAGTTTATATAACAGAATAATATATAAGTCTTCAATTCTGACGATAAGTATAATGTAGAAAAAAATATGTATCTCGACATGCAGTCGACGATGCACCCGGTCGAAGCAAAGGTTAGATAAAAAATAATTAATTATAAACATGTGACACTGATACATTTTGCGATTAAAAAAGAACATAATTAACTACCTAAACTAGTTTCTGGGTAACCAAGCAAGCTAATATTTTTATTTTATCATTTTGCATATGAATTTATCACTAAAATATTTACACTATATGTTTGTCGTTTACAATTTCCATCCATAATACACAATCATTGTTTGTCGCTAGCATCATTGCTAGACGCAAAATTCAAACTGCACTGCACCTGATTGTGAGAGTAGAACACCTGATGCGGAGTGAACCAACAAGAGTATCTACTGACGACAGACTATTAATCCAATTCCACTGTCAACTTTTTATTGCGCCTGATGGTAAGCGATACGACCGCTCGTGGACAGCAGCAAAACCAAACAACAACATGAATTAAAAAATGCTTGGCAATCAACTGGACTCTCCATCCTGAGATATTAGATGTTACGTCTCATTATGTCCAGTATTACAAATACTATATAATCTATAATGTCCTTCAAACTGAAACTCAACAGAGCATTTACACAGCTGTCTAGCGAACAAAATAGGCATTATTTCACGATTGCTTGCTTGATTGACAAAAATATGAAATACGAAAAATCGTATGGAAGAAAATCTACAAAAATACCTAATGAGCTAGATAACTTATATGGACTAACATGTAATGTGTTTACTTATGAGGTACTATAATAAATAAATACACCAAATTGTCACATACATAGTCTTGACCCCACACTAACTACAAGAGACTTTTCTTTGTTTTGTAAATATAAGTTGTAAACATTATATTAGCACAATATGGAATTAATTTTAGGGTGAAATTTGGTAGTAATATTAGTAAGGGATGAATAAGAAAATTAATACATGTTAATGCGCAAGCCAGTATTAATTTAGATTGAACTTAAACAGTAATGTTACATTAAAATAATTTGTTAACATGAGCATGTAATATCTCCATTAAAAACTTACACAATTTTATCTAAGAACAATTCTAAACATGTACAGAAACTCTAAACTGACATAAATATTTAGCGAAACACATCAATGTACACAAATTATGCAATTGATATGTCAACTTTAATTATAGAAACTCAAATTAAAATACAATAGCCAACCACCAACATTTAATTAAAACTGCCATTCACAACATAGAGAAAATGGAAAAGCGGCATCTACGAGTTTTAGGCAAGCGAGCCATGCGCAGCCCGTCGACATATGCATACCTTAGACATATACAACGCAGCATTCAGTATGGCATTCGTCCGCCCACTTTTTCTTATTTTACTGCAATCCTACGAACGTACACACACAATAAATGTTACTGCACTTCTCTAACACAAATTGTCTCAACCAAACGTATAATAAATAATTTTACACAAGTGCAAATAAGTAGATATATTCTCTGATTTTTATTAACACAATGTGATCAAATTCAAAAGTGGGACATTCACCATTAAGCTATCACTATATTAACATACAGGGTGTTTGGATAAAAACACTCTACCATTAAGCGAAGAAAGCCCCTGGGTTCACCTAAGAAACAAAGCCATACACGGGTCCTGCGGGTAGAGGTATTAGTCGGAATTAATAACGGTCATGCATCTCACCTTCATCGGCATCCTGAGCTTCAATATCTCGCTGTAGTCTCGCAGAACTTGCACCGGCGCGTGTATCTAGACAACGTATAAACAAATCTTTAATCACATGACGAAGATTAATGGAAAGAGCGTAACGGCATTAGCTTCCTTTGCCTATTTTCCTTTACTATTGTTTTCTTGAGATCACAGGCATGAACTCGCGCTAGGGTACAGACCCAGATGGTTTTTTTTTTTTTTTTTTTTATAATGGCCCGGCATAGTGGCGGCATTGCACCTGATGGTAAGCGCAAATGCCGCCCAGGCAGAGTATCCATTGGCATCGGACGGCAGTCCCATGCCAATGGAAACAATTATGCCGGCCTGCTAAGGTGCCTCTTCACACCACGGCGGAAGGACCCAGGATTGTAGGAAGGAGGGAACACGTGAGATGGCAAACAATTCCACAGCCTGACGGTGCGGCACAAAAAAGAATTATAGAACCGTTTGGTTCGCGCCGGGATGGTTTGGACCGACAAGCTATGGCTTCGCAAGCCAGCCCGCGTGGTTCTGGTAAGGAATGGAGAGGAGGGGATCAAGTTATAGAATTCCTCAGAGCATTCCCCGTGATACAGGCGGTAGAACACGCTTAGAGAGGCGACATCCCTCCGGAGTTGTAGCGACTCTAAGTTGCTCGTAACGTCTGCATCATTGACAATGCGGATGGCCCGCCGCTGCAATCCATCCAAGGCATCGAGCAGGTACTGGGCGGATCCATCCCAGAGGTGCGAGCAGTACTCCATACCCGGCCGGACCTGCGCTTTATATAAGCGACAAAGCTGACCGGGCGTGAAAAACCGACGCACCCTGTTCAGGACTCCAACCCTGCGTGATGTGGCAGTTATTACGCCCTCGATGTGGTCCCTTGGATTGAGATCACAGCGGATATCCACACCAAGGATACTTAGGTCATTCGGTAGGTTTCGGTCTTTTTTCGGTCTTTCACAGACTCAGGGCGCATTTAAAGACGCTCGCACCATGCATGTAAAACATAAGTTACGGGCCTTCAACTGCTTGAAGAGACAATCTACTAAAGCTAATAGGAAAACGGTCAATTTTGAACACAAAGTTCATACTAGAATATAAGGGTTAACAAACGTGCCTTCGATCATGCTATAAATACAATGATGATTTTGATGATCAATAAGGCTTTTTCATTTTTGTACGTATAAATACCATAGATGGCTGAGAATACGATTTTCGAAAACACTATTATACTACAATTTACAGACTCACCTTAACAAAATGCAGTCCATAAAGACCCTCAGGCGCTTCTCTCTCAAGCTGCAATCCCTCCTGCTCTAGATTGTACTCGAATATTCGACGCTGGTCATATGCCTCGGGACTCGTGGCGTCTTCCTTCGCAGACTCCCATACCAACACGTAGTCTATGGACCGCACTCCGTCGTTGAACGTCAAAGATGGGTTGTTTATGATGCCACCCATGACGATTCTGAACAGATTAAACAAATTAGAAATATTTTAATAATTCTTGGTTGATGAGCCGTAATCCAAATTGGTTGAGTATCGAGTTCACCCTGTGTGTATTGGAATAGAATGAGGCCTATACAGTGTATCTTCAGACTGCAAACGAAAACGATACAACTACAGAGTTGTATCTGTATACAACTCAATTAAACATTTTGTAAACAATGCGACGATTCTTATTTTGGTGGTAAATACACCATTTCCTCCAAAATATTATAAAAATATAGGCACACCATCTTCTTTTTAAAGACTCTAGGTACGCAAGATTCTAAAATCTAAATTATTATTTCATCAAAAAATATGAATATGGAAACACGGTGATATTTAAAACTTCACAATTTTTTGGTTGCATTGTGTCTGTAATTACTAAAACTACCACCCGGCTTCGTTTTCGGTAGCAGTCTGGATATACCCTGTATAATTGTTTCAAGGCGACAGGCAGATACCTCGTGTCGGTAGGTCCTCTATCTATCTTGATTCTTGACTGCTACACTTACGATCATGGGCATTACTGTCAGTTGATCGTGCCAGTGTGAAAACATGGGCGTTTGTCGTGTTATAAAATTATCCCAAAATAATAGAATGTAACAATCAAATGTATAAAAGGCGTATCATAGTCCGGTCAATTTAGACATTCGAAGTTACATAAAGTCCCAACAAGCTGAATTTCTGTGAAGTTGTTCAAAACATAATTATAAAGAATGTCTGGAAGTTCCCCATCATTCCCCTGTAAGGAAAAAATTTAATTCAAGGTTAAAGGTAAAAAAAATGAGTTTTTCGCGATTTTCAGCAAAACGGTAAGTTTTATCATAAAAGTACCTCAGACAAAAATTGTAGATCATAAAATTATTTATAAAAAATGTATCAATACTTTTTTTCTTACGAGCCACCGTTTCTGAGATATAACGATTCTAAAAGTTATAAAAGTTGTTATCGTCATAATATGCACACGTTTCCACGCCACCTATGAGGTAAGTGTACTTAGCGTGTTTTTGTTAACGTGGTTTCCCCAGTAGGCCTACTCCACGGGTCAGTTGTGATCCTGTTTAATGTAAAACTATTGCAATATAACGGAAATTTTCAAAGATTGGGAAAGATAAAAGCGATGTAAATGAAAAAAAAGTGTTGAAGTTTATTCGTCTTATTCGTAAGTTTCAAATTCTTCTTCTTCTTCTTGATCTTCTTCTTGTTCTTCTTCTTGATCTTCTTCTTGTTCTTCTTCTCCTGCTTCTTCTTCATCTTCATTTTGGATGAAAGTAAATTGCGTCAATAGCGATGTATCGCATGATACTTCGTCGGAGTCAAACGAATCCTCCATTGTTTGTGATTCAATATTAGGGCACGACCGGCCTTGACAATTTGTGCATGCCAAAGAACAAGACAGTCCGAATTTTTTGCAACCACATTTAGCACTGTATCCCTTTTTGCAGTTGCAAAAAATAATGTTCAGCAGTTTTTCCGGCGCAGGTGGAAGTAAAGTTTGAACTGGCTCTAATATATTGTTGACAAACTTCCAACCCCAGTCTGTAGCGTCTAGCTGATAACCAAGCCACACTTGAACTTGGTAATATACTCGAAAAAGATGTTGGTGAGCAGCAACTGAAGTTGGAGGAAGACAAGCTAATTGAACTTGTTTTTTATTTTTAGTATTTTTAACGAAACATGCATATCGATGTTTATCTAAACAGGTAGTTTTTTTAGGAGCTCCGTACATAGAAAGAAGAAAGCGGATGCCGTTGGTAATAACTTAGCAATAGAAGACTTTCGAGTATAATTTTTACGGCAATTTTCATGTATTGTCACAGATTTCTGATTTTTGAGATATTCCGAAAAATCATCAGCTCTTTCGATACTTGCATTAATTAATATCTTCATACCACGTTCAACAGTAACAACTTCACTTCGTTATATCTCAGAAACGGTGGCTCGTAAGAAAAAAAGTATTGATACATTTTTTATAGATTAGATTAGAATTTTATGATCTACAATTTTTGTCTGAGGTACTTTTATGATAAAACTTACCGTTTTGCTGAAAATCGCGAAAAACTAATTTTTTTTACCTTTAACCTTGAATTATTTTTTTCCTTACAGGGGAATGATGGGGAACTTCCAGACATTGTTTATAATTATGTTTTGAACAACTTCACAAAAATTCAGCTTGTTGGGACTTTATGTAACTTCACTCTCATTTTTTGGTCTAAATTGACCGGACTATCATTGTATTTAGTAAATTTTAAACCATATATGAAATCATTTAAAATAGTAATCATACGGTAATTCTAAGATTCCTAAATACATATATGGAGTCCATTAATAAATAGCAATAATTAACTTTTATATGGAGATTTACTGCTCAGCCACGTTAAACTAATATGATTGTACAGTTGAAGATAGAAGTTGTATGGCAAAATGAACTTTACGTCTTTATCAGTACTTCACAAATTACACTACCGCAATATCTGAATATTTGGCATCGATAACCCAGACATATTTACATACTACGTGGATGTTTTGTTCAACCAAATGAACTCAAAGGATATGTGTCATATTTCTATTATTACTTGTGCATCAATGACCGAATTGTAAGTACAATATTATGTAGACCATGATATTCTACATTCGACTCCCAAGTGGGGTTATTTATTGCTATTTGATCGAATAAATTTCTTCAAGAGATATTATTTTTTATCGTGTGTCCGATAGTACAGCTATTAAAGGTCAGACAATTACTGTGATCCCAACACTCAGATAGGACATTAAAAGTGATAATTGCCGTGAGGCTTTTGATACCATTTCCGGATTGTCGATATCCTCATCTCATATTACATCTTGAGACGAAATTAGACTCAACATATTGAGAATAACACAAGTCCCATCTCTATCTAATCGTGTGTTTAATTAAGTCCATAAAATGTTAGACATCGTTAGCATGCTAAATGTGAGTGTCAAGTTAATGTTCTTAAATTCTTTAGTGCATGCAGTCAATGACCCCCAACCAATTTGTTGTCAAACACTTGATAACCTGAATCATACACAAGACAAACACAAAATTCCATCATAATAGCTCGCCTGAGATATCAAGCATGGACGGCTCTCAAGCATAAACTGGCGCAAAACGCCTCGTTCCAACTTAATGTGTGTCGGAGCCAGACAAAACGTCGGTTGCTATACCAATTAAAGAATTTACTTCATGCTGCTTCACCACCTGTTGCATTGAAGCACGTGTAGTTGAGTATTTGCCACGCTCCATACAAAATAGTGTTAGAAGTCTTCGATCAAATATACACTAGATTATAAGTAACAACCTAAAAAACGGCAAGAGAAATAAGAGCACAAATAAGCGTGTGGTCTTATTTGATTTTAGTATGATCCAACCATAGCCAACGAGCGAACGTGTGAAAATGAATCAGTGTGCTTTTAAAAACTGTAAAAATAACCACCGAAACAGTAAGGTTTCGGAAGAAATGTCTTTCTTTCGGTAAGTACATATCAGTTTCAGTTCTACAGTACTTTGAGTATAGTAAAATCTTGCCATTTTTTGGGCAGTGTTTGTATGCAAAGTTGAATCTAGTATTATATTTGATGGAAGTTAGAACTGGACGGTTTCACACGTTTTGTCGGATTTTGAGCAATAATTTAGCAGGTTTTCATTAATTGAGTCTTATTACGATAGTCATAAGTGCTACGCATATTCTCCCCACTTCTGACTAGTGTGAATATCTATTAGTTACGATGACATCCGAGTATAAGCCGGCTTCGACATCTTACAAGTGGGAACGTACAGTAACTGACGAAGACAAAGCACAAGTACGGCCAGTAGTGGTATTGTGGCATGAACCGCACATTCGTTGTGTCTCGTTCTAAAGAGTGTTCCACTTATTAAAGCTACAGCGCATTCTATGCTTTATACCTGAGAGGCTAACAGCGCAAAATTGCCCCGGCGCAACTTCCTTCATTTGCTTTTTTTAAACCATGTTTAATACTAAATAGAAATGACTCAGGTAATTTTCGGAAAAAATTGAGCAAGGCAATTTTACGCTGATACAAGGAAACTCAAGTGAAAGATAGCACCAAAATGAGTATAATATTGGCAAAATAGAATAGATTCCGTAAACATGGCGACGTATTTTTTTTCCATTACAAAAAGTGGACCAATGTTATTATGAAAGATGTTAATATTAACGACTTATAAAACTTGAAAGTTGAAATGACAACGATTTCGATATTGTTTCTTTCATGTTCTTCTTTATGTAAAATGTTGGTCAAACAGTCAACACGTCGCGTCGCGTCGCAGTAATATAATATCATTCAATAGAAAATGATTTTCAGTGCGTTGTTCAATGTTGGCGGTGGTGTCAAAATGTTTGTTCAAATTGTCCAATTACTCACGAGCAGTGGTTGGCGGCCAATTTGGCCTTGCCGTTTGCCCCACCCGGTAGGGTTGGCTCTGGCTCGCCGCAACCACACTCCTCGGCAGCACGCGTCGACGCTTCGCTACCGTTGTCCCTGCAATTATCCTTTATTTGGCGACGAGTGAACTAGTTCATCTAATTTTGGCACACATCTCTACATTCGAAACGGATTTTTAGCAACCCTACGAAACCAAGACTATTACGTCACGTGGCATGCAACAACAATAGTATTCGTTTTTGTTTAGAGACAAGCTACATAGACTATTCAGCACATTACAGTCGTAACATCTGTCGGTGCAAATTATTTGTAAAATTTTGCCAAAATTGTTTCCGTCCAAAAGTTTTTCCGACCATACGACAGATGTCACTACTGCCTACTTACATTTGCATCTGCGTAAACAAATGACGTCCGCTCGAGAAATCCAGCGGATGTATCTCGATCCTGGACGGAAGTATCTCGTTGCCAATGTAAGGAAGCACCACCTTGGGGTAAAGGCTACCTGAAAAATATCGGCTTCCTACGCTCTGTGCAGAGGTTCTTGGCGCTTTCACCGCTTCAACAATGGTGGCAGCGGAACAATCGAATGTCACGGCAACAAAGCGTGCAAGTGTGATGTCATAACATTTGAATCTTGTAATGGACATAGGGTAAAGTATTGTGCAATAAGGAAAAGTAATATTTTACATGAACACAATTAAATAACATACTTGGAAATTAGAAAATCATAATATATAGAACAGTGAAACAAATATTTTACTATAGCAGTATTACTTAAACCACAGTATTTTATTGGTTAGCACTATTTTCATACAATTGTTAAACGCGTTAGATCTAAACTACGAAGCATTGTACAAGCTGTAGCCTCCTTTTTAGGAACCTGTGTGATTAGGAGACTGTAAAGCGGGTTCGGGAGACGGGGGTATTAAAATGAAGATGACGTCTAAATTAATAACATCAAATGTTAAAACGAAAAAGCATCAACCTAACTTAATTGTTATGATTTAAATTTTATATAAGAATACCATAGTAAATCAAAATTGGAGAAAGAGCGCATATGATGTAAGGTTTGTCTTGATTAAATTAAAATAATCGTTGCATCCCGGATATAATCTTATAGTTAATTAACCACACTCATGGATATACTAAAAGTAATGTCTCGTCTCGAAAAAAGCTGCTTAAAGCAATTCTAACACAGTAGCGGCTATCAGAATAAATTAGTTCATATTCCGGCGAACACAATAACAATGAAAAAAGACATTTCACACCTACAGGTTTTATTTTATTTTAGTTTAAGTCCAGTGTCACCAGTTCCTGATAAAGTCCCTGAATAAAACGGGTTTTCTTGAGATAGCCTTGTGTATGAAAGTGATGACACATTTATTGGAAATGTTACGTTTCTTTCGCCTAGTCTAGCTGCCCCTTTCTCACACTTGTACAGGGTTGACTCGACTTAATATTGATGGTATGGTTGTAGAAAAAATTGACTCATTTTATGACAGACTTCGGGGTTAAAGGTAATTCCTAAAATGCTATAATGTTTTGTTCCGGCCCTATATAAATTAAGTTCTTGAATGATTGACCATTTCGTATAAAATTCTGGCATATTTATATCGATATAATATATTCTCGACTTGGTTTTAATTTGGTCAACCTTGGATATCCACAAGACGCGAGGCTACGGGTGACAATGACCTCTGGATCATTACACTTAACATTGTCTTCGCAGCACGAGTGGAATCGGGGAATCAACAGCTGACTCATTTACCTTTACCCGTTGGTATATTTACATTATACCAACATCCTTTTATAGAAATATTTTTTACCAGAGGTAGTAAAAAATCATAAAAAGAAGAAATATAAATACAAAACTAAGAAAACGAAGACAGTCGTGTTATTGAGAGGCTTTCTAGCGCTGTTACATTTTAACATTCATTCAGTAAGTAGCATGTAAAGCACAGTAATAACTGTGCATACTAAATATCTTGAAGAAGACTATTCAATGGGGTGTTTTTTATTTGACAGGACTAACATACCAATCGTTTCATCACGTAAAAATATGCAATCATCTCATAGCACTGTAAGTCTTTTAAAAATTCCAAAATATCATCGGTAATCTCCATCTTTCAGAAAAATGGCGGATATCTTTCAGCTGGACGCACAGGACGTTTGATATTACTGTCAAAGGAATGTAATCACTGTTTTTCTGTGAAATGGCAATATTAATTCAAATATGTAGAAAAATCCATTATGAAAAGCGAAACTTAATGAACGTTTTATCTCCTCTAATTTACGTCTAATATAGTTGATTAGCGGTTTCTTATGAATAAGGGAGTCTATGAATAAGGCCGTAACCCATTACGACTACTAAATAGCTATCCTGCATACTTTTGCACGTTCATGTTATTAGCACATACATAGTAAACATTACAATAGCATTAGTACAGACTACAGAGAAGCAATAACGAGCTGAACAATTTGTAGAGTTCAATGCTATTTACATTATGTGTTGAGCGGTCACTGCTAATGGTGAATCTATACGTCTACGTATAAAATAGCCACCGCTTACTATCTTAACACGTTAACTGCCAACGCGGTCAATGTTGTGCGATGCCTAACTATCCTATCAAGACAACGATAAATAACCTATTCTTTTAAATTTTCATCGTTTGTTTTTTTTTTATTACTTAGAATACATTCTTAATAATGGGTTTTATTAATGCGGAATAATTTCTGACTCTCCATCAAGAATTATTAATCATCGAACAACATTGAAAAGTATACTCGTTTTATTGGCAGTTAACGTGTTAAGCAGGTTGTTAGACTTTATTGTCGCCTATATACAAAATCATTATTTTTTTCAATTAATGGCAAGACGAGCATGCCGTTCTCCCGATGGCAAGCGATACGACCGCCCATGGATAGTAGCAAAACCAAACAACACCGTGAATTACACAGCAATACTTGGCATTCTACTGTGCTAGCCATTCTGAGACATAAGATATTAAGTCTCATTGTGTCCAGTAGTTACGCTACGTCGACTACGTCTTCCAAACCGGAACTCAACAGTGTATTGACACTGCTGTTGAGCAAGAGAAATAGAAATATTTACTATAAAATAAATATAAATCTGGTGATTTGTTTACAATTACAAATGCCTACTGTAAGAGATAAAAAAATATTGAAATCTATCCAGTTGTTATTGCGTAATGCAAGCAGAGCAATGGAACCACGTATCATTTATCAATATACTGCTACCGAATGTCGATTCAATTGAGTTTTATCATGTTTATTAAGCGTAGAATTTATGGTGAATGTATCACTGCTTTTAACTTTTGATGGCTATTACCACTTCACCGGACTTATTGCTGCCATGCCAAATGCGTTTTCCAGTACAGTATAATAGTTATAATTTAAAATAGAAGGTCTCTGCTTAATTAACTAATGATAATTAATAAGTAACGATCGCCATAGAAATACCGTACTATGGGATCGTCCGTATTTGGACAAGAGGAATTCCATTAGTACGTTTATTTATTTGTTTCTAGCTTTTATTGTCCCACTGACAAAGGCCTCCTTTTCCTTTGTCCATCCCTCGCTATCTGATGCTTTTTTCTGCCATTTGTAACGAAATGATCCAAGTCATATTTCCACCTCCTGCGCGGTCTACCACGCGGCGACACATACGTTAATACCAATAATTTTAAACGTTACATTTATTAACATATTTATAAGTCTAGATGCTTCATTGCATACCTGTATGAAACACTACAAAGACTTCTATTTCAGAAAGATTTAATTTTAGACTAAGACTTTTCTGAGCCCGAGCTAATTACTACTAATTACGAAATTCAACAAACGCTACACCAGTCTTGCTGTCTGCTGTTACATCACAAGGTTGTCAACAAATGTTAATATCATTAAACTATCATCTAAAACGGTTTTCGCAGTTTCCAGTACCACAGTTTCTCTTTGTCTCTATCACTCCTATGGAATCACACTATCTTCCATCGCACCCAACTGATTCCCCATCTGCCTTGTACGAACCCTCATATTTTGTTCACTATATCCTCTCTACTATACCTCAATGATATCTAGATCAGCCCATATACGTCCCACTGATGGGCACGGGCGTCCTCTACAACCGAGGTACGATTGAAAGTGGTTAGGCCATATAGTCCACCACGCTAGCCTAGTGCGGGTTGACAGATGGTTAACACAAAACAATTACATATTGAAACTAAACACACACACACACACACAACTTAAAGCAATTACAACATACACAACACAAAAGCGACAGAAACGTGCACCGACAGACAAGCTAAGCTAACGACAGTTTTAGTGATGATTCAATTGGCTTAGTCAACGCATGATGACGGCTGGGTGGACAAGAGCTCTGCTCACTCACCGGTCAGTGTTCATGTCCTGCGAGAGGTTGTCCTGGTAGTTGCTCAGCACTGACATGGCCTGCAGGTCGCCCATCTGCTCTTGCTCCGTCTTCTCCGTCTGGCCCAAAACAAGCCAACGTCAATCACTAGTCAACAATGCCTGAGCTGTCGAAAAATCCCTTCCTTTTCCCGTGGGTGTAAAAATATACAGTATTTGCATACAATTTATACGAATGTAAAGCTAGGTACATCCTTTTACCGTACTTTAGCTCCAAAAAGTACTGGCATACTTTTATAAAGAGAGGGTATTTGTGAATTTGGATTATCTACTTTTAGGGATATATATCAGTGCACTATAAAATAGCTTGCATTTGAGGAGGCCTGTGTCCAGCTGTGGGATGTTGTGTGGTGTGTCGTGATATGCCATAAGTCTAATATATTATACTAATGAAATACCATCGTATTCGGCGTTTACAATTTATTTTATCATATAAAAACATCGAATGAAATAATTAAACATAACAGGAGGGCAGCGGAGTGAAGACTAATTAATTAATGCAAACGCAAGGGACTTCATTCATTAGTGGATAATTAATTTAATTTAAGTTTACAATAAATGTAATCCACTTATTCTGGATTAAGAAATATGTGTTATTACTTTATTTAGTAATTGATTGATTAATTAGTTAATTGGGGTATAAAATGGGTATAAATGTGTTTTTAATAGAACATTATGCCGTACGCCAAACTTAAATAATAGTAATATAGAGTAATTATAATTATCTTTAAAATTAAAAATAGTAAGTAATACAATATATCGCACCCTTAATATTAAAGAGACCTAACTAAAAAAATCATTTTTTGGGAAACATTCTTTAAAGATTTGTAACATAAGATCTATTCTATCTTGTCTATTTTTTTTGGATTCGGTCAGTTTAATATTAAAGGTGCGATATGTAGATATTAATTGCTAAACCAAATAAGTTAACTCGCATAAATAAACATACCGGTGAGAGACTACCATCTTAAATCTGTATATTTCCAATTTGACTTTTATATGCCAACATAAAAAATATTTATACGCCATTTTACGGACTATGTTTATATTTACATTTGATAAAAAAATATTGTACAAGTTTCCACGGAGTGTCAAAAATCTTTCTAAAATATTCTATCAGCTGGCTTACTACATTTTCTTTAAAGGTCATTGACCTGTCGACCACCAGTGAAATGAGACAAGGAAACCCCAGTCTGACGGCTTTGTGACCGTCTTACGTCAGTTGAAGATACACTTGTTATTTAATATTAATGTGGACGTACACGGTGCGTCAGCGTTAAGCTAATAGAAAAATCAACACCGCGGATTAAAATAAACGTGATGTATAACTCAATAGAGGAAAACAGAAGTATGTTTATACTAAGAATAGCATGTCTCTTGTATTCATAGCGTTTGTAAACAGAAATAAAACAGGCAGAAATTCCTAACAAATAAATCCGTGAAAATATTTATCTAAGGGCTGAGAGAAAGTGAGGCCGTTTACCCTTTCGGCGTTCCCTCTATTTGATATTTTGACTCTCAAGATAATACTCCCATTATGACCAAAGGTCAGTGCTAATTTTAGTACTGTCTGATAGCGAACCACAAAATATACAACAATAACCGCCGGTCGGTAGCGAATTGGTAACAACACTTCATAAAGAAGTATGAATGAAAAATATTTTGCCTTGATCTTCACACCAGCTGAGCAAACACTGTACGTATAACTTACACATCAGGAATTACTATTGATTTCCACTATAACTCAAATCTCACTCAATTCCATCAATCGACCGTGTCCTCCGCACCGAAAACTACAAAACACTGGTATTTCAAAACTATCGTCATTACAATTAGGCGACGAGATAACACGACCTTAGTAAAGTTGATACCATACTTTCGGCTTCGCACATCCCGCGCGGCGTCTGTTTACTCTCAACACCGTAACATCGTACATCAAATAGCATAGCACTTCCACAAAATATCTAAGCATTATAAATTCGGCTCACAGAATAAAAAAACTGCATTAAACTAGCGAGCACTCACACAATGCGACCTTGCGCGCTACTGAACGCCTCCACTGACTCACTACTCACTGTTTGATCAGCATCTCCATCATTTAACTTAGGATAAAAGAAATAGTCGTATCTTACATAACCAACACATCAATCTTGAATCACTATCACTAAAACTTCGGCATTTTATCACTTTGTATACACTGGCATTTTTTCACGACAAAAGAACGTTTGATACGTTCGAGTGGTCGACGTCAAATACTAATTGTGTGTAAACGAAGGTAAATATTTAAATGTGATAAGCGCGAACAGTGCCAATTCCGAGGGACTGTTCGAAAACATTTTTATTGCAAAGCCGCGTTATACCGAGGTTCTCGCAAAACATCAATTAATACTATAAATAAACAGGAATCTTTTTTCCCACGACTTCGCGCTTGTGTTTATAATCTTTTGTATAATTGCACGTAATAGCACGTGTAACAGAAAAGTGTTTAAAATAACTAACGTAATCAATTTTTCATTTTTTTATTAGACTCGCATTACTGGCTGAAAAAATTGACTGCGGAAAATTAATAAACACGCAAAAATAATTTTTCAAATGGTTTACTTCACAATATTATGTATTTATTTATATGTACTATTACAAGGTTCATAGTAATTACGGGTATACTATGGATTTTAAATATACCGTGTTTACACAATGCCTGCTTAGTAACTGAAAATTCAGGCTTCTAGCTTTAACCACAACGAAGTTATAGAGGGTAGAAAATGGTCTGAATTGCTTCGAGAAAAGGATGTTACGGCCTATAGCTCGACTTGGAGGGGGGTCGGCCACGCCCCCATATACTAATAGGTATTTTCCCTCCTCGCCTCCGTGGCGCAGTTGGTTAGACGCCGATTCGGTTCTGATATCCACGAAACAAGATTCGATCTTAGTGTGGGGTTAGGACTATGTATGTGACTGTTGGGTGTATTTATTGATTTAAGAATGGGTCGTTAGGGAATATTTCCCCGATATAAATTGTTTTCTCTGTATCAGCCCATATACGTCCCACTGCAGGGCACGGGCCTACTCTACAATCGAGAATACGATTGAGAGTGGTTAGGCCATATAGTCCACCACGCTGGCCTAGTGCGGGTTGGCGGACTTTCATACCATAGATTTTTTTATAAATCGCTATGGTATGCAGGTTTCCTCACGATGTTTTCCTTCACCGTTTTTAGTGCGTGGTGATTGACTATCAATACACACATGACTCCGAAAAGTCAGAGGTGTGCCCTGGGATTTGAACCCGCGACCACCGTGAACATGTTGGCAGCCGCATCCGGTCCGTTTACCAACAGGCCACCACGCGCTAAATTGTTTTGGAGCTATGAAAATCAAAATTACTATACAACCTATAGCAATGAATAGGACCGTTTCTAGATAGATCGAGGCCTTTTAAGGCGGCTGACAAAAAAAAAGAAAATATGACGGCATTTGGCCAGCAGAAAGTTAATACATTAGTGTAATAAACTATGCAAAAACATTTATACACTTACGATTAAACGTTTTTCGAACATATATATTATGCTAATATTAACCCGTTTTATTACATCGATAACACATTTAGCATGTTATAACAGTCACAATTATTACTGAGGAAAATGAAACTGAAACATAGTATTCAAGGTTTTAACTTTCTAATCGTTCAAGTTACAAAAACAATAATATTGCACAATCACGCCAAAATATTGTATTTTATAAATAATAAAATACACCCAAGAGAATATAACGCTGACCTTATATTAATTTAGTAACGTATATTCCGTGATGAGTATCAGAAATTATCAGAAACGTTGAGTTCTCATAAAACCCAGAATCGAAAAAAAAAATTGGAATCATATTAAGATTATATTTGGAGGCTCTCATTTCACTGTCGTCCTCATAACTGAATGGGCCTGAGACTCTTACTTTATGTCATGTTAAACAATCAATCATGTATAATTATATTATTATAAACGAGTCAGTAAGTTTGTTAGATGCCCATTATAGCAGCACCGAAACAACAAATCGCGGGGTAGGGTTATATGATCCAGAAAAATATTCGTGTCCCGTGAAATAAGTTTGGATGTCTACAACATGAAAGAATTCGCGGGTAGTCATCAAATAATACTCGGTGGCGTACAGTCATTGAACCTAAAATGCCATCTTTTGGTAAATATTCAGAAAGCCCTATTGTCTTGTTTCATGAAAGGTATCGTGAACCCCTACAACAAATACAGCATAGGAAAAAGATATTGAAATGAACTAAACTGTGGACTGTTCCTAATATCTGGTATATGCTTTTAACTTTATTACCAAACTCCTTACGGGAATTAAAATTGCAGACGAAACGTTATTAAATTTATTTATATCTATGTAATTAGTCTAATGGCGTCACCTTTGTATATAATATGTCATTCCTTATATTACTTATCTACATTTATAACTATAAACACTATTCATTTAAGTTCGTAAAACAGTGGGACTATTGGGATCTATCCATTCGAGATTAGGTAGCTCATATGTAACTTCAAATGTATGTAAATAATTATTAAATAACTGTGTTGTGATGTCATTTAATTAAACCGACTTTCTGCTTCTAATGGATCTACTGCCCAATTAAGAGAAATAAGGTTCTAATCACGGCCTCCAACCTGGTACAGATTGGTAGACCTCACGTCATCGTCTTCATTATCACTTCCTAATGACTTCACAGTGACTCATTAAAAGTAACCGTATTCCACACGCAATGTGACTTTTTTTATTATACCACTGACTCAAAATTACACTGCACCAAATGGTAGCTTATAACAATGCTACTGATATAAGGGGGGTAACTTTATAAAAACAATACGAACTTCGAATGTTCGGATGTTCGACGTCCGGAGTAAGATATGTTTTCCATTTCTAAAAATCTATACTATTCTCTATTATACTTATTATTTTCTCCGAACTTAGTCTATGGTTACGACGTAGGATTAAGGACTCCAAAATTTTGTAATTTTAGAGTATCTAGGCACATTAGTGAAGTTTTACGTACGGCGTCCGAACATTCGAAGTTCATATCGTTTCATAGAGTAACCCCCAAGTACCGGGGTACTCTCGAATTATTTATCAATGATAATATCCCGCCAATACACGTAATTAGAGAATTCGGATTGCAATAGGGATATTCAAATCCACGGCAACCACTATGCACAGAATTTGAGGATCCGTTATTTTTATCTACTTCGTGTTTATCCTGTATTTTTTAGGATACATGCCTAAATAATTTAAACCAACTTGTAACTTTTCTAATAATCACTACTTATATTGTAAACTGGTTTTCTAAGAGAAACACTAGAGTTTCTTGCCCGTTTTTGTCTAGTGAAAACCGTTTACCAAACCGGGTGGTAGATAAAAAAAATACTGAATCTAAGAGATGATTAACATTTTAATAAATTGAGTATATTATTTTCATATCATTTCATTTTCATTACAATCAGATACCCATTGTAATTACTTTGTCACGCAACTTGCAATTATGAAAAAGATAAAATTCAACCAGCATAATCAAAAGCTTATACATACATATACGCTCCGGATAAAAGGAGCCTGGATAATGGGAAGGATGAAACACATCATCCGGAAAACTGCTGTTTGCAGGGAGCAAGTTCACTAGTACCACACTATGTTTTCCTCTACTGTTAAAAAATACCCTATTTTCCTTTACCTATTATAAATAACATTTTCAATGTTACCTATAAACATAGAGTAGATACAAATGAGGTTACTAAGTTCCAATTTAAAACATGTGTGAAACATAAAATAAAATTATTTTATGAAAAAACGAAAAGCATTGTGAGCTACTTCTTTCTCAGGAAAAGTCACAATTTCTGTTTAATGAGTTACGTGCCGGCAAACGAAGCGTCAGACTTCTGCCTATAAGGTAGATAAACCTAATTAAGGTTGCTGGAAGTCTCTCAATGCAGGCTGCTTCCCTCAGGTCGCACACTAAGGTTCAATGGTCGGTGTCCATAAAATGCGTGCCAATGTTGATCCTGGCTTACAGGAGTTGCAGTGGTTGGTGTGAGGGCAGGACAGTCTCCAGGTCACTATGGATATCTTTGGCAGAAGGCCAAAGTTCAGTGGACTTTCATTTGCTTCAACAGTACGATAATTGTATCAGAAAATAAAAACTTTTTATGAATTACGTATTCCATCGTACTAAGCGGGCACTAAGCGGTTCCGCCACCAACGAGTACTGCAGCCTAACACGCGAAGTTGCCGCATCTCATTACAAGTGATTGTCGGCTCACAAAAGCTCAATTTAAAAATATTTTGTTCTATGAAATAACATGTGCGAAACATTACAAGATTAAATTTAATATAAGCAGTGTTCACATGTTAGTTCCCATCATTATTTTTCCGGGCATCAAATCTAAATGTATATAACTCAAAGGTGACTGCCAGCCCAAACCACTAGACGGATTGGGCTGAAATTTGGCATACAGGTAGATGATATGACGTAGGCATCCCCTAAGAAAGGATTTTGATAAATTCCAACCCTAAGGGGATAAAATATAGTATGAACGTTTACAATCAACTCAAAAGTGACTCAGACTGACATCATTCATCATGGGACTGAATGAGACGGGACATAAACCGGATATAACGGGAGGGGAAATATAGTTGACGGCACGCGGGAAGTAAGTACACGAAATAATATATTGTTGCCACATCAACACTGGACTCAAAAGCTATCTGCACCCGGGCGAAGCCGGGCCCGACCGCTAGTTAACGTATAATTTATCATAGATTGTATTCAGGAGACGCCTATGTAATATGTAGACTGGAGTAGAGCGTAAACAGACCCCATGCCGTTTACGGTTTAATGGATACGATACATAAACCTGCAGGGGTCTATTTAAATGTGATTCACTGTAGCTGACTAATAAGAGAATATTTCCGATAAGTGATAAGTTTAGTTACTTTTTATAGATTAAATTTATGATAATATTTAATGGTGTTGGCGACTTTCCCTGTGTGCCTTATGCAAATATAAGATTATATGTATTTTGTTACCCAATAAGGGGACACGTAATACAGACGGCAAAAGGCTGATAATAGAATATCATTATTTATGTGCAATAAATATAAAAACATTCTTTTTATAAAAATATAAAGAAAATTTAAATTCTAGTTGCTTGGGGTGACACAAAAAGCGAGGTATTCATTCACATTAAATGTAGGATTACGACTTCTTAATAATTATTCCCACATATCTTGATTATTTTAGAAATTACCATCATAATAGGACAATATAAACCCTTAATAAAATGTATATCAACCTGCAATGTATGGAAGTAATGAGGTTATCACTATTCCACAATAACAAAGCTATGTTATTATATTAATATTAAATAATTGGGTGTACTACTGTTGATTGTACATTTTTAATCTAATCACTAAATGGCTACTAATGTAGTCAAAACCACCGATTGATAATATTACGTGTTATCGTGTTGTACTAATTATAATTAATAGTTTTATGTACAATTTTCCATAAATTGATAATAATGTGGCTGAACTTTTGGCCATTTTTTTTCAAGGTCGACTAATCTCCCTAAACAAAAATAGGCAATGTAGTCCACCCTGTTCACCTATTACGGGTTGGCGGACTTTATATGAGATACAAATTAAATATACCATGAAATATACTATAGACTAAAGAATATAGTATATAAATTCTTACAAATCACTAGTGTATGAAGGTGTATTAATTTGTAAAATTATGAGATTCATTGCATCAAATACATTAAGAATGTCAAATCTAAAACAACAAACATGAAATGTTATAATATATTCTACTAACTACCTTTTAAAATGTAATCTTAACACTCTCTATTATTATAGTGAGATAATAATTTCCAAGACATATCTTCTTGTCAAATGACACACAATCTTAAATAAATACAATATATTTACACAACAAACACATTAGTGACTATATTAAATATCTATAGAGAGGAAAAATCATCAGCATGTAATTATTCACATACTAATTAAGTATTTATTCTTTGGGCTTTAACTTATTATATAATAATATCATGTTTTAGAATAAATAAATGATCTTATCATACTTTGAACTATTATCAACAATTGTGTGCATTTAAGCATTATTCAAGTGTTTGTACACAAGCATAAAATTTCTATAATCCCAACAAACTACCCTAGAACATATTAAATAAAATGACTCCACCAATCATTCTAGCACAATTTCATATGACTGAATGTAACTATCTTAGGAAACCTACAATTCTTGAAGATATAATTAAAGATTAATAATACTTAGAGAAAAAATCGGATGTAGGCATCATTGGATAAAGTAAAAATAATACATTTTATTAATTTTATTCTATATATTATAATTGTTCTATTTGTTATAAGCCCAGAGTCAGGAATCTGTGCCCGATATGGCACTAGCCTCGTCCCCTATAACATCATGGAACAGAACATACAAGGTGAAATGTTAATGTCCTAGCACCTCTGCCTACCCCCTCTGATATAAAAAATATGGTATAAAAAGTTTAAGTATGTATGTAATAAATTTTAAGTCAATATAATAGTAATTTGTGGCATGGAATAGATTGCTATAAGCCTAATTATGGCTATAAACAGGAATTAACAGATAATTGCACCAATCCATGATAATGGTATGACAAAGCAGATGATAATATTGATCAAATATTAAGTCATGGGTTAAAAGCAGACTCCACCTGATACCTGAACAATAAGCATACAGAGGTATTTCAAAGCCATAAAACCAAATTAATTTGTTACCCTAGTCAGAATGGAATAATTCCAAAGCTTACCTCGTGAAATGGTGCATCTCCATCTTGGAAGAGTTGTTGGAAGGCGAGTTCGTTGCGTTGGGCATCGGAAAGGAACGATTCGGTTTCGCCAACGTCGGATTTTTTGTGTTGCAGCTTCACACCGCCCGCGTATATCGGATTCGTTAACTTCGGCGAAAATACATTCTCCTCGGGCTTGTCGAGGAGCGGCTTCGGTACGTCCTCTTCGAGAGATGGATCTCCGTCTGACATCACATAAACTACCGCCAAAAATTACAGACACTACTGGAGTTCTTTTTTCCAATTCGTCATGTCAGTTCCTTCCGTACGATTAGTCACCACAGAACAACGATGTGATTTATCTCGTGTTTTCGTTCGAACACTAATTAAATGGGCAAAGGTGAATTGTTATGGTCCGCCGAGTTTATAAAACTTCAAGGAGATGTATCCGCTTTATTTTGAAACTAATGCACAAAAACGTATATTATATGAAAGAAAGTAAATTGCGAGGTCGATGTACCTAATTTAAAAGCAGAATCTAGAAATGTATGAACAGATTTCTGCTTTAGGATTTCCGACAGGAAGAACATTTGACATTTCACATTGACTTTGACAAATGACAACTGTAATCTGCGCACGTTCCACTTGACGATAACAAAACCACGCTCATGACTACAATTTTTCCCGTTCCACTTGTTCCTGAAAGACTGTTCCTGTTCGCAAACCCAAGTGGAGAGGGTTATGAGGCTTTGCGGGGATTGAAGAATGGCGAGTTAGAAAAAACAAAAGAGTTAAGGACGAACTGAATAACTTATAAAAAATACTTTACTAATTATTGGCCAAACTAATTTCTATTGAAAAAAATATATAATTTAATTTCTCATTTTAGTGGATTATTTAATTAACTTACATTCGAATACAGCCTTAATAATGCGTCACGACGAAACTATAATAAATAGTCATTCAGTTAATTTGAAAAATGGACACACGTTGCATTGAAGACTCACTGCAAAACACTAACTTCTAACACAAATTTTCTCCATATTATATAATAATTTTTAATGTCACAATATGCCTTCTTTTGACATTGCAAAATCAAAATCGCAGTCGCAGACGTGACGGACAAGTGGAACGGCACGTAGAAATTAATTTTTAGCGCCGCGCCGTGAACGCCAAGTGGAACACGGCTCTGCTGATCTGACAGGAACAAATGCCAAACTAAAGAAATAGAAAAATGTAAAAGCTAAATTATTCCAGAATTTTAAAAGGAATAACGTGTGTAAAGTAAATAACGTAATTTGTAAAGCAATTTCATGAGCCAAGACTTTGTTGTAATGTGCCAATAAAGTATCCTATATTATTTTCCATCCAGACAATGACATGGGTCAAAGTTACCTTATAAACACTATAATTTATATTTTTTTATGGCAATGAATTTTGCCACGCCGCTCGTGAACTGTCAAATCGCGTCGCCGATGGTGAAGTTGGAAGGTTGCCGGCGAATAACATTTCTATTTTTTCGTAGTATTTACGCTGTTATGTATGTGAAATAATCATATACGCGATAATAAATACCGGAGCAAAATGACTGCCGACGTGCAAACAAAATCCAAGATGTCTCAACTGACATCGGAAAAGCAGCTAACTTTCATAAAGTTAGCTGTTTTATCCATGGCAGCGATTTTATGTGAGTAATTAAACGTTTATTCCCCCTCATAAAGTGACCTTATATAAAGCTACGCCTACTATCCGCTCCATTAAAAAACTTAGCTTACATACACAGTTGACTTACGTGGTCCAATCACGATAAGCGCGAGCCAAACATTACGCATCTAACGAAATTTTTATGCTATTTACATATGTTAAAAGCATTTTTGGAGTACCAAATACAATATTTATGCATATAAATAGTCTACATGTTTATATGTATGCGACCTTAATTTTCCTTTATATGATAACCTCCGAAATGTGTGGCGTATGAAAGCCGGTCAAGAATCAGCTTCATAATGGATACTCTCCCTTTTTTTAAACAGGGAAGCGTAACCATGATGTTGATAAACTACATGATGCCCTTAAAGACTTGTGAATTGAAATTGTGAAATGAAGTGACTAAATATTCCTTGAAATTATTCATGCATCAATATTTCCATATAAATTAAGTTATAATATATCCTAAATAAATCAATCTAGTAGGATAGTTTCTAGTAGCAATATTGCTCATTAACATTAAATAAAAACACCATGTAAACAAAACCAGACTGCAAAATAACATAAATAATTATTTGCTATACTCAGGCACAATACTCTACGTTTTCAATACCTTTAATATTTGTCTATTGAAAATACAATCCTTTTTACAATATTTATATAATTTCCTTAAACCTTGAACCTATTGTAATCTATTTAGATGCTTCTAAGAAATACATAAATACTTAAAATTTAAATCATTTTATTTGCAGCTTTCGCAACACGTCTATTCTCCGTGCTGAGATTTGAAAGTGTAATTCATGAGTTTGATCCATACTTCAACTACAGAACAACAAGATACCTCACAGAGGAGGGCTTCTATAAATTCCACAACTGGTTTGATGACCGAGCATGGTATCCGTTGGGACGTATTATTGGAGGTGAGTGTGAAAATAATTCCTCAATCATAATATACTTTCATTATAATATTTACACATATGTAGAGTAGGAAATTAAATATCCATTCATATGAATCTTCATTTAATTCAATAGACTAAAAAGAAAGTTCCCGAGTGATTTGTAAGGAACATAATAATCACAAATAAATGTAACTCGTGGAACTGACAACCTTCAAGACGTTTAAATAAATTCATAACTCTTATGCCAAATGTTTGCATGGAATAGATAACATAAATATCAATAAAAAAATGAATCTTCAATCAGACATAACCAAGATAACATAATTATCGCAATGTAATCAAACAAAAATGAACACAAATGTACAAAATAATATTTTTTTAACAGAAACTACCAATTTATGCCAGCATCGTAGTATTGAACAATTATATATTTTATCATAATTGATATACCATAACATGATATGTAATGATGCTGTATTTATATCAAGTATATTTATTTGTATACAATTTATATTTTAAATTATTGTTAAAGTCTTCTGTGTCTCTCTTCTCTTAAATATAAATTGAATTTAAGTAACTGTTGATAGTTTAAATACCAGTACACAATTGTAATAATAAATGAATATTTTTTTTTAAAATACCATCAATCTTACTAAACTGCAGTGCGAAAGATTGATAAATGAAATATAGTGTCATCCAAAGAGAGTATTGACTGGTGTACCCTAATTGTCACATCATTTGACACACTTCTTCCTCTATATTACAAATATAATGTTATGTATATTATGTTATGGTTAAAAATATCTTATTTGTACAGATGTTAGTCAATAAAATATTGGTAATACTTTCAAATTTAAATGAACACTCCAATATTAAAAGCAATTGGTCTTATTACAGTTAAACTGTGTTGCTTACTCAATTTTCTGGTTCTGTTCATTTCAAGTTTGTCCAAAAACTAGACGATAAACCAGTAACGGGAGATAGACCAAACTATGACAACACAGCATTAAAAAATTATATAGCCGGAATAATTATCAGGAAACAGCCATTCCAGTAAACATTCAAAAAATCTACTTTGTCCCATACTTTTTTGCATTGTCGCGAGTGATTCCCGTTATTTATTATTATAAATGATGTTCTGCTCTGTTTAATAGATAAACTTAAGAATTACATACAAAAAATAAAATTTAAACAAGTATATTTTTCAAGAAATATGTCTATGATATTTCTATACCTCTTAGTACAATTTTTCAATTATTTATTTATCAATTTTGACTCGACATACTGAAAAATATATATACTATTATAGTAAAACCTATTTTAACTATCAAATCTTTTGTCTCTTTCTAACGACTTTTGAATTTAGTTTGAGCGAAGAAGCCAACATGTTTGATGACTAATATGTTTATAAATAACACCTAAAATGTTAATACAGGTCAGGACTTGGTGACAGAATCTGCTTATTGTCCCCAGGTACGATCTACCCGGGTCTTATGGTGACTTCGGCGACGCTGTACAACATCATGCAGTTCCTCAACATCACCATAGACATCCGGAACGTGTGCGTGTTCCTCGCGCCATTCTTCTCATCGCTCACCACTATTGTCACTTACCTTCTCACTAAGGAACTGAAGGTGAACCATCACACTATTATACTAAATATATATTATACTATAGCTATTACATCACTTTTTTTAATAATAGAAGATTCGTAGGTATATGTATTTGTGGTTCCAAGAACAATAAGTTTTTTTTGCAGCAAAGTGGACTCTGCGTTTTTAAAGTTATCTGTGCAATCATACGTAACTGCTCCTAATAATACACGAATAAATAAATAAATAACACCCAACAGTCACATACATAGTCCTAACTCCACACTAAGATCGAGTCTTGTGTCGTGGGTATCCGGAACTACGAGAGACGTTTCGGTCTCACAAACACCCAGACCCGAAACAAATATTTGTAAACCGCACAAACATTTCTCTCGGTGTGGGGATCGAACCCGCGGCCTCTCGTTTCACAGGTAAAATCTAACCGACTGCGTAACGGAGGCTGTCATCATGAAGTAACGATATATATAAAGAGACGATAACAGTCGTATTTCATAAGCTAAATGAAAGAAAACGGGCTTTACAATTACTTTTTTGATTACTTTTTCTTTTTTTGTGAATGTCTCTCTCTCTCTCTTATAAGCCACAGCAAATACACAACTAAATCTAGCCTTCACCACTTTACCCAGGACGAAGGCGCCGGTCTGGTAGCAGCTGCGATGATATCCATAGTGCCTGGCTACATCAGCCGCTCGGTGGCCGGCAGCTACGACAACGAGGGTATCGCGATATTCTGCATGCTGCTCACATACTACTTCTGGATCAAGGCGGTCAACACTGGCACCATCCTGTGGGCTACCATGACGGCGCTCGCTTACTTCTATATGGTAAGTACTTATGGACCTAAAATATATATTAAAAAGTACCTAAATTACCTAATTTAGAAGTATAGATACTGATTTTCACGCAAATGTTAAATTGGTTTGCATAAGTGGTGTTTTTTTTTTTTTAACTTTAAATTACTTTTTTCTCTACGCCAAGAGTATTTAATATTAATTTCAGTTTAATACCTGCTCATTTTTCAGTGAAAAGGTCTCGTCAAAAAGCCTGCCAAAAATATGATTCTGCAAGGACTTTTATTTGAATTGGTGCACAAATAACGTATACCAATGTCATATAAAAAAGGCCAAATGTAATGTACAATATCTATAAAATAATCGCACAAAATCTATTCAAGTAATTTTTCGTTGTCAGGCAAAGCAAAGACTAATCGTTTCCGCTATCTAATTATCAAGCGAAAATTAATATTACTGATTGATTTGTTTACATAAAGATAAAGATTGCTTTAAAAGTATTCAGGCAATCTAGTAAATCGATCATAGATAAATAAGGTGAAAGATTCACACTAGCAAGTTACTGTAGCTTGTTGGTTTTTGCACTTTCATACATTTTTTCCAGTTGATTTCTAGTGGAAATAATTACTGCTTTATTTAGGTTACAACACGATAAATGTTATAAATACACGAGTTATAGACAATATTATGTACCAGCACAGTACCAGATTTTGCGGGTAATAGGAAATTCTTACAAAATGAAACGAAAAAGATAATAATTTTATTCCTGAGCTTATAATATAGGACCTAATTTTCTTGTTAAATGAAACTACTTTTGTTAATTGAAAGGAACAAAGGTATTCTTGGCAGACAGTCCGAGAAACCAATTAATGACCTTTTAAGTACCATAGTATTCTATTTTTGGTACTACTATCCAACTAAACTAACAGGTACCGTTTGACGTTTCATACTTTTCAACTTTGTACAGGCGTAACTTACACAATTTCAATAACATTTCGCCTAAAACCATGGAATTGTGGCTTTACGGCAAGCGAAATTAAAATTGTGTGGGTTACGTTTGTCTAAATATGTTTAAAATTGAAAAATATGAAACGTCAAACGGTACCTGTTAGTTTAGTTGGATAGTAAACTCAACATCGAATGACGCCTGTTGCTCTCTTAATTTATCACATTATAAACGAATAAGCGCATATTTTGCACATTATGCTAAGCGGATTAGCAGCATTTAAAGATAAATTGAGTGGGAAAGTGGAGAAGGAAAGGAAAGTGGAAGGGGGGAGACATTACAGATCATCACATTATTTGTATAATTTAAAACATGTTTATACTACGAGCAAATTGTTAAAATCGTGGGCCAGGTGTCGTCGTGGGGCGGCTACGTGTTCCTCATCAACCTGATCCCGCTGCACGTGCTGGCGCTGATGCTGCTGGGCCGCTTCTCCGCGCGCGTGTACGTGGCCTACAGCACGCTGTACTGCGTCGGCACCATCCTGTCCATGCAGATCTCCTTCGTGGGCTTCCAGCCGGTGCAGAGCTCGGAGCATATGCTGGTAGGTATTATGGCTGGTAATCTTCGATCAAATATACACTAGATACACAGTTCCCTGTAAAAGTTCTGTTAAAAAGTGGCACCGATGCATGACATTAAAAAAATTAAACAAAAAGATCACATATTCCAAATATATTAACACAAATTCCACCTTATTCCTGGAGCTTAAAGTAGCTTTTCAAATAATATTGTCTAAAGTTTTACGACGTTTTCGATGCAACGGTCGGTGCGTGACTGAAGGCGAAAGAGTGCTTAAGCACTCTTTTTTGGTGCCATTTTCTAAGCGCTCATGTTGTATCAAGTGTATATTTGATCGAAGCTGGTAATAGCTGAATAGCTGCAAAATATGAATTGACCAGAAATTAACAAAAATGCATGTGTTGAGCGAGCTCTTGTGAATACAGCAATATCGACTCAATCGCTTTCTATTTTTAGAAAAGCTACATATTTGTATGTATCATGTGTTTTGTTACGCCGCAACATAAACTTTACGTCGTAAAGTTAACACAACAGAAGCGTGCAATGTGACAAATAAGATATTACTAAATATAATACGCATTGCATATCGTGTTACTAAAATACTATGTTTAATATACCAGTTTATTATTGTTAGATTAATTAAAAAATGTAAAAAAAATTAAAGACATATAAATAAAATAATGATAATAGAATTCATGTACGTCTCACACACGCAGGACTTTGGCCTCTTTCACAATAAGAAAATCGAAATAACTGAAATAATGCTAAGAAAGCTATATAAATACAGTGTGAATTTTCCAAGTGGTTGTGGATGGCCAAATCCGATAGTATGGCCAACAGCGAAAATTACCCAAAGGATTCACCACGCGTCAAAATTTCATCATCTTCATCATCTCAGCCAAGCCCAAGGATCTCCACATCGACCCGTTAAAAGCGGCGTGAGGCCGAATTTTAATGAAAACTAAATTGCAATATTGGATGTTTTAAAATGAAAATAGTCTGCAAGCAATACTAACCGCTATGTGTATCCCCGCAGGCGCTGGGCACGTTCGGCCTGTGCCAGCTGTACGCGTTCACGCAGTACCTGCGCGCGCGCCTGTCGCCCGCCAACTTCGAGCTGCTGTTCAAGGCGCTGCTCACCTCGCTGCTCGCCACGCTCGGCACCGCCGTCGTCGCGCTCACCATCACCGGTAACCGCCACCACCACCACCACCTATACCACTGCCTCCATGTTTGACTACACGCCCCACTGCAAGGATCAATGGAAGCACGCATTTCAAGTACACCGAGCAGTGAAGCTCGAGGAGTCTCCGGGAATGTCGTAATATTTTGTTGGAAATATTTTTGTTTCCCTCTGTACCAAAGCAAGATAAAAAATGTATGGCTAATCCAATCACCGCGCCATTATATTATATACATAACCTCTTTTCACAAGTGAATTTTAATACCCCTGATATTATAAAGCAGCTCAAATTAAAAATTCAGGGTTCATTTATATCTGGCTTTATTTATTTGACATGTCATTAATCTTTGCAGGTAAAATCTCTCCATGGACTGGCAGATTCTACTCTCTTCTGGACCCCTCGTATGCCAAGAACCACATTCCTATCATTGGTAAGTTCATTAATTATTTACTGGAAACATTCAAATACAACTACTTAAAGCAATTATAGCAAAGCTGATGTCTTGGATTCAAATCCCGGGTCGGGCAGTGATATTGGATTTTACTATTTAATATCAGCTCAGAGTCAGAGAGTGCACCGAGACGAAAAAGCTATCTCGCAAGTCGACATAATTATGCCATGTTTTATATACTATGTATATTGTGAATATTTCGCCTTGGTGGCGCAGTAGGATACACGCCGGCTTTGAAACGCAAGGCTGTGGGTTCGAGCCCTGCACCAAGAAAAATATTTTTGTGATCCACAAGTATTTGTTTCGGGTCTGGGTGTTTGTGAGACCGAAAAGTCTCTCGTAGTTCCTGATACCCACGACACAAGACTCGATCTTAGTGTAGGATCAGGACTATGTATGTGACTGTTGGGTGTATTTATATATTTGATTGCAGTCTTGGACCACCCCTAGCATGGGTAGTTTTTAAATAAAACTGTATATTGTAATAAATAACCATGTCTATCCCACAGCCTCTGTGTCGGAGCACCAGCCCACGTCGTGGTCGTCGTTCTACTTCGACCTGCAGGTGCTGGTGTTCCTGTTCCCCGCCGGCCTGTACTTCTGCTTCAGCAAACTCACCGACGCCAACATATTCATCATACTGTACGGAGTGCTCAGCATTTACTTCGCGGTATGTTTACTATCGTGTATCTGGTTTGAGAAAATCATCATAGGTGCTAAGTTGGTATAACGAACATGTATGATGTGTGAAATGGCTTTGATTTTAGCTCTTAAATTTAAAGGAAATATTACACCACTTACAGTTCGCCATACTAATTTCTAACTTCCGTCTCGGTGTATGATTGGTTGTAACTTGTTGACAAATTCCAGCGTCAATTTGCGTGTGTTTCAAAAACATGGTATTGAATAGTTTAATATTATAGAACAACCTACAGCCTTATTTATGGACAGATTAAACATCTATTTTAGTTATCGAATGTTATGTCTTCTTCGTTCAAAATGAATTAAAAAGTCGCTCAAAAGGGACAAAACACACGCTAACTAAAATAGGTTTTAAAACTGTCTGTGATAAGGCCAACAGTCAAAAAGACGAATTTTACAATAAATCCCAAATGCATATAATGATGACAAGCGAACCTAGAGCGCGTAGAGACACGTCGAGCCCCGCTCCGGAGACTCCGCGCTGTGATCCCAACACTTTGATCGCTGATACTACCCACTTCCCCCCACCAACTATTATCATTAGCACCCTTTCTTACTACCCTTCTGTCGCAGGGCGTGATGGTGCGTCTGATGTTGGTGCTGGCTCCGGTGATGTGCATAGTGTCTGGAGTGGCGGCGTCGAGTCTGCTGACCGTTCATGTGAAGGATATTGAGCCGAAGGTCGAGAAACACAGCAAGAAGAACAAGCATGAGAACAATTTTGGATTCCAGTCTGAGGTATTAATTATTTCTTAATATTTACCTAAATATGGTTCATAGTAAAGTAACACACATAAATATTAAAAGATTTCATCTAAATCATTGGTTATAAATTATATTTATCATACCAAAAAACGGAATTACGTCATTGTTTTTTTTTTTTTATGAGCGGTATGCTTGAAGAGATTTTTCTTTAATGCACACTTTCACTCTTTTGTGAATAAAGTAAATAAAACGCAATAATAATAGTGATGGTTAGTTTACTTTCATTTTTTTAAAATATATTCTTTTAATTTTATCCAATTTTATTTTTGTATAATTTATTTCAATCCTAATCTAACCATCGTTTTGTCTAGACAGTGACATCCAAAACACCCGATTTTAGAATGTATAATTGGTAATATCGATAAGAGGATGAACTAGTTTATCCTAAGATAAAGTTTGGCCGGTACCCCATACATCGTATAAAGTACTCATGTGTCCCAGGTGGGCGCGCTGTTCGTGACGCTGCTGGCGGCGCTGCTGGTGTCGTACGTGGTGCACTGCACGTGGGTCACGTCGGAGGCCTACTCCTCGCCCTCCATCGTGCTGTCGGCGCGGGCGCACGACGGCGCGCGGATCATCTTCGACGACTTCCGCGAGGCATACACCTGGCTCAAGATGAACACGCCTGAGGTCAATGCACTATTGTATATTTCTCTCTGTGTGTGTGTGTGCCTCTTTTTTTCGCTTCAGCCAGAGGCTCTGTTGAATATAGACCACAAATGCCATAGAAATCTGTTAAAAGGTACACTGCCTGGATTTACTACAATCTCCACATGAAGAATTTTTTTCTTTCTATATCTTTACTTTACAAAGTTGTATATGTATATCAAAGTATAATACCCAAAAATCTAGCCCCTTCTGAAACCTTGTCATATAAGAATATTAAAAATAGAAATACAAAACGCACGTTTAATATTAAACTGACCCAATCCAAAAAAAAGAGACAAGATAGAATAGATCTTATGTTACAAATATTTAAAGAACGTTTTCCAAAATATGATTTTTTTTAGTTAGGTCTCTTTAATACTAAGCGTGCGAAAAGGAAGTATATCTCGACCACAAATTAGGGTTTTACTATTCATTTTTTTATGCCATTGATTCGATAAATGCGCCAACATGTCACCTGATGGTAAGATGAAATCTACAACGCAAGAATTACGGCCCAACCAATTGCAAGTGGAAGGGAAAAGGATGTGAACTCACTTGCCGAATGAAACGCGACAGCAAAGCTGTTGCTTCACGGCGATCTCCTGTGCGAGATCACTTCTTATAATTCATAAAGACTACCACAAGAAAATAATAGAAAGCTTATATTAACAAAAACACATTCCACAGGACGCAAAAGTGATGTCATGGTGGGACTACGGCTATCAGATAACGGCTATGGCGAATCGAACGGTGATAGTGGATAATAACACTTGGAACAATACGCACATATCACGGGTGGGCCAGGCCATGGCCTCGACGGAGGAGAAGGCTTACGAGATCATGCAGGAGCTGGACGTGGACTATGTGTTGGTTATATTTGGAGGGCTGGTTGGCTACTCTTCTGATGGTGAGTTTATTTTTTATAGTCTCATACTTTTTATACGGTCAGCAATAATAAGTCACACACTTCACATTTTTACATAACCCTTCAATGAATTAAAAATTTTAATTATTCCGTAAATTATAATCAAGTAAAGTCAATCTTGTTGAAAAACGCTATAAAACATTGGAAATAATTATTATTTTGGATGATAAGATCACATGAGATCTCGTAAATGTGTTTTAAAATTAAATGAAATGTATTTATTGGTCATGTAGGCAAATAAAGAGACCTTATTACAAGTCAATACACATAGCACTTAATCTCTATATACAAAATATTTTCTATACTTAGTATCTTTTATTTATTTCTTACTTTAATTTATTTATAATGAATTTTAGCGAATTATTTTGCTGAATGTACGTAACTATATTTCTTATCTATTTTTGCTCCATAACAGAAACTAGTGAACATATTGCGTAGTATAAAGCATGATAATAAATAACCTCACACATTGTGTCTATACCTACAGACATCAACAAGTTCCTGTGGATGGTGCGCATCGGCGGCAGCACGGAGCGCGGCGCGCACATCCGCGAGGCCGACTACTACACGCCCGCCGGGGAGTTCCGCGTCGACCACGACGGCTCCGCCACGCTGCTCAACTGCCTCATGTACAAGATGAGCTACTACAAGTTCGGACTCGTCTACACTGAGGGCGGTTAGTGCATGTCACACTTTATTTATTTACACTTCATGCTGCTTAAGAACTTTCTAACCCCCCACTCCTTGCACATGTAACCTGTTTCAAGTCAGATCTTTATCCTATTGCCTCGATAGCGTATTTGTACTACTGTAGTACTAGGTACCCACATTGGGCGAAATTGATCGTAGACTTTACATTGCAAGCCCGGAATAAGGATTTTGTGCCCGATAGGGCGTTAGGCCCTCCCCCCCCCCCCCCTTCCCTCCTACCACATCGTGGGACTGAACACAAGGCGAAACATAGGTGTACTGGCTTCTGGGAAAAAGACGTATGTTTATGCATGTAACATTACCCTAAATAATATTCCGCAGGTCGTCCCCCGGGCTTCGACCGCGTGCGCGGCGCGGAGATCGGCAACAAGGACTTCAACCTGGACGTGCTGGAGGAGGCCTACACCACGGAGCACTGGCTCGTGCGCATCTACAAGGTCAAGCCGCTGCCCAACCGCGGCGTGTGAGCACTCACACACACACTTACATAGAGCTAAAAGGAAGGGTTGCCACACGCGTGAGACAAACTATACCGACTATTTTTGTTTTAATTTATTGTTATATTATCTTGCAAGGTTTTGAAAATTGTGAAGGATAAGGCTTGAAATTTGAAGATACAAGGAAAATACCCATTTTCATGCTAATGACATTAGATAAGTCGAGTGATTTGCTGATTTAAGGATCCACAAGTCATGAGTGCATGATTTCTATCAAACTTTTGTCTTATACTTTTAAATGTGTATGTAGATGCATTTAACTATAAACTAGTGTGTTCGAACATTTAACCATAAACTATGTTGGTCGTTTAACCAGTGTGTGCAATAATTTATTTTGCTGAGTAATGGTAGGTTTTTTAGCAACACTTTACTAGGGTACCAATAAACGTATGTTTTGTATAGTCTGTCGATTAAATGTGTTTACATGGGAGAATAATAAGGAGTTTTAAAAACCCTCTTGGCAACACCATGAAAAGTGTGTAATGCCACTGACGAATCTTAATACTTGATCTAAAAATTACTTGTTTCTAATATTAGAAAATCATGCCACAACCCAAGATGATGATGAGAACTCGATGACGAAGTTTATGTGATTTTAGGATAAATCAGTGTAAAAAAAATCAATATCAAAGACCACCATATTTATTAGGAATCATAATCGAAATTACTATCTAATCTAACGAACAGCGTAATACTCAATAATTTTATGACGTATTGCACATTTGTCAAAATCATCAATAATCACTTTTTTTAGGACGACCAGGTCTAGACCCTTTTCCTTTGCCTGGACTCCGCCATACACCTTGATTCACCTGCCCTTCCTTTTTAATCTTGTTTATAACTACCTGAGACAGACCTAAAAATATATTGTTATTAAATACACAGTAATTTAAAAATATAAAAAATCGTTAGTATCAAAATCTGTTTAGTTGAACAACAAACAGCGTAAGTACCACGAATGAGTGTGTTGTCAGCACCTGTTTTTTAAAAAATACTACAAAATGCCACGTAAACACATTTATTCGACAATCTATACTATAGAGTATAGTTGGGATATGTTTGTCTTACGCGAGTATTATGAGGCAGAGAGCTTTCCTGGACAAGTTAGGAATGTTCGTATCATATTAAAACTATTTGTCTCGAAATATCAATAGATTTTGAATGAAATTTTTCCAACTGTCTTCCTAAAATCATCCAGATTTTAATGGCTAGCACCAAGTTTGTTCAGTGAACATCTTACTGATTTTAATATTTGACAAAGAAATTATTTTAAGCTTGAAAAGTTTTCTCAACAAACAAATCCAAGAATAAAGATTAATGTTATTGTTGTCGTCTTATTGTTAAGAAATAAATATTTTGTACAACGAAATGTCTTTTGAATGAGTAATGTTGATCAAATAGTTTTAATTTGCTGCAAACTGTAATATTTTTTTATAAAGTGATGTATGAGTCGGAGCGGAATGATATATTTTAAAGTTGTGTGCGTGTCACAAAATGCTGTTTTGTATAGTGCAATTGTGTGGAATAATATAATGATAAAATTAAATATGTTATTTTTAATCGTTTTTAGATCTTCACCCGGTTATAATCGTTTTATATTTACTTTTTGCTGTGTAAATCTACTAGGTGCCTTGCTAGTAATGGTAATATGCGTTCGAGTTTGATTTTAAGGTTATATATTCAAAACGATATTTTATTCTAATTTGATATTAACGTGCCTTTTGCACAATACTTCATACTTTTTCATTTTGACAACTAGTTTTTCTTGCTACTGTTGAATTAAGGATGTTTGCGTGGTTGATTAAATATAGGATTGTTTGCACTAGAGGCATTGTTATTAAAAGTTTATAATCCAGAAAAGTAATTTCTAAAGTTATTATAAGGGATAAATGGGAGGCCAAATGTATGAAAGAACTTTTCCAAAAGGGAATAAACTCATGTCTGTGTAACTGCAAATAACTGAAAATTTAATTTATGATCTCTGTTCAGTTACCATAACACGCATTTTTATATGATTGGGCAGGCATAATGGTCTTTAATACCCAGAATTTAATATCTGGATGACACTAGTCTGCACTTACCGTCAGGGCAATATGGCAAGTTTACCATACTGATAATAAAATCCTTCAAAATGTTTCCCTATAAAATAAAACATAGACTGAGGTTTGACGAATGGTTACTAAATTAAAAGTAGTATAGAGTAGATGTTAAATAGTGGCGATGCACTTAATATATCTACCTCTACTGAGTAATGCACGTGAGACGCACAATCCATGCATCTGCAAAAACTAGCGTTGATATGTGACGTCGCACGTCCAGTCAAAATGAGACAATGTTGTATAAAATTATAAAATTCCTTTTTTATTTTATTTTAAATAAAGTTTAATGATTGAAGAGGGTGTTTTATTTACAATATTTTTATAAAACATATCGAAATACTTATAATAATATGCGTGAAACTAAAAACCTACCTACCTACATATAAAGTGTCAGCAACTGAAATAATTTCAGGCTGCGCCATTTAAATTCACTTACTAACTTCACTTTTATTTATACTGTCTCACAATTTACAATGGGGATTTTTCCAGTGTTTCATTTTGAACAGTAATTATCACTGAAAAATATTCTTTAAAACAAACATTATCTAAAACAGCATCAATATTAATCGTAAAATGGCTGAGATAGTAGTGCAGACGGTACATTCGTTTTCTCTTTTGCACCCAGCGCCTTATGAAAAATGATATCATTGGACGACATTAGAACTTACTACTTGAATAACTTGAATTAGAATTGCATTATTATCTGTTCCTCCATGGCAATTAACAATTTAATGATTTTGCACAATGTTATCTTTCGATATAAACATTAAAGTCTCGACATCCTTATGAATCTACATTCCGATGGCAACACGACGCTCGTAGCTATTCGTCTGGCTCGTCGCTATGTTCGGAGCAGTCGTCGGGCCTGAAGGTGTCGTCGTTGTTGTAGTGGGCGGGGTTGTGTCGCGGACGCTTGCGTCGCCGCGCCTGCCTTTCCTCTAGCTCGGCGCCTACCTACAGGTTATTATAAACATTAGCACCATGTCCAGGCAAGAAGTATTTGTGTAAGCCACCCTTTATATATATGGGTGCTTTCTCCAAGCTTATTTGGATACATTGAAGATGAATGAATATTAAAATTTTCGATTTTTTGTTCGATATGTTTAGATAGACGCCTAACTATACGCGAGAAAATCAATTCGTGTCATGTCTTTACAAAAAATGTATTGCCGTTCATTATTTTTTTAAATACTCTCTTACTTAACTGCCTGGTACCACTGCAAAGTCTATTTTAAGTAGCAGTGTAGATGCATTGTGACATTGAAGCCAGAGCAACTACTGGACGTAATGAGACATTACAACTTATGTCTCAGGATAGCGAGTGTAGTGGAATGCCAATCATTACTGTGTAGGTAATTAATGTTGTTTGGTTTGCCTATTGTCCATAAGCGGTCGTATCGCGTACCACCAGGCGAAAGGGACGCTCATCTCGCCAGATATCGCAATAAAAACTTGCATGACATCGTGACAACATGGTATACAAAGGAACTTACTTGCTGCAGCATCTTATATGGCCCAACTCCTCTCAGGAATGCTTCTTTGAACGCCTTATGCAGGGGTTTCCTCTTGAACACTGTGCACTGCTCTTTCAGAGCTACTATTGCATTCTCAGGAAGATCTAAAAATATAAACATAATGACTTAAAACGCCTGTTCGCATAAATCATGGATATTACCTATTTATTTAAAGAGTATCCGAAACTGATTAGATCCGAAGGCAATACAAATGTTTATCTCGAGCCTGTGAGTTGTGACATTCATTTCATAGCCATTTTACCGCCCACTGCGCTGCGTATGCTATTCAATCAACATTTAAATAGAAACAAAATAAAAAATATTTATGTATTTTGACAGCCACCGTGCCGCAGTTAGTTAGACACTAGCTGTGAAACGAAAGGCCGCAGGTTCGAGTACAAAGAAAAATGTGAATAAAAGTGTTTGTGAGACCACAAACTCTCTCGTAGTAAACAGTACAGACACAGTACACACGATACAAGGCTTATTTGATCTTAATGTGGGATCAGGACTATGTATGTGACTGTTGGGTGTATTTATTAATTATTTATTTTCATAATATGGGCGTATGGTGACTCACCCAAGTCCTTGAAAGAGAACTGCTTGGGCCGGATGTCGTGGATCCTGTAGTCCAGCATGAGTGTGAGGCTGGTCTGCTCCTCCTCTTGGTCCATGTCGCTGCTCGCCGAGAACGTCACCTCCATGTGCGAGCCGTCCAGGATCTTGAACAGCTGCGCTTCGATGTTCAACATTTTCTGCAAAAAAATTATTATACTAATACTTTTTAGTTCTACACCACAAACTACTGTGCACAGACGGGAGTTACATTACACTTACATATCTAATAACATTGTTTTGAATTAATAAATAAAAGCGTCCAACAGTCACAAAGTCCTAACCGTCACAAAATACTAGAAACTTTTTTGTCTCACAAACACTGATACCTGAAACAAATACCAGTGCTCTCACAAATTGTTTTGGTGTGGGGAACCGCGGAATCTTTTTTCACAGTTTTCTTTCTTTTATTGCAATGAATGGCAAGATGAACATGCCATTCACCTCTAGTGATACAACCCCTCATGAACTAGTGGCAAAATGTGTGACTGTTGGGTGTATTTATTTATTATTTCATACCACTAAAAAACAAGAATCGATTACCTTTAACTTCTCAAATTGTTGTAGCCTCTCATAGTATGCTACAAGGGCCTTCCTGATCGAGCCAAGACATGCTGGCATCATGATGTTGTCAAAATCCTCCATGGCAGCCGTAAGATTAAAACCAAGAGGCAGAGATGACTTTGATACTACATTGGCACCTGAAATGCACATAATATGTGAGAAATGTATGGAATATAAATTTAGGCTTTTTTGAAAAGGAATAGCTAGTAAGCTGCCCTATCAATACATAAAGGAGGCCAAAAGGAGTATGTTACTGTCACTTATGAAGTTAGATTTACTATATTTTCTGCAAATATATTTTTATGTTTAAATAAATAGTGTTGTCTACCTGTTAAGGGTTTATAGTAAATTTTGAAGTTAGTTAAAAGTTTAGTGTATAAAATATGTTCTGAAATTAAGTTATATTTATTAATATGTAGAAGATATGACATATTTTTTTTCCCACTTTTATTTTTTACTACAACCAAATACCAAATAAATTCCAAACCCACCTCTCTGCATATCAATCCTCAACCCATGCTTGAGCTCATGCTGTGAATCATGCTGCATGTGAAACACCACGCAGCAATGCTCGCCCACCACATACGACTGCACCTCAACCCCAGTCAGCATTGTAGTCAACTCCAAGTTGTTCTTTAAGCCTTCTATCGCATTGGTGAGGACTATTTTCTGTTAACAAAAATTTATAATATTTAATGCTTATGCTAAAACAAGGATGTTAAATTATAAACAAATGTTTCTTCTTACTTTGAACACAGTTCTAAGATAAGAAGAAACCTCTGTGGCGCAGTCTGTAGATGCTGGCTATAAAATGTTAGGGTCAAGCTCCACAATGAGACAAATATTTGAGAGACCCACATGTATTTGTTTTGGGGTCTTAATGTTTGTAGGACTGAAAAGTCTCATACAGTTTCTGAAACCCACAAGACTCAATCTTAGTGTGGGGTCATAAATATGTATGTGACTGATGAGTGTATTTATTTATTTATTTAAGTAATACAGTTACTAAATTATTGCTCTACTACTGTACTGGATGCTACTGTATTGGAGCTTAGCCTGTAACGTAATGTGGCAAATAAAATAAAATGTTTCACAGCCTAAATAAACATAATTCATATGCATTATCAAACCCTCATAGATATGTTTTGTGTTTGTATCAGAAATAATGCAACTATACAATCTGCTGTTGCAGCTAATTTCCCAAATATTTAGTACTTCTAAGAGAAAATTGAATTGTATCCTCTAACAGTTTTTGTGTAATGTTCGAACAATATTTTACTTCTTATAGAGAAAATAAATAAATATAAGCCCATATTACCTGAGGCCTAACAAAAGTCTCAGCTTTCTTCTTAATGGGTGAAGTTTTCCGTCTCAAGCTGTCTCGCTGCAGTTGAAACAACTCATCCTGCTTCTCTTTAAGCCTCTGCTCCAACTGCTGCACTTCCTCCTGAAGATCCTCGCAATCCTCTTGCACTTTCGATACTAATGGTTTTCAGACAATTGTTTTGAAAATATCAGCACATTTAGAATAGACTTGATATATTTTTTTATGAATACTATTGATATTTGTACAGACATTTAGAAGTTACTTCAGGTGTTTGCAAGGTTAATAATCAGAAGAATTACATGTATTCATAACAACTAGTGATTTCTAACAAAAACTATGATGCGCAACAAAGTGACAAAACGTCAATGAGATTTCTTATACGACGTACGCAAAGTAGAGTTTACTATAATATAAAATAACATTAATGTCTGTGGAGTGTTAAAAATAAGAGTTAGTAAACAAACACAACTTACTTCCTTTCCGAAACAATTTGGTAATTTTCAATTGCTTCGTGTTAGTCATTGTGAAAAAAATAGCTTTCACTACCACTATATATAGAAATAAGTTTGTCTAATTTATAGTAACTATTATCTTTAATTAGTATTTGGTATACAAAATCGGAAAATAAATATCATTTCGATTAGGTACGTTGCAATCCGAAACGATTTTGAATTAAATTTGACATTTTGAATTAAGGAGTTGGCAGTATTGTTTATTAGTTTACGGTTGGCAGCATTGGATCCTATTCGGATACGCATCCCATTTCAAGTCCATAGATATTCTTAGACGACGAGAATTTGACGACCTCCTTTCTGTGTATGAATTTCTCAGACCAAAATATACCAAGTAGTTCTGTAACAAGGTACGCATAAAGTATTACTGTCTCAAGTTCATCGTGATGCGATTGTGTTTTATTCAGTGATTGAGATTTCCGGACGCCCAATACCTCTTTCCTCTTCGCATTCTTTTTACTTCCCGCTCCTCTCCCAATTTAATGGGCCGGCAACATATCCATAACCCATACTGGTCTGTAGTGTTGTGGATGTTCATGGGCAGCAATGATCATGTTTGCTAGTTTGCCGAACCTATTATATAAAAAATAGATATTCACCTCCGAGTATCACCCTAAATTATATTTTATTTAATCACCTTTATTTACCAAAAATATGTTATTATGTTCTTACTGCTGAATTGCAAAAGCATCGCATTGGTAGTGTTGTTATACTACGACACAATTACAACGCTGAGGCCTGACGTTTCGGGTTTTCTTGCCAAGTCAGACAAAGTGATATTGGATTTTTCTATCCATTAATAGCCCAGAGTCAAGAATTTCTGCCCGACATGGCGTCTGGCGCGATTGATTCATATTTCCATGTATGAAACTGATCTTTTAGAGCTTATCGATTGTTATTGTTAAGCCAAAAGCCCCATCAGTTCACCCCATAATTGAAGAGATTATTGGCTCTTTGTATTAGACCTTTATAGTGGTCGCGGGTTCGAATCCCAGGGCACACCTCTAACATTTCGGAGCCATGTGTGTGTTGGTAGTCAATAACTACGCACTAAAATGGTGAAGGAAAGCATGGTGCGGAAACCTGCATTCCATAGTGATTCATAAGAATTTCTATAGTATGTAAAGTCCGCCAACCCGCATTAGGTCAGCGTGGTGGCCTATGTAGTCCATATGGCCTAACTACTCTTAATTGTACTCTCGATTGTAGAAGTGGCCCTTGCCCCTCAGTGGGCCAATCATCAAAACCCGCAATGACGTAAAATAAATAGGTTAAGCATAAATATCGCAAAGATATCCACACGTAGTGAGAATCTCTCAGTCCAAGGAATACAATCTGCTGTTTGACTTTTCAGTTGTCACAACTGACCACACACCATGCCACACACTAATAATAAGACTCTACAACCAACTCACAGTTAATAATTAATACCATTGAACATGATTTAGTGTCTACCAAACAACACCTGGCCAGTGGCTTTCATTCAAGTTCTTGTATGTAGAGTTCATCACATCGTGATTTTGGGCTGATATTGGCTGACATAGTGTAGCTTATGCACAGCATATTATTATGTATTGCATTACTATTAATTATGATAACAAAATAAAACTCTTTAAAAAAATCTTAAATGCTTATATTTCCGTCTTTTTTAAACTTATTATAAAATATTACTTACGGCAACATTAAAATTGTTTTAATTTTATGTGCAAAATGATTTAAATAGTAAATAGTGTTACACATTTTATTTTATATGTAAAAATATTGTGTATTGGGTGGAACAAGGCTGCGTTATTACGAAAGCGGAGACGCGCAAAGCTCTCAAGATATGTATAAACTGTTATATGACATATATTCGACACATCATTAGATGTTCGATATGGTTGGTCGATTCCTACGCAACTCCGCCCATGTCGGCTTTATTGAAACGCAGCTTAATACCAGATAGAAATAATAGAGACTTTAATCTAGAAAATAAAAAAATATCTGACTAAAACTTAATTATTCGCACGTAAGTGAAAGAATTGTCAACATGCGGTTTTACTCGGTGGGCAGAAAAGGTTCCAGATATTTATCATTACTGTATTTTGGTACTTGGGTACTACCCACATATTATATTCAGGTCAATTCAGCTTTTTAGCTTATCAGTTTTTTCATACCAAAACCTCAAATTTTCCATACAAACGCGTAAACATGTGTATTAGGTATACTTATACAAGTTAATTACGGTTTCTAACGCTATTCCGCGTTCGACGTCAGTCGCGCTGTATTATTGTAAATAAAAGTCATCCAAAACCAAAATAGATCTTAATGAATTATCTCTTATTCTTCATCATATTATTTGTATGAAGGTGTTTGACACATTCGGCTTATTCCTAGATAGTTTTAAAGCCAATTCAGTTATCGGATGTTTTGTCCTTTTCTAACATTTTTTAATTCAGTTCGAGCGAAGAAGACAATACATTCGATAGCTAAAATAGATTTTAGTCGTCTATGAATTAGGTTCATTTTACATTGTATTTGCAAGCTATAGTACATTATTCTCGTGTTTTCATCCACTCATAGTATGAACGCAAGAATGTTGACTGTTGGTAGGTCTCTCATAAATGAGGCGGCCTGAGTAGGTACCACCGTAATGTCTATTTCTTCCGCCAAACAGAAGTGTTAATGCAGTGTTGCGTCCGGTTTGAAGGAAATTTTAGCCAGAGCAACTACTGGACATATTGAGACTTAACATCTTATGTCTCAGGATTGCGAGCGCAGTGGAATGCCAAGCATGGCTTTGTAATTCATAGTGTTTGGTTTTGCTACTGTCCAGGAACCGTCGCTTGGCATCAGGCGAATGGTATGCTCGTCTCGCTATTCATGGAGATACTAAAATTAAAAAAAAGTGTAGGAGGCCCTCGGGCTGAAGCGAAACATCGCCACAGAGTGAGTTTAACTCGCAACTCTTAATTCTTCTTCCAACATACACCAATCATCTCGAGTTCCTCGTCAGTTAACCTTCCTTCATCATATTTGATTCTTAACCTGGAAATATAAAAATATTATTTATAATAGCTAAGTACTATAATTATCTATACATATAAATAAAATTGAAGTGTCTGTTTGTAAAGTGAAAATAAAAAAAATATGTCCAACTACATTCATTATATACACGATACCTATAACGAAAATGAACTTAGTTTTTTTTTGTCTGTCTGTTTGTTCCGGCTAATCTCTGAAACGGCTGGACCTATTTTGACGGGACTTTTACTGTCAGGTAGCTGAAATAATAAGGACTAACTTAGGCTACATTTTTTTTCTTTATTTTTTTTATTTATTTTAGAAAAATTCTTTTATTTTAGAAAAATAAAGTTTTTGTTAAATTCCACGCGGACGAAGTCGCGGGTACAGCTAGTACTTCATATAAATTGTATACAAGGCGGAATCACGCATTTCTCCCAGAAGGGGTAGGCAGAGGTGCAACTAGGACACCCACGTTATGCCTTGTATTTTCCGTCACACGATATGATAGGAGGCGAGTCTATCGCTATATCTGGCACCTATTCCAGCCTCGGTGCTGATAATGAATAAAAAAAACCCTTTCACTTTGCTCGACCCAGGATTCGAACCCGAGACCTCAGTCAAGTTTAATAGTCATACATAATCCTGACGCCACTCTAAGATACAAACTCTCGCATCATAGGTATCAAAAACTTCCAAGACATTTTTTGATCTCACAAACAACCAGACCCGAAACAAATACTTAAATATCACACAAAGATATTTCTCGATGCCGGAATCGAACCCATGGCATCTCGAGACACAGCTTATGTCTAACCAACTGTGCCAAAAAGGCTACTGATAGATATTTGATGATATACCTCTCCTCATTGTGTTTGATGGACCACAGCTCAGGCATGTACTTGGGATTCATGCTGTTGAGGAAGTGTTCTCTCCACATCTCTTCGAGTCTGAGCAGCCCTCCTTCCATCTTCTTGTAGTACTCAATGACCTTCAGTCCATGAGATTCGTACGCTTCGTTCTCAACGCTGTTGAAAGAAATATTTCATTAAAATAAAAAAAAAACATTAAGAAATATAGCATGTTAGGTCGCCCGAGAATGTTAAGCTGAGAATGCCTGTGCACACCACGACATTTATGGACAAGTCTTTTACTGTCAAAGCAGTTCGATTGTGGAACGCGCTTCCTGTTGTGGTGAGACAGGCGCAATCGCTGTCTTCATTCAAGAGGGTTGTGCGGGTAGGGGCTATATTCAGTGCGGTATGGTGAGGGTACTTACAGGGTCTGCACATTGCTGGCGTGTTGCAGCAGCTCCTGGGTGACGGCGTGGTGCTGCGGGTAGTGCTGCAGCAGCAACTCCTCGAGCTGGCGCCGTCGTGACTCGGGCAGCACGTGCACTTGCGACTGGTACAGCAGCGCGCGCGCCGCTGAACGGATCTTCCTGTTAATTACATGGAAATTAAATTAAATAATTTTTATTATTGGCACAACTTAACTAAAACTAAACAATTATGTCTATGCCAAATTTTGCCAATAATGGGCTACTCTTTCAGCTTATAATGCTGCAGTATTACCTGGATAAAACCACAGTGCTGCTTTTCAAAGAGAAGCCCAAGTGACACACAAACGTCCAGTCGGTGCACAGACAAACCGGAGCACGGAATAAAAAATAATAACAATAATTTAAAAAAAAACAAGATATTATAAAAAAAGAAGAAAAACAACAATTACATAGCTCGTTATGTATTTGTTAATAGAGTTCCAGATATACAGGGTGTCCCAGAACTGGTATGTATTATTTGTAAAGGCTGTATTTTGATAACTATTGGTGACTAGGACTATATTGTTTTTGGTTTCTGAGCCGTCATAGCTTAGTCTATCTCTGGTTTTCGGTTTATCGTCTAGGTCTGGGACACCCTGTATAGAGTGAAACGATAAAAAAGGTTCCAACGAATTGTTGGATTGATCATGGGTCAACATATAAAAGCGATGCACCTCGTAATGTGATACTATTCCCTCTACGAACAAGGACATTGTCGGCAGTGCGACAGCACGCTGAAGATAATAAACAATTAATTACAAATATTTAATGAGTCTAATTCTGGAAAAGAAACGAAAAGGAGGATAGTACGTATTCTCTGTCTCATCAGCCACAAGAAGTTCACTTCTAAACAAAGAACCCCCCCCCCTTCCCCCTTCCCGCGTAGTATGTATTTCTCCGCAGAAATTGTAAATGTTGTCAGATCTCTATTGACCCCAATTACAATATGCGTACTAACTTGATAGCGGGGTCCTCGGTGTGCTTGACGTTATCAGAGCCAGGCAGCGGCGCGGCGCACTGGTGCGCGAGGCGGCTGCGCACCGCCTGGTCGCGCATGTTGCTGGTGCAGTGGCACGACGCGCACAGTAGCACCACGTCGTGGGACGAGTGGTCTTTCATTATTTCTGCAACGGAGAATGCCTATTCATAGTATCGGCTAAAAATATCGTTGGTACTGATACTGATTAAAATTCCTTAAATCAATTTTTATGGTTATGTCAATTTTGTTTGAATTCAAAAGCGCCGGTTTAGGTTACAAAGAGGGGAGCGGGAGACGTGGCAGCGGCTCGTAGTGATGTGAACGAAATATTATTGTATAAAACAATGTCGATAAATATGTTGGTAGATTCAATTTAATTTTATTTATTGCACTGAATGGCGAGACGAGCATGCCTTTCGCATGATTGATGATGGTAAACGATACGACTGCTCATGAACAGTAGCAAAACTAAACAATCTTCTATTATTCAGTTCCATATCAGTCATTCATCTAACGTTTAATTCTACTCATATCTTAACAACATTTAAATTTCAAATGGTATCTATCAAAAAGTACCAACCCGGGAAGTACTTCCTGTACTCTCTAGGCACGACGTTCTTGCGTATGAAGGAGCTGTCCTGTCCGCACACGACGCAGCGGTTGCACTTGGTCTGCTGGTAGTAGCGCCCCACCTCGCCCACGCACCGCGCCGACGGCTCGAACCGCAGCCGGATGCGCAGCGGACTCGCCGACTCTACTACCGCTAGGTCTCTCGCCAAGTACCTGACGATATAATTACATATTCATTAACAATATATATTTACATATTACTCATATATACTCATTATTTCAGCCTCCGTGGCGCAGTTAGAAGCCGCCTTTGAAACAAGAGGCCACGGATTCGACACAAATATCTGTGTGAACCACAGGTATTTGCTTCGGGTCTGGGTGTTTGTGAAACCGAAAAGTCTCTCGTAGTTCGTGATACCCACGACACAAGACTCGATCTTAGTGTCAAAATTAGACGTAAATAAACCTAGTCACACACATAGTCCCTACAATAATGTGCAAATCCTATTTATTTCTTTCTTATCCATATCAAGATTTGCTTAAAGTTTGGATATAATGTGACTACCAATTATTGAGAATCTATTTGAGTGATTATTTTTCATTTATAAGATGACACTACATATCGGGTCGTGAGAATATAATACAAACGCATGTGATAATCCCGCGCAACAATTCAATTAGTAAACATAAATAAAATCGCAATAACTAGATTTGGTCCGGCTCGAAGGACCATTTTCTTTACTATACCAAATATTTCAACTGACAATGAATCCTTACCACGTAGCCTTCTTATCATCACACGTACACAGCAGTTCTCCGTCAGGCGCATACATGTAGCAGTTGTGGTATAAAGGTTTGGAGCGGACGGCGTGCGGGTACAAACGCTGAGCCAACCCTGTGTTGTTCTTAACTCGGCCAGGTCTCACACTGAAAATATCAAAATTATGTATAGAGGTGATGGTGATGCGTTGATGGCTTAATGATGGCACGATGCCTACTCAGAACTGCATGACTGGGTGAATCCGTAGCGCAATTTGCGATCATATAACATGACGGATGCCTTACAAAGCAGCAAATAAATGCTAGAGACTAGTTTGCCCATGTACTTACCACAGCAAATCCTGTCAACCAGGATCAAACACAGTAAAAATCACACTGATCATGGAGCTTTCTGAATCTCTCTTGACAGTAACTAATATGCCTAACCCGCTACTAAATTACTCAAGTAACAAATAGAAAAAAAAGGACACACACATCCAAATAAAAAATAACTTCACTCACACATCTTTTTTTTTCTTCTCTCTCACGGTCGGTTTATAATTAACATCTGCATAACGCCTGGCCATCTGTTCTACTCTCTGGGCTGTATCAGAGCTGTTCAGCCAACTGGCCAGCCAAGAGACCAGGCTCCTGTGGCTATATTTGTCGAACAGCGTGGCGAAGATCTTGATGGCCACGTGGGCGTCCGCCGCCGCGTACTTTGTCTGCTTCTCTGATAGTTTTTCGGCTTCCCAGTCACTGCAGCGGATCTGGTTGTGATAGTTGTAGATGTTAACAAATTTTTGGTAAAGGGAATACTAACAAAATGATATTATGAACAGATGTTGAATTTCTTGCCCTATGTGTAATGAAAAATGAGATAGATATGAGTATCCCATCCTCTACTAATTATTTAGTCTTAATTTTAATTATATATTTATAGGTATATAGTATATTATATGTGTATTTTTATTTATTATTTATTTTGTTTTTATTATTTTTATTTTGTGTATTTGTATGTTTATTCAACATATATATGTATGTATGTATGCATGTTTATTTATAAACTTAATAATATTTTAAATTGTAATAATCGTACACCCGAAGCCCCAACTTTCGTTCTTTTCGTTTATCCATCCCATGGTTGTCTGGCAGAGATTGCTTCAAGCAATAAGATCGCCACTTGTGCATATATTTAATTTCATTTAGTTTTGTCTTTGTTATGTATATGGTGAACAATGTTAAATAAATAAATAAATATATACTTATTGTACTGTTTGTTTCTTTACATAAATAAATCTATATTTGTATCTAGGTTTGTCGCTTAGTTTCTCTTCGCAATTAAATTGTGCAATACCTATAAATACACATTTAGTTTCCAAAACATAGATCTGTGCCTGGTATCTGAACCTCCAAGTATAAAACAGATAAAGATTTTTAGAAAAATGAAGGCTAATTCTAATCTCACCCGCCAGCTCTTGTCGAGCACGACGCCCAGCTGCGACCGCGCCAGCGCCGCCAGCCCGCCTGCCTCCTGCCCGCACAGCTTGGCAATATGTCTGACATCCAGCGTGGACCGAAGGCAAACAGCGTAGTCTGCTAATAAGTACTTGGCGTCGTCGATCGCAGCCACTCCTACCTTGTAGATACTCTCATCTTCTAGAAGCTCCTAGAATTATTTAGAAAAAATAGTTTTTAGTCATACCTGGAGCGTCCATACCACAGCGATGGCGAATTTCTATGGTATATAAAGTTTGCCAACCCTCACTGGACCAGTGTGGTGGATTATATGGCCTAACCCCTCTTAATCGTACCCTCGATTGTAGAGGAGGCCCGTGCCCTGCAGTGGTACTTAAACGGCCTGGCACAGTTATAGAAGATATACCCGAACGTGAAGACAATGCATTGCTATCCAAATAGGGAATCGGTACATTGCCGCCCTTCCTGGTGTAGTTGGTGAGATACCGGCTGTGGAAAAAATAAATACGGCGGGTTCGATTCCCGCATCGAGACAAATGTTTGTGTACCCCATAAGTATTTATTTCGAGTCTGGGTGTTTGTAAGACCGCAAAGTCTTTTGTAGTTTTTAATACCCACAACACAAAACTCGATCTTAGTGTGAGGCCAGGGCTATCTATGTGATTATTAGGTCTATTTATTTATATAAAGCTACTATTCCCGTCGGTTAACGGAATTGCACCGGTCTACTTGTGTTTAAATGGCAGATTTACATAGGTGAACCGGAAACGCGCCATAGCTACCAAAACCAATCGAGCCATACTATTCCTACAGTAGTTTATAATAATACAATATGGCTCTACTACTTCAAATAACATCCTAAATCATTACTCCAAGAATTGATCATTTAATTTATTTAAACGAACAATTAAATTATTAGACATAAAATCTTATGTCTCAGGGTTGCAAGCCCAGTGGAAAGCCAAGCATTGCTTTGTAATTCAAGGTGTTGTTTCGTTTCGCTACTGCATATGAGTGGTCGTATCGTTTACCATCAGGCGAATGGCATGCTCGTTTCGCTATAAAATAAAAAAGTGTAAACATTAAGCCTCATATCAACTCATAAAGCCACGTCATTCATAGTAAAAATAATTACATCTGTTTTGTTATCAGAATAGCAATAATGGGCACACTATAGTAAACAAATATATTTGTTGGATTTTAGATGAATCACGGTAATTTAACGCGTTCAATCCTTGCGTGTTTTCCTGTGAATCGATGACTCCCAGGCGCCACGATAATAATAGAAATATTCAAGTTATCTTGTGCAATATGTTGTTCGGCAAATATTTCTGCACGGAAGCGACTGTTTTTTGTCATTATTTTATTGCCTTGTTGTACTGGAAACCGTGACTTCGATGCCTTGGTTCAGGAATCAGCTATTAGATTTATAAAATCTCATGAATTGCCAGGGTTTGATTCTTTGCTAGGTACTATGGTGACAAGCTCGCCATCTATCTCATTTTGGGAAGGAATTATAACGTTGATAAGAATGTAGATGCAAACTACCAGAAATAGTTATTATCCTTTTTAGGGTATCAAAGTCAGTAAAATTGATTTTTTTATTCCTATTAGACATAGTGACTGCAAAATAAAAATTAATCACAATTTTTTATTGTATTGTTTTTATCAATTCTACAGGCCAGTGACTCCAGATTTAATCTCTAACTTGCGCTTGCCACTGTTATATTTTATGCATCTGCAATCTATACTAATATTATAAAGCTGCAGAGTTTGTTTGTTTGTTTGTTTGAACGCACTAATCTCTGGAACTACTGGTCCGATTTGAATGATTCTTTCAGTTTTGGGTAGTCCATTTATCGAGAAAGGCTATAGGCTATATCATCACGCTATGACCTATAGGAGGAAAGCAGTAGTCATATTTCTAGCAAATACGAGGAAATTTTGTTCGTTTTTCGTGGTCCAATTGGTCGATATTCTAAAGTGATAGTCAGAATTAAACATTTTGACCGCCATTTTAAAACGTGTATGCACCCGGGCGGAGCCGGACCCGACCGCTAGTCTAATAATGATTGACTTAAACAATTAATCTTAAAATCTGAGCCCAAGTGTACAAATAAAACAGACCATTTATATCCCATTGCAAAGCCAATCCTTTTCCATTCATTTGAAGAATTTTAGCCCAGAAGATTTCTTGGCTATGATATAAATTAAATTGGAATAAGATCTCACCTTCAATGAATTAGGAATAGTTTTCATACAATTCAGCCTGAATAGTCCGCAAAGACCATCATAGGAAGACAGTTGCACCAGTGCCACTGGTCTTCTCTTGCCTTTTTCTGTGACCCACTCACAGTCAAATCCAAGAGCATTGTGGCCTTTGCACCTTCTGAAAAGATTAATAAAATGAAATGTTTGTAGTAGAGGCTTTAGACTAGGTGTAGTATGTGGTTGGATGACTGTATATGGTGCCCAAAATGGAGGGGTACTGCAAATCTTTTTTCTTATTATTATATTATAATCCAGTTCCTGATGAGTTCCTGTTATATTTTTTCCTTTTTTTAGATCATATGGCCATACAATACTAATATATAATGAACTGGTCTCAATAAACAACTATTTTTAAGCGATTTCAAAGGAGCTTATCAATTTGATTGGTTTTTTATACAAAATTTTAACAATTGAGAACATAGAAAACATAAAATGAATAAATGTTAACATAAACTAAAACAAAACAAAGTTTTTCCTAGATTCAAAATTGTTTTTTATATTCCATTTTATACATTTGTTTAAAATTCAGTATTTAATAAATACTTTATGTTATCACTACATACAGTACATTGCATTAAGAGGCACAAACATTGTGATGTATTTTTCCTGTAATCATTTTAATGCAGGAATAGGCCTTTTAGATGCATCACTGCTCCGTTGTACTAGTTATTGGCTTGATTCACCTGGTATTACTGTATATTATCAAAACATTTACATTTTGTTCACAGAGCCAAAGGCAAAAAAATATTTTTTATTGGATTTTAAGTTCATTTCTCCAAGAACTCAGGGCCTGGATCACATTTATGTTTATATTTATTAAAATATACATTTTTCCCTATACAAAAAAGAAGGTTTCACTGAGGGACAAAAATCTTCACACCAATACTAAGTTTGGTAGTAAAATTGGCATTCTCCTTTGAGGAAGATCATGAAATAATTATACCCAATGCATGCCCAGTCAAAACACTTTCTAAAAAATGTTTAGATAGAATCTGAATGATAAGTCAACAATTCAATTTCAGATCTATCACCATTCATAATGTATACTTAAAAATAACTAAAAATTTAAGGAGCTTAATACGTCAGGCCACTTTCAGTTAAAATTAATTAATGGTAATGGTTGTTCAGAAACTGAAGTGTTTTCAAACTAAAACTTTAAATACTCTGGATAAAAACATTCCTACAATATTCTTGATTGTGGGACCACAACGATTAGTTATTCATATTAGGAATATTAATTACTTTTTATTTAATATGATTTGTTGATTTTAATACTTGTCATTAGCTTTTCCTACATTTAAAAAGTATTTGGCTTAAGTAGTTATTTATTTACACTAGTTATATTAGTTTTTCACATACCTCCGTAACTCTTGAACCAACTCATCACAGGCCTTTTCAGTTTCAATGATTTCGATTTGCAAATATACAAAGGCATCGTGAGCTTCACGGATTTTGGATTTCCGTCGAGTAACATGATACGCGACACAAACACAGCCCACAGCAACTGCCGCAGAGGTTAAGTATTTGTATTTATAAATTTCCATGAGGCACACACAATAATTATCAGTAAAATTAATTCGATACCAAATTACGATATTCACAAGTCAATGGTAAACAATAATAAACACCACAGATTACTTAGATCATAAACCAACACTAGTGAACACTAGTCACTGATTTCTATATTATGCTCATATATAGGTTACTCACTACGCTCATATATGACGAAATTAATTCGCCATTGGTCATTATTGGTCATTATCTACAAATCCAGGTACGTGTACCTGTCGCAGTTTGTGCCATGTTCATGTTTTGGAATCTCTATAAATGATACTAATCTATGTTTTGGAATAATCTTATTTATAGAAATTCAGTATTATACCTATTTGCTAAGTAGTCTTGCTTTACATTGAACTATTTATTTGTTGATGGTGGGCCAACGTTTACCAATTCCAAGCTATAATGCTGCATTTAAACGCTTGGCCAACCTTAGCCAGCTTCCACCAACGCCAGCATGTAAACGGGGTGTTTGACTTGGCTGGCTTTAAGTATTTCATAGTTAATAGCTTAGAGTTGGTAGACGTTGTCCGAGCCTCAGCCAACATGTAAATCCACCATTAACTATGAAAAACTTAAGGCAGCCGAGCCAAACACTCCATTTATACGCTGGTGTTGGTGGAGGCTGGCTGAGGTTGGGCAAGCGTGTAAATGCTGCAATATAGCTTGGAGTTGGTAGACGTTGGCCCAGCCTCAGCCAACGTGTAAATGCAACATCATAGTTTATGTTGATGTTGTTCCAAAAAGTTTGCACTAATTGCAAGACATTTCATGCCTGGTTTACAACCTGGCTGAAGTTTGTCCAATGACTACCAGTTTCATGACTAGCTGATAGATATAGCTCGGAAGCATATTATAATGATTTTACATTAAAAAAATACGCTGATTACGAAGTTAACAGTGTATTAATAATAATTGACTAATAATTGACTAATTTATAACGTAGACCTCTACCATGGATGCCTGCTGGAACTATTACTTCTTGGTCTGTGGCTGGAACAGACTCTTGATCTGTTCTTTGATCCGGAATATACTAATAACGAAAGTACTCGTAATCGTGTAAATGGCAACCAAGCGTTTGTGTTTTGTGATAGCCGGAGCTTGTAAACGTTGGCCCAACTTCTGCCATCGTGTAAACCAGGCATATGATTTTAATCAATTACTTCTTAAGCCCGCTGCACACGACGCTTGTTTTGCTGCTAGATTGCTTGCGGGGTTCGCCGATGGCTGCTCTGCTGGCAGCGCTGCGAGAAAGTGACGTCACTGCTATCTCTCAAGCGTGGTTGCGTGCTAGATTTCGGTGATCGAACGCGTGCTATTTTTCGTGATGGATTTCTTGCGTGTTTGGGGGTTTTTATGTTTTTTGTTTTTCGTATAATTAGTGAGACTGGAAGGATCTTCAGGGCTTATACAAAAATGTAATATAAATATATTAAAAGTATGAAATTAAAAATCCAAATATTTTTGTTACAAATAAAGTTGAAATGTTATAGATACATACCCGAGCTCACTAAATACTATGTTTAGTAGAATCTTCTTTCCTGTATCACGCCGTAACAACCACTCGCAACTCCACAATCGACGTTTTCATTGTTCAAGCTCTCGTTTCCGTTTAAAAGCAATAACTGCAGCTGCCACAATAATATTTTTTCTACGTCGAATTATCTCAGCTGCAATATTTTTTGTACTCGAGCGTTCGTGGTACTGCAGAAGTTATGAATACTCGTGTTTTTAATGGCGACGTCGCTTCGCATGCACGCCTAGCGGCGTGTAGCATCATGTGAAGCCAACATATCGAGAGAGCCATCATTGCACCCAGCGCCACAGCCAACTTTGAACCCAGCAGCAAAACAAGCGTCGTGGGCAGCGGGCTTTAGTCTGTGGGCAAACAATAAATGTCATAATCTAGGCTGTATGTCTTAGACCTTTGCCTTTCCGTCAGGATAAACAGAAAAAACAACATAAATGTCATAATACGCGTTGCTTGTCAAATTTTTCTCAAAGCATTTTGCGCGTTTGTATTTTATAGGTAATTGGTCAAATTGGAACATAAGTGATTTAATTAATACATATAATGGTTCGGGAGAGAAGTCCCGAAAGGAGGCGGTCGCGGTCTAGAGACAGACGCGACCGAGAGCGTTACGATGATCGCGAAATGTATCGAGATAAACCTAAACGCAGGGAACGGTCGAGAAGTCCCAGGAAAGATCGCGATCGATCTCGTAGTCCAGGACGGAGGGACAGGGAGAAGTCCCGTAGCCCAGTGAGGAAAGATCAGGATAGGCCTCGGAGTCCTGCAAGAAAAGAGTTCGAACGAGCAAAAAGCCCAGCACGCAGAGAACGTGGTCGCTCTCGAAGCCCTAAAAAACGGGACGGTAAAGACAAAGATAGAAAGTATGAAGAGAAATCGAAAGGTAAAAAAGATGAAGACGTGAAAGTTGAAGAAGAGGAAGCTGAAGAGTCAAATAAAAAGGAAGATCTCGAAAAAAAAAAGAAATTGGAAAACAAATCCATCAAAAAGGAACCATTGTCGCTGGAGGAGTTACTGGCCAAGAAAAAGGCAGAAGAAGAAGCTCGAAGCAAACCTGTATTTCTTACAAAAGAACAGAGAGCTGCTCTAGCTATGGAAAGACGTCGAGAGGAGGTGGCTGCAATGCGGGCTAATATAGAAAAACCAGCAATTGCAACAATTGACTTGACAGGTCCATCAAAGAAAGAAGAAAAGACTAGAGAAGAGCGTGAAAGAGAGAGGCGGGAGGAAAGAGACCGCAAGTATGAAGAAAGAAAGGCTGCCTCGGAAAGGAAGAGAGATAACAATGAAGAATCATCTAAAACCAAAGATAAAGAACGAGAGGAGGAGGCAATCAAAGCCCGCTATTTAGGAATAATTAAAAAGAAACGTAGAGTCAGAAGGCTTAATGACAGGAAATTTGTTTTCGATTGGGATGCCTCTGAGGATACTTCAAATGATTATAACACCTTGTATAAAGAGAGGCATCAGGTTCAATTCTTTGGGCGTGGACACATTGCAGGTATAGATATCAAAGCACAAAAGAAAGATCACAGCAAATTTTATGGAAATCTATTGGAGAAACGCAGAACTGAACTTGAGAAGGAACAAGAGAAATTGCGATTAAAGAAAGTTAAGAAGAAGGAAGACAAACAGAAATGGGATGATCGGCACTGGTCTGAAAAAGATATGGAGGAAATGACAGAACGAGACTGGCGAATCTTCAGAGAAGATTACAATATTACCATTAAGGGAGGGAAAATACCAAACCCAATTCGTTCCTGGAAAGAAGCTGGCTTCCATCCAGATATCATGGAGATCATCAATAAAGTCGGATATAAAAGTCCCACTCCTATTCAGAGACAAGCTATTCCAATTGGTTTACAAAACAGAGACATTATTGGTGTTGCTGAAACTGGTTCTGGTAAAACGTTGGCATTCCTTATACCTCTTTTAACTTGGATTCAATCACTACCCAAGAGTGAGCGCATGGAAGACGCTGATCAAGGGCCCTACGCCATTATATTGGCTCCAACTCGTGAGTTGGCTCAACAGATTGAGGAAGAAACAAATAAGTTTGGTGTTCCACTGGGCATTACCTCAGTTGTTGTTGTCGGTGGTCTCTCAAGAGAAGAGCAAGGTTTTAAATTGCGGTTGGGATGCGAAATAGTCATTGCTACACCTGGTCGTCTTATCGACGTGTTAGATAACAGATATTTGGTACTGACTAGATGCACTTATGTTGTGCTTGACGAAGCCGATCGTATGATTGACATGGGTTTCGAACCGGACGTGCAGAAAATTCTCGAATACATGCCAGTGTCTAATGTGAAACCGGACACAGAAGCTGCGGAAGACGCGTCGCTACTACTCGCAAATTACAACACAAAGAAGAAGTACAGACAAACTGTGATGTTTACAGCTACTATGCCGCCGGCTGTGGAACGTTTGGCGAGGAGTTACCTCCGGAGACCAGCTATCGTATACATCGGATCCGTTGGCAAGCCTGTAGATAGAACAGAACAGATAGTACATATGATAGGAGAGAACGAGAAGCGCAGGAAGCTCACAGAGATCCTTCAGAGAGGCGTGGAACCGCCAATCATTATCTTCGTCAACCAGAAAAAGGGAGCAGATGTTCTGGCTAAGGGATTGGAGAAACTCGGCTTCAATGCGTGCACATTGCACGGTGGTAAAGGACAAGAACAACGTGACTTCGCTTTGGCGAGTCTTAAAAATGGTTCTAAGGATATATTAGTGGCCACAGACGTTGCTGGTCGTGGTATTGACATCAAGGACGTCAGTATGGTCATTAATTACGATATGGCGAAGACAATCGAAGACTATACCCATCGTGTTGGTCGTACCGGTCGTGCTGGCAAGACTGGTATTGCCATATCATTTGTGACAAAGGAAGATTCTGCATTGTTCTATGATTTGAAACAAGTTCTGCTGGCTAGTTCTGTGTCTACCTGTCCACCAGAATTGATGAATCATCCAGAGGCTCAACACAAGCCTGGAACAGTTGTAACTAAGAAGCGAAGAGAAGAAATGATATTTGCTTAAACATAACTGTTTATATTTAAGAAGCATTTTAGTGTAAAATTCATGTTTGAATTAAAACAACTGAATATAAATATAATTTATTTATTGTATTCCACATTTTCGATTACATAATCGCACTGAGCCAGACTAGTTGATAATAAATTAGGTACAATGTACGCCTTCACCCTTCGTTGCCTGTTTACAGTGCTGAAAAGAGTAATATAAATTGTAATCAAAATTATTGTGGTAGGATAACAACCTAATTACTATATTATACTGCATCATTACAATACCTAGGGTGCGTTGGGGTAAGTTCGGAAGTGGGGTAAGATCGGTTAATTCAAATTTCTACTAAATTCGAACGTTAATCTGAGTATTGGCAGCACAGAGCGCGTCGGCAGTATTTTGGTAATCGTCTTGTCAGTTCGCGCCAGCCGCCTGTTGAGTGAATCGTGTTTTATGCGCATCCGCGCAAAACTTCAGACAGTAACGACTTTTAAAATATCCGGTATTTACCCAGGGAAAGTTTAGCAATTTTTTGGTAAGTAAATACTTATTATTACTATTTGTTAATTTGATAAAAGCATTGCTGACTTATTATTAAGAGATTTAAAATATAAAAATTAAGTATTAACTGCTCTAAGTTGAGATCCGGTCTTTCCCCAGAAAAAAATAACTGGTTAAACATCGGACTATTTATGTCCGATCTTACCCAGTAATGATTTGGCCAGGGCTTGTCAACTTTTAAATTTTATGTCGTCAATAGAATTCCACACTTAGACAAAGCGTATATTGTAGTTACTCTAAATTGCTGTTTTCACAGTAATGTTTAGACAGTACACACATAAATAGTTTCATCATTACATAAGGCTCAATAACGTCCTTTCATACATAGAAAACATATTTAAAATTGGACGTTGTTGTATAGATAACTTATTAAATACATTGAGTGTACGGTATAAAAGTCGATGTGAGAACGGACCATAAGATTATTCAATACAATATACAACGTACATTTAGAGGATGTTATTAATATTCTATATTAACACCCTAGATTGTCATTTATTTCTTCTTTGCTTTTGTTTAGCTGTCTGCAAATTTCTTAGCCGTTTCCAACAGGCCTATATTATGGCGATCTATGGGCCTATATTCAGCAGTAGATTTCTTGTGGCTGAAGAGGGAGAGAGAGAGAGAGAGAGAGAGAGAGAGAGAGAGAGAGAGAGAGAGAGAGAGAGAGAGAATAAATAGGATAATAAATAAATAAAATAAATGAAAATGAAAAATTTTCTTATCTTATATATTCTTGCATAAAAATATTTACAGGTCTACCATGCCTCGAAGGTACGAAAGAAAAACTTCGCGAGCAGCAACTTACACCCAACAAGATTTAAATATAGCGATACAAAAAGTAAGTAACGGTGAATTGACTAATTATGCAGCATCTATTATATACAACATTCCAAAATCAACTCTCAATGATAGAGTTCTGAAAAAAACCGGCTTAATAAGTCGCACTATGGGGAGACCAACAGCGATACCTGCCGACATGGAGTTTACATTAGCGCAGTGTCTTCGTGTACTAGAAAAATGGGGCTGGGGTTTATCAAGGAATGAAGTATTAAATATAACTGCAGAATTTATAAGAAAAAATAAAATAAAAACGCCATTCAAACATGATAGACCTGGTGCAGATTGGTTCATCGCGTTCAGAAAAAGGAATAATTTATCGATTAAAAAGCCACAACCCGTAGAGTACTTAAGAAAAAGAATGACAGACCCATTTGTGATTCACGAATATTTCTCACTACTAAAACAAACTCTTGATGAGTTAAATTTACACGACCCAAACCGAATATGGAATCTAGATGAAACATCGGTAGCACTAGACCCAACAAAAACAAAAGTTGTGGGTGGCCTTGGCTCGCCGTGCACTAGGACTACTGCAGGTACCGGGAAAGAAAATATAACAGTGTTAACAACTGTTAACGCGGCTGGCAGTAAATTAGATCCTCTGATCATTTACAAAGGTAAACATGTTTATGAACAATGGCTCGCAGAAGAAAAAGAGGAATATTCGTTTCAAATTGCTTATGCCGCAAGTAAACGTGGTTGGATAGATTCAGATAATTTTTTTAATTATATGAAAAAAGTTGTCATACCCGGTTTAGGAGAAAAACGACCCGTCTTAATTGTTTACGATGGTCATAGTACACATGTAAATCCAGAAGTAGTATCACTTGCAGTAGAAAACCAGATTACAATCCTAAAATTGCCTGCACATACATCACATCTCCTTCAACCACTAGATTTAGCAGTGTTTAAGTCTTTTAAAAGTATTTGGGATCGAAGACTTACAGAATGGCAACGTCAAAACGTTGGCACAAGACTACGTAAACAAATCTTTGCAGAATTGTTTGCCGAAACATGGCATCTTACTAGCCCAAAAGTCATACGAAATGGGTTTAAAAAAGGAGGCATTTACCCATTTAATAACGCTGTTGTGCCCGTAGAAAAATATGATCCTATGGCTTACAGAAGATGGTTGGCAAGTCAAAACATAAATTTTAAAGTAAAATCTTTGAAACAGCTTTGCTTAGACAAATATAATAACACTATTATAAAAGATAAAAATATTAAAGATTCAACTTGTACCACATTTGAAGAACTACTTTTGTCACAACTTGCTCAACAGTCCTATAATAGCAATGGTAAAACGAAGAAATTAAAACGGGTTGCCAAAGGAGGAGAAGTTATAACGCGTAAAATGTTAGAAAGAAATAAAGAGAATCCGCTTAAAAATACGCCAGAAAAAGAACTTGACCAGACTAACTCACAAATAAAAAATAAGGGCATAGGAAAAAAAACAACAGCAACGCCTATGAATATACAAACAAATAGAGATCTCGAACCTAAAAAGGAATCCAGTAAATCAAAATTAATAAATAAACGTATTAGCTACAAATCAAAATATAAGAAAGTTAATACAATATGTACCGCCTTCGAAAATTTGGAAGCTGTAAAAAAGACTAACAAAAAAAGCAAGCGGGATCAGAGCCTTGCTACTAGTACAACTTCTGAAAGCCTAGATATGAGTTTACACAGTGACAGTGATATAATCGATTCACAAAGTGACTTTTTATCGTATATGGATAGTATTTACAAAACAAATGTTATAACACAAAAATCTGAGCAAAACGAGACTTGTAAAGATATAATGGTTAATGAACAGTATACGAGTTTTCCATGTGATACAGTAAACGAAGTACTAAGAGAGGATCATAATTGTGTAATTACAACAAATGAATTATTCGAAAATACACCATCAACCTCATCAGGTAACACAAATAGAAATAAGGTTACTATTTTATCATCTGTTAGATTCAAACCTGAAAACAAACGATTCGTAGGACTGAAAATGTATGAATCCTTACATCTAAATAAAATCGACAAAAGCTATGACGTGTCTAATACCAGAAAGCGTAAATATATGGAACAAGAAAAAGAAAATTTGTTGACAAGAAGAAATTCCAAAGAAAAAGAGGTTTTTGAGGAAGTGAAGAAAGATAAAAATTATTCTATAGGCGACACAGTTTTAGTCCGATACTATACAAAATGTTGGAAATACTATGTTGGAGTGATTGAAAACATTGATTTAAAAAATATTATGTACACAATTCATTATTATAAAACAATTGGAAAAAAAGAAGATGTCAAATTTGTTGTACCCAGATGCAAAGATTATGATAGCGTACCCGAAAATTCTATTGTTAAAAAAACAGAATTGTTACAAATAGGCGAAAAGGAATATGCTCTGATGAATGATGAAGATGTTGTTTACTTTTAATAGTATTACATGTACCAAAACGTGTTGATAATATTCTGAAACGAAAATTATTCTGTTTTAATTTTTTTCAAGTTAAGAAATCCTTTTGTGCATAAATTTTGTTACGTAATAGTTATGTTTTAATAATATGTCAATTAATTTGAGATTAATTTGAGCTTTTTTGATAAAATTGTGTTACTTACCTCGAAAAATTAGAGATGTTGTTTTATTTTATTTGCATAATAATTAATCCAGACTATTACCGAAAACGAAGCCACCACGGGGTAGTTTTAGTAACTTCAAACTTGCAACTAAAAATTTCCAAAAAAATGCGACATTTTTTTGTAATTTTTTACTAACGTCGTGTTTAGGTGGTAAATATGTAAAATCCTAAAATAATAATGTAAAGTATTATTAAAGACACAATGATACGCAAGGTTTTTAATTAATATTTAGCAAAAACAATGTATAAAAAAATTGACGCATTTTTAAAGAAACTTTTAGTTGCACAAATCTACCATCTGGCTTCGCTTTCGGTCCCAGTCTGGATAAACCCTGTATACAATTAGAATGAGATCTGTGTTATATTGTGTTTGTTTGTTATTTTTTTTTAAATGTGGTTTATGTAACCTACGCAAGGTTTCAGAATTTATGTGTATGTTTACTCAAAATGTTATGTTCCTATTACATATATGACTGAAATAATAATCAAAATTGTTAATTATAGCACTGGCTATTCTATTATTTAAGCTAATCCGCTTAATACCAATTTGGGCTTACCGATCTCTGTAATGTCATTAATAAATAATTATATAATGACAATGATTATCGTTTAATTTCGATCTTCTTACTCTTGCTTCTCCTTCCCAATACTAGGACTATGTATTTAGGTACATATTTTCATGAGGTGAGGTTTATGTGATATATGAGGACAGTGTATAGGGCTATAGAAAAAATAAACGCGTATAGGGTAAAGCGAATACGCTTGCTTGCATGGTTTTTAAATATACCTAATTATTTTTACTTTATTTTGCTGTTTCCATCTATCTTATGACATAGGGCCAAATGTTTAGGACCTCATAAACTATAGTAATTCCTTGACGGGGTAAGTTCGGAATAAAAATGTACTTAAAAACTAAAACTAACGTGAAATTTATTATATTGTAGTTATTCTAAAAGTTGTTATTTATTAATAAATTTCAATAAACACTTTTTACACTAGAGTCACAAATGTCAAAATCTGAGACATAATGGTTGATTTATAAGATATTCCGTTCTTTCCCCACCTAGGTCCGTTCTTTCCCTGATGGTTTCATTTACATACTCTAATTTTAATTAGGTACAAAATAATTACTATAATTTTTAGGAAAATATAAAAATAAGTAACACGTAGATTGTCTATTTTCAAACACTACCAGAATAGATGTTAGTAGATCCATACCATAATTTTCGCCAAAAAAATTATATTCAAAGGTCATTGCAATTAATCGAAAAATAGTCCGGTCTTACCCCAACGCACCTTATATACTTTACTAAAACAAAATATGTTTTAAGATGCTCACCAGATACATTGCAATCTTCTACACTATCTGAAATTCTGGTGCCTGAAAAAAAAACGTAATTTTGTATAACAAAATATTATCTACAGTTACAAATACACATAAAAAACGCAGGCATCCAACGAGGCGTCCGTAAAAAAAGGTTTAGCGGAAAAAAAACCATCCATGCCAAGCTAATAAAATTAATATAACACACAACACACTGAAAATAATTGGCACACAAAATGGAATTAATGCAAATCAATAGCATTTCACAACTTATTACACGAACAAGCTATCGAAAAACCTGCAAAAAAATAAAAATGCACACAAAAGCAAGCCATGCAGAGTAATCCAGCACCTCTATTCAAATTTCTACCTAGTCTTTTTTTTCCGAAGGTTTAGAATCGGCTGCGTCCTTCGCCGGAGCGTCATCCTTAGTCGGAGGAGGCATGACAGCTTGCTTGACTGACGCAGCTAACGAGAACGTCATGTCGACGAACTCCGAAAAGCTTTTTGGGAACGACAAATCAGGGAATTTCACCTCCAGTTGTGGGTCCCCGGGTTTCACTGATGGAAAGGAGCTAAATGACTATCATATACAATATTACTTATTCATAAAAATACTGGCGAGCGAATTGGAATGCCAGCCTATGCTTTTTAATTCATGGTGTTGTTTGGTTTTGCTACTGTCCATGAGCTGTCGTATTGCTTACCAACAGGCGACGTGCATGCTTGTTTCTTTTCTTTCTCGTTTCCTGGAACAGTCTATGACACTTCTGCTTTAAATATTGGCTTTTCCCAAAGGTTTCCACAACCACATTAAGGATTTCCTGCTTGTATTAGTAAATTATCTGCCCATCTCTAGATGGGCTAAGAAATTGATCATTTACTTGATCTTGGTTCTTATTGACCTGCCGCAGGAAGTCCATAACTGAACATAAGCCTTGTCCAAGAATCTACATAATTGGTTTTTGTCAGGGACAAGTCCTGGCAAGGGCATTAACCTGCATGATATAACCCAATAAAAATGGCAAGAATTCTGTGGATGTGATCCTAACCAACAAAAGGTTTTAGAAAAATAACATTCATAGTTACCTCCATATAAAAAGTTGTAGGCAATGTTGATGTATTGTTTTGCTAAGTTAGAATTGCTTTTCAGTAGATCTTTCGTCTCCTCAGGGAAGCATACCAGACCCATTGCAGTGGTGCCCACACCGGTGTAGAACACCCTCTGAAAGACATAGCATTTTATATTTATAATATTACTTTTATTGTAGACTAAATTAAGCCATTCTGTATTTATAAACTACAATACATTAGCTTTATAGAAATAAAAAAAAAAAGGGTATACAATACTTTTTACAAACAATCAATAGATGGGGTCATGTTTCCAACATTCTGCATATTTAACATGCCTAAGTGATGTAATATTTCAGTGATATAGCACATAAATAATCCAATTAACAATCTAGAAATCAAACTATATGTAAACCAGAGGTATAGCACTAATTTCCAGACATATGATGACATATGAAATATTATGCAGCTGTCTGATATTTTTTTAAAGAATTTAGCATACCTTAATGATGCCACCTCGCAAACCGAAAATGAAGCCAGTAAGACCACCCATCGCCACAGCACCATACCTCACTTCCTTGTTCTCTTCTTCCCTCAGGTATTTAACAATCCCTAGAAAACATAACATAATAAAGTCTAAAGGCTTTATTCATAAACAGTTTTAAAACCTATTTTAACTATTGAATGTTTTGTCCCTTTTGACTGACTTTTGAATTCAGTTAGAGCCAAGAAGAAAAGCAATTGAAAACTAAAATATTTTTAAATCCATCTCTGAATATAACTGTTTTATTAAATATTAAAATGGTATTTTTCCCTTTGATATACAAATTAGGTATTGTGTGTACCTAGCAAAATGAATATAAAATGTATTATATCCTGTAATTAACACATACTGTAATATTTTAATATTCAGATTCTTATACTTTGGTAAATCAATACATTTACTCAAGTTCTCAATTTCTAACTCACATTCAGTTTTGTCTTGGAACTCATGGTAGTTGTCCTGAACTGAGTGCTTGATAGACTCTGTCTGGTTCCAGAATACCTGTGCCTGTTCACGAACAGCACGCACGGGTGTCAGCAGAGTCGACTTCACGTAACCCAGTTCTTCATCATTAGATTTTGACTGCAAGTATCTGAAAAATAATGCTTTAGATATATGATTAATTCTTTAAAAACGGTTGTCCCGATCAGGGCATTTGTGCTTCAAGTAGACTTGGAACATTAAAGTGTCGGTTCAAATAAAATTATACATTACCAGTCCCCTTGAAAATGAAAATTTCTCATTGATTACTTACTCTCCATAATCAGCGTGGGGCGCTTCGTATATAGGCAGGTCGGAAGGCCTCATCGGGGGAGGCTTCACCGGCCTGCTCGTCTTATCCGTCACCGGAGTCGCTGCATTTATTGTCGGAATCAGAGCCGCAGCTCCGACAGAACCTAGCACCACTTTACGGAGCATCTATCAAAAGTCAATTTTGCCAAATAAATAATTCTGTAAAAATTAATAACAATGAGAACCAAAGGCTAAGAAATAACAAGTTTTACCTCTAAAGAGATGTTACACCGCGAAAATTACATAAATATTCAAAGATTTCGGATAGATCAGCTGGTGAAGGTCAGTGACATAAGAAAAGCAATGTTACCCAAAATTTAATAACAATCTTACCACATCGTACACCATTAAGATAGTTTAATTTATTTATATCAATGTTTAATTTTATATTTCATTTGTAATTGACCAAAGCAATTCAGGTATTTATATTTTCGGAACTCATATAAATAATATTTTATTTAAAAAATATACTTGATTTCGTCAGGTAAATCTAGATAATTATTGTACTGTTTTTATACCGTTTTCTCCTTATATATTTAAACAATATCATATTGAGATATAACATTTCTTCTTTTTTATATTATACAATGTATTATTTATAAGATTACGATTATAATAAAATATTTTTTATATAAGTTTAAATGAAAATGGTAACTTTTATCCAATTTGTGCTGTCAAATGGAAAAGCTGTCAAAACTGTCATGGCCTCGGCATGTCATAGTTTTCTTTCGTCTTTCTAGTTTCTATTGTGTATCGCTGTGATTTCTATGCATGCTCTAATTTTAGTGTCAAGAAAATTAGATTATAGCTGTGAATTGAGAATCCCGTAAACTTAGATTTCTCCTAAATTTACTAATAGTGCTACGTTTATTTTTTTGCTCTCCTCTGACAATCGGAGGAATAAAATTATGGTGATCGTGAATTCGTGAGTACGGCTTTTGTGGATCGGAATCAATAGAATTGTTGTGTAACGTTCCAATTTGTTCTGTGTATTGTATTTTCCTAAAATGTCCGGGATTCTCGCCGGTCACGTAACTAAGCCTAGGAGAGGTCGTCGCGTAAAGACTCGTTCAGGTAGGCTGGTATTTTGCTATGGTGCTTAGTCAGTTTGGTTGCCGCTTGGGATTCCGACTTTGAATTTTGCTTGTTTATCATCAGCCATTTACTTTATTTTTGTTTCAATGACACTCCATTGTTTAAAATGTTTTCCCAGGGTAATTTAAAAAATAGAAAAGTAATAATACGTAATTTAAAAACATAGTAGACAATTGAAACTTGTTTTACTTTTACAACATGTACTTAGTATTTAAATTTTTTGCTTTGAAATAGCAATTGTATCATTTTTAAATAATTGTGAGTAAAATGTGTTATCAATAGAATAGATATGAATAGCAATATAATTTATCAGAGGAATAAAATAATTATTTAAAAAAATTAATGTTATTTGTGCCTATCATGGATCTTTCTTGAGATATACCAAAGTATACATCTAAACATGCTCTTATCATCCATGTGCACACAGACCACTTAGCAGTACATAAATAGCAGTGTTTTACCTGAAAATAAAACACATATTAAATACTTACCTTATTTGAAGCTTACTAGATTGAGAATAGCATCATCGTTTTCCGCTTCCTCTTTTGTCTCTTTCACTCCTTTACCCTTACTGTATGTTCCTATCTCTTTCCTGTTTGTCTCCCACCAGGTTCCCCCACCAACCGAGTGTATATAACACCGGTGTCGTTGGGTTTAGTTCATTGAGTCGATAATCCACACCAGGTGAAATTAAAATGTAAGCTTCAAATAAGGTAAGTATTTAATATGTGTTTTATTTTCAGGTAAAACACTGCTATTAAACACTTGACCGTTATTTGAAGCTTACTAGATTGAGACGTGTTTATTATTCCTGGTGGGAAATGACGCCAATGTGAAAGACGTATAATAGATTAGTTAGGTATATAATATTATCGATTACAAATTATTTTGAGTATAGATTGGAACATGAATTCTGAAATCAAATTGATTAATACACAAACAATGTATCGATAATAACATATTGACATCCATAATTTAAGAAGGAACATACTAGTTCTCCAGATTCACAATAAACCATACGGTTTTATCGGATACTTACAAAAAGCAAACATTAGGCGTATCCTTCCACACCTCGTAATATTCTATACCAACAGATAGAATTGCTTTAGAGCATTAACAAAAACTTGTTACCCTCTGAAAGGAATCCAATTTTAACCGAGATTTGTCACACCAGTTGAGGTCACGTAAAGTGGACCCGATATGTATATTATACAGGAGGCTGCCTTTAGCATACCTCCGATATGAACGAGGCTGTTACCGCCTTTTTCTTTGAGTTACTCTGCGAGAGTTGTTCAGTTTCTAGTAGAAAACTAGATTTATTGGTAGTGTAGAAGTAATTATAATACATATTGTATTGTAACATGTGTACATATCAGCATATGTACATAATCTTCACACCTCAAACCCATAGAGGTAGGCCGAGACTATGAATCACCATCGTATGTGAACAGTATCTGTTATTCCACATAGGCTTCATGACCAGGACTATGTATTTTCCTACCTACAGTCTACACACGCAATGTAAACTATAAGTTGCAAAGGTAAAGTGTGTGAAAACAACAGAATATCACTGCCAAGTATACTCGACACTCGTATACACAAAATTAATAATATTTAGCATTTTGCGTAACCATTATTCAACATTGGACCATAGTAAATGTCCTACTCATACTACATATACCATTTATAAATTATATGAGGTACATGTCACAACAATAGTGCACTAAAAATAGTTGCAACTTGCTGTAAAGTAATACGAACAACACAGGTATATGGAAAGAAAACTCAAACTCGCATAATCAAATTTGCCCCTTCCTCGAGGCCACCTTCTATTTTGTTTACATTATGATTGTGTAGGGAACAACCATAATCAAATATCAACATTTTAAAAATGTGCATGTGGTGCAATTCAAAATGTGCGGTAATTCTTTCGGTAATTCTAATGTCTTTCTATGTATTGATACTATGAGCTCGAGCCCTAATTTATCTAATGATTTCGAACAATTACCAATGGAAAATTGGCGATAATGACCTTATGGGGATTCGTATTGTATCGCGTTCCATATCGTATTTTATCGCGGTGGTGCCCTTCTCGTCCAAAGAAATATGTTTTTGTCTACTCTGTAATTATTGTAAGCTTCGATGCCAAAGCAATATATAGAGAAGACTAATACTCAGTTTTATTACACCAGCACCAACAAAATATCTAAAGTGGGCTTTGCAATTGTATGCATTTTTAAAAACAGTAGGCGGGCATCGGCGTAACACCGCACGCAATATTTGTATCGATGTATGGTTCAAAAATATGTTACCTACATTAGCTCAAATATGCAAACAATTCACTTAATGTCGAATAAAATTTTAAACACATTCGGTTCTATATGCGTTGCTGTGGGTAGATAAGATTTTATTTTTTATTTTGATTTTACAACCCGTTGTCCAATTGGTACGGTGGTCAGAGCGTTTAAAACTAACTAGACCCCGTCACGTTTATAATATTGAGTGTTCATGTATTGTTCACTTGTGCATATATACCACAAAACGATCTTAGTTTCTGAAGTTCTATTTGCCGACCCAGGTGCCTACCATGTAGGTATGGGCAAAACAGAGCACTTGGGAGTGATCTGTGAGGTAAAACTAGAATTTGATCATTTTGCTGCGACTCTAAAAGAAACAAATAATGAGTTTGCTAAGTCATAGCTTTGAATATTTTAGGGCTTTGTCGAGACCAGATTACAGAAAAGTTATTTGTAGTAATCTCCCACGGTAAATTACTCTCAAAAGGTAGCGAACAGAACAAGTCTGTACGTATATTCATTATTTTTCAAACCAATGGCATAGTTTTGTGGGGGTCAGCGGACACGACATAAATTCACAAAAGGATGTTCTGTGAACTTTTTGTAGGGCGAATGATGCCATGACAATAGTTTGTGACCGGTAGTGTTAAGAATATCCCGGGACTATCTCCCGGATTTCTTGATCTGCCATTTGAAAAATAATCATGTTTTCTTTGCGAAAGAAAATCCTGTATTCCTATATTCTGTAAAATTATGACTGCCGAATCATAATTTCCAATCAGATATATAATCGAAAGCGAGTGCATGGTCTAGTAATATTATATTGTATGGTATCAGCCCATATACGTCCCACTGCAGGGCACGGACCTACTCTACAATCGAGAACTCGATTGAGAGTGATTAGGCCATATAGTCCACCAAGTTGGCCTAGTGCGAGTTGGTCTAGAAGTACTTAACCGAAACTAGATGGGTCGGTTTGGTTCTGGATGGATATCCCTCAGAGATATCCGATAAAGTCTGCAAGCCCTTAAGAAGAACAGCGGGTGGTTTTTATTGCACAAGCGAGACATGCATGCCATTCGCTTGATGGTAAGCGATACGATCGCTCATGAATAGGAGAAAAACCGAACACCGTGAATTACAAGGCCACGCTTGGCATTCTACTGCGCTCGCCGTCCTGAGACATAAGATGTTAAGTCTCAATATGTCGAATAGTTACTCTGGCTCCAATGTCCTTCAGACCGCACACAACAGTGCATTTACACTGTTTGGCGCGAGAAATAGACATTGCAGTGGTACCTACCCAGGCGATCTCTCACATATGAGAGACCTACCACCAGTTAAAGACTACTAGTAACAGCTCCATAGTCAGTATATGTGACAGCTTCATAGCCAGCAATTTTATTAGGGTGGTTACCCTGCGAAGGTAACCAGAAACTTGCTAACCCCTGCGGGAGGTAGTATGTGGTTTTAATATTTGTAAAACCTTCAACGCTGTTCATGACACTACAACGTCACTGTTCGCAGAAGCTTCAAGATCGGTGGTTTTAATCAGTTATCCTGCGAGGATAATAAAATAAACTGACCCTTATCGGATGCATTGAAGGGTTTTGTTACTATGTGCCATCAGTTATCCTGCGAGGATAATAAAATAAACTGACCCTTATCAGATGCAGTGTAGGGTTTCGTTACTATGTGCCATCAGTTATCCTGCGAGGATAATAAAATAAACTGACACTTATCGGATGCAGTATAGGGTTTCGTTGCTATGTGCCAAACTGTATATGTGTTTATAAATAGCTCGATAGACATTGCTCGCGACAGCCTCAAGATCGGTGTGATCAAGGATTAAACGACCTGCGAGACACCAAAATAATATGACCTCTGCGGGAGGCAGCGTGTAGTTTCGTTACTATTTGCGAAACATTTTAATGCTGTAGGAAAGCTTGATAGCCATTGCTCATGGCAGTCTTATAGCCAGTGGTTTTAGTTTGTAATTTACCTTGCGGAGGCAGTATTAATATACAGCATTGATCAACAAGGTCATTAAATCAAACCTTGTATACTACAGGTCATATTTAAGTGACTCATACGGAGTTCAGTGTGTGGCTTGCAACCTAGTTCTATAGCACAGATTAGATTCTAAGAAAAGCATGCCATTTTGTAAGCCTCGATCATTTGTAAGCCTTTGTATTAACTGATGACCATAGAAGCAGTCAAGAAGGCTACTTTAGCTTATTATTATCTAATTCTGACAGTGCTTTTGTCATATAGCTATAAAAAACTGCTATAAAATAAAGATTAGATTTGTTATAATTATTGAAATGTGTTACTTCCGTTTCTTTAACAAAAGTAATGTATAGTCATTAAATTGTCATAGTTCTTTAACCGCAGGTATTGAATCGAATCTTAAGGGGTGATTGTGGGATACATCGCACTTTTGTAATTTGTATTACATATTATCCATGTGCTTATTTGACCCCCTCCCCCCTTCTTCGATTTAAAGTGGCTCCGACGGGACTAAAGAATTTAAAGAAACGGAAGTACTCTGTACCTTAGCAGATAATGGTTAATGCCATGTTATAGGCTATACCTACGACATAATTACTTGGGCAATCTTTTATAGAATAATAAGCGTTAAGGCACATAAATTAATATGTATTTATTTAGAAAATACGTGTAGTATGCGACTGCACACGTTCTTTTGTAAACCAATTTATATGCCTTGTCTGTGCTATAAAATAAAACAATTAAAAATTTATTTCAATAGAGTTAAGTAAGGGTAATTCTTAATCAATTATTTTAAAACATGTACTAAGCATGTACTTAGTTAATAATACACCAACGGTAACACCGTTAAAACAAGAAAAAATGATAATAAGTAATATAACTTACTGATTCGCCGACACGACTTGTAGAAAATATTTCTTATGGAAACAATAGAGTCTCCATTCGGTCGTCTTGCAGATGACTAGAATCAGCGGAAAATTTTGACGCCAATGAACTAAACCCAACGACACCGGTGTTATATACACTCGGTTGGTGGGGGAACCTGGTGGGAGACAAACAGGAAAGAGATAGGAACATACAGTAAGGGTAAAGGAGTGAAAGAGACAAAAGAGGAAGCGGAAAACGATGATGCTATTCTCAATCTAGTAAGCTTCAAATAACGGTCAAGTGTTTAATTATAAAATATCAAAATAGTTTAAATGTTCCATGAACTGGTAGATTTCATATTAGAGAAATTTGGGAATGGCTGAATTTTGTTACCAACATTATGAGCCTGCAAATGATATGCTACTATAGCTATAAATATCACTCAAAGTAGATTTCTCCTGTTTTATTTACTTAATACAATACAGCCAAGATATTTTCCATAGTTCATATTATTTGCATATGTCGTAAATGAAGTTATAAAGTTTTTAGTGTTAGCAAACAGAATAAAAGATTAAAAATATAACATTTTACCAAGACACACTATTCACCCATTTAACCATAATAACAACAAGGTAACCTATAGCATTCTCTGATTATTACCAGGCAATACTGAATTTAACTGTTTATTTTGAAATCATTCTATCAATAGTTAATTTTAGACATATTCTGTTTGCCAATACCACAAATCTCTACATTAAGACATTAGATTGAAATAGAATGCTTTAATAACACAGTCTATTTTCCAGTACTAACATAGTTTCAATGATTCAGGGCAGTGAAGTGCATGATGTTTTTACCCTGACTATACTTGCCACGAGCCAGCTATCTGCGAGTGAAGATTGACTTTGGGATGAAATGGTACATAACTTCTTTAAATACATCTATCACTATTAAAGCATGCCATTTTGTTGTTGAATTGAATGGTACTTTTATAATGAACCAGAATTATTGTTATATTCAACTTAATAAAATGAAGTGTGTTACAAACTTATTTAATTTAAATATGATTTCTAAAATTATGTGAAGAGTAAAACAATTCAATTCAACAACACATAACTAAGGAAAATCAGATCAATTCTGCATTAGAATAGAATTCATTACCTTGGAACGTAAGCAGTAGTCATTAATGATTCGGTATTCCATGACAATGTCAAGCAATATATACATATTCACAATGCAATGGGCAACTCGGTTTGCAATACAACTATTGGCATGCACTTTGGCTTGTTTATTATGGTTTTGATTTGCTTTGATTCACTAGAAATATCATTTTGCTATTATTTTTAAGTACAATTATAATGTTTTAACTTTTACCTGATATGCTTAGTTTTTTGGCCCTTGATCTTTCAATTTAAAATAGTACAACCAATAATAATATTTTCATGTTACAATGATTATTAGTTTTGTTAACTTCTATATTTGTGTGTAAACATTTAAGAAGCAGTATTTTATACTGCCTGATAGTTTGTTAAACAATGGTAGAATATTCGTTATTGCCTTGATAGTGAACACAGTACACAAGGTTCAAAGTTCTCAATAACAACCCACAGAAGTTTATCTATTTTGGTTTAACTAGAATAAATCTAGTTTTGAACAGCCATTCGCCTGATGGTAAGCTATACGACTGCTCATGGACAGAAGCAAAATCAAACAACACCACGAATTACAAAGCAATGCTTTGTATTCCACTGCACTCGTCATTCAAAGACCTAAGATCTTAGTCCCAATATGTCCAGTAGAAGTAAAAGTAGGCGTGAATAAATGTCTAATGTGGCGGGAAATAAGCACCTCACCATCACGCGGGCTTGTTTGCGTCCTTATTTGTTTTAAAACAAAAATATCACGCCAGTCAATAATCCTATTTAGATGATACTGCTTTTATGTTCTACGTAAATTTAAATAGACTGCCAATTGAATAATGAATTGTATTTATTTGCAATTGACAGCTTCCATGGCGTAGTAGGTAAACCGACTGTGAAACGAGAGACCGTAGTTTCGATCCCCGCACCGAGACAAATATTTGAGTGATGCACAGATATATGTTTCGGTTCCAGGTTTTGTATAATATATCATTGGTTCCAGGTATTTTGTGAGCCCGAAAGTCACTCGTAGTCACCGACACAAGAATCGATTAGTATAGGGTAGTGTAGAGGTCAGAAACACAGAAATATCAGGGTCAAGTCTATGTATGTGACTATGTATGTGTCAGGTCAGGGTGAATGTATGTGACTGTTAGGTGTATTTATTAATTAATAAAAAACAATATCAGCAATATTTGCATATACCCAATATTCGCACTCTTAATTTTAAACTCCCCCTTAATAAGTCTTTCGTGTTTTGTCAGTACAAGAAAATCCTGTAATAGTAATAAAGAGATTCAAAAGTCATTTTACCAATCGTTTCGTATGGAGACGCAAAGTCATAGCTGCAGTCAACTCTGTCTCTAGACTCGACTGAATTATTGAAGTCCATTTTCCCTCCATTCACATACTATAGTGTATAGCACTATAATAACATTAGATCCAGTCCTGGGTAGTCATTATACTTAAACAACGCGAAGTCGCGTCGTTAGCCTACGAATAAAAGTGCAGAATTTCACAATTCAAATTTTTATTTCTTCTTTCATTTTCTAATCCACTGGTTGTCCTTATAAATAATAAATAATCGTTTGCGACTAATCTATTGAAGCGATATAAATTTATTCATAAAATACAAACTATTACACTACAAACAATTACATTTTGTGACTGTCCTTGTCCTTGTATGAAGAAAAACATGTTCATATTCATAGACAATTTCAGCATAAAAACGTGTATAATTCAGGTGACGTCATAGTTTAGCTCGGCGGTCTCATAATAGCTGTCGGTGGAAGGACAACCCCACTCCGCAAAGTGGCTATTACGATTTCCATAACAATGTACGAACAATTGTGTGTTGCTCAGTCAACCTTTACATTAGCTGATGAAAATGTAGGTATAGAAATACGTTCTTATTTCATTATTTGTACGTGTGAGTAGTCTTCATGAGATTGTATTTTGTGATGTTTTGACTTTTGTCTGCATTGCATCTTTAGTACAATATGCGGTACGATTATAACGCACCGTGAGGGGCGGGATGGATATAAATACAGGGCACTTATACTTTATATTTTAGAGAATCTTTAGTATCAAATTGTTTGTTAATATACTGCGTATAACGAATAAATACGCTTATGGAGGGATCCTGATTGATTGTGCGTTAGATTTCGTTAAGTGCGGGATTCCAAACATGTTTTTACTAAGTCGCCAATCCGGCATTGCAAAAGAAAGAGTCTTGTCGAACCTAGAAATTATATGCGTTGGCCCTGGTCATACCGATCACACTTCGTCGAAGCTGATCCTTCGATCGCTATCGATATATTGAGCCATTATGGGTATAATAAATACACCTAACAGTTACATATGCAGAGTGTCCAAAGAAATGGCGTACCTGCTAATTAATATACATTTTGATAAATCGTGATTACGTCTAGATAAGGATGAATTTTCGTAGTTTACTCTGATATTAACAAAGATGCCGAGAAATCAAGAACTAACATTATATATGCTTCCCCTTAACAAATTACGCCAAAGATCGGAGAGTTCATGACCTCGCCTCTTTGTAAAAAGTTTTAGGGCGAAAAATAAAAATATAGGTAAAAAAGAAAACAAATTCAACCGAAACAAATACTTGCAGTCCACACACAAGACAAAACATTTGTCTTGGTGTGGGTGTCGAACCTTTCGTTTAACAGCCGGTGTCTACCCAAGTGCGCCACGGAAGCTGCCAAACTTAAGAGCGTTTATACCTTCCGCGCGCTTTTTGGCTTAAAAACAGGACTTTTCAAACGAGTTAATATCCACCAATAAACAATTTAAAGGAAAAATAATTAACACTAATTTTAGAAAATGTTGTCATCTAGGGATTTTGGTGGAGAACATTATAGATTGATAGATAATTTGTGAATACTATAAGGATTACTGAACACAGGTTGCGTTATTTAGGCCTCGAATGGCGATTTAGAAGCTTAAGACATCCGAAATCACTAAATATAAGATGAAAATAAAAATATTGTTAGACTAATAAGACCCTTATGGAGGGATTTTGCTGAGAAAAATAATCTTTTTGTGTTTAGTTCCTGAAAAATAAAAATATAAACAATGCGAAATTATTCAGAAACTCTCGTCAAGAACATATTTTTTTTCACAAACTTATCGTACATAATTTTTTATATCAATTGCATATTATAATAGAAGAACATCTTATCAATAAATTACCATTTTTATATTTCAACAAAATTAGTTTTCATGTTTTCTACAAATATTTTAAAAACCCCTATAAAACACACCTACATCAAATCAGACCGCCGCAAGGCCTTCTAGAGGGAGGACGTATCGCTCGTCGCTCCGGCCTGGCTGCAGTTGATCGTTGTCGTGCGTAGTAAAAATAGCCACGCGTGTACTGCGAATGCCACGTCTTAGTACTTTGGTAGTAAAATATTTTATTTTATTTTTATTATCTACAATGATTTTGTAGTGAGTATAAATTATGTTTCAGATAATATAATGGGAAATAAAACTTAGTCATTTCTAAGCAAAAAAAGGAAACAACATTTTGAAAAATTGACTGAAACAATACTAATGTTATAGCGTGAAACTATAATTATGTTTGTTGTTTTTTAGGCCGTTTGGAAAATATATAATTGTGTTTTTGGGATGCGCTTATCTATACATATAAATAAAATTGAAGTGTCTGTTTGTTTCTGTTGAAAAAAAATGTCCTACTAGGTATCGTTATATACACGATACATATGCCGAAAATGATATTTAATTTTTTTTTGTCTGTCTGTCTGTCTGTTTGTTCCGTCTAATCTCTGAAATGGCTAGGCCGATTTTGACGGGACTTTTATTGTCAGGTAGCTGATATAATAATCAGTAACTTAGGCTACATTTATGTCAGAAAAAATATTTTATTTTAGAAGAAATAAAGTAATGTTGCAATGTGCAATACCACGCGCAGCTCACGCGCATGCTACCACTGGGCCGTCACGTCGGGCGCCTCCCACCACTTCTCCCACCAACAAATCAATATCACAATTACAAAATATTGTATACAGGGTATCTCAAGACTGCTACTGAAAACGAAGCCGGGTGGTAGTTTTAGTGACTACAAACACAATCCAACAACAAAAATCGGAATCAAACGCGACATTTTTTTTTATGATTTTTTTAATATCGTCATTTTTAAGGGGTAAATCCATAGTTTTTGCTAAAATAATAGTGTATACCCTTTTATTTATAAAGACTCTAAGGTATAAAAGAGTTTGAATCATTATTTTCGCAATAACTTTGGATTTACCCACCAAAAATGATGATATTTAAAAATCATAAAAAAAAATTGTCGTGTTTTTTTCCGAAAATTTTAATTGGATTGTGTTTGTAGTCACTAACACTACCACCCGGCTTCGTTTTCGGTAGCAGTCTTGAGATACCCGGTATAAAGAAATTTAACAATAAATGATAGTTAAAATTTCATCTTGGGACTGAATAAGACGGGACATAAACCGGATATAACGGGACGGGAAATATAGTCGACGGCGCGAGGGAAAAATATAGTTAGTACGCGAAATAATATGTTGTTGTCAATTCAATACTGGACTCAATAGCTATCCGCACCCGGGCGAAGCCGGGTCCGACCGCTAGTACACCTATAAAAACGACACGTTAAACATAGCTGTTATCCTAAAGAAAATTTAACAGAGACATGCATCAAATCGATATTAAAGCTATAGTTTCTCAATAATGTGTCATGCATATGTGCCCTTATTCAATTGTTGTTATCACACACACAAAATATATATGTTAATTCACTAATGGACTATAGGTACTCGTGATTCTGAACCTCCTCTTAAAATTTGAAAACTCAGAACAAAATAACCTTGTTTAATAGCGTCGTCATATCGATAATTATAAAAGTTGTTATATTTGTTCCTCCTCCTATTCAATAGAATAAGAAAAGCATACACAGCACTAGTGATTTGCGTTCCATTATCATGGCAACCATAGTTTCATAATGAGTTTAATAGTATTTTTTCTACTAAATTAGAAAGATTAGTATTATAATTTTTAAGAAATACAATTATTGTTATTAGATATGCGTACCACGATATTTTAGTTAGCAGCGGTGTATAGAAAAATGGTATTAGAATAATTATGACATCTTTTAACGTGGAATAAAAAGTATCGAAAACGTCACAGCTCGTCACATAGCAACTGGATTATACCTATGACATCGTTTCTTCTAGCATAGGTATTAGTAGATCATTAATATAATACATTGCGACAAATGTAATTGCGAGGCTAAATTATGTTATGTACTGTAATTTGAAATTCAATATGTTTCGTAGTTGTAAGGTGTTGTATAGTCCCTAACTCTATTCATGTGTTCGAACAAGTGCGTGTCTGTTCGAACACGAAATCTATACATATAAATAAAATAGAAGTGTCTGTTTTTAAAGTGAAAAAAAATGTCCTACTACCTATCGTTATATAAACAATACATATGCCGAAAACGATCTTTAATTTTTTTTTATCTGTCTGTTTGTTCCGGCTAATCTCTGAAATTACTGGACCGATTTTGACGGGACTTTTTTGTCAGGTAGCTGATATAATAAGGAGTAACTTAGGCTACATTTATTTTAGAAAAATTAAGACCAAGTGTCCAGTACCGCGCGCAGCTCACGCGCATGCTACCACTGGGCCGTCACGTCGGGCACCTCCCATCAACGAATCAATATCACAATTACAAAATATTGTATAAAAAGAAATTAAATGATAATTAAAATTTCATCATCGGACTGAATGAGACCGGACATGGCGGGACGGAAAATATAGTCGACGGTGCGCGGGAAAAATATAGTTAGTACGCGAAATAATATGTTGTTGCCAAATCAATACTGGACTCAAAAGCTATCTGCACCCGGGCGAAGCCGGGTCCGACCGCTAGTTATTAATAAAACGTCCGCAGTGTCTACTGATTGAACACTGATTTTTGAATTCAACTTAACAATGTATTAATAATGAAAATATGATTAGGTACTAATCATATTTTCATTGTTAATTACTTAATTTGTATTGTTAATTACTCGTAAAGTAATATTTGTCTACTTATAATTCAAATAAAATATTTTTATTACATTATATTACCAATATATAAATCATAAGTTGCATTTCAATTGAATATTTGAAGCGCACGGATCAAAGATGGTTGATCTGATTTTACAGCGAGCCGACGCGGCAGCTCTACGCACACAGCTTTGATCGCTTATGTGTGCGTGAAATTAAACGAAGAAATGCCTATAGTTGACTTTGCGCGCAAGGTGTAAACGCTCTTAAGCGTAAGGATTATCATACTTTTACACAACATTCTTGCAAATTGAAAATAATATTGCGCTTTTGAATTTTTAAAACCTTCAACAAATTTATTTTATCGGTTCAAGACTGATAAAACAATAACTAGCCATAAATACTTCTACGTTTTCTCAAGGTTTATTTATTACGTACATTGTATAGAAAATAATATTATTTCCGACTTCGGTCTAACTAAATGCAACATAGTTTTATGGAGACATATAGCCATCCCACAATAGAACGATGAGTAATTGTTCAATTAATGTATAAGAAAAGTAATTAATCTTTGTAGAAGATAATAATCTGCGTTAACTTGTCGCTTGCAGTAAATTTATTACCCGCTGCGTTTGAACAAAGTGGTCTCGGGTAATGACGTTCTTTCTTACCAACAGGTATAATGTTTACTATTTATAAGCTCAATCTTATTGGCCTATTTCCCATTAGTTTGTTCATGAATGCCCGTAAGTGTCAGATTAGTAATTCATCGCATAAAGGTAATATCTTCCACGGCAAAATGATTGTACAACACCTGATTGAAAAGAACTACCTTTATGAGAAGGTCAAATAGTGTCACGTTTCGCTAGGTTAATGAGATTTCTGAAAGCCGATGGGCTTTTAATATCTTTCCTATTTATTCTGAAAGGGTGGTAAAATATACCAATGTTTTTAGAGTTGTGGGTGGTTAAAGGTAATACTTTATATTATACTGTCAAATGATTCACTTCCTTGTATGTCGGTTTGAACAAGATAATGACTTGTAAATCATCTTGTTTTCCTCTAGTTCCTGAATAAAAGATTTCAATTTGAAAGGCAAAGCGTTCATGCTAGCTCTAAATTCCACTTTGTTTTTGAGAGGAGGATGCGTTATGAAATCGTATTATTTGCCAAAACACCGCTATTAAAGTGTTTATAAGTGGCCAAGGGAATTTCCTTAAAGGTTTTAGTAGCCACTTCTAAATTTTATGGCCCACTACCTACTACTGAGCGTATTTCCTCCTTAAAGGTCGGCAACGCATCTCCATGCCGTGTGGTATTGCAGATGTGCATGGGCGGCGGTGATCCGAATGCTCATTTGCCCTCTATAATATAAAACAAAAATGCTACTGCATCCAACAATGTACCTGCTGCTGCGAACACGTTTCTTCTGTACTAATTTGATATCACCAAGACCTGACAATAACATTGATATACTAAAAAAATATTTCTCCGCGGATTATACATAGGCTCATTCAAAGATGCTGAAGAAATTATAAACGCGACTCAGGCGTTATTATATATAATCTGGTGTAGTAGATTGTGCCATAAGTAAATAGAATTATACCCATTTAGAAACCTAAAACCAATTTGTGATTATTTATATTGCGTCATCGACTACCTTGTACTTCGATCAAATATACACTAGATACACAGTTCCCTGTAAAAGTTCTGTTAAAAAGTGGCACCGATGCTTGACATTAAAAAAAGTAAACCAAAAAGATCACATATTCCCAATATATTAACACAAATTCCACCTTATTCCTGGAGCTTAAAGTAGCTTTTCACATAATATTGTCTAAAGTTATGCGACGTTTTAGAAGCAACGGTCGGTGCGTGGCTGAAGGCGAAAGAGTGCTTAAAGCACTCTTTTTTGGTGCCATTTTCTAAGCGCTCATGTTGTATCTAGTGTATATTTGATCGAAGACCTTGTAAGAATGTTGATCAGGGCCAAGATTAAGAATTAAGTGGGGGAAAGTTCGGACCCTGAACTTTAATTACACCTATCAGTCACACCCCCTTCTACCTTGAATGCCAAAAAGCTAAGCACTAACCTTATATTACGTAAAGATATAATCTTGCCCACCTAACGCGTTTGAAGGAGTATCTCGGTTTTGCCGCTAGGTGTCAGTTATGTGTCATGCTGACAGGATAAATCCGGCTTAGGTTAATTAAAGTCTCTACAGACAGGACAGAATAGATTGCGTCTTATTAATTTATACGAAGTGATATACCTTATTCTAATTGTTTGAGCATCTCAGTAAATTCACGACAGTTGGCTAGTCTGCTTCGTGTCGTGTATTGTTTTTATAGTTATACATCTTTAAAATATAATAATATATTCTGTTTAGAATGTCCACTTAACTGCAGTCTACTTGTTAGGTCACCTGAGTGCTTGACAGTTGGCAAACCTTATCCATGCGATATTCTCCGACCAAAATTCTAAATTTAAATATAACGTTTTCCCTAATTGGTCGCAAATATGAACACTTAACTGTTGGCAAGCCCGCCTCGTACTCTACGTTCGTCATTCAAATTAAAAAAAGTAACGTGTTTTTACGTGACATTTTGCAGTGTTAAGAATGATGGCAATAATGCAGGACAGAAATAGTGAGGAAGTACCGAAGGAGTTCCTTGAGACCGGACGGACGGGACGCAGGAACGCGATGCCCGATATACTACACCCGCAGGGTGCTGAGGTGACCACGGCTGACCTGCCGTCGCGGCTCCAGCAGCTGGTCACCACTGGTGAGTTGTCACTTATTCTATAGCTCTTGTAATGTATTTTTCCCACTCCTGTCGTATGAGTGCATTATAACAAAATTTATCTCGCATGCACTTCCAGAGGTGACCAATTGATGTGTATATCTGTAAATTATGTGTATCAGGCGTGTTTTTATCGAATTTACAACCATTGACGCACATAGTCAACTACCGTTGCGATAAGCAGTTAATAACATCTGTATTATCTTTCTTTCTGTTTAGGTAAGACGTAACAAAACGAACTAGTTTCTAGTACTCAATCAACCAAACTCAGTTGGGGCAACTTTGACCGTACCTATAACTTTGACAATGTCAATGCCATACATTTGTCTCCTCAAATGACATTATCAATGTTAAAGTTATTGTCATAGTTAATGCAACTGGGCTTAAGATTATATCGAGATATGGTTACTTTATGATCGATGGTACAAGCCACTAATTAGTTGCACTATCATCGATATCAATAGCAATTTTCAGTATCGCTGAACACGTGCTTTTATCAAATTAATTATAAATTAAACTGCAGTGCCGTTATCGTTAATCTACAGGTCGATTCATATGGCGCTAGATTGTATCTTTACAAATACCTACCAGACAAATGTCTCGTTTTCACTATAGTAATTTGCTGGTGGTATCGGTCCAGATAGCGATTGATGATAAAGGAAAACCTAGAGATGTGTTTTGGATCACCCTGTGTATAAGTGTTTTTGAGTAGTTTTGCCTAATTGCATCGAAAGAATCGGCTCTCGTCGATGTATACTCTATTTGAAATACCCTGGACTTAAGGAGACTGCCCTGCCCTGCCCTCACACTCCCCACTTCAACTGCTGAAACCAGGATTGACAGTGGTACTGATTTTATGACACCGAGAATTGAAGCTCAGCGGGTCTCCGGGAATTTCATACTTGTCTTGAAGATGCCTTGCACTTATTATCAACCGCATGCTGGATAATTTATCGTGCTTGTACGAAAGAAAACTGATATTGTACTTATCGATCAATTTACAATCATATACGGAAATGATGATATTTTTTTCTTTCTACTGATATTTTTTTCTAGTATTGGATGTGTTAATACCGGATATGAGTAATATTTTATCTTTGAGCTACAGCCTACAACTTACTATATGTGAGAACGTTCCCAGATATGAGATAGAACAAGTAATACGATCGATAGTAAGATAATTCACAGACGTGACAGACACTGAGAATGTAATTTCAAGTGGGGAAATATTTATTGCATTGTGCCTGCAGTGCAAAGTAGGACAAAACCAAGAACATTTTTAAAAGGCCCTATTATTATTGGTAATTTCAATACCCATATTTGGTAGTCACGTTCAAAACCCATGGGTAACAGAATTTTAATTTTTTTAAAATTTTTAAGTATTATATTAGGTGCCTATTAACACACACCTTTGTAACACCCCCTCAATTTTCTGTCTAGATAACAATTTTATTTGTGATCGGCGTAACGAGTCATTTTTCGTTTTTTTCTGGTCATATACCTATAGTTTTATTATTCACTCCCTTATCTATCACGTCATATCTCACATTCCTTCCATTTTTTGTCTTATCATACAAAATCCTTTCATGCAACTCATACATTTTTAGTGCTTTTCTTAAACAATCAATTTTAAAGCTTATCTTTTTTTTTCTACGTTAAATCGATGTAAAAATCATGCATCATCTATTGACGTCATCTCGTATGAGGTGCGTCAATTATGAGATTACATCAGACAAATCTTTATTCCCATAAATTCGTTGATAAATAATAGGAGTTGTGGCATCACTTTGTTGCCAAGGATACAAATGAAAAGATCGAGCAGACATGTCTGACTTATTTAAAATTTACTGTACCTGATATCTTCTTTTATTTTGCATCAAAATTGTAATACAAAAAATCTGAGAATGACCATGTCACAGAAATAGATCAGTAATAATAACATACATACATACATAAACTCACGCCTTTTTCCCAGAAGGGGTAGGCAGAGGTGCCAGGACACCCACATTTCGCCTTGTATGTTCAGTCCCATAATGTGATAGGTGGCGAGCCTATCGCCATATCGGGCACTAATTCCTGACTCTGGGCTGATGATGAATAGAAAAATCCAATATCACTTTGCCCAACCCGGGATTCGAACCCGAGACCTCAGCTTTGTAACCGTACCTTAGTACAACTACGCCACCGAGGCAGCCATATAACATATTATTATTTAATCTGTAAAAAGTTATCTATTTGTTAATTACTTTAGCCATTTCAAATTTCGAACCATCACCAACAGTAACTCATAATACGCATCAAATTTTCTTAACATTTTTTTTTCGCCTACAAAAGGTCAGTTGTACATTACGAAGACATGAGTTAATATGTTTCTATTCGTTATTGAAACGATGACCCATCGTAAATCCAATAAATATTTATTAATGTCAGCTCGGAACAGCACCATAATATTTTTAGATGAGTTACATTATTCTGACGTCATCCATACAAGTGAGGCCATAAAAACTGGTTCTGTATTCATGAAGAAGTTTTTCACGGTCAAAGTATAAGTTCAGTCTTGTGTTCGATTGATGTTAGTTTATTAGATCTTATTGCTGTTATAGGTCTACCAGAATCTCATGGCATTTTGGGAAATTTGAATTTACGCATTGCAACACTGGGGTAATTGGATGAACATATTTTGATACTTTCAATAATTGTAATTATTTTTTATTTCAAATTGACATTATTTTTTTAGTACAACTTTTAAATAAATTACATAATGTTTTAAGTAAAAATATAAAGGTTATTTAAACATTAAAATTACTTCAAAATTGTACTTTTAGATTAATAGCCAATTAAAATAGGCAAATAAGATTTTTTTTCAGTTTTAAATTATAACATACATACGAGTCTTACGAGTATTTATAATATAGATGGAGCGCTGGTACTTTCAAAACGTAGATAAAAATAGTGGTACCGAGCCACCAGTTTCGTTTTAATTCTCTCTTCTTGTTAGTTCTCACTTAATCAAACAACTTTCAATTTCCAAATTGTAAGTAGTTTGATTATGAGTCGGTTTTATTTAAATAATTATTAGATTCGATAAATGTAATACGAAAGATGCAAGATTGTATAATAAAAACGTATAATTTTATTTCCAGTCTTCTTTATTTCATTAACACTTTAGTCAGAGCTTACTTCTAAATACTCTTCCTGTAAATCTTCTGATGAAGACGATGAAGATAAAGGAATAATAATAAACTGTTCCTTATCTAATATCTCTGGAAACTCCTGTAAATAGGTATTTAATGCATTACTGTATAGTTTCAAAAAATGATATCAATATACGATAAAACACATACACATATCTAACACTAACCAAAAAAAAATGAAGTATCAAAACTATTCGCTCCGACTTACTTGTTAAAACGACGTCGATTTTAAAATCGACGATTTTGTTTAAATTTGACCAAATTATTTACGGATCTAGCGATAAACCTTGTAAACAATGTGTCGCACTTGTGACTGTAGAACTAATTTGTACCTTTTCGCTAAGAAAGGATAGAAATCTTAAAATATTCACATCGAATGACGTAACTCAAGTTTTGAATCAGCTGTTCGTCGATGGTATTGCCACATAAAAATCATTGTTTTTTTTTTAAATTTTATGCCATGAGATTCTGGTAGACCTATAATTCATATTTACAAGATAACAAGTAAAGAGAAAAGTAATCCATGCCAGCATATGGATTTACAGCATTTTTGTTTCTCTTGATTTTGACTTTGTCCAAATAAGTTGTAGTGAATCAAATTATTTAAAAAAATCAATGAAGTTTTAGTCACACTTGATTGCAATTTACAACTATCAGTACATTATAGTAAAATCGTACAAACTATCGGCATTAGACGCACAGATTACAGTTATTTACATATTCATAAAGTACAAATTATTTATTTACATTGGCTCACACGATTTCATCTTAAAGTTTGTTCACCTGTTGCTCAATTATTTCATAAATAAATGGAAAGGCGTGAAAACTAAGTAGTATTTGCATTTACTGATACCGGGTCAGTCACATCGCGATACAACATCGTCGATTACGCTCGTTACAAAATCCTTACATATCTAATCCGTAAATTAATAACGATTGACGTCTATTGTTATCGATATAATCTAATCTTTTTGTCTATTGCAACATAATCGTTGTTGGGGGAAATCGTATTGGTGAATTGGGGAAGAGTATACGATAAATTCAGTTTAGTTCTGATTTAGGTGAAGTAAAAGGTTACCGATATAGTCCATACCACTAGCAAGTTGAAGAGGCACATAGCTCGGAGAACTGATGGACGTTGGGGCCGAAAGGTTCTAGAGTGAAGGCCAAGTACAGGTAAGCGAAGTGTTGTACGCCTGCCTTCAAGGTGGACGGACTACCTGGCTAGGGCTGCGGGAAGTCGCTGGATGCAGGCCACTTCCAACGGCTCGACGTGGAGATCCTTGGAACTCTTGAGGCCTATATTCAGAGTGGACTTCCTGTGGCTGAAATGATGATGATGATAATGAAAAGGTTAAAATACTGACGATTTAGTTATTGTTTTTTATTTGAATTGTTGTTTATTCTGCCGATTATAAACAACACTTTGATGTTTGCGTTAGAAAATGTATGCATCTGTGCTATTGAAATGTTGTGTATAAGAAGTATATATTAACGAAAAAGATTTGAAAAAGATATTAATAATAAAATGAGAGAATAATATCGTACAAGTAACCTGATGGATAATGATAACGTTGTCGCATCTTCTTTACATGACAGACAGATAGATATATTGATAGGATGCCGCACGTGATAGATGACGAATCACGAATCCTTATTCCGAGAATGACTGTCCCATTTTACTTTCTATGCTTCTGGATACCACAGAACTGAGAGTGCTCATATAAAATATCTGTATATTAGTTGCATCAATCGCCTTTATACATCGAAGGGTAGGCAAAGTAACATGCATAGCACGGACGTCTTTATTCATAGACAGTTAATTAACGTATTTTATTAATCGAATGTTTAGTGTTCTTCGCTCAAACTGAATTCAAAAGTCGTTAGTAAAGGACAAAACATTTGATAACCAAAATTGGTTTTAAATCTATCTATGATTAAAATCGTAAGAGTTCGCCAAACTTATATCTGTCCCAAGAAAAAGAGGGCGAATCTTATTCCCACGCTGAATCTAAGTACTGAGCAAGTTATCTATTTCTCAATGTGGCAAAGTGAATTTTGCAAGCTGCAAAGCAAATACAGAATGACTTACAAATTATACACCCTGCAATTAGACGAAGAATTAGTTGAAAATTGTGGCTGTTTTTATTACTTCTCCCGAAGTAGCACTATCGTACTAAAATATATAGTTAAGTCTAGACTAGACTAATTCGACGAAATGTTAAACCTTATCTTTATTCTATAAATACGCTTTCTCGTTTTATTTAATCCAGACGCAGATAAATATTAGTTGAACGATGTAATATTAGAAGATCAACAACTTTTATGTATTTAATGTCTGTGATAAAGACTCAGAAAAGATTAAATTCTATAAATTCTTGAATTTCTTGTAGTGTAAATGCACTGTTTGTTTTGGTTTGAAGGACATTGCAGCTAGAGTAACTACTGGACATATTGTGACTTTAACATCGTATATCTCAGTATGGCGCTCGCAGCCTTATGCCAAGAATTGCTTTGTAATTCATGGTGTTGTTTGATTTTTCTCCTGTTCATGAGCGGTCGTAATGCTTGCCATCAGGTAGGCTCATCTCGCCATTCATGGCAAAAAAAGCTTATAAAAAGATAATACAATTTTTTTTTATGCAAAATGGTCAGTTTTTCTGGCCACGAGTTTACGAAAATATATTGATATTTTGCTGTCAAGTTAATATCGTCGTTTGTTTAAGACTTACTTCATTTGACACTAATGCATTTTACCAGTTAAATATTCTAATAGACTGCAAATAATTCATACTCGTCATTATATTATGTAAGTTATATGCACAAAATATTACATGTAAGTTGTATATGTATGTGTGTAGTCCCTAATACAAAATCGGCTGATTTTTAATAATGTCATCATAAAATTGACAATAATGGCAACTGTTTTTTTGTCTGCATCCCATTTTAGAAAATGTTGTGTTTGAGACTAGTTCTTGTGTTTAGGTGTTTCTTGCCAGAGATATGGGTATATTTTCTTCGGATGTTATTTAAATTCAGATGTACTGTAGTCGATTATCCATAACAGTATGATCATGAATCAGATTGCAAGATGTCTGTCACTAAACGTATTTGAATGAACATAACCTACTCGGCAGACCAAGTAATCTTTGGTAAAGTTTGATTCTTTCAACATAGGTGACTCAATGAAATATTGACTCCGAAATCACAAACACATGTGGTGCGCACGTTTTAAAAGGGATTCCATTTTTGAATTAAAACGCATTAAAACAGTTAATGGATTTGGCCCACACAAAGACTGTGATTTAGTGTTACTGTGAACCACAATTTATGAGCTTCGCGTTTACTATGGTGATTAAGGTTTCGAAGAACCTATGCCAGGTGTATTTGCTCAATGACCACCGTACACTATGGTGAAAAATATTATAGTAATTAAAATGAGTCTCAAGGTTCTGCCTTTGTATATCTGGTTTCGAACATTCCCTCATCAAGTCTCCAAATTTCTTTTTTTGAGAATGATCTATTTGGATTGCGTTACATTTATCATGAAATGTTTTTAATATCCTATGTCCGTTCGACTGCGTGGTGGCTTGTTGGTAAACAGACCCAGTTCGGCTGCCAACATGTTCACGGTGGTCACTTTTCGGAATAATGTGTGTATTGATAGTCAATACGGTGAAGGAAAACATCGCGAGGAATTTTGCATACCATAGCGATTTTAAAGAATTTCTGCGGTGTGTAAAGTCCGCCGCTACGCACTAGGCCAGGATGGTGGACTATATGGCCTAACCACTCCCAATCGTGCTCTCGATTGTGGAGGAGGTCCGTGCCCTGCAGTGGGACGAATATGGGCTTATAGTGTATGTTTACTCATTAACCACAATAATTAAAAAAATGGGTATCCTTAATCAATATGAAGTTTTTTTTTTCCACACGTAAATTGCAAGCACATGAGTAAATAACATGTGCTGCAAGTAACTTTTATAGTTATAAAAGAAGCAGTTGCTATATGTGTAAATATTTCCCATATGGTACATCGCGGAACAAAGTCACCGCCATTAGACAATTAGCTATAAAAAGAAATCGACCCTAGAGCCGCCAGTATTCCAATTAGATACACTACTATAAAACCATTGATTCCCTAGCATACCACTATTGTATGTCTGGCGCGAATAAGTTCACATATACGAAGTGATATGAATTATCAATTTATTCGTCGTTTATGATTGATATATAATTGTCAAGTTATTCACTTCTAAAATCTAATCTGTCTCTCAAGAGATAAATAAGTTTGTAAATCCGATATTCAAGACTAAAGCAGACCACAGCAAAGCGTATAAAGTTACCCTCGTTTTGATGTTTGTGCGGCTAACAACCTTTAGAAGTTTAGTTAGGACAGTTCAGTTCAGTGAACCCGATCGGCTTGTCTCGTCCGGTTGCTGACGGATGGACCTAGTAGTTTGAAGGGTGGGAAATTGGGACAGTCAACCCGAACTATCTACAAAAGCTAATGACTAAACATATTTTTTCCGCATGTTAGTTTTCTTCTTCAGACTCTGAAAGTAGACTTTCCTGAAGGATTTCTATGTCAAACTGTTTACCATGACTTGTTATTAACGTTATTTCGAATTATATGAAACGTTGCCCTAAACATGAGAAAGCAATATGTATTTGATTTCAATTTTCATAATAGTGATTTCAATGAAATTATAATTAAAAAGCACTCATATCATTGAGTAATTTGATGCCACGTAAACCCGCAATATACTACGTAGTATGTACAAAGCTTTGTCACGGCAAATGTGTCGTTGACCGCTAGTGTGAACTATTTTATTAGCGTTACATTACGTTATCTAAAAAATGACACAAATTACTATTTGAATAAGTAATCATTTTATTAAACTATTCAAATATGAATACGTGAGTAATAGAACAAACACGTGTTTACTATTTAGTTTGTTTCATGTGTTCACGATTTTTGCGGTACCAATCTATTATGACCAAAATTAAAAAAACATAAATCCCAATATTTCCAGCTTCCCTTCGCATTTTGTGCAAATTGCTATTTTACTTATCGAATGTTTTGTCTTCATCGCTCAAAATCAAATATCAAATAATTTATGTTAAACGAGTGTGTGCGTTGTCTTATGTGGCTAATAAATAAGTTTTCTTTCTTTCAAATATTTACTCTGTGTAATATTAGTAGACTTATTGTTTATAGTGCGATACGACCGCGGATCGCGCGGGTTCACTACTGACGTACTACGACTGATAATCTGTTATCGCTAATCGCTGACGATATTCGCACGATCAATTACGCTGACATGTTCGTATCGCTGCGATCGGATAATCATTGCAACGTTGGTATTGTTGTCATTTAGTTACTAGTTTGGGGCTGCGTTATCGCGATTAATGATAATATATTTTTCCCAGTTTGAAAGGAAAACTTCTGTGCTATCGCTATGGGCTGATTATTCAATCGTTAGAAGATCGTTTAGATAAACGTGTGTACGTTGAATAAGTTATAACCTGATTGGATATGAAAGTGACACAGCTGAAATTTTTTATTATTACAATTTATGTCATTTTTTACTTTGTTCGTTCATCATCATCATTTCAACCACAGTCCACTGATGAACATAGAAACTACGAACGATCGTACATCATGTTACTCTCGTCAGCACGTAGCGCCCAGTGGCAATATTATGCGTTGTCGCTCAACATTTCCCCCAGTTGCTCGTAACCAGGCAACGCGAATATAAAAATGTCCCCGCACCATCGGTTAGAGCAATTTTTATCTATTTTGCCCAAATTACCTACAGATTTGTCATCGAATGTTATAAAAAAGAATAAATGAAGAACTACCACTCCCAACATCCTTTATCAATAAAATAAAGTTGAAATTTGAATCCACGGCGATCAATCGAGAGCGCTTAATATTACCACAAAGCGTATACAGTGTTGCCACTTCTACTTGTTTTCTGTCTTCTGTGGTGGTCGCTATCCGGGTCGTGGGCGTATATTCTAACACCAGCAAACTTTATAATCTGTTGCTACTTGCGATTACATCGAGCGTATTCTGAACAGATTAAGGCAAGCAAGGAAGCAGGTGTGGCACGATTGCCAAAAAAGCAGAGTAATGTTTTGTATTGGTCATTTTGTTGGAATTTACTCATGCTATCAGCAATACGTAATTTTTCAAATACTATCTGCTTATTAGTCAACAACTACGCAATATAAACATGAAGAAAAACATCGTGAGGAAACCTTGTATACTATAGCGAATTTTAAGAATTTCCATGGTATGTGAAGTCCATCAATCCGCACTAGGCCAGCGTAGTGAACTATATGGCCTAAACTCTTCCAACCGTATTCTCGATTGTAGATGAGACCCGTGTCACTTAGTGTAACGTATATGAGCTGACACAGATACAGATATCAAGTGTATTATTACCTTTTGTATTAGAAAAAATGTGGGTTAGAAATGAAAGATAATACATGTGTTTTGTCATCGACGCGTGGCTAATATCCAATGTTTTTTTAATGGCGCGTCGTCCCCGCCTCGCCCACATTATGTTGCAAATTACTCCGACACCTATATACCTGATAGGTGCTATTTTTAGCACTTAATACATCCATAATTATACATCTGAAGGGATAGACAGAGTCCATAGGTGCCAACCGCCATTCACAGTATGCTTAGTTTTTTCCACGGGCTTATCACTACACCTGGCAGAAAGGAAATCTAAACAAAACAAACAAAATATTGCCATACATGTATTGTATTTTGCCATGCCATATGTACAAACATGCACTTTAATACAAAAAAAGTAAAAAAATATAATTTGTATCACGTAGGAGTTTGCGCGTCGGATCGCTGTGACACTTGGTGACACACAGCACAATGTTAAATCTCTAATTTTAGACCAAATTTAGTCCAGCGATATTTTTTTTCGAAACAAATGATACATGCATCTTGGCATAATATTATCACTAATAGTTTAATATCACCCATATACAATAATTCTTGTTTTATTTATTTCTAAAATATATAGTATCATACAAACTTAGTATCGTAGTCGGGTGTTTTGAAATGTAAAGTATTCATTTCATTCATTAATAAATTCATTCAATGTGTATTACCGGACCTAGAAATCATAACTTTAACATCCTGGTACACGCACCACATATGCATCAGACTATGAAATACATTATTTATCTTTAGGTTTTAACTTTTAACCCTACATTTACGTTATCTTTACGACCTGTTTTTATTCATTATCAAAGCGACAGGTCAGTTTTAACCACGTATTTGTTAAACACGTTTATGTACCTACCAAAATAATCTCCCATTAGTAAAAACTTGAACCGGTGTCGACCTCCGTCGCACCTTATACAATTTATTGGAGCGAAATTTACCACTGGCTAGCCTTGATGTTGTTTTTCATGTTCTTTTAAGTTAAATATTATGGTTGGTAGACATTTTCCGGTGGAACCCCAGTTCAGCGACAGAAACTTACGCTGGAATGCCAATTTTATGTCAGCCCAGCTGCAAGGACCACAACTAATACCAGTAATAAACTCATATTAATTTCAATTTACAATATCAAAAAATAAAACATTAAGTACAGTCGTATTGAGAAGCTCCCCCTGTTTATGAAATCAGTTAAAATTGGTTTTAAATATTCCATTTTGTTATCAGTCTGTTCTACAAATAGACAGAAGGGAAACCGCCATGATGGATAGCGATATGTTGTCTTTCCGTGTGTAAATAGTACACCTTATGCGTTAACAAGGAAGTTTTGAGACTATTCTTCCAATACGTTATTTTTAAAATAAAAATAAATTACAAGAGGTTAACTCTTGTTTATTACAGTAATTCACGCTTTACAAAGTACGGCGTCGCGTCGTTGTTTTCGTGGGTTAGGCTACAAAGCTGAGTGACGTAATCACCCGAAACACGGCGTCTAGCGTTTTCTTACCCTTTTAAAATGCTTATTTAAAATGGATTTTCATGGGACTCACCGATCGGATAAAAAAATATTATTATTTACCGTATTTCTATGGTACGTAAGTCCGCCAACCCGCACTAGGCCAGCGTGGTGGTATATGGCCTAACCACTCTTAATCGTATTGTCGATTGTAGAGTAGGCCCGTGCCCAGCAGTGGGACGTATTTGGGCTGATACAAACCTTCGTAATAACTAAAGGTGGTTTTAAAATAGAGCGGAATACCATATTATTATGTTGTCATACGTCAGTGAACATTTGTTCTGATTTTCTTTCATCAGGAAAAATTGTAGTAGTTTTATCGCGCGAATATAATAATTTAAAAAAAACATTCACCTGCGTTACAAATTGAGGCCATTACCGGGCTCACAGGAAAGATAAAACTACCGCTATGTATGGAAATGTGCGGAATCATTTTAAGGCTTTCTTGATACGTGTGCTTTGTTTATTTACACACCAGTCACTACACATATACACTCTCGTAGATAACACGGTTACGTGTTTGCGATGTCACATTTAGTAGCGTGGAAAAATTGTAATCACAATGTGTTGCATTCACACAGTTTCATCAATAATTTATTTCATAGGTAGAATGCAAGAAAAAAAATGTAGATAACAACAATGACATTTATTTTATTTTTCATGATTATCGATGATTATCAATGGAGTTAAGTAGGAGACACCATAATTTTTGGATTAAATGTATCCTCCTACAAGGAAATAAGAAATAATCAAATGAATATGATGAATAATTTGCCAGATTCTCGAACAGCTTCCTAGTTGTAGATCTTAAAATTCCCAAAATACTTTTGGTATATTAACTGTTGTAATGGAAACATTAACACATAGATAATATAAAATCATAATGTAAATGATCAGACTGGTACATATGGACCTATATTATTTCCAGATCCGGACAACCCGCAGCCGGGCACGTCGAAGACCGATCTGGACGTGAAGAAAGCCGACGAAGCGCCCACGAAGAAGGACAGCTGCAGTTGAGCTGTCTCCCCCGCGGTGCCCCCGCACCCAGGACTTGCCCAAAGCTGAAGTAATCTCAACCAGGTATAGTGACGGCCCCACCTTCATAGAAAACTAGGTCCATTACCGAGGGCTGTACGTCGAATTTATAATGTATGTTGCTCATGTGACTGCCGCAATTGTACGGATATGTTTATGTGCACTTCTGTAGCTTTACTGGTTAGTCGTAGGCGTAAGATGGATCTCCAGGTTGGCGGGTTCCGCGAATAGATTATTGAATGCATAATAAATGTACTTGATTCCAATGAAATTTAATATATGGATTGTGTGACGACACACGCCCAGATATATTCAGTCAAATTAAATTTGGTCTCGAACATGTATGGCATGAAAAGTATTGGCTTGCCAATAACCTATGAAATAATCTAGTTCCACGAGTAGATCTCTCAATACCATATGTATTGAAATTGAATTGTTGTGTGTCTAGTAATGGACACTTGAGCGAAAGTTACAAATGTACACAAATATTTCAAAGTACTCTTAAGTTCTTAGGCAAAAACATTAAAATAGCTTTGGCACTATCTAGTTACTTATAGACATTGAGAATGGACCGAACCATATCTGACTATTTTATCTTACTATTTTTTTTCTGTATCACGGACATATGGACATACGGATATATGGACAGATACAGACAGAAAAATATAATATTTTACAAAACAAATAAGTACATTTGATCGGTTTGTTTCGATCACACTTTAACAACTTTAAAGCTTAATGGTGTATGCGGTCCATTTTCTATGTTTATAACTACTGATATGCACAGGCTATATGAGATGACTCGTGGAAAAGGTTTTGAGGTATAAAATTCATAATTGTTTTCAATGTGGCGACCTAACATAATCATAAACAAAGAAATATCGCGTTGGACACTAAACTGTCACATTACTGCTAGACGCGTTATAAATGTAATTGTCTATGACAAAAACAAAAATGGTAATTAATAATGTACGTACCGGCACTTCAAATACTTATGGCCAGATTAATGATAATGTTTATAAATAACGAAGTTATCAGGTAAACAAGAACAAATAAATTAAACATTTTAATTTTTCAAAGAATATCAAATAAGGTTCACAAATGAAGATAAGGTGGAATTTTAAATGTTTTATCTGAAATATTTGGCAACATTTTCAAACAAATGTCCCTTTGACATTAACGCATTCAGATAGCAGTCGGATACACTCTTACATTGGTTTCATATTTATTACTCACTGAGTGCTGGCTGTTTTACCATTATTTACAAAAAAATAAAACAAGTTATTTAAAATAAAACAACAAAAATACTATTGAGGCTTAAAAGTCTTATGTGTTGCACAATCGCCTGATTTTTATTTATTTATAATGTAATATAAGTCACTACAAAACGCTTACATTACAGTTTGTACTTGGTGTGTGGTATCTGTATTATTGTTGTAAAAATTAGTACGGCGAGATTAGATTTAGATTTAATCGCGGCTAAGATGTCTGGTAGCATTTGATATTTGTAGAGTAATGCATATTTATTTAACGATGCGAGTAGTGTAGATGTGATGGTATGGTGTTGTAGTTTCGAGTGCTTGATCGAGATTAGAAATATCGGATGCGTAAAAAGTAATTGCTTTATAGCTGGGATTTTCACAGAAAGGTTTTTTAAGCCTTTGTCAGTCAAATTAAATATTTCCTTTATTAAATATTTTTTCATTAATTCAAAGAACTTTTTCAGTTCATATTCAACACTATTTGAAATATAATTATGCAAATTGATAATAAAAATGTTTCTTAATCTATTCGGACTCGGACAGTATGGCTCTATAAATATATTACACACATTGGTATATTTTTCCATATTGGCAATGATTTTTTGTTAGGTGGAGTTATCAACTGATATTATATATTCACAGTACGCAACTTAGAAATAATAAAACATGACATATGTCGTATACCAATGATAAAAGACGCAATTTTATATGATTCGTTTTCTATGGACTGCTATGGGCAAAACATATCACGATCCTTTACATTATCTACTAGCGACACCTGTATTTTGTGCTTAGTAGCTAATTCCAATTTCAAAATAAAAATAAAAATGTAGTAATATATAATACCTTGATATTATTTATCCAGTAATAGTCTGTTTGCAAAATATTTTGTTGAATTTGAATTTATGTATTCTTATATCATCAGATAACTTTCTTATTTTTTAATTCATATGTTATTTCAAAATTTTTGCAGTATTCGTGCCAGTAACAAGTGTATGAATACGCATATATTTATTTCCCAATATTTTGTTGTTATTTAGAATATATTTAAAAATATCACTAGCATCGATCTGAAAAGTTATTTATGTCATAATAAACCAAAGTTTTAAGTATATGTTAACATCGGAAGTTTCATCAAAAACAATAACAATAGAAAAAATAAATAGACATTAGCAATGCAAACAAGTAGGTAATTCTTTGGTGAAGATTTTTCAAAACTTCATTATAAAAAAATATACCTAATAATGACTTTGGAAGCAATTCTATCAACATAACATCAATCCTTCTCTTTCTCTCTCGAAGCAACATACATTTGACAGAAAGAGACAAGTCAATTATTGACAAGATACTTTTGAGGCTGTTTTAATGTAATGTAGCTATAATTGGACATCTTGTGTGAAAGGAGGTGCCGTTTCTATTATACTTTAGTTATTTATTATTGTTCTGAATATACAGGTGTTAATTTACTGAAAATCGAATATGTAGTCTTAAATAAATAATTTAAATACAAATTAAGACTTAGAAATATATTCGTTTTCTAATTAAGCCGGTATGTCATTGTTATCCCTCATGCCAATGAAAGGCGTTAAAAGTTCATATGGCAAAATATTATAAATTACACCCAAATGTTTTATTGCAGATAAATTGAAGTACAATACTTAAAATGGATCGTTTCTTTAACGCCATTATATTATCGTTCTGTAGAGGGGTAACATTGATATTTCATAAAGTATTTGGCTACACCCTGTACAAGTAGGTACAAAGTTATTTTAGTAATTAGTTTGCGACATAATATATTTTAATACCAATAGACTTTTATATAACATATAAAATATAAATTCGGAATCTCACCGTTTAAGCAATCGCGCGGGTTCACACCAAATGTCCAAAATAATTTTGCAAAGGTAGTTTTGTAATCAATTAGCATTGTTTATAATAGTAATCGATTGTAAGAATTTAGTTTACTGAATGTTAAACTACCGTATTGCTGACTTTGTAATCATACATAGCTATAATATCGAAATCTTTTGCCTTACATATATTCCTATCTATTAGAACATCGAATGATCAACGCTCTGTAGGCCTATTCGGTGTTTCGATGTCGTTATCTATTATTCACACGATGTCTCCAGTAAACCTTCGTATGTAGTTATATTGATATTATTGATCTGTTGGCAAATATCGATATATCGTGCGGATTTTCATCGACTTGAACTCGAATCTTCACTTGATTATTTATTAAGATTACAAATGAAATTCGATTTTATTTGTAGGTTGTAGCAAGTATTATTTTCAAAATAATTGATAGTTGAATGTATTGGAATTATCGATAATTGTCAAATCTGATCAATATAATTTTACGCGCAAGTACTAGTATTTTAAGCGCCTGTATCGATCTATTGCACATGTACCTACTCTTAGCCAAACGTAGATTTAGCGTAAACCAAACCAACGCACAGAATCTGTGACATTTCTTTTTTACGTATGTACATTTGTATTAGATACAATTTTCCCGTTTATAAACGTACATGTTTTATCGATATTTAGCGAGTAATGTATATTGTAATGGTACGTCAATTTATGTGATTCAATTGTATGTTTTTCATGTTGAAGTGTTCATAATGTTTTAGTTATATTGCATTTTTTAATGGTATATCAGGACTGCTCCACACCAAAATTAAGATGGTGTTTTATGCTCCTAATAAATGCATTGCTAGGATGGATAAGATGTCCCTCAATTGATATACCTTTAAAAAAGTCACCGTATATTCCAATTACCTAGCGGCGGTTGAATTAAATAAAATAACGTTACATAGCATGCACATACACACATAATTTTTAGCTCTTATATTAATAAATACTAGTGCTGTGACACAGTATCGAAATCCATAGTTTTAACTCTAAAAGTAATAAGATGTATCGATATTACACCACACACGTCCCTGTCGTAATAGTTCTGACTACCGCTAGTTTTAGGTCCCATATTTTAATATTAAATAAATTTTATCGTTACTTGTATAATGTGATTTAGTGTGGGTAGCGAAATTTTTCGACTTTTAGACCATCGTAATAATACTATTGTTACGAATAATGCTAATATCAAATTTCCAGGAAGTAATAAATTAAGTCGATGTTTTAATGTCAAACTAATTAAACTAGTTTGAATTTTCGTTAGCAACATTTTGTTTTTAAACATGCAGTTAACGTTTCTTTATCAATATGTATAATTATCGATATTTTACCTACCCGCGTACTTAAAATAAACCTATGAGTGTAAACATAATTATTACCAGTCATTTGGTTATATTTCAATTTCTGAAATATTATTGTAATAGTATTTGTTATTTATAAGGACATGCAAAGCATAGATCGCTGGTGTCAATTGTACCTGTTTGAAACTATTGCAGCTTGCACTTACAGTTTAGTTAACGGCAATGAAGGGCAACTATATAATCACACTCTTAAGTAACTCCATTTAGAGTTATGTCTTAGAAAGTGTTTACTGTAGCACACTGCATATATCCTCTGTAACTTAACAGTAGTTCAGATTAATTCGCAATGTCACTTCAAATAACAGTTAAATGAAGCCAATTAAAATGAATTAAATGTAATTATAGGGAATTCATTACCTAGGTGTCATTTATAATTTTGATTGTAGTGTCTTTGACAGACATACGCCCGAATTCTCAAACGCGATTCAAATAATAAGTTGCTCTTAACAGCGTACGGCCCACTTAAACGGTATATTTAAGCGGGATTTGCGTAGTTAAGTGCAATATAAGTGCAACATAATATTTAAGTTGCGTTTTAGTATTCAGGCGTTATTAAAAATATTAAAATGTGAAAGTAGATGATATGAGGCTGTATGGATTTAATTTAACCTTAATCATATTTATAGCATTCCACTGTGCTACAGAAGGATGACTCTAACAAAACACAACATTGTAGTGTCAATTTTGTAATTTTATAGCTTTTTACCGAGGTAAAGATATGACTTATCTTCCGCCAACATTGTGTAGCTGTAAAATCCTTATAGATCTCCTATTTCGTTTTATGTTAATAATTATATTAGAATTATTTATTTACTCCGGCTGTGCATGTATAAATATTTATTGAAGATTTTGTACCGTGTAGTGAATAGTCGATGCATTTTGTAACCAAACATGGATGTTATATATTTATACGTAGTGTTAAACATCGGATCGTAAAACTGATTTTACAAGTTGTGCGTTTGTATAATAATTAAGTATGTTTAAAATGCTTATGGATCTTTCAGTTTGCAAATATTTGTTACTTTTATCGTGATCAACATTTGAATATTTCACAATTTTCTTTAGAAAATATTGTTGTGAAATATCGAATAGTTGAACATCAAAAAGGAGGTTTCATACCACTTTTAAAAATAACATCTTCATTCCATAGACAACTAGTATGTCTTTAAACTACATTGTAACATATCCATTTATTGTTTGAACCATGGCAACACAGAATGTCATATTTGTCTAATGGAAGACAATATTTACGTGTAAAATTATTTATTCAATTTTAATGTAATGTAGCTTTTAATTAGTGTTGTAACTGGAGGTTGACACTCGTCTATGCGGATACATTTTATGAATGTGGCTGACAGCTGACTTGTGTGGCCGAGCTATTATCACAGTACCGCAGCTAGAATTATTGGCTTATACCTAAAGCAGAAAAAAAGCTGTCCGAAAAAATATGTGGAAACAAATTAGAAGATTTATCAGCAAAAAGGTGGCAACTCTAAAAATGTTCATTCAAATTATATTCCTATTTGCTATAATAAGGACTTATACCGTGTGATATTGACATATGGTATGTTCCAATGTTTCTCATCACCCCAAGTAATATTTACAATATTATATTGCACATGATTTTTGGGCACTCTGTATATATACGAGTATTCTCACCGCTTAGCTAAACTTCGATTGGGTCCGGGAACTTACCTGAGCGGTAGAAAGACTCGTATATGTATGGGTTGATCAAAAGCCTTGAAAACTAAAATCGCGATTTTTGACAAAACTATCAGGCAGTTTTTATTAAAACTTGGCACAATGGTACTTGGGGTGATTAGGAACATGTGGTTTAAATTAAATACCATATGTCAATAACACCCGGTATAGTCTTACACAACAAAGTAATCCGCTATATTTACTTTTGAAAGCATATCGCAAAATAGGCCATAATGCATATCTGCTCACTGCACTTTTTTTATAATGGGCGACTCTCATTCTGTATGTATTTTAAGAGTTGCCATATGCCGTGCTTATATAAAACCCACAGTAAATTCAGGTATTAAAAAAAATGAATAATATCTCTAAAAGTGCAAACAGCTACTATAATTCCTAGCTGCGGCGATGTTTTAATGTACCGAAAGATGTATTCACTGTCGTAATTAACGGTGCAATTAAGATCAACTTGTAACTTAGTGGAGGTTTAGAATTAACGAATTTGTATCGTTTTGTATCTAGTTTGTTGTCAAGCAAACGGAAATGAAAATAAATATGGAAAAATTATGCATGTTTTTATTTTGAAATCCGTTTCATTAATGGTGTGTGTTCTACTGTGATAATCATAAGTATTGTAAAAAAGGGAAAAACGTGGAAATCTTTATTTGAATGTAATGTGGATTAAATTATTAACCGACACGATAAATTATCGAAGAATAGGGTATTCAACTCTATTTTTAATTGTGTTAATTATCAAAAGGTATGTCCAACTACACTCAAATCTAGCAATCAAGGTTTTTTTTAAATCCATTCAGAATTAAACAAGTTAGACTCGTTTTAAATCTTCCAGTAGCAGTAAAAGAAAAAGAATGTAAAACAAAGCTAGTGACGTCACGAGTCTTGATATACATTACATTATGAGCGTGTGAATGAGACGGTAAGATGTCCCGACTAAGCTCCCATTTTTTATACTGATATTCGCATCTTTTTATAAGATACTTTGATAATAAAAAAACGGTCATAGTCAAATACCTTATTGAAATTAGATGTAGTTTATTTTAGATTGAAGTTGCCTTGTCTAACGCGACTGTTAAAGGCTGTTAGTAATCATGATTTAATGTACAGACAAATACTGCTTTCCTAGTACTATATTGTATCAGGTCATATAATCTCCCAGTGCAGGGCACGGGCCTACTCTATTAATCGAGAATATGATTGAGAATGGTTAGGCCAACTAGTCCACCACGCTGGCCTAGTGCGGGTTGGCGGACTTTACATATCATATAAATTCTTACAAATCGCTATGGTATTCATGGAAACAAGGACAAAGGAAAACATTTCCTAAACCGATATAGTGCGTGGTGATTGACTATTAATACACTTGAATCCGAAAAGTCAGAGGTGTGCCCTGGGATTCGAAGCCGCGACCACTACGAACCTGTAGACAGCTGCATCTGGTCCGTTTGCCAACAGGCCAACAAGCAAGCAGGATTTAATAGTTATTAATACTAAGTCGGGGATTTAATACATTTGCGTTTCATTCAATTTATGTACTACTGAGAAGCCCCATGAATATAGAATAATAATCATTGGAGCCTCACGATCATATCTATAATTGGAAGGTCAGATAACTGTCATAAAGCTTCCTTAAGCCAAGGACGCCTAACAATTTCAAATCACACCCAACCTGTCATACTCATAGTAAGCAGATGCCAATCTGATGACATCACGCGATTAGCTTGCTGTCCTGAATTACTTATGAACCCTACTTACAAACAAGGGTACGTGATGCCTATTTGGCATCAGTATAACATTTTAATCTGTTAACCTCTGTTTCTAAAAGAAAATTGTCAGGAAATGAATTACATAGATGTGCTCTACGAGTTCGATGGGAACAGCTAGTATTCCCGCTTAAAAAAATCTTGTATTTAGCGCATAAAGCGGGTAGTAAAATAGTTAATTTAGAATAATCCACGATAACATCTAAGTAATCTGTGACCCACGAGTTGAATCTTGTTTAATTTACTTAGCTGAGTAAATAACATAAATTAATGATTTATGCTAATTAGTGCTTGATTAAAATAAGTTTGTTGTAATGACAATATTGATAAATGAAGTATTACTCATAATGGCAATGATTCAGAGCACCCTACTTTACAAACGGATGTGAGAAGACAGGTTGTTACTCAGTTCATTGGCGGATGTTAAAGATTTTTTAAATTGCCCTCATGCATCAAATAAATAGTCCTTAAATAGGCATGTACCGCCGCAATAAATCAGCATTTGTTCATTTACATAAATCATTTTGTAGTAAGTATTAATAAAGACATGATTTAAATTAAAACAAAGGGATGTCCATTAACCGTCTTATCCACCATCCACCTGATTCATCCCATGTCTCATTGCTCACAATGCACAGATTAAAAATTATGTTGATTGATGTAGGTTTGACAGATGTCAGTGTCATATTTTAAAGTTGCCAGCAATTGCGAGTAATTTATACATATAGTAGAATTTGCACAAAACAAGATTCTTCCTATTACTAAAAAAATCCTTTATTGCTTCGTTTAAAATGTTATGAGAAAGCATAATTATTTATAAATACGTATAAGTTTTGGAATAATATTATTTTTCATACTAATCCTACTAGAATTTTGTTCAGTCAATGGAATTTGTATAGATCATTTTTAAATTTTATACCTGGTAGCACGAAGAAAAAAAAATCAGAATTATTTCATTCACATACGGAGAGAGAAAGTAAATTGCAAAATCGCGAGTTTTCCGATATTAAATACGTTGTAATAATGAAATGAGCATTTCCGCGCACTGAGAAATGAGAAATGCTCTTAATTTCCTCAAGTGTGTTTTATATGTGCCGAATAAATAGGTCGTTATGGTTAAAATGCTGGAACTTGAAATTGGTGGTGCCATCAGTTCTCGTGTGTGACTAAAGTAATTTTATGTGTGGTTTGGTGATATATAGGGCACAATGCCACGAGGAGAAAACAGGCCGAGTATCCTGCTGTCCAGGGAGGAGAATGAGCAGGTGTTCAGCCTCATAGGGCCGAAGTGTCAGGTGGGTTTTGTTACAGGTTGTCGCTGTGCGTGATTCAGTGCCTGAGATTACGTATCTGTGCCATATCTGCGGATTATCAGCCGATATAGGTCTGATAATGTGTTTTCTCCGTATTTTCGCCCATATTTAAACAATATAAGAAATTAGGATTGTAATAACTTTCATATATTGAGGATATTTGTTCTAATAGTGTTTCAAGGTTCATATATTTCTAATGCTTTTAACTAATACAGTAACTAGAAAATAATGATTTTTTTCTATTACACAACATCGTTATCTATTCCCATATTTCAGCTTCATTAAAAAAAAAAAACAATCATAATCATTTGTGTGGATTTTGTAGACAAAACTATTATGTGTATTTATTTTTCTAAAATAATTGGTTGAACCACTGCCCACCTGAAATGATACAAGAAGTCAAAACTATAGGACAATACTATTGACATATAGTCATATTCAATGATTTTATGACTCTTCTGATCATATTTTTTTAATTTCATAAGCATATACAGGTTTTATAAAAGTAAATACCTATATTTTGTTTTGTTTTTGCACAATACCATTTCTTTATTCTTAATTTGTTAAATTTGTGTTCTTCAATCTGGACATATAATTTTTGCCTTAACTATTTATTATTCAATAACTTCAGTATAACAATTCATTCATTATTTGTTAAGTCAAGGAAGTTGCAGTTGGGTGTATTAAAAATGTAATAACAAACTGCCTCACTCAGAGATCTACAGAGTAAAATCTACACCACTAAAATTATGTTTTTATGATATATAGATTAATTTTAAAATCTTTAGGACTTAAATTATGTAATCCTCAATATCCTTTGCTCAATATGATATTTTATGCAATCTGTAGTTAAAAATCTTAGTTGAGATATTACTGGTATATAAACATAAACCAAAAATATACCTTAAAATTATGAATAACAATCACTATATAATCATGATGTACATATAAATAGAATAAGCATTTAAATAGTTGCTCAAAGTGAAATAACTAGTAGTACTATCTAAAAGGAAAATTAAAATATTTAAGGATTAATTTTAAAACGCTCAGTATATTGTTAAACATTATTTATTTATTTATTCTTTACTGCATACAAAAATTTACAAAAAGCATACAATATTTTACAAATAAAATTAAAGAGTACAGTTGGCGGTCTTATTACCCTAGGCAATTTCTTATAGACAACCTTTGGATGGATATAAGAAAAGGATAACATTACCTGACATTATTACTATAATCCGACATGATCTTTTGTATCAAAGTTTGCATGTGTGGAATACAATCTGCATTTATAATATTGTCTTTATCATGAGTTATTGTGGTCATTATGCCAAACTTGAGCACATGAAGTATTTCAAATCAAATCAAATCAAATCAAATATAAATTTGATAATGTAAAAATGTAGTAATAGTTCCTGTTTAGTCTTTTTTTTCTCTTTCTTCTGTTGGTTATCAGCCATATAGAGAAATAGATAGAATAGATTTGGTTGGGGCTATTATATGACAGTTTGGGTTTATCACACCCACTAGTACTTAACTCTTTGTAATATTAATTTAATGCTGATAGCAATTAAATAGAGGCTATCCTCTTCATTCCAATCCAATATTTAGTTTATTAAACTACATTTTTCCCTTCACACATGACATTGTAATTCATAAACAGGTCCAGATGGGAAAGTGGCATGCAAAGCTTGTTACGCACATCAATTTCACCTCATAAACTTTATGGGGTGAAAGTTATGAGATGAGTACATCTAGATAAGTTGTATCCTTATCTGGCTGGTGGGTTTCATACTTAATCAACTATGTACCGTAGGAAAGGAGAATGCCCATTCATAGTATCAGTAAACACTATTGTTGATCCCACCTTTGACATTTTGTTCATGAAGCTGAAGACAAAAAAATATTTTTTATTGGACTTTAAGTTAATTTCTCCAATAAATCCAGGCCTGAGTTGCAATTATCTTTATATTAATGGAAAAAAAAAATTCCCTACACAAAAAGTAGGTTTCATCAATACACAAAAATCTTCACACACTACTAAGTTTCATAGTAAGACCGTGATACTCCTTTACAACCTTGGTGCATGTCGGACACATTGTCTTACTATCAGCTGCCATTGTTACTCTAGTAGACCAAGTTTGATAGTGGAATTCAATAGATAAACCAAAGATTTATATTTGTTGAGACTATGGCATACATACTAGTGATGTATTTAACTTATGGGAGAAAAAAAATTAAATTGGAAACAATTAAAGGGTTTAGCAGGATACGTATGACGAGTCGGCCCCCAAATGGGAATCGATATCGAAACTTATGTTTTGATATTGACTTGATGTTCTAACACGATTTATGTACTTTTCGCGACCGACTTCTGCTTTGACCTTGAGATAGAGAGCAAAATATCTGTATTCTTGACTTTTACTAAATGTGATATATCTCTGAAGCTAATTAAGATAAAGAAATGAAACCAACGCGAGGTATTAGGTTACATTACAGAGTACATCACATATATTTTTTTATAATTTTTAGAATAAAAAATTACATTAAAAAAATAAAAATTAAAAAAATCTTATTTTTTTTCTGAGTTCTCTGTGACTTACAATCACGAAATTAATATATGTGATGCTCCTTTGTGTGCTCTATTACCCATAAAAATTGCGTGAAAAAAAAGTTGGTGCAACACAACGAAAAAAAATTATATGTGATTTCTGCCTTATGGTGTACCCCTGTATTATAAGTGCACATTACATTATTGTTTTTTTTTTAAATTGCACATCAGCTTGTTTTAAAATATAAATAAATCGTCTTAAGAGGTGGGATAATAGTTTTAAAAAAAATGAGAAAAAAAAATACCAATGTTCATTATTTATTATTATTACTTTTTCGTGTCAATCAAAATGCGAGGAACAAAATATTAATCATCATCACTGTTGTAATTAATTACAATCGGAACACTTTGAGTCGCAAATAACTTAGTTAGGACCTCAGCAGGACGTACGATTCTGGACAAATATCGTCCATATGATAGATAATAAATAATGGCTGCTACATGAGAACAGCATCCCACTGTACGTTTGCCATTAGGGCAATCACAGCAATAACGAAGAATACTATTGTAGTCATTACCTTTCGGAATATAGTGGATGTAAATTCGATAGACTTTTCTATTTATATGTCTTGATTTTACTTCTGCTTTGATGAAATTAGGTGCTGATTTCACATATTGTACTGAGAGATTATTTTGATCGTCCATTATTTCGGCCAAGTAAGATATAGCTTGTGAAAACTGATATGAGCCTGTGAATAAAATCTTGAGCTGATCTTCAGTTAAACGTGGAAAATCAAGTAGTTCAGATGCCGTTAAACATTTCAGTGTAGTTTTTCTTCGGTTCCAATGTTGACTTTGTACTTCTTCACTCAAAGTATTTTCTATGTCCATTCTACTTTTCATATATTGTACTATAATATCACTTAAAGTACCATCCGAATGAAGTCTTTTCTCATAAGTGTTGTGCAGAAAACCAATAGTTTTACATAGCAGTTCCAGCTTTGGCAACATCTTATTATCAAAAGAATGATGTAGAAGTTTATACTTTTGGGCAATATTACCGTGAACAGCTTCTACTACCCGCCTGATTTTCGTTATATTTTTCGATATATTAGCTTCTTCTGTACTGAGTTGAAGTTTATTACCTTTAAAAGCCGGCAATAGAACTTTGAAACCCTTGTCATTCAAAAACTCTACGACATCTCTAAATCCGCGATCTACAATAAATATATCATTGGGCAACAGAAGTTTTTTTAGACCTGAAGGGTTCTCTAAAATAACTTTCGTAATTGAAGCATCATTTAGAGTTCCATAAAAAGGTCCAGCAAAATCAAGGACAAAACCATTTGTCGTGCATATTGTAAATGGCTTACATAAGTGTGTTTTCTTTTGTCCTGAGTACGATCTCCTTTGAAAATAATTATTTTTACTTTTCTGGTGTCGTACATATGTACCATCTACAATTAGTATATGTAACAAGTTCGAACTTGTTTGTTTGTCCGCGCGTGTTAAATAGAGTCATGTTTATACAGTCACACTGCAAGGCGCGAATCACATATAATTTTTTTTCGTTGTGTTGCACCAACTTTTTTTTCACGCAATTTTTATGGGTAATAGAGCACACAAAGGAGCATCACATATATTAATTTCGTGATTGTAAGTCACAGAGAACTCAGAAAAAAAATAAGATTTTTTTAATTTTTATTTTTTTAATGTAATTTTTTATTCTAAAAATTATAAAAAAATATATGTGATGTACTCTGTAATGTAACCCAATACCTCGCGTTGGTTTCATTTCTTTATCTTAATTAGCTTCAGAGATATATCACATTTAGTAAAAGTCAAGAATACAGATATTTTGCTCTCTATCTCAAGGTCAAAGCAGAAGTCGGTCGTGAAAAGTACATAAATCGTGTTAGAACATCAAGTCAATATCAAAACATAAGTTTCGATATCGATTCCCATTTGGGGGCCGACTCGTCATACGTATCCTGCTAAACCCTTTTCATTTCTTTCCACCAAGAAACTGGTATTAAAATAAAAGGTAAAAAATAAGGATGTCCTGATATTTGTACATTATCATACTTATGATATTTCTGTACAGTAGGTAGGCTAGGTCTTGTATGTGCCACTCCAATAAATGTATGAAATTTTTGTGATGTAACAATAATTTGTGCATCAGGTTAATATTATGAATTACATGTTATAGTGAATTATTATCTAGTGTTCAGTATGTAGTTTATACTATTGAAGTGTTCAGATATTTCCCTTATATTGTTAAGGGTTACTCAAAATCTTCAGTTTAGTTTTGTATAAAAAGTGAATCATAAGTTGCCATTAGATCAATGACATAAAAATATGTATAGAAAGATACCACCTCAATATGAAGTTAATGAAAATGATAGAACATTTTGAAACAAATATTAATATAATCTATATTTCAGTTTAATATTTACATTTATATATAATAATAAATAATATCATTATATATGAGTACAATATTCAAGATCACTGAAGGATTAATTAAAGTTATCAATTCTGGAAAATAATTAATGAAAAATCCCATGAAAGGTTGAGGCCTAATAATTACTTAATTTACCTCAATTTACAATATATGTGATACAGGTAAATTAAACTTTAGACAAAGAAGCATTTTAATAGATATAAGTTAAAATTTAATTATTCATAAAATTTTTTTTTTTGATTGCTATGTAATGTTGCAAGACAACCATGCCGTTCGCCTGATTGTAAGCGATACGACCGCTCATAAACAGTAGCAAAACCAAACAACACCTTGAATTACAAAGCAATGCTTGGCATTCCACTGCGCTCGCCATCCTGAGACATAAGATTTTAAGTATAAATATGTCCAGTAATTAATCTGATACATTTATTTTGCCAAGTAAACATTGTGGATTATTCAGGATAAACATGTGTTGTGGTTCAAGGGCGTCGCCAGGGGGAGGGGGGGCAGGTAGGAGCAGCTGCCCACCCCCGCCCTAGATATTAAAAAAAATTGCCGACTATACGGTTTTTTTTTGCATATCGCCGTAGATGTAAGGCTCGTACTACAAGCTTCAAGTGCTCTTGACTTTACCTACAATTCAAACTTTTCTCATTTTCCATATTATTTGCCCTCCTCCACCGCCTAGGCCATCGGCTGGCGACGCTCCTGTTGTGGTTAGCAAAAGTAATTGTTATAATAATATTATTTATATGTTCTGGAATGGTATAGTGACATGATGGTATGGACATAGTGACCATATTACACCTGATCGTACCAGGTACTTGCAGAGCTATAAAAAGGTATTGAGCAAGTACCAGTAACAGTGCAAGAAATTATCTCTCTAATTAAAACAATTATGATGGCCTGTTTAATTCGTCTTTAACCTCGTCTTTGGCTCGACCAAAACGCAACCCCTTGAGTGCCCTGTATATGTATGCCCTGTGTACGGCGCGTCGCCCGTTATCTGGCCGGATAAGAATTTCGTACCAACAGCATTGACGTCACTTTCGATTTCTTCGCCTGTTTTTGTTCACAGTTATCAAACTTCGCCCCCTTCGTGTTGGATAACAAGATTAATTGGTTCATTTGTATTGAATACTAGCCGTTACTTATGTAACTGATCACCATATTCTTATCTTACATTGTAAAATCGGCTTAGCTGTTGTTTATCATAAATTATTATGGATAATATGTTATTAATCGTTCAGCCGACGTTTACGATAAACTCGGCGAACAAATTTAGTGCAGCTAATTCGCACATTGTTTTAAATCACGTGATGCTTCGTCAAGAGTTCTCAACATGCTGTTTTATCTTTCTATAGCAAAATAGCAATCATTATTATCTACAGGACGTCCAATGCTGAAAATACGCGTCAAGCCTGTCCTTATCAACCAGGCACCTATTGGAACCTTATGTATCCAGTTAATATCTAAAACGCGTATAAAAGCAAAAACCTATTTCTTTTTCCACGGTTATTCCACAAACGATTTGCCAGATTTGACAATATAATATCGAAACAGAAGTAAGCTGGGGTAGGACCATAATCTCAATAATGGAACAGAATACAGTAATATAAAAGTTACTTATTTTCGGTCATGCCGATTCGGTCATTTTAGATTTTACACAACAACGTAGCTCTTCCCTTCGTAACTACTTATTAATCGTTTACTGTACTGGCAATCGATGTGAGTACACGATACTTCAGATGGAAAATGAAGTACCATCCAGAGCATAGACCGGCGATAGATATTTATTACAACTCGACATTTTTCTCTACAAAACTTTTAGTACAATAAATATTAATCAATCCAATTTCATCCACAGAGCCTCGCAACTGCAGTGGTGCAGCTCTTCACGACAGAAGGTCCAGGGCACTCAGAATGGAAGAAGAAGGACACGGGGGTGCTGTGCCTCATCAAAGACAACGGCAAGCGGTCTTACTTCTTCAGGATCTACTGCCTGTACAGGCGGTCCATGATATGGGAGCACGAAGTGTATATGCAGATCGAGTACAAGAGCCCCAGGCCGTATCTGCATACTTTTGAAGCTGAGGTGAGACATTTCGTGACGTTGAAAATTAAAACTGTAAATGTGCAGTTATTATGATGTTATAACGCTTTATTGAAGAACTGAATGCATAGTATTTTCGACATAAAATACTTTGATATTGTGAAATATGACTTTAAACTGAACGTCCTCTAGAGATCATTTTCTAGTTGTTCTATAGAAGATACAAAATAGTCTTCACAATAATATATTGCCGTAATCGGTCGCAATAACAAATCAAAGTTTTTGTCTTTTTGAAATTTTGAATAACCACCCCATAGATTCAAATCCAAAACTCGTTCACAGAGCATACATATGGTCACTCAACTCGACGTCAATGAAGCGATAATTAAAAATCCTAAAATATAATTAGCCCGACCTGGCAATGCAACCCTGAATCTCACGGTTCGTAGTGCATGTACGCTTTCACAGGGCCGTGAAGCGATGAGTAAGGCTTAACGAGAATGTATGGATTCTCCGGTACAGTAAACAAATCAGCCCTTAAAATAACCCCATGGCATTACGTAGGGGTTGTTTGTTTCAGGGTCAGTGCTTAGATCTTTCTTGCGTGATATTGATTTTTTGTTGTTAAAAGATTATTTCGGGATAATAAATATTTATTTTATCGGCCTAGTTTAGGGATCGGCAACCTATTCAGAAAATTTCTAACTTTTAAAGATCCACATTTTTTTTCTGATTATTGTGACGACGCATATCACGGGGGAAGGGTTCGGTAAAAAGCAAGTACATGTGGGGAGATAGAAATGGTGCCTAATCATTGTTAATCGATGCAGAATTATTTTTAAATGTTTTTTATTATTTTTTTAATTGCAATGAATAGCTAGACGAGCATGCCATTTGTCTGATAGTAAGCGATACGACCGCCCATTAACATTAGCAACACCAAACTAAACCTTGAATTACAAAACAATGTTTGGCATTCCACTGCGCTCATCATCCTGAGACATAAGATGTTAACTCTCAGTTTGTCCAGTAGTTACTCTGGCTACTATGTCCTTCAAACCGGAATACAATAGTGCGCTTACACTGCTGTTTGGCGGAAGAAATAGACATTTTGATGATTCGTATCCAGGAGGCCTTTCACATGCCTATGAGAGACCTACCAGCAAACCATTTTTTTATTTTATAGGATTCGTATTTTAGTTTCATTTTTTATAACCGGTTTACTTTGTTTAATGCCTGTTATAATTATTTTGACGCTGACCTAGTTTGATGTACTGAGTTTATTTCGCGAGGTTGAAAGCTGCGGCAAAATGCGCCATCATGATTTATTATTTAACACATTTTACCGCAAACTTTTCGTATGTTATTTAATTAGTAAATAGTGCCTACTGGCCGACCCGATTCAACCCAGATTCAATTTATGCTTCTATCTATCCCTATACAAGGTGATACTGAAACACTGCTACGTACGTTACTGATGTAATCAGACTGCCTGGGCAGCGTAATTGTACTATGGTATGATTATATACCTGAGGTTTCGGGTTCGAATTCCGAGTCGGGCGAGGTGAAAGTGGATTTGGATTTTTCAATTCATTTTCAGCCCGGAGTCAGGAATTTGTGGCTGATATGGCGATAAAGCCCCCTATGACATCGTGGGAGAGACCATACCAAGCGAAATGTTAATGTACTGGTTGCTACTAGTACTTTTTGGGAAAAAGGCGTGAGTTTATACAATCAGTTAAACCCGTATGGTACTATGTTAAAATATTCAGTTTTAATGAAAGAAACGCAAAGATAAGATGCCAAATAGGCAAAAACTACTCAATTAAAAATTATATTGAGAAACTATGAGTTTTGACAGAATTATTTTATGGCTGATATTCTGGTCTCCTCCTTTATAGCGTCGCGTACCATGGAAAGATTACTGATATTTATTTATTTAATTGAAACCATTCAAGTTCGGTTGCCGATTTCCGTTTTCGTAAACAATCAAATAGTAACCGACTAACACATATTTGTACTACAGTTGTAATTTGTATTGTAATCTCTATATTATTGAGGCATTCGTCACATCCCACGTCATAGCCACGATAAAAATATAAAGCGTTGCGGTATTCGTAAGCTATTGTTAAAAGTCAATTAGTACTTGTTATTTATCTGCTGGTTTCCTTATAAATAGCAATGTTTATACACAATTATATCAACCAATAATTATTCTACTGCAGGCATTGGCCTCTCATACCATTGAAATGGGCTTAGGTATTAACTGTGGTGTTCGCCCACCGTGTTTGATAAGTTTATATGTTCCACAATATGTTTTGCTTCATAATTCATTGTTAATTGACCGTCGCATGATTTGAATTCTCCTGCGCCATTTTCCAGCCCTTGCATCCGTATTTTCATGATAAATCTCTCGTTAGCCGTTTTTCGTCAAACTTCACATTATAAAGCCAATTAACCTTAATGACAAACCACTTAATCTGATGACAATTGACAACTCCGTGGCGCAGTTAGTTCAGAGGTTTTAAGAGTTGTCACGGTTCCATTCTCGAATCTAGGCTATTGTGTGGCCCACAAATATTTGTTTTGGTCAGGACCAATCAATCAATCAATACCCAGGGGTATTGATAGACTATAGGTCTCGTTGTTTACATTGCACCAAGTGTAATGTATTTTTTTTTTTTATTGCTATGAATGGCGAGACGAGCATGCCGTTCGCCTGATGGTAAGCGATACGACCGCTCATGAACAGTAGCAAAACCAAACAACACCTTGAATTATAAAGCAATGCTTGGCATTCCACTGCGCTCGCCATCCTGAGACATAAGATGTTAAGTCTCAATATGTCCAGTAGTTACTCTGGCTACAATGCCCTTCAACCCGAAACACAACAGTGCGTTTACACTGCTGTTTGACGGGAGAAATAGACACTGCGGTGGTACCCACCCAGATGGCCTCTCACATATGAGAGACCTACCACCAGTATTTTATTATCTCGTGACTATATGTGTGACTACTCTGTTTTTTTGTCTCCTTTGTATTTTGTTTTGGCCGTTTTGGGGAGAGGTTATGTGTCGTTCTGAGATTCACTCAGATTCAGGTTGCATTAATTGAAGGAAACAATAATAATCACTACTGGTGGTAGGTCTCTCATATGTGAGAGGCCGCCTGAGTAGGTACCACCGCAGTGTCTATTTCTCTCGCCAAACAGCAGTGTAAATGCACTGTTGTATTTTGGAGTGAAGGACATTATAGCCAGAGGTAACTACTGGACATATTGAGGCTTAATATCTTATGTCTAAGAATGGCGTGCGCAGTGGAATGCCATGCATTGCTTTGCGATTCAAAATGTTGTTTGGTTTTGCCATTATCCATGAGGGGTCGTATCGCTTACTATCAGGGGAACGGGAAGCTCGACTCGCTATTCATAGCAATAAAAATAAAATCGGATACACTAAGACGCGAAATCCCAGGTATAATTATATATGTATCTGGTTTATACCCGTAATATGTTATGCATTAATATAAATTAGTCACTATATGACACACAACATAGGAATATACGAGTGCAGCAGACAATACGCCACGCAGCGACATTCAGAATCAAGAGTCGACGACCTCGCCGCGCGAAATGGCAAAACAATCGCACCGCGTCACTGCCAAATCTATTTGGAACTGTGCTCAACACACACATACTAGATTTTACAATCTCGCTCCTTTATCTATCAGGATTAAGCCATATGGATAGGAAGTAGTCGTTTCTAATTAATCAAACAATTAACTTTTGCTTCATGCAAAGATATGTGGTTTCGGTCTTCGGAGCTGTATAAACGGAAGACTGGAGATTCGGTTTTCCGAGCTGTGTAAACAAAAGACTAAGAAACACTCACAAATATAAAATACAGAATTTTTATTATCACTCCACAAAAAGAACTGAACCTTTTTCATGTATAATAATACATGAAAAAGGTAAATATACCACGAAAGCTTTTAAGACGTTCGATTACATTATTATGGCAGAATACTTTACCTTTGACCTGAAATAATATGTTATCTAGGGCTTGGATTTTTCAATGCAATTGCCGACCGATGCATAATTTTAATTTTGGGAATATTAGTCCCTCAAAAAAACTCTCAATGGCTGAATTTTCTACTTGTAGATCAGACCTGGGACATCATGGTTCTCAGTACAAATTACGACTAGACTAATGCCAATGCACTGACACAATCACTCATATGATGGCGTTTTACCTCAAAACAAACACCACCATGGGATGACCACAACGACATAACAAAACTATATGAGGAAAATAATTAATTTTCCCAACAACAATTGCGATTGCTATGGCATGCCCTCGTCATAATGATTCAGAAGTTTACAATGGGACACTTAGTGGAGAAAGCTATGACCAATACACACAAGAATTAGATGCCGTGGGACAGGAAAACCATAATTCCTTATATTTGCTGTAATTTAGTTACTTATGAGCTAATTATTAAGATTGCTGGATGTTGTTGTGCGGATACAGCATCTAACAGGGCACTGTACAATAGAATTTCTGTCGTTGAAGATGAAGATACGACGGCTAAATGATCATGTGTAATTACAAAGTGAAGAGTTTACAGACACAATAACTTTTTATATCGATGAATGGCGAGACGGTCATGCCGGTTGGACGGTCATCAATTTGTCCAGTAGTTATAATACTTTGGCTAAAATGTCCTTCAATCCGAAACACAATAGTGCATTAACACCGCTGGTTGGCGGGAGAAATAGACATTGCCGTGGTACCCACACAGGCGGCCTCTCACATATGGGAGACCAAACTACCTTAGGATTATGCTAGATTATCAGAAAATGAAAACAGAATAATAAGACGGCAGGTTTACTTGGACAACTTTAGTGGGTGTTAGGTATACCATATTCTACTCCTTCTAGCTCGCATTTCCACAGGATTGACACGCCATGCCTGGCTTTTCCTGTTATAGATTGATTTGACTGACATTCTTATCTGTGTCTACCTATTTGACGTCAACCCGTTTGAGAATATAATTATTCGCTATTATTGGTAATAGAACAAACCTTTGGGTATGAATACGGGTTGTTTCTTTATGCATTTTACACTATTATTGATAAAAATACGAAAATTAAATTTTGGTCATCTTTGAGTACCATTGTTGGTATATTTCGTGTACTCGAAATATATATTTTTAGACAAATGTTTTGTTTATGTTAAATGATTCTAGTAATAAACAAATGCAATTCCGCCAACTAATCGATTTCAATAAGGATGTGTCCAACACAGCAGTGCATTTACACCGCTGTTTGGCGGGAGAAATAGACATTGCGGTGGTACCTACATAGGCAGCCCCTCACAAATGAGAGACCTACCATCAGTCTGTGGATTATCAGTAAACATCAGTTCCATGCTTAATTTCTAGTAACTAATACCAATGTTAATTTAATTTCAGGAATACATGACCGCGTTCAATTTCGCGAACGAAGATGAAGCTCAAGTACTCAAGAATATACTTATCGAGAAGATCGAGCTGCGGAAACATAGGCGGGAAGGTATATTATCAGAACATATGAATATTTCAGAAATATATCGGAAGAAAACCTTCATACTGTAAAATTTTCGAAATTATGTGAAGCGTGGGTACTAACTTTTACTTGACTGGCGTGATAGACAAAAACGAAAACCTATTTTTGCAATGTGCAAGAAAACAACGGTATTTTATACCTTAAAACGGCAACTATAAAACTACTCCTCTAAAAGTAGCTCAGGCATAGCTTTTTGTTTGATGGAACTGTTAGGACCAGTTATTTTGACCATAGCTTTTGACCATAACATTAATTTCTGACCATGTCATTTGAGATGCCAAATGTTCATGTTTCTTGATGCAACCGATCCTTACGCCTGCTAATCACATGATGACGTCCATGCATAATACAAAATCGGTAAATGTCCTGCTATTCCGCGGTCTGGGCTGGCGCATGCGCAGTGCGGCCAGATTTTATTTCCATGTCCTCAGTATAATACCTCAATGGATCATAGATGCTGACGCCAGTCATAACAGCTGACGTGGTTAACAATACATTATTTATTTGTAATGTTTATGTTGATCGGTATGTTTACTAACAACACAGGCGCTATTAGATCACACGCGGTTTATGACTTGTTACTAGATTAGATATTGTTTTTACAGATTTATTAAACATATTTTTATATTGTTAAAATTACAATACTATTGGAGTTTTTGCCTATTTGATGATTATTTTATTATTGACTGAATAATGATCGATTTAGAACATTACGGCAAAAATCAAGTTAAATTGTCTGCCTTCGGCATATACTGCAATTTTCCAATTAGTACAAAACAACTATTTTAGACAGATTAAATATAAAATGCCGAAACACGATTCATACTCAAAAATATTTATTCATTGGACATAATCTGTTAATACTCCATTTTTTTTGTATTGTATCTGGTGGTTTAAGAACTTTATTTCCCATAAGAATTTACATTCATTTACATGAGAAAATTATATTAACTTATTGTACATAACTAATATTTGATTGGGCTTATTCGTATTCTGTCTATATACGTATACGTCCCACTGCAGTACAATCGAAGATACGATTGAGAGTGGTAAAGCCATATAGTCTAATACTCCATAATTAAATAGTATTTTTAACCGAATTCAAAAAGAGGAAGAGGTTCTCAATTCAGCTGTATGTTCTTTTTTTTGTTGTTGCAGAGCGTCGGCAGCGCTCGATGATGGCCGCGCGCGCCAACAGCGTGCACAGCACCACCAGCGGCAGCAGCGCGGCCGGCAGCCTGGCGCCGCGACACAACGGCACGCTGCCGCCGCCGCCCGCGCCCGACCCCGCGCCCGCGCCGCTGCCGCCCAAGACGCACATCACCGGTATACACCCTATACTCTAGTCCTTTCATCATATCAACAGGTAGAATCGAATGGTCTAGCCATGCTTTTTGCAACGATATCTGTATCTATATCATCCTATATAGGTATATATACAATCATTTATAATATAATATCGATAGTTTTTGCCAGCCCATAAACGCCCAATGATAAGCATGGGAATTATCCAATAATTTGTTTGATGTCCTACATCAATGTTTGGTAATTAAAAATTCAAAAGATTTTTGTAAAATAACGATAATTTAAATCTGATGTATCGATAATTTGGTGAATGTATATTTCGATTTATCGATGTTTTATATCCCACCAATATTCTACACAGTTGTACTGTGAGAATAAAAAATGTAGTTAATTTACGCATGGTTTGAATTGTTTCGACAGGTTCGTCATACACGTTGAAGAGCACTGGTAAGAAGCCGAAGCCAAAGCCAAGGAAATTGACGAAAGCCGACATCGGCATTCCGCAGGACTTCAAGCATATATCGCACGTTGGATGGGATGCAAATAAAGGTAACAACCATATTATTTTACTTATCACTGCCCTATTACATATGTACAAAACCTGAAGGTTGTGGACGTGAACTTTTTAAAATATGTTATATTTTAAATAGTGAAGAAAGGGAATGTACCGTGTCTTGCTAACTAGTACACTATTAGGATGTAATTATGATTAAAATGTTAACTATGACCGTAAATGATATATAGTCAAATTAGTTATAAATTTAAACACTTTACAAAATGAATGATATGCGAATGCGTGGTGTTGATGGCAACTTACAAGTTGACTTAGTAACTAAAATTTGGGTCGAGCGCATTGCGTTAAAATACTGACTAAGAAAAATGTACGGTTTCATCGTACAGGGGATGTTTAGCGTTGGTGCCCCGGCAAAATCACATATAAATTATTGAGCTAAATTGTTAATTCATGTCGGTTTTTTGAGAGGTTTTTGTATCGCCTATATCGATACAAACCTTTTACACCGTCATCTATAGTCTATACTGGTAGTACTAAAGCTCCGCTTAATACTTAAAACGTATTTTTTTTCACTCATCAAGCGATGAAATTCCATAGAATAATATACCTTTTTTAAACCTCCAGGTTTCGACGTGGAGACAACAGCGCCGAACGAGGAGCTACTATCGTTCTTCAACATGGCTGGCGTGTCGGACAAGCAGCTGCAAGATCAGGAGACCAGGGAGTTCATCTACAGCTTCATCGAGTCTCACGGAGGCATCGACGCGGTGAAAGAAGACCTGCATACTAGCCACGCCAAGCCTGCTAGAAGTATGTATCTTTTACACTGTCGTTTAATGTGTGAATCAACCTATCGATTATGTTTTTTCGATTAATTCATCGATAATTTAGGGTATTTTTTTTTAAATCTATGATCCAGTTTTTCAATAACTATATAGTTTATCTGTTGGTAATAGTATTTAATTAGTTTAATACTGTAGTTAATTCTTGTAAATAAAATTTGTACACTAAACAATTATTTAACACAATTAATTACCAGCATGTTAAAATTCATAGCAGTTCTCTTTCCAACAGTTCCCTGAGGAATTATTCATAGAACGAATTTTGCGATGCCTGGTGGCTAAGGATACTGACTGTAATAAAATTGTTGTCTCTCTCTTTAGTCCTAGGAAGTCCATTGTTGATCTGTTTAGTCTATATCTCTTGAATAATGTCACATTGTGTGTGCAGGCAGTAGTCGTGCGGCAGCGCCCAGCCCGGGCGCTCCGCCCCCACCGCCCGCGCCCCCCGCGCCGCCCGTGCCGCAGCGCAGCCCCGCGCCCATGCACCCGCCCGCGCCGCGTCTGTACCACCTTTATACGCTAACTTACCGTGTTACATACCATCATATCATCTAAATGTTATTTATCGATATTTCATTACATAATTGTGATCACCTCCAACAAATGTCATTTATCGATACTTACATAATATGGATATACCTTTATACACTAACTTACCATATTACATGCTATGATTAATGATTATGTTCGAATTCAATTCGTTATAAATTATCGATACTTGCATAATATGGTGCGTCGCGATTTGAAAGACGACATCAGTAGTTATTTTTCTAAAAAAAAATATTTTTGTAGTCACTCATTACAGTTTCATCTATCGATATCCTAACGATTTTATCGATAAAATATGTTTCAAACGGATAACTAAAAAACCGTTATGAATAATTGTCCTGTATACTTGCAGCATCTCGTGCGCCTCCCCCTCCCCCCGCAAGAGCGGTGCCCCCGCCCCCGCCGCCCGTCTCCGCACCGAGGGTCCCGCCGCCACCGCGGCCTTTGCAACGTAAGTAAACACATTCGATTATTTATTCGTAATTAATATTAATTCGTATTCATTATAAGAAGTGATCAGTTTATGAATATGGCTATATACCATGTAAGGATGACGTCGTCATCGTCCATATAAGAAACGGGTAGTTATAAACGAAACAGTAGACGTGTTCTACGCGATTAGATAGGTCAATTACACGTAGACCGGTGAAGGAAAGTGTTTTACATAATTACAGATAGTCAAAATGACAATCGTGATATTTCATAGGACTTATTCTATACTTCGATATAGATAATAATCATCTCTGCAACACCTAAAGCTCGACTGGAAGAAAATGCCACAGGCATTCAGTCCGCCTTGAATACATTTCTGTATGAAGCTTAATAAAATATAAATATAAAAAAAATTATATATCCCCAGCGCCATCCACCGCTCCGCCGTCCGTGCCGCCGCCCCCGCCGCCGGGCAGCGCTCCGCCCCCGCCGCCGCCGCCCCCGCCGCCCGCCGCGCCTCCGCCACCCTCCGCGCCGCCCATGGCTGCAGACTCCGCCCCCGCAGACCACGCCGCGCCCATGGACCCTAGAGCCGCGCTCATGGAGAGCATTCGCAGTGGAAATAAAACGCTTAAGGTAAAGGAACATTTATTTAGTATTTTATTAATCAAATTAGTACAGTTGACACTAATATAATAATAATAATTACACTAATTAATAACACTGTTCAAAATATTCTATATACAAAATTAAAATAATGAAAACATAAAACAAAATATTTTATATTGACTTCATCTAAATTATAAACATAAAAATATAAAAAAAACTGTAGCTATATAAGATTATACAGTGTGTGTATTTTTGTTCAAAATTTCTCGTAGTTTTGGATTTGACCACGTCCATTTAAAAAAATCATACTGTATAAAAAATATTAATACTTTGACTGCAACGCCAAAAGAACTGACTTCATATGTGGACTTGGAGCATATTGCGCATATGTATACCGTTTGTGTGACCGGCAGTCAACGAATACTGCTATAAAATAGTTAAAGTGTAACTAGTACAAAAGGTGTTAGGGTAGACGAAACACTTATAATTTAGTAACGTCAAATTTCGTCCAATATTTGAACAAATAATGGAAATATATTTCCCCCGGCAGAAAGTGGAGGTTGCGGCCAAGGCGCCGGTCGTTGAGGACAACAGGAGTAACCTCTTGAGTGAAATTAGACAAGGCATAGAGTTGAGATCCGTGAGTATTATTCACAATTTTACTTCTATTTTGTGGATAACTTTACATGTTTAGAGAGTTAAGGAATTTTTATTTTATACTATGTGTTATCATATCAATTTTGTAGTCATGGTATGAATAAATGTATTACAACTTAAAATAAATCCCACTGCTATAATCCTGTCTTGTATAGGGGATAAAAACAAATCATAAAAAAAATACGAGAAATGCCATTCTACACTCACGTAATAATTTATTTATTTATTTATGTAGGACCAAGAACACAGACGCAACCCATCTCTGATAACAAAGACGCCTGATTGGGTGATCCGTGTTCTGTAATCTCTTGCCACTTTACTCTTGTCTGTTTCAGTGATTCACACCTAAATATCCCAGAATAGCTATTATAATGTGTGTCTGTGTGTATGTGTGCAGGTATCTCGCACCGCCAGCAGCGGCACGGGTGCTCCGCCGGCGGCAGCGGAGCCCTGCGGCTTGGCCGGCGCCCTGGCTCGCGCGCTACAGGAACGCAGCCGCGCCATACACTCAGACTCCGACTCGGACCTCAGCGATGAAACCACCAGCGATGGAGAGTGGGACGAGTGAACCGATACACCATATATAACATACCACATCTTTATATACAGGTGGTTCTGAAACAGTCATGGAAAACACAATATCTACCACTCATATAACCATATATACAGGTGGCTCGGAAATTTAACGAAAACGAAGCAGTGTAGTGCTATTAAGTGCAGGTAGTAGTCTTTTGTGGAGTAATCATAAATAATATATTTTTTCATAATTCATTAATGAAAATCGTTTACCGTGATTAAGCGGGAAAATTAAAAGTTTTTTTTCTTACTTTTTTGTGACATTTTATATGTCAATGCCTGCTGTCAAGAGTACTACTCCTTCGATTTCGTCACAATTTCTTAGAGTTCTTGTATATACATACAGTACGACACTCATCTACGATCGAGAGTGCGATTGCTCCTAATTGCACTTGACTGCGATCATCATCATATACTTATATTAATTGATGTTAAAAACACATATTTTTCATCAATATCTTTGTATATTTTAGCCTGAAAAGAGCATGTTTGTGCTTGGTAATAATGAGACATTACTTTAAAATCATTTTAATGCGTCACAGCTCGTCTGCAGAAAATAACCGTGTTTATAAAAAATACTGTGTATTATCAAGTTTTTACTCTTAATATTACGAACGTATTACGACAAAATTAATATAGAATTATAAATAAAACAACTGAAATAGAATAGTATAATTTTACCAATCACGCTGGTTTTTAGTTTGCATCCTGTTTAAGGATGTTTATTTCTACAAGAACCAATCATAATTATTTATCAACCAGCCCAATAAACCAAGTAAAATTATACTTACGCGGTTGGCCGCTAATATTGAATCGATTTATCTATGTGTCATTCGAACAATCAAAACAATCGATATAACTTATAATTGTTAAAATTTAATCGATTTCACGCTGCCAAATACAATCGATAATTATATAATTAATTATTGAGTTCAAATAAGACTTCTTTGATCCTAACAATTTACTTTAATCGACTTTACGCTGCCAATTATAAGCGATACCTATAACACAAAATAAGACTTGGAATGATCCAAAAAGTGGCGTATACGTGACCACGAAAGAGCTTTACTATATTTGTCCAAATTTATTAACTGTTGATATGTTGTTATTTTTTATGGCTTCTGTTGAACTTGGCGTAGCGACAAAAAATCTGCATATATTCAACTTTAATAAATATGTCAATGTATCTTTACGTTTGTATTTTCTAAAATCTATCGAATTTCTTATATTGATTATTAAAATTTTATCGATATGTTGACATCCACTGATCAACTTATTATATGTACTATCATTTAACCTGTAGCCATTCATAGGAAATGTGGATTTATATTTCCACTTATACTATCTTTATATATGTCTTAATGTAACACATATTTAAAAGGAATTTACATTCGCGTCATTATCGATCAAGATATCGATAATCGGAAGACCAAAGTACTGGGCATTGTCGATGGTGAAAACCAGTACACGTATCGTGCCTATGTAGTATTATCGGTGTGAACTAGTCAGGGTGGTAAAGATTCGCCTTACGCGATGTCTGTCGACTATTATTGACATTTGTATCGACGATGAATATTTCGAGTCGTCGAATTTTATTTTAATACTATATAACTTATATTGGGGTAGTGCCGGTTGCATGAATCAAGGGTGGGTTTTATCCTACTATAAGATGACGGTAGTTTAAATTAAAAAGCATGGCAATAGATGTCTTGTTCTAAGCCTTATACGCGTCAGCCGGCACTGGGTCAATTAAAATATTAAGATCGTAATAATAACAAGGGAACTTGGAAGAAGTATAATGTATTTTTAAAACCAAGTTACGAAGGATAGCGAACAATGATTTGTAACTAATTTTCGGGGAGTCGGTCACATGCTCATTACGATTCATCGAAAAGGTTCGATAAAAGAAGGATGCCAAATATTTAATATTCTACTAAAATTTACTTCAACAGTTATATTAAAAAAGATTGCGCTGAGACTTCATTTTAATCCATAATCGACCAAAAACAAAATGTTATCGACTAATCTAAACGCGTTAATATCGATAAAAATACCGCACTATCGACTCCCGAATTGTGTTCAAAAAACCTTTTTCAAATGTTGAACATGTTCACATAATATGTAGATATCTTTTTCAATAAATAATTTTATATAAATAATTAATACAATAATTTTAATATTTGACCACGGTTCTGTTCTAGTTGTTAAACCGCTTGGCGATGTTGTATAGTAAATGTATGGTCGTTGGGAGAGTGAAATGTCGATTTTTAAAACTTAAGATATTCAATTAGCATTGCTATTAATATTGTCGATACGAAGTTATCATTGGCTACAACACTGCTGTTGTGTTACCTCGTATCGATAAAGACGTGTCTGCGGTCCTATATACCTGCAGAAATGGTGTCTATTTTTTAGTGTCTATGTTATTGCTACGGACATTCTAAAAAACTTCTAAAAGAGAAGAAGTAATTTTCATCTATAGTGTTTGTATCTAATCAATATGATCTTAGTTATTCTTTATTTTCGACACTTTAAAATTAAATAATCGATATATTCCCACTCCCAACGACTATGCATATAACACATAATGTTTTATTTGAATGTAAAATAATGAATAGAATATAAATGTATATAGTTGTTCGTTAGGTCAACGACTGAGGAGAAACAATGGTGATTATAATGTTCGTTTAATGTCTAATTATATTGTGTAGTTAGTTAATACTTTGTATTGGGAACACAGTTGATTTATCGACAAAGCGTGGCCAACGATCATTAGGACGTTTTCGGTCTGATTTGAAATCAATGTATTGGTTGATTTGATTAATAAAGCAGTGCAGACGCACTGTTGTGTTCCGGTTTGAAGAACATTATAACTACTGGACATATTGAGACTTACTAATGCCAACATTGTTATTTGCTACTGTCAATGAGCGGTCGTTTCGCTTACCATCAGACGAAAGGCATACTCGTCTCGCCATTAATAGTAATAAAAAAACGTTTTCATAATTTCTTCAAAATGTCAGCAAAATTTTAAAAAAAATATTCATAAAAAATAGCTCATGCTAATATTTCAACTAAAAATAATAATTAAGATATTGATTATACTTTAAAATGGCGCCTACAATATATTGTCATTGTGGATATTTTTGTAGATACAAAAATACTATTAAAAGCTGGGTCAAATTAGAGGCACCCGAAAACTACTGCTAATAAATTAACTGTGTTTCTACCAATACATCTTTAGTTGTAAGTTAACGCGTGTAACACATGTAAAACCAAAATGTAATATACTATCAACCCATTTCACACTCGGCGTTGCGATACAAAATTCTTACTAATATATAAATGCGACGGTAACTCTGTCTGTCTGTAACCTTTTTACGCTTAAACTACTGGACCCTTAATGTAAGTCGGTACGGAGATTGATAACATCTTGGGAAAGGACATAGGATATCTTTTATTTAGGGTGGACAATACATAATGAGCATATTGATTAGATTGACACCCTCCGTGGCGCAGTTGGTAAAACACCGGTTATGAAACGAAAGGCCGCGGATTCGAAGTTTGCGCCCCGCACTGAGATAAATGTTTATGAACTCCATATGTATTTGTGAGACCGAAAAGTCTCTGTGTTTATTTACCCGTAATACCAGACTTGTATCTTAGTCTGCGCCACAACTATGTACCTATGCGACTGCTGACGGTATTTATTATAACGGCAGGCATTTCTAGTCTCCCTGGGGTTCGAGACAGGGAGCTTAAAAACTTTATTTTGTCAAAAAGGAGGGTATTTTGTTAATTTAGTGCAGTTTTATGACGTGTCGCACTGCTGAGTGTAAACAACCTCTATGCATTTCCTATTCACTTGTATAACGTAAAATAAGCTCAAAATTATTTTCACAATAATCGTCATAGATCACATATTCGTACAAAACGTGTTATGTTCATATTAATAACTTAAAGTAAAGCAATAATTATTTTAGTATAGACTTAATATTGAGACGTTTATTTATTGTTTCGGTGCATTTTCTGATACACACGCAGTATTTTGAGAAAATTAGATTCGAGTTTAAGATTCACGGTATTAATTTTAAACATGTGAGCCTGTCCTTAAGCTTTCAGAGTTAGTTTAGTGTATACATGTTCATAAATATTTAATGCACTAATGTTTTACAATAGGTCACTTTATGCACGGAATATCGAAGCGTTTCTTTTGAGTATATAATGTATTCTTACAATTTAAATAAAACTGAAACAAATCTAAATAAAAAATGATAATTTATTTGTATCAAAGAAAACTTTTCACCTAAATTCTGTTTAATCTTTTCTTGATCACATTTTCCTGTTTAAAAAATCGGTGAAATAAATACGATAGTCGTGCATGAGGTGTCAAGCTCATATCAAATCAATAAGGCTGTCTACTTATATTGTCTTGGACAAAGTTCTGCCAAATGTTATATATTTTCAGTGAGTGATCGACGCTCAGCCTTCACTGCGAATGTGATGTATTAGCATTAACATACGATAGAAGAAGCGTAAGCTATTTTTATAGTGATAAATAAATATGTTTTCTATTGTTATCGTGATACATGTGTAAGTGTGATGTGGCATTGGTTTTTTCGTCTTTGTTTTAAAATCTAATGGTGCCCCATAAGACCCATATTGGCTTGAAAATGTTATTATATAATGTATTAGATCCTTGGTACCTACGTAAAATATCGAAATTGTACGTTCGCTACTTTACAACAATAAACATTGAAAGTGGCAAATTAGATCTTTTATTATGTTCGTTTTATACACTTTAAATTTTATTCGATTGGAGAATAGGTAAATGTAACAATGTTGTATTTAAACTTGCAATTAGTTTAATGTACTGAATGTCATTTTATCAATTTCGATAATTTACGTAGGGACCACCGAATTATAATTAGCACTAATTTTCTTTAAGGCAAAACATGCCCCAATGTACCTAATCAAAATAAAAAGATTTTGTCCCGTGTTAAATGTAAAGTGAAATTGTCAAAAGTTAGAAGTTTACACTACCTTGGTTTCTATTTAAAATTTAAGGGCACCTAATTAATCTTCATTCACCCCTATCCAAAATGAATATACATACCAATATTATAGTTGTAGTGACTTATATTTCCATCTATATAAAAGTACTACTAATAATTAACATTTATTGGAATTTATCACACTAAAAGCGGTGCACATGAAAATCAAGGTTTATTTTACAAAATGACTTGTAGTGTTTATACCATAGTCGGTTGTAAACTTTAAAACTAGCCAGGAAAATAATGTTCATAAAATTTAAACCGTGCACCGCCATCTTGACTGTTATTTTAAAACCCAACTTTGTAATTAGAAAACCCGAGTCATAATATGTTGAATAAATAAACATTATTAATTTCAATCGTTTTTATTTGTTTTAAAACAATTCTTGGCTATGTCGTGTCATAGAAGCAATCATTTTAACTCATATATTTAGGAAATAATTACATATCTTAATCGTAAATTAGTACTAACACTATGTTTACCGCACGACATCTTTCAATACGATGTAATAAGACAAAGGATTTTGTTGTATTTGCCTAAGTCTTAAAAAAACATCTTTTTTACTTATCAATCGACGACATTTTAATCCTATAAGCTATTGTTTCAGAAAAGGCTTAAAGTGTACGGTTAAACGAGGGACTTATCAAACGACGACTTACTAAAAACTTATACAAAAAACTACTCAAAGTAATAAAGAAAACTTTAGACATATTTAGCTTCGATCAAATATATACTAGATACAACATGAGCGCTTAGAAAATGGCACCAAAAAAAGAGTGCTTTAAGCACTCTTTCGCCTTCAGTCACGCACCGACCGTTGCTTCTAAAAGGTCGCATAACTCTAGACAATATTATGTGAAAAGCTACTTTAAGCTCCAGGAATAAGGTGGAATTTGTGTTAATATATTTGGAATCTGTGATCTTTTTGTTTAGTCTTTTTAATGTCATGTATCGGTGCCACTTTTTAACAGAACTTTTACAGGGAACTGTGTATCTAGTGTATATTTGATCGAAGATATTTAGCCTTAACTCACACGTGTGCTACTTGCTCGATCTATCTTACCACACTTTAAAATATTACGTAGGTAGATATTTGGGTTGAACAAATACCTGCATCTCTAGATCCCTTGTTTAACCTTACACCAGTGAATCAATAGTTAAGATCAAAAAATAATAAATTATCGTAAATAACGTATCGTTTATTGAAGTGTATACAGGCAAAGTATGCAAATGGACGCTCACAAAAACAATTATTAATGATAATTGAAATTATATTTTATTTTATACATCGCGATGTCGTGCAAGCTGCTACCACACCTTTGGCTTAACTTGGCTCAACAAAAAATACATATCAAAATTGGAATGATAATAAGGAAAATCTAATCCAAATGTCAAAGAAATAAACTAATACGAATATTTGTGGAACGTAAATCCACGCTTTTTATGGCAATAATATATCAAAATCACAAATCGGTGTTACTCATACAAAAAATTAACAGTATTATAAAATAATATATACAATGATCTTGAAATGACGAACTACCGTCACTATAAAACGTAAAAACAATTGAAAAATAACAAAAATCGAACCACCCGCGCACTAGATGAATCTACACAATAGAGATTCATCAATATTCGCAATTTCATGAATTACAACAAACTTTATACTCTTAAAAATATCTTAATTGTTAAAGCTTTAATGCTTACCAAACATAGTCACAGGATCTATTAGCTATTGGAACTCAAATATTTGTTACAAGTATACACTTTACTATTTCATAGCAAAGTAAGGGAGTCATCATAAAATTAACCGAATAATGTAAAAAAACGAAATACCAATGTAATTAAAGAAGCCATAATTTCTTGTGATAAATTCACACATACCATAATTTCTTAGTTTTACTCTCAACATCCATTTATATTTTATTCATTACGTGCGATTTTTTCTTCTTGATATTTCAACTAAAATGCATGTTTTAACACACATATCGCACCCTTAGTATTAAAGAGACCTAACTAAAAAAAAACATTTTTTGGGAAACGTTCTTTAAAGATTTGTTACATAAGATCTATTCTACCTTGTCTATTTTTTTTGGATTCGGTCAGTTTAATATTAAGCGTGCGATATATCCGTCGAATTATACGCAATCTCTAAAACTATATCTTACTGCAGTAGCTCTTCTTATGTCATACAAACTCATCAGAAATACTAATACTAGTACCAAAATATGTTCAGTAGGTATCGTAAAACATCCACAAATTCACACAATTATAATATACTTGATTTGAGAATATTTACACTATCGGGGTAAAATGGTTAACCTTCCTTATAACATATCCTAAAATCTGCTGAAGAATTAACTTTATCGTTATAATATACTTTAGAACTATGAAATTTAACGAAATAAATCAATCTAATGACTATTTTTCGTGACATTGCTTCGCTATAATATGGTCACTTATGTTTGTAAAATGTCATGTCTCTCAACCAATCGGAAGAACGCATTTTACGACACCACCCTCCAGGACGTCTCCTAAACGAAATAAACTGATACTAAAAATAAAATTCGACATCAATGAGATAATTATGAATACTTTCAAACGATAGACACAATAATGTCAAAAAAATGCATGTTTATAGGAAAGATATGCATTTTTATGTATACCTTAATTTTAAACTTTCAATCGCCATATTCACAGGCAGTATAATAACCTATTTTACTTATCGAATGTTTTATCTTCTTCACTCAAAAGGCATTCAAAAGTGTTTCGAGAAGGACAAACCATTCGATAGTTAAAATAGGTTTATATACTGTCTATGAATAAGATCTTAAGAGTTTACCGTACCAAAATAACTTGACGCGTCATCAAATAAGATACTCAAACACGTTAGCAACATACCACACTAAAGCTGAAGAAATTAGATCTTAAAACTCCGTGAACTGGTAAGCCTATTATAATTTGATCTAGACAGCATTATTTAGTTTTGTATGCATCGTCCAACCTTGCTCATTGCTCCTTAACTATTATACATTTTTTTTATACAGGTAAAATCAGTTCTATATTAATCTACCACTACAACGCGGGAGGGACGTGGGGTAACGTCAGTGGACTCTTCCTCCTCATCGCTACTGATGACGAATACATTAGCGTCAGCTGGCTTGCTGATGTCAGCGTCCTGACTGTTCTCCTCTGTCTGGCACAGAGACAGTACATCAGATATAACGGGCGCCTGGAATGTTTCAAACTTCTTCAAGTCCTCACTATCCTGGCTATCCTCCTGATATTCCTGTGTAACAACATTTTCCTCCGACTCCTCATTCTCCGCCATGTCTTCGTCATCACTGTCTCCATACAGTCTCTCGCCGCTCTTCTCGTCTTTCGGTTCGTATGAATTTATAAGAGCTGTCAGATCTTCGTCACAAGTGAACACTTTGGATGGGTCGCTGTCCTCCTTATCGCATTCATGGGCATTAAACAATTTGTAAGACGTGAAATACTTCCGGCACTGTTGGCACTGGTTCAGCAGATGAGCTCGATAGTGATTGTGCAGATTGGGAAATTCGTCTCCGCACACCACGCATCTCTCCGACATCACAATCGCTCGATAATGCAGTTTCAACGGCATCTTATGCGCTGATCTCATGTGCTTTATAAAAGGCCCGTATTTCACAAATTTCTCGCCGCACTTGCGACATTTTATCGGCTTCTTGTTATACTTCCTGCTTCGGTGGGTGAATGCGTGGATGTTGAAAGCGTCGATAGTTTTAAATTTCCTGCGGCAGAAGCGGCAAGATATCGACCCGGAGCTCCTGTGTATTTTGTCGTGTTTTAACTTGGAGTTAGTGGTGGTGATCGGCTTGAAACAGAAGTTACACTCTTCGTATGCAGCGCCTGAGACGCCGTTGCAGGTTGCATTTTCTTCATCGTCACTTTCTATGGTACACAGATGATTGTCAAAGTCGACCACGGAAAAGAAGTATTCGCCGCATTTCTTGCATCTGTTCTCTTCGTGATACGACAAATGTTTGTGGAGATTAAAGAATGTTTTGTTGCAGATGTTACAGGTTTCCTCTATTGAGTCTTTCGGTTCTATGAACCACTCGCTGTCGTCTCCGTGCTCGTCTTTCATGTGGGTTATCATGTCTCTGAATGCCACGAACCTTTCCTCACAGTGTTCGCATTTGGTGGGATTGTCGACATTTAATAAGGAAAAGTGAGCGTTTTTATGTTTTCTGTATTGCGTTAGCGTGTTAAACTTTTTAGCGCAATACTTACATCCGTAATAGCCGATGGTTCTATGATATATTTTGTGCGTGCTCAAAGCGTATTCGTTCTCAAATATTTTAAAGCAGTAGTCACAGACGATTTCCTGCTTGCTCGCAGACGCTTCTTTAGTGATGGCTATACCGTGCTGCGTAAAAAGGTGGCAGTCCAGTTTCACTTGCAGATGGAATGCTTTGTAACATATGTGGCATTTCACTCGCTTCGGGTGTACTTCTGTATTGCCTACTAATTTCTTTTTCTCGCACATAAACGACAGGTGACCCTCGAGGAAGCGGAGCGAGCTGAAGTATTCAAAGCAGTAATTGCATCTGAGCGAGTTGTGGTAGTCAATGTGTCTCTGGAAGTTTCCTTTGCTTGCTAATATTTTCAGACACAGGGAGCATTGGAGGTCTTGTAGCGGTACATTCAAGTCGGTCGCCGTTCTCGGGGCAATCCACGTCTCATTGATATTATGGACATCGCGCAGGTGGTAGTGGAGGTCGTAGCCTTTTATAAACTTTTCATCACAGTTTGGACATTTCAGCGGATCATCTATGTGCTTTGTGCACAAATGAGACTTAATATGAATGTTATGGCTCTTCAACGACATGGTGTTCTTTCCACAAAACTTGCACTTGTAAAACACTGGTTTTCTTAAATGAGCTTCCTTATGGAACTGCAATCGTCGCTCATCTAGAAACACTTTAGCGCACAGCTGGCAGGGGTAGTATCGTTGGGGCGGCGCGTCAGGGTCCGCCTTGATCATCTTGCTCTCCGGATGGGTTCGCTTCAAGTGTCGTATCAGCTTCACCAGATCTGGATAGTACCGCGTGCATATCGGGCACTTGACTTGGTTCATCCGCAGCCTCTCTATTCGCCTCTTGTGTGCGGAGTGATCGAAGTTGTGCGACTTTAGATGTCTTCGATAGTACTCCTCCTCAGTGAAGCCTTTGCTGCAGAGATGGCACTTGTAGGGTCCATTTTCGTTCTCGTAGTGGGTGCGTATGTGTAAGGTGAGCGTTTTCTTGTTGGTGAACTGCAATTTGCAGACGGCGCACTCGTGGCGCGCGGCGTACAGCGAGCCCTTGGAGTTGTGCCAGATGGTGTGGTGTTTGAGGGACAGTTCCGAGTCGCAGGCTTTGCCGCAGAGCTCGCAGGTGTATGTGCCGTCTAGCAAGCCTTTGTGTAAGGAGTCGTTGGTGGAGCCGACGTTCTTGCCGGTGTCCCCTCGCTTCTGGTGGTTGGCCATGTGCGCGAGGTAGACTCCTCGCTTCTGGAAGACGCGCTTGCAGAGCGAGCACTGGTAGTCCTTGACCTGGAAGCGCGTCTGCTGATGGAAGGCCATGTGGGCGCGGGCGGCGCGCAGGTTCTTGTTCTTGCGGTTGCAGATGGGGCAGGTGAGGTGCTTGGCGTCCAGATTGGGGTCGTTGTAGTGGATGCGCATGTGCATTTTGTAGTGCACTTGGAACCTGAACATCTGCAAGATGAAAAAAAGACTATTATTGCATCTGAGACAAGCAATTATGCGGAGCCTTTTAAACGAAAAAAAAAATTACATACATAAATACATAAACTCACGCTGGAAAAAATCCCAGAAGGTACCAAGCTACCAGGACGCCCCCTTTCGCCGTTTTTGTTTCGTCCCCCATTAGGCTCGCCCCCTATTTGTAATAGGCTATCACCATATCGGATAATCGCACAAATTCCTGCCTCCGAATTGATGATGAATAGGAAAATTCACTATAACATTACCCGACCTGGGATTCGAACCCGGGATATCAACATTGTAACATACTGTAGTACAACAACGCCACCGAGGCAGTCAAGAGACTTCTAAGTGAAAGTTCTAGGTTTAATCAAATATTACACAAAGCAATGCCATCCACACCAAAAAGTTATTTTGAAAAACTCACCTCCTTACACACGAAGCACTCATATCTCCCGCCGGCAGCGCCGCCGTATCTCTTATGGCACGCCATGTGACACTTCAGCGACATGGAGGACGGCATGTTCTTCCCACAAGTGGGGCACACGAAGCCCCCCGCCGCCGGGGCTTCCAACTTCACCACACCGTCGGGGACTGAGCCGAAGTCACTGCCATCTTGAGGCCAATCCTGAGGCTCCGTCTTAGCCACTATCACCTCGCAAAACGCTGCCGGATCTATGCTTTGTAATTTCTGGGCTTTCGGTGTTTCCTTTTTTAATCTGTGAAAAATTGAACACTGAATACTGAATTATTGTGACATCAATTATATAGATAACGGCCTGCCAATGGATTTCCAACCAATTGCTAGGTAATTATGTTGTTGGCAGGATGTTAAAATTAACCAGTTAATAAGTAACGGCAAACTTTTTCTCTGGATAGCCACCTGCGAAGTCTGATCACAAATAGAATATACGAGGCCGTAAAATCCACTCAGTGGTCAGTGTTTTTGTATAAAAACTAGAGGTCTGTCCCAGCTTCGGCTGAGAGCAGCCAGAATTTGCGATTTAAGCGCACAATCCGTTGATAGTTTAAAAGATCTAAGCGCACAGACAGCTTAAACGACTTCGATGTTGTACTATATAAATAAAATGGTGTATATTTACCTGTGCACATATTTGATGTGGGTAGCAAGAGCAGCGCGATTCTTAAAGAAGTTGCCACACACACCACAAGTGTAAATATTCCTCGGTTTCATATTCATAGCGATATGTTTCTTATTGTGCTCGTATATGTCCTTCACTTTCATCTCCTGGTCACATATCAAGCACTTCACTGCGCAGTCGTTGAGGGTGATACTGGCTCTTTTAGTCCCAGAACACATGTTATGCTTAGTCCTTTTGTGATGCAACAGTATAGCTTTGTACGAGAACTGCTTCTCACAGATGTCACAAGTGTTGTCATAATTCTCGTCTGGGCTTGAGTCTTCCTCATCAGACTGCTCGTTGGGTTCTTTGGTTTCTGCCTGGTCGGTGGCTTCGTCTTTCTTGGAGCAGGTCGCCTCGTGATTGGCCAACGAGCGCTTGTATTTGAAGTCTTTCTGGCAGTATGTGCAGTTCATTGCACCTGTTGAGTTTGTTGACGTGTTTGCTATTGATGTTCTGTAAGTAGGTTTAGAGGAAAAGGTTTTGTTTGGTTTTAAAAAAATCATTGGTATATTCTATAGGTACTGGCATGAATGTGACTAAACCTGAGAATAAATGCAGAGCTGTAAATATAGAACAATTTAAGATACGCAGATGACACTACTGACTACTTTCCTAGCCACTACTAGAGTCGAAATCGAAACTCTTCTTCGAGGACTTTAAACCACATGGCTAGACTTTGGAATCCTAATTAATCGGGATAAAACTAAGATGCTGATCGTTTATCACATGGAAAATAACCAATCTGATGTCCCTAATATAGCGGAAAGCGGAAAAGTGGGAAGCTACGTGTACCTAGACTTCACTTTTACTAATACAATGCGAAGACTAGATTCGACGACGCTTCAAGGACTAGATCTGGAATTAGTTACAGTAGGCTTAGGAGATTGTCCATATATTTTATCTGAATAGCTCAGCAATTCCCATCCGATTTCGCGTAGTCACTTTACCACGCCTTTAAGAAAACAATCTACCAACACATACCTGGAATCGTCATTCAAAAGAGTTTCATCAAGGGTCGAGGCATTCGCAGATAAATTAGCGACACCCGCAGTCTTATTCCCCGTCGTGTAATGTTTAGTTTTCTTGTGGTGCAGAAGCTGTCCCTTGTACGAAAACTGTTTGTCGCATATATCACATGTATTGTCAAAATCGTCTTGGCTCGATTCTTCCTCCACACAATGTTGGCTAGATCCCTCTAAGGTTTTTTGGACTTCAAGTTTGACCTCATTCTTGCCTTTCGTCTGTGTGACACAAAAGTTCTGATGGGTCAACATGGCACCTTTGTATTTGAATTCCTTCTGACAGTACTTGCAGTAGGACAAGCCTGGTGAGTCTGTCGGTGTTCTGAAATGGGTTTTTGATTGAAATAAAACTTATCGTTGAAATAAATTGTGATAAAATTCGAAGACTAGTTCTATTTCAATGTAACTTTCGCGTAAACATAAACTAGTAAGTTTGGGAAATTTTAGTATATTGTTCCAAAAATAGGCGAAGGAAAATTCAGAACGTGCACAAGTTCGTCAATTACTGAACAAAATATTTCTATCCAGAATTTTTTAAAGCGATCTTTATCACATCATTTTACCCGCCTTCTCATTCTCGGGTAAAATAAAAAATAAATTAGACATAAATTCATTCCAAGCATTAAAAAATCTTTGTGATCAGCAATTCTATCTCCATTAATAAAGAAATCATCCTCTTTATTTGCCACAGTAGTATCATAAATGGCCGTTTTAATGGCATCAAAATAAATAGTTTTCTAACAAAACATGAAATCTAACCTGGTATCCTCATTCACACCGGCTTCGTCAATATTCGAGACGTGAGCTGCCAAATGTGTGATCAATTGTTGCTGGTTGGCGAGCCTCTTATTACAGAAGCTACACTTAAGCTCATCTTCTTTGAGATCCGCTTGTTCTCGCGTCTCAGGCTCAAAATGTGAATTCTTAATATGACCAAAATACGCCATCTTCTTGAACGAAATCACTAGGCATAAAGGACACTTGAACGTGTTGCGTTCATCGCGCTTCGGACAAGTGTTAAAATGAGCACTGTGAACGTAATAATCGTCGAAAGATTCTTGGCAGTAGATGCAAGGGACTGACACATTCCCAACAAGTCTTGCTGAAACTCTTTTAGGTGCTGCAGCATGCACCACTCTTAGATGCTTATTTAGGTTATCTACAGTCTTGAATTTGGCAGTACAGATCTCACATTCGACCTTCACTTTGTGTTTCCCATCAACTGGTTCGAGACACACCAGAAGTTCTTTCTGTGGAGCGAGTTCTACAGCGGGCGTCTCATTACAGTTCTGTTGGTGGCGCTTCAACATTATCTTTAACTTATAAGTCTTGCCACACTTGTTGCAACTTAAATCATCTTCTTCTTGGGCCTCGGCAGTCGCTGATTCTTCAGACGCTTCCTCCTTCAGATTCTGTCGTTTATGGAGCCTCATATGCATAGTTAGACTACGAAGTGTGGCGTACTCGTTGGGGCATTGTTGGCATTTGAACACAGTTTTAACTGCCGATTCGTCCGAGTCCGTCGCGGCTGTCTCGCTTCTGAAACTCGAGTCTTCGTTGTCATCATCGTCTGTGTCCATTGATGAAGCATTCATGTTCCTTTTCGCGGCACTGCCCAATCTCCTAAGTTCGGTAACGCGTTTGTTGCTTCCTGAATAATCCTGCTTGCTGCTTGTGGACGCATTATCGCTCTCGATGCTACGTCCCAGTGGAGTACTGGTAGGCGTCACAATGTTCTCCAACGATCTGTCATTCCTATGAACACGCTGATGAGAGTTCACGGCACACAAAGATTTGAATGATTTAGGACATTTGCTGCATTTAAACTCGTTTTTAGCTTCATTTGGTTCGTCGATATCCGCCGTAAAACTGTCGTTGTTGTCATCATCTGAATCCATGGAGTTATTAAGATATTTGGGTTTCTTTACTTGTCTCTTGACATCGGCGTGTTTGGAGTCAGAGCGGTAGTCGTGGCGACTAGTGATGGAAGTATCATCGCTCTCGGTTCGTCTCTTTCTAGCAGAGCTGGCAGGAGTTATCTTGCCTTCTGTGGATTTGTTCAAGTTGGAATAATCCGTGTGGGTGGAAAAGGCAGAGTCGCTGCTTTGTCTGTTTGGCGACAGCGGGCAGAAACCTGAAACATTAAATGTATCACTCCTTTTGTTTGTTTCTTCTGCTGATGCTATGCCAGTAATAACGGCATTTTGGCCTACAGAATTCCAGATAAGTTTTCTAGTAGCGAAAGAGAAGCTGTCTAAGATTCTACTCTATAAAAATAAAATGTGTGAGATTCAAATGTAATCAAATGCACTTGACGTAATTTAGGTACTTACCTGGAGGCGGTACATAGTTGCGTCGCAAGTCCTGATCGGCTCTCTCGCACTGCTGTTTGAAGATGTAAGCACCACTGAGTTTTTGGATGCATTCTGAGCACACTTTATCTGGCAGTCCATCACCTTCATATATCTTAAACAAAAAGCAATAATATCTTTATCTTGTAGTAGACATACATCAAAATGGATTATACCTTTCAACACATTATGACTTTTCCAATAATAATGGTATTTACAAAACTCTAGTCATTTCTTGTAGCTGTGTAATTAATAATGCAGTAGTGTTTTGCATCAGAACATACAACAAATCCAAAGATATAAACATTTTCTTGTGGTTGTATGTTTTGGTGGGCTTTAAACTTTTGATTATTATAAACTAAACTGTTCTTGTGTACCAACAAACCATTTGAAATTGCAGCTTGAATTAGCCGAAACATCAAGAACTATACATATAGGTTGGGTTATGCAAATACTTTGTTAGTATGTTATCACATGTCACTACTATAGTTCATCAATTTAGTTCTACATTATAATTCTATGATGTATTTTGTGATAAAAAAATTTATTAGCCATTAAATAATGAATTTCTCAGAAATTACAACAATGAGTTCATAGAACTATTTAGAGTGAAGGATTGAGAAAACCTAGAAAAATATTATATATATCTAATATATAATAACACATTCAATATTTTAATAATACCTAGTGATGAAATAATAAATTTACATATTTTTTTATTTGTGTGGAACAATCAATCTCTTGTCAAAACTTGTGGGAAACAACAGCAATTGTTCTTCAGTCTCAGAAGAAAAAAATTGTTAGATGATGTTTAAACAAAACAATTATATAAGGCTAGTACCTCAGTGTAAACAAAATCATAAGTGGCATTTGTGAGGCATAAATAATTGTTTTATGGGGAACTTGTAATTCCACAATAAACAAGCAGATATTTATTGTGGATAGGAAATAATTAAGTAAGTTAACTAGTGTGTTATATATTATTTCTGATTCTGCAGATATTTCATAGTTTAAATATTCATAAGTAGTTGGAGGTGCCATATACATGAATATCATATTGTTTACAAGGGCTTTTTTTGCAAAAAGTTTAAATACAGACAATAAAATAAAATAAGTATAAGTAATATTCAGAAATAATTGAAAATTACAACAAGTTTATTTTGAAATAATTATGCCATTTATTTCTGCCACAAGATTATTAAAAAAAAAGATTGCTTGTCTGAATTATATTTTATCCAACTAAATAATTAAATAAAAACAAACTATATAACTTGGAAATAATTGATTTTCTTGGGTACTATAGAAAAACTAGCTTAAAATTATCCATTTTATTAAAATTACCTTTATATATTTGTCAGTTACTTACACTTAGCATCTACAGTAAAAACACAATATTAGTTACCAAACAATAAAAAAATACATCTTGAAAAATCATAAATAAGGCATGTATTTGTTTACAGGCAAATTGTGTTTATTTACCAAGCTTTATTCATTGTAATTTTAGTTTACCCAGGATCAAAGATAGCTTATTTATAAAAAAAAATATGAGAAAAACCAGTGAAGGTAAAATTCAAGGGTATTATGTACTCGCTGAAACATAGTTTTTCAGTTAGGTATGTTAAACTCGCCAATCGCAATATGGAAGACGCGCAAGACATCCGCTTGATTTCCTTTGCATCACGGTTGTTAAAGTTTGTGGTTAAACATTGATCAATATGATATGATAGTCTTGAAAAAGGTCAGTATAGTCATTTAATTCTGGTTTGAGATTAGATCGGTCAAGTTACCAAATTACGGCATGGAGATCAACTCACATCAAAGATTCAACTAGCACTTAGTGAATTCTACTTACTTTCACCCGCGAACATTCCATAACCATTTCCGCCAGTGGAACCCCATTGTCCACTGTGAATATGGAGTAGAAATCTCCTAATTTGAGGCATAATCTGCATTTCCCGAGTTCAAGGGCCATATTGATTTCTTCTCAAAAACTTCATGTCACCGAAATCCACATTGCGTGATTAACACTGATGCATGGTGCTATAACTACTTTGGAAACTTAATTCTAACTAACATTTTAAATTCTATAACAGTTATAAATTATATAAACATCAATACAGGCAAAAAACGTAAGTACAAAATACCACAATGACCGGCATACTCGTACACTGCTTTTTGTAATTTTTTTGCGAAGATGTCAGCGCATTCCTGGTAATACAAGAAGAATTACAAGAACAGGTCATTTGACATCCTTCTTGCACTTGCTAGTTGTCCGTTAAATAAAAGAGACAGCTCTATTAATCTTCGGTTCAAAGCATAGTATTATGTTATTCAGCATCGGTTGGACATCGAAACTGAACAAAAATTAAAAACCTCCGTTCTATATTATTCTTCTTGATTAGTTATAAGTTGTTTAATTTTCTACATGATTTTCTAACACAACCATTGACATAATATAAACATAACAATGTTGTTTATATTGAATAAAAATAAATGCTATACAGTTCATAAGTATTTTTAAGTATAAATAAAAATGTTGTAGAAGTAAAGTTTACAGTATCCATGTATACTACATTTATCAAAGAAAAATAAACGGGCTATCTTTTAAGACGTCCACAAAACAACCCATTTCAAATATCAAACTGAATTTCAAATGTTTTTCAAAATGTATGAAACGAAATGTTTTTCAGTTTGCTCATTTGACATTTGCTGTCAAATTCCAAATGTCAATTCATGTCAAAAATCAAATCCAAACAAATAGGATTTTGCCGTATATTTTTAAATTTCATAAAAGAAAACGATAATCACAGTTCGGAGATTTAGTTTTAATCTTAAAGACAGTTTAAAAACAGACAGGATAGGATAATGTATTTCGTAGCGGGTTCGAATATATTTACTCAGTGGTCTCCGACAGACAGTATATTCCCTGAGTTTAGAAAACTGAAATCTAGACCCAACTTCCCTCTCAATCAAGCGAAACTGGTATTCATGCATTGGTCGTACAACATATTTGTTATTGAAAGTACGTTCTACATTATAGGCGGATCGTATGGACGCGAAAACATTAGTAAACTCAACTTGCCTGAAGATTGTCACTCGAATGATGTATTAATAACTGGAAATGATTACAAACTTATAGTGGTCCGTAAGAGTACGTGTACATTATGGATTATAAATTTGGAGAAGATGGATGAAATAGAAAAGTTGAGTTTGAGTGTGGAGCAACCTTTGGAGGATTCTAAAAGGAATAAAATTGAGGATAGCATTGTTAAAATATGTCTGAGGAACGAGTCGTGTCTGTGCCTGACTGAGAAGGGGTATGTGTATTGTGGAATATTGCCTAGCTATGTCGATACTAGACACTGTACTGGCAAAGTGTGTGACATAGCTTGTGGGTATGAGCATTACATGCTTCTCACTGAAGCTGGCAATGTTTATACTTGGGGTGAGGGTGGGTAAGTTTTGTTCTATAAGAATGCATATTTATATATTTGGAAATATTGACAAGTAGGCTGTATCAGATAAAAACAAAAATCAGGAACTAGCAGTATGTACATATGTATAAAATCTCATATAGGTATTATATACAACTGTGTACAAAGAAATTGAACTCCGGATATGTGCAATAAGTTTTTATAGAATGGGCTGATATAATAATCACAAAAAATATATTAAAAACTGCATTACAAATTTTGCTATAGCTAATCAGTAAAACTAATCAGCATAATTAACAAATGTAACTGAACACAAAAACCCAAATTAACTACTAATTAAATGATGCCCTGGTCAGTCTACAGTGGTGCAGTTAATTGACCACTAGCTGTGAAATGTGAGGCAGCAGGTTTGATCCCTGGACCAATACATATACTTGTGTGATCCACAAGTATTTGTTTTGGGTCTGGGTGTTTGTGAGACCAAAAAGTTGCTCATAGTTTCTGATTCCCTCAACACAAGACTCAATCTTAGTCTGGGGTCAGGACTATGTGTGTGACTGTTAGGTGTATTTATTAAATGATAATTGAGTGGTAATAAATTTCTTAATGCTTGTTTCAGGAGACTCCAACTAGGTCATGGTGATGTTAACTCTCTAGACTGCCCAACTGAGGTGGATGCCCTGGCCGGTATTAAAATACTCAAGATTCAAGCAGGGGGGTGGCACTCACTAGCTCTGAGTGAAACCGGTGATGTCTACACATGGGGTTGGAACGACACAGGCCAGCTCGGCATTGATGAGACTAAAACAAGGAAGAACCTCTTACTACCAATACTCGTTGATCTATATAAAAATAAAACTGATTTAAATATAAAAGACATAGCTTGTGGGTCAAAGCATTCAGCAATCTTATTAGAAGACAATTCAGTATGGGCCACAGGGTACAATAAGTATGGACAGTTGGGAATTAGCCCAGAAAAATATACAATGATAAAGAAGTTTAGAAAAGTTTGTCAGTTTAAAAAGGATGTAGAATTGAGATGTGGACCATGGAATATTGTCATAATTACTGATTAAGTAAACTTAATATTCAGAATTCACTGTAGCATTTTACTTACGACCATACACTAGTTGTGAAATATCAAGCCTTTATTTGATACCCAGATGTGAGTATATTTAAATGACCACTTAATACATATTTTTTCAAAGCTCAGTAAAGTTTTTTAAATACCCTGAATATGATATCGAAAGAAATTGATACCACTGAGTGTAATTCAAATAAACAATGCTGAGCCCATTTCCTCTATACAAGCTAAACAAAACCTTAGTGGTTGAAATTAGGACTAAAAATTACCTAATTAAGTAGCAGAATATGCCCTTTTTCCCATCCATCCTTATACAAAAAGTCATCAAAATTGTTTTGCATTCTAGATGTGAAAACACGATGTACTAATAGAATTACGTTTGCATCAGTGCTGAATTAGCCATATAGCATAAGCTAACGTTGAGACATCAACGCGTAATATTTAAGTGCTAGACAGCAAGACTTACAACCTAAGATAATGCCCCAAAATACAGTTACTATTATCTTGTTGTTGTTGTTGTATCAGCCCATATACGTCCCACTGCAGGGCACGGGCCTACTCTACAATCGACGGTACGATTGAGAGTGGTTAGGCCATATAGTCCACCACGCTGGCCTAGTGCGGGTTGGCGGACTTACATACCATAGAAATTCTTCTAAACTGCTATGGTATGCAGGTTTCCTCACGATGTTTTCCTTCACCGTATTAGTGCGTGGTGATTGACTATCAATACACACATGACTCCGAAAAGTCAGAGGTGTGCCCTGGGATTTGAACCCGCGACCACCGTGAACATGTTGGCAGCCGCGTCTGGTCCGTTTACCAACAGGCCACCACGCACTATTATCTTACTCGTCTACAAACGCAAGAGTGAGGGGACCCACAATGTAGTGCTCCTCTTGCCTTAATCCGCTACTGTTTTAATTGGTAACATTTTCGGTTGTAATTTTTAAAATAAAGGCAGGAATTTGATAAAAGGCAACGATTGACAAAATATTACATTAAAAAGGCAGATAATGACACGGTATTCGCTATTTATTATCACAACATTGTCTACGTGAAATGGAAATACCAAAAGCCACAGTATTGATTGGGTGACCTTTGATTTGTTTTGCGTTCCATTCGTTATGCGCATGTCTCCGCATAGGTGCGAAAGAGACAGCGGTTGTTTTAAATATCCCAGTGTTGTTGTGCGGCAGAATTGTTTGCCGACACCGGGGCGGGAGGACGGTGTATTTAAAAACACATTTTTATATAAATAAATTAGAAAGTCTGTGAGCTGTGCATAAGTTTATTTCTCAGTGCACAGTATTACCATCAGGATTACATTTGTAAGTATATATTTTTTTTATACAAAAAATTATAATTCTAAACATTGCGAATGTATATCAGATTACCAATGTTAATATCCTTGTTTGTAGGACTGAATCAGTAACGATGTCGGACATTGGCAAAGAATATATCACTCAAGCACGGCAATTGGCGAGTAATGGATGTTATAGCAAAGCGTTCGATGTTTATATCACAGCGTTTGAGAAATGCTCGAGGTTGAGGCGATCCCACGAGCTGGAATTCCGGAACGTCGCCAACAGGCTGAACGAGGTGTTGGCCCAGACCGAGAGGATCGACGAGATATTTGCCAACTACGGTCGCGCTTTGGCGATTTACCCTTCAAATATGCATTTGTTAAATGATATAGGTAAATACTTGTACAAGTTTGGTTTTTACGCTGAAGCGTGGTCTCATTTCCAAAAAGCTTTGCGTCTAGACTCGTGCTTCGTCGCCGCCGAGAAAAACTTAAACTCTGTGAAGGCCGTTTTGTTCGAGCAGTGGCATTACAGAATGTTGAATGATAAGGCCACCAATAAAGCCTACTACTATGCTATAAAAGATACTATTGATTCATATTTAGATTCTGTAGTAGATCTTGGCGCAGGAACATGTCTTTTGTCGCTTTTTGCTCATAAGCACCGTCCCATATCAGTTACAGCAATAGAACGTTCAGAAATAATGACACAGCTGGGCGAATGTGTTACTCAGGGCATGGGCGTTAAAGATATTATTATTATAAACAAAATATCAACTAAAATGAACTTCAGAGACATTGGAGGCAAGAGGTCATTCTTGGTTACTGAGTTATTTGATGCTGGCTTGTTTGGAGAGAATATCTTAGAATCCATGGTCCATGCTTGGGACAATTTAATTAGCGAAAATGGCCGGGTACTACCCGCAAAAGCTGAGTTCTTTTTAGTTGGTGGTAACTGTGATAGGTTGCACCATAAATATGAATTGTCTAAAGATGCCAAAACAATGTTAAACATACCTAATATGAGAGTCCATTTAGTAATATTTGATGAAACTTACGAAGCTGAAGATGTTCACCTCTTTAAGGATCTGGAGTACCTGACTGAAGATCAATCTGTCCTTAAAATAGATTTTAATAGTAGAGATGACTTGAATGAGAAGTTCACTAGGACTGAGCCATACAAAGTGCCACTGAAAGCTATAAAACCTGGTAAAATTAATGTTTACATTGGTTGGTTCAATTTGTATTTGACAGATAAAATTTGTATCACGACCAATCCCCGATCACGCAATAAAGCCTTGGCTTGGCAGCAGATTGTGTTCTTTGACACAGTGGATAAAGAAGTAAAGGCCGATCAAACAGTAAATGTGGATGTGCTGCTGACTGGAGGCAAGCTTGCTATGGCAAATGACCCCAACATTAATGTTGAGAGAGTCACTCCGGAACTAATGCGTTTCTTAAACGATCATGATTTGATCAAATTGATTCGAGGCTCTATTGGAATGGCCTGCGTGTACTTAGGTCAGATTACTGACATATCGCAGATGAACTTGGTTGATTTGAGCTCATTCCCTGTATTCGGCTTGTTGATGTTGAGGCGAGGTGTGCAGGGCCTCACTTGTTACGCAAAGACAACCAACGACGAAAGTTTCTTCAAGAAAGTTTTCGATGCGAATGGTATATGTCCGTCGAGGGTAAAAATTTTAGTCGGTGAGGAGTGGAACGCGGAGGCTTTTGGTTCAGAGAAATATCATGCCATTTTTGCCAACATACTGGATCAGTGTGGAGACGCCGCCATACATCAGCGAGAGCTTGCTTTGCACCTGAAGGAATCTCATTTATACCCGAATGGTCTTTTCATGCCTGCAAACGTGAAGATAGTGGCCCAAGTGGTGACATCCAAGTGGCTGGACCTGAACAACATCGTATACAATGAAAACACATGCGGCTACGATTTGGCAAGGCATGTGTACAAGTACGAAGTCACACAGAATTTCTTCATCGATTTGGCTAACTTGCAGTACACGGCTCTCACCGACGCGGTAGTGATGGGGTCGCTCATGAGTCAGTCGCGATCGGCAACTGTTACTTTACCGGTGAAAAGGAGTGGAGAAGCCAACGCCGTGCTGTGCTGGTACCTGATAGAACTGATGGAGAATCTCACCGAGATGACCACCAACAGGCCCAATTGTTTCACTCTTGGCACTGCGTTCCTTACCCAGAAAGTTGAGTTAACTCTCGACAAACAGCTCAAATTGACGCGTGTCTCAGATCCAGATGGCTCATACAAGATTTTTTTTGAACTTCAAACTACCTAAACGCTTATTACAATATTTGTAGGTATCTAAATGTCTATTATTATGATCTGAATGTAGTTTAAATGTTTATATATGTTTGTTCCTATTTGATGTCTTAGACAAAGAATATTCGAACAAATTGTGTCACCAGCGATTGTCATCATGTTTACTGTCGCACACTAAGTCGGGTGACCATCGCGACCTCACCAGAGCTTGTATTGTAGTATATACTCTATTCTAAAAACTAACTTTAACTTGGGTAAGTAAGGATACGATTACACTACAGGGTGTTGGAGCCTTTATTTCGGATTAGGATTTTTATTTTCAAAATTAAATTAAAGTGCTCCTATAATGTACATTTATTGATAATAATTGGCTCATAAATATTTATAAATGATGTAAATTTTTAATATATATATTTTTATTTTTTCTTGCCCAATAACATATAATGTAAGCCAAATGTGTGTGATCAATGTTTGTGCCACTTGTGACTATATTTTGTATTCTTTATTATGTAGATTTTTTATTCTAAAAGCTCAAATATTAGCACCAAATGTAAGTGTAAGGATTAACCAATTCAGACTGAGTTTTTATTATGTGCATTGAATAAGAAATTCCTAAGATATTATTTTTATATATTTTACGCACAAACTCTAATAGTCGGCCTATGTCTTGCCCCCCTCCTAAACAGTCTGAAAGGGTTAATGGAAAGGGTGTTTGAAGGTTTATTTTAGATCTGTGTTTAGCGACCTCATATCAAAGTATTAAAAAAATCAGGCCCTCAAAGGGACTAACAAAAAAAACTGTAGAATTTTAAATGTAATAATATATGAAATATGTTGCTCTATTGTCCAACTTTTGATCGTTTTATATACTATGTTATATGTGTAAAGAATAAATACATAAACCATCGTATTTTATTGTTTTTGTTTACACTCTTTGCGATGTTACAACAAGATTACATCACAGATACATAACTCCAGAAATTGTATCTACGCGCACACAACATAGTCGCACTCACTCGCAGTAATATATCTACAGAGCCTTATTATTAAACTGGGATAAGTGAGGGTTTAACTTTAGTCAAGGTTTTAGCCCAACGCAGAGGTTGGCAACCTACGGCTCTTTGGATGTGAAGCTGCGGCTTTTTAGTTCCATACGCCAATACAATTATAAAAAAAAAAAGTACTAAAAATATTTTTTTGAATCGATTAATGAGGATAAGGCACCATTTCTCATCGCTTTATTACCGCACCCTTCCCTCGTGAGACGCATCGTAAAAAATGTGGCTCTTTAAAAAGTTATAAATGTTGTAAATTGTTATGTTTGGCTCTTCCGATTCAAAAGGTTGCCGACCCCTGGCCCAAGGCAGTTAACTCGATTATTTTGTCAATTCTTTTTACTTTTAAAATTTGTGGATTGTTATGTTAGGCCAAAGTACATCCGTGTTTATGGATAAAGTAAATACCTCGCTATACAAAATAATCGAGTGAATTCTAAAGCCTTGGGCTAAAGTTTATTCATAACTCATCCGAATTTATTAATAAGACTCACAAAGCTTCTTATGTCTTACATTTTTCAGACCAGTTTCAAACTCATGGTCTAAAAGTATCTCCCCAGTCCCCACACTAAGCATATTTCATATCGCAGGTGCATTAACAAACAAATTACATAAGCACTAAAATCTAGACCTAGCACTGACCATAAAATTGGCAATAGGTGTGGCGATTTGGCACGATTTTCTAGGGCCCCAGGGATGGAGGGCTGCCAAAAATGTAGTATTTTTGTTTTTATTTCGTTTATTTTGCATGGATTTGGATGGTAGCTAGAGACCTCCGCAGCTAACTCGCTCAAGACGACAGTTATAGAACCAATACTGCGTACACTGTCTAGTTTCTGAAAATCAAATGAGCTGTTTTTAAAGAAACATTTATTTGTTAACAATGGTTTACAGCTTTACTTATATATTTAAAATTAACTTAGATTGTACTAACTACTAGTTTAACAGTGCTTGTCACAAAGTGTTTTTGAAGCAGACATCATATTTTGATGTAGTAGTATTCATTATGCACTAAATATATATATATATATATACCTACCTAGAGAAAGGAGCATGCAAATGGGAAACCGGAAAATATTTTGCAGTCAGATTTATAAATATCATATTTGAGTTTTGCCGATCCAATTAGTGATTAAATAGGTGAAAAGCCTCTTATTGTAACCATCATGAATGTATCGCATTTATGATTGACATTCGGGTAGGCTGGCATAGGTAGGTACCTAATCTATTGTTTAGGTTGTTTGGGCCTTTCGAAAACGCAACCCTAAAAATAAATTCTTGTTATAAATTAGTCAGCAAGTACTGAGCATAGGTGTAGGTGTGACATGTCAAGGACTGTATTATTTTCAAGTCAATGGTTGAATACAAAATAGGTCTTTTGGTACCTGTCTACTTTTATAATCCTTATACAATAGATATGTATAAACGACTCCGATGTATAACGTAAATAAGCAAATTTTTCCATTGTTTATAGCACTGTACGTGCATTAGATCTTAGAGCATATTCTATTACCTAGTATTGCAAATTACACACAAAGAAATTGTTCCCGGCACGACACCGTAAGAAACCTGACACGCATTACATAATTTAGCAGGAAAATATTTTAACACACTTGACGTAATGTACGCTCTAGTATTAGGTAAGTCCATTTACACCCGTTCTCTATAATCTATCTATCTTTAACTAGAGATTTCATTAGATATTTCGATGCATTTTACGTTTCAGTTAACAAAGATAGAGATCTATAGATATGGTGCATATGTTTATAGATAGCTAGGTAAGATAAACATATATGTCTATCTTTGTTTATTGAAGTGTAGAATTGTACCGACATAGTAATGGTATCTATTTTAATCTCTTGTTAAAGATAGATAGGATATAGAGAATGGCCGTTATATACTAAATCCACGGGTAAGTCAAGGTGTAGGGTCGCCCCATCGGTTTCATGACAGCAGGTTCTTGAACCGTGAGATCCTCGATTCATTTCTGGTATCTAGTTTATTTCGTATTGCTTTTCTATACAATCTTTCCTCCTCCTCCTCTACAATGGAGAGAACGATTGAGAGTGGATAGGCCCATGAAAAATACCACCACGCTGGCCTAATGAAAAATAATGTCCGTCCGAGAGTTAACAGTCATTAGTTCTTTACTTTATATGATGCTGTAGAATGCATTAAAAATGGCATACATACATAATTGTCCTGACTCATGTTGAGGGTGTCACCGATTTGGATGGTGTAAGTTCGGTATTGTTCGGTGTCTGAATAAATGGACCATTCGAATCGAATCTTGAGTAGAAGAGTAGCCCACTGATGTCATTCCGTAGTCACTAATCTGATGATATGAGAACTTTTGACATCAGCTCATACTATCAAACATCATGTTCACGAATCATCTATCTAGTTATCTCCCAAAGAGCGAGCGGTAGTTATATAACAGTGGAAATTTCCTGGAATGAAATCACAGCAAGGTCGGGCTGAAGGCTATAAATCAATACTTACACGCATGCATATAAACTATTAAGTGGCTGTGTCTAGTGCATTCTGGAACCTGTGCATCCTCATAGCGCAGACCGATCGCGCAGGGCGGGGCTTACTATTGATTAATGGCCCGAACGATGCCTCTTCTATGAATTTATAAACGAGCAGGGTGATTGGTTTATTACTTGGAATTGGAAATAAATTTTGTATGGACCATTTACCTGGCATTTCAAATTGGAATGGATTATAAATGTTTTAGTCTAGGTACTTTTAACGGCTTAACAAATTTCGAAGAAATTCGTTGTAGACATAGCTGACATCCTGAATTAACAATTAGCCATTAGGCCCGAAACATACTACTGAAACGCCACGCCACCCGATCCGGCGTGACACGTGTTGAATCAAATCAAATCGTAGTATTTTCTATGGCCAGAACCACTCTACGAACACGCGATGCTTCGTTGCGTGGCGTAGCTGGTAGTAGTTCAGTAATATGTTTTCGCCTTAAGCTACTTTTTGTCACGAAAAATATAGTGTTACCGTGGAATGAGAAAAGAATTCCAATGTATTTTTAACTTTTTATACTCAAAGGATGTGATGGGCTTGGGCTTACATGCCTTAATTGATAATGAGACGAGACGGGGCGGAATATGGAGGGACAGAAAAATCTCAAATAAATAATATCATTTATGGTTTTAGCTTTTTCTCCTTTTGAGGGGACAAATTGCGGTAAAATAAGGTTTAGGGTAGTATCTATCAATTTTAAGTATATAAAACATTTATAGTAAAATACAATTAATCATGCAGACGAAGTTGCGTGCAAAAGCTAGTAGTAAAATAGTTTCAATGTCTGGATCTAGGAAGTCTTACATGCTTTAAGGTGATTTTTTTTCGTATTTACTGGATATATTAGTAGTTATTCTTGATCTTTACGTCTGAGAACATATGATCATATATTTTTTTTTTAGTTTTTTTATTGCTATGAATAGTGAGACGAGCACATCGTTCACCTGATGGTATGCGATACGACCGCTCATAAACAGTAGCAAAACCAAACACCTTGAATTAGAAAGCAATGCTAGGCATTCCACAGCGCTCGCCATCCTGAGACATAAGATGTTAAGTCTCAATATATAGTAGTTACTCTGGCTACTATGCCCCTCAATCCGAAACACAACAGTGCATTTACACTGCTGTTTGACGGGAGAAATAGACACTGCGGTGGTACCCACCTAGATGGCCTCTCACATATGAGAGACCTACCACCAACTCATATTTGGTTCATTTAAGTAATATGTAAGATGTTATCTTAAATCGACGGTCTTTAGAGCGCAAAAACATTTATTGATATTATTATTTTGGAGATTGACCTATTTCGATCGTTAAATACATGGTTTATTTATGCATCACGATTTGTTTCAATCCATACAGAAAGTTTTTAAGGCCTACGCACACCGGGTCGGAATGGCAAGGGGTTTGTTTTTATAGAAAAAAAAATCAAACTTATCTGGTAGAAATACGTCATAAATTCTAAAATTTTAATTATGCCATCGAAAGGGATTTCTTGAGATGGCATCGGAGAGCGCACCAAGGGATCCCCGGCGGGATGCTGCGGCGGTATGCCATGGCTCATGGCACGCAACACTACAGGCTGCTACACGACATATTGAGGTTCGACATCTTATGTCTCAGGGTGGCGAGCGTAGTAGTAGACAATTCATTGCAAGAAAAATCGATCCGTTTTGATGAATTTCACGTATTTTTGGTGGACCAATTTTTAAGGGATCGTTGCAGGCTTGTAGACAATATATCATGAATCCTATGATATCAGTAGAAAGCCGCAACCACCTAGTTTTCAACATTTTAAGCAACCATGATTTATGATCTGATACCGTAAACTGTATCAGTCCATAATTCCCTAACGTTGTCACGGGACCTTACAACCGCTGGTGTAGTGGTTGGCATACTGCACGTGCAATAGAAAATAGTTTTTAAGATCTAAAGTGCAGGTTGTGGTAATACATAAATCGGAACCAAATTAAACATTATAGCCAATAACAAGTCTCGCTGGACGTCCGGGAGAATGCGTGGGAAGGACAAACGCCCTCTATCGTTCGCCGGCCAGAACGTATTAACCAGAGTATGAAACACTTCATAATAATAGTACCATAATAGTACGCACTACGCAAGTTTTCCTTCGCCGTTATAGTGCGTGGTGATTGATTATCAATACACACATGCTACTTAGTCCGTGCACACATGATTTCGAAGTCAGAGGCGTGCTGGGGATTCATCCCCGCGACCAGCGTGTCAGTAGGCACTTCCGGTCCGTTTTTAACAGGCTACGCAAAATTTGTGTAAACATTAATTGATCCTTACGAAAGGAACAAAGACCTCGCTTTTAGTCTATTGATAGGAGGATCTTCTCAAACGGTTGTTTGAAGTTAATAAGGATCAATTCTGAATTCATACTACACACACACACACGTGGAATACGTATGTATCCCTCCCGGGTTCTTTTTGTCTTAGAAAGAATACCGAATATGTGCTTTGCATCGCAGAGATATAAGATGAATGTAAAGTTTCAGATTAACGTTTCAATTGCGTAAGTTCTGACAGATGAAGTGATCTGTGGTTAGTTCTAAATCTGCTAGTGTTTTTCCGCATTGGAAATAAAATTCAAAATATGATTGCAAGGAAAACGTAGAGAAGATTATTAAACTCGTGCAAAAAAAGGAGACTGGGTCTACGAAAAACCCCTAGCAGCCGCCTGACCGAGCTCTATCCAAATGCCAACAAATTCGTGCTCGTTAAATCAAACGTTTCTCCTGAAAGCATTTATGAATTACTAGTGCTTCTCGAGCAGTTCAAAAGGTTTTAGGTAGGTAATGGAACTCTAGAAAATCGCCATGTAGACAAACTATTGTCTCTAACAGTTGTATAGTATGTGATTCAAAGTAACTGAAATGAGCTATTGCACTGCAGTAACAAGTGTTATGGGATGATAATTTTAATAAAATAAAACAAGCGTATGTATCACAAAGTGGCTTTATTACAAGCACTCGATGCTTTCAGGCGTAGTCGGCCGCCATATGGGAGTCCAACCCGGCGGCTTGACGCGGCCCTCACGAGCGGGTGCGAGCGTGGGCCACTCAGCCTACAGACCGCAGCCTGCAGAAGTTTGTAACGCAAGGCTTAGTCGAACAGACCGAAGCCCATGTCGTCATCGCTCTCCGACTCTTCCTTCTCCTCCTTCTTCTCCTCGGCCTTCTTGTCGGCAGCCGGGGCGGCGGCGGCGGGCGCGCTGGCGGCGGCCGCTGCTGCGAACTTCGACGGGTCCTGTGGAACAATAACTTCTTGTTACTACTTGTTTTGGTTATCACATTTTTTGGTTAATATGGAGGCTTGTTTGTGCCTTCAAAATGCCAGTGCAATATTTATCAACAAAATCGCACTAGGATAAATTTGAAGACTTAATTTCGTCTGAAAGCGATGCCAGGGAACTAATAATGGATTCACTGGTATTAGAACAGACACAGAACATTTCTTACACCATACACCAATTTACTACTATTCACAGTTTATGGTCCCTTACAAGTAACAATAACTTTTTTTAAATGATCATAAAGTCTATTTCTCTATATACTCAAGAAAATACAGATCAAGAACATACCTTGATGAACTCCTTGATGGTGGTGGCTTCCTTGAACTCAACCTCGGTGACGGCAGCAATAGCCAACAGGTTCTTGAATCCGTTGGCGATGGAGTGAGGCGCCGACGCGACGGTGGGGTAGCCGATGGACAGCGACAGAGCCGCGACATTGGCCACTCCAGCCAGGAACTTCTCGCGAAGATCCTCGGGCTTGATGTCCAGGATAGCGGGAGCGAAGATGGTGCCAGAGTCGTACACCTAGAATGGTGGAATAGTGAGTATTTAAATGCTAACGTTATTGCTTTCTATACATCAATATTATGTTGTGGAAATCTCATATTTTTTTTTTTAAATATTGAAAACCCAGATTACAAAAATTGGAATATTTTGGATTAGTTACGCATTTTAATTTAGTATTATAGATTTTTTTTTATATAGTTTAACTTAATACCTTCTAACTTTTCAAATATAATTTTCTTAAGTGATGTGTGCTATGTGCACTGAGTAGGTATAAGGAATACCAACATAATTAGATACACATAGCATGTTATAATTTACCAAAGATAAATTATCAGTAAGCACCTTTATTTGCAAACTGTACTCAACACTTTGGATATTATACTACATTTTTTTTTACTTAACCCCTTACTGCATGAATTATGAAGTAGGTTATTAAAAAAAAATTAAATAAACTGAAATAGTTTTGAAAAAAATTGCTTAATAAAACAAAAAAATATGTGTCATCTTATGAAAGAACACTTCATATGATAACATTTATTTAAGTTAATGATTAGTTAACTGTAAAAAATTAACAAACTGTAGAAGCCATAAATGGCTTGGTATGCGGTAAGGGGTTAAAAGCAAAAAAATGTACATCACTAGTATTTGTTGTTTTAAATAAATATTTATGTTTGGGAATGTATTTCTTATTGTTTCATGTTAATTAAAATGTGTTATCTTACCTGCTTGACGACAAGACCGTACGAGAAGGGCGAGATGTTCAACATGTTGAGCAGGGTAGCCTCAGAGGCGCCCACCTTGTCGCCAGGCTTCAAGATGTGCACATCGTTGATGATTTCAATGGTACCTGTAAACCACATTTTACAATAAATAATATTGTTTACACAAATTTCCGTTTTTCCTTCCTAGACAGTTCAATGTAGGCATAATTAATATTTCTTCTAATTTAGTTCTATTTGATTTCTAATCAAGACAAAATAAAGATCATCATGATGAGCCTAAACTGTTGTCCACTGATTGACATAAGCCTCTTCTAAATTGTGCCATGAATAAAAGAATAGATATATTTCTACATTATTGAATACTCTTATTGAAAATGTAACTTCAAAATGCCAGTGCAATATTTATGGTAAACAATCACACTAGGATAAATTTGAAGTAATTAATGTTGTCTGAAAGCGAAACCAGAGAAGCTATATCACTTTCTTTGGTATTAGAACAGACATAATTTTTTTAAAAAACATCAATACACTTACACAACTTTTCCTACTTGAGTATAAAAATCATTGCTAAAATTGTTGACAATTCTATAGAATGCCTAAATAATATCAGATGGCATTAAGCCAAGACTTATATAACTTACCCTTGGAAATCTTGGTGGGGATGGAGAGAGCCTGGAAGAAGGAGGTCTTCTCAGGACCCAGACCGGTGTTGTGGGCAGGGATGACGACAGAGAGGGGAGCAATGGCACCAGGACGGGCTGGGGCCTGGACTTTGTTCTCCAGCAGCTTGTCACGGACCTGGGAGCAGAGATAACAAGAATTCAGTATATAAAAATTATACATTTTTCTTGTAATTAGGCTTGCTTATGGAATTTCTCAGTGATTGAAAAGTACCCTCAACAGGTTTAATTTTATGTGTTAATGAATATTACAATTAGTGGTTTCTATTTTTTATTTGAATGCAGAATTAATAATTTGGGCAACTACAGTCAGGTAGACCAAGTTCAGAATGCTTGTAATTTATTCCATATTGCAATAAAGGTATGAAACAAAAAATTGTTTGACATTACAAGTATCTATTGTAGACTTTGTTTTTTAAAACATCATAACAAAACTAGATGTATCTGATCACACAAAGTACTGCGGATTTTGCAAATGTTCTCCTCTACACCAGTGTAGAATGCACAGCTTCATATTTTCAGTTTTAACCAACTGAGCTACATACAATGGTTAGGGTTTTAAGGATTGGAAATATATTATACTCACGTCGACAAGGTCTCCACGGGTGAAGACGAAGCCTACATTCCCCTTGATGTGGGGCAGGAGCTTCTCAAGGGCTGGGTTGGTTTCCAGGTGGTCCTTGATGGCCTTGCGCATCATGGTGTTCTTGCCCATGAGCACAATGCTGTGCCCGCGGAGCGAGATACGGATCTGCTGCATCTGCTGCGAGCCCACATTGTCCGCACCCACTATGAAGCATTTTGGGTACTCGTCTAAGAGTTGCTGTAAAGAAAAGTATAGTGTTAAGATGGCTGCTTAAGGGCCCATGTCAACTAGTAGTTGACATACGTTTTTTAAAACCCACCCAATGGTTAAGTGAGACTATGAAATTAAAATGTGGGATTATTGTAATTGTATTCAATTTACGGATCGTTGTGGCTTGATAGGTAATATTGCAAATATTATGTGTAAACAGTAAGCTGGTAATCAATCTGTAGTAGTAAGCTGTGTTAGATATTTTGGCGTAATGCGCATTTCACTTTCTGCATGGCGCAGTAGGTGTTTCAGAACGAGATAATGGTAGAAAACACCCTTGGATTGTATTATGTTTTAAAGAATATTGTGAACGATCACATGTAAACATTCGCATCTATGAATCATGAGTCATATTGTTAAAGGTTATAAAATTCAAAAATATGGTGTGCAATACTTACGATGATCTTGGTGAAGTAGTTAGACTTCCAGGTAGCCTTGTCCTCCCTACCCATCTTGAATTGAGTGGCGTAGGGACTTCGTAGAAATTTAAGGACTGCAAAACGAAAGTTACATCGTCAACAGCAGTCATCTTTTATATTTACACCAAAATATTACGCTTTATCTAGGATTCAATATATTTAGCACATATATCTTGAACAAATGTGAATGATAAATCATGATTGAAGCGATAATATTGAATTTATTTCAAAAAACTTACCAAGACCAAACGCACAACGTTCTGTGCGGGACTAAAATGGCAGATATAGAGATGTGTTAAACAGTGATTGTGATAGCCTTACACGTTACAATCGATTCTACTCAAAACTTTTTGTATCGATACTTTTTTAATGATAGTAAAATAAGTAACAACCATTATAAATATTGGTATATTTTGTGAAATTAAAGCCTTATATTAGATAAAAAATAAAAAAAAATTGATAAAAAAAGAACTACTAAGACTCATCATCATCATCATCCTATCAGCCACAGGAAGTCCACTGCTGAACATAGGCTTCCCCCAAGGATCTCCACAATGACCTGTTGGAAGCGGCCTGCATCCTGTCTGTCTGTCGCTGGATGGACTAAGACTAATAATCAAAAAATGTTTGATCTTCATTTCTGAAAAAATAAAAATTATCAGATTTTTTAAATAATAAGACTAAAGATTTCGCATCGTTTTTCATTATCAGAGATTTAGCACATAAATCGGTAAATAACATCGTCGAACAATACATTAATGATAGGATACATGTCGATTGAATAATAAACTAGTCTCTTTTTGACTTGATCTCTACGTGCGTCAGTGGAAAATTGGAAATTCCCTCGTAGTCTTTCACTACTATCATGCGTTATCATTCAATTTAAATATGATTCAAAAATCTTTTATTATATTATAAGCTAAGGATATAGCTCAATTTTCATGAAATATTAATTACAGTAGTCAGCACAATGAATACCGGATTGGATATTTTAACTTTTACATTAATACATGAAAGTATTTACATATTACATCAATCAAAAGTCTTTAAATCAATGAATAAAGTAGAAATCGATTAAAAACCATTACGTTACAAGTACAACACTAATGTCAAATAAAAAATTAAAAAACCTAGAAAATGGTTTTTTCAGTTTTTTTGAGCTGTAGCTAGCTAGATATTTTATTTAAACGTAACAATAATTGTACATTAATTAGTGTTTTAGTATCCAAATAGTGTAAGTGAGATGTCTCTGTTCCGTAAACCAAAGAAGATCCAGCGGCGCATGTTTTGTGCTGATGATGACGAGGACGCGGAGCCCGAGGCGCCTCCGCCGCCGATCATCAGCCAAGAGCGGGAGAAGAAGGAAAACAAACCGGTGAAAACAAAACAGTTACTGAGCTTTGCTGATGAAGGTAAGCCTGGTCATAACAAATATCCAGGTCTCATACAAATCACCTTGGTTTCGTGTCAGATAAATTAGACTTTTCCGGCAGTTTTTATATTAGAACTTGAATGGAGATTTCAATATGAATTATTTTTTTATGTTATAGTAATTGCTAGGATTATGACTAGTTTTAATCTTTCTGTATGGACTTTTTTATAGTTAGAACATACTCAGCTATAAAATGCTTGATTTATTTATTAAAGGGGCGCAGGAAGTCATGGGATGTAGGCATTTTTAAACAGATTGTTGTATAAATCCTTGTAGAATGCTTACGATCCTGTAGTTGGATATGACAATGTCATGATATGAACTTTATTCAAATTGAATCTGTCTGTTTCAACATTTAGTTTCAAATTGGGAAATGAAAATTACTTTGTCGGTAAACTTTTGTGTGAAATGCTATATTAAACTTTATATAAAGTGACAAGTAGTTTGTTCCTATTATATTCAACAGATTACAAAACCATCAACTTATAACCATCCGAAGCATTGTAATTAAAAAAGTTTAATTTATTACATGTCAACTTCTCAGTTTAATGTGTAAATAATGTTTGGTAGTAATAATTGTAATTGCAATTTGTGATGCTCATAATTTAATTTATAGGTTAGAAATCATATATATTGCAATATATAATTAACTAGTTATACCTAGGTGAAAGTTTATGTATTAAAAGAAGAAAAATGCTTATTTACAAGAAAATGTTTGTATCATATTATGATAGTGTACAATATTCTATACATTCCACAATATATTGAACATACTTTTTATTGCTTGCCAATTCTAGGCATCTATATTATAAAGGGATAATTAGATATAAAGCTCTTGATTTCTGTGTATTCTTTAGAGATCTCTTGGATATACTGACAAATATATCCAAGACATCTCTAAAGTAGAAAAAAAATTGGGAGTATGTAGTGAAGCATGCTGTTACCAATTTTGAGCAAATCTTGAATGATATGTGTATTAGGAAAAATCTTACTATGTATAAATAGAATTTAAGAAAATATAGAAGTGTTTTGCTCATCAGTTGATCATTTTCAAAATATTGACCTTCACAAGCAACACTATTGGAATGCTAATATACTTTCTGTGTGCACACCAAACTGAATAAATATTGAAATCTACACACATGACACACATGGTACAAAGACGGGTACACACAGGGTACAAAGAAGTAGCATTTATCTCGGAGTTTCAAATAATGGAACTGAGTATTTGCTAAATACACAGAAAGAAAAGCAACTTCAAAACTTTGTTTATTCATTATATTTTAAATCCAAGGTACATATTGCAGGTGTTGTGTTAAGTAAATAAGCTACTCAAGTAGACTTATTACTTGATATTGAGGAGAGGATGACAATAAGGTCATTTTTCACTAAATATATAAACATAACAATTTCTTTTTTATCACACCCAGAGGAAGAGGTAGAAGTGTTCAAGGTGAAGAAATCATCACAGAGCAAGCGGCTGGCCAAGCGCAGGGAGAAGGAGAGACGCAAGTTCCCAGACAGTGATAGTAACAAATATGACAATGCTAATCATGAGGTGAGGTGTTTACACAGTAAATTGTTATTTTTCCTAACAGACACAAATGCCTCACTTTGCCCATGTCATTTGGCAGACTGACTGAGTTTGTATCATGGATTATTATGATTTGTCCCATCCTTATCATAATTTTCCACTTGCTGGATTAGGTTTTATCGTCTGTTGCTGCATGTTTTGCCAATGTTGGACTCCATCAAGCATTGAATGTTTAATCGCCGACACCGCTATTTAAGATCCGACTAGTGTGCGTCCTATAAATTTGTATTGTAGTTGGTATGTATGGTAGTATTCCTAGAAATTCCCCACGATTTTTTTATCAGTCATACCCATTGGTAGAACAACTGACAAAAAAGTTGATGTCGAATAATTTCAAGAGACCTCATACTTCATAGAAAACATTCACACACTAAAGTGGTTGATATTTTATTGGTCCCATGCATTACACACAATTATATTATTTTCCCATTCCATTGTGAAAACCCGACAATGTGAAAAAAGTTTCCAGATAATGTGGATGTTTGTGGTGGAGATCAGGTGAGCTGCTTGGGTCTCCCAGTTATTGTTAGAATACTGATGCCCTTTTTTAGTATGGAGTATGAAAATGTGTAAAAAAATCATAAATGTTGGCAAAAAAATACCACTTACACCAGTTTTGTTCCCAAAAATAGTATGTAATTATGTTGCTAAAACACTATGCAATGGTTATGCACGATTAAAAACAAAACGCAAACTCAATAGGAGGACAGCAACCACATGGAAGTAGACGAGGAGGTGCCGAAGCCCAAGAAGAAGGTGACATTGGAGGGTTTGATCCTGTCGGGGCGGGAGGCGCTGGCGGCGGACGGGGCCGGGGACATCTCGGACGAGGAGCCCGAGGAGCAAGACAGGGGGTTCCACCGGTACCGCGCCGAGTCGGTGAGGGCCGCGCTGGCCGTCCCCGGCGCCATTCCCGACGCCGCGCTCATCCACGCCGCGCGCAAGACGCGACAGCAGGTATGAGAGGTGAGGGACCTGACAGCCGGCCACGGGACTCCTCGGCGACTCTAGATACACTACGGAAATTTTAGGCTGCTGTTGTGCTGGCCTTGTTGTGTATATGCTTTGTTGACAGGGTTTGTCACTGACTACTAAATTGGACCGCAACAAGAATAGGGTTTGATTGAATTTTTGTCTAGGTCTACTTTGACATCTTGTTTGATGAATGAGGAGTGAAATTTGTCTACAACATATCACAACATGTCTTGTTGATAGAGTAAAAACCACATAATTATTATGTACATGCACTTTGTCGATAGGGTTTTTGTTTCAAAATGAGGTACAATAATTTACCTCTTCATAAGTCGATGTTACTTCACTTAGCTGGCTAATGGTATACCAGTTTAATCAAACAATAAACCGAGAATCTCGTTCACTATGTATACCGTAATTTTTAGTAGATGGTTATTCTATGTTGACATCATATCGAAAACGAGACAAACTATATGTATCTAGAAAATTGAAGACCTTGAACACATGAGTGTTTGCTGTTGTTTCTTTGTTGGTTTGCAAACCTTGAGTATGAATGTCCACTATTGGCGTTTTTTTGTTGGTGTCGTCAAAGTCATTCAAGTGAATTAAAAATCTTAACATTGTCTTCATTACTTCTGTCTTAATTTTCTTTAAGCTGTTGAAGAATGGCCGATTCATGCTGGTGATTGCTAGGTCTGCGTTCGTCTAATGGGAATAGAATAGTGTCTTCACCGATAGGTTTCCTATCACACCACCACCGAATTCCAGTTGATATTGAATAGGTTCTTGTGGTAATATTTCTAGTTTTTCAGTGACAAGGGTTCGACTGAGCAGGCCTCTAACATAGGCATGTTACGTACCAATTCGTGTTTTATTTATTAGTGCAAAGAGGGCGGTATAATTTGGGTGGTATTTAACGCAGCGTGTTGTTTAAATATGTTATTGTATTATGTGTATTGAATAATTGCAGCACTAGATTCGACGCCATTATTTACAATTCAAATTATGTTTTTCTATTGTTTTTTCAACTGATACCTTTGCTTTTTTTGTTATTTAAAATTACAAACCTTTTCTAAAATTGTTTTAATATGTATTCCGTATATATTATGTTTTTTTGCGACAAAAAGTTTTTCAAATTTTTTTTTTGTAAATTTAAATTATTATTTTTTTAAACCGTTGGTAAAACACCAGGTAGTAAACCAACAAACAAAACAAAAACAAATATATTTTTTCATAACTTTTTTTATAATTTCCTGTACACCTGGCGTGGAATCTGGCTGCGTTGTGATAACCATGTGATCCAATATGAGCATACTCGCAGGCTCGCGAGCTGGGCGACTTCGTGCCGGTGCCGTCGGAGGCTCCGGCGGGGTCGCGGCTGGTGCGCGACGATGACGGATCACCTGATGAGGACGAGGACGGCAGGATACACGTCAGGGGACTGGATCTGCCAAGTGATAAGCCTAAACGTGAGTACTGTCTTTTATTTACTAATGCTTACTAACAACAGTCTCCATAGTAGAATATAAACGGATTGACCATTTCGTACCTCTGAGACAAATGTTTGTGTGCATTCGTATTCGTCAGTAGATCATCGGTATCTACGAAAAAGGCGACTATCAAGGGCCTTTAGAATCGCCCGGTGTGTTTAGAGTGGCGGATATCCAGTACACACAGACAAATAGGCGTATTAATAACGCTATTAGAAGTACCTGCATGCAGGTTCCTCCTTTCACCTTATCGATAATCGATAAGCTTGAAAGGCGGATCGACTAGTATAGTAGACCTTAGATTTTTGCGCATTATTGCTACACAAATTCTATGATGATTATCTCGCCATTTTAAGGTCAACAGAACCTCTTTCATGAGCTACAAGAAGCAGGTTAGTTTAAGTCTCATATTTATAAGTTTGAGAGTGGTCTCAATCGTACTGTCGATTGTAGAGTGGGTCCGTGCCCTGCAGTGGGACGTATATGGGCTGATACAGATACAGATTTATAAGTTTTATCAGTTTAACATTATGGAATGTGTTAATAAACTAGTCCAGATGGACATTAAATATTTTTATGAACAGGCGGCACGGCAGCAGCGTCTCCCGGTTCGGAAGAGAACAGCGATGCTGACGAGTGGGAAGAACAGCAGATGCAGAAAGCAATGCCGGCCATCGCTGATATTGCAGGTGAGTTGTTGTTTCAAGTATATAGGGTGTTGGGGACTTCGATCAAATATACACTAGATACACAGTTCCCTGTAAAAGTCCTGTTAAAAAGTGGCACCGATGCATGACATAAAAAAAGTAAACCAAAAAGATCACATATTCCAAATATATTAACACAAATTCCACCTTATTCCTGGAGCTTAAAGTAGCTTTTCACATAATATTGTCTAAAGTTATGCGACGTTTTAGAAGCAACGGTCGGTGCGTGACTGAAGGCGAAAGGGTGCTTAAAGCACTCTTTTTTGGTGCCATTTTCTAAGCGCTCATGTTGTATCTAGTGTATATTTGATCGAAGGTTGGGGACAATAATATAGAATAAAACCACAAACAAAGGTCTTGTCTCCCCAGCTTAAATTATACAAAACTCACAGTCAAAAACTGTTTAAATTACATTCAATTGTACATAAGTTGTTTTTGTTGGCATATTTTTTATAGTATACCTTATTTACATATTATTTAGTTTATATGAAGATATCAATTTTTCAATGTTTCATAAAATATATTTGGCTTATAGTGATGTTTTATTATTAAAATCAGTATAGTTGTACTACGCGCATAACGTAATGATTTTGCAGTATACTGTATACCTGCTGTGTCTATCATGTGTATCACTATGTATAAAGTTTTTTTTTTTTTTTTTTTTTTTTCTCTTTATTTAATATAAGATCTTTGAGTCGCTCTGCGACTATGTCAGACCTATTGTACATATAATTATTGAAACTAGCTACATTATTTTAGCAAAGATTGTAGAATACAAATATTTAGCCATTATACTCGTCGGTTCTGCCAAAATACTCTGAAATACTCCTGTATCCATTGGATTTACATGAAATGTATCTATCATATTTGCTCTCATAGACTCAGTTCGGACGCAATTAAGTAGAAGGTGGTGGACATCTTCTACCACTCCACAAAGTGAACAATTGGGAGAGTCAGTATGTTTCATTAGATGTTTGAATTTATTGAGAGGCAAATGCCCCGATCTGAGTCTATGTGCTACGACGACAAACTGTCTTCCCATATTACTTAACATACACCAAGGTATTCGAGGAGGTTCTTGTTGGATTGTTCGGTACCAGATTCCTTTTTGAGTAAATATCTTATCACTATGTATTTTCCATTTTTCAAATATTTTATATCTATATTTATTTAAAATTTCTGTATATTCTGGCATAATATAAATTTCGGTGCCATTACACAAGGATTCTTTTGCTAGCCTATCAACAATCTCGTTTCCTCGAACACCTATATGCGATGGAATCCATTGCAACCTCAGATTAACACCTTTACTCTGCAAAAGTAATACTTTTTTAATTATGGCATATGCTACCGAAGCACCTCTTCCTACAGAGACACATCGAGCAATATGCTGTAAAGCACTTCGACTATCTGTTAATATGACTACGTCTTTAATATCCGAAGTGGCGATATACGATATTGCTTCTGAGATTGCAAAGAGTTCCACCGCCATTATTGTATTATGAGGGGATACAATTTTGTATAGCTCTTTGATATTGCAATTGGGATCATAGAAAGCTGCCCCAGACATGTTATTTATTTGGGATCCATCCGTGTATATCCTATAACAGTTTTTATAATTACAATTAATCATTTCAATAACATTGTGTTTTAATAGTGAGCTATTGCATTGATTTTTTGGTACATGAGCTTCATCTACATCTATCTTTATAAACTCTGTGTCAATATTGGACGTCCAGGTATTTAATTGAAACATTTGAAGGGTTTGACTTTTATTACACCTTTCTCCTCTTGTTTCTTCGAAAACTGATACAAGCAATGGTTTCTTTTTATTTCTCCAATATCTTGTTCGACAGTTGAATGAAAGTTTTTCCAAGAGAGAAACAGTTAAATTACCAGATAATGATTGTGTTTTTAAAATATATTTCGTGGCTAGATATTGACGTCTAATGGAAAGTGGCTGAACGCAGAGTTCATATTCCATGACATGAATGGGTGTTGTTCTAATAAAACCGCCTATAGTACGTAGTGCAATGTTTTGAATTCGGTCAATTTTTTCTAAATGTGTTTTAGCTGCTGTGTCATAAATAAAGCTTCCAAAATCTAGCCTACTTCGTATTAAAGCAATATATAATCTTCTAAGATGAATGGGATGCAAACCCCAAGATGCACCTGCCAATACTTTAAGAATATTCACCATTTTTGTAGCTTTAACATGAGTTTGATTAATATGCATTCGCCATAGTAAAGATTTATCTAACCACATACCTAAGTATTTAACATTATCTACTGGTTTTATTTGTATGTTATTGATTGTTAAATTTAACTGACTACTTTGCCTTCCTCTTCGAAACAAACAACATTGTGTTTTATGTGGGGATACTTCTAGTCCTATTTCTCTTAAGTCATCTACAACGGAGTTTAAACAATTTTGAATTTCGCGTGCACTATTAGTTACATTTTTATTTTGTGTATAGAAAGCAAAATCATCCGCATATTGCAGTGTCTGTACATTTTGATACTCCAAACCTATTTTATGAGTAACTAAATTAAATAATAAAGGTGAGAGATGATCACCTTGAGCTAAACCCCTCGCTGTCCATCTAAACATTTCGTCCTTATCCATGGAATCTTTAATTAATAACCGTCTTCGGCTTAAAAAAGACCAAATATATTTACAAATTTGAGTTCCTACTTTTAAAGTATCTAGTGTTGTAACTAATTTTTCTATGGAAACGTTATTGTAAGCACTATGAACATCTAGAAAAACCGTCAAAGTTGAAATATTTTTGGAATAACCTAACTGAATTTGGGAAGTTAATCGCACTAAGCAGTCAATACACGATTGACCTTTTCTAAAACCGCTTGTGGTAGGCGCTAAGATTTTATTGTTTTCTACGAACCAGTCTATACGGTTACATAACATATGATGAAAAATTTTACATATGCAGGACATTAATGAAATAGGCCTGAACTCATTATCACAATTCGGCTTTGGTATAGGGACTACTTTTATATTACGCCATTGATCTGGTATTATGGAGTGTTTAAAAATCATGTTAAGTATCTTGAGTAACAATAGTTTTGCTTCAGTTGGTAGGTAGTATATCATGGAATAACTAATTTGATCACTTCCCGGTGCCGTATCTTTTTTTTTAATACAATTATTTAATTCATGAATGGAAAAGTTACTTTCTAAAGAACTGTTTGTAGAACAAAATAATGGCATTTGAGGCTCAACGGTGTCAGGAGCAAGGCTACGTAAAAGTTCTTCTTTTTTGTGTTTAGGAGCTTCAACATATTCGTTTTTTACACCTTTCAACCAACGCATACGTCGCCAAATCTCTGATGCGTTTACCGTCTCATCTAAACTATTACAGAATTGTTGCCAACTTTTTGTTTTTGCCTGTCTGTGGATTCGCTGTGCGTTCGCTATTTTTTGTTTTAATAATATAAAGTTGTTAGGTGTAGGATTGCGCCTAAAATTTTTAAGTGCTAAACGACGTTCAGCTATGGCCGCAGATAGTGATGGAGTCCAATAAGCTTTAGGTCTAAAGTTGTGTATAAGTCCACTACAACCTTTAAATGTAGGTATGCTCCGGTTAGCCGCACAGTTAATTTCCTCCGTAAATAAATTGTACGTGGTTTGAATATTATTAACATCTACTATTATAGAATCATCAAACTGACTTTTTAGGATTTCCTGATATAATCGCCAATTCGCCAATTTAAAATTTCGGCGATTTCCTCGTCTGGCAGAAGCTATATATTGCATGGAGTACTTAATTAACATATGGTCACTGCCTAAGGATTCTCTTGTTACCTGCCATTTCCAATAAACTACTAGATCGGAGGAAACAAAAGTAATATCTGGTGAAGATTCTTGCAAAAAAGAGTTAACTAATTTAATTCTGGTACTATCTCCGTTATTAAGTGGCACAAAATTGTATTCAAAAGATGCATCCAGAATTTGCAATCCTCTTTGATCTGTTTTACATGACCAACTTGCATGGTGCGCATTAAAATCACCGGCTATAATAGTTTTTGTAGAAAATTGAGAAAATATATGCTCCCAATCATTTCGAGTAGTTCTAACAGATGAGGGACAATATACGGATGTTATATAATCTAAATTCTTACAATTACTAATTTTAATGCATATTATTTCAATTCCTGAATTATTTACATTTATAGGATGTAGATGAGCTTTGACTGATCTATGTGTAATTATAGCTACTCCGCCATACGAATCTAATCTGTCATTCCTAAAAATATTGTAGTCCTTTATTTTGATACTAGTATCTGAATTTAGCCACGTTTCACTAATTATACAAATACTGATTTTTTCTTGTGAAAGAAACAACTCTAAATCATACTTTTTGGGCATCAGACTCTGAGAGTTCCATTGAGCAATATTAAGAACTTGCTCAAATGAAAAGTCAGCGCCCGATGTCCCTGTAACATTTAAGAGTAGGGCATTATTATCCATTATAGATCGTGTTTACAATCTTATTTAAAAAATCTTCACGTTTGACTAATTCTACAAGGTATGATATTATTTCTTCAAAAAATATATTTAATATTTGCTGCAATTTCACTTCCCAACTTTCTTTAGATAGTACAACTTCTTTCAATTTCCATAGTATGTTCCAAAAGTCAATTTTTTTCTTCTTATGACATTCTCCTGCATATGGTTGGTTACTGTCTTCTGGTGTCTTCACATTTTTGTTTCTGTCGCAGACATCAATGTTCCTTTTCTGTTTCTTTTTTGGGTTTCTATTTCTTCTTGATTGCTCTTTTCCTATTGTATTATTATTTACTTTATCCTCAGATTCCACTTCACTACCATCTGTAAGCTCTTCATTAATTTGTTTGGTTGTAGTTCCTGTTTGACTATATTTGGTTCTTATTATTTTGTTATCAACTAAATATGGGTAGCTACCGTCATTACTAGCTTCCACAAAGTTGTGATGTTGTTTCTGAACATTAGCTTTGCTTCTTACATATTTGGTTAGAGCTACCTTGTATGTGCAATTATTTCGGCTCATAATTGAACGAATTTCTTTTTCTTTAAGGAAAACAGGACATCTCTTATTAAATGCAATATGCTCACCCCTACAGTTTATACATCTGAATTTATTTGTCTCACAGTTTTCATGTTCTGCTCCACATTTAGGGCAAATTTTTTTCTTATTTGGCCAAAGTCTTGCCAAATGACCGTATTTCCAGCACTTTGAGCACTGAGTCACTGGAAAAGTATACGGTTCCACCTTAAATCTGCAGTCGTATCCGTAGATATAAAATGGTAAAGTCGGGCCATTAAAACTGAAACGCACCGATTCACTGTCCACCCACTCACCATTTTCTGACATACGTTTTAATCTTTTTGCAGCTACTATCTTATGTTCACATTTAAATGCTTTGAGTAATTCATCATCACTTACGTCCATTTCTAAGTATTTTACGACGCCATATGTTGTGTTTACTTCGCTAGTTGAATGGCAGCGGTAACCTAATTCCATAATATTTTTATTATTAATTAACTTCTCTGCGTCTTGTTTCACTTCAAAAGTAATTAACACTCGGTATGGATTTTTATATTTTATTCTTGTTATATTTTGAATATTTTCCGATTTCAAAATCTTCGCCAAACCAATTTGTTTAGGAAGTAGTTGATGGGATGCCATACATACTTCATATTGTTCATTCTCATTCATATTAATGTTTGTATTCAATAAATAATTCTTCTTTCCCTTTCTTTGTACTAACGTAAAACCATCCGATTCGCCTTCCTCGCTACTATTACGCAACCGCTTCGCCGTCCGTTGAGTACTCATAAGTATGCCCGAGATCGGTGTCTGACATCTATCGTTACGTTCATCGTGCCCTGAAATTAATTGGTCACAATCTTCACGTATCTCTTCCTCACTCATTGCATCGCTTCCAATAGACGACGGCCCGCGATGGACCTCGTCCATCACTAAATGTCTTTACAATTATTATTATACGAAGTTAATTGACGCGTCACCGATAAATAAACACGATACGTGCACTCGTTAAGCGGCACCGCGCGCAACTGATGTATAAAGTTGTGGTACAAGCATGATTTATTGATTTTGCACTATAACCTGCTCTCTCTAGCATGTGTATAATAGTAATGTGATTTCAGAGAGCGGTGTGGAGTTGAACCCGTTCGCGTCGTGTCCGGCGGCGGTGTCGCTGCGCGGCGTGACGGAGGCGCACCTGCGACCGCTCGCCGCGCCGCGCCACGCGCCCAGCACCGCCGCCGACCTCGTCGCCGCGCTCGCGGAACGGTAACTGTTACTATATACTGTCATCTATCATGCTGAGGTGTACATTTGCAGAATAGAATACTACACTATGGGGCCATTCAAGTATTACGTAAGCAGATTTATTACAATACTATACCCCCCCCCCACCCCCCTCTTCAGCAAAAGTAAGCAAAGTTCTTACCCCCTCCCCCCACGCTTACGTAAACATTTTTGAATTATTAATATATTTTATTTTTTTAATGACTAATGAACAAAAAATTGTCGCATTTTTTTTGCAATTTTTTTAGTTGCATGGTGTCCGTAATCAATAAAACTACCACCTGGCTTCGTTTTCGGTAGCAGTCTTGATATACCCTGTATATAATCCATATCTTATATCTTCTACTTTTCATAACATCCCTGTGTTTCTTCTGGGCAACTGCGTTTTGAATCTTCTCGTTTAAAGATTGTTTTGATGACGTAATCATCTTCTGGACCCCCCTACCCCCCATGTCATACAAAATAAGCAAAGCAAAGACCCCCCGCCCCCATATGGTGCTCACGTAATACTTGAACGGCCCCTATACACTGTCATCCATCTATCACGCTAAGGCGTACATTTGCCAGGTCAAATGCAAGGTGATCCTCGGAGGCTGTTTATACCATCGCACATTCCAAGGGTTAAATTAATATGTTGAGTGTGTGCTATTGAAATATTAATAAAGCCGGAGCCACAGCGGTACACCCTACATACAAATTACTATATCATGTCATTGTCTAGCTGTGGAATGAAATCTGAATCTGTATTAGCCCATCTACGTCCCACTACAGGGCACGGGCCTCCTCTACAATTGAGAATACGATTGAGAGTGGTTAGTCCATATAGTCCACCACGCTGGCCTAGGTTAGCTGATTTTACATACCATAGAAAATGCTATGGTATGCAGGTTTCCTCACGATATTTTCCTTTACTGTTATAGATGAAATAGGTTAATAAAAAATAAAAAACACTCTGATACACTGATATATTGTACTGGTACCCACAGCCTAGAAGAGCTGCGAGTGGAGCGCGAGAAGACGGCGCAGCGTCGTGCGCAGACGGTGGAGCGGCTGCAGCGCGCGGCGCACGTGCGCGTGTCGGCGGCCGAGCGGCGCGCGCGCCTCGCCGCCGCCTACAAGCGGGCGCAGGCCGCGCGCGGGTACCTCACCGACCTCGTCGAGTGTCTGGACGAGAAGGTACGTGCACACATACACACTACACGGTGGAGCGGCTGCAGCGCGCGGCGCACGTGCGCGTGTCGGCGGCCGAGCGGCGCGCGCGCCTCGCCGCCGCCTACAAGCGGGCGCAGGCCGCGCGCGGGTACCTCACCGACCTCGTCGAGTGTCTGGACGAGAAGGTACGTGCACACATACACACTACACGGTGGAGCGGCTGCAGCGCGCGGCGCACGTGCGCGTGTCGGCGGCCGAGCGGCGCGCGCGCCTCGCCGCCGCCTACAAGCGGGCGCAGGCCGCGCGCGGGTACCTCACCGACCTCGTCGAGTGTCTGGACGAGAAGGTACGTGCACACATACACACTACACGGTGGAGCGGCTGCAGCGCGCGGCGCACGTGCGCGTGTCGGCGGCCGAGCGGCGCGCGCGCCTCGCCGCCGCCTACAAGCGGGCGCAGGCCGCGCGCGGGTACCTCACCGACCTCGTCGAGTGTCTGGACGAGAAGGTACGTACACATGCAGGAAAACAATCTTGTCAAATCTCGAAAAATGCAATTTTACAAGAAAGAAAAAAAAAAAAAAACTATTGCTTCCCTCCTGTAGGTCATGGCGTCGTGATATCTAGCCTAAAAGAATTTTTCAAATCGAACCTGTAGGTACTGAAATTAGAGGTAACAAATAAACTAACTCTTCAGCTTGATATAATTATTAGTATAGATTTGTGTGTGTCATTACTTACTTATAGTAACAGTCACACACATAGTACTGACTCCACACTAAGATCGAATCTTGTTTCGTAGGTATCAGGAACTACTAGAGACTTCGGTCTCACGAACACCTAGTGATTAACTAACAATGTACATGTCTCAGATGCCACAGCTGGAGGCGTTGGAGGCTCGCGCGCTGGCGATGCACCGGCGCCGCTGCGAGTTCCTCATCGAGAGGAGGAGGGCGGACGTCAGGGATCAGGCGCAGGATGTGCTGTATATGGCTGGTCAGTTATGTTATATTGTTTGTTGAGGGGGAAGTTTAACGGCGTGCTTCAGAAGAGGGCACAGGGTAAATAAATTGGTGTAAACGGAGGCCACGTACAGCCAAGCTAAATTTCGAATGCCCGCCTACAAGGTGTATGGACAATCTGGCTAAAATTGCATGAAGTCACTGGATGTAGGCCGCTTACAACAGGTTGATATGGAGATCTTTGGTGGAGGTCTATGTTCAGCAGTGGACTTCCTGTGGCTGAGATGATAATGATGATGACGAAATGACTTGTGGTATCGAATGTAATTGCATATCTTTTAAATGTAGTAACCTCTTCCGAATTAGCATTTTTGTAACAATAATAAAACTTAAAAGTGCTGAATATGTCGTAAATGAGTACATGTAATAATTTTTTTGATTGGTCCATATTTTTTTTTAAATTACTTTTCCAACCAATACCGCTTACAGGAAATATATGTAGCATCGACAATCTTTCAATAACTTACTTAAGTATAACAAATTACCGATGCGGCTATCCTATATGAGTAAGACAATAAGATAAGTCACCATCAAATACATTAACAAAACGCTTGAACGTGTCCGCAGCCCGCGCGGGTGCCGTGAAGCCGGCGGACAGCGAGGAGAAGGTGCGTCGCGCGGCGGAGCGCGAGGGCCGGCGCCGCGCGCGCCGCCTGCGCCGCGAGCACGCCGCCGCCGCCTCGGGCGCCGCGCTCGCGCACCGCGACGGAGACTCCAGCGACGACGAGCTGCCGCCGCATGAGCTGCACCATTATAGCACTGAGAGAAGTACGGACACATACATAATACTTTATTGAATACCATACACATAATATATGATGTCCATCCTATCGTTAGAAATTGCCTTTGAACGATAAGACCACCATTTGTACTTTGTTGTTTTGTATTGTCTCTAAACTGTTGCGAAACAGAAACGTCTCTCGTAGTTTCTGATACCCATGACAAGATTCGATATTAGTGTGGGGTCGGGATTATGTTACTTTTGTTCGGTGTATTTATTTATATTATTACTTTACATTAAATTAATACTATTAAAAATGAAAAAAATCTTTTTATATCACGCGTAAAATTAAGTTAGGATTTAACACCCAAAATGCTTTTAAAAAATCAAAAAGATAAATTGTTGCGTTTTTGCGTAATTTTTAGTTGCATTGTGTTTTTAGTAATTAAGATTACCACCTGGCTTCGTTTTCGGTAGCACTCTTGATATACCTTGATGTACGGATGATAACTTGATTGACACGTGTGTCCGCAGAGGCGATCCAGTCGTGCGCGGCGCAGGTGTTCGCGGACGCGCTGGGCGCGTGGCGCAGCGCGTGCGGCGTGGCGGCGCGGCTGGCGCGCTGGCGGCGCCGCGAGCCCGCGCTGTACGCGCGCGCGCACCTGCCCGCCGCGCTGCCCAAGCTGCTCGCGCCCTACGTGCGACATCAGGTGCGGCTACTCTGTCCCGGCTGTCAATGAAATTTCTACTTTATGACAATACCAATAAGGTTGATTTTAACTGTCAATGTCAGGATAGAAATAAATCATTTATTGTTGGACAGTGACAAAGATATGTAAACAAAGAAGGGAACACATGTAAAACACAGACACTAATTATCACTGCGCCAACAATTGAGCTCATATTCAGCTAAATGCTTCAGTAATGCATACGCAGTACCACAGTGCTGATTTTCAATGCGAGGACTAAGTGACGTTCGGATCCTCAGTCGTTAGTCTATCTTTTAATAAGAAAAAATAAAAGAATAATAATTGTGCTAAATAGCAAAATAACAAAATTAATAAAAAAACAAAAAAAAACTCAAACAAAAAAATATAAAATTAAGCTGTACTCAATTTTAGGTATGCATGTGTGTATTATAAATGTGTCCATGTAAAAACCGGGTATCTCAAGACTGCTACCGAAAACGAAGCCGGGTGGTAGTTTTAGTGACTACAAACACAATGTAACTAAAAATTTCGCAAAGAAACGCGACAATTATTTTTTATGATTTTTTAAATATCGTCATTTTTGGGTGGTAAATCCATAGTTTTTGCTAAAATAATAATTTAAACACTTTTATACCCTAGATTATTTATAAATAAAAGGGTAAACACTATTATTTTAGGAAAAAATGTATTTACCACCCAAATATGGTCATAGGAAAAAAATAACAAAAAAAAAATGTCTCTTTTTTTTGCAACTTTTTCTGTTGCATTGTGTCTGAAGTCGCTTTAACTAACACCCGGCTTCGTTTTCGGTAGCAGTCTTGATATACCCGGTATATCTGCGTATAGATATACTTCACTAACACAGCACTGCCTAATTAATACCTTCTCTAAAAAATGTATTTCATTTGTTTTACAGCTGATTCTGTGGAATCCATTAGCAGACGAAGACAATGAGGATTACGAAAAAATGGACTGGTACAAGTGAGCAGGAACCATTTATTTACATCACACATTATACTTTTATCTTTTTTGATTTGAAATCATAAATAACCTAAAAATTAATGATACAATTGAAATTATACTGTAGGATCAATAATGTTTGTATTTATGATTTCCACGGAGGAAACTGTTAACAAGATTTAAGAGCAGTTTCATAATATCATAACTTCCTAAGCATCACATTATATTATTTATTCTTGTATCATACCCACGCAATTACCAATACTTTATAGAAATCACTGCGCCAACCCTTAACCCCCCACACAACCCTCCAGATGCCTGATGATGTACGGCGTGCGCAGCGAGAAGCCGTCGAGCTCGTCGTCAGGCTCGGACTCGGACGGCGAGGCGGGGGAACAGCCCCCCAGCGTCACGGAGGACGCGGTGCGGGACGACGTGGACTTGATGCTAGTGCCCACTATTGTGAATAAAGTCGTGCTGCCTAAGCTTATTGGTGAGATATTCACAATGGCGTGAAAGAGTAAGCAATAGAGAATGCGCGTAAGAGAGTTGAAAATGAAAGTTTTAAGTAATAATTGTTTATAATCCACTGCTGTGTAAAGGTCTTCTTTAGTATGCATTTGACATGATTTGTTCTGTTTTTTTTTTATTTGGAAGATCAGTCTAATTTATTGACTTAAGTTTTTGGCTAAGACTTACGATGACAGTTGTCAAAGTTTTCTGTTTGACAGAATTTATGCTATGTAAAAAAAAATGGAATCAATTTAATGAACTAAAAAAATTGTATAATCTCCCGCAGAGTTAGTGGAGCAGGCGTGGGACCCGATGTGCGTGCGCGCGTGCGTGCGGCTGCGGCAGCTGGTGTTGCGCGCGGCGGGGGGTCCGGCGGGGGGTCCGGTGGGGGGTCACGCGGGGGGCGCGCTGCGGCGGCTGGCGGCGGCCATCTCTGCGCGGCTCGTGGCGGCGCACAACGCTGATGTGTTCCTGCCAGCACTGCCGCCACAGTCGGTTTAAAGCTTTACTTTACTTTTAAAAGTTTTGTGCCGAATATGACATTCATGATTGAAATTAAATGAAATGTATTTATTGGTCAAGTGGGCAATTAAAAGTTTCTTAATTGCCCACTCACAATTAGCTCTTATGCCAAGTCAATACGTCACGCTGTACCTGATAGAGGTAGACAGATCGTGGACTGTTGGGAACTTACTTGACCTTAACATGTTATTTTACTAAAATATCGAATTCTTTGTGCAATCTCGTCAGCTCAGAGTGATTCTTGCTCTTTTGTAGAATGTCATTGTTTATGCCGGCTCAAAAATCTTTCTTTCGGGTGGAGGTGTTTGGGGATCCAAAAGTGTTTTGGTAGTCTTTGATGTAAAATGATAAGATTTTTATTTTCCTATGGGGTCTGGATTATGTGTGTGAGTTTTGAGTGTTGTAATTCATTGAGGTATTATATTGGAGTGGATATCTTAAACAAATTTTATACGCGAATAACAGACACTTTGTTGGTCATTGAAGCGGAAAGATATTCTGACAGAATGTTGAAGTGACAGAATTTGTAATAGCGGTGGAGTGGCGCTCTATTATGTTGGAAACATTAGTGGTGGTTTCCACTTCAGTATTCAAATACAATGGTAATAATTTATTGAATCCATTCAGATGTTCTACGTCATTTAGATTCAGTCATTGTTTTATATATTGTACAAGATGTGAATGTTAGTGTGCATGTTGTATGCATTGTAATGTTTTTGTGTTGGTGCAGCGTGGCGGAGGGTCCGGGCGGCGCGTTCTGGCGGCGCTGCGTGGGCGCGGGCGTGCGGCTGCTGCGCGCGTCGCTGGCGCTGGCCGCGCCGCCGCCGCTGCTGCGGGCCGACGCGCTCGTGCTCGCGCTCATCGGTAACGCACGCGCAGTTTTAGTTTCACAGTATCAGTTTTAATTTCACAGTTACACACAATACAATCGTCATTCGGCATGTCAAGCTCTATAATTGTTACAAATGATTAGAAACTGCATTACATTTTCGTGCTACAATAAATGTGTAGTAATAGCAATACCAGTACATCTCTTTGGAGTCAAAACGCAGGACTCCGTTCACTCAATTTGACTCACACAGTACACCTCGAAATACACGGAACAAGTAGTAATGCATTGTAATGTATATGTATGTGTGCAGAGACGCTGTGTCGCGCGGCGGGTGCTGCGCCGGCGCCGCTGATGGTGGTGGCGGGCGCGGCGCTGGCGGACACGCTGCCGCGCGCCGGAGCCCTGCGCGCCGCCGCGCTGCGCCGCCTGGCCGCGCTGGCCACGCTCGCGCTCTCCCGCCTGCACCACGACAACCCGTTGCACATGTACGCAACGACTACTGCACATACTACATGCTTTCTTACATTTACGCGAATGATACATAATCATAACAGAGATATATTCGAATTGGATTATAATTATGACTTCTAAAATATAACAAATCATATTTCACATAACAATAATAAATTTCATGATACTATATTTGTAGTGGTTGTATTCAGATTTTTCAAACTTTTAACAGCCCTCTAGACTCCGTGTCTTTATCTCTGTTTAACATATTGTTTGGGAAATATTCCCTTTACTAAAAAAACGTATTTTATATAAACCATTTCCTTTAATACAATCTGTGTAATTCCATAAACTCTATTTACTAAACGAATATTAAATTCCAGGAGGGCGATAGAACAAGCACGTACAATAATAGCGGACGCGCGCGCGGCTGAATGACACCCCCCACTCCCACCGGCAATCATCTACTACAAGATCGTGTTTCAACTCCCGAGCGAAACACAGCCGTGCCGTGCGAAAACAGAGCAGGAATTACAATATCATTTATAGAACAATCGAGAAATTATTATTAAAACAAGAAGTGGACAGTGATGACGTTTTGCCTCTCCTGAACTGCATAAGGTGTGAGTTTAAAAGAGGGATTTCTGTGTACCTAAATATGTGATAGTTGATTCCTATGCACAAAAACACAAAGAAAAACAACAAAACGTAAAGTTACATGAAATAATTAATATTATTGAATGAGTCCCTTGTTTAGCCTTGTACTCGTAAATGGCATGTTTACGAAAAGATTATAAACACTTGTATAAATAAACAAAAGGAATAAATGAATGTTGAGTGTATATCCCATACTGCTGAACATTTAATGAAAAATTACATCTTGACATAAGCAGATAAGTGTACAATACCACTGATTGACATAATAATAAGTTTTCCATTATACAATTTAAAGAATTGAAATGTGCTTTATTATGATCTAAATGATGCGTTAAAATTATTTGAAGTTGTTTAAGGGCAGACCGTTTTAATAAGAAAACATGAAGACATATTTGCACTGCCGATCTTGCCTTCACGGCATTAACATAAAAAGCAAATAATTTATGCTATAAGTATCCACTTTAAGCTGGTGAACAAAATGTAGCTTCCTAAAAACAGATATGTTAAATTGGAATATGTGGGAGATTGTGAAAAATATTCATTATTTTTGTATGAATTTAACTCTTAGTTGCGTATTGAATCGGTCGGATGCGCGGTGCGGCCGCCAGGTAACGGGCTCGCACGTCAATTTGTATATACATGTGGTGTACTGAATTATAATTATATGAATAAAACATTGAGTGCATTATGCGTTTTATTGAAATCTATAGTATAGTGACGATTTATGCTGTTCCTGGACAGGTCACAGATAGGTAGACTATTTTGTTGCTTTTCAAATAAATTGTATCATATTCTACTGTTGCTAGATATTGGCCTACCTCTACTTCGTGCGATAAGTAAGGAAGGACACTTTTGTACTTGAAAGGACTTGTTGAAGTAAACATCCCTTAAGCACATTTGTGATTTGAAAATTCGATGAAAATAAAAAGCAAACAAAAAAAAATGTAATCTTAAATAGAATTTAGCTTGCTAGACAGAGTCAAAAGGAAAAAACATTCGATACCTAAAATGGGTTTTAAAACTATGAATAGGGCTGTAATTGTGAAACTTGCAAGGGCATGCGTATAATATTTCGTACAAATTTTGTGTGGTCATAGATGTAGGATGCACATTAAAACATTCCTAATAACCTTCATCTCGTCGTTCTTTTGCTTTTAATATTTTTACGATGCAAATAGCGATATGATTAAGTTAGCTGTTATTTATGTATCACGAATGTATGAACTATGAAGTTTCGTGAAGTTGTTTTTGTTCATATTATCAACTTTCCAATTTGGCTACATTAGAAAATTGACAAATAGATTTTCTTCACCATTTAAGTATCAGGAACGCATGAAGTTGAAGGAGATATTATTGAAAAAAAAAAAAAACAGCTATCACCTTTGTATTGCATACATTATTAGCCTATTGACTGTTTTTAAATGAACGGTTTTCCCTTTCAAGTACTAGGAGCGCATGAAGATGGTGGAGATATTTTTATTCATAGAAGGAAGCTAACTCCTATTGGTTACACTAAGCCCCTACTATTCGTTTAAGTCACGCCCACCAACTACAAAGGACCAATTAGCGTCTACGTCACACCATTGAATTTTATGAAGGAATTAATGTTGTACAAACTAGTGCAGTTTGATGTTCTATTAAATACTACCCTCGTTTTCAAGTATAGCTGAAACACTATGATGAACATACCGCTTCGGATTAGTTATAAAATGTCAGTCGCGAAGAGCAATTTTTTAATATCTTACATAAAAATAAATAATTATTCGTCAATATGTGTATACTGTTTACCTATGTTGATACATTATATGATATTAAATGATATTTGGTGGTGAGCGATAGGCCATTGTAGAAAAACGTGATAAGTGACTTATCTCATATAAATGTTTTCGCTTTATCAAAACGAGTAACAAGAACTGAGACAAGAACTAATGGTTGAAATAAAACAAAACTATCATGTCAGATGATTTTTATTTCTTTGGCGTGTTGGGAAGTAGCGTTCGCCACGTCCCGCCGCCGTGCCCCACACGAGACACAAACCAAAACTAAACCAAACAAAACTGCGTCAATACATAAAAATTATACTATACATATCACAAAGAACGTAAAGCTTATATATTATTCACTTTATAAACATCTTCAAGGAATACATGTTCACATCGGTACAGCGAAGCTATATGCAAACGATGGTGAGAAAAACGAAACAACGGCTTTTATGTAACAAATGAGTTTTCAGTACATAATACTATAGAATATAGAGTATATACCGACAAGTTGGTGTGTGTCCTTCCTACTGTAAAATAGGTAGAGGGAAGGAAGGATATTGGGAAGTCGATATTTCTCCAATCTCTTGTGAATAATTCCGAGATAAAGGAATCTCTGGTCTATATTTTCCCCAACCCAATTTAGTTTAGGAGGGCGACACCAATCCGTCAGCGTAATCTTTGTTAAGTAATCAAGCAAAATAAGCGCCGTCAAATTATTTCCATCCGCAACTTCACTGGCAAACGGAACTACCATTCACACAATATAACCGTAACTTTTATTATAAAAATAATTTTAATATCCCAATACAAGTAGGTGCGCGTTTTAGTCACAAGAGTTATGGCGTGAATACGATTCACACCCCGAATTACAACTAATCTGTAATTATTATATATACATATTGTTTTTACATATACAAATGTGGATTCTGAAGTTAACTGCGTTGATAATTTTCTAGTATTTCTTTATATCCTTTAAATAAATCGACATATTTACAGCCATAAGATACTCTCTCTGCACTATTTTTCTTTCTCTCTTCCTTCTTATTTTTTAATCTCTTGCTTATTTTAATCTTGTTGTATACGTAAACTAAAGTCCCGACCGCTATAGCGGTTTGTCAATGTAATGTCAACTTACTGTCAGTTTAACCCCTCGACTGTCGATTGACTTTCCGCCAAAAAACTGTCATGTCAGCGAACTGTCGGAAGGGTCGCGGACCGTCGTAAGTCTCCTCGCTCTTCAAGCAAAAAGCAACCTACTGTCATTGAAATAGGGTTTATTTTTATTTAAACAGGGTATTGATTTATGTGACAGGAATCGCATTGCGGTTCGCGAGTTGCGAAATGTCGTAAGAGTCTCCTCGGCTTCAAGCAAAAAGCAACCTACTATCATTGAAATAGGGTTTATTTTATTTAAATAGGGTATTTGTTTATACACAGGATACCGCATTGCGGTTCGCGACGATTTGCGGCACCTGTCATGTTTTTTGCGCGAACCGCAATGCGGGTCGCCGACGGTTGAGGGGTTAAATAAGGTATATTTTAACTGCCAATGTCATTTCAGCTTTAATTGAAGTATTAAATATGGTATATTTTAAAAATTGACGTATGCGGCTCGGAGGTCGCTGGACGTTCAAAACAAACTTAACTATGTCGATTTAACTTAAATAATGTTGCTAGCTAGAGGACATCAACATTTCCATTAGGCATATGCAACCAATTCGAGTATTCTGATAAAGAACGTGAGAGAAAAAGAAATAAGACAGAAAGAGTCACTTTAGATAATGATTGTTCTAGCCATTTTATATGTCTTATGTAGAAATTGATTTCAGTACGATTGATAATGTACCTTCCAAATAAAATTGGGGACAATTCACAATCCAGTTAAATTCAGAACCTAATCCAACGATACAAACTAACATCTTGCAATAACTCGATCTAATAATATACCTAACAACTAAAATTTTTATATTAAATTACGCTAACATTTCTACATTCGTTTGACAATATACACTATTCATTTCGAGTACATGAAGTAAGGCTGGCCACCCACCGTTCAAATTTTACCAATCTTATTAATTGATAATTACAGAAAAATATCGACGTTGGTTCTTAACTTTATTTGATTAACGAAAGGGAATTTTAATAAATTTACGTTAAACATGAATAAATTTGACTCAATAGATTCAAAGTAGCTCGGTGGATGATCAGCCTAGCATGGTTTAATACGGATACAATAGCCGCCTGCGTACAACTTGACATCGCGTATCGATAACGGACTAGTCAGGTAGTATAAAAAGTGAAAAACTTTGTTAGCTAACAGAACACCAATATTTTCTATGATATTCAATTCTTTTCGCATAATTATCATAGATGACTGAATGACGTAAGAATTTAAAGTCGATAAAATGATCAAATGTCGATCTTAATTTCTTAGCCTTTGATTTTAATTTTAACTTATAGAGACAGTGAATCAATTGAAACTTGTGTAATTTGGTGAAATCTGGACATATTTATATATTATAAAAACGTTTAAAATTGTCACGTTATGAACTATGATCACTTAACTCATTGCACCCTAATTAAATTTAGTCCCGATCCCGCTATTCGAAATATTTATTATCATTAATGACGATCTCTATGATAATTTAGTTTGAATCTTCACCAGTATGTTCGTGGTATTTATTTCATTTTTGTCAAACCGTGATGTTTATTTTTGCAGTACTTTTAGAATTTATCGACATCGATAAATAATCGAATAATCGATAATCATGATTGTTAAGCATTCTATCGACTGAAATTAACTAAATTATCGCAAAGATCTGTACAGATAATCTGTGGTCAGTCTATAACATATTTGACATAGTCATAATATTATCCTAGGTGGGTATGGTCTACGTGTGACAAACAGAAAATAAATGTAACCATATAGCTGTCAATTTCTCTTCGATAATTAGTTTTTAACGTCAAAATTAACAAAAAACACACAAATATCGATAAAGTAATCGGTCATCTGGTTGTCATTTGAAGACAATGTTAGTAAAACTTTAAAAAGGGCACAAATAAATCACTCAACATTCACTTACGAATACAAGCATTTCGTGCAGTCATCGTAACATTTGTCGACTTTTTTATATGAAATTGTATGCTATTAATCATACACTGACACTCTGAATTGAGAACTTCAAATTTTATTCCCATTATCCTACTTATGATTTTGACATTCTTTTCTAATCCAAGTGAGCGTAAAATGTCGCCCAATTCTTGCACTTTGATCGATGTTATAACAGTCTATATTTAATAAATCAATTCACACCAACAACAAAAAAATGGACATAATTTTGGACATTGGGTCATTGTTGACCTCAGAACATATACCGGTAAGAATATTATAAATCTAGCTTGACTTCGAATCGTATAGTATATAAGGGTTAAGCCCATAGGTACAATGTAAGGTCCCCTATTCTCAGTAGTCAGCATATGAATACAGAATTGAGTGTAGTAATGGAGCTTGTGACTCCCATATATATTTAGTTTTATGTTGATGGCGACTTGTTCATAAGTTGACGTGTTCGGGTGGATTTTCAGACGCTGGCAGCGCCGCTACACCTGGAAAACGAGATGTTTCATAGTAAAAATATGTTGATATATTTTTGTGTTTATCGATAGATATATGCAATATCGATATTTTGAGTTCTCAATAATTACCTAAGTGGTGTTTTTTTATATTGGATTTTGCTCTTAAATATTATTTACAGGAAGTAAACCCTTCTTTTAAGTACTTATTGTACTTCTAATTATAGCGTTATTTTGTTAACTATTATAACTACTTATTTTTCTGATGATTGCGTTTTTAGTTCATGTGTTGTTTCGAACTCAAATATATACATCAAGAAGATAGGAAGTCGATGAGGCAGCACAAAAAACGAGAATACCGAGTTCTGTCTACGTGCCCGTAATGGCGTGTTCTCATCCGAGTCATCAGATGTAGGTAGTATATAAGCATCTAATATAAAGTCAGTTTTGTAGGTCAGTATTAACCACGACTCAGCTGTATTTGAATTCTTTATCTGCACTGTTAACCATTGTATATGACAAAATTTATTTTTGATTTATTTTTTATGTAATTCTATAACCACAGAATAGAATGAAAATAATTTTATTGAATCCATTAAGATTTTCTACATCGTTTAGATTTAGTGATTTTTTATCTACCACCCGGGTCGGAAAGCGGTTTTCACTAGAGAAGAACGGGCAAGAAACTCTGGAAAAGAAAATATTTATAAAATGTTGGTAAAGCTCGTACCGATGTGCGGTTGGTCCGGCGGCGAGGGCGTGTGGGGCGGCGCGGGGTCGTTGATGGAGGCGTGCGCGGGCGCGAGCGCGGGCGCGGCGGCGGAGCGAGCGAGTGCGCGTGCGCGGCGCGAGCGGCGCCCGCGGCGCTCCGACACCGCCGACACCAGCGGCTGCGTGTCCGCTGAGTTACCGCTGTCGAGATACATTATTTATTAATAAGACAAAAAAATTAGTACACGTTTAAATAAAAGTGACAATTGGCGGTCTTATTGCTTAACGCGATTTCTTGGTTGGTTGGTTGATTTAATGGTTGTCTGGATAACCGTAAGATTGACTAGGTTCAAAAGAAGGTAGGAATCATAGGATGGTCACAACAAAAAAAAAGAATAATAGTAATCACAAATGAAAGTAATATGTACAAATATGAGAAATTCATGCATTCATTTTCATTAAACTACATAGACTGCATAAAATGATTGTTGGTACAATGATCATCATCATGATTACTTGGAAAGAATGCCCATTTTTAATAGTGTCTTGGTCTAGAAACGAACAGTTATGAAGGGATTGTTAATGCCTTATTTCAGAATAAGGGTCACAAATACTATCAGAAAAACATAATCATAATGATGATGCTATTATCTTTTCAAGGGAAAAAAGAAATAAAAAACATAGCAGCATAACATAGTTTGATATTACTATATATCTATTACTTTTTTTGTTTACTGTGATGAGTAGCGGCTTTTCATTTTTCTCTTTTATAGTGTAGATGTTTGGAATACTATTGGAGGTACTAGCACGTATTTGTTCAAAGTATGAAAGTTCCAAAGAAACAGTGGAAGGTGTGATTAAAGTGTAAAGTAAATAATACTCTTACTTTTCCTCATTATTCTCGTTAATTTGTTCATTTTCCTCCGACTGCGTCGATGGCGCCTGAAACACAATAAATATACAAATATTAATATCGATACCATTAACAAGCCACTTGTTGATATCGATTTACAAAAGTTATTTCTAAATATAATGTTTTATGCACGTTATTCTATTCTTCGGAGACGCGTGTGTGATCCAAAGCCATATAAATATACCAAAAATTCTCGTAGTTTTTAATTGACATTATACGTCCCGGCCTCTTTCGAGGCTGTCAATGTTGAAAGAAATAGGGTATATTAAAAAAATAAACATTTGGCCGATTGACAGGTGGAGTACAAGTAGTTAAACGATCTGTATCTTAGTGTAGTATAAAGATTATGTATGTGACTATACATATAATTATTACTTATTAAATAATTACCTCGGCGTTGTCACGTTCGGTCCTGTTCCGCAGTCTCTCGACGAAGCGTGCCGCGCGCATGAACGGGTTCTCGCGCTGCTCCTCGAACGTGCCGCCCTGGGTACACAACACACGGAATATTATTTTCAGTACACGGAATCATTTGCAGCATACGGAATTCAATTTTCAGTATGCGGAATTCAATTTTCAGTATACGGAATCTAATTTTCAAAATATGAAATTTGAATAATAGTATGCGGAATTTAATGTGGAAAATGCGGAATTTAACTTGCCGTATACGGAATTAAATTTGTGGCATATGACATATACTTTGTAGCAAACGGAATTTTATTTGTAGTATAAGTACAGAGTTTTAATAAATAAGTGCGTGGTGGCCTGTTGGTTAACGGACCAGACGCGGCTGCCAACATGTTCGCGGTGGTCGCGGGTTCGAATCCCAGCACTGCGGCACTAGACTAGTATGTGAGTGTGTATACAGGTACCTGCGTGGCGGGTGGCGGCGCGGGCGGCAGCAGCGGCTCGGTGTCGGAGTCGGAGTCGGTGTGCGTGCGGCACTAGACTAGTATGTGAGTGTGTATACAGGTACCTGCGTGGCGGGCGGCGGCGCGGGCGGCAGCAGCGGCTCGGTGTCGGAGTCGGAGTCGGTGTGCGTGCGGCACTAGACTAGTATGTGAGTGTGTATACAGGTACCTGCGTGGCGGGCGGCGGCGCGGGCGGCAGCAGCGGCTCGGTGTCGGAGTCGGAGTCGGTGTGCGTGCGGCACTAGACTAGTATGTGAGTGTGTATACAGGTACCTGCGTGGCGGGCGGCGGCGCGGGCGGCAGCAGCGGCTCGGTGTCGGAGTCGGAGTCGGTGTGCGTGCGGCACTAGACTAGTATGTGAGTGTGTATACAGGTACCTGCGTGGCGGGCGGCGGCGCGGGCGGCAGCAGCGGCTCGGTGTCGGAGTCGGAGTCGGTGTGCGTGCGGCACTAGACTAGTATGTGAGTGTGTATACAGGTACCTGCGTGGCGGGCGGCGGCGCGGGCGGCAGCAGCGGCTCGGTGTCGGAGTCGGAGTCGGTGTGCGTGCGGCACTAGACTAGTATGTGAGTGTGTATACAGGTACCTGCGTGGCGGGCGGCGGCGCGGGCGGCAGCAGCGGCTCGGTGTCGGAGTCGGAGTCGGTGTGCGTGCGGCACTAGACTAGTATGTGAGTGTGTATACAGGTACCTGCGTGGCGGGCGGCGGCGCGGGCGGCAGCAGCGGCTCGGTGTCGGAGTCGGAGTCGGTGTGCGTGCGGCACTAGACTAGTATGTGAGTGTGTATACAGGTACCTGCGTGGCGGGCGGCGGCGCGGGCGGCAGCAGCGGCTCGGTGTCGGAGTCGGAGTCGGTGTGCGTGCGGCACTAGACTAGTATGTGAGTGTGTATACAGGTACCTGCGTGGCGGGCGGCGGCGCGGGCGGCAGCAGCGGCTCGGTGTCGGAGTCGGAGTCGGTGTGCGTGCGGCACTAGACTAGTATGTGAGTGTGTATACAGGTACCTGCGTGGCGGGCGGCGGCGCGGGCGGCAGCAGCGGCTCGGTGTCGGAGTCGGAGTCGGTGTGCGTGCGGCACTAGACTAGTATGTGAGTGTGTATACAGGTACCTGCGTGGCGGGCGGCGGCGCGGGCGGCAGCAGCGGCTCGGTGTCGGAGTCGGAGTCGGTGTGCGTGCGGCACTAGACTAGTATGTGAGTGTGTATACAGGTACCTGCGTGGCGGGCGGCGGCGCGGGCGGCAGCAGCGGCTCGGTGTCGGAGTCGGAGTCGGTGTGCGTGCGGCACTAGACTAGTATGTGAGTGTGTATACAGGTACCTGCGTGGCGGGCGGCGGCGCGGGCGGCAGCAGCGGCTCGGTGTCGGAGTCGGAGTCGGTGTGCGTGCGGCACTAGACTAGTATGTGAGTGTGTATACAGGTACCTGCGTGGCGGGCGGCGGCGCGGGCGGCAGCAGCGGCTCGGTGTCGGAGTCGGAGTCGGTGTGCGTGCGGCACTAGACTAGTATGTGAGTGTGTATACAGGTACCTGCGTGGCGGGCGGCGGCGCGGGCGGCAGCAGCGGCTCGGTGTCGGAGTCGGAGTCGGTGTGCGTGCGGCACTAGACTAGTATGTGAGTGTGTATACAGGTACCTGCGTGGCGGGCGGCGGCGCGGGCGGCAGCAGCGGCTCGGTGTCGGAGTCGGAGTCGGTGTGCGTGCGGCACTAGACTAGTATGTGAGTGTGTATACAGGTACCTGCGTGGCGGGCGGCGGCGCGGGCGGCAGCAGCGGCTCGGTGTCGGAGTCGGAGTCGGTGTGCGTGCGGCACTAGACTAGTATGTGAGTGTGTATACAGGTACCTGCGTGGCGGGCGGCGGCGCGGGCGGCAGCAGCGGCTCGGTGTCGGAGTCGGAGTCGGTGTGCGTGCGGCACTAGACTAGTATGTGAGTGTGTATACAGGTACCTGCGTGGCGGGCGGCGGCGCGGGCGGCAGCAGCGGCTCGGTGTCGGAGTCGGAGTCGGTGTGCGTGCGGCACTAGACTAGTATGTGAGTGTGTATACAGGTACCTGCGTGGCGGGCGGCGGCGCGGGCGGCAGCAGCGGCTCGGTGTCGGAGTCGGAGTCGGTGTGCGTGCGGCACTAGACTAGTATGTGAGTGTGTATACAGGTACCTGCGTGGCGGGCGGCGGCGCGGGCGGCAGCAGCGGCTCGGTGTCGGAGTCGGAGTCGGTGTGCGTGCGGCACTAGACTAGTATGTGAGTGTGTATACAGGTACCTGCGTGGCGGGCGGCGGCGCGGGCGGCAGCAGCGGCTCGGTGTCGGAGTCGGAGTCGGTGTGCGTGCGGCACTAGACTAGTATGTGAGTGTGTATACAGGTACCTGCGTGGCGGGCGGCGGCGCGGGCGGCAGCAGCGGCTCGGTGTCGGAGTCGGAGTCGGTGTGCGTGCGGCACTAGACTAGTATGTGAGTGTGTATACAGGTACCTGCGTGGCGGGCGGCGGCGCGGGCGGCAGCAGCGGCTCGGTGTCGGAGTCGGAGTCGGTGTGCGTGCGGCACTAGACTAGTATGTGAGTGTGTATACAGGTACCTGCGTGGCGGGCGGCGGCGCGGGCGGCAGCAGCGGCTCGGTGTCGGAGTCGGAGTCGGTGTGCGTGCGGCACTAGACTAGTATGTGAGTGTGTATACAGGTACCTGCGTGGCGGGCGGCGGCGCGGGCGGCAGCAGCGGCTCGGTGTCGGAGTCGGAGTCGGTGTGCGTGCGGCACTAGACTAGTATGTGAGTGTGTATACAGGTACCTGCGTGGCGGGCGGCGGCGCGGGCGGCAGCAGCGGCTCGGTGTCGGAGTCGGAGTCGGTGTGCGTGCGGCACTAGACTAGTATGTGAGTGTGTATACAGGTACCTGCGTGGCGGGCGGCGGCGCGGGCGGCAGCAGCGGCTCGGTGTCGGAGTCGGAGTCGGTGTGCGTGCGGCACTAGACTAGTATGTGAGTGTGTATACAGGTACCTGCGTGGCGGGCGGCGGCGCGGGCGGCAGCAGCGGCTCGGTGTCGGAGTCGGAGTCGGTGTGCGTGCGGCACTAGACTAGTATGTGAGTGTGTATACAGGTACCTGCGTGGCGGGCGGCGGCGCGGGCGGCAGCAGCGGCTCGGTGTCGGAGTCGGAGTCGGTGTGCGTGCGGCACTAGACTAGTATGTGAGTGTGTATACAGGTACCTGCGTGGCGGGCGGCGGCGCGGGCGGCAGCAGCGGCTCGGTGTCGGAGTCGGAGTCGGTGTGCGTGCGGCACTAGACTAGTATGTGAGTGTGTATACAGGTACCTGCGTGGCGGGCGGCGGCGCGGGCGGCAGCAGCGGCTCGGTGTCGGAGTCGGAGTCGGTGTGCGTGCGGCACTAGACTAGTATGTGAGTGTGTATACAGGTACCTGCGTGGCGGGCGGCGGCGCGGGCGGCAGCAGCGGCTCGGTGTCGGAGTCGGAGTCGGTGTGCGTGCGGCACTAGACTAGTATGTGAGTGTGTATACAGGTACCTGCGTGGCGGGCGGCGGCGCGGGCGGCAGCAGCGGCTCGGTGTCGGAGTCGGAGTCGGTGTGCGTGCGGCACTAGACTAGTATGTGAGTGTGTATACAGGTACCTGCGTGGCGGGCGGCGGCGCGGGCGGCAGCAGCGGCTCGGTGTCGGAGTCGGAGTCGGTGTGCGTGCGGCACTAGACTAGTATGTGAGTGTGTATACAGGTACCTGCGTGGCGGGCGGCGGCGCGGGCGGCAGCAGCGGCTCGGTGTCGGAGTCGGAGTCGGTGTGCGTGCGGCACTAGACTAGTATGTGAGTGTGTATACAGGTACCTGCGTGGCGGGCGGCGGCGCGGGCGGCAGCAGCGGCTCGGTGTCGGAGTCGGAGTCGGTGTGCGTGCGGCACTAGACTAGTATGTGAGTGTGTATACAGGTACCTGCGTGGCGGGCGGCGGCGCGGGCGGCAGCAGCGGCTCGGTGTCGGAGTCGGAGTCGGTGTGCGTGCGGCACTAGACTAGTATGTGAGTGTGTATACAGGTACCTGCGTGGCGGGCGGCGGCGCGGGCGGCAGCAGCGGCTCGGTGTCGGAGTCGGAGTCGGTGTGCGTGCGGCACTAGACTAGTATGTGAGTGTGTATACAGGTACCTGCGTGGCGGGCGGCGGCGCGGGCGGCAGCAGCGGCTCGGTGTCGGAGTCGGAGTCGGTGTGCGTGCGGCACTAGACTAGTATGTGAGTGTGTATACAGGTACCTGCGTGGCGGGCGGCGGCGCGGGCGGCAGCAGCGGCTCGGTGTCGGAGTCGGAGTCGGTGTGCGTGCGGCACTAGACTAGTATGTGAGTGTGTATACAGGTACCTGCGTGGCGGGCGGCGGCGCGGGCGGCAGCAGCGGCTCGGTGTCGGAGTCGGAGTCGGTGTGCGTGCGGCACTAGACTAGTATGTGAGTGTGTATACAGGTACCTGCGTGGCGGGCGGCGGCGCGGGCGGCAGCAGCGGCTCGGTGTCGGAGTCGGAGTCGGTGTGCGTGCGGCACTAGACTAGTATGTGAGTGTGTATACAGGTACCTGCGTGGCGGGCGGCGGCGCGGGCGGCAGCAGCGGCTCGGTGTCGGAGTCGGAGTCGGTGTGCGTGCGGCACTAGACTAGTATGTGAGTGTGTATACAGGTACCTGCGTGGCGGGCGGCGGCGCGGGCGGCAGCAGCGGCTCGGTGTCGGAGTCGGAGTCGGTGTGCGTGCGGCACTAGACTAGTATGTGAGTGTGTATACAGGTACCTGCGTGGCGGGCGGCGGCGCGGGCGGCAGCAGCGGCTCGGTGTCGGAGTCGGAGTCGGTGTGCGTGCGGCACTAGACTAGTATGTGAGTGTGTATACAGGTACCTGCGTGGCGGGCGGCGGCGCGGGCGGCAGCAGCGGCTCGGTGTCGGAGTCGGAGTCGGTGTGCGTGCGGCACTAGACTAGTATGTGAGTGTGTATACAGGTACCTGCGTGGCGGGCGGCGGCGCGGGCGGCAGCAGCGGCTCGGTGTCGGAGTCGGAGTCGGTGTGCGTGCGGCACTAGACTAGTATGTGAGTGTGTATACAGGTACCTGCGTGGCGGGCGGCGGCGCGGGCGGCAGCAGCGGCTCGGTGTCGGAGTCGGAGTCGGTGTGCGTGCGGCACTAGACTAGTATGTGAGTGTGTATACAGGTACCTGCGTGGCGGGCGGCGGCGCGGGCGGCAGCAGCGGCTCGGTGTCGGAGTCGGAGTCGGTGTGCGTGCGGCGGCGCTCGCCCGCGGCCAGCACGCGCCGCTTGCACACGGGACACACGCGCCGGTTCTGCGTCAGCCACGGGTCGATGCACGCCGCGTGGTACGCTGCGAACGTACAAACAAACACGTTCAATCAAAATTTCGATATTTTTAAAGACTGGTATTGCTCACGGCTTCGTCCGCGTGAAAATGTTTCCCGGGACAAAAGCTCCCTGGATAAATATACTATTTTGGACAAAGACCTGGGCTAAGCGGATATAAACAGAAAATTTTAATAATTAAATATTTTTCTTATTTAAAAAAAAAGGATTTTTACAAATATTCAGTTCGATGGCAACATGTCCCCATGTCAACATGACCGCAATGTCTATTTCTCTCGTCAAACAGCAGTGTAAATGTTGTGTTTTGGATTGAAGGGCTTTGTAGCCAGAGTAACTACTGGACATATTAAGACTTAACATCTTTTGTCTCAGGATGGCGAGCGAAGCGGAGCCGAATGCCAAGCATTGCTTTGTAATTCAAGGTGTTATTTGGTTTTGCAACTGTTTGTAAGCGGTCGCATCGCTTACCACCAGGCGGACGCTATTCTCGTCTCGCTATTCATAACAATAAAAAACAATGCATTGATGAGTAGAACGAAACGTCACACAAATGACAGATATGGAACGTATTTGAGTGAAAGAGACGACCTACGAAAACAGCTAAGAGGGAAAGAGATAGTATGCTTGCGTGCGTTACCGTGCGCGCAGGGCAGCACGCGCAGCTTGTCGCCGTCCTGGTAGTCGTCGAGGCAGATGGCGCACGTGTCGTACGGGTCGCCCTTGCTGAACTTGCACGTGGGGATCTTGGCGAGCGAGCGGTGCGGCAAGCGGTGCCGCCGCGCGCGACGACGATCCTTTATGCACTTCACTATCTGAAAGGAGAGTTCAAATATGACAATTTAAATGTTGTGATATAAATGTAAAATCGGAGCATAAACATTTTCTTGTGTGTTTCTTATTTAAACATTGACTATGCTATCAATTTATTTTTTGTATTTGTGCATTAAAGTTCTACTTTCAAACATGCGATAATTTACATGGCTGAAAAACCTGATAAATGTAAACAAACTCACCATAAATATGAGTATGACGAGTAGACACAGCACTACGACGATGGCGAACGGTAGCAGCAGGTGCGTGTTGATGTTGAACGGCAGGTCACCGTTCACCATTATATAGAAACTGGAAATAGAGCAATTTTTCTACTTAATTATTTGTTTCTCTCAACGATTCCTAACGTACATTTTGTTCATTTTCATACTGGCACCCCAGTGGCTGTTCTTGAACTAAGTGCGAGCAATTCAGATAGAGCACAATCTATCGACTATCGACGCACTTAAGAACTCGATTGCTTACATTTATTTCTATTAATTTGTACATATTTGATGAATAATTAGAAATTTGTATCACAGATTTTTATTAAATGCAATGAATGGCGAGTCGAGCTTACCGTTCGCTTGATGGTAAGCGATACGATCGCTCATGGACAGTAGCAAAACCAAACGCCATGAAATACAAAGCTATGCTTGGCAATCTACTGCACTTGCCATCCTGAGACATAAGATGTTATGTCTTAATATGTCCAGTAGTTACTTTGGCTACAATGTCCGTCAAATCGCAACACAATAGTGCATTCACGCTGATGTTTGGAGGGAGAAATAGACATTGCGGAACCTACCCAGGCGGCCTCTCATATATGTACCAGTATGAGGCATTTTTTGTTCTCACATTTTTTTACACTTTATTACCATACGTTTTTATTTTTTCTTAATGCACATTAAGTCCACTGCTGAACATAGGCTTGCCCCAAGGATTTCCAGTTTCCACAGCACCACACATTCTCTTTTAATGCTTTCTCTCTCTCCCCCCCCTCCTTCCCCCTCTCTCCCTCTCCCTCTCACACACTTCAGCCACACGAAGTCCACAGCCGATTATATGCCAAGGATTTCCACATTTCTTTATATTAATTCTTTTAAAATATTCCGTGAATACAAACGATCCTATATATACTGTGTATAAACACATTTAAATGAACTAGCACATTATTACTGATAGTTTATTTCACTATCATCTTTCAAGTCGTATGTTGGACATGATGATTGATTGAAATTGAATGATTATTGACAGATGTAAATTAATTCCAATGTTTTTGGTTAAATACAATAATTGTAATTAGCGGAAATGTATATTACCATATATTTTTAAGCAATATGACTTGGTTTGTGAGTTGATAATTTCGAAAACATAATTAATAATAAATTTTTATCTTTACTATTTTTATTTTTGGTGTTTTTGTGAATGTCATGTTTGTATTGATAGTCATTCACCACGCACTAAAACGATGAAGGAAAACATCGTGTGGAAACCTGCATATCATAGCGATTTACAAGAATTTTTATGGCATGTAAAGTCCGCTAACCCGCATTAGACCAGCGTGGTGGACTATATAACTACTCTCAATCGTACTCTCGATTGTTGAGGCCTGTGCCCTGTAGTGGGGCATAAATGGGTTGATACCGTACAGTGATACAGTAAATAAGCTTTCTTTAGAATTGATGTAAAATAAATAATTGTTATTGTTCCTGTATTTTATTATTTGTTTACAATATTAGTTTTATATTTTAATAATTAGGTAATAAACAAATCCACACTAGTCGATTTGTTCAATTTAATGAATGTTTTGTACGTATTTCATTGGCATACATATCAGTGATCTTGTTTGCTTTGTCTTACGTATCTGTAATGGTATTTATGCGTTTGTTGTTGATATACTTATTTTAAATAAATAAATAAATCATCGTATAGTCGTCAGAGTGTAATATATACAGCAAACTGCACAGAAAAATGTTTCAAGTGATAATACTCACCCGACAACACGTTCCATTGTTCATTTACACTAAATATTGATTGTACGACAAACATTATATCGTAATATACGACGTGAGGCACGTATCTCCTTTGGAGAGGAATATGTGTGACTGTTGGTTGTGTTTATTTATTTAATTAAAGAGAACTGATCAATATTACATTGAATGAACTATATAAGGTATTTTTTAAATAAACAGTTATTTATTTTTGAAGTTATGTTCCATATATCGTCTTATATCTTTCATATAAGTTCGACAATTTAGTAACCAATTTCGATATCAACTAATATTTGCACACTAACAGCCATTCTCTATATCCTATCTATCTTTAACAAGAGGTTATAATAGCTGCCATTACTATTTCGGTACAATGTTCCGCTTCTTTAAACAAAGATCGACATAAATATTTATTTTACATAGCTATCTATAAATATATACACTATATTTATACCTCTTTATCTTAGTTAGCTGTAACATAAAATGCATCCAAATATCTAATGAAATCTCTTGTTAAAAAATTACGGAGAATGACTGTAAGCTAACCTAGACTAATAGTTCAGAGAGACTTAATTTTTTCACACACACACACACACATTTCAATCACACAACTGACGGCATACAAGGAGTAAGTTATACTTGGGAAATTTATCTTGACAGTACTCCGCTTATCGTCATATACACAATATCTTTTTTCTACAAGTATAAATATAATTACTAGGACTCACCCGCTAGTGTAGAGGTATTCCTTGGACAGTATGAGACCGGCGAGGTCGCTGACAAACACCGACGGTATGTCTACTCCGTCGGGATTCTTAGCTGACATCGTCTCTGCGAACATATACCACAGATTATCATCATCTTCATCACATTTTGATTGCTTCCGTGGCGCAGTTGGTTAGAAAGGAAAGCTCCTAACATTTATTTAAAAACTAAAGATAGGCCCTTACGTACATTTGGAGTATCAAAAAGATGACCGTGAAAATAGCGCCATCTATTAGATTCTTTCATAACCACGTCGAAATAAATATTATAAATTAATATTATAGTATGAACTTATTGTGATTTATCGTCTTAGATTTTACCTTTAAGGTGATATGAGTCATTCACTTATTTCAACTAATTTTCTGTCATAATAGAAACAAACATTTTCAAAATAGTTGCGAGACGACTAATTTCAGTAACGCTCCACTGGAGATGTACTGGAGTGTTGCACCACTTAAATTGTAACACTTTACGCGTTTTTGCAATGTCGGTAGTCCATATTATACTAATGTTAATGGCTCCGGATTAGCGAACTAAATTGTATGATCCACGAATATTTATTTCTGGTGTGTTCTCAGTGTGAGCTCAGAAAGTCTGTAGTATTTCTTGATTCTCACGACAAAATACTTTCAATTTCACATCTCTATTGAATACTATGTCTGTGAGTGCCTACTGAGTTAATTTATAGAATGTCCGAGCAATCGGAACATTCCTCGAGCTTCTGTGGCTGTTATCACTCTCGTCGTGAGTCGACCTCCAGCGAAGCGTTTTTCTGAGCGTTCTGAAATTCGAAGTCTTGTAGTTTAACAGCCGCTGCCAAAAAACAATCCCAATCCAAAATTTGCCGTTTGAGATTGACGGCTCAATCTTTTTTCTTAAACTATATTGTCAATAATCAATCTCAGAAGTGAAAAAACTATGGCAACATGGTAAATGACAAATCGAAAAGTAGAAAACAATCCAGATTGACTTCAATCTAATTTTTTCGATTGATTATTGCCATCGGCCGTAAGACACTAACGATATAAAACACGTATCTTCTTTTGGCATTTCAACTTGGAACTGAGTGACAGTTGACGCTTTGTACAGAATTCATGCAAGTGTTGCGGGAATTTACCGCTCTCGATTTTTATCGAAGCTTGAATATAGTAAGTTAAGCTTTTTATCAAATACTCAGAAGTTTACTTATCAACAAGTCTGTTTCTTAATTTTTAGTACAATTAAACTTTTGTAGGCACTTCTATACAACATCCTTTATTTTGTATTTGTATTGTAATACAATTTATACATTTAACAGTAGAAATAATAAATATATTTAGCATTAAGAAGCGATTATTCGTATCAAATGATATTAAAAGTATATTGCACTGAAATATCGATCTCAACTGTAATATCGTTTGTATATTTTGTTTGTCTCATCAAATACGCGAATACAAAATAGGTACTGACATTTAAAAAACGATCCAGCAGATATACTGACACTTAAAATTATTTAAAGATATACTGACATTTGAAAAAAGAACAGTCATTCTCTTGCAAAAAATTCAAATTTAGAACTCGGTTTCTTTTGTTTTTATATAAAAATCCATGTACCATTTGAGTTTTTGTTGTGAGTTTGTTGCTTCGAATCATATCAGGCACTGCAATCCAGAGCACTGCACGCAAACAACCACTATCACTGACTGCTGCGGCGGCAGATAAATAAAATATTATGCATTTTTAATTAAGGATGTCGAGTGTGATACCGGTTTTTTTTACCAGATTCATTGTACATTATGACTCTTTCATCGGGAATTTAATGGTAGTTCAAGTTGTGAAAGGGGTGAAAAAATATATTATTTTTAAATAAAACCCGCCCCATGACCACGAAAGCTATAATCGAAACGTCGAGAAGTTAAAAAATGTAAATAATCGAAGCCGCGGCCTTTTACTTCCCAGCCAGTTTCCTTTTCACTGGACAACTGATATTAAAAAATATATCATCATCACCATCTCAGCCTCAGGAAATTCACTGCTGAACATAGGCCTCCCTCAAGGATCTCCACATCCGCCTGTTGGAAGCGGCCGGCATCCAGCGACTTCGTGCAACCTAAGCCAGGTCGTCCGTCCAACTTGTAGGCGGGCGTACGATATATCGACATTCCAAAAATATATATCAAAATAATATTATATTGATATTGTTCCATCCCTACTATACTAATGTTCAGATAAACTGACACATTTACGGAATTTTATTTCACATCGTTCATAAATAACAGAAGATAAAGGTACATAATTAAATATTGTTTACATTCATGTAGAGCGGAAAGCATTGTACAAACATGGATATTATTGAAATTATCGATTTTATTACCGTGTTTAAAGTTCTAATAATAGTTAGATGTATAAATACCATTAAGGTATTGCTTGGCAAAAAAGAGTGTTTTTAAAGAGGGCGCTAGAATCGTATTTAGTATAATATTAATATGGCAACCCGATATACTACGACAGAAAATGTTTAGATACTTGTGATTTGCATTTATTGATGTTATTAGTATCTTTGTTCATTTTAAATCAAATCAAAACAAACAAAAACCGAGCGAAAATGTATAGAAATACCATAAATGTATAGTGTTGCCGTGATTTTAAATCTTGGGGGTTACTTTATGACCTGAAACGAAGAATAGATGAGCTCCTCCCCTATTATGCATTTGGAAGTAACTTAACTCAGGGTAATATAGCCCGACATGTGTCGGCACCCACGTAGTGGGTGTTTGATTATGCACTCTATTTTCTCAGTACGAGGGGCGATCAAAAAGTAATGATAATAAGTATAAAAAAACAACGATTGTAGTTTAAATTTAATTTATTTTTCTACATAGTCTCCTAACAAGTCGATACATTTAGTCCAACGTTTCTCCAAACCTAAAATACCCTTTAAAAAAAAATCTGTATCTTGACTATCCCAAAATGCCTCTACAGCATCCATCACCTCGCTATCATCCTCAAATTTCTTGCCCCTGAGGTGTTCCTTGAGCCTAGGAAATAAATAAAAATCGCTGGGGGCTAAATCTGGAGAATAGGGCGGGTGTTCGACCAGTTCGAAGCCTGCTTCTCGAATGGCAGCGATCGCAACTTCGGCTCTGTGTGCAGGAGCGTTGTCCTGATGAAACAGGACTTTCGCTCGGAGTTTGCCCCGTCTTTTTTCCTTTATGGCGTCTCGCAGTCGTCTTATTTGATCAGCGTAGTAGGAGCCCGTAATAGTAGCTCCCTTTTCTAAGTAATCAACCATTATGATTCCCTGAGCATCCCAGAAAACGGACGCCATAACCTTGCCCGCCGAGCTCGAGACTTTGAACTTCTTAGGAGTCGGTGAGGATGGACTTTTCCAAGTCATCGATTGTTGTTTGGTCTCCGGATCAAAATGATGGATCCATGTTTCGTCCATGGTCACAAATCGTGACAAAAATAATTCTTGGTCAGCCTGGAACTTTGCAAGATTGGCTCTTGAAATGTCAACTCGCTTTTTCTTTTGTTCGTCCGTTAACATTCTCGGGACCCAACGCGCGGAGACCTTCTTCATATTCATTTTGCTGGTCAAAATGTTTTGGATGCTGCCATATGAGATCCCTGTGACCTCAGCTAAATGTCTGATGGTTACTCTTCGGTCTGCTAACACGATATCTTCGATTTTTTTCACGTTTTCCTCCGTGAGGGACGAGGTTGGGCGTCCCTCGCGATGTTCATCTTCTGTGGATGTTCTACCCAACTTAAACTCTTTGCACCACCGTGCCACCGTAGAATATGGAGGAGCAGAGTCCCCCAGTGTCTCCACCAAATCGGCGTGTACCTCTTTGGTAGACATTTTTTTCAAACAGAGGTACTTGATGACGCATCTCACTTCGTGTTTCTCCATTTTCGTGTTGTCGCTCCGACTGCTGGTATTCAAATGAATGTAGCTCCTCCAAATGACGTCCTATTTATACAATTTTTTAGCTGGGAAGTGGTGAAGGACTGAAGAAGCGAAATGTTTTTTTTTTAAATTTTTATCTTTATTAGAATTACCCGTTTATCATTACTTTTTGATCACCCCTCGTATAATTCAAATATTGTGTGCTCTGTATTAATTCCAATGACTGTAAAAGTACCTTAAAGAATGATGCTTGCTGTGTGTATATAGTTCCGCTACCCGTTTTATATTAAAAACTTTAAATAAACGTCAGTTTAAGTTCTAATAGCACCCATGCCACCGTTTCAGGAACCCAGAGATGAGTTTATGTTCTTACGCTTCAGTTCCCATTTAACCAAGGAGGTTGATAAATTAATCACATATATTAACGCTATAATAACAAAGTTGATTTAAATCGATGTACACGTACAATGTTTGCCTCCTTATAACAATACGATATACTATGTAGTGATACGACTAATACGAGTAAATATTTTGAGACTGTTGCGTCGTCGATATGTCAATATTTCTACGAAAAGTATTAATTTGCCTGTTCGATACGTTTACACATTTATAATTATTTGTTTACTTAGAAATTACATGTACATAAATAAATGTTTACGTGCACCGATTGTATGTATAATACTGACAAAATCAAAGTTTAAGATTGTGTCGTCGGGATCAGAAACTACGAGAAACTTCAATCTCATATTTAATAAAAATCGTTATGGATTACACAAATGTTTGTCACGGTGTTCAACATTGAACCTGTTACGCCTCTTTTCTTGCTCCTTTAACCAACTGAGCCATAGTGACTGTCAATTATGTTGTCAAGTAAAAAATATATTTAGTTATCAACAATGCTTTTGCGACAAAGCTCTAAATTCATGTTGGGTTTTAAGCTACATATTGTTTCTAGATCCAAGCGCGGACATAAGTCTGAAGACGCTGATCTGGAAGGCCAGAGACATACATACGCCTTCCAACATCGACTAACATGAGATCTTAAGGGGCTTTTCTCTCGATTGAAAAAGGGTAATATTATTGAACTTACCCAGGTCACTAGAGTTGACGTTGTGCACGATGGCGCAAGCGTAACCAGCTGCTTGGGCATTGCGCACTTTCACTTCGAAACTGCAGTTGTATCTGTAGAACCACAAAAGAGATGAAATATTAATAAAACTATTCCACCCTAATAATATCTGGGGATGTATAAATGTTGAACTGTGGGTGGCATTTGTCTTTGGCCTGTGATTTTGTATATTATTTTAGACAAGGCTGATTTAATCAGGATGATTCGAAACCAAAAGCCCTGGCAAAACATACAGTTATAGGAAGTGCATCAGCGCTTTTCTAGTTGCGTTGTTGATCTCTGCACACGTACTAGCGCCATCTAGGGACGTATTTTAAAATCTCTCGCTTCACCCACAGGAAGTCGACCTGTTGGAAGCGGTCTGAATCCAGCGATATCCTGCAACCTTAACCAGGTAATTTGCCCAACTTGTACGCGGTTGGCGTTGTTGTTCACATTCTCTGACTCTACAGCAAATTTTTCTACCGGTGTTCCTCACCTGGCAACGAGCACTATCCACGTCTTGGTGGAGTTGTCCACGTCTGGCGGCTTGGCGAGGTCCGTGCAGCCGTCGGACGGCTCGCCGGCCACCAGGTACCCGCGCAGACCGTCCATGGGCAGGTCGGGCCCGAAGCTCGCCGGCATGTCGCGGAACTCCTCCATTATCTGGTAACAAACACATAGGTATTCACACTCTTTCTCTTCTTTACGATGCTTTGTTTAATCCCTTATCTTTTTAATTATTATTTTAGCGGCTCGGCCCGGCTTCGCCTGATACACTTATCAAAATGGCGGCTAAAATGTTCAATTCCGACTATCAATTTAGAACATCAGACCACTAAAAACGAATAAAATTTCGTAGTATGTATTTGCTAGATTTTTCAATACGGCTTCCCTCCTATAGGTCATAGCGTGATATTTAGCCTATAGCATTCCTCAGTAAATGACCTATCCAACACAAAAACATTTTTTCAATTCGAACCAGTAGTTTCTGAGATTAGAGGTAACAAACTCTTCAGCTTTATATATTAGCATAGATTATTGCAATTAATGGCAGTTGCAAAACCAAACAGCGCCATGAATTATAATTATAAATAATAAAGTAATGCTTGGCATTCCACTGCGCTCGCCATCCACGAGACGTGAGATGTTAACTCTCAATATGTCCAGTAGTTATTTCTTCTATCTGAATCAATTGTGCGGGTTTCGTAAGCTTTGGGTCAATGTTAATTAGATACAAATGTACATACAACTAATATACACTGACCAATGGATGTTAGACGCGATATTACCATTTTTAATATTTTTTAAAATAGAATAATGACGCTGCGCGGTTTTACCCTCGTTCAATTTATATAGACTTTGAAACAGGTAACAGTCGTTGAACAACAAATGTAAATATGAAAGTATAAAAGTATTTATCTGCATATATATTTTAATTAATCAGATGTCAACTTAAATGCAGTCATTTACAGCTGATCAAACAAGATATTCCAGTATCCATTGAAGATTCAACTTTTATTTTTACCATAACAGGTTGCTAGAAAAAAGTAGTATATTGAAATATTTTCATTTTATGATCAGCAGATAGTTTCTTATAAACTATGTAATTTTGCTACTATTTTTAGTCTGTCTTTATCAAGGGATAATCGTGGGGAGAGGGCCAACGTTACTTAGCAGCCATCTTGCTTACTAATATGAATTATAATTTTATGAGCGACTGCCAGCCTGATATCAACCTATTCAGAAGTAGGAATATTAGTTTACCATGTTTTCCTATACTTAGAGTAGACAGACTTCACACGTAATATTGTTATTCTTGCTTCTAGATATGCGAGTTTCCTTAGTATGCACCCATTCACCATTAAAGCAAGCAGTGATAATAATAAACTGAGAAAGCACACATAACTTCAAAAATGCAGTGGTATGCACTAAGTTTGAACCCACAATCTTTAATCTGACAGTCTCTTCGCGAATTAAGCTATTGCACACGCGGGCTATAATGCAATTTTATAAAATGGGCTAGATCACTGCACCGAGACAAATGTTTGTGAGGCTTAGACATATTTGTCTTGGGTCTGGGTGTTTGTGAGACCGAAAAGTCTCTCGTACTTTCTGATACCCACGACATAAGACTTAATTGATCTTAATGTGGGGTCAGGACCATGTATGTGACTGTTGGATGTATCTATATATCTATCTATAATATAAAATAATAATACTAACAAACTGTTGCATCCCGACAATGTAGAGCACTTGCACAGCGTTTATCGCCAAGTGAGCCGCCATCTTCTTTCACAATTGAATTTTTTACACTAACGAATGTTCTAGATTCCGTACACAATTCAGTCACATTCTCAATCCCGATGGATTAGTGAGGGATCCTCATCCAATCCCGCTTCTACTCCGGCACAACGCTCCCACAGTTTTCATGTATGATCGTGCAGAACTTCACTCACTTTGGTTCAGGAGTTTATAACGAACTGGTAAAAGGGATATATTTTATAATTCCTAGGCTGGGTACTGACAAGAATGATAGAAAATATGGGCCTATTAGTATAAGTCATCCATAATATTACCATTATAGATGACTTTAAAAGGTGATTCGTGGAATAAGCCACTTGAAGGATGCCCTGTTTTCTATCACACAAGGAACAACTGACCATCCTTAAAAAGGCTCTTTTGTTTTTGTAATATTAAAATATGGTATAGAAAGGGACCGACTCAAACCGCCTCCCTAGAAAACAATGAGAACCTCGTTTTTTTAACGTCAGTAAAAAAAATCTGTCTTATCTGATGACCTATACGGTCATAAACTTGCTTTGGGTCATATAAATATTTATTGCTTTTTAATATGATTAAAATTAGTCTTGTCTGAAAAAGTCGGACCCTATTGATTGTTTGTAGCATTAACTTGAAACATATTCTCGTGTACATTATCTATACTTGCAAAGAGCTATTCTTAACGAAACAAGAAAAATGCATTATCTGCAATTTATTCCAAACGCTATTTTAGCCACACAAAACTTCTTTTATTTCTCCTTCATCACAATTACGCAATACGTAAAATATTTTTTGTAATTATATTGTTAATTTATAAATAAAATTATGGAATATAAAAATATTCCTATCTCAAACACATCTAAAACATATCACACAAAATATTCCCTTTTACCAGTTCCAAAAACAATAAACTATCACAATTTTCTGGCAGCACTGAAAACGGTCGCGATTTAAGACGCCTCATGTCCGACTGGAGTGAGTGGAAATCCACCATTCGATAAGATAATCTACGAGTGTTTACAATGTTCTAAGGAATGCACTGAGGCGGCATCGGTAATCGTAATTACTATAATTCCCTTGAGCCATAACATACTCTATTTATACTCGAGTGCCGATAAACTTGTAGACATCATCACGCCGGAATCTATACATTGGGAAGATTAGAATGAAAATCCTCGTCCTTAAACTGCAATTGACAATGAGACTTAATCATGACGTTATTTCTACTAATTAAATTATTCCATCCCCGAAGTCCGAAGGCTTTAGCATCTAAATTCAAGCAAAAGTAATTAAATATGCTTGTAAGGAAAGGATCAAATTGGAAGGATAAAATAATAAGTAAAAAGTATTTGCTATAAAACTTCTAACTCTCTCTTCAACCAAAGGAGGTCCACTGCTGAACATATGCCTCCTCTATGAATTACCACATAAAACTGTTGGAAGCGGCCTGTATCCAGCGAGTTCCTGCGATGTTAACCAGGTCATTTGTCCACCTTGTAGGCGGTTGGCGTTGTTCTTGTTCTTATTATTTACTTTCTATCGGCCGTTTTCAATAATATATTGACAGATAAGCGGTAAAAATTATCCCCGATAATTACGTGTTTCTATCTTTGTTTAACCGAAGTTTAACCGATGTTTCGATAACAAAAACTAAACTAAGCTATACAATGCTGAACTGAGATATTGTTTAAATCTCTGGTAAGGACGTCCCTCCTAAACGTTTTATATTTGCACTTTTAATTGAGGTCAACATTTATTAGGTTAATTCTTAACTATATTTTAGTATTATTATAAATCATCATTAATGTAGTATTAGAAGAATATAACGTTAAAATATATTAATAATGTAAGTATTGTGACAAATAATGGCAAATTAATAATTCATACAAAGCTTACAATAGAAGAACTAAACGCATCGTATGACTGAAATTTTTATGAAATGTCAAATGTAAATAAGTTTACAATTTATCAATGTTTACCAACAAGAATGAATTGAAATATGAATTTTACGGCCCTATTTCTGCGATAGAGTTACAAATTTAAATTGAATCACAGACCATAATATTTATAAATACGAAGAAAAGTGTGTAAAATAAAACATTTCGTAGTTGCATTACTTTGGTTTTGTTATCAATCTGACTTTAAAGACTTGAAATCATTTCAGTGCTTATCTACAAATAAATACTGAGGAATATTATAATAATTCAAACAATATAAATCAAATGAAGAATAATATATTATTCAGGTGATCTTACTATGTTAGAAGTGTCGAAATTTTAATTACTAGTTAAAGAGAAAACAACTGTTACACATTTTATATCGCATAAATAATGTATTTACTAATATAAGAACCCCTTTTCCGCAGATTGTATTATGGGTAAATGAAATATGAAAGATAATTTGTGAAAAATCTTTAATCTTTATTATTGACAAAGTTCTGAAAGTTTATTTAATTTAAAATAAGTAATAAATATTGATGTCTAGCCTAGCAGTGTTTGGTATGTCAATTTCATGTTCCACATCAGCAATGCTTTTCATTCTTCAAATATTATGTGACATCGCTGTGGCACTCATAATGTTTAAAGTTGTGTGCAATCCCAAACAACTTTTTTTAGTGAAAGGTGTGGAAATCTTCTTTTCCAAACATCAAAAGACCTGAAATAAAGATGAAAGAAAGATATGAAAGATGGAAGAGCAAAATATTAATTATAATAACTTTGAGTAGTATTTATATGAGCTGCATTGTTGCAATATTCTATGGAAGACAATGAGCAGTGTTGTTAATATAGTAGTATGTGGATATGCACTATCTCCAATTAGATATCTATTACCATATTATTATACAACTTCTTCACATTGTTCTGAAAATAAATATGTTATTTACAAAAAATAAAAGATTTAAAGTGAAAATATGTTTTGATGATTTCTGTCAGGCTGTACCCTTTTGAAACTAGGGAACTATTAGGAAACTACTTACACAAATATATATTAGTCTCAATATATTCTCTTAACCATTCTTTCAAAATATAAAGTACAAGATATACCTTTTAGCAGAGTTGGTAAATATAGTAGTGTCATGAGCCCCAGGCTAGCGTTCCAATACATTCATGAAAAGTAACTGTGCAATATCTGTGCAATGTGGTACACATTTCTTGAACAATAATGCCTTTATTTTCTTAATTCTTCTCCTATATTTGAATCTAAAAATAGAAATATTAAGATTAATACATTGAGATCAGATAACTGATACATAATACCAAGATTTATGTTAAAATCATAGACAACATTAAAACATAATTATTGATTAATCCTAATATATCTAAAGGTAGTCATTACTAACCAGGTGGCTCTATGAGAATATAATATGTGCAATGAATTGCACGAAAGATTCTTGGGAAAACTGCAATTTTATGAAACCCATGCTGTGTGTTGTCTAATATTTTTACATATTGCTAATATATCCAGTTATAGCCCGAGGCACATCAGTAATGATTTGGCTGACTGTAGCTTTTGATACCCAAAAATAGTTACCTACTGAACATGCATTCTCCCCAGTACGTAACACCACAATGATAGCAGCAGTTAATGGAACAGTGACACATTATTGTTCCCAACCTGTTACATTTATTATAGAATTCCTCTTTTATATATATAGATATATGATTTTGGAATAATTCAATACACTTATAAAACTTAATAAAATATTTGATATGTATTGCTTACCAGGAGGAAGGTTCCTTGCGGGCTGGGTTTAAATTTAGAAATAAACATAATAGCTGATGTATTATTTCATCTAAAATGTAAATCTGTAAATAAATTCTGAACATTCACATAGTTTTTTTGGTTCTCATATGTTATAATCGGTGTCAAATACACCAGATTTTAACATTTCGTTATCACTTTCATCACTGAATATATTAATGTCACTTTATTTTGTTGATTTTTTCCATAAAAATACAACATATCTGGGATATTCGATGTATTATCCACCATATTGCAGCGATATTAGAAAACGTTGACAGCTAGTTAAACACAAATAACTACAGTAGTTCGAATCGTTATCGAAACGCGTATATTTTAATTTGTATGCAATTTCCTAACTATGGTTAGCGAGAGCCCTCCCATTGATAGATACAAATCATAGATATATTTATTCATCTGTCTACGATTATTGAAACCGAAAAATGACAGAATTCATACTAGAGTTAGCGATTTTAACGGGTAGAAAAAGACAGACAGAGTATTGAACCCGGCCGTATGTCAGAATCATTTGATTTTTTACACGTTATGACTCTACTGCTAGCTTTTCTATCAGGTTGTCCATCCTTGTGGGTGGGCCTCCGACACTTCGCTTTATAAATCTTCATTCAACATGAAATATAAAGTCGAAATATTATACTATGCTAATTTACCTCAGTATATCTTCACTATTGAAATCCGAAGAATTTAATGACTAAAATTATGGAACAGTGAGGAAGACAAGACAATCAATATTACTTTACAGTATATATGAAGATAACAATATGAAGATAAAACAATATCAAACTTCAGTAATAGGAAATATTTGGTTTTATGTTATTTATTGTGTAATTTCAGTGTATCTTGTTTATAAAGAGACTTCTTGTTAAATTGATTAAGTTTATTATTTTATTGAAAGATGTGTATTGTAATTTATAAAATGATATGTTATTGATAGAGTTTATAAAAAAAATTAGATACGACAACCTAAGAGGCTATAATTATATATTATTAAGGCACTCAAAGTCAATTGCCAACGTTTCTACAGTCAACTCAAACATCGGTTTGCATCCAACCAGTCAACTAAAATAAGGGTACCGAGTAGGTAAAAAATAATTTGTATTCAACGAAAATATACTATACATTTATAAAGATGAGTTATTACCAAGTTGAATTGGATAGATGGTATGAAATTCCATTATGTCAGGCGTTATCCAGGTTATGAGACTATTAGACTAATTGGAGTGCAACAAAAATAAATGCAATTTATTACAAGTGGCCTTACTAAAACTGGCGGAAAGGTCAGTCTTTGCAAGTGACATTAGTGTTATGAAATAATTTATCTATATCAGCCCATATACGTCCCACTGCAGAGCACGGACCTTCTCTACAATCGAGAGTACGATTGAGAGTGGTTAGGTTATATAGTTCACCGCGCTGGCCTAGTGCGGGTTGGAGGACTTTACATACCGTAGGAGTCTTGTGTATTTTCGTTCATATTTTCAAACAATTCTAGGAGGTGGGTGGACGCATTATTAATAATATTAACCGTGCGCGAATGATATGTCCACCTTGTTTCCGCGACACGAGGCAGCTTTTTCATATCGGCAAAGTTGTTGTAATGGGCCATTCGCTTTGTACTGGTGTGAAAAAAAGCCGCGATTGATTTTATAATACTAAAAAAGCGTTTTGTTTCAGCAACTCGTTCGAACGATTTCGATAAAACTAAATTTAATATATGTGCTGAACACCAAACGTACATAGCCTGTGGACATTTTTGTCTCACCAAAGCCTGCACGCCATTAATTTGTGAGGATAAAACTGCTGCCCCGTCGTAAGTTTGTGCAACTAATTTGGATACACAATCGAACTCTTCTAAAATTTCCAAAATAATAGAACTCAAGGTTACAGCGGTCCGATCCGCGCTGACATCAACATATTTGATAAATCGATCTACTACTTCAAAATCACGAAAATATCTCAAAACTAATACTAATTGTTCACGGCCGCTAACATCAGGAGTCTCATCTACCATGACGGCGACAAAATCGGACTGTTTAATTTCGGCTTTAACGCGATCGATCATCACAGATGCAACGCTCGAGATCAAATCATTCTGCGTACGGTTCGACATGCCCGTGAATGAGGTACTTGCACTCTGTAAATGGGTTTCTAAAATTCCATCATACTTGGCTAATAAATCTACTATTTCTAAATAATTACCTCTATTCAACGACGATACTGACTCATCGTGACCGCGAAAAGCTAATTCTTGTTTTCCCAGAAAGCAAACAACATCGATCAGCCTTTGAAAAATGTTTCTATTGCGATCAACTTTAGCATTATGCCTCTCAATATCTAATCGTAACTGGCTGTTGATACTCATTTCAATACGAGATTTACCAAAAGTATTTAATTTTAAGCAGGCCTCCAGATGTTTTTCTGTATGGTCATGCTTCTTTGCCGCGGCATAGAAATTATTTAAATCTGAATATCCTGTATCAGTCCACACTGTACTAGAATTACTAAACAATATGCAAGGAAAACAATATAATTTAATCGTGTGTACACAACCACACAGCCAGTTATACGTTTCATAACTTTTAACATGAAACTTTCGAGTTACATTCCCTTTTTGTTGATTTAATTGTTGTAACTCGGGTACACACCTACCTTTAGACAAAATTTGAATCTTTTCACTGAATGACAATTGTGAGAACTTGTTATTTTTAATTTTTAATAAACACACACTTTCAACACAAACCTCACAATCAAATAACATTTTAAAAAATCAACAAACGTACTAGTAAAAGCAAATCACTACAATTATTATAGAAACTCAGAAATAAACTGTTAAATGTACACACTTTCAAATATTAAAATGTAAAATATTATAAGAAAACTATAATTAAACTGACGCAAACAAAATAATAAACAATGCTTATCACATGAAAAAAGCAAAATGGCCCCCGCGAAACACAAAAAAATTGTGCTATTTAAAGAAATAAAACCTTACCAAACAAAAATGCATAATGTGCATTTTGCGCAGTTTATTAGATTTCTGTCTATTATTTTTACTCGGATTATAGGCAACGAACATTTCCGATTACTCCCGACAACTGCCGAGCTTCCGAGGCCTGCCGCAGGAGTCGCGGCTTTCAATATTCATGCGTGTGTGCGTTTGCGACTATGCACGGACACCAAAATTACTACACACATGCAAACAAATGTCATGCGGGACGCGGCGGCATTACTTGGTTGATTAGGTACATTATTTTGCTTTGCAGCGCCTTTTGCTTTTCGAGTGGCAAACATAATGTTTGTGCGCTTGCAAATAGGTGCTATTTATAAAATATTAGGCGTTATTAAGTTATTATATTTTGTTTATTCATTTATTTACTGTTAATTAAAGTCATTAAGAAGTACGTACGTTATAATAAAATATCTGTAAATGGCAAGTAAAGCACTGCATTTCTGCCTACAAGGAGCGCACGCCCCTGGTAAGTGATCACTGCCGCCTATGAAAATACACAACGCTTGAATTATGTGTTGTGCGCCCATCAAATCGAGAGGGAGAAGGAAAAAGATTGGGATGAGGAAAGGGAGCATCCGGCAATCTCACTCGCTGAACGAAACGCAACAGCTAAACTGTCGCTTCACGTAATTTTTGTGAGACAGTGGTACCGCTCCGGACGAGGCTGCCCATTAATGTTTAGTCAGGGTGACCACAGCATGGCTCTACCAATTAACAACGTGGATGTGTCTAAAAAGAAAACCAAGAATAAATTAAAAACATAAAAATAATCTGTTTTTATCACACACACGTGCCAGAAGTATCTAGGTAAGTATAAAGATAACTATCGTGAAATATGAATGTGATGATATAATACAAAGATTGATACAATTTAACCCGTCAATCTATTAATTAATGGCACATGATGCACCCGTGATCTCGACTGTAGGTCCATACTATACTACGTCAATTTGTGAGAGTTTGCATTGGAGACTGTCCCGCCCTCACACCCACCACTGCAACTCCTGTAAACCAGGATCAACGGTGGCACGCAATGTAATGACACCGAGCATTGTTGAAGCCCGGCGAGTCTCCGGGAATGTCTAACTTGTCTTTAACCCGCAACGAAATTAATCAGAGTTTGCATTGCTGGGTCAATACATTTTTTTATTACAAAAATATTTACGAACACGAGCAAACGAGCATACGGTTCATCTGATAGTAATCACCGCCGCCCATGAACATCTGCGACATCATGGGTCATAGAGATGCGTTGCGGGCTTTAAGGTGGGAATACGCTCTTTTTTTGGGGTTAGGTCTTTTTTGGGTAGTAGGTCGTATTTCTAATATCACAATTTCTAATGTTATAAAGTTTATGTGACTTATCAACTGTAATTTCCGTGTCCACTGTTTATCTTTACGTACGTTATGGACGCGCCCTCACACGACACGAAAATTATTTTCTAAGCGTGTTCAGATAATTTTATTATTATGTAAACAAATGTTACAGATGGACTACTAAGTAATAATATAAGATTAATGGCCGACACGCCAGTATAAATATGTATTTTGTCCAAGCTTATTTTAGGGTATTATACAATAGCAATATAATAATTATATTATTATTATTTATTGATAACTTTCATATTTAAAAACAAATAAATATGCTACATTGGGCTAGGAACATTTTAAATGTTGCCCGTATTACTTCGGTATCGGAGCGTTAACAGACACAAATTACACATGTAAAATACGCCCATAATACACCATGACCTATGTATATCTACTTTTAAACTAATCCAAATATGAATAAATGCTTGGATTGAACTCGCACTCTTCGTATTTGCAAGTATTTATCTAACAAATAAAACTAGTGTACGGGACGCGCCGTGTTAGTAGCATTAGTATGTAAAAACTGCAGTATTGCATACGGCGCGTCGTGTTACAATTCCACTAAGTTAAGGTAACACAGTGTTAATTTGAATATAGCATCAGTAACACTCTTCGGGAAGTTTAATTTTATCAACCTCGAAATTAGCATATTACCATTGTAGGAGATCAAATCACCCCCTACAACTAGTGTTTTCCGACCTAGGAAATGAACTTACGATCTTTTCATTCTCAATTCGTTTATACGGCAATATTCAATGCGGTTGTGATACTGCGGTTAACGTTACATCAACAATGAATTGTATCAGTTGTCATTAAGTAATATCTAATGCAATACATAATTTCCTGAAACAATTTGTCATATGTGAGAGGCCGCCTGGGTAGACCACCACAATGTCTATTTCTCCCGCCAAACAGCAGTGTAAATGCGCTGTTGTGTTCCGATTTGAAAGACATTGTAGCCAGCGTCTTATGTCTCAGAAGGGTAATTCATGGTGCTGTTTGGTTTTGCTACTGTCCATGAGCTGTCGTATCGCTAACCATCAGGCAAATGGCGTGCTCGTCTCGCCATTTATTGCTATATAAAAAATGATTACTGTAATTTCATATACACCTTAGACTGCCCTTCCATTACTCTATTTTTATATCCATCCCAAGGTTGTCTGGAAGAAATTGCCTAGTATGATAAGGCCGCCTCCTGTACTATTCAAGTTATATCATTTTTTTATCTATTTTTTTTCTATGTAGTGCACAACGAATTAAATAAATCGACATCAAGTAAGTCGACGGTAAAATATAATATCAAATCATTAAAGTTTATCATGCTCGGAATTCTCAGAAAAAAGTGACAGGCAAATCTTCAATGAATTTTTTTTGGTGTCTGACCTGTACCCTATATAAAAATAATCAGGTACAGTGTAGTAATTTAAACATACCAGGTAAATATAATACCTACGTGACAATTGACACATATTCCGACTTTGCACTAGGTAGTAGAACTTTTAATTTCACTAGAATTACCTGACTCATACCGTAACATGAAACGGGAAAAAAACATTCAAGTGAAATAAAATAATATGTTGCATTTGGTCGCCTCATTATTCCCGTGGCTGTTGTATGGACTAAAGCTAGTGTGTAAAGTTCTAAATACGATTCAGACTAGTCGGGCAATCCATTTTATAATTGAATTTTTAGACTGGAAAACGACGGGCTGGATTATTTGAAATGTCTTGAAAAAGATATGCATCAATCAGCCAGTAGTGAGTGCGCCTCATTCATAGACATTTTTAGTCATTGAAATGTCGTCTTTTTCGCTCAAACTGATTTCATCAGTCGTGTGAAAGAGACAAATCATTCGATACCTAAAATAGATTTATAATCTGTCTTAAATTGCCTATAAGGTCGTTAATAATTTGTTACATCTAAAACATTATGTAACATGCACTATAATCATATTGAGAATCGTACTACAGGCACATTACAGGCATTCAAAGTAATGTGTAAACTTTCCCACGTGTCGAACCTGACACCTTGTAAATATTTGTCGGACGCACCTTGTCTTATCTATATTATCGCAAGGCCCAATTTCAATGATCATTACTTTAGTCGATAATTTTGTCTGTAGGTGATGTAAAATTACAATCCGAATAATTTTACAACACGGATAAATAATTACTGTCGCGCAGGTCCTCATAAGTATTTGAAAAAGGCAGGCAGAAAATTGTGTAATTGGGAGCGGAACGAACCAATCAAGCCTTCGAAATCAAGCGTAATTCTAACGTTAGGCACACATCACTGCCTTTTCGAAATTAAGTGTACGTTCAGAACTAAATTTCACTTGGCTCCATTTTGAAGGAAAGCATCGGTAGGGAATATATATATATATATATATATGTATTTAGGAGTTCTTCCTATGAATTTCCAAGGTATATAAAGGTTTCTTGATGGTTTCTTAGATTTACGCGAATGTTACACATTGAAATTAATTATTTACGGATTTTATCGCGGATTTGGTTTAATTTTTACATTTTTTTATTTCCCGACGTTGCGATTACTTAACAGCTTTCATATTCACGGGGTGGACCGAGGTATTAGTCATCCGCTCAGTAAATGTTACAATTTAACAATGTTTATTTTACAATCATTCGCGCTACGCTATGTAATAAAATTAACATACGTAGAACACATCTGTTTGCCTGAATATCATGCATGCTTTTTACTCGTAAACCGTCAATCCAATGTCATTATGCTTTTGTTGTTTGAATAACACGTCATATGGTCTGGTCTCTGGATGGATGATTGGGATTACTCCAATCTGGATGCATTTACTAACACAAATTACAGAGGCCGAAATACCCAGACCTGAGGGCCTAGACACGCCTGCGGGAAGTCCAAATGTCTCGAAATGACATTTGATAGCCAGCAGTCACGTAATTGCCTAATGTCGTTCCATACAGTTGGATCTTTGGATCTTGAGAAAAGTGACATTTATTTAGGCCTCCTGGACAATTATTTTAAAGTGATAAAAATATGTACATCTTGTCAGTGTAGGGACTAAACCCGCTACCTCCGGGTTAGACAACCAGCTCAGTAGCCTTAGGTAAAAGGAGATAATATTGGATAAAAATGACAATTCTAAAAAACGTCACGACAGTGGCCAAAGATGGTGGCACTGTAAGAATGAGTTGCCAAGTCAAGCTTATAGCTACACTTTTATAAACACCTTATAATATAAAACTGTTTTATCAATATAAATTATTATTAAGGGCAGGTAACAGATTTTAATTTGTATACATTGCTGTATGCCGGGCGACTGTAGGTTGTTAACCTTATGACGAGGGTGCCTTGCTAAGCTTGCCATTATGAATCATAAATGTAGAGGTAAATTATGTCCATATTATTTAAATTTAGTGTGACGGTTTTAAATGGTATGACGGCACTAAAACAGTGATGGAAAACATCGTGAGGAAACCTGCATACCATAGCGATTTACAAAAAAATCTATGGTATGTAAAGTCCGCAAACCCGTATTAGGCCAGCGTGGGGGACTATATGGCATAACCACTGTCAATCGTACTTTCGATTGTAGAGGCCCGTGCCCTGCAGAAAGACGTAAACGGGCTGATACAAAAAAATGGCGGTTTTGGCAGTTTATTTTTATAAGACGTCCGGCCTAGTGACGTCAACGATCCTTGCCGGATCAAACCTACAACATTAATTCGTTGGAGGTGATCAATTTATAAGTGAGACTTTTTATAAAGTGGTGTTGAGAATACATATTAAATACAATGCCCTTTATGTTCTTGAAGAAGGTTCCAGACTGTTTCTGTCAACATAATTATGCCGCACTCCTCGAAATTAAACGTGCTCAGACGTAAGTGCGTAGAGAATTAATAAATGTCTGTTTTCATTTGTTCAATGAGCTATACTTTTAGAATCTTTAACTTTTAAAAATAAGTTTCTGTCTTTTTAGAAAATTAGGGGTCATTAAAACACTTTAATCCTCGGATCGTCCTCTACAAAAATGATTTGATGACACATTGACAATTGAAAAGCGTCCAAACAAACAGAATTAGAAGCAATTTAGAGTACAGTCATGAACATCAGTCAGCTTAAAATCCCTAAGCATATGCCAACCAGAATAATCTTTGACGATAATGTCATGCAATAATGGCATACGATTCTCGCCGCGTGAAACTCTCTTCGTGTAATTGAGTTATTAAAGACTCTCTATACACTTTTACCACAGAGAAATAATAGAGTATTAATAAAAGAGGATATTCTTTACATAATCCTTGCGCCAATATGAAAATTGAAAAGTAATTGCATACAATATAGCCAGAATTGGATTGCTAGGCTACAAATAGACAAAATACGTGTTAAATTAATTGCTAGGAGGTCGAATGCGTTTATTTTTAATTGCTTAAAAGCTTTGTTAATATCACACAGTTACAAATAGATAAATGTCTAGTGTAAAGCGTGCGGTTTGTAAACGACGCATCAATGTAAATTGAACGTGTTCTTAGTCCTCGAAGAGTCTTTACAAATATTATCAGCCTTATTCATAGACAGTTTTAAAACATATTTTAGTAATCAAATGTTTTGTCTTCTTCGCTCAAACTGAGTTCAAAAGTCGATGGAAAGGAACAAAACATTCAATAACTAAAATGGGTTTTAAGGACGTATTTTTTAGAATATATCGTTCGGGGCCATCCATAAATTACGTCACACGTTAAGGGGGAGGGAGGGGGTCGACGAAGTGTGACATTGTGTATCAAGTGTCCAAAATTTTGTGTAATTACCTTGTTTTAAATATATTATTTTATATCTAAGTAATACAACACTTAATTTAAACTTACTTAACAATAGTTGCAACTTTGTCTGTCTAAAATTGCAAAATATGTGATATCACACTAGGTGGAGGGCGGAGTTCACAAATGAGACCAGCTGTGACAAGGAGGGGGGGAGGGGCCAAAAAACTCATGAAATTCGTGTGACGTAATTTATGGATGTCCCCTTCTTTGCGAAGCAACGTACCAAAAGGACCCCCTACCATTTTTTACTTTTAAACTAACATTATATAGAGGAAAGATTTGATTCTTTGTATGCATTTAATAGGCTCTGAAACTACTGGATCAATTTGAAAAAATCTTTCACGATTAGAATCCTCATACAAAGATATATGATTTGTGTCGTGGGTACCAGAAAATACGACAGACTTTGATGAAAACGTATTTGTTTGACACCAACCACTTGACCCAGAAACAAATATATTTGTATCAAACATTTGTTTAATCGATTAATTCAAATCGAACTCGCTACTTCGCATATTAGTCCGCTATAAACCGACTGCACCAAGAAAGGAACATAAGGGAACATATGCTTTAAAATAATAATATACGGTATTGCATCACCGTTATCAATAAATGTGGAATCAATACGAAGTTGTATTCGAAAAATGCATTGTCGTAGGTTATCGCATAAGTAAACACGATTAATATACGGGCCTACACCAAATATAATACAGTTACATTTTGTTTACTTATTACGCAATTCCGATATCAATATGAATGTTTCTCTTAATTCATAGGAACTCTTTCAATTTGAATTATAACGGCCGTCACCACCATCTTGAAAATCCATACAATTTTAAATTCGGAACTTAATCAGGCAAATTATTATTTTTGAAATTTTGATAATTACGATTCCTGAGATACAGATATTTTATACATGCCAAAAGGTCTAAATCGTATGCTGTACACTTTACAAGCAGTGGACATGACCTCCTAATAATAGGTACCAATATTAGCGCTGCCGTGATCTACGTATGTACATAGGATTATTAATGAACTGTTGTGTTTCGGTTTCAAGGAAATTGTAGCCAGAGTAACTATTGGCCATATTGAGACTTAACATCTCATTTCTCAGCATGGCAAGCGCATTGGAATGTCAAGCATTGCATTGTAATTCAAGGTGTAGTTTGGTTTTGCTATTGTCCATGAGCGGCCATATAGCTTACCATCAGGCGAACAGCTTGCTGTCTCGCCATACATTGCAATTTAAAAAAAAGCAAAGTTTTAACTGTCAACTGTCAGGACCAATAAAAGCTTTCCCGTGATGTCTCGTAGACCTAACCAAACTAAACATACTTAAGAGATAATCCAAGACCAACTCACCGAATGCGGTATCTCCTGCGTGTAGACCACCACATTCCCGCAAACGGTGGTGATGAGGCCCAGCAGGCCGGTGATCACTGCGCCCAGCATGATCAGGGCATTCTATTGTCCACTCACATCGCACGCACTCCTGACCCAGCGGGAGGCGGGTGAGCCATCGTTACCACCTGGGGACAAAGGAGGTTTGTTACTGGTTAGTTTTTTTTTATATAGGCAAAGGAAAGTGATTATACAGCCAAACAGTAGGTATGATTTCGGATAGGTACAATATGTGGCGGTAGAGTATTGTGTCTTGTTACTTATTACAATAATGCCGGGGCACTTTATGTTAAAATAAATATGATGAACGAATATATAAGAAAGATTCTGCAATAAAATTGGTTTTATTTTAAACAGATAATTCGTTACCCATCTCTTATCCATTTCGAACAAACGTCACCTATCTTGAGATAGTAACTGAACCATAAGTGTATTTTTACCACATTTTTACCAATTGTTTGGCGACAAAAAGAATTGGGGGCTGCACGATCAGACATAGTCACACCATGAGCCATTTTTTTTCTTTTTTTTTAGACAACGTAGCGCATAGCAACATTTTGTTTAATACAACGGATGTTAATTTTGTACAGACAGTGAGAGCCGTTGATGAAAGCGATAACGCATATCTGTATACACGAGAAACTCATAACAACTGATATATTATAATAACATGCATTGTACTTATACTGAAGTTATGAATACTGTTTTGTAAGAACCAGTGGCCGGTGACGGGCGGCGGCACAAGACAAATTTCACTAGGCCTTCTGATTTTGTTTGTAAGTCTATCAATATAAATGTCTCACAGATCGAATAAATAAATAAAGCCAATAGTCACATACATAACCCTGAACCCACACTAAGATCGAGTCTTATGTCATGGGCATTGGGAACTGCGAGAGACTTTTCTGTCTTACAAACACCCAGACCCGAAACAAATACTTGTGGCTCTCACAAACGTTTGTCACGGTGCTGGGATCGAACCCGCGTTCTTTCGTGTCACAGCCGGCGTATATCCAACTGCGCCACGGAGGCTATCAATAAATGCATATAAGTTTTCATTCTCTTAATTTTTGTTTAATAAAAAACGCTGGCGAGACGACCTGGATGCTTTCGAGCCCATGTGGCCTGATCTTTCCATAGAGCGTGAATTGTGTAGAGACATGGTGGAGACCTTTGCCCAGAAGTGGGATGAAATAGGTTTTTAAAAAAAAATTGTTTAAATATTCTTTTGTGTGTTTCAGATAAATTGGTCATAACAAGTATCGTAATGGTAATGACGGATAGTAGAAAAGGGTACAATGGCAGATAAGATTATAATCACAAAAATATCCCATAACATACATACAAATAAATATTTGCAAAACATAAATATTTGGAAGTAACAATAACACAATTGACATCAAATAACCTACTGAGTTATCAACATCTCAACGTAAACTGGAATTTCGGTACAACACCGACAAAACTAGTTTTTGATAAACACTAAAGGATGCATACTTTGTGTTGTTGATTTTATATTATTAATAGGATGTTTATCTCACAGAAATAATAATGTAAACATTTTTTTTGAGGTTTTCATATAGTGGCACCACAAAATGATTATTATGAAGACACATAGAATCTGATGGTATGTTTGGTTCAATAAACTTTGTTTCGCCGAGTTTCGCGAAAGATATTTAAAGCATTTCGCTTGCCTTTATCTTTCATTTTACGAACCAGAATATAACGTGCTCATAGTACTATTATTTTTCTAGTGACCTGCTGGCACCATATTCAAACCTATGAAATAAAAAACAGAATATCCTTTATACCTGCTCTGGTCCCAAACCACCAGGGGGTCGTCACAACAAAACTTGCACACATGTACCACAGAGATATGGCTTGAATTATGACTGATGACTATCTGATAACAATACTCCACGAAAATATCAAGCCCCGCGTAAGGTTTGCAAAAGACATTCGTGTTCAGAAAGGCAATTGGCTTGGCTCCTGGTATACTAATATGATACATTCAATGCTGGCACTAATTGCATCTCTGGCGCCCCCGTCAATGTTACTGGCTTGAATTTCTTTGTGCATAACTCACGCAATGAGAATCTAATACCTAGGATTCCATGGTTAATCCTAGTGACATGTAATTAAATGGATGAATCAACAACAAACTTTGTACTATTGCAGTATATTGAAGTGCGTCACCAGGTTTAATCTACTTACAGCTCTATACATGGAAATAAAACATTTATTTCTGTCAATAAAAATAAAGAGCAAAATGCCATGGACCCATAATTATCATTCTGTGGTAATTTTAATATTTCTGTAGAAATATCTATACTTAAAATCCCATTAATATTATAAGGACGAAATTTTGTGTATTTGTTACTTCTTCACACTCAAATGGCTGGATTAATTTAATTGAAATTTAGTATATAGGTAGCTGATACCCTGAATAAATGCAATGAAATGAAAAGATATAGTGATCCCGTGGGATGAGCAAGGAATTCATAGGTATAATTTGGGATAAAATATAAGGCGAATGAAATGGGATATAATAGGACAGAATTACACGCCTTGAGTCTTGGAACTGATTGAGACGGGAGAGGTCGGGATGTAACGGGACGGGACAAGTGAAGCAGTAAAAAGGAAGGCAGTCACATTTAAATATAAATAATAAAATAAATAAGACCCAACAGTCACATACATAGTCCTGACTCCACACTAAGATCGAGTCTTGTGTCGTGAGTATCAGGAACTACGAGAGACTTTTCGGTCTCACAAACACCCAGACCCGAAAAAAATATTTGTAGGTCGATCGATATAAAACAGTTAAAACGCGAAAAATATGTATGTGATGTGGACTGGACTAAAAGTGTCTGCCAGAAAAAGCCAGGCTGGGGGCTAGTATTCAATGTTTTGTACTATTTGAGTTCACATGTGTCATAGAAGCAATGAATTTTATATGATATTGAAATAGTTCTGTACAAAAATGTTCCATTACTATTTGATTTGTATTGTTTTTATTATTTTTATATGTAGTTTTATCTTAATAGATTATTGCAAGTAAAAAGGTGCATAAACAAGTGATATAGTATAAAAATAGTATTCTTTGTTTTTCATTTCCAACGTGAAAGATTCCTTGATAAGAGTAGAATGGTAAATTGACCAATCTCAATAAAGTAATTTAGAAAATTAAATGTAAGTATAAATTCTTACTTACTAACATACAACAAAAACTGCATGTAGAAAGAACAAAACAAATTATTCTTAATACTAAAACTGGCTTAGTTCTATATTAAGAGACATCTGTTGATCGGTCTGACCTATGAGCTGTTAGATGTAGTTTGTTTACCACGTACGGTCAGTGATAATTACCGTTAAAATGGGTTGATAACATCATTATTGTTTGTGTAAATCGGTGGTAATTTCGTGAGATATGTTCAAATTATACTGACACCTAACCATTCCGCTCTTAGAGGATATCTAAACTGAAATATTTACGATTTAGTTCCATTGTTATTAATACATTCAACAATTGTTTATATTAAAAATGTATTGACTTTGAAAATATGAATTTGTGACAGGAAAGGTGCCATTATCATTTTTTTTAGTGTATTAAAAATTCAATAATGTGTTGATAATTAAGTTTTAAATAAGTATACTTTTCTTTTCTAGTAATTAACTTTTATATCAAATATTTGCACACCATTGTCAAACATGATTCATCTATTTTACAATATAGCTGAACACCTTGCATGCTTTGTATGTATAATTATCTTTTACAAATAAAAAAATAATAATTTAAATACAAAAAGGATTACCACCTTGAACTTTCCTGTAACATGACTGGCGTAGCCCTTTCATTATAGAGCTGAGTATCAACCACACTTAGTTTCTCTGACTCACAGGCAACTGACATTACATAACATATTCAATGTCACAATTCATTATGTTAAATAGCTTGAGGCACAATAACACTATTCTTACCATACTGTACACCTTGCATCTTCTATTCTTAAAGAATAACAATGAAACCACATTGCCCAAAATAAAAACCTGGCAACGATAAAAAAGGAGCATACTCCCATCTTAAAAGTCAGCAATGCATTCCCAATGGTGTTGCAGATGTTCATGACTAGATATCATCAATTCTCCTGTGGTTTTGTTACATTAATATTATATTTTAAACATTGATTGTGGCAGACAGACATATTGTTTTAAACTGCATCTTGTGTGCATATGAATATCAGGCTTTTCATTACTTTGGACACTATGCTTGGCTGGCCTCACGCTGTAGAATTAGACATTTCATTATTTTGGTTGAAAATTTGAAGTGTTCAAAACCTATTGTGGCAAATATATATTCATTTTTGCTGACCTTCATACAAGAACACTGGCAGTTGATAAATTAGCATATCAATAATATAGTTTATGGTACATTCACTATAAAAATGTATTCAAAGATATACATAAGAAAAAGAATTTGTGTATTCATTTGTTTTACTTTAAGGAAGCATATTTAAATTACTTCTTATGGTTTTTAGCTCAAAAGTTTTAACATACAAAGATTTAATAGGAGATGGTTTCTCCAAAGCCATTTTACTGAGTATTGTACATACATACATCAACTTGCAACTTTTTCTCAGTAAGGGTAGGCAGTGGTGCTAACAGGACAATTCCCCTTGTGAGTTATTTCCCACAATGTGGAAGACAGTGAGCCTATCACCATATCAGGCACAAATTTCGTAGGTGGGTTGGGGTTATAATGAATAGAAGAAAAGTCTGCTCAACCCAAGATTTGAACCCGAGACCTCAATGTTGCATTCATAATTTCATACCATAACACAACCGGCTACAGAGGCAGTATATTTCATAGTTTATGTACCATTAATCTTTCTAATGGTTTTTGAGAATAACATGGTCAATTTAATGTCTAGTAAAAACACCTGTAATGATTTGAGAATTATCCTAAACATCTTAGATAAGCCTCAATATTACTAATTACATGGCTAACCTTTAATGTATTGAAGTTTTTGCTTTGCACACATATTTTAATTTTTCCTACTATTATTATTAAAAGTAATTTAAATAAGCTTCAGTTCTGGCAATTTCACATATCATGTTGAACCATAATATGGACTGAAAAGCAACTATAATATTTGCACAGTTGAAAATGTAATTTTATCACTTGTTTCCTCATATTTGAAAGTGCCAGTATAAATTAAAGGTTGGAAAATGAGGTAGAATTTTCTGTGTGTATCAATTGTTCCTCACATTTTTCAGATTGTATGTAATATTTCCCCAAAACTATCTTCATTATGAAAAAATCTGGCAACTCTATTAAGGTAAACATTACTATTGAGGAAGTATATAAATAATTATATATATATTTTATACATAACAACAATGTTTAGAGCATAGAGCATCATTGATTATTGATAATAACGTTTATGGCTTCAATAAGGACTGTAGTTGTCTTGTGATCACATCCCATGGTTGACAAGTCAATGACCTACTCTATCATTCATTTTATCAATAGGCAAGCTACATAATTAAGTAATAGGGACAAATATTCGCATATACGTTTCTGCACAAAGGAAATGCGTTTGGTTGATAACAATGCGGTTTCGTAATCATAACAATAGATCGGAATAAAATATCGGAAACATTTTATAGGCGATTCAATCTCCAGACCATCTTTAGATTAATTCAATTATAATGAAACCACAAGCGGCCTTGGATCACGTGTGTATCGACAACAATAATTTCCTCTAATGTCTACAGACAGATCATGAATGCAAATATTGCATACACAGACGTTAAAAACAAATACCGTAAACCCAAAATACCAGTCACTTACTTATGTTTACGTAGCGATGATGTTCTGGTGCTCCGTTTAATACGTAATTTCCACCACTAACACAGTTTTTACGGCAAGTTTAAAGAAAACAAAATTTCAAAAATAAATTACGACTGATTCATTCCGTCTTCGCTGCATGAAAATTTGCAAGTGTCAAACGAGCGGCGTTCGAAATAATCATGCGCTATATAAAAAATCCGAAGTCAATAATATTTATTTTAAATTTTGATTTAAATAAAAATCGAAATTAGTTAGCATCATTTTAACAGTTTTTAATAAACATTAATAGCAGAGTAATTTTAAATAGGATAATCGAAGTAATGGATAAATAATGATATTATCATCCTTACTATGTTTTCGAACGCAACTAGAGATAATCATAATATTGATTTCAACATCGACTAATTCATATTACATGTTAATCGAAATAGTTTATCGTAATTATATCAATAATATAATTTATGGATATCGACATCATTAATATTCATAGGAGATTGTATTAACTTTAAATATCCGATTCAAGGAGAAGTACTACTAGAGCAACATGAATAAGCGCGGGCCATTCAAATATTTAAAATACTTTTTACGAGAGTTGCAAATAATCTACGTTTATATTTAAGGCGTTATGTGTTTATTTTAAAATAGGTACCTAAGTGTTAATTATAATTACGAATCTATTCTATACATTTTAATTAGATCCTGAGACATTACTATGCAACCTAAACTATTTCTTTAATAAATTCCCTGTAAATAGAAAAACTTGCACTATATTTTATTCAAGCGGTGCGACCTGCCCAACTTTAATGAGCAATAAGCAGTTCCTCTATTTTGCTTTTCAACCACGGAACTCTTCACAGAACACAAATATCTTATTCATATTTCAAGTTTGCTATATAATGCGCCTGTCAACATGCTCACGGTGGTCGCGGGTTCAAATCTCAGTACACATCTTTGACTTTTCGAAAGTCATGTATTAGATATTGATAGTCTAACGCCCGAATACTGAAACGGCATTCAAATAATAAGTTGCTCTTAACAGCGCACGGCCCACTTAGCCAGTACATTTAAGCGGGATTAACGTAGTTAAGCGCAACTTATATTTAAGTCGCGTTCCAGTATTCGGGCGAAACTCTACTTAATATAACGGTGAATGAAACCATCATGAGAAAATCTGCGGACCAATTCTAAGGATTTCTATGATACGTAAAGTACGGCAAACCACACTAGGCTAGCATAGAGAGACCCGTGCCCTGCAGTGAGACATAGCTATATGGGCATGTACTGTACAGTGCTAAAATATAAAAAACGTAAACAAAAGCACAATAATATCATTTTGCTACAGAAAAGCTACTAGGCAGATTGCCACTCTTGTAACATAACTTGTGACAAAACGAAGTAATACCAAATAATACCTTTATTATTCACCCAATTAATCCATTGCTATATTTAGAAAAGGACAGTAATTTTCAGTATAAACTAATTAAGTATCTGTGACAAATATAGCTGGCTATGGTGTTTGGTTCTTTGCATTGAACCGTGAAAAACAGTCTCCGAGATATTCTTAATTTACGCTAATTAGTTCCAGTTAGCAGTGATTAAGGGGCTTTTTTAAATATAAACTATTTCTCGCAACATTTAACAGGTCACTATTGTAAGGTAAAAGGTTAAATACTATAATTATAGGGATCATATTATCGGTTTTGGAAGTAAAAGCATATAAGAACGTATATTTTTATAAACATTTGCAATTGTGGAAGATACAAAGCTTTTTTCAAGTTGGAAGCTTGCAGGAACTTATTGGTTGCAGGCCGATTCCACCAGGTAGTTGTTGAAATTCTAGGGGAAACCCTAGGTATGTTTAGTAGTGGACATTTTTGCGGATATAAATCATGACAATGAGAAACTTTTTGTCATTTTATAAGAAAGTTCTTAAGAGATGGGGAATTAAAAGTTACTATGAGCTTCAAAATTAGGACAGGTATGGCCTAGCGTCTAGCTGCGTTCAATTTGACCCGCAGTCTAATAGTTAAATGTATATGCCATAATAACTGCAGTAGCTGTAACTGTGTCGCAGTTATTAGGCCCTCCTTATAACATTAGCTTACATAACTTGTTACTCTTTGTCTCTCGTTCCATCCTCTATGGTCAAAGTCGAAGACGAACTTATTATAACTCAATGCTTAGGCGGTTTTATTGCGCTTTACGTGAAATTTCTACGGCCGCACATATCAACTAGAACCTACAACCCTTGCTACAAGCTGTTCAACAACTGGCGCAACGACCTCTCATCATTGCCGCCTAGATGGTCATCTCTGTAGAACTATAGAACTGGCTTACATTTGCCGTTATAATATCGAAATAATCACACATCCTAGTCTTACTGCTGGTATGAGAGTATAAGGCGCTAAAACACACGTGTGACAGTGAGATTATCGGATACCTGGTGTTAGGCTACTAGAAGGTTGTATCCTCTTGGTTAACGACCATTTAGGTGGAACGGTTATATTAGTTAGTTATAAGTCAGTCTCGTCGTTGTCATTTGTCGCATTGTCGATGTATGTATGTGGTAGTAGGTACATAAACTATACTTGGATTACAGTCTACTTATATTATTTAAATCGGGGATGGATTATTCTATCTCCCTCCAATCCCTCATTTGCAATTTAATAAAAAACAATCATATTTAATTGAATCGATACACATTACGGCCTACTGGAATGGTAGTGCGTCAGATGTAGAGTGAGTGACCTAGGAGTGTCTGTCTAAGTACAATTATGTACCTATTCAACCTTTAAAGGAACAAATTAATAGCTAGCCTGTGTGGTCCAAGGTTTGTTATTCCTACATCGGTAATCTGTGCACAGTGCATGTAGTCAGCTAGCATTTTAGTCTGAACCAAGATTTCTTAGACGTTGCCATTAAAATGATTATTCTTTATATAGCAAACGTTACTAAAATTGACGCTTATTGTTGTAGCTAGCTCATTTTACAAATGACTTGATTGATGTCATTTGATCTTTTTAGTTAGATATCGTTGTACTTGCAATACCTTTTGCCGTCGACATTATTATATTAGATTTCAATGCAACACGTTCGTTAATTGTTTCAGCTCTTAAAGGTATTTAATTCATTTTAATGTCAATTCTTGAACATTCTATTGCCGTTCGTTATAATTTCTCCATAATAACGTTTCTTAATAACTTTCTTTTCCTCTTTTAACCATTCTTTTTACGATTAAAAGAAGCTTTAGTCGACCACGCTAGCCTAGTGCAGGTTGATTTATCTACTAGCTTTACATATCCTTAAATTATATCTAGAATATTCTTCAGTAGTTACAAAATGTCCCTCCATCTTAATAATTAGGGATATTACAACATAAAATTTTGGGAGTTTATGATTCTTGTTTAAACATACGTTCACTTGCTTGACTACCCAGTTCCCAATAAACAAACCTTGGTCTGTCATTGTCTGACAGCCTTTGTGACGGAGTTGGCAAAGGAGCTGCTACTCGATAGTGAATTAAGAGTCTACGCTTTTGATTGCAATTTCCAGGATCGGACACGTCACACCAAAACGTACTCTCAGTCATCTCAGTAACACGCACGTCACGTGTTTTATAGTACCATGACTTGGGACAGGGAATACATGACGTGTAACTGTTTCTTTTGTTTATTTGCAGTATAATGTGCCTACAAAATTGAATTGAAGTGGGCCGTCACGATATGTCCCTAAGGGCTGCGTACGATAACCCGTTGAGTGTCGTCAAGGTTTTAATTAAATGCTTTATATTGTTGTTACCTACCTGCCCTTAACCCACAATCAAGTGGAGTCAAAGAAACGTCATTATTCATGGTAGCAGATTGAAATGGCTTATAATTTTGGGAGCAGCTGCCTATTTAACTTGACAATTTCAGATACTTCTTTCTCGATTAGTGTTTGAACTTGACAAACTTCTCACATTTTAAAATATCTAATCAACCTTTAAAGCCTCGGTAGAACTCTCGACTTAGTTATTCACCTTTCCGAAAGTACAATCGACATAAGGTAAATATAGCAGTTATCGTCAGTCGACACAATAATGGCGGCCCTCGATTGTGGCAGACTTGCATATAGATGTCCGGGCGGACATAAAGAGCCTACCATTATCAGAATTAGTGAGGTGTGTAACAAGTAATAACTTATGAATTATACATGACTGCGAATTGGTAGTACAAAGTTCATTGACCAATTGACACAGTTCGAATGTTATTGACTTATTACAAGTGATTTTAACAGTTACTCATTGTGAACCTATTTAATCTATTTATACCTTTTTTGTCTAAAGGTCAATGGATTTTTTGCAGATAGCTTATGTGATCCACATGTCGTTGTGTTTTGGGTCGTGTCTGTCGACACTAGCACAACTAGGGGGACCGGCGAGAAATAACAATATTTTGACGGATCACACTATTTTTGAATTGCACTGCATTTGATTTAGATAGCATGGTGTAGTTGGTTAGACGCCGGAAACAAGAGGCAGTGATATAAATATTTGTGTGATCCACAGGTATATGTTTCAGGTCTGGGTGTTTGTGAAACCGAAAGTCTCTCTTAGTGTCTTATACGACACAAGACTCGATCTTAGTGTGGGGTCAGATCATGTATGCGACTGTTGAGTGTATTTTTTTTTTATTTTATTACTATAGGTGCATTGCACTTACTTTCTTTTTCCAGTGTCAGACTGAACAGTTGACGTCATAACTGATAATAATGTATGTTTTATGGTGTTATTATTATTTTAGTTTGTACCATTATCGTATGTTTTTAATAAATGTATCGGAGTCCTGAGAGTGTGCGGGTTTGACTACATGGCTCTAATTTTCGTGAGCAGACAATGTGCCATTTCGAATGTATGTATCGAATGTATTCTACGTTAATGTCAGTTTTTTTTTGGACGCTACAAAGTTTTTATACTTTTCAGTAAATTAAATTGCTGATATTATTTAAAAAATGTTCTTCGACATACATAGTATCAGATTGGGTGGTAAATGACACCAGTTTCATAAAAATGTTTTAGGACGAGAAATACTTACCCGAATTTACAGTTATTTTTATGACTAGCCTTTGGCAGACACAGAGAGCACCTTTTGCAATAACGTCGCGTCGGGTGGCAATTACCTGTAAAACATTTTTGGAAGCCAATATTTATTGCTTTTAAGATTGTATACAAAACTAAAGTTGTATACGTCCCCGCTGCAGGGCAGTGGCCCTTACAATCGAGAGTACGATTAAGATACGTTAGGCAATATTCAATAGCTGGACTAGGCATGTTGTACTTTACATATCATAGAAAGTCTTGAAAATCTTTATATTATGCAGGTTTCTTTACGATGTTTTTCATGATAATTGATTAAAGCGATGCACACATGACGCCGAAAATTCAGAGATGTCTTCTTAGATTCGAACCCGTTATCTCGGCAGTTTACGTTCGGTGCGTCAGAAATATCACGTCTACGCATTTCTCTATTGCCGGTATAAAATCACAGAAAAGCATAAAGTAGTTTTAATAGTAATATAAATTATTTGGGTAACGTAAAATTCTCATGGTTTACGCCAGGTGTTACCACGAGCAAGAAGCAGGTGTTCCTGGACATTCATTATACATTGTATACAAAATTGTTTGAAATTTAACATGACCTTGACTTTTTATTGGTCGATAAACTTGGGAACTTTAACCCCATTGGTCAATATCCACGTGCCGCACTGCGCTCTCTGCTTCCGAACTTTCTTTAGTTTGGGAACCAAATAACATGCGAACCGTACTTCTAAGTTTCAGTTGAATTAAAACTTTGTATACATAGAATTAAAGTAGAAAGTGCAATAGTAAGGTGATTACCACCGCAGTCATTCATGTGTATTTGTGCCATCTCACATCGGCCAGTACACACTTGTTACACTATGGAGCGGTCGCGCCGTACAATTTTAAATTTTTAAATTTCGTACGCGTGTATTGTTTATTTTTAATTTTGTTTACCACTGTGGCCTGTGACATTGATGACTGTAATGTCTAATAGTTTTAATTTAGCACAAAAGTGAATCATAAAAGGAGGTTTAATTCTATAATTAAACACCAGATTGTTTTGAAATGGTAAGTTGGCACATGTGCCAGTTTTGTTTCCCTTCGCTTTCAGCGTAGTCTATCAACAAACGCGACACACAATACTTCAATAGTCATGCGTTTTACATATAAATATTTTTTTTCGTGTACCTAGTTCTAGGTATAAATCAATGTAATGGCTGATAAGATTGATAAAAACTGTTCATTTACTCGCAGTATTCTATTGGCAGTCCGTTTCTGTTATAAGGACACTGATAATGTACCTAATTGGAACATTTTACTAATCTATAATAATATTAATAATGCATTAATTGTTTTTACTGGACAACAAATTTAAAATATTTATATAATATTATTACATTTCATAGCCTCCGTGGCACAGGTGGTTAGACACCGTCTGTTAAACGAGAGGCTGCGGGTTCGATCCCTGTAACGAGAGAAATGTTTGTGCGGCACACAAATATTATTTCAGGTCTGGGTGTTTGTGAGACCGAAAAGTCTCTCCTAGTTCCTGATGCCGCGACTCAATATTAGTAACAAGACTCGATCTTAGTGTAGGGTCAGGACTATGTATCTGACTGTTAGGTGTTATTTAATATTTATAATTTATTTATTTATGTTTCAAAATTGAAAAATATACCAACATAATTTCTCACGAATCTTTTGACTATATTTTATTTAAAAATACTTTTAAAACATACTTTTATTCAATATCAAATTATTCTCTTAACCTATTTGCTTTTATCATATTTGGTTTTAAATATGAGTGTACGTAAAATACTGAAATTTTGTGATATAGGTTATGTCAGAGTTCGTTAGAAGCCGACTTTGTGTAAAACGCACGCACGGAAATATAGGTAATAGGTAATAGGTAACTTATGCGTATAAATATGCCAATGAATAAATGGATGATTATTGTCGTTAATTTTGAACTTTAGAGTTAGAGTTCATTGATTACACTGATTTACTAATCACAAGACCTACCTCACTTGGATTTGAACCTAGTACATCTTAGCCGAGTGCCGAATGGCATTACAAATGTTTACTTTGCCATCAAGTTTCGAATTTGACAAACACTTCTTGCCAAAAGCCTATGCATTCACTCCTAAGCTGTACGCTGCAAATTTCCTTTGTCAGAATTTATTTATGACCATTGATTTAAAAACTAAGGATGGGGGCCCGTTTGTGAACATTTGGCGTTTCAAAAATGTTACCGTGAAAATCGCTCTAAAATAAATAAGTATTTAACTTAATTAAATTTCGTCTAAATGGCGATAAAAAATCTTCATTTTTCTTAAACTATCTGTCATAATACAAGCAAGAAATTTCAAAATCGTTGCGAGTAACGACTTATTTCAGAAACTCTTTACTAGACATGACTGGAGCGCGCACCACTTACACCTGAACACTTTACGCGCTTTCTGCCCTGTCCTTAATATTTTTGTCAATGTTTATGACCCTAATAACATGAAAATATATCCAAGATTACGATTACGAGTGGTCTTGTGTTGCATGTCGATATTTTATCTGTCTGTAAGATGTATTTGGCGGCCGTTTTCTCAAGTTCATGCGGATAATAAAAACAATATTTTTCCTACATTTGTTTATTACTCTACTTCGATAACCTTTTCTTTCGCCTTCGCACTGCCACTGTCGCCAGCCGTGACATTTCTGCCATACTTTTTCCATTTATTTTTATTTCTGTATGAATATTTTTATACCCTGAGTTAGCTATTGTATGCAAATGTATAGTAAATACTGTATACTGTATAAATGTTTCTGAATTTAAAATATAATTATTAATATTAAGTAGGTCGTTTTATCCAAAATATAACCGCAAAAAGACAGATGTTGTTTTTTTATATTAAGCAAGAAAGGGATCTTAGCAAAAGACAGAAAAGCTCACTTAAAAGAAGTCGGGTCCCTGTGGTGAAGGCAAAGGTAAATATTTGCAAAGCATGAATAATGATAAATGAGTTGGTTTTTTAAATAAACGGTCAAGAGTAAAGACCAAAGAGAGAGATACAGAGAGAGAGAGAAAAATCAACCTTTGTAATCTCACTATGAATTTTACTGACTAATAGAACCGCGACGGTATTGTTTCAATTCTATTTCACAGGACTTGAACTGCCTTCAAAATGATACGCGACGGGATTCTCTATGGTGTTGTTTGTGTTTGGCACCACATTGAACGTTGAATTCTTATCCGATTTAAGGATTTCGTTCCCTTGTGTTTGGGAACGAAACCCTTAAAATATAGTCCTTAAAGGATCGCTTTATTGTCCATCTTTCTGCCACGTAATCCTTTATGTTATTAGTTCACACATTTTTATAAATCAAGAAAAATGTGTAATCTACTTATATTCATACTAACGGCCCGGTCTACACTTTTTTGAAAATATTTTATCGCCAATGTCCATCAGGGATAAAATAGGATTCTAGTGGTGAATATGTTTTTCAAATCAGTCCAATAGTTTTAGAGCATATTCAATGCAAGCAATCAAATCTTTCCTCGTTATAATATTAGTATAGAAATATTGCATGTGGAGTATATTACGAGCTGTCACTCAGTCACGCACGTGTTACGGCATAGGTGTTGCTTACTCTGTAGTATATTTAAAACAACAATAGGTATTCTTAGTTTACAAAAAATACGTGATGTATTTAATGATTTTATGTTAACTATCTGTTAAATGTTTCACGATTTCAGCTAAGTATATTTACTTTTCTTTATATTTTGAGTCCTATATTAGAGTCGACAGTCGTTTATGAGCTTGCATCTAAATCTGCAGAAAGGTTGGACGGAGGTGTCATTAAAATCATTCATTATGAAGACGATGTCTGTATTAGCCCATATACTTCTTACTGCAGCGCACGGGCCTCCTCTACACGGTTGGTTAAATGCCACTTGTGAAACGTAAAGCCCCGGATTCGATCTCCGCACCGAGACAAAAAATTGTGTGATTCACAGGTATTTGTTTCGGGTCTAGGACGTGAGACCGAAAAGTCTTTCGAAGTTCCTGATACCTAAGACACAAGACTCCATCTTAGTGTGGGATCAGGATTATGTATGTGACTGTTGCGTGTATTCATTGATTACACTGGAGCTTGGCGGCGTTTTTGACCAACGTCGGTTAATTTGGTTCTGGAGCGTATTTCGGTATTCCTAATTCAAACATTTACAAACGATCATTTTATACTAGCCAGTTATATATTTTAATTTAAAGTTAAGCTGGACTTTATCTAAGTAGTGTAAATGCACTGTTGTGTTTCGGTTTAAAGGACATTGTAGCTAGATTAACTACTGGACATATTGAGACTTCTCATGTCTCAGGATGGCGAGCGCAGCGGAATGCTTGTTTGTAATTCATGGTGTTGTTTGGTCTTGCTACTGTTCATGAGCGGACGTATCGCTTATCATCAGGCGAACGGCAAGCTCCTATCGTCATTCATTGCAATAAAAAAGCTAACTCTTACGTTAGGAATCTGGTCTTAATAAAACGAGTTATAATTAAAACCGAGTAGTTTTCTAATGAGCGCAGCCGTCGTGTTCGCCTTTGAGTTAAATTCATTAGGCGTACCGCCAGGTGAAAGGATTTGCAAAGCTTTGCCCTTTGATCAGTATATTTCGTTTAAAAGCGTGTACATACGAAGGAGAAATAGTTTTCCGTAAATACATTTCAAATCAACAAATAGCTCATTTAGACGCGACACCTCCCTCCGACATACTTCCTTCCTTATCTCTATACTCTGCCCATTTGGAGAATCACCTACAAGGCACCTACCATTAGGTACCTATGAAATATGTTTCTTGTAATACTTTTCCCTTATTGCCATAACTGTTAAACCAAGTAGAAATTATAATATTTTTCGTAATAATATCCTGTATTGCATAACACTGTTAAATATACAGAGAGATATCGTCATATGGTAAAATCCGTAAATAATAGATTTATTTCAATTCCTTTATAACAGGTATAACATTCGCGTAAATCTAAGTAACCATTGTCACATGGTATTTTATTTAACCCTCATGGGTCTCATCACCTCAGGTGACATTGTACAAAATTTGAAAAAAGATTCCATATGATTTTATGTCAAAAATAGTTATCTTTCAAGGCATGATTTTTTTACCGCTTACCTGACTTTAAGTTTGGTTCGGGAACTTACCTGAATCGTAAAAATACTCGTTCCTATACGGATTGATCAAAAGCTTCGAAAATTAAAATCGCACCTTTTGAAATACTACCAGGCAGTATTTTTTTAAACTTGGTAAAATGTTACCTGTGGTAAGGAATGTGGTTTAAATTAAATACGACATATTTATTTATTATGCAACATTATTAACATTATGCTTACGATTCATCAAAGTAGGTACATTAGGTGTATGTATATGTTTTTTTTTTCTGGTAAACATAACAATTACAAATATTGACAAAACTAAATAGTGACAGGAATTAAACTACTAATAATAAGCTTAATATAATATAAATAATAACTAAAAAAAGAAATAAGAATGTTAAAAAAATAATGTAACATATTATACCACCCTGTATAACGCATGACTGGTTACTAATTAATAGATGTCAATAGATGTTACGTTATGCGGATCAATGTACAGTTGTTGATACGGACAATATATTCTTCCTAGTAATTTAGTGAGTACGTAATTATGCATTGAGAAGGTACCCTATGTACGTGATGTTACAAGCGCCATGTCAAATAAACAAACTATAAACAACATTATTGTGAGACAAAATGAATTTAAAATATACTTTTAGAATAACGATTTTCCTTAAAGCATAAAAGAGTGGTTTGAAGTGACAAAGCCAGAGTCTATCTCAAAGTTCAAACATATTTTTTTCTGGTGTACAATAAAGTGAATAAATAAAAAATAAATAAACATCGATAATAAAAATAAAATGTATGTATAGATAGCTTAGTTTATTAACTCAAGGAGTATGCGCATTTATTTAAAAAAAATCTGTATCAGCCCATATACGTCCTGCTGCAGCTCACGGACCTCCTCTACAATCGAGAATACGATTGAGAGTGTTTAGACTTTAGACCGTATAGTCCACCATGCTGGCCCATAAAGATATTTATCAATAGTAAATGCATCGTTATTAAACAATTCACCGCAATTACCAACATACCTGAAGTACAAACATGCATATAAGCAATGACAATACAATGGCTATTTAAATGGGCACAATGCGAACGTCCCAATTACCTTCAATGTCGATGATCCATTTAAACGGACCTACTAATGCACATTGTAATCGCAAACTTCGAAATTGTTAACCAAGATAGGTTGTCAATCGCATTCCTCATAATACATCTTCTTCTTCTTCTACTCTTTCATTCTTCATTATTTTCCTTCTTTTCTTTAGCCACAGGAAGTCCATTAACATAGGTCTCTCCCAATGATCTCCATAGTGACCTGCTGGAAGCGGCCTGCATCCAGCGACTTCCTGCAACCATAACTAGGTCGTCCGTCCACTTTGCAGACGCGAGTCAGAAACTTTGCTTGCCTCTTATAATAATTTAAGTTCACTGTTGAGGCTAGGTCTTCCCAAAAAGAAAATTACAACGATCTTTTGGAAGCGACTTACATCCAGCGACTTACTGCGACCCCAACTAGGTCTCGTTAATAATTTACAGCACATACGAAAAAGGGGAATAAAATCATATCATTTCGTGCTAAGAAATGTTGTTGGTTTTGTTTTCACAGTTGTAGTACGTTTGCAAGCTCTGGTTAGGTATGTTAAACAATTATTGAAAACATCTTGTTAAGTACTCAATTAAAGAACATATTTTTAACATTTGAGTACCGTATTAATAGTATTAATGCCAAGATAAACACTAGGGGAACACTGCTGTCGTTACAGAGTCTGAAATATAATGTCCCTTTTTATCATAGCAAAGAACACCCTCAATAGGGTTCATTTTCAAACGAAGAAAACTAAATGAAAATTCTATTCATCCGTTTATGAGCTATGATCACTTAGACAAGTAAACACACACACACAAAAGTTATAACAAGTAGAAATTTTTACGTGGTATATTGAAAAATATTTGCTTCTATATTGAAAATACACAACTTGTGTTTGCACAACTCTGTAGCGCATAAAAAGGCTTTTGTTCAACACGAAAAATTAAATGATTTCTAAAGAATACTGGAGAATGAATAGTATTTAAATATACAAAAGATTGCACTCTATTTAAATAATATGCTTGTCAGTCAGTACGTTGTAATAGACATAATAATTGTAATAGCAACAATATGTAGCTTATTTACATATATTTTTTATATAATATGTTTGGATAGAGCTGCAAGATTTTATAATAACTGCATGTATTTTTTGCACATGGTTATCTTTCTTTCCATTTTATAAGTACCTTCGATTTTCTTCTCCTATTTGTTCATCCAAAGGTTGTCTGTAAGAGATCACAGTTAGCGATAACACCGCCGTTTCTACTATTTAAATTTAAGTCCCTGGTTTATTTCTAGTTATTTTTATGTATTATATTTTAATAATAATAATGTATATATTAACGTGAAACAACAATGGACCACCGGACTCAAAATATTATTATTTGCGTTTGCGATTTCTATTTAATGTTGTATTGAAATACACTACATAAGACTTTACATAGAAAAAGCAACGGCTTAATTAGGTACTCGGTATTTTACTAATAATATGCGTAGTTTAAACATTATTTACGGATTTCACCTGCCAAACCGTAGAATTGTAAGACATTATTTTCATGAATATGGAAATATCTTCAAAGATTTACCTTTACGAAAATAGGCAACACGTGAACAAACATACAATAGATTTTCGTACCCAAGGTCTTTTTAGTGTATTCAGTAGTTTGGCTTCTGTTTGTGGAAGGAGTATGTAAGCAGATCACATAGAAACATAAGATCCGCCTTCTTATAGTTGTTTTTGTATTTTTTTAAATTTATATTGCTTAATTTTTTATTCTGAAAATAAAATATAAAATTACATCAACGATCGACACTAAATATTACCTAATATATATTTTTTTATGTTGTAGGTAATTTTTGGCAACTATAACTTTAAACCTAAGCTTTTAATACATTGTAAAATTTTATTTTATTCAACCATATGTGTAGTTTTATGAAATAAATTATGCCTCTTCTGGTTATTGCATAAATTTACGTGGTATCTGCGTGAAGTAATTTTTATCTGCAGACTGCAATAATGTTCGGCTTACGATCTTACGATCGGCCTGTCTGACGTCAATCCTATTGGGAAAATTATACAGCTTCGAGTAAATCATGGTTCATGCCGCCCAGATCAGGCAAACTACATATTATTTTGTGCTAGAATTAATTATGGCAGGTCTACGCAATTATAACAGTAACTTCTGTTAGGCAAATCTGTATCTGTATCTGTATCAGCCCATATACGTCCCACTGCAGGGCACGGGCCTACTCTACAATGTGGTTGTTGAGTGGTTAGGCCATATAGTCCACCACGCTGGCCCAGTGCGGGTTGGCGGACTTACTTACCATAGAAATTTAAGCAAATCAACAGTAGCGAAATAAATTCACACAGAGCATTTTGGTTGCATATTTAGAGATACTAACTTTCATTTAACCCGCAACGATACGGAGTGGGAACTAATAAATTTCCATTTCCCTACATAGCAAACTGAGAGACAAACTGTTAAACGGAGAGTTGATTATCGTTCTATTTTATAAAGACTTACAACTGGAAAATTCAGATGTAAAGCTCCACGAACAAATAATTGCGAATGTCAGAAAGTTTGATTGTCAAAATTTGTAGGAGGGAGGGCAAATTGAAACCGTAATATGTAGTGTAGTGTATATCTTAGTTTATTTAACTTTCTTTATAAAAGTGTATAAAGTTATAAACTGGTTAAATCTGGTCTCTGTAAATGAATTGTACGTTGCTTTGATCTTCGCAAGACTTTTTATACTTAAAAATACAATGTATCGTATAAGTTGTTTGAAAGTACTTGCCTGAAGCGAACAACTTTCTTATTCCGATGCGTACCTGTCTCAGCAATTACGTTCGCATTTACGAATCAATATCAATACTAATATAAAAACATACAAACAAACATACAAGTGAAGCTAATCTAAAGCGTGTAAAAAGCTGAAGAGTTTGTTTGTTTGTTACCGGTAATCTCAGGAATTAGAGAATCAGAATCAGGAATCTCAGGAGTTAGAATTTGAGAATTATTTTTTGTTTTGGATAGCTTATTTATCTAGCTATACGCTAAATATCATCATGCTATGACTAATAGGGGGCAGCAGTAGTGAAAAATCTAGCAAAAACGGGGAAATGTTATTCGATTTGCAGACTTTCGATGAGTGCGATTCGATGCGATTGGTCTCAAAATCGATATCTGTCCTTAACTCCGATTTTCTAAATTGATAACCAGAATGTAAAATTATGGTTGCTATTTTGAAATGTTTATTGAATTCATACTTATAAAAGAAATGCGTGTAAAATTATTACGATGCGCGCGCACACCGACATTCAAAAATCGACATGATATAATTCGCAGATAATTAATTACGATTAAAAGTATCTTCACCCGGGCGGAGCCGGGCTGGGCCGATAGTCTATATATATTTGCATATTATACTTGGTAACAATGCGACTTAACTTATTTCGTCATAGCATACTTTCACTTTTACTTGTTTTATCCTAAACTTTTACTGCGTTAAGTTTCTAAGATCGGGGCTTGGTACGTTATGTTTATTATGTTATTAAATTATTCATTGTATTGCTTACAACGTAAATCGTTTCAATTTCTATTTAAATTGCTTTATTATTTGTGAATATCTGTTAGGTTAGTGTGTAGATTACTCTCGATAACACATTTTTGTGATTATTGAAATAATTAATGAAATATACGTCGAAAAGTCAACACGAATTAATGTATAGTAACGGTGACAGGTAGTTCACTATATCTAAACATCCAAGGGTCTGATATATACTTTTATATTAGATAAAAATCTGGAATCTTATATCTAGTTAGGATAAACGACACTCATGCGCTACTTTTATTAATATTAATTGCTTTGGCAGAACCGTGTATACTGATTCTACTGACTTCTGGGTGACTCCAAATAACTCAGTCGTACAAAATCACTTAACCGATATTATTATTATAAATATAAATTATTAAATGAATTATTATAATTACTGTATTGTCAACTTGATTTGAAAAGATCAACGCTAGAGTTTCTTGCCCGTTCTTGTCCGGCGAAAAACAGCACTGTAAACCGGGTGGTAGTGAAAGAACAAAAACGTGACTGAATCTAAATAATGTATGATATTTTATGAGTTCAATAAATATTTTAATTTTCATTTTATGAAATTACGACTAAATACGATTTAACATTGTCGTGTCCACTGCGATCTAACAGAGTTGGCATTCTCAAAACACAACAGGAAATACTAGACTAGAAAAACTGCCAAGGAAAGGTCTATGGAAACAAACATATCCGGTCAGCCTTGTAATATATAAATATATTGATTTCTTACTGCATAATCAAAAGGACAAAATTACATCCGTAGTTACCAGGAGACAACCTTCCTTAAGACTCGACAAGATTGTAAATTACGGTGTCGTATGATTTCCTTAAAGCATCATTATTTTACTTTAAAATATCATATTTTTTATGTCATGGCAAAGTGACTCACTGTAAATTATGGTAAGTAGTAAGTGTGGATCTGTTCAGGTATACACTATGTATTATCTGTATACATACACAAACTCACGCCGTTCTCCAAGAGGGGTTGGCAGAGGTGCCAGGACACCCACATTTCGCCTTGTATGCTCCGTCCCACGATGTGATAGGGGGCGAGCCTATAGCCATATCGGGCACAAATGCATTGCAAATAGATTACTATTATTATTATTTTATGTTATCTAAATACATAGATTATCAAGTGCCAAAATGACCTTTAGATTTAGGTCACTAGAGCAGTATGGCACTTAAACTGGTCTATTTGAAATCGAATGCAGACTACCACAATACAAATAACAATATAGGTCCTTATACTCACTGTTGTTAGTATTAAAGAATGGAAAGATTATAAAAAAGCTAAAAAACGAAACAGGAGTTTAGCATTTTTCTCACCAGATTGACTATTATTTAGTCTAATTAGATCCTCTGATCTTAAGTAATGAATCCAGCACTCCCATACGAGGTGGAAGGAAATATAGGCTCCGTGGCGCAGTTGATTAGACGCCGACTGTGAAACAAGAGGTCGTGGATTTGATTCTCGCACTGGTTCTGGGTATTTGTGAGACCGCAAAGTATCTCGTAGTTTCTGATACCCAAGAATTAATTGATTTTAATGTGGGGTCAGAACTATGTATGTGATTGTTGGGTGTATTTATTTATTTAAAAAGTAAAATCAGTGTTCATCATTAGAACTTGTACAAGGTGATATAAAAGTATTTTTACTACGTCCCAACCTGTGTAATAAACAGTTGCATTTTAAATCACCCACCTTGCACTAGGCCAAGGCGAGAGATCATAGTTCTTGGTGTTTATGGTATCAATAATTATTTTATAAGACATAACAACCGCAATTAAAATTCCGAATGCCGTTTAATAAGGTTTAATAAATAGAACACTCGCAGTGATTGATTTATCTGTGGTTAGGATAGAATCTTATCAGATACTCTGAAATCTGTTGCAAAGCGTATGGTAACACTAATGTACTAAATTTTTATAGCATGTAATAAGAATAAAGACATTTTAATAAAAATAAATTGGTTCCATATTGCAAGCACAACCGCGTAAACAACACACATGAAAAAAAACTGTCGAATTGATTACATCCTCTTTTGAAGTCGGTCAAAATGAGGTTCCATTTAAAACTGGAAAATATAATCATATATTTTTCGTTCCTATCCACCGTTGTTGTTTATTTTTTGTATTCGAATTTAATTATTATCCTTATTCCAATTAAAGTGCTCACGATTGTGTAATATAAAATTGAGGTAAAACAAGTAAAACCGTATAATTAGGTTGCCGTTGCTTATTACAATGTGAAGAAAACTAAAGGTAAGATTCCGTTCAGATATCCGGATCAGGGAAAATATTCAAGGTTTCTATAAATATACCTTTTGCTTATAATTATTGTGTACTTATACCAGATCCGGTAAAAATAGCTTATCAATACCTACCCATTGAGATAAACTAAAGGGACACTAAAGGGCACAAAACCACGGGTATCCTGCACCACAATGCGCAGAGATTTTGATCCCGATGTCCCCTCTAGTTTAATTTTAAAGAATACCTTAATCCCTTAGAGTATATATATATAGAGGGAGCGCTGGTACCTCAAAAACGTAGATAAAAATGGTGGTGCCGGGGCCACCTTTTTCTTCCCTACATCCAGTATGAATTGTGACAGCGTGGAATATGCATGGATTTCGTGAAAAAGAAAAATCAAAAAATGTGGTTTAGCGTTATCGAACACCATCCAAATTTACTTTAGGGGTTAATTATTAACTGTGTATTCATTTATCATCGACAATAAATCCAATTTCTTATTAATTAACAAGAAATAATTTAAATAATTTTACAGAAAAACATTCATATTTTTGAATTTTCGAACGCATTTTTATTCAATGTTGCAAGTAATTAAATTGTTGAAATTCCGAAAAAGTTCCGGAATAATTATTAGGTAAAAAATATAAAATATATGAATTTGGAGCGAAATAAATTATAATAAGCCAAGGGTGAGTTTTATTTTTCATTTGTTATTAATATTTTGTATTATGATAGCTAAAAACAATGTAACGTGAATATGTTAATTTCCGTTTATTTATTTATTTATATATTTTTCGTGGAAAAGTCATTAATCGGTAACATTAATATAGCAGTGCTACCAACATTACGAACAAGAAAATATCTACGTTTTTGAAGTTGCAAATGTATGACAGCGCTCCCTCTATATATAAATACTCTAAGCTTAATCCTTACACCTGAAAGATATAAGTAACAATTAAATAAATAAATACACCCAACAATTGTTATGTTTTTGTGATTTTTAACTTTTTGGGATTTCCGTTTTTTTAACTGCCGTCAGTTTGTTGTTCATAAAGAGGGGATCAAAGTCTTTTTGTTGTAAAAAAAAAGATTCTTAGAAATAATCGTGTCGAGGAATTCAATAGATTCCATCCATCGTTTTACTTTGTAAGAATTGTTTTTTTACATCCTATTCATAAATCGTGGGGCAAGATTTCAAGCACACGACTCTACAATAACTTTTTGGGTTGAACACACGAACCTATGAAGATTATTTATCTACTTATATACCGTATTGAAACAATTATTATGACAATGGTATGTTATTCTCAGTCTTTTCTATTCATTGGATAAATGGCGAGACGAGCATACCATTCTCCTAACGGTAAGCGATACGGCCGGTCATGGGCCACTGCGCTCGCCATCATGAGACATAAGATGATAAGTCTCAATATGTCCAGTAGTTACTCTGGCAACAATATCCCTCAAACCGGAACACAACAGAACATTTATCCTGCTGTTTGGCGGGAGAAAAAGACATTGCGGTGGTACCTACGCAGGCGGACCCAACATATGAGAGACCTACGTACGACCTAGTAGTAAAAAATAATAGAGCCGTCATAAAGACACTCGTTACGGAGAAACAAAAGGGCAATAATTATGACTAGGAAATACGTAAGGTTAACTCGAGTCTATAATTTTATAAATGGGTCCATAGATTATAAATATTTCTATGGAAGGATGATGTCAACTGAAGCTAGATCGTTATTTAAACGTTTGAGCAGGTAAATGTGGTTTCTATAGTCTTACGGCCTGATCCATAAAGAGTTTATAAACCTATTTTAGTTATCGAATGTCGAAAGTCTAATTATGACTCACGTAGTTTTAAATTCATAATAGAATTGCTACCATTAGTTGGTGACATGTTTATAAAACAGTGTGGTTGTCGTTATTGCATACGTGTCGATGTCCACAGTCCAATATGTGTTATGTAATATTTACTTGATTACAGTGCCTGTTGTTAAGAACTCTTTATTAAAAAGATCTATCGAAAAACTGAACGTTTATAAGTCAAGTTCCGGGTATATTGCGGGACTTGACTTATACTACTTTACCTACTTATCTTTAGAGACAACATTAAACATTAAATATTTTTTGCTTCATAAGATGCACACCTTCCGCACTTCTCATTAAGAATTTAGAGCGATTTAGTTACTCACGTTTTGTACTAGGTTTATGCAATAGTTGTGAAACTGTATTGTAAAAGGACTAATACATAGATAAAAGAAAAAGTTTAGCGAAAAAATCTTTTTGATGCAATTTTTTTAGTTGACGTAACTTTCTGTTATATCTTCGCCCCATTGTTCATTGGTGAAAACTAAGATATCTTCCCCAATGGATATTCCCATGTAGATCATTGGTGAGGAATTTGTATGTGTAATGTGACTGTTGGGTGTATTTTTTTATGACAGCCTCCATGGCGCAGACGGTTAGACGCTGCCTGTGAAACGAGAGGCCGCGGGTTCGATCCCCGCACCGAGAGAAATGTTTGTGCGACCCACAAATATTTCTTCCGGGTCTGGTGTTTGTGAGACCGAAAAGTCTCTCGTAGTTCTTCATACCCACCACACAAAACTCGATCTTAGGGTGGGGTCAGGACTTTGTATGTGACTGTTGGGTGTTATTTATTTATAATCCCTAGTGCACGAGTCCAACTTGCACTTGGTCAATGATTTATTTTTATATTTTGTTACATCATGTTTATAGTTGTCATGCGGAAAAATATGATTTTATTTTTTGCACCATGTGCTTTATCTTATAAATACATTATTATCATGTGAATCTCGATAATACACGCACAATATGTCAAACGAAAAGTTTTAAAATATAATCACAAATACATTTGGAAAAGGTGACCAGGTGTAGCAATAAAACGAACCGAATGCGTCCCAATTCGAGGCTACAGTTTCTATATTAGGTACTAAGACTTTATATTATATATTATGTAGGTCGTATAGTTTGTGAGCTTATATCCATCACAATTCACAAGATGTGAGAGGGTTCGAGCCTATCTATAGTATATCGTAAAAATAAATTCATCGCTGGTACTCATACTTACATATTTTTTAGAGTTCATATTGGGCTCTCATAAAGGTTACGCGCACACTGCGCAATGGCATAAATGCAGCACATAATATGTGTCCACGCGTTGTGAGACTCACTACGCAATTTTTTTAAAGATTTATTCTTTTAACGTACTTCAGTACTGTACTGTATCGGCCCATATACATACGTCCAACTGCAGGGCACGGGCCTCCTCTACAATCGATAGTACGATTGAGAGTGGTAAAACCTAGTGCGGGTTGGCGGACTTTACACATCACACAAATTCTTAGAAATTTGCTATGGTATACAGGTTTCGTCACGACGTTTTCCTTCACCGTTAAAGTGCGTGGTGATTGACTATCAATACACACATGACTCCGAAAAGTCAGAGATCTGCCCTGGGTTTTGAACTCGCGAACACCGTGAGCATGTTGGCAGTCGCATCAGGTCCGTTTAGGCCACCACGCACTCAATTCGTGTGTAATATTATTTATTTATATATGCGTGAAGTATAGCGTGTTTAAATAATTCTCTCATTACGCCTACACCCTGTGTAGGTGGTCTATAGTTGTACTAAGGTGTTATGTGAACCCATCAAGCATAAACTCAGATTGGTCACAGTCTAAGTTCGTAGAAAACCGTACAACTCGTTAATTATATCCGTTTGGTTGTTAATTGCGATTGGGTGACGAATTTGAGTTGCTCATGCGACAAAACGAATTTAACTTTTTTAACAACACACGGAATTTTCTAGGCGCTAGTTATCACTGTTCTTTTGGTAAGTAGGAAGGTAGAATCTAAAATCAACGCTTTGGACCGATCTATCTGAGTTGGAAAACCACGCATACAGTGAATTTTTTATCGCTTTAATCCGAAGCAGGAAGTCATCTGATGGTATGTGATAACTGCCACCCATGAACATCCACAACGTTTGGAACATAGATTTGATTGCCAGACAATCAAATCGTGACGGGAGCGGGCAGGACATATCGGACAATCTTACTCACCGAACGAAACGCTACAGCAAAGCTGTCGCTTCGACCTCCTGTGAGACAGTGGTACAGTCAGGGAGGAACCTGTCCAGTTTAGTTCAGTTTTTATTTTATGGCTCGGTCGCAGATACGACAATTCGGCCAATTTCAAGTATTGGAAAACACAGATTATGTAAAACGGAACAAAAAATAAGAATTTGAATTAACATTAAGAAAACAAAAATAAAACAATGATGAATCTAAGACAACACAAAAATATTTAAAGAGTGCTTGCCCATTCATGCTGAGTCGTGACTGACAGCAGTGTAACCTGACTTACTGTACAATCTCCCACTCCTAATAAGGGAACTCCTTTGGAACCGCTCAATCAGTTGAGATGGGAGTAGACTTAGTATAAGAAATATCGGGTTTGCGTCCCATATTAGGACTTTTCGTACCAGATTAGGATCTTTTCTAGATCTTGGCCAATATTATTTACGCAATGTATGTACATACGCTTAAAGAGCTTGTGGAGTTTTTTTTCCCTAAAAAAATGTCGCACGTAGGTATCGTATGTAATTTAATAATTTTCACGGCTTTATTATTGTTGTTGATTTAAACTTGTTATAAGTGCAAATCGAAGAGAGCCTATAATTAATAAACGAATTATTCATTTCATTTCACATATAAATCCTTATGTACGTACGTATGTATGTGTTGTGTTTATAATTATCGGTAATCACTTTCCAACATGTAAACATTGTTTACCGTAAAAAAGGCGCCAAATCCACCACATTAATGGCGATTTGATCCGGTAAATTGTACGTTTGATCGAAAATACGTGCCGATAGCCTATCTAAAATGTATATATACACGCACAGAGATTAGGGAGTGTCAGTTGTGGTGGAGCCGCGCACGTGGGCCCTGTTATCAACACCACGTGATAATGGACAGTATAGCAGACGACGGCGTTGCACAGGTTAGAGCAATTACTTACTCTTGAACCTTCTTGGGTATTTTTTTATTGGAGGAATTACTTACTCTTGAACCCAAAATACCCACGAAGGGTATTTTTTGTTATTGCATTGAATGGCGAGACGAACATGCCGTTCGCCTGATGACAAGCGATACGACTGGTCATGAATAGTAGCAAAACCAAACAACACTTTGAATTACAAAGCAATGCTTGCTGAACTTGCTTGAGCAACGGAGCTCGCCATCCAGAGACACAAGATTTAAGTCTCGAAATGTCCTGTAGTTACTCTGGCTACAATGTCCTTCAATCCGAAACATAACGGTGCATTTAAACAGCTGTTTGGCGGGAGAAATAGACAGTGCGGTGGTGCCTACGCAGGCGGCCTCTCACATATGAGACCTACCACCATAAAATAACCACCAGTAAAAGTATATGATACTTTTCTGTCTAGGCGGTTATAATTGTTTTTAGTTTGAATATATTTACAAATATAAGTAAAGTCACGCCTTTTTCCCAGAAGGGATGGGTAAAATAGCGCAGTCAAGACACCCACGTTTCGCATTGTATTTTCCGTCCCACGATGTATTAGTGGCGAGCCTATCGCCATATGAGGCACAATTCCTGCCTCCGGGCTGATAATGAATAGAAAAAATGCCCGATCCGGGATTCGAACCCGAAACCACAGCTTTTCAATCATACCGTAGTATAACTACGCCACTGAGGCAGTCGAAGTGAACATATTTACTTTTCCAGTTATTTATTTACTAAGGTCAGTGATAGGATTTTTTCAAAAGGTATAAGATTTATTCTGTTCCACACCATTCACATTTAAAACAAAGTATAGCCTTTGATTAGTTTTCATTGACATAAATATATGGACAAGGCGGAAAGCGCGTGAAGTGTTCCCACGTAAGTGATGCGTGCGCTCCAGTTCATCTCTAATGCAGCATTAGTGAAATTAGTCGTCGCACGCAACCATTTTGAAAATTCTAGCTTGTATTATGATTGAAAGTTTCGTAAAAATTACGATAGTATTTTTTATCGCCGTTTAGACGAATTATCTTAAATTAAGTTAATTTAATATTTATTTTAGCATGATTTTCACGGTCATATTTTTGAAACTGCAAATGTACGGAAGGGCCTATCCATAGATAATATACTGGGCCTATCCTTCGTTTTTAAATCAATGGCTTTAATCATGCTAACATCTGTTTGAGTGTGGGAATTTTAAAACATAAAAATATAACAGTACAGGGACTGACAAGGACTTAAGGGAATAATTAATTATTCACATTAAAGATGCATGACTCATGAAAGAATTGAGTTCGGAATTGTATGGTTAACTAGTTCTAATTTGAAACGGTTAACGGTCGGATAAGCGGCTACGACCAAATTACAAGATAACCCATTATTTAGTTTACTTTCCTTTCCCATGTTAAATATTAGTACATAGGAAATCATGGGTATATGCGTAAAAAAAATTAATAGGGGTATATAGAGGTCAGGACCCCACACTAAGATCGAGTCTTGTGTCGTGGGTATCAGAAACTACGAGAGGTTTTTTCAGTCCCACAAACAACCAAACCCTAAACAAATACCCATGGGCGTAGCCAGATATTGGCTCAGGGTGGGGCAGAAGTCTAAAATAATATGTAACTGGCAAACTATACCCATGGTCTTACCTCGGTAATTTTTTTAATACAAAAAAGTTACACTATATAGCATCCTGTATCTATATGTAAAATTCGAATTATCCAAAATATTTTTTATTGCTCACCTTCCTACACCGCGAAATCTTCCATCCAAAAATGTATCTCTAACTTCAGCCGTTTGGGCTCTGGGCGTACGTCACTTTGTTAATCAGTCAATGTAGAGGATTATATCTATCCATAGATAGTACTTTACCTAGATAATTATTTTTTCAGGTATGGTTAGGTACCTTACAAGTCAGAGCCAAGCTCCACGACAAGCGCCCCACCGTGGCTACGCCTATGCAAATACCTGTGTTTGGCAAAAATATTTGTTTCGGTGCGGGGATCGAACCCGCGGCCTCTTGTTTCACAGGCGGCGTATAACCAATTGATCCAGAGTAGCTGTCAATAAGACTTCTTTATTTCTTTGTTTCCAAGTAATAACTACCATTTTATAAGAGCATATTATGCTAAATAGACATATTCTTACTCTGTACAGTTCTTAAATCTATACATATTAATAAAATTGAAGTGTCTTTTTGTAAAGTGAAAATAAAAAAAAATGTCCAACTACATATCGTTATATACACGATACCTATAACGAAAATGACCTTAGAAAATTTTTTGTCTGTCTGTCTGTTTGTTCCGGCTAATCTCTGAAATGGCTGGACCGATTTTGACGGGACTCTCACTGAAAGATAGCTATTTTTTGCGGGAGTAACATAGGCTACTTTAATTTTGAAAAACAAATTAGTATTCCGCAGAAAAAAATAAACCCTTAAATTTTGAGGTTGCTTTTTTTTTAAATATGGTAGTATGACGCGCGGGTGGATGAGCTCATTATGTTTCTTTGATTTATTTGGTCTAAAAATATTCTAAAAATGTCAGGTAGCTGATATAATAAGGAGTAACTTAGGCTACATTTATTTAAGAAAATTTCTTTTATTTTAGAAAAATAAATTCCACACGGACGAAGTCGCGGGTACAGCTAGTACCCATTACATACATTATTACTACATTGTACTACGGTACGGTTACAAAGCTGAAGTCTCGGTTTCAAATCTCGGGTCGGGCAAAGTGATATTGGATTCTTCTATTCAATATCAGCCCGGAATCAGGAATTTGAGACCGATATGGCGATAGGCTCGCTCCTTATCATATCGTGGGACGGAACTTATATGGTGAAAAGTGGGTATCCTGGCACCTCTGCCTACCCTTTCTGGGCAGGAGGCGTGAGTTTGTGAATGTATTATTACTACAGCAAGTATTGGACTCACAACTATAACAATTGAGTAGGCAGTTTTAGATAAAACGCTGAAAAACGATACTCCTAATCATTGTCGGCTTCCGATGGTGCGACACAAGGCAAGTGAATAAATGCTTTAACAACATAAATAAGTCCCGTTTATAAATACAACATTATATAAATAACTTTTATTGAAAATAATTGTCGCATAGTAAAATTGCATCTGTGGAGGTAATCTATCTATGTGTTTAATAAACTTCTTCTACATAGATACCCACTTGGAGTTATAATTACGAGCCTGTAGCGTCCCACTGCAGGGTAAAGTCCTCCATGATGCAACCCGGTCAAGTTCTTTATATGGCCAATCCAATCCACTTGGAATAAATAAATAAATATAAATAATATCAGTACGAGCCTTCCATATCTCCGATCTAAAAAGAACGACCTTTATTTCCTTTAATTTTTCATTTTACATGAAAATAAATAAAAACCCCTTTACATTTCCAATATATCGTTTTGGAAGTCATGAAGAAAATTATGTTTTATACTGTTCTAAACGATCACTGTATAGTTCATCATATAATATGTACAAAATTAATTACATGCATTTTTGCGTATTATCCTAGATATCTATAAATATTAATAACACCGTGCATTACATTATAAAATAAAAAAGAAAACCATTAAACTAATGTTGTCCTTCACTGATATAATACTTGGTGATTGACTTTATCAATAGACACATGACTCCGAAGAGTGGGAGGTTGCCCTGGGATTTAAACCCGTGACCACCGTGATTACGTTGAGAGCCACGTCTGGGTCTGTTTAACAACAGACCCCCACGCACTTATCACTTCGTGTTTCTATAAATTAAATAAATATGTGTTACAATAGGTATTATTTTTTATCGGTGGACTTTCATGACAAATATTTCCGATAATCCACTGTCACCGTGATGCCTACAATATAATAATATTAGATATCAGTTTGGGGAATCTCAAAGTGCAATCGTAATCTCTTTGTTTGTTTGACCTGACGTCATTTTGGCCGGTGCTAAGGTCGGTTTTCCTTCCTCTTGTTTTTTTGTAACAGTCAAAGCAACAGATTATGTCATGGATTATGTTAACATTCTTCATGTCAGAAGTCGGAAAACATACAAAAAAAATATAACGTGATGGGTTCGAATACGGGGGGAATGTCTATAGCAGTAAAAAAATAGTGATATCACTAAAAACTATGGCTATGGGCCGTACATCTAATTATAATCATATGGAACATTGTTCACGCAATACCTTAATATTTATCGAACCGAATCATGTAAAAAATAAACTTTATGTTGTACTATTTTTCAAACAAGAAACAAATCCACCTATAGTAATTGATCCAATACTTTTTTACACAGGAGAGCAAAGAGCTGAAAGTTGAAAAACAAAATGGCGACGCGGACGCGTTGGAAACGGTCCTGCACCACGTGGGCGGCATGGGGCGCTACCAGAGGTTTCTATTCGTCGCCATGATGCCCTTCGGCTTCTTCTTCGCGTTCGTCTACTTCGTGCAGATGTTCATAGCCGCCACTCCCCAGAAGCACTGGTGTATTGTGCCCGAATTGCAGCATTTGGACATGGAGTTGAGGTAAAAATAAAACCTAGCGTAAATCATGGGGATATTTCAGTGGAAGCTCAAAAGGCTGCATTGCGTTACCAGTGAAGGTTAGAGAAATAGGGTATAATATAGGCCAAATCCAACAGAATGCTGTGGAAATCGTTATGAGATGCCTTTGTTCAGCTGTGGAAGTCTAGTGATTAAGGATGATGGTCGTGACGATAACATCTGCATATCCGTTATTTAGAATAATAACACGTGTACTATGTAAGGAAAATCATCTAGATAGATCAAAAAGGTATTTTTATGTTTGTATTATTCGTAGTTCAGTTAGTGTTTTGACAACGGACAAGATATAATTAAAAAATCCACCATAAAAAAGTCATCAAATCGATGAATACTTAAGAAAAAAAAAATGTTTAAGGAAAGAAAACAGAATAATTGTAGTTTCAGTGTCTCCTTTTCAATCGACTATTTATTACAGCCCAACATTTAAAGCGCGTAAAGCATAGGCAAATTTATAAAGTACACTTAAATTATTTATTTAATTACAACGGCTTATACCAATTTACAAAAAATTACTATTATATTCTCTTGTAGCGACGTCGAAAGGTACCCCGTGTTTGGCTGCAGCCAGCAGCCTTACATATCTGGTAATTTATTAATATTAATGGCAAGTTTTGAGACCCCCAAAAATAAACAATACGAGTACTTAAAGTACAATACGAGTACTTACCGGGGGCATGGCAGTATTGTCAACAAGATCATTGATAACTATCTTGTTTATTGAAATATTTAATAACAATTATGATATACTCATTTGTTATCTTTATGAAAAACCACATAGAGATTTATTACAATTGATTCACTTGTATCGAGGCCTAGTGACAAAATTGCGATAAACTGATGCTCGGATAACAATATCCGACTATCTCGCGATATTGGTATTGTCATTTTTGATTACAAATATATACACAGATAACAATATTACATAGTTCGTTGTAAATAATATTGGAAGCATAATTATGGAGTTAAGGCGGCAGAATCGTAGGAATTACATATATAACTCGTTTTATTTTCAATAAATTGCTACATTATAGCATTTATTGGATAAAATAGTAGGTATTTTATTCAATATAGTTCTGTGAAGATGCACAACTGAACCGGAGGTTAAGCAAAAGTGTTTTTGATATTTTGTGCTGCGCTCTATCAAAAGTTTTGGTAAGGTTGCCTTCGCATTATCAAAACATGACATGGGGGCTTCTACGCACCGACTGATGGACAATGATGGACGATGGACTATATTCAATGTTTTATACGAAATCTATGATATTCAAAGACAAAAATATTACTTGAGTACTGGCTATATGCACAAACCACAAACCATAAAGGATAAAAAAAGAATTGTCGTGAGTATTTTCAATATCAAGATATTCATGTTTTTATTTATAAACACGGATGTACTTCGGCCTCACATGACAATGCTGTTATGGCACGCCACTGATTTTAAAAAGTAAAAATATTCGAGTCGACTCTAAAGCCTCGGACTAAAGTTAATCCCTCTCTCATCCAAGTTTATTAATAGGGCCCATAGAGATATAAGTAGTATCGATTGCAGATAACGAAGTTCCAATGTAATATATTTGTATTGGCTTAGTTATAGTTACAGAGTAATAATTTCAATGTAATTTCTTTTTACAGCTTATAAGTGTGATGTTTTTATTTGATGAAATAAAACTTAATATTAATTCTTTTGTATTTATAACTAACAAACAGTACATTCGACATTTTTAGACAAACATTGACTTTATAACTTTTCGATATTCTTACGTAGACATGACATGGCCAAAATTACATTCAGACGATTTGACTTTTTAACATTATGAGAATAAGTATGAATTATGATCGTAAATCCACATTGCTATGGTTTGTAAAATCGGCCAACGCGCACTATTTTTTTTTTTCTATTTATTTATGGGCTTTTGACGTCGATTGTGCATGTCAGGCCCATCGTGTTTCCAACACAATAGCTAACTTTATCCAACTATGCTTAACTTTGTACTTAAAATGAACTTCTATGCCTATTTGTGAAGACTTACCATCTTAAACAACTGTTTAGCTGCCTTAACCCAACCTGGATTAGCTAAAAGACTATGAAATTCGCCTACATAATAACTGTTCAGACTATATGACTTAATCCTTCTCAATCGTACTCTCGATTGTAGAGGCCCGGGTCCGACAGTGTGACGTATATGGCTTGATACAGAGAGCATACAGAGAGAGATATATAATATACATGACATACCTATAATTATTAAGCAACGTTTATGATTCAAGTTGTTGTAGTTTTACGTTGACACGTGTTAAATAAATCATCAAAACAGCACATTCATGCCTACCATTTATAAATAAATATGACAAGTATTATTTCCTGGTAAAAAAAACTGTCGCCAGATGTCTTAGCTCCCACGTGAAGTCGTATTTTTGGCACTCATTATTATTTTAATTAGTTGATATATATAATTACCTACTTAGATATTATATAGTATGACTATTGACTTTTTAAATATTATTATGTGCCTATAATATAAGCGCTTAAATTATTTGTTTTGCTTTTTCAATTCTTATCAATATTGATTCAATCATAAGTTTATAAAAAAAATCGCAAAATTACCAAATCATACATTTTCTCTCAACAATATATCATACATATATTAAGCAGACCCTGTAGATACCACCACAGCTTGGCAAATGTAGGATTTTTTTTTATTGCTATGCATAACGAGACGTGCATGCCATTCGCCTAATGGTAAGTGTTACGACCGCTCATGGATAATAGCAATGCTCGGCATTCCACTATGCTCAATATCCTGAGACATAAGGTGTTAAGTCTCAATAGCATTGTAGCCAGAGTGACTACTGGACATATTGAGACTTAACATCTTATGTCTCAGGATGGCGAGCGCAGTGGAATGCCAAGCATTGCTTTGTAATTCAAGGTGTTGTTTGGTTTTGCTGCTGTTCATGAGCGGTCGTATCGCTTACCATCAGGCGAACGGCATGCTCGTCTCGCCGTTCATAGCAATAAAAAAAAAATATTCCCAGTAATACTGGTGGTAGGTCTCTCACAAGTGAGAGGCCGCCTGGGAAATGTTGGGTTTCAGTTTGAAGGATATTGTAGCCAGAGTAAGTACTGGACATATTCAGACTTAACATTTTATGTCTCAGGATGGCGAGCGCAGTGGAATGCCAAGCATTTTTTTGTAATTCAAGGTGTTGTTTGGATTGCTACCGTTCAAACCAAACCGTTCACAACAGTTCGTTTTCACTGCGGTTTGGCGGCAGAAATACTCATTGCGGTGGCCTAGGGGCTACGTGGCCTCTCACATAAGAGAGACCGGTATATATGTCCGAAGATCTGAATATATACTTACTAAACCGTATTTTCACGGACAATACCACTTTAAGTTCAGTGACATATTTCAGACGCAATCTATCGGCACCAGGGGCGGCTGCAGGCGAGTGGGACCGGTGCGCCACGTACCAGGCGAACTGGACGCGCGTGCTCGAGACCATGACTCCTCCAGACCCGAGTACGCCCACCATACCATGCCAGTACGGGTGGGAATTTGAGCTGAAGGACATTCCGTATCACACTGTTATTAGTGAGGTAAGTTTAGTGTTATTACATAAAGATAAACTCACGCCTTTCTCCCAGAAGGGCTAGGCGGACCGCAGAGGTGCTGGTAGCAATCAGTACACCTATCTTCGATACTCTTTAAAGTTTAAACTCAAAGGAATGGGATGAAACGGGAAGTAAGTAAGGGAGGGGATGAGAAGGGTAAGCCAATAAGTTCCTGTGTTTTTAATTTTGACTGGACTCAAAACTGTTTCTGCACCAGAGCCGAGACGTGCTGGACGGCTAGTTAAAAAAGTTAACTTACTAGTTAAACGTTCAGATTTTAAGGCAGTCTAGTTCATTACTATGTATCTTTATTATCTCAGAGAAGAGTCCCAAAGTTTTTTAGAGTATGTATTTTTCATTTACCATATCACTTGTATTGCAGAGAGGCTGGGTGTGCGAGAACGCCGGGTACGCGCCGACGGCGCAGGCGCTGTTTTTCGCGGGCTCCTTCATCGGAGGCATATTCTTCGGCTGGCTGGCAGATAACTTTGGCAGGGTGCCTGCTCTAGTTGGTGAGAGACTATGATAATTAAATTCAATATTTTTTACACATATTGTATTACCCGGCAAAATAGAGGCACTCAGAAAATCGTCAAAGCCCGTCAAGTACCTAATTATGTTACATAGAATTTCTGTATAAACCCATATACGTCCCATTATGGAACTACGCAGGATATGAGACTCCTCTACAATCGAATATTTATATAGAACTTACTAATTAGCAAACAGTGATTTATAAAATTTGGGCAAATTTTGGGATCAACCAACGGCAAAAGTAAAATAAGTTCCTCAAACGCTGAGAAAACAATTGAGCACAGTCAATCTTAAAAAGGAGTATTTCAGTCCATCTGCACTGTTATCAGAGAAGCGATAATACCCATTAATAATTTAAATTTCATGTTGCGTTCGTCTTGGCCATTCAAGTTTATTGAATCAGCTTTGAAAAATATTGAATCAACAGACAACATTATTGAACAGAAATTATCGAATGGAGTGAAGAGACATAATAATTTCGCGCGAGTGGCTACTGTAACTGGACAAAAAGGTTCCGTTGCGTTCACACGTTACGTAAATATAAGAAACCTAAACGAAATATCTATCTAGTTCAATCATCTCCCTGGATAGAACACTTTATTGTACACCACTTAATATAAAATATGACATGTAGTTAACAATTATAATTAAAGAGTGCAGTAAATAGCGGTCTTATCGCTATTAGCAATCTCTTCAAGGCAGCCATAATTTACAATGGATCAGGTATCAGCCGTTAAAGAACACGTCATGAGTAATTTAAGTGACTCGGTAACTAATACTCGATCATCTCTTTGCTTTGCGTTCAAATCTTTTGGCTGTAATGTAGGCGGTTAATCAAATATAAAGATACTTTTTGAGATATGACGTAAACAAATAAGGTAATGTTTGCAGAACTCTGTTGGATTAAAAACATTAAGTCCAAAGTGCTTCTTACAACACAAAGTAAATAAAAAATCTGACTTATCCTACTAACACAATCGAGTTGTGTAAACAATGCGCGGTTTATACAGGTACGACTTCCGCGAATTTGGTTTGGGAAAAAAACCTTAATTTTGATCAACAATTGAATAATTTTACACTTAAAAATGAACCCTCGATGTGACAAAAACAATGTTTTTTTATTTATTTGGCAAACCAAGAATTACATCCATAATAATAACAAAAAACATATTATGCGTTTTAGTAGATATAAATAATGAATTTTAACAGTTAGGTATGCCTAATGTAAATAAATAGTGGATGTGGCCCGCATGCGGGATACAAACAAGGTATTGTTGACGTGAAGTATCAGCTCCTATATACCGTATAGTGGTTGAGTTACCTATGTAATTGAGCCATTAATATTCTTGGACAGTAAAAAGTCACCAACAAGCGAAAGGTTTACTCGATAGTACGTCATTACTGTTGATCATACAGATTCTTAACACGAAAAACTAACCTAACTGTTCATCATGGAGTCACAAAGGTGTGTACGGAGAGTGGACGGGGAGAATAGAAAAAGGGTGTCGCAAGTTTGACTGAACTCCATAAAGTTCGGCATTCTAACTCAAATGCAATAAAAAGGCATTAAAAACTTTCATCAGTCTAGCGTATCCACAAACGTACACGAATAGATTTGTCGCCGTACATATTTATAAATTGGGTCAGATAACGTGGGCGATATTTAGAAAACAATTTGGTGCACTGTGTCATAGAACTTTTATTGCTAAATTTAATTTTTGTTATTTTATTTTCATGCTGTCGTACATGATGTCGGCGCAATATGGCTTTTTCGCTAATGGCTTATAATTTTTCATTACCATTTTCGGGAATATGTCATTATTCTACTATAATTAGGTTTAAAACGTGTGAAGTCTTTGAAATCTGTAAATTCAATTAAATAAAACTGAAAACTAGTTAAATTGACTCTAAAAGCTTTCCTGGGATCGTCACTGGCTTTGAGATTGGGAGAATGGCAATTTATTGACAACATTTTCGACATAGTAGTACCAACAAGAATTTAAGTGGTTATACAGCACTAAATAATTGGGTCCCCTGGTCTTATATCCCTATATAATTATATTATCGTCTTGTGTTCCAGGTGCGAACGTGATCGGCGGTATAGGCGGCATCGCGACGATATACACGAGCGGCCTGTGGGACTTCATATTCTGCAGGCTGCTCGTGGGCATGGCGTGCGACAACGCCTTCATGATGATGTACATTTTAGGTAAATATCAAGAATCTCAGACAACTTTCCATTCATATATAGAGATTTTCAAATATTTACTTCTTTACCATCTATTCTTAATATCATTTATGTGTATTTCTCTCCCATATTCAACAGTTCAGTGTTCTCTACCAGTATTCACTATTCACCCAGCCTGTGAAAATAAAATTAAAATTAATTATTATAAAATTTTGTAACATCCTGGCGTAAACACTACAAACGTAAATAATTATTTGAAAATACAGTATTTTGTGTCTCTAAATAACTTTATTTCATCTATTCTTCTCATAACTTCAAAACTAGTTCTATATTTTACGAATCCAAATGTTTTGAGTTTTTTATTATTATATTTTTTTTATAACTAAGGAAGCAAACAAGCGTACGGCCTGCCTGATGGTGAGCAGTTACCGTAGCCTATACACGTTTGCAACACCACATGTGTCACTCGCGAAAACTTACTTCGAACTATTCTATTATAATAATACATAATCAAACACCATGCGCTATGTCTCCATTATCTTGCATCTTTAAAAACATCAACAATCTCCCCAGTGGTGGAGTACGTAGGCCCCAAGCACCGCACGTGGGTGGCGAACATGTCGATAGCCTTGTTCTTCGGCTGCGGTTGCCTGGTGTTGCCCTGGCTGGCTGTGTGGATGGCAGACTGGAGGAAGTTGCTGTGGATCACCTCGCTGCCAATGCTGTTTGTGGTTTTCGCGCCTTTTGTCGTGCCGGAGAGTGCTAGGTTGGTTTGCAAATTCGATTTTTTGTACGAAATGTAGCTTTACTTACGCTTGATGGTAAGTGAATTGTCGTCTATCCCTAACCGGCCAATCAGAGGGGTTACTCACGTTCAACGTCCAATAAGATAAAAGTTTTCCACTTCTATAAATTAAAAATATTCTCTATGAAACATATCATTCACTTTGAAATTAGTCTAGTTACTACGTACAATAATGATCATTTATGTCATACATCAGTGAATGAAGAGAGGAAATATTCAATTATGGTCGTTTATTTGTTGTATATGTTGCCTTTATGTTTTTATACTTATAACACGTGTTCTCGTAAAATAACCTACTACTGAGATTTAATGTGAAATGTTTATTTCAGATGGTTAATAACCCGCGGTCGTGTGAACCAGGCTGTCGAAGTCCTTAGGAAGTTCGAGAAGGTCAACGGAACCAAAATCCCTGATGATGTCATGGATGATTTCATTGTAAGATAACTTACTTACATTAGAACTTATAACTACTTAACTTACTGAGAATATTGTGATAATAGGCTCTATATACTTAACTGTAATACGAGCATAAAACGGTTCGATAGAATCGGTGAGGTATACCGTGATTATTCAAAGAATTACCAGTGTATAATATTTATATACAATGGCTGACCTCCTATTTCACTTCAAATATTCTAGATTTAGGCCTTCAGTCCATCATGCCGTCCAAATAACTTTTTAATATATTCCGTCACAATGTTCAATAATTCTCTTCGTGATCAATAACTAGGAACACACCAATAACATCGAAAAGCCATTAAGTACGCTCAAACAAAAAGTGGCCGTCGTTTTAGGCGGCACTGGATATCTCAGGGCGAAAAGCGCCCCGATTGCTTCCGATCACCCGGCGCAGAACCAGGACTCAGACTGGTCTCTCGTATTAAAAAACGCTCGCTAAAGAAAAATGTGAACCCGAGGGCTATAAACGCCCAGGTGGTGGGGGTGCGTCGCCTGGGAAATGGTGGGGTGCTAATGACCACGGCCAATGAAGAGTCGGCCAAGCGTATAAGGGACGCGGTTCCGGCTACTCTGCGAGTTACAGAGCCCAAACAGCGGTTACCTTTGATGGCAATCTCTGGCATATCAGAGGACCCGGATCCAAAGCAGTTCCTCTGCAATTTGCATGCGCAGAACCTTAGCGACGACAGTGCATGGTCCCTGGAGGCACTACAGAAACAGGGAAAAGTTCTCTTCAAGAAGTCTCGCCGGGGTGGGGGATCGACCACCGTCATCCTTGAGTGCAGCGCCGCGCTGAGGACTAAGCTGTTAAGCATGGGCAGAATCTATTTGGGATGGGACGTGTGTAGGGTGGAGGACCACGTAGCAGTAACTTGTTGCAACCGCTGCCAATGCTATGGCCACCCGGAGAAGTACTGCCGGTCTGCTGACATTATATGCGGCAAGTGTGGCGAGGCGGGTCATCGTAGCTCCGAGTGCAAGTCCACCACGACGAAATGCGCGACTTGCCACCGGTTCGGGAAAAAGGACGCAGGCTCGCACGCTACAGCGGCAAGGGAATGCCCAGCGCGAGCGCACGCTGAGAGCAGAATTGTGGCGACAACTAACTACATTCACGCCTAAGCAACTGAAAATAGGACAAATAAACCTGGGTGGAGGCGAGCTAGCCACTACGGAGCTCCCTGCGCTGGCGGGCGACCTGGGCCTCGACGTTGTTCTTGTCCAAGAACAATACTCGAGGTCTGGGCTCGTCCTCCAGCGGGGCAGCTCGTCCCAGGCGGGGTTACTGGTGCTACGGCAAGATATTACTGTGGCCACGCTACCTCAGTGGTGCGATGATTTTTGTTTCGTAGCACATGTTGCGGAAATTGACACATACCTAATCTCTGCTTATTTCAAATATGGCGATGACCCGGAGATACATATAGAAAACATCGACAAAATACTCCGACACCTACGTGGGCGCAACATCATCATATGTGTGGACTGCAACGCCCATTCATCGCTTTGGCACTGCACAGAGGAACAGATTCGGGGGAGGGGAATGATTGCCGACCGCCGAAGAACACTTGTAGAGGACTTTATCCTCTCGAACAACCTCACTATAGTGAATACCGATAACCAACCGGCAACGTTCAGTACGGCGAATGGTGAGTCAAACGTGGACCTAACCCTTACCACAAGAGGCGTCTTTACCCAGGAGTGGACAGTGCATGACGGTGCGAGCACCAGTGACCACCGCCTCATCACCTTTACGGCGGGCCACTCAATGGCCAGACGGAGCACGATGGGGGGACAGCGCCACGACGACGACGAGCGCTCGGAGGGGCCGCGGTTCTTTCGGGATCGGGGTGTCGACTGGGGGCGATTCAGATCGATGGTCCATGGTAAGATAGGTAGCCTGAACTTTAGAGATCCCGCCTCCAAGGTTAGCAGGGACTTCACGCAAGTGATAGTCCAATCTGCCGAAAAATCCCTCGGTCTCAGGAGGAAGAACCGGGAGGTGGGGTATGAATGGTGGACGACTGAGTTGGACCGCCTTCGCCGGCAGTGTGGGGCCTCGCGTCGAGCTTGGCAACGCACGCGGCGTAATGGCGGCCCAGCGGAACAGTATGCAGGTGAGGTGTTTCGTAGGGATAGAGCCGCATATAGAAGGAGGAGGGAGGAGACCGAATCCGCGTATTTCCGGGGGCTCGCCGAATCCGGCAACCAGGACCCCTGGGGCCTGGCCTACCGAGTTGCCAGCGGGAGGAACCGTCCTCCGGCTAACGTGGTAAACGGCACGAGATACGCCGAGGGGTATGCGGGAACAGTCGAGGAGGCCATGCACAACCTGGTGCACGCTCTGTGTCCGGACGACGATCAGTCCAAGGACACTGAGTACCACCGTCAAGTGCGGATCTCGGCCGCGATCGTTCCCTCATGCCCAAGTGTCCCTCCTCCTTCCCGTGACATTTTGGGGAGCATGATTAGGCAGCTGCCTAACACGGCACCAGGGCTCGACGGGGTTACCGCTAGGATACTCCGGAATGTCTGGGCCGCTGCACCTGTGGAGTTCCACTTGGTGTATGCCAAGTGTGTAGACGAAGGAGTATTCCCAGACGTCTGGAAGGACGGTCGTCTTCTGGTCCTGCCAAAGGGCAATAACAAGCCGCTGAGCGATCCAAAGGCGTACCGCCCAATAACGCTTCTCTCTGTTCTAGGGAAATTATTGGAACGTGTCATTTTATCCTGTGCCCCTCAGATCTACAGTGAGATCTCGGACTGCCAGCATGGTTTCACTCCGGGGAAGTCCACGGGCACTGCCCTGGATATCGTCATTCGTGCCAGTAGGGAGTCCACGTCGCGTTATGTCCAGGCGATCTTTTTGGACATCTCTGGTGCCTTTGACAATGCCTGGTGGCCCATGATTATGGTCAAGGCGAAAAGGGGAGACTGCCCGCCTAACATCTATCGGATGTTGGCGGACTACTTCTCCCGACGCCGTGTAGGCCTTTTCGTGGGTCCTCGGGTGTTGTGGAAGGAGTCCACCATGGGGTGCCCTCAGGGATCCGTCCTCGGGCCCACGCTGTGGAACGTCCTTCTTGATGACCTCCTGCGAGCGCCTGCCCCTGAGGGAGTCCGCATGGTCGCCTATGCGGACGACGTCACCATATTGATTGAGGCGCAGTCGAGAGCGGAGATTGAGGCGAAAGCCTCGGCTGTACTAAGTACGATCTCCGCCTGGGGTGGCCGGAACCGCTTGGGGTTCTCCCCTGCTAAGTCATCCACGATGACTATCAGGGGTAGGTTCCAGCGGCCTCCGGTTATCCGGCTCGACGGCGACTCGATCCGATCGGTTGACTCGGTAACTCTCCTCGGGGTGGTGCTTGATAGGGGTCTCTTGTTCACGCAGCATGCGCAAAGCATTGTAGACCGCGCGGCCAGATGCTTCGGGAAGATGTCGCGTGTGTCGGCTTCTTCCTGGGGCATCCGTTTTCCAGGCCTACGTATTTTGTACCAGGGCACTTTCGTTGCTACGCTTGCGTATGCTGCGGGATGCTGGTACGGGCGTGTCGAGGTGCAGTCGATCCGGAGCGTGCTGCTCCGGGGGCAGCGGCCTGCACTAGTGTTGCTGACTAAGGCCTACCGGTCGGTCAGCACAGCCGCGCTCCCGGTGCTGGCCGGGGTGCTCCCGGCGGACCTGGAGGTTTTCCGTGCTGGCAGCATAGAGGTTGCACGTAGAACCGCGCCAAGATCAGAGATGAGCAGGCGAAAACGCGAACGTTTGGTTTCCGTTCTGTGTACTTGGCAGGATCGGTGGGAGAAGGAGACGAAGGGTAGAGAGCTCTTTTCGTTTTTCCCCGACGTGTCTGGTAGACTCAGCATGCGCTGGGTCGAACCAGATCATGAAACATCTCAAATACTCACTGGGCATGGGTGCTTTAACAAGCGCCTATGCGATATGCGACTTAGGGATGACAGCATGTGTAGTTGTGGAGAGGATGAGGAGGACAGACACCATGTTCTGTGGTGCTGTCCATTGTATGAGGATCTTCGCTGGGGTATGCTTGATGGACTCGAACTGAATTCGTATGCCCCGGCCTGGTACCCGGACCTCGTGAGCACTGCGAGTAACTTCGGTCGGCTGCGTCAATTTGCGCACGGCTGGTTCAGGAGACGCAACGATAGGACGAGCAGCCTGGCACCGGATGGTGCACCTGTTTCGTGATGTGCATGCCCCAGAAGGGGGAGAAATGCAATAGGGACATGGACGAAGAGGAAATAATTTGTAGGGAGATAATGCGCACGCGGCAGAGTGTGCACACTGCAATGCAGATAGCAGGTTCCGCGTGCGCCTCCCAGGATTAGGCCTATATAATCGCAAGATTGGTTAGGCCATGGGTTGGTGGAGGGTTTGGTCTCTCGTATTGTGGAAGTTGCTCCCCACTTACGTCTAATTAAAATAAATAAATATACTGTCATTGAGATATATTACTACGTATAGAGAAGCCATCCCATACAAATGTCTTATTCGATTTTGGTAAAAGTTGAAACTTAATCGCTGCAGCGCTGAACAAATAATTAGATGTCTAACCAAACAGTATAACTATGCAGCGCTAGACCGCTTCAGGATGTAGTTTTCTCGCGACCAAAAGCTCGAAAGCGCCGCGAATTTCATTGCGCTCACGCGTTTTTGATTGATTCGTGGGACACCTAGTGGAAGTCATTTTTCACAAAGAACGTTTTATCTAGGGTAACATTGATAACGATGTATATTAAACTTTCTATCTCCGTTCCCAGGTATCCTCTCGCCAGACCAAGCAGGAGCGGGACTCCATGCTTACCCTGGCCCGGAGTGGTCCGCTGCGCACCACGATGGCGCTGATGCTGGTGGTGTACCTGGCCTGCGCCGTCATCTTCGACGGCCTGGTCAGGTTGTCAGACGCTTTCGGTCTGGACTTCTTCATCACCTTCACCCTGACTTCGGCTACGGAGATACCTTCTGTTACTTTGGTCGCTATTCTGCTGGATAGGTGAGGGTTTGATGAAACACTACGGCATAGGTAGATTATAAAATGTATCATAAAGTCTAAGTTAGTTTTTCTGGAAAATTGTCTTGGGCTGTAAATTTTGTGATGGATTGAATTTGAAATAAAATTAATATTTTCTGCTTTCCCTATCCCTGGTTTTGCTGTTTTCCTGCACTCAAGAATAGAAGTGGATTTCTGTTCATACAACTAGTTCAAAAGCCATTCATTCGCTGCTTCGACCAATCGGATTTCCGATTATGTCTAAAAAAACCTTCATTACAGGTGGGGTCGCAGGGTCCTGACGTGTGGCCCGATGGGAATGTCTGGACTTTTGATACTCATCGCCACATTTATGCCTAAAGGTAAACATGACAACCTAGAAACAAACAGATTTTTTACCTAATTACAATTTAGCTCACCTTGTCCAAACTCATGGATGCCAATGCATAATGCCATTTACAGCAGAAAAATATATTAAAACAGTAGAATCAATTTCTGTTTGAATCAATTGCTTGAGTTTTTCGCTTTAAAGAACCACGTATAGCACATTTCACAGTCTCCGTGGCGCAGTTGGTTAAACGCCGGCTGTGAAACGAGAGAGCGCGGATTCAATCCTCGCAGCAAATCAAATATTTGTGTGAACAAAAAAGTTCCTCGTAGTTCCTGATACCCACGATACAAGACTTGATCTTTGTGTGGGGTCAGGACTACGTATGTGACTGTTGGGTGTATTTATTTAAGAAAAAAAATATCGACTGGTATTTATGGCACATATGACCATAGCCACGTTCTTAACACAATCAAAGCCTTATTTTGGATGGCCCTTGGGTCGTTTTTCAGTAAATTTAAGTAAGTTTAACACAATTTAAAAATTAGGCCAGCGTGGTGGACTTTCTGGCTTGACCACTCTCAATCCTACTCTCGATTGTAGAGGAGGCCCGTGCCCTACAGTGGGACGTATATGGGCTGATACAGATAACACAACTTGTGCCCCAGGTGCGACCCAAGCCGGCCTGGCGATAATGGCTCGGTTCTTCATCAACATGTCGTACAACGCGACCATGCAGTGGGCCACGGAGCTGCTGCCCACTGGAGTGCGGGCATTCGGCTCCTCGCTGTTGCACATGAGTGGGTTCCTAGCTACTGCGCTGTCGCCGTTCATTGTTTACTCGGTATGATGCAATGTTGTACACTGAATATGAACATTTACAATTAGGTATAATACCTTCTCATTTCAATTCTCAGTGTATTCAAGTCCACTCAGTATAAATACAAAGAAAACTGTCACTTCATTTAAAATGAGTTTACTGGGTTACATTTTTTCAAGCATCTAACGGAAATCTTATAAAATTCCACTTATTAACGCAGTAGTCTGTAGTCATTGTAATAATTATAAGACCCATTTGGGTGCAATGAAACTTCGACCTTTCGTAATTATAAGACAATTTATAAGGGGACTGGGGTGCAATGAAACTACGACCTTTAATTATGTTAATTATGGTTTTTAAAAAAAAACACCGGGTGATACAATTTAAAGAATATGCACATCATTATGACAAAAAAACTTATTTCATATTTTATCCTACGAGATATTTCTTATAAGTACACTTTTTTTTTCATATTCTATCCAGCCCAATGCTGTGGTCTTTGAAAATATTTTATATGCGCTAACCTTCAAAGTACATACAACAATCTATACTAATATAAAAAGCTGAAGAGTTTGGTTGCTTGTGTGTTTGTTACCTCTAATCTCACGAACTACTAGTTCCAATTGAAAAAATATTTTTGTTGTAGAAAGGTCATCAACATCTTCACGCTATGATCTAGAGGAAAGCAGTAGTGGAAAATGTAGCAAATATTTATTCGTTTTTCGTGATCCGATTGGTCTCAAAATCAATATCTGAGGGATCCTTTGCTCCAATATTCTAAATCGATAATTGGAATTGAACATTTAGGCCGCCATTTTAAAAAGTGTATCTGCACCCGGGCGGAGCCGGGCCGGGCCGGTAGTATTAAATAAAAACAGTTACAAAGACAGCGTAAATATGATTTTATTTTTTCAGGAAAGGCTATGGGTGTGTCTACCGCTGGTAATACTGAGCTTGTTGGCGGCAGTGGGCAGTAGCCTGGGCATTATCCTGCCCGAGACCAAGGGCAAGCCCATGCCTCAGACCATACAGGACGGCGAGAGACTGGTCAGAGAGCACTCGCTGTGCGGGTAAGGAAATATAAACTATCTTTTTCCAGGTTAGAGATACGTTTATAGATACGACTATAGATATTGTTTCTATGATGTTGTTTATAGATACGTCAGTGTTATGGGAAAATGATGTTTAATTTATTGAGATAGGATACACATTCAGGCAATCATAGACAGAACATATGTAATATGGTTTTATTTTCTATGGTACGGACAAATCTCTACTTACCCTTGCAAAGTTAGATCAAAATATTATTTTTTCATACGAATATCCGATCAAAATATTATTTTTTCATACAAAATTTTGGATCTAGAGGGCTTGAACAATATTATTAATATAGTCCGCCAGGTTTTTAAAGCATTATATTTTTTTCAGTAAACCGGAGCCAGACACCACAGAGGCGGTCGAGTGGAAATCGGAAAAGGAAAAAGCTCTCATCATATAGTATTACAGTTCGTTTTAATTTCAACAGACTTGCCAAACAGTCTTTACGGACTAAACATGGGTTACAATGTTGTGTCTAGCAACACCAAGTACTTAACGTCATAGAATAGATTTGAATTCCCATATATAATCTGTTTAGTCACAGGTTAAAAATGAAAGGCCGAACCAGGCCGAACTTCAACTATGCTTTTCTATCTGTGAAACTACTGGCTGAAAATGTGAAAGAGACAAATCTATCAGGCGGCCATTATGCCGTCATATTGGTTTCACAATTATTTGGTCTCTTTCTTCATGTACATGGCTAGGAAGCTAGATAAAAGGACAGTGCCAGTTTTAATACCACTGGCGCCTTAAACTCTCTATAGTCTATCGTATTTATTCATAGACATTCTATAAACCTATTTTAGCTATCGAATGTTTTGTCTTCTTTATTCAAAGTGAATTCCAAAGTCGTCCGAAAGGGACAAAACTTCAATAGGTTTAAAAAATATTATCTAAGGCCGTATACATATTTAATTTGAGAAGGAGAAATGTTGAACGGTTGTGTTCATTATTAATGTTACCAATTTTCTCCCTAATTTCTTTAATTAAGGATCTTAGATATTTATTATACTTTACTCGTAATTAATTAAATGTAAGCGATTTTTTAATATTTGTGATTTAGATTTTAATTGCGTTAAATTCTTATGATTAATAATTATATTATGTAAGCAAGGAAAATAAAGTTGCGACAATTTGCTCAGTGAAAAGTCAATTAAAATTACAATGACTCGGGAATTAAGAGAGACATATCATTAACAAAAGTAAATTAAACAATTCGATAGCTTTAATTTATTGAATAGCTGTTGGATCAAAACTTATAGGAAATATTGTTAGTAGAGGAACTAAAACAACTTACTTCAGTAGGTAAGCGCCAATATATGTTTAAACTACCTATTTCAAGATAAAAAAGTATTTGGTTAAAATAAGTGTAGGAATTACTTGTATTTCTTTCTAACATTATAATAAAAACTGAAGACACGACATGGATTAAAAAAACATTTTATTGATGTATGTTAATGATGCACGGTCATTGTACTAATTATTAAAGATATATATTGTTCCGGTGTTATATAGAAGCCACGAGAAGCTAAATAATAATTTAACTCTCTAATCTATAGAACGTTAATCCGAATGTCCGAATGTAAAGGTAAATCCGAATGTCGAGGAAACTCAACTCTAGTGATTATTAGAATTTGTCGACGCGGACGTTCGGATTTACTTGAATAGGCCATATACATATTCTAGCTCCAGAAAATACTATAAAGGGACCTTAGAGTATGTATAATGTAGAGGGAGCGCTCTCATACATTCGCGTCTTGAAAAACGTAGATATTTTCTTGTTCTTAATGTTGGTAGCGCCCCTAAATTAGTGAAAATTGAATTAATCAGTTTGCAATAAATTGCTATAATTTCCTTTCATAACCGAAAATATATTTAGCTATTATCCTCTGAAATGGAATGGAATTAAATAGCTCTAAACTATTTATTTTTCTATTCCAAGTAATTCATGCATGTTGGACAACCTGTCAATTATCAGCCAATAGGACGGCAGAAAAAGGTGGTCCGGCACCACCATTTTTATCTACGTTTTTGGAGTACCAGCGCTCCCTCTAAGATATAGATTGTCTAAGAAAGGGACATACAAAAAAATCTTAGCACAACTGTGATACTCAAAATGAATAATTGAACTTGTTTCCATCGTATACGCTTGAACCACGTTTGCCATATTTTTAAGAAACTTAAACAAGCATATTCATATGTCAAATCCATGGTAAGATACTAAAATGTATTTATATTATAATTACAGTAAAATATTTGGATTCTTTAGCCCCAGGTACGATGACGGATGGTTTATTTGATTAGATGTTTTGTTTTGTAATTGACCATGAAAAAAAAATACAGTAAAATAATTTTACTTTATAAGATTTGAATTACCGCCATATTGAAACGTGGCGATTGGTCATTGGCGTCCGTTTTGGCGCGAATATGTGCGCGCACCGGCTCTCAAGAATGCTTACGAGTATTGATTATTGCTAGTACTTACATTGAGTATGCTGACGCTTTGTAATGTAATAGATGTAGCTACATTACATGTAAATAGATATTAAATAATAACAATGTGACTTTGTAAATGTATTATCAAAAGTCTGAATTAATGTTCATAAAATTAGAAATGTACAATATTTTTAAATAGATGATAATAATAAACTTTGACGCTTATTTTATGTGTGTGTTATTTTTTAATATTTTAATCATTGTCGCTTACTTATACGTTCAAAAGTAACCCCTTTCGTTTCAACATTTGACATACTATTATCATTATTATGCAAATACCCTACATTTTGAAGGGGAGTAATTAGGGTTGTCAAACATTTTTCTTGTACTTTACATTACATCAATTTCCGAATAAGCTACTATGTATATCGAATATATTAAGTATCACATTACATTCAAAAATATAAATCATATTTTATAACAATAATACAATAATCTAATTTTTACATAATTTAGTCAAATCTTGTTATATTTTTTAAGTAATTTAACACATTAGGTATAATAATCTAAAAGATACCTACATATAATGTTAGATAGATACTACAACTATGAATACAGCTGACACAGCCAAAACACGGTACAAAACACCAGCTAGCACTTTAACCGACAACCCTAGCCGTCCCAGCCCCAAGTGAAGCATAAATTCGCCATACAGTCCCGGGGATCTCATAGCTCAGTTGTTTGAGTGGCACGCGTGTGCGATGCGTCCATATAAAACAGCTAGAGTCGAAATCAGTCGTACTCGTATATATTGTGCGACTGTCGTGGCGCCCATCTTGAGATCCTCCGTGCCTCGGAGAGCACGTAAAGCCGTCGGTCCCGGCTGTTCGCAGTCGTTAAGCCCCGCCGGAAACCGCAAGGTGGCTTGAGAATTCCGGCAATAGACTACGCCACTAGTCTAGACCGTCTGCCAACCCGCACCGGGCCAGCGTGGCAGACTACGGCCCAATCCCCTCATGTAGAGGGGGAGCCTACCCTCTGTGGACCTGTACAAGGCTACCAAAACCCATTTTGCATCTAGGTTTTCTTAATTTCAAAAAGTAATAAATGTATAAAAATTATTATATGTCTTAAATCTGATTAGAAAATTGAAAAAGAGGTTTTGGCAATTTTAGAAATTAAGTAAAGGTGTCAAAAAATAAATAAGAAATGTATGTGTTGATGGATTTCAAAGGTCACAGTTCATTGATAGGGTTTCAGTAGGGCCCTTTTATGAAATCTTTTTGTATTTATTTTTAATATAATTTTTTGTTAAGTATAAGTTATTGTACGCAAAAATATTTTTTTGTCCATATCTCAAAAAAAAGACAATGAATATATTTTATTATTGGTTATTTTTATCAATACATCTGCCGTTTTTAATATGTTAATATATTAAATATTAATATAAAAAAAATTATGCTCAAAGAATATTTAAATTATTCGGCAATAATAAAATATTTTGCGGTATTATTCAGCTCCATCTTTCCGCAATTAATATTACTACTAGGTTTCAAAGCTGACTAATAAGGGGAAATTTGACACGAGTATGCATTTTGATCAACAAATCGACAGATGTCGCTAGTATTTTTGCAATCTTAAATCAGGCACAGCAGACGAATTAAATACATTAAAGTACCAAAAACAAGTGGAAGATTTATTTTCCTGTTTCAGTGATCATTTCATAGAAGGATCACATTGACATGAATATTTATATTGATAAATAATCGGTCATTTGAATGCTTTATGCTGACCTTTTACATAGACAGTTTACTTTTTATTTACAATCAACTTTTGATATTTGAGTTATAGGGAAATGAAACAAAAAGAGTATAATACAACGAATATATTATAATCAGTATCACTTGATGCTGAGGTACATTTTGCCGTTGATGTTCTGTTTGAGCGGGTTGATCCGCTTGAGGATCTGCGTCATGGTCTCGACGAGGCGCTCGCTGCTCACCCCCGTGCGTTTCGACTTGAACTTGGTGAGTAGCTCGGTTGTCGTCATCGGTTTGCGGGCCAGGTACCGACGCACCGCTTCTTCTGTTACGCCGCACTCGCTGTAAAATATTTAATTCATTCATACATTATTTAAACGCCTGTGTATATATATGTATATGTACATAGAGGTAAGTAGACACAATTTTTTTTTGTATATTTTATATTCACCAACAGACGATACAATAATTAACTAATGTATACAATGAATTTCAAATTATATTGTTCAACTTGTTAAAGGTAGATGACATTAAACAACTAAAAAGCAGACAATAAAAATGAATGATAAATAAATAAATAAATGATGCAGTGAAATTACATTTTCCATATGGATGGATCCGTGCTTTATTGAAATCTGAAATATCTACTTTCGTTCCATACATTTTCATCATACACTTAATGCGTTGTTCTTAATTTAACAATTTATATTTGAAAATGATGAATCAATTACTTTTATAAAAATGTACGTACGTGTATGTGGCGTCGAGCTTGGTTCGCTTGTGCGGCGGCGCATGCGCGCTGGCGGCGTTGGCGGCGGCCACGGCGGCCTGCGCGGCGGACGGCGCCGGCGAGGCCGCGCGGGACGTGTTCGCGCTGCCCGCCGCGCTCGCGCCTGATACAACAGTATATCTACATGTACTCTAACAGTTATAATAGTAAACTAGATTTTGCCCGCAACTTTGTCTGCATGATTAACTGTACTTACAATATGTTTTATACTTTAAAAATCGATGGTTACATATTCCCCTAAATAAATAAATACACTTAACGGTCACATACATAGTCCTGACCCCACACTAACATCGAGTCTTGTGTCGTGGGTATGAGGAACTACGAGACTTCGGTCTCCCAGAAAGAAATATTGGTGGGCCGCACAACCATTTCTCTCAGTGCGGAGATTGAACCCGCGGCTTCTTTTCACACACAAAATCTAAGCAACTGCGCCACGGAGGCTGTCGAATGTACTTTACAGTTAAAAAATAAATAATATTAAACAAATACACCGAATTGAATTTGTGATTTGTTCACGAATCGAAGCCACAACCTCTCGTCTTACAGCCGGTATCTAATCAACTGTATGTCTTTATAATTGTCTAATTACTTTAACTTATTAAAATTTTATTATGATCAACCCAATTTATTATAAAATATAAAAATAATGTTTAAAATTTAATTTCAAATAAAATAACAAATGATTTTTTAAAAGTTAAAACTGAGTGGCTTGAAAGTAGTTTGTACAATAATACGGTACCTGAGGTGCCGGCGGTTGCGTTGTCATTGGCCTGCTTCTTGCTCTTCTTGGGTTTCTTGGCGGAGCTCATCTCGGGGTCCGTGTCCGAGTCAGAACTCAACGAGCTGCTCGAGTCCGCTGATCAAATTATTATTTTAAATTTACTGCGGTTTAAATTAATTTACACATACAGATACCTTCGAATTTATAAAATAGTATAGTCTAAGACTTGACTTTCGAAACATCATGTTATATGAACTGAAAATAAATCTAATGTATTCATTGTAACATTTCGTTTGCCTGTAGTTGGCCTCCACTCTAGTACTCTAGTACCTTTCGGCCCCAACGGCCGTAGGGTGACTGTACGGGTATTTGATAACCGCATACATAAGATGAGTGTTGATAGTGAAGGCAAGAATAACTTGATAACTTTATCTTGAATAATTATTTATTTTTGAATGTTAACAGTTTAATAGATTGAACGTGAGCGAGAACTGATATAATGAAACGCACAAATTTATATTTTGGCGAAAGCGCTGAGTTTGCAAATGTGCGACTTGCTCGTACAGTGACTTTGAGTCGCCTTGGAGAGTGTTATAGCTTGGCAAAAAAGACCAGTTATTATTGAGGGCGCTGAGATCGAATTTAATATTAATATGGCCACCCGATATAATACGACGGAAAATATTTAGATACTTGTTTTTTAATTTATTGTTGTTAGTTATATTTGACCACAAAACGAACAAAAACCGCACGAAAATGCATAGAAATACCTACGTATAAAATTATTCAACAAACACAATGATATTTTTAAGTTTTGCCGTTACATCTTACTCTTTTTTGCCAAGTTATACTACTAATTAATATCTGAACAACATCCCTCCCAACAAGACAAAGTAATATAACTGTAGGCAGTAGATACCTTTCTTATCGTCTGGTTTTTTCTTCTTCTTGGTGAGTTTGCTGGCCCTCTCCTCTCCCTCCTTGGTGGGCTCGTCCTCCTGCTCTGACTCCTGCTTCTGCTCCTGCTCCTCTTCAGAGTCTTCGTCGGAAGTCAGGAGCTTCCTGGAATGTATTACATGTAGGTTGCTTGATTTTGTCTTTTAAATATATATTTTTTTGTGAAAAGTTGATAATTATTTTTAGTCTTTGTGTGGACTGTGCGGCTTTTATTGTAAATCTGATTTGTAGTCTTTGTGTAGCTAAAAAGTGTTGTTAAAAAGTGCGTGGTGGCCTGTTGGTAAACAGACCAGACGCGGCTGCCAACATGTTCACGGTGGTCGCGGGTTCAAATCCCAGGGCACACCTCTGACTTTTCGGAGTCATGTGTGTATTGATAGTCAATCACCACGCACTAAAACGGTGAAGGAAAACATCGTGAGGAAACCTGCATACCATAGCGGTTCATAAGAATTTCTATGGTATGTAAGTCCGCCAACCCGCACTAGGCCAGCGTGGTGGACTATATGGCCTAACCACTCTCAATCGTACTTTCGATTGTAGAGTAGGCCCGTGCCCTGCAGTGGGACGTATATGGGCTGATACAGATACAGATACAGATACAGTCTTTGTGTAGGGCTTATTATAAATTGCTATGTCAGTTTTGATAATTTTTTTGTTTTAAGAATTGAAGGCGAATAGGACAGCATTCAAATATCATATAGTTTCTAGAACTTAAATATGCCAGGGTTTTAGTTTTGTTTTTATTTATAAATGCAATGATTGCAAAAAAGAATAATAAAAAAAAAAACAATTATAAAATTACAAAAACAAATACCTCTTTACCAGAGTGCTTCAAGTTCTCTACACTAGAGGTGATAATATTTAGTTTTCCCAACTGAACATTGAACACAGGACCTCACGGTATTCAGCCGATTATAATGGAATGATATTTCTTACCTGAGTGCGTCTTCTTCGGCGACACCTTTGAGTTCTTTGTTAGCTTTACCCTCGTGGTCAGAGTCACTGTAACACAAACATTTCATATTAAATTACTCTTATACCTATTTTAGTAAAATATATTTATTGGTGTTAGAATCAAATCAAAATATTCTTTATTCAAAGTCTTTCTTAAGATTTTTTGAATCGTTAATTTCTGCTATCACCGCTTCGGAACGTGTTGTAGCTGTGAAGAAGAAACGGTGCAAAAAACTCCCTCAGCAACACGAAATGTCTTCTTATTTTCTTTTTTGAAATCTCTAATATGAGAGGCCGCCTAGGTAGGTACCACTGAATTATCTATTCCTCCTGCCAAACAGCAGAGCCTGAGTAACTACTGGACATAAAGAGACTTAACATCTTATGTGTCAGGATGGCTCGCGGCATTGGAATATCAGGCATTGTTTTGTAATTCAAGGTGTTGTTTGGTTCTGCTACTGTTTATGACTGGTCGTGTCGCTTACTATCAGGCAAACGGCATGCTCGCCTCGCCATTCATTGCAATAAAAAAAAAAACTACTTTAGGAACATTCAAAAACCAGTATCTCAAGTAATTTTATAATAATGGGATAGCGTGGAATCACGCTATTCCTAAAAACAAATATCTATTAAAATACCCATTTACAATATTTCTTGAACCGTGATGTAACACAAACGGAATTATAATTACCTATCTGAGGAGTCGGAGATGTAGTCCCTCTCCCTGCCCTCTTCGTCACCGTCGTCGCTCTCCTCGAACGCCTCGTCCTCCACTTTCCGCTTCTTCTTCGGAGGAGCTACATACAAAAAATTGTGAATAATATATTTATTTTGAATAAATATACAAATTAAGAGTTGGGTAAAGCTAAAGCCCCCTACCCACCGAAGCCGCCTTCCCGTCGACATGTCGACAACTTTTTGTTGGCGGGTTAGTCAAGAAACTTTGTTGACCCGACATGACACGATGATTTTTATAACGTTATTGAATGTCGCCGGACATGGGCGACACTCCCGGCGACCGTGCTCTCACATGATTATTTTCTAATAGGCCGCCGGCTTGTGACATTGGGCTGTGTCGCCGGGCCGGCGGTTTTGGTGTGTAGTAGGCTTAAGAAAGTTCTCGAGAGCAATCCTTTGAATAAGTTATAGAAAGAAAGTATGTAAAAAGTACCTTTCTTCTTCTTCTTTTTAACGCCAGAGTCGCTGTCGTTGCCGTCCTTCTCGCCGGCCTCGGAGTCCATCGAATCGTCATCCGAGTCCGCCCACTCATCCATCTCCGAGATCTTCAGGTCTGCAATCATCATCACGCGTATTATAAAATCCAGTACTGAAATTGACAGCCTCCGTGGCGCAGTTGGTTAAACACCGGCTTGCAAACAAACCAGTGCATTTACACTGTTGTTTGACGGGAGAAATAGACATTGCGTTGGTACCTACCCAGGCGGCATATGAGTGACCATACTACCAGTAAACTATACTTTCATTAGAATGACAAATGTTGTCATTGCATACATTTGCATAAATAGGTATATGATTTTCCAGTGGCCATAGAGTGGGCAAAAACACAACAGCATTTGTCTCGGTGCGAGGATCGAACCCGCGACCTATCATTTCACAGCCTGCGTCTACTTTACTGGTCAACAGAGGCTGTTATATAGATGAAATATGTGTAGTTACCTTTCTTGGCCTTGCCCTTGGTTTTCTTCTCGTCGGGGTCCTCGCCGTCGTCGGCGTCCTCTCCGCCGCGCATGCGCTTCCGGAACATCAGCGAGAAGTAGTTTATCACCTTGTTGCGTCTGTACATAAAGAATGGCAGGTCATATATGTAATGGTCACCTATAGTATGCGAGAGATCGACGTGGCAATCGGGGTATGAGGTGAAGTGTGGGGGAGGGGACGCCCCGCATACCCGCACGTCGCCCGCGCCCTCCTAGTCTTAGTGCTGCATGAGTCGGCATCCACCGGGTTTATCGATATCGATAATCGATATATACTACTTACGTACGTTATAAACCACTAGAAAATTGCCATGTCGACCTTTTGCGTATAATAAGCCAGTATGAAGGTTAGGGATCCGGTTCAGCCGCAACATCCATAGCGTACCGGTTAGGAAAGCGAGTGACGCCAGCATATCCCTACTTAAAGGGACACCGGAAAGATACTTAATGGTTATATGTGGGTTAAACAATTACAGTGTTTTGAAGGTAATGGAGATAGGATCGAGAATCAACTCAAAGAATTTTGACATAAAAATCTCACTACAACACAGCATACCATAAGAAAAATAATTGAAAAGAATAGCACAGTATATGGTCTAAATGCTATGCTATTCTTGATAATTTATGGCACTAACCTGCCGAATTCTTGTTCCGCCTCCTCGGCGGATAAAGCTTTATACCGTTGTATGGGCTGGAAATTGTACCTGCACATATGAAATATTTCCATAAAATGAATAAGCGGAATAAAATAAATAACAACAAATAAATCATATGAAAATAATAAAGAATGATAACTACTAATCACCCAAAATGTAAGTTAATTTTTGGACACCCGTAGGGACATACATAGTCCTGACCCTACACCGAGATCGAGTCTTGTGTTGTAGGCATCAGAAACTACGAGAGACTTTTCGTTCTCGCAAAAACTCACGACCTGAATGAAATACCTGTGGATCATGGTTTGATGTTTCGATGTGGGAATCCAACCCGCGGTCTCTCGTTTCACAGCCGGCGTCTTAACTACTGCGCCACGCAGGCGAATATTATTTATTACAATACAAGCACAATTTACAAACCATTCCTGTAGCGGATACGCATCAATAGCGCCGTCTGCCGCGTGCGTGAACACATAATATGCAGCGTTCTCTGACACACCGCCCTCACGAATGCCTTTGAATCTGTAAACAAAATCTTATCTTTAACCTTTATATGAAAACTACTGACTATAGGTTTTTCTCTAAGATGTGAGGAAAAAATTTTTTTTTATAAAAAAATCGAGATTTCAGTTTTCACTACTTTTGGCCACTCCTTATAGATATGCTTTTTTATCACTTGAGTGGTAAAAATAGGTCGATCAAGGGCCTAGAAAATTAAAATCGTGATTTCTGACAAAACTACAAGGTAGTCTTTTTAATCATGATACCTGGGGTGGTAAAGAACATGAGGTTTAAATTAAATATGTTAATATCACCTGGTACAACATGAGGACTTTCAAGAAAAGAGCCTTTACTATTAATTTGAGTACAGCAAGGAATTGCAATCACAACAATATTGCTTTTCATGGGAGGTGTTAACGGATTACCATCATTTTATTACAAAAAAAGTTTTTTTATCGTGAATTGGGGTGACACCTTAGACCTCAAACCTCAGTATAACAAAAAGTATTAAATTAGGAAACAATAAAAACTTGTACTATTTACTTCTTGCCAGTCTTGCCTCCAACTTTGAGGATCCAGGGTTGGTCCTCGGGTTTGTACTTGCGTGCCACTATACCAAACTTCTTACGCCGAGCCTCCTCTCTTATGTCACGTCCATATTCTGATCCAGCACCAAATCTTAAAATATTACATTAAAATCACTACAATCAATCAATACATCGATAAAATTGTTAATTGTCAACTAATTGACATACTGTGGTAACTTCATAACGTAATGACTCCATCATGGCAGCTGCCGTTTTGCATCTTTTTGGGACAGATAAAAAAATTGAAATTTTCAAAATGGATTATAAAATTTATTCTTTAGAGTTATAAACCGAAATTAACTTAAACTCATTGCTTATTGCTCTGCTATATAGATTTCTTTTTTTTAGATTTTTTCTCTCTTATAGTAAAATACCCCACTATGGAAAACCACTTTAGATAACTCATGAAAAATAAGGAAAAACAACCAAATGGCCATATGCATAAGATGTAAAATGTATATTAAAGTTGTTTATCATTATTGTGAAGTGCCAATTACATTTACTCTTTAGCTTAACATCATTGTCAATGTAACCACAAAGAAATAAGAAATTTAGTTGGCAGCAAATAATGGTATTCCTATAAGGAGATGTATAACTTGCAAAAGTCTAGTGTATGTGGTTTTACTTATTTATCATGATTCCGCACTGGACATGATGAGATTTAACATCTTACGTCTCAGGATAGTAAGCACAATAGAATACCAGAATTTCTTTGTCATTCATGGTGTTGTTTGGTTTTGCTACTGTCCATGAGAGTAGTTCTATTGCTTATCGTCAGGTGAATGGTATGCTCAATTCACCATTTATTGCAATACAAAAAAAAAAAAACAACTATCTACCACTCCAACTACTAACAAAACAGGAAAACATCATGAAGAACCCTGATTTCTTGTGAAATATACAAAACTGCACTAATCCAGATAGACTAGAATGGTCTATGTCCCAGTTAATAGATACAGGATTACTGTTTACACACATTTTTGCAAGTGACTGGAAATGTCTAAGTTTTCTTTAGACTGCAAAGAAATTAGTCAAATAATAATATTTACATACTTAATAGGTTTAGAAATATTTTTTTCACTTCACTCTGTATCCAAATTGAAGGAGCTAATGAGGAGTACAATTTGGTTTACATACTTGGGCATTTCTTCGTCAGCTCCTTTGAACTCTTTGATGTTGTTCTCTCTTTCCATTTTTACATGTGTCCATTTTGCGAAATCCACGTTCAGTGTTGCATTGAATCTCATCACATGATATTTCTTCCTTACGTTCTTTGGCACGCGGATGGAAAACTCTTGGACACTGGCCGATGACTGTTGTTAAACATAAAATAAAGTAAAAAATTGATGATTCGTTTTATTTGTGGAATTTTATAATAATTGTTACAAAAGTCTATACATACCGAGCCCCCAGGAGTCGTCATTTTAGAAAATTGAAATTTCACCAATAGAAATTATTTCTTAAATCTCACGAAAAAGTCCTTGTCATCATTTTTTAACTCTTAAAAGACTATAATATTAGTATGTTTATGAGGAAAACAGAAGAAATGATAAAACATAACCAATACCTATTCTACAATGCCAAGGTGACAAAAAACGTTTAGTTTCTTCGTAAAGCATGTGACTAACTCTTAACTTTGATATATGTATTGTAAATAAAATATTATGAATAAAGAGTATTATTTTTTTATATTATATAATTCATACAATATGTTGTTTTCATCTCGAAATGGTTTTTTCTGTTTGTAATTTTTAAGCTTGTAAGTTTTACAAAACTGTGAACAAAACGGTATATTTGTCAATCAGCTGTAGTGCGTTCAAAAGCTTTATAAAATACAATGTGATACAATTACAATGATGATGATATGAGAATTTTTAAGCCTTCAACATTGATATACAAAAAAAAACCATATCAATGGCCTTCAACATAGACATGAATAAAAAAAATATTAGAAGTAATCTAGATACTACACTGCTTTTTAATAAGTAATTAAACACTTGACCGTTATTTGAAGCTTACTAGATTGAGAATAGCATCATCGTTTTCCGCTTCCTTTTTTGTCTCTTTCACTCCTTTACCCTTACTGTATGTTCCTATCTCTTTCCTGTTTGTCTCCCACCAGGTTCCCCCACCAACCGAGTGTATATAACACCGGTGTCGTTGGGTTTAGTTCATTGGCGTCAAAATTTTCCGCTGATTCTAGTCGTCTGCAAGACGACCGAATGGAGACTCTATTGTTTCCATAAGAAATATTTTCTACAAGTCGTGTCGGCGAATCAGTAAGTTATATTACTTATCATTTTTTCTTGTTTTAACGGTGTTACCGTTGGTGTATTATTAACTAAGTACATGTTTTAAAATAATTGATTAAGAATTACCCTTACTTAACTCTATTGAAATAAATTTTTAATTGTTTTATTTTATAGCACAGACAAGGCATGTAAATTGGTTTACAAAAGAACGTGTGCAGTCGCATACTACACGTATTTTCTAAATAAATACATATTAATTTATGTGCCTTAACGCTTATTATTCTATACAAGATTGCCCAAGTAATTATGTCGTAGGTATAGCCTATAACATGGCATTAACCATTATCTGCTAAGGTACAGAGTACTTCCGTTTCTTTAAATTCTTTAGTCCCGTCGGAGCCACTTTGAATCGAAGAAGGGGGGAGGGGGTCAAATAAGCACATGGATAATATGTAATACTAATTACAAAAGTGCTATGTATCCCACAATCACCCCTTAAGATTCGATTCAATACCTACGGTTAAAGAACTATGACAATTTAATGACTATACATTACTTTTGTTAAAGAAACGGAAGGAACACATTTTAATAATTATAACAAATCTAATCTTTATTTTATAGAAATTTTTTATAGCTATATGACAAAAGCACTGTCAGAATTAGAGAATAATAAGCTAAAGTAGCCTTCTTGACTGCGTCTATGGTCATCAGTAATACAAAGGCTTACAAATGATCGAGGCTTACAGAATGGCATGCTTTTCTTAGAATCTAATCTGTGATATAGAACTAGGTTGCAAGTCACACGCTGAACTCCGTATGAGTCACTTAAATATGACCTGTAGTATACAAGGTTGATTTAATGACGTTGTTGATCAATGCTGTATATTAATACTGCCTCCGCAAGGTAAATTACAAACTAAAACCACTGGCTATAAGGCTGCCATGAGCAATGGCTATCAAGCTTTCCTACAGCATTAAAATGTTTCGCAAATAGTAACGAAACTACACGCTGCCTCCTGCAGAGGTCATATTATTTTGGTGTCTCGCAGGTCGTTTAATCCTTGATCACACCGATCTTGAGGCTGTCGCGAGCAATGTCTATCGAGCTATTTATAAACACTTAAACAGTTGGCACATAGTAACGAAACCCTACACTGCATCCAATAAGTGTCAGTTTATTTTATTATCCTCGCAGGATAACTGATGGCACATAGTAACGAAACCCTACACTGCATCTGATAAGGGTCAGTTTATTTTATTATCCTCGCAGGATAACTGATGGCACATAGTAACAAAACCCTTCAATGCATCCGATAAGGGTCAGTTTATTTTATTATCCTCGCAGGATAACTGATGGCACATAGTAACAAAACCCTTCAATGCATCCGATAAGGGTCAGTTTATTTTATTATCCTCGCAGGATAACTGATTAAAACCACTGATCTTGAAGCTTCTGCGAACAGTGACGTTGTAGTGTCGTGAACAGCGTTGAAGGTTTTACAAATATTAAAACCACATACTACCTCCCACAGGGGTTAGCAAGTTTCTAGTTACCTTCGCAGGGTAACCACCCTAATAAAATTGCTGGCTATGAAGCTGTCACATATACTGACTATGGAGCTGTTACTAGTAGTCTTTAACTGGTGGTAGGTCTCTCATATGTGAGAGATCGCCTGGGTAGGTACCACTGCAATGTCTATTTCTCCCGCCAAACAACAGTGTTAATGCACTGTTGTGTGCGGTCTGAAGGACATTGGAGCCAGAGTAACGATTGGACATATAGAGACTTAACATCTTATGTCTCAGGACGGCGAGCGCAGTAGAATGCCAAGCGTGGCCTTGTAATTCACGGTGTTCGGTTTTTCTCCTATTCATGAGCGATCGTATCGCTTACCATCAGGTGAATGGCATGCATGTCTTGCTTGTGCAATAAAAACCACCCGCTGTTCTTCTTAAGGGCTTGCAGACTTTATCGGATATCTCTGAGGGATATCCATCCAGAACCAAACCGACACATCTAGTTTCGGTTAAGTACTTCTAGACCAACTCGCACTAGGCCAACTTGGTGGACTATATGGCCTAATCACTCTCAATCCAGTTCTCGATTGTAGAGTAGGTCCGTGCCCTGCAGTGGGACGTATATGGGCTGATACCATACAATATAATATTACTAGACCATGCACTCGCTTTCGATTATACATCTGATTGGAAATTATGATTCAGCAGTCATAATTTTACAGAATATAGGAATACAGGATTTTCTTTCGCAAAGAAAACATGATCTATTTTTCAAATGGCAGATCAAGAAATCCGGAAGATAGTCCCGGGATATTCTTAACACTACCGGTCACAAACTATTGTCATGGCATCATTCGCCCTACAAAAAGTTCACAGAACATCTTTTTGTGAATTTATGTCGCGTCCGCTGACCCCCACAAAACTATGCCATTGGTTTGAAAAATAATGAATATACGTACAGACTTGTTCTGTTTGCTACCTTTTGAGAGTAAATTACCGTGGGAGATTACTACAAATAACTTTTCTGTAATCTGGTCTCGACAAAGCCCTAAAATATTCAAAGCTATGACTTAGCAAACTCATTATTTGTTTCTTTTAGAGTCACAGCAAAATGATCAAATTCTAGTTTTACCTCACAGATCACTCCCAAGTGCTCTGTTTTGCCCATACCTACATGGTAGGCACCTGGGTCGGCAAATAGAACTTCAGAAACTAAGATCGGTTTGTGGTATATATGCACAAGTGAACAATACATGAACACTCAATATTATAAACGTGACGGGGTCTAGTTAGTTTTAAACGCTCTGACCACCGTACCAATTGGACAACGGGTTGTAAAATAAAAATAAAAATAAAATCTTATCTACCCACAGCAACGCGTATAGAACCGAATGTGTTTAAAATTTTATTCGACATTAAGTGAATTGTTTGCATATTGGAGCTGATGTAGGTAACATATTTTTGAACCATACATCGATACAAATATTGCGTGCGGTGTTACGCCGATGCCCGCCTACTGTTTTTAAAATGCATACAATTGCAAAGCCCACTTTAGATATTTTGTTGGTGCTGGTGTAATAAAACTGAGTCTTAGTCTTCTCTATATATTGCTTTGGCATCGAAGCTTACAATAATTACAGAGTAGACAAAAACATATTTCTTTGGACGAGAAGGGCACCACCGCGATAAAATACGATATGGAACGCGATACAACACGAATCCCCATAAGGTTATTATCGCCAATTTTCCATTGGTAATTGTTCGACATCATTAGATAAATTAGGCCTCGAGCTCATAGTATCAATACATAGAAAGACATTAGAATTACCGAAAGAATTACCGCACATTTTGAATTGCACCACATGCATATTTTTAAAATGTTGATATTTGATTATGGTTGTTCCCTACACAATCATAATGTAAACAAAATAGAAGGTGGCCTCGAGGAAGGGGCAAATTTGATTATGCGAGTTTGAGTTTTCTTTCCATATACCTACAAAGAAGTGTTGTTCGTATTACTTTACAGCAAGTTGCAAGTATTTTTAGTGCAATATTGTTGTGACATGTACCTCATATAATTTATAAATGGTATATGTAGTATGATTAGGACATTTACTATGGTCCAATGTTGAATAATGGTTACGCAAAATGCTAAATATTATTAATTTTGTGTATACGAGTGTCGAGTATACTTGGCAGTGATATTCTGTTGTTTTCACACACTTTACCTTTGCAACTTATAGTTTACATTGCGGGTGTAGACTGTAGGTAGGAAAATACATAGTCCTGGTCATGAAGCCTATGTGGAATAACAGGTACTGTTCACATACGATGGTGATTCATAGTCTCGGCCTACCTCTATGGGTTTGAGGTGTGAAGATTATGTACATATGCTGATATGTACACATGTTACAATACAATATGTATTATTATTACTTCTACACTACCAATAAATCTAGTTTTCTACTAGAAACTGAACAATTCTCGCAGAGAAACTCAAAGAAAAAGGCGGTAACAGCCTCGTTCATATCGGAGGTATGCTAAAGGCAGGCTCCTGTATAATATACATATCGGGTCTACTTTACGTGACCTCAACTGGTGTGACAAATCTCGGTTAAAATTGGATTCCTTTCACAGGATAACAAGTTTTTGTTAATGCTCTAAAGCAATTCTATCTGGTGGTATAGAATATTACTAGGTGTGAAAGGATACGCCTAATGTTTGCTTTTTGTAAGTATCCGATAAAACCTTATGGTTTATTGTGAATCTGGAGAACTAGTATGTTCCTTCTTAAATTATGGATGTCAATATGTTATTATCGATACACTGTTTGTGTATTAATCAATTTGATTTCAGAATTCATGTTCCAATCTATACTCAAAATAATTTGTAATCGATAATATTATATACCTAACTAATCTATTGTACGTCTTTCACATTGGCGTCATTTCCCACCAGGAATAATAAACACGTCTCAATCTAGTAAGCTTCAAATAACGGTCAAGTGTTTAATAGCAGTGTTTTACCTGAAAATAAAACACATATTAAATACTTACCTTATTTGAAGCTTACATTTTAATTCCACCTGGTGTGGATTATCGACTCAATGAACTAAACCCAACGACACCGGTGTTATATACACTCGGTTGGTGGGGGAACCTGGTGGGAGACAAACAGGAAAGAGATAGGAACATACAGTAAGGGTAAAGGAGTGAAAGAGACAAAAAAGGAAGCGGAAAACGATGATGCTATTCTCAATCTAGTAAGCTTCAAATAAGGTAAGTATTTAATATGTGTTTTATTTTCAGGTAAAACACTGCTATTTTATTATTCGCAGGAACTAGGGTAAGCTTATTTATAAATTATTCAGTTTATTTATTTTATTAAATTATCATTTGAGTTAAAGTTCAGAACGTACTAACCTGTACGAGTGTTTTTATTTGTGTGTTGTTTTCCACATTTTCAGTGGTTTTTACAGTATTATAATAATGGGTAAAAAGAAAAATAAGAATAAAGTGAGTGGTGCTGTAAAGACAGCGGCTAAAACTGAGAAAAAGTTAGCGAGTAAATTAAAAAAAGAACTTGCGAACCTGGGAGAGGTTAGTAATTTTCGGTAACATATTTATTTATGTTAGAATTAATGGAATATATAATTCACAATTAAAATAAATATTCTCATGTTTCATTACTTTCTCCTTGTTCTTTATCATACTAATTTGCATGCTAAACAACATTGTTTATAAGCACATTGAAAAATGATTTGACGCGTGATATTCCACCCGGCCTCCAGCTTGCCTGAATGGTTTTGTTAGGAAGGTTATCCAATCATAGGCAAATAAAATTGGAATTTCGTGTACAGCAAAATATAAAAAAAATATAATTAAAAATGTGTTAAAATAAATTGAAGAAAGCATGGTAACAAGAAATTAATTGAGATATATAAATTGTAGGAAGATATTGCGAAAGTAATAGCTCAGATTGAGAAGGAGGAAGCTAAGAGGGCTGCGGCTACTGACAAAGCTCTGCCAGGGCCTCCGTCACCCAGAGCATATGCTTCTCTGACGCCTCACCCTACCAACAATGAGTTGATTATGTTTGGCGGAGAATACCATAATGGACAGAAGGTAATGTATTTACTATGGATGAATTAAGCTTTCCCTATAACTACTACATTTTAATGAATTAAGTATAAGATGACATGCTCATTCAAGGTTGTTATTAAAAGCCTAAAATTATTTTTGTTACTCGAGTCACCGATTTATGAATGACTATTCCGAATGGTTCCATACTCAACAAACATGAGTGTCATAAAATATATTATGATATCTTAAAATGTCTACATAATTGTAAGCTTTTATTATTAATTTTATTATAGACGGAAACTTACAATGAATTGTTATTCTACAATCCTGTAAATAATACCTGGAGGCAAGTGAAAGCCCCGGGAGCTCCGCCCCCACGCAGCGCTCATCAGGCAGTCGCTACACCAGCTAACAAGTAATTATAAAATACTTTACTGTTTGCCCGTAAAAAATGCTTTTCAAAATAAGTAAAACTATTGAAGACATTTTTATGTGGTATATTCTTCCATCAAATATACACTAGATGCAACATGAGCGCTTAGAAAATGGCACCAAAAAAGAGTGCTTTAAGCACTCTTTCGCCTTCAGTCGCGCACCGACCGTTGCTTCTAAAATGTTGCATAACTTCAGACAATATTATGTGAAAAACTACTTTAAGCTCCAGGAATAAGGTGGAATTTGTGTTAATATATTTGGAATATGTGATCTTTTTGGTTTACTTTTTTTAATGTCATGCATCGGTGCCACTTTTTAACAGAACTTTTACAGGGAACTGTGTATCTAGTGTATATTTGATCGAAGGGTATATTAATAAATTATTGTTATTCACAGAGGCGAGCTGTGGGTGTTTGGAGGAGAGTTCACCAGTCCATCGGAGACACAGTTCTACCACTACAAGGACCTGTGGTGCTTCTCACTTGCTGACAAAAAGTGGGAGAAGGTAATGGCTAACATTTTATTGACATGTTTGTTTATTACAATTAATGGCGAGACGATCATTCTGTTCGGCTGATGGTAAGTGATATGACCACTCATGAACAGACGCAAAACCAAACAATACCTTAAATTACAAACCAATGCTTGGCATTTCACTGCCCTTGACATTTATATAAGATGTTAGTCTCAATATGTCCAGTAGTTACTTTGGCTACAACATTTTTTAAATCGGAACATAATAGTGAATTTACACTGCTGTTTGGTGGAAGAAATAGACATTACAGTAGTACCTATCCAGGCATCTCACATATGAGAGACCAGTAAAAATCTGTTGAAAGCGGCCAAATACACAACTGGCTGTCTGATATTTGTTTTTACCATTATGTTCTAATCATCCATGCTGTCTTACCAGGTAGTGGCCCCAAACGGTCCGTCACCTCGCTCCGGGCACCGCATGGTGCTGCTCGGTCGCAAGTTGTTCGTGTTCGGAGGGTACGCGGACGATGGCCGCGAGTGTCGGTACTTCGACGATCTGTATACCTTCTGCCTGGATACCCGGGTGTGGAATAAGGAGACTGCGGGCGGCAGAGGACCCTGTCCCAGGTCCGCTTGTGTCACTCTACCGGCGGGGAATGACTCGGTAAGTCCTTATTGATTGTGAATGTGTTGGTGAAAATTGTGAAATTAATGTGAAATATGTTAACATCCCAAGGATATTAAAGATACAATATAAATATAAAAAAGATATATTATACTGAGTGAAAACACTTAAAAAATAAAGTTTTCTTAGATTTTCTGTAATCCCATTGCCAATAAAGCACTTTCCCAAGTAGGAGAATTGTGATGTCTGAACTAGGACAGTATATGAAAATATTGATGAAAATACATATTTCCAGAGTCAAATGTCAGCTTTGAGCTAGATAGATATTAATTTGATCGCCATGTGTACTTTTTTAATTTATTATATCTATTTACTTTTATGTGTTTTGTGTACAATAAAAATCTCTCCAATATTCCCCCTATGTTAAGCAGGAGTGGGTATCTTAAACGATATATTATTTTATCACCCAGCTAATAGTGTACGGCGGATTCTCCCGTATCCGCGAGGGTCGCACGGAGCGCACGCACACGCACACGGACCTGTTCCGCCTCTCCGCCAAGGGGGCGAAGGGCGAGGGCTACACGTGGCGCGCGCTCAGCAACGCTAGCGCTCCGCCCCCCCGCGCGGGACACGCCGCTGCCGCCAACGTGCACAGTAATAAGGGTTATGTCTTCGGAGGAGTTAGTGTGAGTAAACAGGATATGTGTAATAATATTACGACTCTGGTGACTTGCCGCCACTGCAACTCCTGTAAGCCAGGATCAACAGTAGTAAGCATTTTAATGACACCAAGCATTGAAGCTCGCCGGGAATGTCTAACTTGTCTTTAACCTGCAACAAAATTTATCATGAAGTAAATAATAGGAGTTGGAAATATTTTTTTGTCTATTTCCCTCCGTACCAAACTTAACATTTATAAATAATTGATTATTTTCCATTCAGCCTCCGTAGCGCAGTTAGTGAGACACCGGCTGCGTAACGAGAGGCCTTGGATTCGATACCCGCACTGAGACAAATATTTTTGTGATACATTTGTTCCGGGCCTGAAAGTTTGTGAGATTGAAAAGTTTCTCGAAGTTTCCGATACTCACGACACAAGACTCCTATATACTTAACTATATTACTTAAATATAGTTAAGTATATAAACTATGTACTACTATAGGACGTGGAAGAAACAGAAGAGGAGCTCCGTGGCGAGATGAGCGATGAGCTGCTAGTCTTGGACCTGGAGACGGGCAAGTGGCACAACGTGGTGCTGCGCAGCGAGCAGGCACCCGCCAAGAAAGATGTGGAGGAACCCAAGGAGGTCGTCGAAGATAAACCCGAGGAGGCTGTTACTGGTAATTATAATAAATATTATTGGTGGTAAAAATAAGAAAAAAAACTTTTTTGGATTAAGAAAGGGTTTGTCCTTGAAACTTGAAGATTAAGATGAAGACTAAAGACAAAAAAAAATAAGCAATAGAAAGACAGAAAAGTCCCTCACCATTCGTGATTTTATTTTCTTTCCGTACATTTTTCATTTCCTCAATAGGTAATTAAAAAAATTTACTTGTTTACCAATTTCCAACCCTCACAAAACTTGTCTTCTCCCCAGTGGTAACAGACGAGGTGTTCACGATGAAGTTGGGGGGCGCCAGTACCCCAGGGCCGGCTGCAGGCGCCCCGGCGGCGGGGTGTGCCCCCCGCGCGGGGCCCACTGCGCGCATGTCCGCCATGATGGCCGTGCAGAGATCTGTACTGTATCTGTATGGAGGGGTGCTAGAGAAAGATGACAAGCAGTTCTACTTGGGAGATATGTATAGTTTAGGTAAGTTTTTTATGTGTATAAATTGTTAATAATTGTATATGAAAAGAAAGAAGACAGTTCGTGTTGCTTTCAACACGTTCCGAAACGGTGGTAGAAGAAATTAAGTATGAAAAGATCTTGTGAAAGAGTATTTAAATAAAGAATATTTTAATTTTATAAATTAAAAAGTCTATTGAGATCTCATTAGACCTTTTGGTCCACCATGCAGTCCTAAAGCATTTCAGACTTCAGGCAGACTTCACATACCCTTGATGTTTTTGTAGAGAAGTGTATGCTCACATTTTACGCTTACAGCAACCGACAATTGATTATATAATCAAGTAATTCCGAAAAATCAAATGTGTACCAGCACAAAAAAAAATAATAAACCATAAAGAACACTCGAATCATCATCCTTTTTAAAACAATTTTGTATATTTTCCAGATCTGCACAAACTGAACGAGTGGAAGACTATCATAGAGCAGCCTCCCCTTCCGGACTGGCTCGGGTCCAGCTCTGAAGATGACGACGATGAATCTGATGATGATTCGGAAAGCAGCGAGGAATCAGACTAACTTAACTAACTAACCATATGTAACTTTATTTCTATAGTGTAAGAGTTGAAAATCGTATGGATGTTGTATATACTTAGAACGTAAGATTACAGTGATTCTACATAGAAATATTAATGATTCTATCATATGAAGTTTTGTTAAAGATAATTGTCGTCCCGTGGTAGCTGGGCTGTGTAGTGAGGTCCTAGTTTCGAATTTTAGATCGCCAAATCATGTTTTTTTTTTCGATTTAAAAAAACTCATATGAGTCGCCTAAGAATATGTGTTAAAATAATCTTGGCGAAAATTATATGTATCATTTCTCTCCCCACAGCTTCGGGAATATAGTTTCGAATGTCCAATTTGTACTGATAGGAAAACTCTTAAGACAATAGGCATTTTTTAGTTCACACGTGTTAGCATCGTATTATGTGTTAAAACTTAAAGATCGTGAAATGTTCTCGCAAATATTTTGTAGTATTTCGTTTTTTTTAATGGATTTGTATTTTCTAAATAAAATGTTATATCTACTGCAATGGCTTATTTTCTTCGCCTTGTTACTCTAGTGGTAACGTGTTTGAGCTGTGAATTGCGGTCGAGTGTTCAATTTTAGATCAAGCCATCCCACTTTGTCTTTGAATATAATTTCATTAGCACCATTGCGATTTTTGAAAATCAATATCACGACTATGTGACACCAAAATGAAACACAAAAAGTACTAAGGCAGCAGAGAAAGGAAGAGTTACGTTATACTTATGTCATCTATTTGCGCAATATTTCTCATAGCACAAAAAGTACTAGGGCAACAGAAATAGAAAGGCGGTTGCATTTTTCTCACTGCACAAAAGTACTAGGGCAACAGAGAAATAAAGGAGGTTTTATTAAACCTATGTCATCAATTCACAGTACCAAAAGTACTAGGGCAACAGAGAAAGAAAGGAGGTTTTATTAAACCTATGTCATCAATGTGCGTTATACTTAGAGTAATATATTTCTTACAGCACAAAAAGTACTAGGGCAACAGAAAAAGAATGGAGTTATTTCTAAAAGTTGTGTCATCAATGTGCGCAAAAATTCTCAGAAGTACTAGGGCGACAAAGAATAGAGGAGGTTACTGTATTTGGATGCTTCTACCCACAGTCTGATGTATATTCACAATTATATATCTACCCGCAGGTACATACCCTCCACTAAAAGTGTTATGGGAATTCTGTAAGTTCATCCAATCGATCCCATTCTTCATTGGACTAAAATAAAAGTTGGTATTAAAGAAAAAAATATTTCGTATTAATTAGTTATCCTAATACTCCTGATACTCTATAGGTATTTATCTCATTCTTTCGTAGGCTTCTTTTCTGAAGTTTCCCTTCTGCCGTGTGTTAATTGCAAACACAATTTTACGGTTTTGGGAAATTTCGTATGATTGTTCGGGGCTAGAACTTGTGCTATATATTTAAATAAAAATAAATACACAATGTTAAATTTTAAAAAATGTTCCATTTAATTATTCACGGATAATAAAACGTAAAATAAACGCTATCAAATAAATACAGACATGATTACTGTTATGTGAAAACGAAACGCAACATTCAATTCATCTAATAAAAAATACATCGGAATAAAATGACTTCCACATTATTGTGAAACACAGAATGTCAGATTTCAATAAAAATAACATACATTTTTAACGATTACAAGCAATGCTTTAATCCTAGTGTTACAAAGTTTTGTTCTTTTTTATTTTTTTATATACTATATACGTACCGATATAAATGTATACACGCTGTATTTATTACAACAATTCAAACATATTTCATATACATTTTTGTCAGTATTTCACAATCGGTACCCTGTTGCACAACGGCGCTAAAAAACTACGACAATCTAGCAAACTTTATTGACGGGCGGTGCGAGTATTAACCTCATTGCCAATGAATCAAGATACATTTTCAATTAACCAATCTTATAAAAATGGTTCAAATATATTCGTTATTTTTACCAGAGACATAAAACATCGCCTGCGCATTATTCTGATAATCGACTAATCTGAAGGAAGAAGGAAGAGACAAGGCGACCATGCTGCCAATACTGCAAGACAACTATTGGCCGCATTTTCGTTTTATCTCTCTCGCACGGTGCCAGTGTTAGCTTACACGCTGACAATACTTTATGACTTTGATTTTTGTTAGCTATTAAAAGCAGTGAACATAGAACGATATATCCCACTTAGTGTATCATTTGAAATATAAAAACCACATAATATATAGTCTAACAATTTCCTGCAAGAACCTCCTAAGACAAGGTGAGAGAACGTAATAAGTCGTCATTGTATGCAATAGGAATAAACGTACGTAATTTTACGCATTTCTATTCTCTAATGACGTCACATATCCTAGCCCCTTTCATTCAGATGGAGAATAGCAGAAAACTTGTTATAATTAAATTCAAATTTAACTTGTTTCCTTTACAACCGCCCGCCAAGAGAACTTAGTTCAAGATCTTTAAGTAACATACTAAATCGTAATGATTATTTACAGTACAGATGCAAACATTCACTCACTCGACACTCGTTACAGATACAGCGAAGCGTCGGACCACCGGCCGTGCGACAAGCTTTATTATACAGATGGCACATACAGCGATATTTGGTCCCAGTATTTATGTTAAGTTTGGTATACGTAAGTACCAGTAACGTTGTCAAGAATATTTCCAATATATTTCACTATATATAAGTACGAAAAGTGTGTTTATATTGCTTTAAAACAATGTAAACGGCACACATCATTCGTTCATTAGGTTATCTATGCATTTAAGGCGCGCTTTCATCAATGGCCACAGATATTGAACAATAAATAGCTATTGCAGATACAGTTTAATATAATAACATTTTCTGTTTTGAGATTATTTGAAACTTCTACGTAATCTATGTGTAATCAACAATATCGGAACAATAATCAACCATCCATGTCATATGACCATAGATTAAATTACTGTAGACTACACTCCGGTTATCTCTGGCCATTAAAAATCAGCTAAATTTACGGTTTGGTATAAAAAGCTATTTAAAATTATTGTGCGTTACACACATCGCAACCATTTACAAAATTTAAACCACAGTGCTTAACCGCAAATGACGAAGCTCAGCTCTTTGACAATGTGTTTGTAATGAAAAAAATTCCAACTAGATGCGATATGGTTACCTATAAATAACATTTAGAATACACAATTCGACATCAAAGCTACGGGTGTTATGTATTCGACGCAAAAACGATTTATTTTTGTTACTATTTAGTGATCATTCCACCAAGACATCAAATGTGCTTGATGCGACATTTATATCCTGCAAATGTAAAAGTATCCTTTGATTTACTATGCATGTACTACTATGTATGTATGTAACGTACTGTCATATAACACCCGTCGCTCAAACCTCGTATCGTACACGTTCAATTATCTAAATACATACCAGCGACAAAATACATTGAAATACAACTAAGCAAAGTAAAGCTGAAGCCGAATCGATAAATAAAACGTATTAAAGATAATATGACATCAGTCGGTAAAAATATAGGTTTTGTCAATCGACAAAGTGAAGAACGTTTTTATCCGTCTTGCTCTTTTCATTGGTAGTGGTAATGACGTATTTTCCCGTCTCAAACTTCTGTCCATTGGCAAAACTTAAATCCGAATGAAAACCTAAATAGAGACCGGATTAATAATTTATCAAAAATATAGAGTAAACTTCAAATTAGGAAATAAAACTATTAAAATAAATTGCATATCGGCAACATTTACAAAAATGCCTGTAAAGTCGGTTTTACGGGCGAAGATTTTACGTGACAACGTCTTTTTCTCGGTAGAATATTTATTGATATGAATATAATTAAATTAATCACTCAACTATAATTAGATCATAGTTGAGTGGGAGAGAGACGCAAGGCATTCGGCGGGCCTCTCTCTCGTTCGGTGACTCATCGTAACGTTACCGGGCGTTACACTTTTTCATAAGTGACTCCCAGCCGCAACCTAATTTAAGACGTTGTCACGTCAAAAAGTTGAAAAAAGACAGTAAAAAAAGTTCACTCAAAAAATAAAGGATTATGTTAATTCATACAACTGAATACTCCGGTCTCTTTTTATAACATTACAAAATAAATCCAAAGTAAATCAGTCTCTTAACTTACTTTTAGACACTATGACTAATTTTTTATTTACATTTTATAACTCTGACAGAACCATGTATTTTCGCGCCAAATATTTACAATTGATGATTGTGCGTTTTATTTAAAAAAAAATTGATTACGTAAAAACACTGACTATAGTCAGCTTGGATACAATGTAGCCTTTTAAATCATCTTATAATATCGGACTACAAATAAAATTAACTTCTAAACGATAATTTACGTATTGAAGTATAATTCGAATATATTGACGTTTTATTACGTCACACAACTTAAAAATAAGTTTCGATTAAAAAACTCTGGCGCAAAGCCACAGGGACCACATGGACGACAACATACAAGTTAAAATGATAAAAACATACATTTACTATCTAAGTAAGTAATTATAATTTACAGGTTATTTACAATAAAAAAAGATCATTTCAATAAATACATAATTTGGCTGCTTTTTTATCTATATCGAATGATACCGCCGAAATGAAATGAAAAGTTATTGTCGTTCACTATTTCCGAAATGTTTAAGAGAACTTCTTTTATAAAATAAATAAAAACCTACACATACCGTTGCGTAGTGTGTTTTAGTTCATATTTCTGAATTTTCCGTGCGTTGAGTCCACAAAATTTATATCACAGTAGCGCATACGCTATAACACGCTCGATTCCCGCCGCTCGCACTGACTAGGCTATTTACAAACGCTTCCTATCCCATTCGACACCACTGTGGGACTTGGCAGTTCGGGATATCCGACTTTTTTCACTTCACAAACACTACGAAATTTACATGACGTTTTTTCCGTCACTTGAAAACTTATTTTTTGCGATTATCCCACACCTGCAAATCCGGCACAGGGGTTAATAATTTAAAACAGGTCAGTAACTATAGTTCCGAACCACGCGCAGACGACTGGTAGTGCGTACGTGAAGAGTGCTTTCTGTAGGGAGGGTCGCTCCGCCCCTCCGGCGACGGGTTCGTCCCTCGCGCCCTCTCTCGGAGGCTCGGCGACAGTTCTGACACTTGTGTCGTCGATAGTATTGATTCTGGGTACGATGTCTCTGGTTTCGGTGATGTCTGGTATGTCTGATATATCTGGTATGTTCACGTTGTTGGTGCCGGGAGTGTCGACGATGCTGGGTATGTTGGGCACGGTGGTGGGGACTGGCCTGGAGAGGTCTGGTTCTATTTCAGTCGGCTCGTCCACTTCATCGTCGACTGGCAGCGGGGACTCGCCTGAACCTGTGGTTGAAAGGGGATGAGTTAGTACATTTGAATAATAATGAGGATGCGATAATTTTTGAAGGAAAAACTTTTGATTAAATGATACAATAGTTTGGATTGACGGGACGGAACCATCTGGGTGCTACTGATTACTGCCTCCAGAACAAAGGCCATGTAGCAACGGTTTTTCTGACTTGTTTTATTCAATAAGTGTATATTTTGAGTGGAAAGCAATGTATCCATGATCCAAGTGTAAACATAACCATCAGCTGAACAGTTTGTTAATTCCCCCGACGGCCTCCGTGGCGCAGTTAGTTAGACGCCAGCTGTGAAACACGAGGTCGTGGATTCTATCCGCGCACCGAGACTAATATTTGTGTGATCCACAGGTATTTGTTTCAGGGCTTGGTGTTTGTGAGACTGAAAAGTCTTTCATACCCACCTGTTCCTGATACCCACGACACAAGATTCGATCTTAGTGTGGGATCAGGACTATATGACAGTTGGGTGCATTTATTTTTTTAGTTTAACAAAATAAATCTTCTAGAAAGTACAAGGTACAGACCGGTATCGTCAAAGGCATCGGCGTCGCCGTCCTCGTCGTCATCAGGCGGGCCGAGGTCCCCGGTGGCGAAGTCCCCGGAGCCGGAGCCCGACTCCACGCCCTCCAGCTCGTCCTGCGCCGACGAGCCGCTGGGCTGCAGGTCTGTCATGCGGTCTGACATTACATATACAGCTCGTGGTTTTTACACTTCAAATAGGGCAGTGCATTGTGGAAATAAAATTAAACCAGGTTTGTAATATTCGTAAACATGAATCTGAAATTACATATTTCGAAATGTTATGTTTTGACACCCCTTTTTGTTTCAAGGGTTAAAAACACATGAAATCTAGGCACACATTAAAGTAAAAACTAACCCCAACGTAATCACGGTTATTCTATTTGTATTCAACACTAAAGCACAGGACGTGGCGTTAAAAAAGGTAAAAAAAAATGTACCATGACCATTTAAGGAGTCTGTTTCACATCATTCAAAAATCTAGGCAAATACCCCACAATACTCGTAAAAACTGCTCTAATATGATAATCAGATCCTTACCACTATACCCGGAGTCGGTCCACTCCACCTCTACTCCGTTGAAGGCGTCCTTGAGTCGTGCAGTGAGGGTCTTGAGGACTTCGGCCTCTGAGGCGGCGACGGCGGAGGCGGAGGCCACCACCACGCCGCGCACCTCCGGGTTCGAAGCCAGCCCGGCACTGCCCTCGCCCGCCGCGTTTAGTGTGTAGCTGGAAGGATAATGAGGGTTTTAGGTTGTTGGATGGCGATTTTTGGGCGTGGTTTAGTGATGATGATACTGGTGTGAAACAAAGTCTGATGAGTAGAAAGGAAAAAATGTGAATTCGATATCTTGAAATTCAAATGTCTAAATATATTTTCGAGTTACTCTTCAAGAATTAAGGTATAGTTTGTCGATAGTTATTATGCTACAACAGATTAAAAGTTTGTGTTTAAAAATGTTCACGACATATTTAGTACCAAATAAATCAAACTTCGCATAACGCAACAAAAAATATCTTTGATGTTTTTTTTATTCCACCCTATAATTAAAAAAAAAAAAACATGAAATCTATGTCAAGTAAACAAGTCTATATTATTTTAAGCGCACAATCCAGACTGCAAACGAAAATTTTTATTGACTTCTGATACAATGCAACAAAACATTTTACAGGAACTTCCAGTTACCACCAGGCTTCGTTTTCGATCGCAGTCTTGATACACCCTGTATAAAATACAAATATGTAAGGCCCATACAAAAGATGACTTGTCAGTTACCTGGCGAGGTCGGTTCCGTTGAAGCAGGGCGCGCTGGGCACGCTGACGAAGTTGCACAGCAGCGCAGGCAGGTGGTTCCAGTAGCGCCGCGTGTTGCGGATGCGGGTTCGAGTCTCGCGCACCAACTTCTCTAACGCAGGCCCGCCCCACTCTGAACCTGGTGGAATGAAGCAGTATTTCACTCCCTAGATCTAACTTTACCTCTTATGCCTCGTCTAAAGGATAGGTAAAAAATTAAAAAATCATATTGTCGGCTCTGAATAAGTCTATAAAAAAACATCTTTGTTCCAATTTAACCAAAATGAATTTACTTCACTGGGCTCTAGTTTTATATCGTCATCACTTTTCAACAACAGAATGTTGAAATACGCATAATATTATGTATAACAATGCTGTACGAGTGTCGAGTCCATGAATAAACTATCGTAGTAGAAGCAAAATTAAATACACGTCAATACATTATAACTACTATTGGGAATCGAGCTGAATAACCTAAATTCGATTGCAAATTCCTAACTCACCATGACTATCCTCGCTCTTAGCAGCAGGTTTCTTCTTCTTCTGTCCCTTCTTATCAAACTCATACGATCTGAAGTTGATATCAACTTCGCCAGCACCCGCAGGTTCAGGGTCGGCGTCCCGTTTCCTCCTCTCATGCTCCTCGTACTCTTCCAGACCAATATGCCCCTTCATGTACTGAAGGAACCTGTCCCGCAGCCTGGCTTGGTCGGCCATCTCAGCGGTCGCCTTCCTGATGCCTTCAGGAGTGCGCAAATTGAGAAGCTGTGGGTCATCGTTCATGAGGCTCTCGAATGTAGCCTCCACCTCGAAGTCTGCGTCGACTTCATTCGCTTTCTGATTCCAGTCGAAGTCTGGAATAGATCGGGGGGACCTCCTGGTCCTCTCTTGGGGGAAGAAGGGTACCGCGCCCCCTCCACCCCCCAATTCAGGCTTCCCACAGCCGGTGAATATCCTTTGGGATATTTCCTGGTTGTGCTCTTGGAAGCTCATGATGGCTTCGGATATTTTAATGTCTATAGGTTCGACTACCATGGCGATGTTGAACGGGCCCAGTAGACGGTCGGCTACTTTGTCTACGGCATCTGGAATAATGTAATCAAAATGTCAGAATTTGGATCGTGGATACATGAATTTACTGGTGGTAGGTCTCTCATCATATGTAAAAGGACGCCAAGTTTCGTACAACAGCAGTGCACATGCATTTTTGTGTTCCAGTTTGAAGGAAATTGTTGCCAGAGTAACCACTGGACATATTGAAATATAACATCTCATGTCTCAGGATGGCAAGCGCAGTGGAATGCCAATGATTGCATCGTAATTCATGGTGTTATGGTTTTGCTATCACTGTCCATGAGCGGTCGTATCGCTTACCATCACGCGAACGGTACGCTCGTCTCGCCATTTATTCGAATAAAAAAAATATGGATACAACAATAGTCTCAGTATCACTACAATGTCAACATGATACACTAAAATATAAAATATTGTATTTGATTTACATGTAGTCGATTAAATCATAAGATGTGCAACGTGCAATGTAAAGTAAATGTCTAGTTTTTGTATAGTAATAAATCACTAATTCCTCTTCTGAACATAGATATGTCGCCCAAGTATTTCGACCGTCAATCTAGCAACTTACGTTGGGATGTGTATTTATAATGGTTACTGTAGTTAGGAGACTCTCCCGCCCTCACACCTACCTCTGTAACTCCTGTAAGCCAGGATCGGCAGTGCCACGCAATGTAATGACACCGAGCATTGAAATTCGCCGAGTCTCCGGCCTAACTAGTCTTTAACCCGCAAAGAAATCAATCAGAAAGTGAAAAAAAATTAATAGGAGGAGTCGAAAATAAATTATTGTCTGGAATAATGATGACTGTAATTAGTCTTATTATACTGACCGACATAAGCGTCCCACTGGTCGCCCAGGTCGGCGTGGGCTGGCAGACAGCCGCGGATGACGTTGTGGCAGTACCGCGTGCAAGGAAGCTGCTGGAAGCCACTGCAAGTGCCGCAGAACCGCAGACGAGCCCAGGCGTTGACGCACTCTTGACTCACGCCCACCTGAGGACAACGTGGAATGTTCTGAAGACTTCTAGAGGCATTGGTGACAGTTTACAGACAAGGTTGGATCTTCTAGAATGTTTTGGATTCCTATAGAAATTATTATATATTCTAAGTCATGGTGACTTATAGACTATTAGAACTGTTACAGGGATTGTAAAAGGTGTTTCCGATAATTGTAGTTTTGTATCTGTACTAATCGTAATGAAACTATTGTCAACTTAATGAAAGATACTTTGTCAATACTGTAGATGATCTTGGAGATTTCTAGAAAAATACATATATAGCTTTTTTAGTGTTCCGTTGTTAGTCCTTGCGATGAAAATTGATATGAAAACGTTAGAACAAAATATGATACTAAGGCTACGTGCATTTTGTACCAATATAGATATGGATGCTTTAATCAACATTTGGTGTTTGCAGAAAAAAATAAAAATAAAACGACGGCAAAAAATAATTATTTAATCACGCATCTGTGTTCTTAATTAATAAACTCGTAAGAACAATTTGAACTGTGCCGCTGAGTAAATGTACCAAAGGGCGGCCGAAGTGTGAATCATTCGAGTTAATTTGAGTGCGAGATTATTTGCGAGCGTGTCGGTGCGGACAAACAAACATCCATGGAACTAGCAGACACGCGGTTAACGCATCAATAATAATATTGTCGAGGGAAATTGTGTAGTTTGTGTGTTTATTGACATTAAAATTGTATGGTACATTTTGCTCTCTTTCTCTCTCTCTTTAGGTATAGTGCCTCTAAGTATAGTGCAATGCCGAGCATAGGCTTCCCCCATTTTCATAGTGATCTGTTGAAAGCCGATGCTTCTGGCGACTTTCTGTAAACTAGGTATAGCCTGTAACTAGGTCAATTCGTCCACCTTGTAGTCGACAGTTTTTTTTTATAAACCTAAGTTAAAAGTGTTTATTAATGCTAGTCAAAATAAACATATATACAAACTTCGAATATGTATGTATGGTATTAAAAAGGTAGTTAATAGGTACTTATGTATTAGGCTATCCTCACCTACCTTCGGTAAAGTAAGAACAATCATGTAATGTTAGTACGTAATGTTTATCTCAAAGTGAATGGGGTACGTAACCTTCCAAACCAAAAGATTTCACAACTTTAACAATGAAAAAAATGTATGAAAAAAATAATAATATTCTGAATAATGTTATACCTATCGAATTATAACGAGCAGGAATTCAAAAGAAACAACAATTACACTATTTTTTGATAAATTAAAATTGCACGTAAACCCGCGGGTAATCACCAGTATATCAATTTAAGCGTCTCGCTGGCGCCTGTAGGGATCAACGCTCGAGTCCCGGCGCTCGGCGGCGCTTATACGCTCATACGCTTAATGAGTCATTGCGAAAATGTCGCCACGGGAACGCACAACCAGTGCATCTGGATTATGATACTATATCTGAGATGACTGAAGTGACAGAGCATAGTAACGAGATTGCAGGTTTTATGGTTCAGTAGATGTGGCCTAAGCACTCTCAATCGTACTCTCGATTGTGGAGGAGGCCCGTGCCCTACAGTGGGACGTATATGGCCGGATACCATCGGAATTTGTGCACGTGAAATATGCCTGTACAAGCCAGCCACGTTACAAATTTGCACCATACAGGTAAACTTCAAAATACTGTATCAAAATCGAATGTACCTACAATTCTGCATACTCAAAAGGGTCATAGTGTCGGCTTTTACACTGTGCAGTCATATACCGGGCGAATGGCCAACAACACACCATTAACTTATTTTAAAGAATAAAAACATAATTTCATATTCCAGTTGCATACACGACATTGTTCAAGTCAGGGTCATGTGCAGTGTGAATTTTAACATGATGCTTATTATTCGCAATAAATTATGTTTTGCATCCTAATTATTAATCATAATATTGTTATATAGACCTAAAGTTAACATACATCATCATAATGACTCAAAAACTATTCATATTACTTTCATCTCGGCACAGACATCGAACCCAGGTCATCTCGTTTGACATGTAGCTTCTCCATCACTATACCCTCATAACGAAAGTATTCATACTGTACTGAATCTAATATACGTCCCACTGCAGGGCACGGGCCTCCTCTACAATCGATAGTACGATTGACAGTGGCCATTTGAATTTTAAGTACTAATATGTATTTCAGAAATAAAGCTTTTATAGTCAACCATGCTTGCCTAAAGATGTTTGTACTTTACGTATCTCGTATAAGAAATCAAAAGACTAATGAATAAGCGATGACTTTCATCTATCTACTTTACCTTTAAAGTAGAAGGCTTACAAATAAGTGAGGACTAATAAATTCAGGTTAGAAATATTGCACAACAGCTTGTAAAAATCAACAAATGAACTACTCACAATGGCGGTCTGGAAACCGCATTGGGAGTTACTCAGCGTTTCCTCAACAAACGGATGTTTACAATGTCTCGACTCAGAAATAAACTCGGGCTTCGTTTTTATAGACGGCAAAGTGATTACACTGCACCTGATGGATGCAAATACTAATATTATGGAGAAATATCTCTCGTATCTTCGATAACTCATTGAGAAGGGCCCTGCGCTACACAAGACTACAGTTTTATAGGTCTGCAAAACCTTTAATTGACATATATTTTCGAAATGTTGGGATATTATAGGAAATTATGACCATGTATTGAGATGAAGTAAAGCAAAGTGATTATTTAGATTTTTGGTTTTACACGTTGATTTTTCTACACATTGCTCTAGAAATTTTTAAATTGGGTCTACATTCGATCATTTAAATTCCAGCTGGTAATGACATAAATGGAACGGCATCGTGTATTGACTAATCTTAAGGGTTTGAAGAAGTTCTGATGATTAGTCCATCGACAATCTCAGTCAACTAACGAAACAGTATACTTAGGTTCGTGTTTAGTTTTAATGACCTTCTAACGGTTTATGATAAAATGTTGTCCAAAATTTTTCACAGCTTAAGCTCTACCTCTTCAATTCGATTCGATGCGATCGATTTTACTGGTAGTAGGTATGTCATATGTGAGAGGCCGCCTGGGTAGGTACTACCGCGATTTCTATTTCTTCCGCCCAACAGTAGTGTAATTGCACTGTTGTGTTTCGAATTGAAGGGCATTATATTGTTACATTGTTTTGTAATTAAAGGTGCTGTTTGGTTTTGTTACTGTTCATGAGCGGTCGTATCGCTTACCATCGTCTCGCAATGCAATGAAAAATAAAATTTTAAAAAAAATGTGTATATACCTTGATCATATCCCGGACGACGTCGGCGCCGGCCCGCAGCGCCTTGTGGAAGGTGCGCGTGGCCACCACGGCGCGGCGCAGCTGCACCGACAGCTTGTTGGGCACGTCCTCGAACGGCTGGATGTCGCGCATGTGCTCGTTCACGCACTTCAGGTACCTGCGGGAGATAACATTTACGTGAGTAATCATACTCTGAATCATTTAGTATTAATTGCTTTGGCAGTACAATGTATACCGATTCAAAGTTCTAAGTTTCAATTAACTCAGCTGTACAAAATCACGTAGCCAATGTTGATTTTATAAATTATTAAATGAACTGCTCTGAATTCAACTAAGCTACGACTCCTTGCCCTTTCTTTTCGGCTAAAACAGCCTTGTGAACCAGGAGGTAGTGAAAAATAAAGCGACTGAATCTAAATAATTTATGACATTTTGTGGGTTTAATAAATATTGTCATTTCATTTCAGCGTACCGTTAAATTACATAGAAGAACCCCTGTTCGTACCCCTGTACTGAGTAGATAATTGCAGGCTGTTTTAGATGGATTGCTGTAAACATCTTGGAAGAGGCCTATGTTTCGAAATTTCGCATTACTATTAAGGTGTTACCCAAACGCATCTTATTAGTCTTTAACCGATACATATTTGTTTTGAGTCCGAATGTTAGTACAAGCAAATTGGCGAAACCATAATAGGATAAAATAAATAATTATGATAAAGTCCTATATTCACTGCAGCAAAACAAATATATTTTATGTTAGAAAGTGTACCCCTGTGTTAAACAAGACAATAAAATCCAATGTCAACATTCTTGCCTACAGATATTACTAGGGAGTCGAGTTAATCGCATACGTTCGCTTAAATATACTATGAACCACAAGTATTGGTATCATTATTTTATTTATTATAGTTATCCTTTATATGTTTATCTGCCCTCTTTTTATTATTTTCTTATTTTCAATCAATACTTCTGTCTTTATTTGATGTATGTGATTTTTCATTGTTTAGCTTTTCTTTTTAACTTTCTGTGAATTAAAATGTAATTAACTTGAGTCACGCACAAATTTACAGAAAATTTAAAGTGCGAAAGCCTTAAGTATAAAGCGAAAATTACCTGGTATAGTTTAAATACGGTAGACATCTAACAATCATTAATAGGGAAATTATTATTGCTAATTTATCTTTACTCACTCTCATATATGGAACTCCAAGCATTTTGATGCTCCGGGTAGACCCTAGACCTCTTTTACAACCGGTTTCATTCTAACCAAATCATTGCTCACTACTTTAAACAAATTATTCCAAAGCAAAACACGAACTGTCTACTGTAAATACTTGGGATTAACATTTATACGGTTAGCGACAGGCCATGCCTTGGTCCGGTTTCAGATCTTAATAAATAAACTCAGATAATATCTCCTTGTTGGTTTAATAACATATTTACTATACTGTATCAGCCAATATACGACTCACTGCAGTGCACAGGCTTCTACAATCGGAAATACGAAGAGAGGTTAGGCCATATATTCCAACACTATGTATGTAGATCGGGTCTTATTTTCAGCTTCAAAGTTTATAAAATTAACAAATTGAAATTTAATGTCTATTATATATTGTATAAAAATTCAAGATATATTTGTCATTAACAATTTAACAGTTGCCCGACCACAAAGATACTTAGTAAACCGTAGCAATAGTTGAACGTAACAAAATATTTACAAATGAAATACCATTGATATGACAATAATTATTTTGTATACAAAAAAAGAATACCTACTATTTAAGTTCTCCCGAGACAATACGACGCAGACAATTATGCAGGGTTGCTACAAACATTATAACAACTTTTTCGATTTTAACAAAGTAAAAATTCGAATCTTGTGGAAAGTATATCTGCCTCTAAGAACCCACAATATCTGAGATATAGTAGAATTTTATAACTTTAGTAGACCAATAAGTTAGCGACCCATCTGTTTCTCACACGGGAAAGCTATTTCACGACACTTGACAAATAGTTACATCCGACTATCCAACTGGTAATTCGTGAGCTACCTATCGAAAATCAGCGCTGCAGTGTTACTTTTGCCATCATGCAGCATAAAGCTGAATGGGAGGCCCATTATATATCTACGTAATAGTTGTTTAGATTTAATTAGCATATTAATACATTGTCATGTTTTATATTTTATTATCTGTTTGCATAAGTTTATTTGCTCCTACAATAAATATCTTATTTTCTTTCAAAAGTCAACTGTCATCTCTCAGCGATCGAAACAATTATATTTATCTCCACAAACCAATTAAGTTGTAATAACAAAATATAATGAACAGTATATACAGATTTGTAATAAAGAATCGTATCCAAGACTCCACGAACCCAAGCCATGTAGCCATGCACCACGACAAGTGTGGCAGCCCTAAAAAGCACTTAAACGGAACGGTTTAACAGCTACACGCGTGTAAACAAACGATTAACGACGATAATAAGGTCGTCTACACCTCCCGATAATATCGTACACTTAAACACTGTTTATTCATTGAAGCTATATGTATTGTTTTATGATAGGGTACATTTCCATGCCTGCATCGAATAAGTAGATTGGATTTTGCCAAGGTTATTTTAATCTCAATATGTGAAAGAGGTCGCTATTTCTGTATCAACCCATCCACGTCCCACTGCAGGGCACGGGCCTCCTCTACAATCGAGAATACGATTGAGAGTGGTTAGGCCATATAGTCCACCACGCTGGCCTAGTGCGAGTTGCCGGACTAGTGCGGGTTGGCGGACTTGTCAGAGTCAAATTCTAGACAAATAAAACGAACTAGCGCATTGAACCCAAGACCTCACGGATAACAACCCATTCACACTGTTATTAGATTATAAAGGTAATTATGTAGTAAGATTTTTTTAATCATAAAAAAGATAATTCATTTTTAATATTCGAAAATTAATATCGATTATAAAGTAAACCAACGCCCCTCAATTTTTTAGTACTTATGAAAATAATCAACGTCTTTTAACTTGAAAGTATTGTACGAGTTGTCTACGACTGGAATTAGTTCCCAAAAAGGGATTGACTTTTGTCCCTCCTCTACCCTATTATATCTTTGAACAGAATTTTTTTCAGCAATATGTGTGTGGTATTAGGTGCACATCTGCTTTCCGTTTGGGCACAAACATTAACTTTAATAAGATAAATCACAATATATTTTTTAAAGTATTTCTATTGCGTATTATCCTCGTAATTGAAAATCTATTAATTTTGATAATTAATTTACTGGTGGTAGGTCTCTCAAATGTGGGAGGCCGCCTAGGTGTCTTGGGATGGAGAGCGCAGTGGAATACCAAGCATTGCTATGTAAATTGTAATTCAAGGTGTTTGGTTTTGCTACTGTTTATGAACGGTCGTATCGCTTATCATCAGGTGAACGACATGCTCGTCTCGCCATTCAGTGCAATAAAACAAAAAACTAAAATATTTTCTACAGCGCATTGTCCTCGTAAGTGAACATTCTACGATTATAGTATTTATCCAATAAGTAATATACGAGTATTTTATTTCTTTACTAAATTATATACAAACCGCATATATGACGCACGTTATTGTTATTGTAGGAGAGTAGATAAATTAGTTTTAATACAAAAATATAATAATTACCCTATATTTACATGTACGTTTTAAATAGATATTTAATTACGAAATTCAAGCCTAAAGGAAATCTTTGTATAACATATAATATTTTGGTGGAATTTCTACAGTATGTAAAGTCTGTCAACCTGCACTAGGCCATCCTGGCACATTACATTATTAAGAACATACTGTTTTACAATTTCATATTGTTTTTTTTTATTTATTCTACTTGTTTTGTTTCTATTGTATTATTGTATGCCGTGTTCTAGTTTAAGTTTAATATTACTTCTTGTACTTTCGATTATTACTTATTTATTAAAATATATCTTGTTCATGTTATTAAAATAGTGTGCGATCCAGCATACTATACTTATAGTAACACTTGTTACACCTGTGTACCCATATACGTCCCACTGCAGGGCACGGGCCTACTCTACAATCGACAGTACGATTGAAAGTGGTTAGGCCATATAGTCCACCACGCTGTTACACATAGATATATTATTTATCATACATGACTTATACTTTGTAGTGTAAATAGCGCAATTGACTGGCGGCCATCAATTCAAAAACATCGCGGGTTTGGTTCTGCACCTAACCAAATATTTGTTGAGTTATTGCGTGTTTGTATATTATGATTTATGACTGAAAGCTTCTAATACTTTCTGAAAGTCATTATTCTACAATTAGAGTTTATTATGTAGTTAAAATCATGTGACTGTTGAGTGTATTTATTACTTTACTAGCATACAACAGTATATACATATTTAATTTCCTTGCTCATCCCGCGGGACAAAATTTCAAGGATAAAAGGTAGCCTATACATTGTTCTAGGATATCAGCTACCTCTATACAAATTTAATTAAAATTGGCTCCGCTGTTTGAGCGGTATGACTCTTAGATCATCCCACGGGAACACTAAATTTTATCAGGATAAAATACACCTATGTAACACATATCCAAGGTGCCAGCTAGCTCCATACCAAATTTCGTAAAAATTCATTATAATTTTAGTAAGAGTAAGATTTGTACTTACTTATCATCGAAACTGTACTGTGAGTTGAGTACTGTGAACATCTTCTTGTACAGGATGGCGAAGAACGAATCCATCATGTTATCGAAGTTTGTGCCGCCGTGCGTGTAATACCTGCAAAAACATTATTATTCATCATCTTCATTATTAGTTCGTTGCAGTCCACTGCTGGACATAGGCCTCTCCCAAGAGGAGAAAACGAAACAATTCCGTCTTCTGTTAGTGTTCAAGAAAATATCTCGCTGTCTCTTCAACCATGGGAAGTCCACTACTGAACATAGGCCTTGCCAAAAGATCTCCACATCGACCTGTTGGAAGCGACCTGCATCCACCGATTTCCCACCACCTTAATCAGGTCGTCCGTCCATTATGTCGGCGGGCGACCGACATTTCACTTGCCTGTACGTGGCCTCCACTTCAGAACCTTTCGATCCCATCTTTCATCAATTCTTATAAAAATACAATTAAAATAATGTTATTCACGAGTTCGTAAGAAAATTCTCAAATCTGACTTTTGCTTTTCATAAATATTGTTCCAATACGACAGCCATTATTATTCTATTTCGTTCAAATTTGAAAGAAGCATTGAGGGCGCTGTTACCCAATGTTTATTATGGCGCGGCCTCTATAACAACTATTCTAAACATTATGCTTCACGGGAAATCATATGAGGCAGTGCGTTAAATTTTCTTGTTATTAATGTTATAATTTCATACTTGTTGACGCACGAAAACAATATACCTACACTAGATAAACTAATTCAGAGCAAGTACATATAGGATAAAATATACCTCTATAATTGCATAAATATATATACCAACTAGCAGTTCGACTCGGCTTCGCCCGGGTGCAGATTCTTTTTTAATCCAGTCCACGTTAGAAACTCAGGAACTACTTCGCGTGACAACTGCTATAAATAATTTAAACTCTACGGTACTGCCGTACTTTCCATCCCATTCCTTTGAGTTTGAAAAAGTGTCGAATATATTTCAACTCGATGCACATCCCACGGGAACACTAAATGTTGGGAAAAAAGCCTATGTGTTAATTCAGGATGTCAGCTATCTCCATACCAAATTTCATTAAAATTGGTCCAGTGGTTTGTGCGTAAAGAAGTAACAAACCCACACACTTTTTAATTTATAATATTAGTACGAGTACGATAATGGGCAAGGTGTAAAGGAAAAGCCGCGCTGGATGAAGAAAAAACCTAGATGCGTAACATCCGAGAGTCGACCAGTATCACCACCATTGAACAACTGTACCACCTGGCTAATGATAAAGAAGAATACAAAAATGAATGACTACCAGCCTTTAACACTGAAGAGGCACTCAAAAACCAAGATGCGAAACATCCGAGAGCCGGCCGGTATCAGCACCGTTGAACAACTGTACCACATGGCTAATGATAAAGAAGAATACAGGAATCTGACTACCAACCTTTAACCTGAAGAGGCATTCAAAAAATAATTGCATAAAAGAGTATTTACCTTTCCAGCTCCTCGAACAGTTTCTCGAACACGTAGGAGTGTTGTTCGTAGATCACGCCGTACGTTCTCTTGAACATCGCGTGGAACTCCTCGCGGGATAGCTTCAGCAGCTTCCGGAAGAATTCTGGAACAATACGAGAAACACATTATATAAGGCATAGTCTAATGACAGCATTTAAGGTTATGAACCGCGAGGTCCTAAATTCAAATTCTAATGTGTGAAAATGGTTTGAAAAATCTTATGTAAGTTGCTGATACCGGATTAATCTTTATTGCAATTAATGGCGTGATAAGCATGCCATTCGCCTGATGGTAAGCGATATGACTGTGCATAGACAGTAGCAAAACCAAACAACACCAGGAATTATAAAGTAATGCTTAGCATTAAACAGTTTTTGCCATCCTAAGCCATAAGATGTTCATTCTCAGTATGTCCAATAGCTACTTTGGCTACAATTTCTATCAAACCGGAATACTACAGTGCATTTATTACGTTATACAACATCTCTACCTACCTCTCTATGTTATATATATCAATAAATCGTATTTATTTCTTTCTTCTTTCTATTTACACTGCTGTTTGCCAGGTGAAATTGAAAATGCGGTGGTATCTACCCACTGGCATTAAGCTTGGGCCATAATAACATCTCTACCTACTTCTTCACATATTTTAGGCGTGAGCAAACTTATACATTACGTAACACTAATGGCAAAGTTTATTTTGTCTTAACAAAGTTTTGGGTACGCCGAATAAATGTAACAAAACAAATTAACGAAAAATACGTGTTTTCCCAGAACAAGACTGACATCTGAGTAGGGTCTACAAGCGATCCATTTCTCTATGTCAATGTCCCACTTAATGCTAAAACACGTGGTAATGTTGCGTCCATTTTCTTTAATGACAGATGTATAACGTAGATATTTCGGCTCAGGATCCATGGGTGGAGCAACGTGGTTCTGACACTTGATAATATATTATACAGATCAAACCATATATTCCCTCTGCTAATAATTTGGAATATTTCAAACCCACACTTTAAACGTAACAAAATTCACCAGTTAAAATTAAAACCGAAATTGAGCGAATTACCTTCACAATATATTTTCAAATCTAAAATAATTTGTGTCTGTATCAGCCCATATACGTCCCACTGCAGTGGTATTGATCACCAGAGGCATTGGCCTAAACAACATTTTTGTCAAATGGTCCCTGGTGACTAAAAAGTTAAGAACCACTGTTCGACTGACAAGAATGAAGTAACAAATACTAATAACATAGTAATGTGAGTTTCGTCAAACGAAGCCGTAGAAACGCATGTAAGCCACAAGTTGTTACTAGTGTTTTCCTATGAGGCGTCGGTAATCACAACAATCCAATTTCATACCGCAATGCGTATAATCCCTGTAGCAATGCGATGTCCCTATTTATCGACCTCTTGGAAAACTAATCTGAAAAAATGTTAATGTGCATACATGGCTTGGAGCAATCGGTTCGAGACTTAGAAAACTATTGTGTTTTTTCAAACAAATGGCATGAATAGGTTGATTTTAATCAGTGGGTCATGAAAGTCCACATTTAGCCCACATTCCACATATTAGAAATATGATGAAGGCGTTGTCTTGGTTGGAAAATGAGGAAGAAGGGGCAGAATATTACATTCTATTCATGTATTTACGCAAAATTACTGAAGGGATTAAGCCGTTCCAAGGTATCTACATAATGAGCATATGCCGTTTTGTGACAAGCAATACTACGAGTATATACTTAAGTTAATTTAAATATAACTATAAACCATTTTGTGACAAATCAATGCTTTCTTGCTTTCTAATTGCACGGCCCCTGCTTTGTTATTATTGGCTTGCAATGTTTATTATAATTTTACACACTGTTCATAAATTGCAGAGTCAAATATCACCAAAAATTTCCTAAATATACTAGGAGGAAAACCCGTAGGCGCCGTTGTATACTCTAATACCAATAAACTGCTTGGTCCAGTTTCTGCGAAGCGTGGGCGTCAATGAGTGGACTTCTGCGAACTGCATCCATCGTCACAGCCCAGAATATACGTCGCCACTCACGCATCATAAACATTTTTATCTTGCCGATTGGACAAAATGGTAAGTGCTTTCTGAAAATAGGGGAAGGCCGGGCAAAGTGGATACCTTAAGGTTTTTAAGGTTATAGCAGAAAAGGTATACAATACAATATCAAAATAATTATCAGAAACCAGTCTTTATTTATTGCTCGTACAAATACGGACATCAGTTACCATTAATATTTAAGCAATAATCAACTACAATTAAAATGTAAAAAAGTACGAAAGTATTCGCTTTGCCCGGTACACCGGGTAAAGCGGATACAGTACTTGGGCAAAGTGAATACCCATATTCAATCTCTGATAACATAAAAATAACTTTGATAAACTGAAAAAAAAATACGTAACCGACACAAGGTTTGCCTATACAAGGTCGCATAAGCCAAACCATACTTTTTAGCTGTGCTTTTTATTGATTTTCCAACTCTGCACAAATCAATAGCCGTTTGCATAGCATTTTCATCCCAAGTCCCTTGCTAAGATTTTTTAGTATATTTATTCACCATCTGAAACAAATAAAATACATGTTTAGATAATAAGTCACCAATGAGAAATGGCAGTCAAAGTAAATAGAGCAAAGTGGACCATATCCACTTTGCCCTATTCACTTTGCCCGACTAGGTAAGTTTTGAGGTTACCACTATTTATACAGAAACTAATAATTCTGCCTTTCTGTTAAATATACCATAAAAAACTACTTTGATATGCTGCCAAATTAAGACATTCCTATAAATCAAAAACTAGTAATAAAGGAGAATTGATCAATGTACTTACCGCGTAAAATCAATCTTTTATTTACGAAAACACAAATCTCCACTCCACGGATGGGACGCGACGCGGACCCTCGCTTCTATGTTGGCCGCGTATTAAACCAAGATGGCCAAATGTAACAGTGGTGGCGTATTGAATGAAAAAATAATAATTTAGGAATAGTGGGGAGTATTCGCTTTGCCCGGGGTATTCACTTTACCCGGCCTTCCCCTACTTCTTTTGTGGGGCTATTTTTGGAGATATTGCAAAGAGTATTGTACTGCATATTGTAGAATTGAGAACCCTCAATCGAATGTTTGATTCAGTGTTTTAGTATATCCTAAACCAAGTCCACCATGCTTGCCTATTGCTGGTTGGTAGCCGTCATACCACGGAAATGTATAAGTTATTGCTGAGTACATATATAAGTTAATAGTGTATTTCTTTTGACGTGATTGTCGGTTGAGGAAACCCGTATGTACCCGTTTTTTTTTATTCTGGCACTGCACATGCAAGTGCAACTGCCGTCTAGACAGAGTATCGAATAGCATCAGACGGCTGTTTTGGCCATTCGAAATAATCATACCCAAAGAAAGACCCAGGATTATAAGAAGGAGAATGTCCATGGGAATGGTGATTGCTGGGTAACTAGGAAATGCAATACATGATAACGCATCATTTGGTATGGTAACTTCTCAGCCTTAAGCAAAATCTGTTCCTTGTATTACATTCGTAAACTGCGGATGAATTCGCGCCTAATGGACGTCAAGCATTCACAGAGCTTCCAGCTTTTCTTTTGATGTGAATTATTGCTAAATTACAAAGCAATTTGTTGTAAGGCAGGTTTTCAAACGAACTCCGATGAATTGCAAGAATACGAAGATTGTTGGTCGCGTCCTTGATCCAATTAACATTATGATTCAGGCAGCTAGGTGAGCTAACCGAGTTATAAAAACGCGTGATGCAAAACACTGGATTCTAATAAATGATATGTTTGTGTGAAATGATATACCGCATTTGCTGTTCATTTGTAAAATGAACAACGTACTAGACATCATTAATGTTCAATTAAAAGGATATATGTTAGCTCATTACACACATACATACTTAAATTCATGCTTTTTTTCCAAAAGAGGTGAGCAGAGATGCCACCAGGACTCCAATGGTTCACCTTGCATGTTCCATCCTTCGATGTGTCAGGCAACGAGCCTAACGCAATATTGATTTCAAATTCCTGACCCCGACTGATAATGAATAGAAAAATTCAATCACTTTGATTGACCTAGGATTCATACCTGAGACCGTGATCATACCGTAGCACAACTGCGCCACCAAGGTAATCAAATTGTCTTACAAAGCAACTAATTATCTTACAAAGTAAAATCGATCAAGCATAAAACTTGGCTAAAAGACAAAGGATGAGCAGGAAAGCGGACTTAGGTACTACAGGGATAACTCTAGGTATAATTATGATGAGAGTTAAAAAGCATTTCTAATTGCAATTAAAGTCCACAACAGAAGTATTGTTTTGTTATAAATTGCGCTCGTCACGAACGTTCTGTAGCACCACAGATTGTAGCACTTAACAGTTAAAGCGATTATTGTGGGATAGTTGTTTGTATTATTTTTATGCGTTCCGTGTGCCTAATTTAATATTTTATTGCATTCCGAATGACTAATTTAATGTATTCCAATAATACATAACAAACAAATCTCAATAGAATAATTCACTACTCCCATTTAATTTAGTAATGTAAAATTGCCTACGGTCACATCCTTTTTTCAGAAAATATTACATTGTTAATTATATCACATTCGATTAAATTGTTTAGTTATAAAAAGGTAACAAACAGACATATTTAATCTACTATATTAGTTCGGTATATCTGGGTTCAAGTTGATGTAACAAAAAATTGTATCAAGTGCAATACTCTACGTTTTTCACTAAACTAAACAGTAATAGCAACCGTAAAAAACGCACGCTCAAACAAAATTGACAGTAATACCAACATCACGGCAAAAACAAATACGTTTCTATTTACGGAGTATGTTAGTTATACATACAGTACATTCTCACGATTTAAATTAATTACTGAAACGTATAAATTAGCGGATAATTAAAAAAACTGATTAGTCGAGCGTCGATCTGAATTGATTTGGATGGGTGTGTGATATTAAAGAAAGTGAAGGAACACGGAAGCTTGAAAACGTTTTGTACGGACGGACAAGTTATTACTAATCGATTACATTTCTGATTGTTTATTGTCTGGTAAAGATATGGACACACTTATAATATAAATAAAACCTATAGTTTTTTTGTATTGTATTTGTCTGTTGCCGTTTATATGAGCTGAAGACAGATAATAAGATATAAAAAAGTACTGTTGGATCACGTAAATTTTCCGAAAAATTGGTATCTTTCATGTGGATTTTTTTCTCAACAAAAGAATCGAATTACTAAAAGTTTTATTGCAATACGACGTGATGCGAAACTCAGGGACAAATAGAAATAAAAGTCTTGCATAAAAATCTCTTTTTGTTCAAAAAGCAGCTATGACATTGAATTCCATCGTGATTTTTTACTTTAGAGTACGGATGTTTGCTAGCAAATTAATCAAGAATATAAAGCTCACAAATTGTTTTTTTCCATTACTTTTCCATTTTGATTTTTATACACATAAAAATATAAGATGTGTATGTCCAAGCCTTAACATACAGAACACGCAGTTCGTGTGCACTGTATGTTTTTGATCGCATGTCTGCGGGCCGTTTTACTTACAACTCAGTGTGTATGACGCATAATTACCGTAGTTTATGCTCAGTGATATTTTACCTGAGATTTTTTATAGTGGTAGCGGTAAACGAGTCAGGAGGAAGGTAGCGGGTCACTAAGTGATCATCGTCTTCAAATCCAGAAACGTCATACATTGCCGTTTGTGAAGGATGTTTGGTCTTATAAACTCATTTAAAGTACGAAATGCATAAGTAAATCTGTTACTTAATGTTAGATCGGCGAAATAGTAGCAAATCTGTTAATTATTCTTAGTTCGCGAAATAGTAGTAACAGCCAAATCAAGCCTTAATTTGTAATGTATTCCTAGTGGAAAACTTTTTACTAAATGGAAAGTTTAGTAATACACATACATACAGTAGCTGAATAAAATAAATACGCGTGTAAATTGTCGCATAAATAAAGGAGAATATCGTTGATCTCGATACCGTTACTGCTTAAAATTAATTATAGCATTTGTTAAGGTTTATCCTTAAACGTTTTCCTTTTTTATCCCGGGCGACAATTTATTACAAAATAAAGTAATTATCATCACATTTTATATTTTGTGCACAGAGCCGAAGAAGAAAAAATATTTTTATACGCCTTCAAGTACATTTCCTGCATTTGCATTTGCCTGGGGCGCAATTAAGTTTATATTTATTGAAAATATATATTTCCCTACACAAAAAAGTAGATTTCATCGAGGCACAAAAATCTTCGCACCGATACTAAGTTTCATAATAAAATGGGCATTCTCAATTCAATATTTTAATATTTAATGAACGCGCAATGTAAGTTACAATCATGGCGGCCCGCGTGGCGTTGACAGCTAACGTCAACTGTTTCATAATTAATTAACATTACTTTATTTTATTTTATTCAATAAATAGCCGACATCCGTGACTTTTTACATAATTTACTATATTATTACGCGATTTATAAACGCCGTACTTTTCGTCACCATGCGTATAAAACAGAAATATCGTAGGATTTTCGTTCTTTCTTCCATTCGGTTAATGCTAATCAGCTGGTAGACTGACTGATTGTTTATCAGGCCGGCACCACTGTATCGAATGGCATAGGACTACCGTCTGATGTCATTCGATACTCTGCCAGGAGCGCATGTCATCAGGTGCAGTGCAGTCATAATGCTGTGCCAGTAAAAAAAAAGGCTATCTATATCCACCCAGATTGCGACAACCACACCTAGCCGGCAAAATTGTCTCGACCGGTGAGAATCGACATCTTTCTTCGGTGAATACTATTACTGCACTATTCAAATGATAATGATAATTTGCTCTTAACAGCGCACGGCCCCTTGCCAGTACATTTAAGCGGAATTTGCGTAAAGTGCAACATAATATTTAATTCGCGTTTGAGTATTCGGGCATTAGCGCATTAGTAACTTCGTCATGCCACAAAAAAATGAACGAAAAACTAAACGTTCGCGTGACTCTCCCAAGTTTCACCGAAGTAATGAATTGTTCATATTTGTTACCAAGTATTGGAGCATGTTTTGTAACGGGCGGCCATAAATTCACATATTTAAGTTACATCCCTGTTGGTGGTACATTTCCTAATGCCAAGTAGGAGTGTAATATCTCGTTAATAATCAATATTATTGTTCTACATGTACAAGTTACTGATGCATGAAAGTGGATTAAGTAGAAGCGATTTCCGGATCGAACATAATGGAGATCAATAGCCTCTGCCTACCTCTGTGGAACAACTGTTACACCTGGCTATGAATAAGAATACAAGAAGACCTCTGTAGGATAAAGGCATTACGGTTATGTATGTATAATAAATAAATAACACCCAACAGTCGCATATATAGTCCTGACCCCATACTATAATCGAGTATTGTGTCGTGAGTATCAGGAACTACGACAGACTTTTCGGTCTCACACACTCAGACCCGAAAGAAATATTTGTGGGCCACATAAACATTTCATAATACAAGATTTTAATAGAATAAAATAAACAATAATATCTTACGTGCACATGATTTGTTGTAGAATACGAAGCTGCTAAAATTCCAGCATATCTTAAAAATACGAAGACGCAAGGACAAATATATCACGTGTTATCTCGATAATTTGACACTGTAATACAATATCGCAAGGGAGAACGCGGCGGGACGATTTATTTGGTAACCGAATGACATGCGATCTATGGAGGGTTTGTAACCCTTTAAGGATCGATGATAAAGCATATGTCCTGATTGTGTGTGGAGAAAATATATCCCGATATTTCAAGAGATTTTGAAAGATAAGACAGACATACTATACTCAGTAAAAATGTATGTTGAGGCAAATCTATCTTTACTCTAGGAACTAAACAAGTGAAGAGAAAAAGTAATTTCAAGAATTCTTTGAAAATAAAATTAAAGATTAAGAATAATAAAATTAAAGAGGCCTTGACCCAGAAACGTAATTTTAAAAAATTCAAGGCAATATCAGAATATATGTATAGAAAGCGCACGCTGAGCGACGAAATTGAGTACTTTTTACAATTAATAATACCAAGAATAAATAATACGGTATTTATTAAATTGTAAGATTCAAAGGATTGCGGTTTCACAGTAAGCTCTACCCATAGAGTTACATCGAAAAATGCTTTTTCCTCTTATCAGCTGCGAAATTTCGCCCATCAATAACATAATCCCACATCGACACCGCTTACTGCCGTCGAATGTCCGTATATGGTAACCGACGCGCCATCGCGCCGAGACCAGGATTCGGCGCCTTTATTGATATGCGAAATTGCATAAAATGTTTAATAATTTGCTTAAAAATTTACTGCAATCTTTTCAATTATCCGCAATGTAGGTAAACACATATTTATTAAACATGAAATAACCATTTTATGCAACATTTCTTGTAGAAGCGTTTTTAAATCCCATATTCTTTTAACCTTTCGATTCATTATAAGCCCGGAGTTTGTGGCCGATATGACGATAGGCTCGCCCCCTTATCACATCGTTAGACAGAACACACAAGGCGAAAGTGGGTGTACTGGAATCATCAAAGAAGGCAGTTTATGTATGTATATACAATTAGTTATAATAAGTAACTTATTTTACGCCGTGACGAAGGACTCATTATAGAAAATGAAAGGATACATCGCGACATAAACTGCAGTGTTAAGAGTTGTCGAAAAGATTTATAAAGGTAAGCCAAGTTGAATTATTTGCCCAGAAGAAAGCTCATATCATAAATAAAGTCAATGTATTCTGCTTTGGACTGAATAAATTAGCAAACAAATAATAAAAAGGAAAGAGATAGACTATATTAATTATGTTGAAAGGTTATTCTTAACCCGGGAACATCACCCGTGCCAGACGTACACAAACGCTTCTCTGTAAACTATGATACACTATAAAATACAACCATAATATTTAATCGCTGCTTCCCGAACAGGTCAATGAAATGCCAACAGCGTTGGCGTGGTTCAATGTTGAGTTCGAGGTCTTGGATTCGATTACCGGAACGATACAGGAACTTAATCTGGAGAATGATGCGAGTTTAGTACGCTGTGGTATTGAAAGTCCACGTGAATTAACAAGGCGGTGGTTGCGGGCTCGCATTCCATAGCACACCTTTGACATTTTGGAGTTTTATCATATTGCGCACTTAAGGAAAACGTCGTAAAAAACTGCATACCATAAATATGTCAAACTGCATGACAATCAGTTTGGATTTAGACCCCAACTCTCTACGGAAAGTGCGATACTCTGTCTCAAACAAACTGTGAAATACTACTTGAATCGAAAAACTCCTGTTTACGCGTGTTTTCTGGACTTATCCAAGGCTTTTGATCTAGTTTCATATGATATTTTGTGGAAAAAACTAATTGAAATTGACCTGCCGTATGAACTTATAAAAATCTTAAAGCACTGGTATACGAATCAAATAAATTTTGTAAGATGGTCGGGGGTGATGTCTGAGCCCTATGGGTTAGAATGCGGTGTTAGACAGGGTGGATTGACCTCGCCTACACTGTTCAACCTCTACGTGAATGATTTGATTGTTGCTCTCAGCAGCCAGCACATCGGATGTCACATTGATGATGTCTGCGTTAATAACTTAAGTTATGCCGACGATATGGTGCTATTGAGTGCGTCCATTTGTGGCTTAAGAAAGCTGTTGAATATCTGTGAAAAGTACGCCTGCGGTCATGGTTTAAAATATAATGTAACTAAAAGTCAGTACATGGTCTTTGAGACTGCTAGTGCTAGATGCCCTAAAAGCATACCACCGATTTATCTTAACAGTGTAACATTAGATAGGGTGTTTAAATTTAAATATTTGGGCCATATAGTCACAGCGTGTCTTAACGACAATGCTGACATAGAACGGGAGCGTAGAGCGCTGTCAAAGAGAGCGAATATGCTGGCTCGTAGGTTTGCAAGGTGTTCTACCGAAGTTAAGATTACGCTGTTTCGTGCTTATTGTACCTCCCTATACACGTGCAGTTTGTGGGCCAGCTACACGCGTGTCAATTACAGCGCACTGCGTGTCCAATTTAATAATGCATTCAGGGCGGTGTTGGGACTGCCCCGTTACTGCAGCGCTTCAGGTATGTTTGCTGCGGCGCGCACTGATTGTTTCAACTCGATTATTCGAAAAAGATGTGCGTCCTTGGTGCGCAGAATTCGACTCAGTTCCAACACTGTCCTGAAAATGATAGCTGATAAGCCAGATTGCTTTTATGTACGGCACTGTTGTGACAAACATATCACATATAGTGCCGGATAGAGGCAAAAAAGAAAATGTATGTTCTTGTGGTTGTATGTATTATTTGTGTATTGTCTTTGCTATGGGTCCTTGGTTACCTGAAATAAATGATTATTATTATTATTATATTATTACAAAGATGATTACAAGAATTTTATGGTATGTGAAGTCCGCGCACTTGCAATAGGTCAGTCCCATTTCCATAACAGTCTACGTAACACCTTATGCCCTTTTAGTACAAATTCTGAATGCCCAATAACCCTTTTCTCCCCCCATCTTTTTTCATCCCGCTCACCTCCCCATTTGATGGGTCGGCAACACATCTATGACCCAAGCGTTATGGATGTTCATGGGCGGCAGTGATCACCTACCATCAGGTGAAAGATAAAAAATAACTCTGGATTATGGTAAACTCCCATTGAGAAGTTGGTTGTATTGAATTGTGTTGTATGGTATAGTATCAGACCATATACGTCCCACTACAGGGCACAGACCTACTCTACAATAGAGATTATGATTGAGAGTTAGTTATATGCATGTTTTAAAAAGTGGTAGAGAGACGTTGTCAGACATGAGTCATGTCATGAATGGGCAGGCTCAGTCAGGGTGATACCACTGTCTCACAGGACATATACGTGAAGCGACGGCTTTGCTGTCGCGTTTCGTTCGGTGAGTGAGATTGCCGGATGCCCTTCCCTCTTTCTATCTTTTTTCCTTCCCTTTCCCCTTTTAATGACCTGGAATCAGTTGACCTAATTGCGCGTTTGCCAGACGTATACAATAAAAAATGCGGCCACGTGGTTTCCATCCCTGAACCTTTCCTAACAAGATCGATCGTTTCAGGTTTTCAGGGAAATAAAAAAATGTATGTATAGTAAAAAACATATTCATTTTTTTAACTAGTAAAATAGAAAAGCTTTACCAACACAAGTGTGCCAGTACCCGCCACTTGACTCCTGTTGCCCCTACCGTGAAACTCGTTAACGTGTGTAGTAATTGTTTACTATCGCTAAGTGCTTCTCTGTTTGTTCGAGAGTTTTGTTTTTGCGAGTGGTAAAACTGTTTGTGTTGAAATCCGGGGATCGTTTTGTATACATCGTAATGACACGTGTTTTTGTGCTGTGTTTGAATTTCGCAATGTTTTATCATTTTCCGAATTTATTGTAATAAAGTATTGTGATTTACTGCTTTTGGAGCTGTGTTCATATTTTTTTGATAGATTTATTGCTGATATTTTGATAAATTATGCAATAAGATTGTGTTTGTGTACATCCAGATATTTTCTTTCCATCTACTTGTTTGTATCCCATATTAAGAAGTGTTCTGCGAAACATGACTTATGTTGGTGAATGATTTGGTTTTTAATTTTGCAAGCAGCCATCTGACTCATATCATTTTTTTCATAAACAGTTCTGTTTACTCCATCAAACTGATTAAGACCATTTTGCAATTCAGATTGATAGACATCATAGCTATAAACGCCTATGGACTAAAGACAAAATGTCCATTTTTCATTTTCTTGCTTATCAAAGTAATGGTATTTTTTCAAGTATGACTCCATCTGTGTTCGATGATTTAACCAATTTTGAAGTAAGGCGAGAATGAGACATAAAGATTCATTGTTTATCGACCAAAACATCCCGAACATTATCGTAAAGCAGGTAATTAAACATAATGTCTATAGACTTTCGACCATGCGCTTTCCTCTTTTTCGCCAACCCGTAGTAGTGGCTAGGTAGGCAATTACAGCGCGGCGAGCGGTCAGCGGCGCCGAGAGCCGTCGACAAATATTGACACTTTCCCGACATCCCATTCAGCCTGTGTTTCAAATTGAGTGCCCTCTACATACACGATTTTTGATAGCTCTACACTAGTATATCAGCTCTTAATCGCCTATTGCTCGGAACAACACGAGCGAGAGTGAGATTCAGAGGGGTTAGGCCATAAATCATTACGTTTTTGTGAGTTGGCGGACTTCATATAGCAAAGATAAGTTTGTTAAGACATATGGTGTGCAGGTCTCCTCACGATATTTTCCTTAACCGTTAAAGTACGTGGCAATTGACTGTCAATACACACATAGAGCTAGAAAATCCGAGATGTGCTATGGGATTCGAACCCGCGACCAACGTTACTGCAGCTGCATCTGTTACCAACATAATTCGTACTACAATAAGATCTAAAACTTCCACACATCTAGGAATAGATCTTACAGCATAATAATTCTCTACCGGATTCTTGCCAACACCACTTAATCTGTGTATTTGGAAATATGAAGATACTACATTTTAGTAGGAAAATCCCGGCACTATAATGTAACATCTGCGAGGCCAGCTGTTTATATAACCCGGCTATATTTATGCGTGGAACAAAGCGTAAGTAATACGCAGCCGCATTAATCGCCATAACAGAACTAAAGACTAAACAATAGCCATAATATATTGGCGAAACTGCTGGTCAATGAACTACCCATCTATATATATTAAAAAAGAATATAATATATTACGAGATTGGTATAAGTAAATTTCAATATAGGTACTTTTTTCATTTTGGTCCCATATTATTATGTTTTTGGTTGGTTTACAAAATATATTATAAATTATAATCAAACAAATTCAAAAAAATATTTGTTTTATAGAAATCTGACTATCTAAATATTGTTGATTACAGACCACTTCCAAAAGATCGCAGTAATCCTTAGTCAAAGGCCAACTTCAAATAAATGAAAAAGAAAAATAACAGTATGTACTTACCAATAAGTAAAATATATTTTCATTGAACAAACTAATGACTATGCTCTGTATCTTTTCAAAAAGCAATAATACTAATGTTTAAAATGTCCACCGACCTGACTAGAAGACAATGATATATTTCATAAGTAATGTGCTGTCAGTAATGTGTTATTTTTCAAGCAAATAACAAATGTAAACAAATTGTAAATATAGCAGACAGAGTAGCGTGTATCGACTAGTGCGAAATTTGATGGAAACCACCGCTCCAGACTGGATGACGGCAGCGAAGCTAGCTTTAAAATAAATCTGACATGTTCCTAGTTTATTTTAGATATTAGCACAAGTTGCGTAAGTGGGTTTTCATGTTTTATCAATTTTCTTATTTGAATAACAGTAACAATGGATTTCGGTTCCCTTTTTAGGCAGGTTTTTGGACTTTAACTTTCCGTACTAGGAGAATATTTCATTATTTAAAAAAAATCTTTCGTTTGTATGAAGCTAGATATATAAGCTTTTAATTATTATGTTTTCTGTGTATAAGACGTACATTAACTTATATTGCGGTTGTTAAATAAATAACAAACCACCGTTTTCTGGCTACAATATTTTACTCGTAATCTTTCAAATTAATATCGTACTTCGCTTTAATAAATCATGAATATCCAACAGATGTGCAGTTAATTCGTAAGACGGTACATAATGAGTGGTGTGGGCGACCATCATTCACCCACACGCGCAGTTCACGGCACGACATCTCTTACCAACGGATATTTCTATCAAATAACACCGATTTCCGGTAGCTTTAGTTTATTTTCGTACACCAAGTTAGCCGGCTCATCGACGACAAATTGAAGGGACAAATGGGTTTTAATTTATAGAATAGGCAAAGGAATTATAGACCCACAGCCATGTACTGTTATTTTTTTTAAGGAAATGAGGCAAAGGAAACGGTATTCATAAAGCCTAATAATCTACATTTTTGTGCGCATTATAAGGCCTTATAAAATAAATGAGCGTGACTAACTTTACTTTAGGTAAAGTTTATCGATATTTTATTTACCGGTTAATCTCAGTTTTATGAGCAAAGAACATGAACGGTATAAATCCTGTGAAAATAATATACTAAGCTAATATTGTGATTTTTCAACTTGTAATTTCTAAAGCGCGCGCGAATTCTTACGTCGGTTCAGACTTTAGTTCTTTTTTTAATCCTTTTATTAACCTGGGCGTACTGAGCTTGAATAGCGTTGGCATGCGAAAGTATTGGTTAATTTGTGTCGTCGGTAGGCGAGCTGTAGAAGTTATACAACAGTAGAGACGCAAGTGAACATTGCAAGGTAACATTTGTAACACAATTTAACAAATAGACTACAAATGCGCCCCACACATACCATTGATCTTTCAGTAAGATACCAAGCTTTTTGGAATGACTCATCAGAAACTAAAAGAAATTATGGCCTTATAATGTCTAGATCTGGTCTAAATATTTTTGAAAAAAAAAACCTTTTTTTAATTTCAAAAAAAATATTTTTCTGGGACTGATTTTTTTATATATTTACATTTACCAAAGATTTTTTAAAGTACCATTTACAATATAGTTACTTCACGTAAACAATTTAATGAAATTACATACATTATTACGTAATGTAATGTAAATCTGACTCCTACAGAAAGGCGTGAATTTCATACGCCATTTGTTGTACAATTTCCACAGATTGTTATGGTATTCTGAAAGCCGAGATGTGGACATAAAAGCCGTTTCGCCCGCGGCGTAACACTCCCTTAGCACAAGGGTAGGGACGCATTCACACGCCCGGGGCGAAACCAATATGGCCGGGTTCCAATCCGGAGCGATGTGGTGTTTATCCCGGAAAATTGAGAGAAAAGTATACCAGAATGAAATAATATTGGCATACAATGTCGGACAACACCGTTATTTTGTAGTTTTTAGTCAAAATGACATAGTTGGATTTATTGAGGTAATCTCCTTTGAATCGTGAAGTTGTTAATTTAGTTATAAAGTCTGTTTTCTCTTTATTCATATTTATGTTACATCTATAATGATTATAAACTACGCCGTACCATGGTTACTCCCTATGTTATTTATGGACCAAAATAAAAAGCAAACATATAAAAGCACCAAATTATTGGTTTCCAGGGAGTACGTACACTTATTCAGTATTGTTGAAAATTTTTGCTACTATTTATATATTTTACAATTACATAAGAAACCTCTCTATCTTTTTGCTCTAGATCGTAAATAATTCCACACAACATTTCTAAAAGTTTTTCTGTAAATCGTGACAACTCGAAGCAGTTTCAATCAAAAACAGTAGTTTCTTCAACATACGCCGTTTTACAGCGTACAAACGTTTCTTTAAAGCATTTGTGCGGCATAATTAACCCCTTATTAGGTAATGTAGACAGACCAACGTATATGATCGTGTAAACTGAATCTATATCAATATGAAAGGTATGCTGTGCACGCAAGCGCAAAAACTATACCTGGTGGTAACTATATATTCGTAGGGTATATATTTCCGCCCGGAAAACCACGTCCACGATGGTGGAAATGCCGTCAAACGCACGCACCACGCCTTTCAGGTTTAGCCTGTGTATGTACAGCTTAGAGTAGACAGGAATAATTGTTTTAACCGGCAAGACACACAGGTAATCTACTTGGATTGTCCTTTCCATCAGGTGAATTGTAGTTTGCTGTGTCGAGCCAAAATATTCAGGGTTATATTCATTAGGGAATTCAGATTTTAACAAGTGATTCAAAATCATGAATATAGTCTTTTAGTAAAATAAAAAATGTTTCTCACACGCGCCCTCCCTTCTGTGTATAGACATGATCGACGACTATGCCTTTTTTTTTTTTTTTTTTTTATTGCCTTGAATGGCGAGACGAGCATGCCGTTCGCCTGATGGTAAGCGATACGACCGCTCATGAACAGTAGCACAACCAAACAACACCTTGAATTACAAAGCAATGCTTGGCATTCCACTGCGCTCGCCATCCTGAGACATAAGATGTTAAGTCTCAATATGTCCAGTAGTTACTCTGGCTACAATACCCTTCAACCCGAAACACAACAGTGCGTTTACACTGCTGTTTGACGGGAGAAATAGACACTGCGGTGGTACCCACCCAGATGGCCCCTCACATATGAGAGACCTACCACCAGTATGTACTGTATGCCTGTAGTAGATATTGAGTATAATAAAGACATTAAGATATTTTGAAATGGAAATAAATGACTTATTATGCATTTGAATATTTTTCACCATGCGTTAATCAGTATTATTGTTCTCGAGATCAATAAAAAAATGTGCAGTCTTTGAAAAATAACCCTGTATACAAAAACATACACATATAGACAAAGTTGCAGGCATCAACTAGTATGGTATGTTATTAGTGTGCAATATTTTTTATCTTCAAATGTCTTGCTTTGATTTATGATCCGTGGTGACATGAAGTGACAAGTCTGCTCCAGATATGAGCATTACAAAGACTATGTCCCACCGCCCATATAGAGAATTGTATCAGGTGATTTATCTATTTGTTATACGGAAATGTCGACTAAAATTTGATATGGATCTATAATAGTTTTTGTAACTGATCTTATCCAATACTGGAATGTGAAATCGGCATAACGTGATTTTAAATGTTGTACAAATATTTGATTTATGAATTTACAACAGGCAGTATGCTTGACGACAAGCAATATCGTTTATAATATTAACTACATATTTAATATATGTGCAATGTTACACCTGTATACCATAGTGGTAGGTAAAGCATATGGATCTCCACTTTGTACGATCCTGACAAGTATATAGTAGGTATAAGTTGAAAATTGTAAAATACTACCACGGTATACTACACTGTACTATGAAATCGAATGAGAAATTGCTTCTTGCAATTCATGATTCTAAGTCAATAGTTATTACACAAAAGGTTTTTTTAAATTTAGACTAAGGGGCACGGTCATCAAAATAAGTGACAGAATGAGTGACGTAAGAGATCCGTTTTTCCTTTTTTTAATATGGATCACTCAAAGATTGATACAGAATACAGCATTATTTCCGGATATAAACAAGACGAATTAAAATAAAATATAAAAAAAACATAATTCAACTTACCGTCGAACTTGTTGGCTCTGTTGGCGAGCATGTCGGCCAGCTTGGTGAGCTCGCTGCGGAGCGAGGTCTCCAGTTGAGTCTTGGCCTGCTGGATCAGGCGCGGCCGCGCATTGGGCCCGCAGCACCCGGGCTTCGCGCATAGCTGGTCCGCATCTATGGAAAGAAAGAATTAAATAAATGTTATGATTCATTATTATCTGTTTTTTTTTTTTATAAATTTCGTCCGTTGTAAATTGTAATAGGTTTGTAATTTAGTTATTTTAGCTTTGTATCAGTTTTTGTTTACTTTGAACAAATAAAGATTTTCCTTTTTTATTCATATTTTTCTTTTTCAACCATTTTCATTGTAGCCAAAAAGCTCAATACCACGACGATATTTTGTGATAAACATTATTATGTGTTGATTATTCCTGTTTCTGTATTGTGCGATATCAGTAGGACTATCCATTCAATTTATTATTATACATACAATAAAAACTTTGCATACAATATTGTGTTTGTTCGGCAATTGCTATAAGTTAACTTAGTCGGTTTCACAAAGAATCATTCTGAAACGTAAAACTATGACCGGCTTTCCACAGTCGTATATGGTGGTCAGATATGAAGGGTACAGGGGCAAAACAAGAAATGTCACAAAAATAAAAAGTTACGTAATTAACATTTTAATTTTTAAAAGTTTAAAACATTTTTCAGTGTCACTTAAAATTGTAAACTGCTAATAGGAACTTTAGTGTACTTTATAAAGTTTTATTTTTAGGAACATATAATATTGAAATGAATATATATTTTTTTTAATAATTAAAAAAATAAAGTAATTCCCTTTTGGAACATGCAAAAACTGGTAATGTCCCCTGTGTCCCATACAAGGAATGTCCAATTAAATATTTATTTACTAATTATGCATGAGGAATGCCTTCAAAGTAGAATTGAGCCCCCTCAGAACAAAATATTTTTAAATCCATCAAGTCCTTGTACTTTTCTGCTCTAATAGGTAAAAAATATTATATATAATATGAAAATTCTGGCAATTTCAATTCATTTGATGTGTCTGATCCAGTCCCCTTTTTTGCCACTATGGGTGATTTCTCCCATATACCATTATAATTACTTCTGTGTAATATAACTCTAGGATGTTCTCTTACACACATTATTTCTCTTTGGGACTGCACAGGAAATGAACATATTTTCAGATATTGACTTTGAAAAAATTCTGAAAATTTTCTGATAATTTCGCCTATTCCTACCTCAATCACCTCAAAGGGTTTGGGTCTTTGGCGACTCACTCTTAGCAAATCATACCACTGGTATGGAACTTCCATCCAATTGTCTTCGAAATCATACACAGCCGCTCCAATCGACATAACCTCAAAGTTAACAGAAGTATGATGGTGAATGCAACCAACACAAGTAGTATCTATTAAATACATCTCAGCAAGCATAAAGCTGTTATTCTTCCTTTAAAATATTTTTCATCGGAAGTTAAAATAAATCGTTAAACAGCTTCGATCCAACGAATTTCAATCGTCAACTAGTCAGATGAGACAGGGGTGTCCAACCCCTAGGATGGGGTCGAAAATAAGTTTAAACATCCGCCCAATGGCGCGGGATTATTGCATTACAGACGGGGGTTCCGTGAATTTTACTTAAGCTCTGTCAATGGGGACGCAATAAATAAATATGAACATTGGCAAAATATTCAACGCTGGGTTCTTGGATCGAAATATAATTCTGTAAAATGTAGACGCTTAAAAGCTTGTCATTTAAGCTCTATGAGCTGCTTCCAAGTTTCAAGTCTCATTGAAATTGCTTTATTTTGGTACGAAATGAGGTGCCAAACAGTAGGCTCGTTTTGGATTTATGTATTCAGGGAGGCCACACTACCCTTCAAGTGACTTGTCTGTTCGGTATCATCGCACGTTTTACCAGTAAAAGATAACATCGTGGCGAATGTTATAACTAAGATTTCAGAACAAGAAATAAAAACAGCTGCCCAGTTCACTTTCATGCGGTATATTAGTATACTAGGGTAAAATTCTAAGCTTAGATATTTGAAAATTCCCATACCAGTGGGATCCACTTAACCGCTGATATTTACATTGAGAAAATATTCAAAACACTTCCCAAAATTCGTTAGTAAAATCAAAACATCGGTAATTCACTCAATATTACACATAATTAGAAACCAATAAAATATTTATCAAATACATGTCTATATGTATGGGGTCCATAAATAAAAAACGCAATAAACTGACTTCATTTACATGACGGCATTAAGACATCATAGGAATGCGTGATTTGGACTCAGTAACTTATTAGCATAACGAGTAATAAAAGAATATGAACTTTATCACTTTGTCTTAAGGTATAAAATTTGGGTTCATAGTGGCGCTAATTTGTTCCGTATTGGAAATTTGAACCTTATGATTGTACGGTAAGGTGTTAATTGATTTGAATACGGTAGGTATAAATTTTGATTGTGGTACGAAGTTAAGGAGATCGCGATTCCAAAATTGTATTCACGGTCTAAAAAAACATATAAGTATAGGAACATGGAGAATATAAAGTTAACTAATGAAGGGAATCATTTTTGAAATTTTATTAAAGTTCGATGACTAAATAAAATAATGGTTCACGGCGATTGAGTTAAAGGGATATTAATATTATGGCCACGTTTTGTAAAAAATATTATAGCCACGACATAGAATTATTAATCTACTTCCACTTAGTACCGTAACAACTCCTGACTCCCCCATGAATATATTTAATAATGAACTAGAAAGTGACGACACATCAAGCAATTTTTTTGACATTTAACAGTTCATACAACCGTGAAGTACGCCCCGTGCGTAATTACTTGCGAAGTGGATTGTTCACGAGTTATGTCGTTGCGTGTCACACGTCAATCTTCCAAGTAATGGTAGTTTTTGTTCTTAGAACTGTGGACGAGAATATTGACAAGACAATGGGTGATATTGTGAAGGCTGTGAGATAGCGAGAATTGTTGTTTTTATCTTTTGGTGAAATGTTTAGCTAAGGAAGCCTTTCAAAGATAAGTTAGAGTAGCTTAAGTTACAATCAAGACTTTTTTGTTCTAGGTCAATGCCCAGGAGCCTACAATATCCAGACTACGTGACAATTTTCGATTGCACAAATTGGTCTCGACATGGGGTTCAAAAGGTTTTGGTTTCTCATCTGACTTATTCTCCATAGCCCGCTGCATACTCATAGTATAGAAACATAATCCGGTAAAAAATGTTTTATTTTTTATTAAAAACAAACGCTTTCATCTACAACTTAAGGCAAATTCAGATGCGGCATCTCAAAATTGGGGGAGACGGCATAGGCGGGTGATAATGTGACTCACCGCATCTCCATTTGTTTGCCGACACACTGTAGACGCAGAGGGGTTTATTTTATAGATATTTCTACATTCAACAATAACATTTAGCATTCTATCAGTAACAATAGGTTGGCAAAGCAAAACCGTCAATCAATGTGAAAATCTCTTGACTGTTTTAATTAATATTACACTAAACTGGTCATTAATATTATTAGAGTAGAATTTGGCATGTCACGTATTATTCGATGAATAAGATTAAGAAAACGTCAAAGTTCTTATTTCCTCATCTATCTTTATTCTTTCCCTTCATTTTAAACCAGCACAAACGAAGAACCCAAAAGTAGTGGATGTTGTTGTGAACCCACATGTTCGTGGTCGGACCCAAGTTATAAAGTACTCTACATGCAAACCGCTACAAATTCAACGCAGATTTACAACGGTTCGCCAAGTAATATATTTGCCGCACTATTACACTGTGGAACAGTTTGCTGGCTTACGGCTACCCTTCCTTAATCCTAGGTTCTTAAAACGAAGTTAAAGCAATAGAATAGACCTGTATAATTGTATCGAAACAGTCTAACACCATTCGGCACTTTATATAAGCGGCAAGGCTCAGCGCAGTCTTTGCCGAACCATTTAAAAAAAGAGCCAATATACCAGGTGCAATGCAGTCATTGCCGAATAAAATAAAATAAAAAACACAACATAGTAAGTTTCTCACAGTAGAGAGTACATGAAACCCGTTCGCAAGCGGAATGCGGAGTGAAACATTTGAATCCGATGATGTATCAATAATTTTAATTGCCAGCCCTGGTCCACTTTCGGCGCAGTTGAAAGAGCGCGAATATCGTAAACCAGATATGTCTCTGATTAAAAATTTTGTAACTACATCAATAAAAAAGTTGTTTAAAAACTATAATATACTAGCGGCCGGGCTCCGCCTAGGTGCAGATATACTTTTTTGAACATATTTTATGTCGTGAACATAGAATGGATGGAGCTTTTAGAATTTACTTTTTCGAAACGGAGTATATATACAGATTATAGTGATTACAGTAATAGTATTTAATTATAACTTTGTATGACACCAACAGAGCCCCAACATGACTTTCTTGGGTCACTATATTTTCACCTTGAGAAAGGTTGATTTCCGGACATACACCAATATCTAATCTGTTATCACCAGCAATATGACGATACTGCACTAAAATGACGCGAATCGAATCTAGATGTTTATGACAAATCGGTTATTAATCGATTCCGCGCGACTCAATGGAGCAAAACCGGTCGGCTAGCGCATTAGTATTACAAACGCGCCGTAACGTAATTACCTATTATTATCCAAATTACGTACTATTACGAATGTACAAATATTTCGAAGGTATGTGAAGTGTATCAACCCACAGTAGATTTGCGTTATGGGGAAACTAAAAGCCTTCGTAATCAATCATGCCAATGACACCAACATATTAAATTACTAGTTTAAAAATACAAAAAATATTCACATACGGTAGATGTGGCATCAAACAACAATTGCTTTTACTACGACAACCCTAAGTAACACGAGCAAAATATCACTTTTCCCAATCATGCGACTTCTTATTTTACAGTCTATGCTGACAACTCCACAATGTTTATCAAGTAATACATTAAAAATTTAATCAAATGGTAAGTTTTGTCCAGGTTTAATCCGAGCGTGATGAAAGTGAAATACATTCGGAGTTCCGGAATGCATACTGTTTGAACAAGCCTCGCCCCGCGGCAGGGTTGGCACTGCGGCGATTCTGCGGCGACCGGAACTAGCAGGATGTTTCTATAAGCCTTACGAGCCTACTCCTGAGAGAAGACAGTCTTGTCATTTACGGATAAAACACCTAACTGAATTAAGAATCAATAAAATCATTTACCATACAATAAAATAGAATCGAACGTAAAGTTTAGTCTAGTACAAATTGGAGCGTGATGAAAGTGAAATATATTCGGGGTTCCGGAATGCATAGTGTTTGAACAAGCCTCGCCCCGCGGCAGGGTTGGCACTGCGGCGATTCTGCGGCGACCGGAACTAGCAGCTATGTCTAAAAGCCTTACGACGCGGCTCCCTAAGAAAGACAGCTTAGTTATTTACGAATAAAATACTTAACATAATTAAGAATCAATAAAATCATTTAACATACAATAAAATAGAGTCAAACGTCCAATCTAGTATAGTAGTAATCCGACCGTGATGAAAGTGAAATAAACTCGGGTTCCGGAACAAGCCACGCCTGCGGCAGGGTTGGCACTGCATTAATGGCACGTCGTCCGGAACTAACAGGATCAGGCTGTTTCTATAACTCTTACAAGTTTCTGCCTCGGAAGCTAGTAATGAAGTAAGGATAAAATATACATGCTAATTATTACGGGTAAACAAATTAAAAATATAATATTAAAACTGTTGATGACACAGATTTTAAATGTGGTAATTTAAACATTTAAATGTAACCTTTTCAATTCTGTATGAATAGATGCGACGGAACCAACTAGAACAAAAACCTACTAGCATTTGTAATTACTTGTATAATTTTTTTTTTCTCTTCTTATCTTTTAATTAAGTATTTGTACACCCAGTTCTGCTCATCTCTGCATCACCTTAAAGTCGACTGGGAGAAAATGCCACAGGCATTAAGTCCGCCTTGTATACAAAGTATATGAAGCTTAATAAAATAAAAACCTACATGTAACCAACCATAACTTTTTCCCACATTTTATTATGTCGATGAAAATTTAGGGGCTGAATTCACTTTTCCAATATTCTACCGGTTTCATCTGTTGATTATCTCAGGGGAATTAAAAACTCAACGGTGTTGTTATATATTCTTGGGGAGTCGCATTATATCAAACGGTATAATAAAATTTAATGTATTAATAATGGCGTAATTTTAGTTGTATCACAAGTGTTTCTCAACATTCTCACATATTAATAATGAATTTAAAAACCAACCTAATTATTTTTGTACGTATATGACCATGACATTTTATCAGATTTCAAACATTGACCCGAATTTGCATTCAAATTGCGAATTTACTTTTTTATTTAAGACCTCACTGAAGATTCTAGAGACCACTTGAGATTCTCAAGATTCCTAAAATTACTATATTGTATTAGCCTAATTATTCTATGAATGTAGAGATTCCGGATATTTTTTATTTAAACCATAGTGATCGTTAAAAATGGTTGAGTAAACCGGGATATTCCGGTGAACGCGACAACCCTGCCAATAGCAGGGGCACAACTTATGAATATTTTTCTATGCAGAGATTATTTTGAAAACCGTCGCCCGTGCACCATATTGTGTTGTTTGTATGGCTTTCTGTTTGTAATTTAAATATATACGAATGTATAAGAGATGTTTGTAGCGTTGTGGACAATGCATCATTTAAATCGGGAGTTTCGTCGGCTCTTTCGTTAAGGTAATGAATGTAAACGGTATTTAACTGTTTTGGTTTTTGGGGCTATGAACAGAGGCAAAATACTTTTTCCCTTCTTAATACCGTATTGAGTGGGCATCATAATTCTCTCGTGAAGTCCAAAAATTCCTTCGTCCACTTCTATTTTCATAGAATCGCATTTAAAACACCACGAATTGAATAACAAAGGACCTATTACACAAGCTCAAGAATACAAGTACTGGATTGCAATAATGCCGAAAATCATTGCAATTCCGTTCTAGTCTCGTAATATTTCTACGGCCTTATTCATAGACACTTAAAATCTATTCTAGTTATCGAATGGTTTGTCTCCTTCACTCGAAATTTCGTTCGAAAGGGACAAATAATCGATAACTAAAGTAGGTTTAGTAGATAGGCCAACCCGCTCTAGGCGAGAGTGGTGGACTTTATGGCCTAACCACTCTCAATCGTACTCTCGATTGTAGAGGAGGCCCGTGCCCTGCAGTGGGACGTATATGGAAGACCTACTCGCTATTATAAAAGAAAAGAGCATTTCATCCAAAACGTATAGGACGCCCGGTAATCCCCGCTCTTGTGGTAAGTCGCTGGTTCACCTCCACTTACATACTTACACTGAGACCATAACAAACTAAAGGCCAAAGGCCATAATCATACAGGACAAGAATACGAAGCCAAGAAACGAAAACGAAGCCGGGTGGTACTTTTAGTGACGATGTTTTAATAATTATCGTGTTTGGGTGGTAAATCGATAGTATTCGATAATATATGTTGAGCCCTTGCGTATTATACCGTCTTTAAAAAGAAAAGGGTGTACATTATTATTTTATACAGAAGGTAGGTTTAAACGGTATATAAATAAGGCTGGTATTATATAACGAGAAAGGTAACTGTAATCCACCATACTGAACAATTACAATTGGTAATTGGTTCACAATAAACTAAACAAATATAAATTTGAAACCCATTCAGTAGATAAGTGTTTAATCCATTACAGCGGCGGTGGCTATCATAAATCATAATTAACTGAGATAACACCAACGCGCCCATTTCATAACCGAACTGGGTCATCGAGCTGCCGCGTGTTTGCCCTATTTGCCGGCGTAATGATTACGATTAACGAGTTAGCAATTTTTTTCCAAATATTGAAAGAAGAAATAAAGAAAACAGATTTATAAGTTTCAACTATACAAAACACACTCACACTACAAAGGAGAATACTCATTTTATCTATACATATAAATAAAATTGAAGTGTCTGTTTGTAAAGAGAAAATGAAATAAAATGTCCAACTACGTATCGTTATATACACGATACCTATAACGAAAATGACCTTAATTTTTTTTTGTCTGTCTGTTTTTGCGGAAAAACAAATTAGGGTTCCGCAGAAAGAAAAACCCTTAAATTTTGAGATTGTTTTTTTAAATAATATGGTATTATGACACGCGGGTGGATGAGCTCATTATGTTTCTTTGATTTATTTGGTCTAAAAATATTCTAAAAATGTCAGGTAGCTGATATAATTAGGAGTAACTTAGGCTACATTTATTTTAGAAAAATTAATTTATTTTAGAAAAATAAAGTTTTTGTTAAATTCCACGCGGACGAAGTCGCGGGCACAGCTAGTTTTAATAAAACTTAACTAATAAAACTTAGTATCGGTGCGAAGATTTTTGTGCCTCTATGAAACCTTCTTTTTTGTTTACGTTTCGGACAACCCTTTAAAAATACTATAATTAATTTTAAGCAGTATCGGTATCGGGGTCAACGATATTTTTTACTGGTTCTATGAATGGATATTCTCCTTTAACACAAAAAAGGAATTAAAACAATAAGGAAGGAGTTTGCGTGTCGCGTCGCTGTAACAGTTAGGTGAGCTTACGCCCAAATACTGGAACGCAACTTAAATATAATTTGCGCTTAACTACGTTAATCCCGCTTAAATGTACTGGCTAAGTGGGCCGTCCGCTGTTAAGAGCAACTTATTATTTGAATGACGTTCCAGTATTCGGGCGTTAATGTTGCACTCCATAGTTGAATATATGGATTATAGTATATTGGATAGTTTAGGGATATTCTTATCCGATGCGATGGAAAGTGTTTTAAAGATGTATAGCCAACGGATGTTGGACATAGGGCTCCCTAACCGCCACCAATTACCGTCTACGGCATATTTAATTAATCAAAGAAATAATACCATACTTGGATAATGGATGCCACGTATAGAAGTAGAATACTTTCAGGCAGAATTAAATTTTGTTCAAACATTTATATAAAGTTAAAATACCTATCAAGGTTACAATAAATCACTACCATACAACAATCAACAAGATGAATTTATGTGGTTTTGCGTGCATTCTAATTGTAAACATTGTTTTCTGATACGCCACCGCCATTCAATTTAAATTATAATCTTCGATCAAATATACACTAGATACACAGTTCCCTGTAAAAGTTCTGTTAAAAAGTGGCACCGATGCATGACATTAAAAAAAGTAAACCAAAAAGATCACATATTCCAAATATATTAACACAAAATCCACCTTATTCCTGGAGCTTAAAGTAGCTTTTCACATAATATTGTCTAAAGTTATACGACGTTTTAGAATCAATGGTCTGTGCGTGACTGAAGGCAAAAGAGTGCTTAAAGCACTCTTTTTTGGTGCCATTTTCTAAGCGCTCATGTTGTATCTAGTGTATATTTGACCGAAGATTATAATATTTAAATTGAATGAGGTTATAAAAATGAAACACAACAATTACGATCATTAGCAGCCATGTTGATGGGCGAATTTTTGACACGTACCCATTGACGTCATCGAGACAAATTGATGATCTTATTTGTCGAAATTGTGATGATATCTCAATATACGGAATAATGGTTTGTATTTATCCTCAAATTGCTTTAGTACAAATCGATGGCTTAATTATCAGGCATTGTAAATCCATTCAACAAAATTTACAGGAGAATAAATTAAATATCCACTGAAAATTTTAAAGTAAATATATTCTGCTTTTTTTTTAAATTTATTATAGTATTTTGATTTTTTATGTACTCTTATTCAATCAAATAACGCAATGAATTTTTTTTTATACAGTCTTTTACGCAAAATAGCATCAAAACATGACTTTGAAAAAAAAACCGGAGTTACGAACTTTGATAATTAAGCCATCGAAATGTAGAAAAAAGTCATGTTTCTAAGCAAGTTCAATTAAATCGATATTTCCTCACACTTACGAAGAGTCTTGGGGTGTAGTAAAACAATTAATTCTGTCTATCGCAGAAACGTTTCAATATTTAATTGACTATCTAAATAATCTTATGTAATGAGATTATCCGACCTAATCTAAAGGATGTTTATTAAATTTTATTGTTGGACGTTTATTTAATTATCATTTACTGTGCGTTTTATGACAATTTCGGTTCTTGAAATCGACATCGCCGGACCGAATAATTCACGTTCTCAATATAGATACGTCACTGCTAGATCAGCAACAATTAACTCATAAAACATATAATTGTACACCACCGAACAATCTTTCGAGAATTCTGTCTTTAATTCATTTAGCAACAGACAAATACAAACCGAATTCCCAAACACCACTCGATCTAGATTAAAGTTTCCATTTCCAACTCATTGCGTAGGACCACTCCACGAACTAACTAAAACGGGACAAGACCGAATAATCCCGGGGGATTTGCGTCGAAACTATCCCGAGATCCCGGTTTAATCAAAAGTAACCGAGCCAAAGGTTCACTCCGCGTCGCTTCGAGATTGGATGCGTCTTAAGAAATCTCGGAAATATGTCTGGAGCAAAAGGAATGGAATAAACAAGGCCCTGCTTTGTTATTTGATGGAGCGATGGTATTGTCGGGCTGATATTACGTTAGACTAGGGTAAAGCTTTTGTCATATTTCGATGCAGCAAATGGGTCAGGTGGAAAGATCACCGCCTATGACATTTGAATTTTTTGCTATAAAATCTTAGTACAATCCAGGGCTCAGATAGTTGCTTGTGATAGATAAATCAGATAAATGTCCAGTAGTAACTCTGGCTACAATATCCTTCAAACCGAAACACAACAGTGCGTTTAAACTGCTGTTTGGTTGGAGAAGTAGACATTGCGATGGTACCTACCCAGGCGACCTCTCACATATTATGAGAGACCTACCATCAGTAAATGTAGATATTAGTCAGGACAGGACAGACAGGACTTGACTCATTTTCCATTTGTTATAACAACACGAATAAGAGAACTGACAAAAAACATGTACATTCATGTAGCAGCTATCCATTGAGGCTTCTGTCGCTCCCGGCATGCGTCGCGCCGCCCGAATAACAATGAAAGCCGGGGGAATTTGTATGTACGTGACGGGAATGCCGAGGACCGATCTGCCGTACACTTCACACTTACTGGAAAAGCTATAAGATCACGATAACGGCTTTTGTTTGGGCTTGGTATGCCGGATTTTTTGGTATTTTTTTGTTGATGCTACAGTAGCGTGATGAAATGTATTCGTTTTCTGGAATTCCAGTCTATATGTCTTTTAAACGTAAAACCTCTACCGTGAATTTTAATACCGGTTGGTCCCAAAATCATCCGTAAAAGGTACTAATAACACTTAGGATGGTTTTAGTCACGCTGAATGCGCGCTGACTGTCGGCACTGACAGCTCAGCGCGTAGCTTACGGGCGGGGGTTAGCGCTGACAACTACGCGTTGTTTTAAAGCGCTCCTTAGAAGCTCATACATTTCAACTGTCAGCGCTGACGGTCAGCGCGCGGTCAGCGTGACTCAAAAACCAGCCTTACAAATGTTGATTATTATTTTTCAGGCACGTTGCTGCCACTTGAAAAAAGGAGGAAATGTACAACACTTGAAAGTGCGTGGATGTGTACGTGCACAATATTGTATTTGTATGAATTTCTATGGTATGTAAAGTCCACGAACCCGCACAATGCTAGCATGGTGGACTATATAGATTAAACCCTCTCAATCGTATTCCCCATTATACAGGATACCCATGTCCTGCAGTGAGCATATATGTGCTGATACAGTACATTACAATACAACATTTACCGCACAAAACACGACATAAAAATCACTTTTCTACACAACAGTACCACTCCACCCATTCATGCAATTCATATAGAATATACGTTAGAACTACACAACACACCTCAACAGCATTCCGCGCATAAGTTCCCAGTGTTTAATACAAATGAACAGCTATAATGATGCGAAAAGAAAAATGATCTTTGCCGAACGCGCGGTGTATAAATCTCGAGGGCCATGCCTGACAACTGTACTGATTTATCACGAACACTACAACACGCGGATATGTAGGGCTGACATACAAACACCTGAGTTTAGCTAAAAATTCATTTTTACAAGCTTAGTAAATGCTCTTAAAAGTAAATTCAAAACTATTCTTCAATAGGTCAATGATGATGATGATGGTATATTTAGTATTCATTTTTGTTTTAACTTAAAAATAGAATTAGTATACTCTTTTGTCAAAATACCCAAATAAAACGATGAAGTCATATATTTTCTTTATTTTGGCTTCAATTACTAATAATAATCATACGTATTGCCTGTTAAGTTCAAGTATTGTTTGCCAAATACACAGATCTAGTTTTAGTTCAATTAAGGCGAGAGAATGTATTTTGAATCCATTGTACCAAAATGAATTAAACATAACACTTAAAATAATTACATCTGCCGGAAATTCTCTGAAATATTTTCAGCTAATATAACAAATTAGGCATCGGCAACCCTACCTCAGTTCGATACCGCATTAACTTGGGAATGAAACAAAAATACTGGACCTTTTTCAACGGACAGGCATATTTAACAGCTCTTGAGCGGCGTCGAATTTATTAACATGACGGTAAAATATCATGGTAATGATTACAAATAAAATGTTGTTAGATGTCCGTATCTTAACTGCGATCGTCTGAGGAAGCCGCATCGATTGTGACTCATTATTGGACACGTTTTATTTGAATAAAATATTTTAAATGTGATATTTGTGTAATTTGAACCGACAATTTCGGTATTTGCAAAAATTTTAAAATTCTTCTGATGACTTTCCTGTTTTTTTTTTAGATTAAGATATGAGGGTATTTTTTACATTATCGGGGATATTTGTTGCAGATCGCATAATGCAGCACGTTTAATTTTTTTTTTTTTTGCTTATATTTTTGGTTCTATCTCCACACGGATAAATAATTTACAGTCCAATAATATGCTGATCAAGTTGCATGTATAATTAATATTTTTTAAAAGCACACAAAGTGCACAAATACATTTTCCAACCACAAAAAGCTTGCTTTATTATTAAAATCTGGTTTAAATAAATTTAAACCGCCTATTACTTAAAATTAAGCAATACCTGATATTTTGCTCCGTTTTCAAAAACGACAATCAAGAATGTATAGTTGCTTTCCTTTGCCTATTTGCAAATTTAAAAAAATAAACGTTATAAAACGCATCCATAAAATATTCCTTCATGGTTAATTCCCAAGACCCTGATACATATTTACTCTATTCATTTGCTATAAATCTAAAGGGGAGACGCGAACGGAATTTATATTATTTTTAAACTCATCTATGACACAATAAAACGTCAAGCCATCTGTCAAACCTTCGATCAAATATACACTAGATACACAGTTCCCTGTAAAAGTTCTGTTAAAAAGTGGCACCGATGCATGACATTAAAAAAAGTAAACAAAATGATCACATATTCCAAATATATTAACACAAATTCCACCTTATTCCTGGAGCTTAAAGTAGCTTTTCAAATAATATTGTCTAAAGTTTTACGACGTTTTAGATGCAACGGTCGGTGCGTGACTGAAGGCGAAAGAGTGCTTAAGCACTCTTTTTTGGTGCCATTTTCTAAGCGCTCATGTTGTATCTAGTGTATATTTGATCGAAGTGTCAAACGGATAGTTACGCATACCACCATATTTGATATTCCACGAGGTGTACGGTTCAAAAACTTCCTTATTGGTGCTATAAATTTCATACATTATATTGCCGACATTTGTGGAAATATATTTAGGGATACATACATAGAATAGTAATATTAGTTTTATATCAACCCATCCAAAGGACACGGGTTTCTTCATAAATAGAGATGAATTTAAGCTTTCGTCAAATATGCTGACCTAGCGCGGGTTAGTAAACTTCACGTTTAACTTTCAACTTCATTATATCGAGAACCGAAAGTTCAACAAGATCAAAAAGAAAATACTATAAGCACTAACGGCCTTATCCATAGGTCCATAGACAGTTTTAAAACCTATTTAAAACCTATTAGTTTACATATTCAAAGTCTTTTGAAACGGACGAAACAACCGAGAAATAAAATATGTTTGGAAACTTTTATAAATGACTGATTTACTTGATTTAAAATAATGATCACAGTCGAGGTACACTTAAGGAGTCGTTAGTACGTTTCTCACTTTAAAGGGTGGATGCTTCGATCAAATATACACTAGATACACAGTTCCCTGTAAAAGTTCTGTTAAAAAGTGGCACCGATGCATGACATTAAAAAAAGTAAACAAAAAGATCACATATTCCAAATATATTAACACAAATTCCACCTTATTCCTGGAGCTTAAAGTAGCTTTTCAAATAATATTGTCTAAAGTTTTACGACGTTTTAGATGCAACGGTCGGTGCGTGACTGAAGGCGAAAGAGTGCTTAAGCACTCTTTTTTGGTGCCATTTTCTAAGCGCTCATGTTGTATCTAGTGTATATTTGATCGAAGGGTGGATGAGAGTTGTGGATAAGAGGCATTGTAAGGGTCATTGACCTCCAGTAACAAAGACGCGCTTAAAAAATGTGCAAGATTGCACTTATGTAGAGTAACTGTATGCCCTAATAAAAAAGTAATTTTCAAAGCAGTTTTTTTTAAATAAGATGACAATTCATAACACAAAAACACAAATGTTGATAAAAAAATTATAATTCACTTACGTGAGGATTTTTAACAAAAACCTCCTCACCTAATTACCAATCAAAACTACGTTAAACAAAGTCTTAATTAACCAGACAGTGCATCCAACTCCGCGACGTTAAGTAAAGCGCATTAACTCCTATAACCTATTTCGGAACCCTGCACGCGGGGAATGCGCCCGAGCGCCTTTAATAACAGCCCGCCGGTCGTTTCGACCGTTTTTTACTTTCGCGAGTGGCCGGCCAGATTCCCGCCAGATAAATAAAGGATGACGCACTCGCAAATTCTTTTATAATTAGACAATCCGGCTGTGTGATGCATTCCGAGGAGCGGCTGGGTAGGATGCACCCAGGGTTTGGGGGGTTATATTTTAGGGAAGATGTTTCTTTCGTGTAAGCTGATGCTTATAGGCAAGATATCACTAGTGCCATTGCACGCGTAGTTTTCTTCCACTGGAAGACGTAAGAGGACGAAATTCTATCCACTCATCCTAATGATGTCTGGTAGAAATTCAAGTCCCAAGCAATATACATGAGAGTTTATGAACTTAACTGCAAATCCTACCTTAATATCGAACCCAGGACATTTCAGTCCACAGTCTATGCTCACATCTAATATTCCAATGAGACAACGCGTCTTACATAATATTATTGGCGTATTTCATAATCAATTTTAAGTTTGAGTATCATACTCGTATATGCATAATTAAGTAAATAATAAACCACATTGAATTTTCCTAACGAAAAAGTTTAAAATTGCGTTTTGATTCGTCTTGTGACATACGTGTGTCCACCACTTGGCCTGACCTTCCGCATTCCTATTTATTGCTTGTGAGACACTTCTTTTGTCTTTCTTGATAACCTAAAACATCGCATTTTACGGCTCTCCAACCTTGACCTCGTTGCCGTTGAAACTTAGTCATACTTGTTTAAAAAAAGAATGCAAAATAAAATGCAAAACGACGCTTGTGAACAATTAAAAAAGTATTTTTATATAATAATGTTTTACTTTAATTTACTTAATTGAAAACAATTTATACAGATTACGGAATCAAGGTTTATTTTTATAAGTCGCATTAAGTTGGCACAACTATGCGGTAATGTTAGCTGTCGGATCATAATTGAATAAAACGGTCACATATTTTAATCATAAATTGTATAACGTAGTATTAATATTTATATATGTTTGCGGATACAACGCTGTTTTTTATAATACACAACTTGGAACTTACTTTAACAACACTACGTCATTCAGTCTTGAAAATATCACAGAATTATAAATTTATAGGGATATTACTAGAATTACATGGTATAAAAACAATTCCACTTTAAAAATAGGGTTATACTTATCACGTGGGCCCCAAAGACCCAAGTCTCGGTACCAGATATCGCCCCTGGTCGGATGGACCGAAGCTGCCGCGTCGGAAAGATTGATTGCCGAGAGAGTTTGAACGGGTTAATTACGGACCTTTGGTGGAAACCCACGAAGGAACTGTGGCGTGAGTAACTTTTGAACGGTAATTTCTTTAATTGGAAATAACTCGATGTGTGAAAGCACATGGATGGTAACAGAGAGGAAAGAAAGCCGTCTTAGCTTTAGTTGCCTTGTAAACTTGACTGAAAGTGTTTCGATTCTGTTTATTTTACACTTCCGGTATACATATATATTTTTCTGATATAAAAAGGGTTTAACCAACAAATCATGGTGCAAAGACAAATTAAGGAGGTGCAAAAGTAGCGTTTCGCTTTCTCTATGAACGCTTAAATCTTTTAAACTAAACGAAGGATTTTATGCAGTTTTCATCAAAAGATATGTCAAGAGGAAGGTTTATATGGATAGTTTTTATTTGTTTATTTATTTTTGATGCATTAGTTTCTGGAGGGGTGGAGTCCAAGAATATCTGCACCCAGGAAAAGAAGGACCGGATCGCTAGTATACTTATAATATGTAAGTTTATTTGTAATGTTTTCTAAATGAAGAACCAGAAGATGTGCTCATGGATGATTCAGAGGTGTATGCCGGTCTAAGATGCGCTCATCACGATATTTCCACGTCAACTTGTAGGCTGTAGACAAATTGGCGACGTCGATTAATGAATTATATTCATTGTTGTCTGTGAGGTTTTACAATACATTGCAAACACATATATTTGTAAGCACAAAATATATTTAACATGTAATTCTAGATAGGCACAAATCAAAGTCTGTCTAGTATTTGTGCAAAACACTGAGTCTTCAGTTGAAATAGAAACAAAATACATTTTTTCCTTTTCCCGAGGCTCGACGTGAAGAGAGTCACGTCGTTGAAATAAACACATCAGGGTCGATTTATATTCAATACCGCGACAGGAACTGAAATCGGCGGAAGGCGCTGAGATACGAATCAACATTCCGCGTGGGAACCGATCGTGAAAATACGGAATATTATTGGGCGCAGGTGACGATGTTTCGTAATTTTGGGGTGTTGTTTAATATTCTTTCGACAGGGGTTGTTATTACACCGAAATTAAAAAAAAGATGTCATGAACTTTGCTTAAGTCATCGTTATTCGCATTTTGATACACTTTTATCAAAATTCTGAACTCTTTTAGTTCAAAATTAGATAATTTTTGTCTTACTGTTTGTGATATTCCACTAAATGTATAATAGTTACTTAAATCTTCATCTCACATAATGATATCAAAACAGCCTACTTTTTTTTTTTTTGAAGGCCATTAAGTACCAACAAAAAAACTTAGCCATGGTCATCCTTAATTTAAAATCACTTGAATTAATTAAAGCCCGGTCTCAAGTGATTATGACCAAGCTGCACATGTCAAGCTATAAAACCCGCCAACGGAGGGCGTTGTTCTCGCCGGAAGGAGGAATCGCCTGGAACTCCGTCGCACTTCGCTTACCCTTCCGGCCGCATACCGAGAAAGTATCGATTCACGAATAATCGATTGCAATTGATGCATTAATCGATTGTGTTTTTGCTCGTCAGTATTGTCGTGTATGGTGAATAAATTAGTTATGAATACTGTTTATGAATATTTAATAAGTAGGGTGGAGTGAGCAAGATGTTAAGTGAAACGGCAGGGTGTGGGTTCGATTTAGTGTCTGAATTAATGTATTTTTGATCAAAGATTACTTTTGCTTTGGGTATTGTTTAATCAAAAGTATATCTTATTTTTGATAAACTTAGACAAATGCACGTCATTTATATCAGTTCGGGAATATGTGCAGTGATATGTGACTGTTAGTCGTAATTTATGTAAGAAACAAAATCCTTTCACTTCGTACGTTTTTTATCACCTATTACGAGATGTAATAAAAAATATAGTTTTTACACGATCAATTATGTATCATTCAAAAATTAGGCAAGCATGTGAATGTGTATTTAAAAATTAATGTCATTTTTACACAAATTATATTTTATAGTACCGTGGTACAAAGGCAACACCGAAGCAGATTAAAAAATATAAATAACCTCTTTGAGCAGCCTCAATATTAATAATTCCGAAACACAAAAAGGGTTTACCTAATACCATTTTCCTAATAGCCCTATACATTAAGCTGCCGCTGTGATGGCTTCATCCAGACAATGACTATTTATCATACGAAGGTGTGAGCGAGAACGGGTGGGCAGAGGTTATGCGGTGTCTCTGTCGCACTATCTTACTAGTGTTAGTCGAAGGTATGTCGTTGTAAGTTGAGTACGAGTAAGTAGTGAGATCGATAGACTAAAAGGCTTTTTATTGACATTTACATGTATAAACTCTCTTTGTAGTCATCATTATACCAGGTTTATTATACGATTAGTAGCAATTAACAAAGTATTTATTTGAATATTAACTTGTTCACAACTCACTTCTGATAGGATCAGCCTTATGATGTAGTGATATGTAATAATATGGGACATGAATGAACGTAGAATAAACAAGGGTATAGACAGCCCCAGGAACGAATTAATACGAAACGGTTAACTGCGAAAGTTAGAAACATACCATGGTTGTCCGGTAGAAATCCCTAGAGCGATAAGAGCGCCACTTGTATTATTTATTGTGTATTATTTATGTATACCTATTGTTGTTTCTTTGTTTGTGCAAAATAAAGTAAAAAGAAATAACAAACTAGAACTATTCATCTAGGATGTCATGGATAGGAAATCTCACAGGAGGCTATAACACGATGATTAAAAAACAACAACAAAACAAACTAAATAAATCAATTCAGTTTTTTGCCCATTTCATGATTCAGTACAAATCCGAATCTACGTGAGTAATGGTAGTAAAAAGTTTAATACTCTTATAATGAGTTCCACAACAATGGTAAGAACAATTTGACAATAGCGTCAATTTTGTGGTACCGCTCGAGTATTTTTCGAAGTTAATCTATTTCCACGCCGGTGGTCGAACCGCGGACCACTGTCACAAATAAACACTCATTAAACGCATACCTCGACAAATTAAACTGCACGGTTATCTAATGAGAAATATTAAATTGAATTTCGATGTTGTTTTATACATAGGAGCATTCTTATCCAAGTTAATATTTCTGTTTTTAAACTATGTTCTTTAGTTTAGAACTTTACCTCACTTTAGGACCTCGTTGTGACAGTAAAATCTGAGGTTCTGGGCTTGACCTAAGTCGACTAATTTGGTCCATGTGTTTTTTTCCGTATTTCTATCGGTAATATCCCGAGTGTTCTTAGGTCAGCACTCAGTTGTCCCTTTTAATCGAATTTTAAATAGAGTTTTAACGAAAAAGACTAAAACGTCGATAGAGAAAATAGATTTGAAGACTATCTATGAATAAGGCCGTATGTCGATTTTTTTTATCTACCCCCATGGACTCTAGCGGTCGGTAGACTCAACATCCCTTTGCAATTATTGTCAAGTTGGTTTTACTTTATAATTGTATCTACTTAATCTTATATCTAACTAGCGGCCTGTCCCAGCTTTCGCCCGGGTGCATATAAATTTCTCTACAATAATATGCACGTATTATACATATAAACCTTCCTCTTGAATCACTCTATTTATATAAAAAAATGCATCAAAATCCGTCGCGTAATTTTAATGATCTAAGCATAAATAGGGACAGACAGCGGGAAGCGACTTTGTTTTATACTATGTAGTGATTATATTAGGTACATGCCTGACCGAAATCTTTTCAGGAAATTGGCCAATCGTAGAGAAACAATATACTGATAATAAATACAAAGATATGCACTTGCTAGTATCGTCTCTAATTGGTTTGTGTAGTTTTCTAAAACGACAAGTACCAAATAATGTTCATTAGATAGAGATCGTTATCAAAAACTTCGAAATACAATTAATGAATAATTGGTTTGAGGTATTTTTAGTTATGGAGTTTATCTAGTTGTAATGTGATTGTAGATTTCTGAAAGAGAGAAATTCCGGCATTACTGATTAGGTGTAATTAAAACAAAGGTTAATATGTTTTACGTTACTAAATACTTTGAAATCAGAACTGAGTTCAATTCAAAGATAGGACAATCACATTTTCTGGTAACAGCGTCACGTCGCTATGTAAATGGCAAACATAATCGGAACTCACTGATGTAAAAATTAAATCCAATGCATCATTGAAAACATTTCGATCCTAATAAAACCATACCTACATTATATACCAAATACAAAACCAAGATATTTAGTTTCACAGCATTTTCCCACCCATTTTACTACAGCCTAACTCTAACCAAAGAAGCAATGAAACCCAATTTACTCATAATGAAACTGTCATATTCTTTCGGCATTCTCATTTCCCTGGGCGCAATTACTGACATCATTAAGGGCGTAATGAAAAGCCCTTAACAAAAGCCCTCTGGCAGTGTTTCGGACCTTTTTAAACCTCGATCTGTGTGGGGCGGATATTCACGCCCCCGCGAGTGGCTCGGGCGGAGCGTGAAATGATTGCCGCACTTCGCGATAACAAGTCCCTTTAGATTTGGTTCAATTCGCCGGGTTTTTATGTTTCCGCTGTAAAATAGAGGGAGCTAAGGTGTTACGGCACTTTTGAGCAGTATATTTCACGCGTTTTCAAGTGGTATATTGTAAGATTAAAAATAGGCGACTTTTGGTTGATAACGATGATTCGTTCCTTGCATCTGCGTATGTCAATAAGACAAAACAAGAACAATTTATGGAAAAAAATGTTTACCCATCAAATGAGGTGCACAAACTTTTAACAAAATAAAAATTAGTGAAGTATAAAAAAATGTAAACTCTTTCAACAGATTTAAAGCAAAACTTGCTCAATATGTTTTATACAAATAGTGATTAATATATACTTTTAATGTCTACCAATACGATGTGGTAGCAGAAATGAACGATTCAAAAGATCTTGTGAAAGACTATTTGAATAAAGAATATTTTGATTTTGATTTTTTGATTTTTGAAGATGATGAAAGTGGATCTTGGTGCGGAAAACGTTGAATATTGTATCTCTCATGTATTCTCATGTGAGTGACAATATTTTTTTTTTTGAGAATAAATTATTTAAACCTAAACCAGATTTCTTTATTCAATTCTTACGAGTAACTATGTAAAAACTTGATACGTCAAACGTGGTCTGTTTCCCTAGTAATTATCCATAACATCATTTCCAATTATATCCTACTAGACCGACAAAGCCTTCGTTAGCAATTAGTAACACCAATCAGAATGACTCAAAAACATCCGAATTATTCACTGTTTTATCCAGTAATCCACGGCCCATAAAATATTTACAACATTCTGTAGCACAACATACAGAAATATTTTAAGCATTAATCCATACATACATACATAAACTCATGCCTTTTTCCCAGAAGGGGTAGGCAGAGGTGCCAAGACACCCACATTTCGCCTTGTATGTTCCGTCCCACAATGTAATAGGTGGCGAGCCTATCGCCATATCGGGCACAAATTCCTGACTCTGGGCTGATAATGAATAGAAAAATCCAATATCACTTTGCCCCACCCGGGATTCGAACCCGAGACCTCAGCTGTGACTGTACCAAAGTACAACTACGCCACAGAGGCAGCTTTAAGTCACTCCACAAATATATCCCTATTTGTTTTGATAACAATTAAACACGACCCCTACCAAGTATAAACACTTATAAATATTCTAATACACATAGTTCACACAACTATTAAAAAAGTTGCGTGACGCCACGATATAAATCTTAATATTATGGTAACAAACGTGTCGCCTCTAATTAAATATTAAACAGTCACGGAATGCTTTGGGCGTTGAAATCAAATGGTTCTTAATATGAATATTTCAGTTCGGATTTGTTGGAAAATCGGTTTATTTGGGTCGCGCTATACAGTATGACCCACGAACCCAAATATCCTGGGTTTAATTACTGTGTTGGGAATTTTGTTTTGTAAAGTCTTATGTGTTGCTCGTGACTGGCATTGGTGTGACCAACTTGAACAGATTCGAAAGTTAAGCTGGCATTAGGAAAGGGCACCAAGAAAGAAGAATTGGCAGCTCATGGCGCTAAAGAGTTCTCTAATGGAGTGGTCGTTCCAATAATCAGAGCATTTGACGTCCTGGCTAGAATCCAGAGGAGTATGCACTAATAACAGAATTAACGAGATCCTAACCAATTCCACCGGATCACTTTGAAAATCCGAGGCTGAAGATGATGAGATGCAACATGATATTAGATAGTTAAATTTTAGAAAAACAAGCAAACTAAGGCACGAGCATCAGCAACTGGATACATCTTTATTTATTTATATACACTTTATTGCACACAAAAAACTGAAAAGAAAACAATCATAAATCAATAAAAGTACAATTGGCGAACTTATCGAGGAAAGGTAATGTCTTACAGACAACCATGGGATGGATTTAATAATAGGATAAACAAAAGGCACTCTAAAGTGCAAAAAATATAAAAAACAAAAAATAATAATAAATATTTTGTTTTTACGCACATGAGATTATTATAATAAAGTAAAAAGATACACTTAACACAAATTACACTCAAGTATTTAAGGTACGATAAAAGGTCAGATAGAAATAAATAAAGGTCGCGGAGAAAGCCCAATAATAAATTTTCAGAGATAAAATTTCACCTTCAAGAAATATTGCTTATTTGAATTTATTATTGAAATAACGAAAATCCCAACTTCATTTCATTTGGTAAAAGCATTCGATTTCCATATATATTAAATTTATATTTATTTTTACATTTGGCGAGATTTCACTTAGAGTTATTCGTGAAATTGTAATAATAAAATAGAATGTGAATTGGAAGAAAATTATTACACATTTTTTATTAAATGATTGGGGATTTCGGTAATTTCTGCCATGGTCATTATTACTGTATTATGATCATCATTCATTAGTCACAAAAAGCCCTCTGCTAACTATAGGCATCCCTTTATTATTTCTTTAATATCAACAAATTCTGAATACCTGCCTATGAAGTATGAATCAATATTTTACAAGTAAGTAACTGTACTGGCAACCGATTATTCGGCGATTTTCAATTATTGCAAAAAATATCGATTAACCAATGTATCGAATGAATCAGCACAAATCGATTGCGAATTAGCTTCGGCACAGATGTTCCACTTGTTAGTTTGTGATTCAGAGGAACTTTTAGGGACACACCAATTTACTAATTACTTGTGAAGAAAGGTCATTTACCTCTTTTTTGTTGTTTAGCAGACGGCTATTAAAAATAAACTAACAGTAGTTCTTACAACAAATAAATGTTGTTTAAACTATTTTAAGTCACTAAAGTGATAAACCTTTGAATTCAGATCATTCAAATAAATTCAGAGGCCACGGGTTCGATCCCCGCATCGAGACAAATGTTTGTTTGATCCACAGGTATTTGTTCCAGGTCTGAGTGTTTGTGAGACCGAAAAGTCTTTCGCAGTTTCTGATACCCACGACACAAGCCTCGATCTTAGTGTGGATTCAGGACTATGTATATGACTGCTGGGTATATTTATTTATTTCTTAATAAGACCATTCAACACATGCCAATACAAAACAAACTCACTACAATTCTAAAACAACTCATCGTCTAAACTATGATATTTGTTTAGACAAAATGATTTACACTTCATCCTCTAAAGAGTCTAAAGGGTGCATTTTAAACTTGCGGTTTTTAAAACATTATGTCGCCACGTGTTATTTGAGTGTGTTTTTTGGCCCTCCGGCCTCGAAGGGCAAAAACCTTTGTATACGCTATTAGGGATGGCGTTAAATTTTAATACTTTGGTTCGCGTGACTGCGCGCGTTAAATCTTGACCTTTGTTTAATGTTCGGGTCGTTGACGTGTATTGCGGTTTAGAATGATATATTTAGAATAGGTCGTGTTTTATAGCATACCGGCACATTAGCAATTAGATCAATATTGTTTATTAATTTAAGTGTTGGTTTTTATTTATTTATTTATATTAAAGTGCGTGGTGGCCTGTTGGTAAACGGACCAGACGCGGCTGCCAACATGTTCACGGTGGTCGCGGGTTCAAATCCCAGGGCACACCTCTGACTTTTCGGAGTCATGTGTGTATTGATAGTCAATCATCACGCACTATAACGGTTAAGGAAAACATCGTGAGGAAACCTGCATACCACAGCGATTTCTATGGTATGTAAAGTCCGCCAACCCGCACTAGGCCAGCGTGGTGGACTAAATGGCCTAACCACTCTCAGTCTAATTCGCGATTGTAGAGTAGGCCCGTGCCCTGCAGTGGGACGTATATGGGCTGATACAGATACAGATTTATATACTTTATTATGTACCAAAGTTTATAAAAAAAGAAACACTAAACAGATATAATACTTAAAACTAAAGACATGGTAACAATTGGCGGCCTTATCACTAGCTGCGATCTCTTCTAGACAACCTTCGGATGGACTGGATTATTATAATGTATAATGAATTGGGCAGTAGAAGATGAATGTTTTTTTACTGGTAACTACTGGTACTGGTAGTTTTAATGAAACTAATGATTTTTTTACTGGTTCTACAATATAATACCCAATACCCCTTCCCTCTTCCCATCCTCTAACCTTCCCGCTCCCCTTCCGATTTGATGGGCCGGCAACACATCAATAATCCTAATATGGATTTTCATGGACGGCAGTGATCACTTACCATCAGGTGACTTGTATTTTTTTTTATTGCCATGGGTAGCGAGACGAACATGCCGTTCGCCTGATGGTAAGCAATACGACCGCTCATAAACAGTAGCAAAACCAAACAACACCTTGAATTACAAAACAATGCTTGGCACTCCACTGCGCTCGCCATTCTGAGACATAAGATGTAAAGTCTCAATATGTCCAGTAGTTACTCGGGCTACATTGCCCTTGCTTGTTTACCACACCTATGCTATAAAAAAACACCTGCTAACAACCACAAAATTAATTAAAGCATATTAATATCCAAACAAGGATTCAACAAGTAAAACATCATCTCATAAAAAACAATTTAGACGCAACAGCGGCTCGGCATTGTTCTAAACACTTAAACAGTACTAAAATGGCTATCAAACGGTTATTGTTTAATAAAAGCCTAACAGACGTCTGGTCGGGATCAATACATCCATAAAGTTTGATAAGCTGTAAAAGTATTCGATTATGGACAACGTATAAGCTGTAAACAGTTGTAGGACTTTGTGGGAATATTTTATTTGTACCAAGACTAGAATTCTTAATTATAATTATATTCTGTGTGTTTTATACAATGCAATGAATAAGCAAGGCGGCAAATTATCTAGAATATAGAAAACTTAGGCTTTAGGCTAATGCTAGGCAATGCAGGTTGTTAAAATTCACATTACAAAATTGTTCGTTGCAGTAGGCATGCCTCCAAATAGCGAGATGTATTTAGTTTCTATTATGTAACTAGTATTATTTAGGTAAAATAGGTTTGGTGTGTCCTAGTGGACAAAAAGTCTGTTAAAACTAATAGATTTAAAAAATGTAGGCATACTGGTTTCCAGGGATATTATCTTTTACCATCAAAGTACGACATTTGAATCATTAATCAATTATTATGTACAGACACGTCTACTTAACATTGTAAAAACTAACCGCCTTTAAACAGAATACAAACAAAAGTGAAATAAAAATATATTTCAATTAAGGGAACAATGCTTTCATTCCACAATGAGACAATGAGTGCTCAACACAACGAGTGTACTCGGGACATATCGTTGTGAATGTTACAACGGAAACTAAACATGTGCGCTTGTACAATAGAATTTCTGCTAAACGTGCTTCGAAAAAAGTTTAAACAGAATAAAACACCGCGCGCCACAGCGAGGAATGAACAGAGGACTTATGAAAAGTAATATTTTATTTATAATAACAACAATAAATAATTTAAAATGCAATTTAACAACTCACAAAAAACTCGAACTATTATTACATTGTCATTTTTATAGTAAATTATATGTTGGTTTGGGCGTTAAACTTAACTAATAGAAAAAAAGAGGGGGCATTTATTGAGTGTCATAGAAAATAGTTATTCACTTAACTACTATTTTTACAGGGTGGGTCCCTAATATTATTGTAATGATAAATAAAATAATAAATTAAAGAGAACGCCACACAGTTATCTCACATACATAATGGTATCTTAGATTTACGCGAATGTTACACATTGAAATAAAATAATTATTTACGGAAAAAAAATTAAAGAGATAATTACAACATAAATATCTTATTTATCTTCCCAAAACGTGAAGCTTCTGTCCGCAATCCAAGCACGAAGTCGGCAAATCTGTTTTATCTACCATTGTTCACTTCTCACGCATAAATACCGAGCCAGACTATAATTTGCATTTTACACTCGTACGCCCAACGCTTACACGGAGTCGTAAAAATTCCTCTTGTATGAACATTTTAATACCTAGACCACTGGCATCACTGAGAGATCAAAGAGCAACGTTCTTTACAACTAAAATTTAAAACTGCTATTTAATGTTGGCTGTCGCTTTGGCATTTTTATAACGACACTGTTTTATTGAAGCAGTGATGCGCAATTGTTATTTTTGAGCCATCACGTATTTAAGATGAAAATAATATCATAAAATGAATCACAATTCATCGACAATGTGGCTCTTTATAATAATTTTAAAACATAGGGGCGAACAGGCTAGTCACTAATCTGACTATTTATTTATATACTTTATTATACAATATTTATAAAAAAGACACAATAAACATAAAATACTTAAAATTGAAGACATGGTTTTTAAAATTGGCCAATTGTTCATTGGCGACGTTATCGCTAGTTACGATCTCTTCCAGGCAACCATTGGATTATTTGGCATCATCAGCCCTCAATTTTGTCAGCGTTAGGAATCAAGCTGGGGTGATTGACTCTATAAGCTTGATATATATGTGATTGGTATAATTATATTAGAGCATAGCCTGAAGCAACAATTTAAAGCAGATTACTGAACTTAACTTTACTCTTCTTAATATAATCATACGACTTCCAGACGACCTAATCAATCAAAACATCTAAATGTTGCAAAAACTTCACGTACAACTTTTAAAAGCTTAAACTGGGTTTTAATTTATTGCACAATTTAATGACCAGCAATACAATTATATTATTACATTATATTAGACTTGATGAAAGGGAAAGATAAGCTAATTGGGGATGAAACGGTTGGAAACACACCTGTCTTTTCGTAGTTATTGTGTGATCATAGTTAAATATCGCTCACTTTAACGATATAAGAAAATATCGCAAGAACGCCTCTATAATCTCATGATTTTTAAAAAGCCTTATTATCGACCTGTCCTATGCCAGTCAGGTAGACGACTGCACTTAAACCTTCTTACTAGGGATGAATCCTGTTGAACAGTGGGCTCCTTAAATTACAGTTCTGATATTGCTTTATGACATCTTGTGTAATATTTTCTAAATAGTTGAAAGTGTAGGTGGAAAAATGAGGCGAACATTATATTTATCTAAAGTCCAAGATGATTGTGACTTATTTTAGCAATCCATTCATTGAAATTTGCAATAATATTTTATGCAATAAGTCGCTAATTACGAACAATCTTGGAGAAGCGCATTAATTTAAATGACAACTTAAGTTTTACTAAATGCATATTAACATGCATGAATCTCGTGACAGAGTGCAATTAAACAAAAAATATGAAAATTATGCGCAATATTTTATGCTAATTATGTGCTATTTTCCACAATATAAGTGTATTATAACTACAACATACATAAAAGATTCGAGGTCTGCCAATTGCTAATAGCTTCGATCAAATATATACTAGATACAGGGTCCGGAATAAAATCACACGCCAAAAGTGGCCGAGGTTGCTTATACTAAATTATAATCAACCACACGTAACTATAAACCTTATTCCTTTAAATTAAGATTTATTATGTTATTGGACCATACTAAAATCAAATAAGAGCACACGCTTATTTCTCTTATTTCTATTGCTGTTACTTTTGATCTAGTATCTAGTAGATCAAATATATGATCGAAGGCTAATAGTCCTTTAATTTACCTATCAAATACTTGCCCAAACATTTGTCTCAAGCCCACGGCTTCTCAATACAAGTCTGATACGTATTTATTGACGTAATGTCCGCGCCCGCATCCGGCCTTCTGTAGCCGCGGTGTTGGGGAAGTCGCGTCATCACGGGACGTGTCAATCGACCCACTCGTTACCGACACTGTCGCATCCACTCTTCGGGGTAGAAGTCGTTATATGTTAATGATTTAAAATTAGGGTGATAGTTTACTAATCATTGTAAAATTGTAATTTAAAATATATTTTTACTTATCGTATAATTTAAAACACATATATAAAACACTAGCGGTCGGACCCGGCTTCGCCCGGGTGCAGATAGCTTTTGAGTCCAGTATTGATTTGGCAACAACATATTATTTCGCGTACATATTTTTCCCGCGCGCCGTCGACTATATTTCCCGTCCCGTTATATTTATTTATATTATCATTTATTGTTAAATTTCTTTATATACAATATTTTGTAATTGTGATATTGATTCGTTAGTGGGAGAAGTGGTGGGAGGCGCCCGACGTGACGGCCGAATGGTAGCATGCGCGTGAGCTGCGCGCGGTACTGGACACTTGGACTTTATTTTTCTAAAATAAATGTAGCCTAAGTTACTCCTTATTATATCAGCTACCTGACAAAAAAAGTCCCGTCAAAATCGGTCCAGTAATTTCAGAGATTAGCCGGAACTAACAGACAGACAGACAGACAGACAAAAATTTTTTAACGATCATTTTCGGCACAGGTATCGTGTATATAACGATATGTAGTTGGTAATTTTTTTTAATTTTCACTCTTAAAACAGACACTTCAATTTTATTTATATGTATAGATGTACAACATTTTTTTCTGTGTAGAAAAGTTTGTATGATATCAAGGTAAAAATTTCAGGGTATAATCTTCTCAATGAATTTTATTAATGCACGTTTTGTGATTGCAAACAAACTTGTGTTTTAAGTGTGAATGATAAATAATTATACGAATACAAATCGCAACTGTTAAAACGCATAAGTGCCAAATCATAGCAACTTATTAAGCGATTAAACTAGAATAAATCTTTAAATATGTTTAAAAAATATATAAAAAATATATTTATTACATTTTTGTCAATTTCCTTTATACTTTTCCAGCCGAATACCTTCGTCCCAAGTAATTGCGCTGATAGTTGACACAAAACTCAAATTCTCGCCTTATGAAAATTCCGAAAAGGTATTGAATTTTAATTGAAATAGTTGAGAAAACTTGGACGGTCTCCGCATTGATAGCGTCGGAGAGGCGCGTTTTATCGACTACGTTGAAGTTATATAACTTTTGCTATAGTACTGAAATTATCTTGACAGTATGATATTATTAAAAAATATATCTTGCAGTTACAGGTGGAGAACTTGTCTTAGTGATACATGTGTTGTGTGAGCCAAATTATTTGTATCGGATCTGTGTATTGATACTTAAATCTTTGAGCGAGCTTTATTATACCGCATTATCACTTAAAATCATACAGATGGTGTTTAAACGCTGACGCCGTGATCCATCCCGCGATATCGAGTGTACACAAATTCCTGACTACAAGCTGATAATGGATAGAAAAATCCAATATCACTTTGCCCGACCCGGGAATCGAACCCGAGAATTCGGTTTTATAATCGTACCATATAACACTACCAACACAGTTTTATTTATTACTTATTCATAATTTAATTCCCGGAATAAACTTTAGCTTTTTAACATGAAAATAATATCCAACATGAAATTATTCTGTGCTGATGTTATAGATAGCGATCTGATCTCGATGCGGCGAGAGCTCTCGAGCCATTGTGGCACCTGCGACAAAGCAACTGGGTCGCACAGCAAACCCTATCAGGTCGGGCACGTGGCTATAGTTAGTACATTAAATATGTATTATATGTAGCTTTTAATAATACGCATTCGATACAGTTATTATTTCGTACACCTGATGCTGCCAATCAAATGGTTGTCTGTCAGAAATTGCCTTGTGCGATAAGACCGCCAATTGTACTTTTTTTTTATTTTGAATTGTTTCCTTTTGTTTTATTTATGGCGTACAATAAAGCTTATATAAATAAAATAAATAAAATGATATACATATTTTTACTGGTGGTAGGTCCCTCATATGTGAGAAGGCGCCTGGGTGGGTGTCACAATGTCTATTTCTCCCGCCAAACAGCAGTTTAAATGCGTTGTGTTTCGGGTTGAAGGGCATTGTAGCCAGAGTAACTACTGGACATATTGAGACTTAACATCTTATGTCTCAGCATGGCGTGCGCAGTGGAATGCCAAGCATTGCTTTTGCTACTGTCCATGAGTGGTCGTATCGCGAACTCGTCAAGCCATTCATTGATATAAAAAAATATAGAATGTTTGCGTGCTTAGCGAATATTTGTCAAAGGTTTATAATAAAGATGTCTTTCTATTGAGTCGGGATGTTAATTATGTGTGCCTGAGATAGAGGTAAATTATTTTTCTAAAAATAAATAGTATTTTCAATATGATTTCCATGAAAAAATATTATTATCAAAGTCGCAACATTTAGAATAATCTACGGTCTATAATTTAATGAATTAAACATAATACCCGTTTGATCTCTTTATCAAAAAAATTCAAATCTACTTTAAACTATCCGGCGCTATATTTTATCTATTATTTATGCTAATCTAATCAAATAATTAAATCATTGGGTTTTACCAATAAACTTTATCACAATCATAGCCAAAGTGACATATACTCAGAGCTGATATCCTTGTGTGAGGTCAGGTCTTCGCGTGTGACTATTCTTTCACACAATATGACATAATTCTATCAGTGAAGTGAAGTATTGGGCGTGTCTCTCGTCGGTACAGCTGTTTATTTACCTTATCTGTACGGGTAGCTCCCGCATCTAAATAAATATTTGGAGATATTATATTTATAGTATCGATTGTCCGTAGCTCCTGTGGGCTTATGAGGGATCATTATTTGTAAACTTTAAGATGTTAATCATGATGGAATTTGTGGCAATGTGGGGAGACAGCTATGGAACTGAAAGTTGTGGGTTTTATGACTTTGGTGAAACTATTATACATATAATGTAATCACAGCGTCAATTAGTAGACATGATTATTCATAATCAGTTATCACTGCACTACATATTTTCCCCAAGTTTGTCTTGGTTTTAACTTCAAACATGGGCAGGTTTGATAATCTAGCAGTCACATATATATGCTTATTCTTGCCTTATATTAACTGCTTTTCCTAGGCTGATATATCGGGGAAATCCAATCTAACTAAATATTTATCTCGGGTCTAGCTGTTTGTGAGACGGCAAAGTCTCTCGTAGTTCTTAATTAATTCCTAAATTCGTAGTTAATACCCTCGACACAAGACTCGATCGTAGTGTAGGCTCAAGACTATGTATGTGACTTTTGGGTGTATTTTTTTAAAATATTTAATCCATGTATATCTAGTGATTGACACAAAATATGTGTACAGAGGGTTACGTTGAATTGTTTGTAGTTAGAGTCGGGCTTGCGAGGGCCTCCCGCAGTGCGCTCGCCAATGTTTACATTCAGCTCGATTGAATCACGGCTACCCACCGCCGTACCCAGAACGGAACGCGTCTGGTGCATGCTTGTGTGGTTAAAATAAATACTCATTAATTATAAGAAATGTTTAAACTGGTAATAGACTAGAAGGATATGAATACGCTTGATTATTTGTCACTCCAGACTGGGAAATTGGAATGCGTGGGTATGATCCCTGCTTCTAGGCAAACGATTACATGACTCCTTTTTTATTTAAGTTTAGAAGGCGTGATTAATTGTCTTGTTCAGTTCACGGTGTTGTAGAACCGAAAAGTCCTTCCTAGTCTTGCTTGTATGCCTACGATAGTCTCAACTATTTCCCGCAAAAATTCTTGCCACATATCCCTTTTTTAACCGACTTCCAAAAAGGGGGAGGTTCTCAATGCGACTGTATGTTCTTTTTTTTGAGATGTAATGAATAGTTTGCAGACTGGTGTGTAAAGATGCACTTTTATGCCTTACGACAATCTACAATTTACCAATTTTTTATATCCACATATCCGAATTTACCTTTCATATCTTCTTATAGAGCCCGATAACATCAAGCATTGCCTTTTACCTTCGAAGAGCTCTCGTATTGAAGTTTTTACCTGCAAATAAAAAAAATCTTTTATTACACTTGACAATTGGCTCAAATCCTCAAGATTTCGGTGGATTAAAGGCGTGTCCTCTTGGATTACTCGCCTGTGATGTTTCAATAAACAACTATTATGTTATAGCCTATTCAAAAGCGCATGTGTGGAAGATTTGCCGGAATATTGGACAGTCGGGCGCGTAATGATAGACATTTTTTTGCGTATATTTGTATACAACATGGATGGATGCATGATAGAAGAAATTTACTAGCGCTACATAATAATTTGTAAGTCTTTCTTCTTCAAACATTTCCGAAGTAGGTTTTCGAAGTAATTTGTTACTCTAATCAAAGTAAGACAAACAATCATCTATACATATAAATAAAATTGAATTGTCTGTTTGTAAAGTGAAAATAAAAAAAAAATGAGCAACTACATATCGTTATATACACGATACTTATAACGAAAATGACCTTAGATTTTTTGTCTGTCTGTCCTTCTGTTTGTTCCGACTAATCTCTGAAATAGCTGGATGGATTTTGACGGGACTTTTATTGTCAGGTAGATCATATAATAAGGAGTAACTTAGGCTATATTTATTTTAGAAAAAATCTTTTATTTTAGAAAAATAAAGGTTTTGTTAAATTCCACGCGGACGAAGTCGCGGCAACAGCTAGTCAATAATATAATTGGAAAGTTTTACACCCTTACAGTGATTTTAAGCGAAAAGTTTAAACAACAAGCTAGGACTTTGCTAGCCTAACTTATAATTCCCATTGATGATTCCTAACCATTCTACAACTATAATCATTCAATAAAATAGTTACATTTAAGTCCGTTGATAGCTACTGATTCACAGATACCGTGCAACAAAACTAACATTCCAAATATCGTATTTACATTCTGCACCTACCTGTACACTATAATGCCTTTATTAGCAATCTAAGCACACTCGAGCACATCAAAAGGTTTTTTAATTCTCTTTGTAGAGGCCGGTGAGCGAAAATATTCGCGCAAAAAAACTCGTGAATGAATTCGCAACGGTTTTACGGTTCCGAACAATAACACGGATATAAAGACTTGTGATATTTGATGCTTAATTGTGAATATTTTTTTAAATGTTGGAGCCAATTTTCACTGTCGTATAACTGATTGATATGGTAGGTACATCGTCTTCTAGATAACCGTTGTGAATTACCTTTACTGACTCGTTTTAGACTCTGTGGCTCAGTCGGTTAGACGCCGGTTGTGTGTGTGGTGTGTGCCGCGAGTTCGATCCCCGTACCGAGACAATTGTTTAGTAGGTACTGTCTATAGAAATCATAGCCTTTCACAAGATCTTTTGAATCGTTAATTTTTGCTACCATCGCTGAGGAACGTGTTTTAGCTGTGAAGAAGATACTCCCTCAGAAACACGAACTGTCTTATTTTTTCTTTCTCTTTTCTAAGCCAACAATCATATCGGCCAAGAGAGGACTTCTATGGCTAAAGATTTAAAAGATAATAAAGATTTATTCTACTAGTAATAACAGACCAGGTAAATAATTTCACAGTCTACCAAGCATTGATTGAATAATATTCATTAATAAAGCTAATAAAACCGCAGCCATTCATAGAATCACTTCAATTAATTTTACAATTTCCTGTACGTAATGAATTAAGGTAGGAACATTAGTGTTTTGTTTTTTCCTCAAGCATTACTGACCGCAGGACTGTTCTTCAAAAATATGATTCAGCTTTTGTTATAGCAACAGTTGTTTTATTTTCGTTGATGAAAGGTGATATTGAGGATGATAGTAATTCCATGATTGGGTAAATATGTTGTTTAAATGTTTTGGAATTTCTCATACTAATCTTTCTTACTGATTAGACAAAAAAACCTATCGTTATATATTTTCGATGATTATTATGGTATTAATGGTACATGTTATCATCATTACTCTGCCGTCCTCAAGCTAAAATACCGGTAAGTACCAAAACCACTTTTTGAGTTATGCACAAAAAAACGATATTTTATTAAAAATGTGCTACTTAATAACAAGAGGTCATCTTTATGACCTTGGAGTATTGAATAATAGATCGCAGGACGCACTTTCAAATAGCGAAACTTTCAATTTAAAAGTGTAATATCGCTTTTTTATGCATAACTCAAAAAGTGGTTTTAGTACTTAATGGCATTTTAGCTTGAGGACGGCAGTATAATTAATTTAATAAAATACGATGACGTATAGTAATGTGTAAATAGATCGTTACCGATGTACGTAGTATGTACGTAGTCGGTAGTTTTTAATGAAAACGCATTCACGTCCGGTGAACGCGCAGCGACATCGTATAGAGATGAACAGTACGACATGTTCGAGATAATTTAGATAGGCAGTGTGCTTCGATCGTGTATATTTGATCGAAGGCAGTGTGTCTTAATGTTACGGAAAGTGAAATGAAATAAAATTCGTTTATTGATCATGTAGGCAATTAAATAGCTCTTATGACAAGTCAATAAATGGTACTTATTCTATATTTACACAATAATTGATTATATTATTAAAAGTAATGGGCATAATCTCTGCACCGATAATCATATCTACATCAAATGAAAATATTTTAGGTATACGTAAACAAATACTTAAACTTTCACAAAATTGAAATTAAAAAATATTTACGTATTTTATCTCGGATTTGGTTCCATTATAAAAGCCGTAAATAATCGTTTTTTTTTTCAATGTGTATCATTCGCATAAATCTAAGAAACTTTCACGAGATCTATTGAAACGTTAAATTGACTACTGCTTCGGAACTTGTTAAAGCTAAGAAAGCTTAGAATAAACGGTACAGAACCCATTCAGTTCAGAAACACCAGTCATCCAGTTATTGGTACGTAAGTGCTTATCAATTCTTTTTGGCTTTTGCATTTAAATTCTTTTCATTTCTCTATTTTCAATTTCATGTTCTTAAATTTTACTATAAGCCAAGCAAATTGCAGTACGATCAACTTGAATCACGACATAAATTATTATCATGCTGCAACATATTTTAGTCTTTAAAAACGCTAGTTTTTCACCGTAGTCCAACTACCCTACTGAACATTTAGTACATGCCGACATTACTATCTTTAGTCGTGTGTGAGTGAAGTAAACAAAGGTGTCGGGCGGTCAATATCCTACCGCAAATAGACGGAGTTCCTGCGGGAACGCCGGGAATGGCCGTAAGGAAGAGTTAAAGGGAACTGTTGCTATGGAATTTTTGGGTCAAATAGATGGTATTGCGTGATTTGTTCTGTTTTGGGCTATTTGGTTTCGTAATTGGTTTGCTTATAAATGTTTATAAATAAATGTAGCTATTTATGTATATGTTATATTCTGGTGCTGGTGTTCAATAACTTACATAATAGGTACTTGCATACTACTCATATAGCGAGTTTGTAAGAATTTCTGTGGTATTTAAGTCCTCCAACCCGCACTAGGCCAGCGTGGTGAACTATATGGCCTTACCATTCTTAATCGTACTCTTGATTGTAGAGGCCTGTGCCTTCCAAAGCGACGTATATGGGCTGATACAGAAACTTCAAGCTATGTTTTTTTCTACACTCTATTCCAGAAAGAAATGCAACAATTCAACAATGAAGCCAAAATTCCATCCTAAACGACAATTAGTCTAAACAAATACACGGATAAGATACGCGACAAAGCGGCGCAAACACGGCGGCTCTGTGAAGACTGGAGGTGATTGTTGCATCACGAGGAGTGCGCCGAAAGACCTCCGACGACCTCATTCATTGTTCATGTTTGTTGTTGAATTATATTTTGTTTATACTCGTATGTGCCGCCTTGTTAATTGAAATTTGTCCAAGTGAAATGTGATGCTGAGGTCTATCTCCGCGCAAGACAAACGTAACATAATTACAGAATGGTTGTAGGTTTCTCAAATGTGAGGCCGACTGGGTAGGTACCACCGCAATGTCTATTTCTCCCGCTAAATGTATTTTAAATACACTGTTGTATTCCGGTTTGAAGGACATTGTAGCCAGAGTATCTACTGGACATGTTGTGACTTAACATCTTATGTCTCAGGATGGCAAGCGCCTTCCCCGAGTAACAGAAATAACTAACAATAGATACTTAAGTACACCCAACAGTCTAATTTATGGACCTGACCACACACACTAAGAACGAGTCTTGTGTCATGTGTATCAGAAAATACGAGAATTTTCAGTCTCACAAACACCCCTGAAACAAATAGCCGTCGATTACACGAATATTTGCCTCAGTGCGAGTATCATGCCCGTAGCCTTTTTATTCACTGGTGGCGTCTAACCAACAGGACCCCGTAGGCAGTCTTTAAATTGGAAAGTACCAAACCTATTTAATATATCTGAGAGCAACACCCGTAATACTTGTTCCGCTCGGAATGCAAGGAATCTAGCCGCGGCCGCGCTACAAAACGAACGTTAAATTAATCTCAGGAATGTTCGCTGCACGTTCAATTAATTGCTGTTGCTTTAATTGATGAGTAATCAATATAACCTTTCATACGACCCACACGCTTCAAATCCAGTTTATTTGTATTTTTGTGGTGAAATTGCTAAACAATTTGATAGGTGTAGTGTCTATATAGAGCATATTATGTAAAGGATTATTTACATCGGTCTTAGGGGAGACATCAAACGCATTTTCGCATCAAACGCATCGCAGTATTCTTTGTAATTCAATTGTATCAACAGGGGGGTACGCTATGAAACGACACCAACTTCGAACGTTCGGACGCCGCGCCGTGTCGCCTGACAAAATGTTGGGATCCTCTATCGTAAGTCGTAACAATACTTATCAATTTCTCCGAACTTAGTCTATGGTTAAGACGTTAAAGGATTTCAACATATTGTAAATTATTTAGACAAATTGGTACAGTTTTACTTACGACTAGCTGTGCCCGCGACTTCGTCCGCGTGGAATTTAACAAAAACTTTATTTTTCTAAAATAAAAGACTTTTCTAAAATAAATGTAGCCTAAGTTACTCCTTGTTATATCAGCTACCTGACAATAAAAGTCTCGTCAAAATCGATCCAGCCATTTCAGAGATTAGCCGGAACAGACAGACAGACAGACAGACAGACAGACGGACAAACAGACAGACAGACGGACAGACAGACAAACAAAAAAATCTAAGTTCATTTTCGTTATAGGTACCGTGTATATAATCGTCGATATGTAGTTAGATTTTTTTTTTAATTTCACTTTACAAACTGACACTTCAATTTTATTTATATGTATAGATGTTCGAACATTCGTCGTCGAGTCGGAGTATAGAGTAACCCCCAGTTGTATTGTAACTGTCGTGTTAGTATAAAAAAGAACACAATACCTCCGTCTTAGTACATTGAGCGCCGCATTCCTAATACCAACAGACACGACAAGCGATTCGTTACGTACAAACGCAGTTGGACAAATAATTATTAGTTATTCCTCGGATGTGCTCCTATTGTCCTTATGCGTACAAAAGCATGAGGTTCCTGAACTTTGAGTTTGGGCTTTATTTAAACATGTGACAATTTTTGGCCTTTAGAATGTACTGGCAGTCGATACCAAAATGTTTATTTTAAACGGGAATAACTACGTATGGTGTTATTGTATCTATTTATGCTTTGCAAAGGAACTTGCTCATTCCTAGATGTTAAGTAAGCAAATTAGAAATTAAATAAGTATGTCTTATTTTTTCTAGAAGCAACAACCTTGGGATGTTATAGAATCCTACAAAATTCCGCGTAATGCTATGCTATGCTAGTCAAAAGTTATATTTGCAGTTAAAAACATATGACAGATTCTATAAAGCAATAAAACAATATTTTACTGCTCTGTCTTCTTATCCTTTTCTTATATCCATCAAAATGTTGTCTGTATAAAATCGCTTAGGGTGATAAGACCGCGAACTGTACTCTTTAATTTTATATTTAATATATTGTATGCTTTTGTTCTTTTTTGTGTGCAGAAAAAAATAAAAATAAATAAATAAATACTTTGTCAACCCCACGTAACTTGCGGAACAAGGCACGTAAAACTAACATTGTATCAATTTGGCTAACTACAGCATAACCAATGACATTTAACACCGTCAACTCAATGACGTCAAAGTAGCATTTTCATTAGCATATGGCAGTGCCCGGAAACCGCGCCTCTACGCGCAAACTAATCGGACATATATCGTGCGGATACCGCAAGCGTCGCCTGTGTCTGCGGTTACACTTGATCATGCGTCCAGACATTACATCTTTATTATGAGTAGATTAATTACTAATGACCTTATTCAAAGACAGTTTAAAACCTTATTTTAGATTCTTTTTAAAAATGTTATGTATGACGAGACGAGCATTCATTTGGTTTTGCTACTGCTCATTACCGGTCGTATTGCGTACCAACAGGCGAACGGCAGCTCGTCTCACCATCAATTGCAATAAAAAAATGTAATCTATAGAGAAAGCATTAGCATTTTTTCTTTATACTTCATATATTGTATAAATAAAATAGTACCCAACTCTTCAAGGACTAAAAATAGACGTGGGATATTTTTTTAACTTACTGTACAAGTTTAGTATCAAGTGTGAAAATGAATTACAACTCGTTTGGCTACCGTGTTACGTGAGTCTGTAATCTTACCGCCGCCGTGTGTTATCAATACAAGTGTTTTTATGTCTTCACAAGTGTTTCTTCGAATAATGGTGAGCTATGTATGTATTTTTTGGTATATTTTAGCTTAAAACTGAGTTATTGATTGGTATATTTTTAAATAACGATCAATGTTACTTGACTTTAAATAGTGCCTTGAAACTTGAATAGTAGACCTAAGTTAAATCTATAGGTAGTTTACATAGGACAATCAACTTTACGCTTCAACAATATATTACAAAATATTTCGACATCCCATACACGTATCTGATATCTTCTAAAATAAAATATGTATTGTAACCTTGAATTTAAAAATTTCTTTGGATTAATTCTCTGATATAATAATTTGCACACCCAGGCTTCGAACTCGGGACATTACAGCCCTACCCCCCATGAAATTATTACAGCGATATGTCACACTATCCCAGTCAAACCCATCCATCCCCAATGAAATCGATCATAAACCTAGCTCATTATTTCGAGCCGGGTATCGAACAGGCTCCATTATAACACGCTAAAAGCCACAACACACGGCGCAGTGATTGCAAATTGAACGTGGTGCAGGCGCTGAGTGTTAATTAACTGATCGGTGCAATGGGATACGTACTGTTCTTATTTGCTGGAAAGCTGGATGTATACAGGGTATATCAAGACTGCTACCGAAAACGAAGCGGGATGGTAGTTTTAGTGACTACAGACATAATGCAACAAAAAATTTGAAAAATAAAAGTGATGAATTTTTGTTATCTTTTTCTATCATCCTATTTGGGTCGTAAATAGTGTTTTTTTCTAATATAATATCTCACACCTATTTAGCAGTTATGTTTTACCACCCGGAAGCAGTCTTTATATACCCCGTATAATTTGGATAACATTTAATTTTGTCTTTTCTATATTGTATTCTTTATAATCTACACTGCTATCTCTTTCTCCTTCCCTTTAATCCATCCTATGGTTGTCTGTAAAACATTGCCTAGAATGATAAGACGACGGTCTTATTATTATTTTGTTATTTCTGTATATTATGTTGTACAATAAAGACTAAATAAATACAAATTAAAGCTTTATAGCTAGAGAATTTTCCAGAAGAAAGTAACTATTTTTATTTTATTTACACTTTATGGTGTAATTTGAATATTAAATGCGGATTAAATGCCATAGGGTATTTTCTCGCAGTCGACCTTAAAGTTGCGCAGAGAGACGAATACTGCAAGTGTATACTAATTAATTTGCTTTCATAATAAAGGAACTTAATAGTCATAAAGTTTTATAATCGGAGCCTGCCTTGTTTAAAATGAATGGGCCGGGAATCGAACCGGCATTAATAACTTGTGAAAAGCCACGCCACATGCGCAGTAATTGCAAATTGAACGCGTTGCGGGCGCCGAGTGTGATAATTAACTGATCGATGTATTCTGTTCCTAATTGCTGTGGAAAGCTGGTTAGCCCGAGAATTTTCTAGAAGTAACGGGTAATTTCTTAGATTAAGTAAATGTTGCAGTCATAAAATTTTATAAATTAACATTAAGCGTGTCTTGTGACCGTTATTGGAAACTAAGAAAGTTTTATTGCTCAGAAATTCAGACTCGGAAGTAATACACATTTCTATTGATGCAAGAAAAGATAGGATGCTCACTAACTCATTTCTTCATACACTGTTTCATAATTCAACTGTCATACGCAACAATCTTACAATTCTAATATTTCCCTGTTATTACGTCCTTGGCCATAATACCAGTAAATAAAGTTGTAATTAATTGTAAGTGTTAAAATCACCTCATATCTCTCTAGTCTTTAGTTTTCCAGCTTGAATGGTTGTCTGGAAAAGATCGCTCTAGGTGACAAGGTCGCCTATTGATTCATCAAATCTGTAAATTTATTTTTAAATTGGTTTTTTTATTTCGTGGTATTTGGTGTTTTAATAATATGTTATATTGTTACATTATTATTTTTTACTTAATCCAGGTATTAACCACAGCCAGGACAGCCTCCGTGGCGCAGTTAGTTAGACGCCGCCTGCGAAACGAGAGGTCGCGGGTTCGACTCCCCGCACTGAGAGAAATGTTTGTTGCGGCCCACAAATATCTCTCGCAGTTCCTGATACCCACGACACAAGACTCAATCAATGTGGGGTCAGGACTATGTAAGTGACTATTGGGATTTTATTTATTTGTTTATTAAAAATTACCATTTTAAAACCTATTTGGGTCTGCATTGCTACAATAAATTTTATAATTTGTCATCGTATCGCAAATAGCATGCTTTGGACCATTCGTGCAAGCAAGCAGCTTCACGCGATGCTTAGAAATATATTAGCGCTAAGAATAATTAATCAATAAACCGCCACAATTACTGCATTACGTGACTTATAATTATTTATTCTTCTTTTTTTTTATTGCAATGAATGGCGAGACGAGCATGCCGTTCGCCTGATGGGAAGCAATACGACCACTCATGAACAGTAGTACAACCAAACAATAGCTTGAATTACAAAGCAATGCCTGGCATTCCACTGCGCTCGCCATCTGAGACATAAGGTGTAAAGTCTTAATATGTCCAATAGTTAGTGTTCTGCATTAGTCATAAAACTTAATCGCCTAAATCATATACATACAGTTTATAAACCTATTTCAGCTATCAAATGTTTTGTCTCCTTCGCTCAAACTGAATTCAAAAATTGTGCGAAAGGGACAAAAAATCGATAACCAAAATTGGTTTTAAACCTGTCTATCATTATAGCTGTTTTGTATAAAATGACAGTTCTATCGCTTAAGAAAGTCTCTTGTTAAGAGGCTTGGGGAGCAATTAACGAATACTATTTGAATAATCAATTATTACACCAATATTTATTGTTTCATAATTTTATATTTCCTGATAACCGAATGAGAGCATAAAAGCTAGGTGTATCACAACAAGCTTTGTGTTTGATTCACGAATCGTGCTCATTATGTGGCAATACGTAAACAGAAATACTGATTTGATTTCTTTTCGGATCACAAATAATCACGTTAATTCGAACTAATTCTAATGAAATTGAAACGAAAAACCAGTTAAGCTGCACAACCTTTAATTTATAACTAACAAAACACAAATCGATGTTATTTCATGTAAAATTTATTATACTTTCCCTGGCACCCGGCCTATGGCGCCGCAAAATTGTCATAAATCACCACATGCACAGCTACGCTCAGATAACCATTTACAGTTCCCCACTGCCAATTTTAAAAAGCTGCCAATGAAAACAGCAATGGACGATAATATTTACAAAATAACACACAACATAACTACGTCGGTAACCATTGCCGGTTCCCCATTATTAATATAAAATATCCCTTAACGTATAAAGCAATGGACGATGTATTTTTTAGGATGAGTCACAGCTACCTGCGTCAGATATGGCAACCGTGAGATATAGATAAAACGCACACCTTTTTATGGAAACAAAAAAATGTTGGACATTTTTTTATGTGTTGCCTAACCTGAGAGGTTTTACCGAGCCTTTACCAAACGTGTTTGAGAAATTCAGAAGTAATGGGGTTTAAAACTATACTGTTGTTGTTATGTGTAATAAATAATAATGTACATTTGTTACCCAAAAAGGAAAGGATGACTTAGTAAAGCTCGCAGTAGGTCGTTGGATGGATAGCTTTTACAAGTTGTTAGTACGGAAACCTTTAGAGGCAATTGTAGTGGTGGATAATCTGTATTTCAAGATCTTTATAATTATTACTAGCAATCCGGCGTTAAAATATCAGAAAATCAGAAATATATCAGAGCTAAAACATTTGACTGACGATTTAATTGTCATGAGAACTAAAATCGATATTTTAATGGTGGGTGTATTTCCTTTATTTTATTTATATTATTTTTTTAATCTTTATTGTACACAAACAAAAGGACATAACAATATAAAGAAATAACATATATAAAAGGTACAAAAGGCGGTCTTATCGCTAATAAGCGATCTCTACCAGACAACCTTTGGATGGATATAAAACAAGGAGAAAGAAAGGGCAGTGTAAAACAAAGATAAGGTACGCTCCAATAGATATAAATTATTAAATCGATAATCAAAAATAATACATATAAATGACATAATTAATACACATACGTAATATAATATATACATATATACATACATACAATTTATAATAATTACATAAACATCTATAATAATTTATAATTAAACTACAGGTTAAAAATATATCCGAAAAGAGGAAATAATACCATGCTTTGTCTGTTTAATGAGAAAGGTAGTGTGCTTTTACCAGCTTTTTAAAAGATGACAAGGTTTGTGCCCGTCGCACCACAACAGGAAGAGCGTTCCATAATCGGACAGCTTCAACAGCAAAGGATTTATCAGTAAATGTCGTGGTGTGTACAGGCATTCTCAGCTTAAGGTTCTCCGACGACCTCAGAGACCTCGAATGTGAGTCATGGAGAAAAGTAAAACGTTCTTTAAGATAAGATGGGGTGAGGGGATTAAACAAAATATTATAAAGGAGTGAGAGAACGTGAGTATTCCGACGAAGCCGTATAGGTAACCACTTGAGCTTAGCGCGAAACTCAGAGACATGATCATATTTGCGTAATCCAAATATGAATCTAATACAGAAATTTTGAAGTCGCTCAAGTTTATTAAGTTGGTCTTCGGTGAGATCAAGATAGCTGACATCTGCATAATCAAGGATGGGAAGAAGGAGAGTTTGCGCAAGTGAAATTTTCGTGGCAATGGGTAAAACATTGTGTAACCGTCGCAGGGACCTTGCCGAGGCAAACAGCTTGCGACTTAACTCTCGAAGTTGAGGGCCCCAGGTGAACGACTGATCAAAGTGTACACCAAGATTTCTTACAGTGTTACTGTATGGAACAGTTATTCCATCGCAAGAAACACTAGGTAATTGGGTGTGATCTAGTCTCGAAATCATCCTGGGGCTGCCGACAACAATGACCTGAGTCTTGGTAGGATTGACTTTCAAGCCATATGTCTTGCTCCACTCACAAATTGCATGGACGTCGCGATTTATGGTTGCAATTGCACTAACAATCATATCTGATGGAGCTTGAGTGTAAATTTGCAGATCATCTGCATAGAGGTGGTAGGAGGAGCGAAGATTATATGTAATAGAATTTATGAAAATTGCGAAGAGTAAAGGAGATAGCACGCCGCCCTGTGGTACGCCAGCAGTTACACTGCACCACGAGGATAAGTTATCCTCGACACTGATGCGCTGCCGGCGCCCGTACAGGTAACTACGAAACCAAGTAACAGCCGTTGGAGATATGTTAAGAGAACACAGTACGCTTAGTAGGATATCGAAGTCAACGGTATTGAAGGCGTTGCTGAAGTCTAGCAGCGCTAAGACTGTCAGCATGCCTTCCTCCATACCAGACCTAATGCCATCCGCAATATGGGTCAGAGTGGTTGTTGTGCTATGTCCTGGGCGAAACCCCGATTGGAAAGGATTTAGAAGGTTAAATTTGGTAAGGAAGTCATTTAATTGGGTATGGATTAAACGTTCAAGGACCTTGGATAGGAATGGAAGGATGGAAATGGGACGGAATTCGGAAAATATAGAAGCGTTGGGCTTTTTGGGAATAGGAATGATATTGGCTTCTTTCCAAGCACTAGGAAATGTCTGTGTGGAAATGGAAAAATTAAGGATATGGGAAATTATGGGAAGAATTTCGTCCAGGATGGGGAGAATCATATTGCGGCTGACATGGTCACTCCCCACTGCATTGGAAGAGATAAGCGTAATGGTCTTCCTAACATCACAACTAGCAAATTCTTTGAAAACAAAGGCAGAACAATCAGGAGTTTGAAGGGTAGAAAGATAATTTATGGTTTTGTTCTTAGTCGCTTTATCCAGATTGGACGAAGAAGAAAAATGTTGGTTCAAGGAGTTTAAGTCTAAAGTTTTAGGAATAGAATTTTGTTGCGATTTACCCACTCCTAGTGTCTTAAGAAATTTCCAGACTTTAGCTGGGTCCCCGTTTTCAACTGAATTATGAATGTGTCGGCGTTGAGCATTCCTACACACCTTGTTGCAGTGATTTCTAATGGAAACATACTTCAGCCAATTCACCTCATTAGTGCAGCGATTGTACCGCGATTTAGCGAAAGCTTTTTTAGAGAGCAACTCCTTAATTTCAGCAGTCAGCCATGGTGCCGGTAAGTGTTTTATCTTAACTGGTCGAACAGGAGCATGCTTGTCATACAATTTTATCAGCTCGTTTGTAAATATGTCGACTTTTACATCAACCAAATCCATTTGATAAAGCGAACTCCAGTCAATGCTGTCGGCATCCTTGCGAAGATTATCAACATTCATACCACGAAAATTTCGCTGCAGCAGGATTTTGGATGAGGCTTTAGGAGGATGGATGCGATATGATAGGAATAATAGATCATGGGAGGAAAAGGCGTCAGCGGGACATTGACCATCCATCACAACATGGTTTAAGGAGGAGACAAAGATAAGATCTAGGAGAGAAGGAGTACAGTTAGGAGAATGGTGAGTGGCGGAGAGGGGGAGGATAGAGAGGTTACAGGATTGGATGATATTGAGAAGGGAAGACGAACGGCGGTCGTTCTTAAGGAGACAGGTATTGAAATCACCCATGATTATGGTTTGACTGTACGAAGGAACTAGATTTTCGAGAATAGTTTCGAGAGAAGAGAAAAAATCAACACGAAGGGAAGGACAGTAGTAAACACCGAGTAAAACTTTTTTACGAGATAATTCCACCTCAATGAAAATATGTTCCCCAGCATTTAGTGGTGGGGGTTGCGGTGATGTGCTAACGATCGAAAATTGAAAATAGTCACGGAGATATATGGCTACACCACCTCCACCACGTCCAATACGATCATTTCTAATGAGATGGTATCCAGGGAGTGTTATTCCAGTTCCTTTATTAACCCACTTCAAAAAAGGAGGAGTTTTTCAAATCACCGGAGTCTTTTTTTTAAATAATACACCAAACTTAACAGAGCCCAAATCCAACTATAACTAAATATACCTTAATGTAGTCATTTAAAGGTCTGCATCTTTAGCGGATCTAGCTAGCCTCGAGTCTCGACTGAGATGAGTTTGATACATATTCCGATTGAACATCTCTTGATGAAACTTAAATCGTGTTCTAACTTGCTCCGAACATTTAATATAGTTCTATTTCGTGTCGTGTCCCAAGGGAATAAGGTATGATTCTGAATAGCAAATGCGTGAAAACGGTTCACGTTATTAAAATACCCAGCGTGGCATTTTTACTAGCAAATGTAATCGGTTCTTAACCTGGAATTGAACCCACGCGTTTAACTTTAACGCAATGGAGTTCTTAAACTGAAGCTATAAATATAGATTTGGGATTCGACATTTTTTATATAGTTTTCCTGTAGGTATATTTTTAGTTAATTTATTTTTTACTTTAGGACGGTAAAGCTGTGAAGAAATTTAATTTCTGTAAGAATATCGTCATTATGTAGATTCCTCTAAATCGAACCAAGCTAGAGTGTTATACTAAAGCCTTAAGCCTCTCAAGAACACAGAAGGCCCGTGCACAATAGTGGACATATATGGCCCGACAAACATATCTAGACAGATGTTTGAAATACTTAGTAGCCGAATTTAGCCTACCTTTGACCCTGAGTGACATCATCTCACAAAGGCATGACATTTATTGTTACAAAGTATTTGTAAACATTTTTGTAGCGGATCATAGATCGAATGACTCAACAAGATGACTCGTTGCTGATTAATAAATGTGAATTATTCTCGGACAATTTTTTGTACTCGCACAATATACAATATTGAAAAAATTACATAGTTTTTCCTGTAATAATTGTGTTCACCCTTTTATTTTTAAAGACTCCAAAGAACACAAGGGTGTAAATTATTATTTTAGCAAAAACTATGAATTTAGCACCCAAACACTACAAACAGGACTATATTTAAAATATCACAAAATAATTGTCGTGTTTCTTTGCGAAATGCATGCATGCAATACTACAACCCAACTTTTCGGTCACAGTCTTCATAAACCCTGTATTCTTTATATTAAGGAGGCAAACAAGCATACTAGCCTCCTTATAATAAAAATTTAATGGTAGAATTATATTCGCCTCAGTAGACCCACATTATATAAAAATCGTCATAGTAACCCATGCTTGTGTATATCCGGCGTAAAATTGGGAAGAATAATAGTATCAAATTAGAATTCATGATTCTCTCTCATCCGTGGTTAATCTTAAGTCTCTACATCTTATCTGTCTTTAGCAATAGTTTATAATAGTTACCATTTCTATGTCGATACAATTTCATGATTTAATAATGAATTAAGACATTTTTTTGCAATGGTGAGACGAGCATGCGGTTCGGCTAATGGTAAACGATACGACCGCTCATGAACAGTAGCAAAATCAAACAACACCATGAATTACAAAGCAATGCTTTCCATTCCACTGAGCTCGACATTCTGAGACATAAAATTTAATAATAATGTTAGACGTGAAAAATAGACATTGCGGTGGTACCTACTCAAGCAGCCTCACATATGAGAGACCTACTACCACCTATATATTCATCTTACCAAGCTTTTTAATAATATATATACCATATATTTTTTTAATGTAACATTATGCATCGTAATATCTAATGAAATATCTTATTTAAGATAGATAGATTATAGAAACTGACTGTAAACCACCCACATATCAGGAGTTTTGTCACTTTGTCCTAACAACTATACCCAAAGAAACTACGCAGCTGTTTCTACCCAGCATGATATAACTACTGGCACGGATCTTGAGCACTAGCCGTTACTTGCGCGGATGTCGATTCATAATATATCTCTTAATATATTCATAATTCTAATGAAATATTCTTTTCATCCCATAATAATAGCAACTTAGAATAAATTAATAATAATAAATCAGTATACATTTAGTTTGTCCTTAAGTTCACGATGCGCAAAGAAATCCCCACTCTGTCGCCGAGCGCTCAAGATCCGTGCCGGCAGTTATACCACCCACGGAACTCCATAAGTATACAAAATTATCATTATACAAATACGCGGCCAGTAGCGCAGTCAAATAATATTGGCCTTTGTGAGACATTTGAACAACTGACTACATAAGACTTGTCGGCGGGCAAGTAGCTTGGCGGGTCACGGATTCGATATCCGGTGGGTGACAAATGAAAGAGATCCCGGATAGGTTCACTATAAATACTGAATAGATTATGAATATAAATTAAACTATCCCACCTTAAAGGCACTACGGTAAGTTAGGTAAGCCAGGAATAATAGATTTCCAAAGATCTTAATCAATTCGTCCTATTTATAAAAGTTTGAACTGTTCACGCTACTATCCCAAAAATACTAGCGGAATTCCATTATTGTCACTTACAGTTTGCCGAGTTTCTCATCGCCCAAAGTTTAAGCCGAGCCTATTTTCAACTCAGGCACAGAGCCTATTACTAGCCAAACTCAAAATTTCGCAAATCAAATACTCCTAACTAAAGTGCCCTTCTTAGTAAACCAAACGTGATTCACAGCGAAAGCAACGCGAACGCGGCGACCAACACCAAAAAGAATGGTATAGCCTCTAGCCAATACCAAAAAAATAAATTATAGTATCTTATGTCGCGGTCACAAAACTTGACCGCTACGAATATTTCGCGAATAATAATGAGACAATGTTTCCGTTGTGCCGCCAATGCCGGCAATATTGTAATTACATATTCCGCGAGTGCGGTTTGTATCCGGCGACAGATGAGTCAGCGTGACGTTGCCACGCATCCTGTACTATCCACTAGGAATGGGAATATTGCGTAAGAAGCTCCAGGAATAGACGCGATTGAGCTGATTGTCATTCCGAGACAGTTTAAGAAGCAATATCAGGTAATATTATTTGAGATACATAATACAGAACAATAGGTATACAATGAATAGACTTGCATTATTGTAGGGTTAAGAGATCAAAAGAATACCGACAAGACGTGAAGTCAATTTTAGATTTCATTCATGGGATTGACGATATCGCTATAAATGAAACCAATTCTTCTCGACTCGATGCGAAAGAAACAGAAGTAAGTAATTTATAACTGCCCATACAATTGTATAAGTGTCGATGATGTAAACCGGCGAAAAATACATGTTATATGCACAAGTTATATACAATGGAAATGCATTGCAAATTGCCGATACTGCAAGACAGAGTACGGGGAAATTAATTCTATAACTATGTCGTTATGCTTTAGATAAACTCGTGCCAAAAGCACATTTCAACAAAGCATTAATAATCAAATAAACGACTCCGTAATAGCCATGTGTCATCTCATTATTAAAACGATACATCAACTGATTTTCAAAATATCTCGTATATAATTAGATTGCCATCCGAATATGATGTCATAGCGGCGCCTCAATACATAGTTCACGATGTTAATGCCATTAAGATAAATTATATTTGCATTAATTGTGTAATAGTTGCCCCGAAAGGTTGTATCATGCTTATTTAATAATCCCCCGTAACTTTAATATTTTGAAATCGATGTATTTGAAAGAGAAGAAGTACAATTAAATAGGTAATAGTACCATTCATTACGATGATACTAAAGATCATATCATATTGAGAAGGTTGTCGATGAAGAAGATCTTGGTACCGATCAGTATAATAATAATGGGAGAAAGAAAGAACATAGGTTAATTTATTGTAATAAAATGAAGGATGGCCTTGTTGAGACTAATCCTATTAATTTGAACATTGCTCAAATCAGCATTAGAAATCTCGTCAGATCATAAGCTAAATCACTATTAAGTAAATTATAAATAATAATAAATAACACCCAACAGTCACATACATAGTCCTGACCCCACACTAAGATCGAGTCTTGTGTCGTGGGTATCAGGAACTACGAGAGACTTTTCGGTCTCACAAACACCCAGACCCGGAAGAAATATTTGTGGGCCGCACAAACATTTCTCTCGGTGCGGGAATCGAACCCGCGGCCTCTCGTTTCACAGGCGGCGTCTAACCAACTGCGCCACGGAGGCTGTCGAATTATGATGCCCAACACGACATATGCGTGGGAATAATGTCAGCTAAAAATAAAGTATATACTCTACTAATCACTGAAGCACAAAAGCCAAAGTCAATAGAAACTACAGCGTGCCACATCGCATGCGGTCATCAGAGATGTTCAGATCAATTGGCGGTGCTGACGACAATTACAGAGCAATCAGACTGCCTGCGCTGCAATTAAACCAGATTAACTGGACATATACGATGGAACGAACACAAATCTATTGTAGGACAATTTAATTATACATACTGATTTCATGAGGCGTATAGAATAGGGATAGTAGTATGCTGTGCATAACCCGGGATTTTATTCCCAAATTGAATAGATTCTAAGCATATTTTGAATTGAAATAATAACAATTTTTGACAAATTTAAAGGGTCTTTAGCCAAATAAATGTACGATACTAAAACTAAACGAAATATACGCGCTGGTCCTATGTATAGGTTGAAAATGGACACAATGAGTCGAAATAATGAAGTTAAAAATAATAGGACAGATTGGAATGTGCATTCAAGAGTATTTGTGATAAAAGCATTTTTGTTCTATATTTGATCGTATTAAATAGATCTTATACATTTTTAAACACTAACCGCCTTAGTTATAGATAGTTTAAAAACCTATTTTGGTTACCGAATCTTTTGTCCCTTTCGAACAAATTTAAATTCAGTTTGAGAGAAGAAGACAAAATATCGATACCTAAAATAGGCTTATGAACCGTCTATGAATAAGGCTTTTAAAATGTTTTTTTTTATTGCTATGAATGGCGAGACGACCATGCCGTTCACCTGATGGTAAGCGATACGACCGCTCATAAACAGTAGCAAAACTATACACCTTGAATTACAAAGCAATGCTTGGCATTCCACTGCGCTCGCCATCCTGAGACATAAGATGTTAAGTCTCAATATGTCCAGTAGTTACTCTGGCTACAATGCCCTTCAACCCGAAACACAACAGTGCGTTAGTATGTTATATGTTGTTATATGTTAGTAGTAAACACAACAAACATTGGCATGTCAATGACGATAGATATTTCTCTACCAATAAACATGTTTTCAATAAATAAATACAAGATACTAGTCACTTCCCAGAAGCCAGTGGTTGATTTTACTGCGTTCCTCCGGTTATAACATCAGAAACCCCGGAAACGTTACGGAATCACAAACGGTGATATTTAGTTTTATGTCTACGTTGAACGCAAGCCGGGAGCGATCGGTACAAAACAGATGTAGCAAATTATACATTTATCTTTACTGCATACATAAAAATCAAAGGGAACAGACACCTTACTAACCTGGCACGATATACTAGCATTTCATTATTAATATCTGTATCTGTATCAGCCCATATACGTCCCACTGCAGGGCACGGGCCTACTCTACAATCGACAGTTCGATTGAGAGTGGTTAGGCCATATAGTCCACCACGCTGGCCTAGATTGGCGGACTTACATACCATAGAAATTCTTAAAAACCGCAATGATATGCAGGTTTCCTCAAGATGCTCCTTCACCGTTTTAGTGCGTGGTGATTGACTATCAATACACACATGACTCCGAAAATTCAAAGGTGTGCCCTGGGATTTGAACCCGCGACCACCGTGAACATGTTGGCAGCCGCGTCTGGCCCGTTTACCAACAGGCCACCACGCACTTCATTTCATTCTTCATTCTTTCGCATTATTAATATAATGGTAATATAAAGATATGCGCGTATATTCTGAAACCTTGTGGCCATAATATGTACCTAAATTAATGTAACGGTGGTCTAGGTTCAAGAGGAAACGAAATTACAATTGCAAGTTGTATTTACCATATTTCGGTAATGGTCACGAAGAAAGAGTTTTTCTGCGTAACGTACCTGGAACAAAAACATTAACATTAAATCACATACTCTTATGTTTAAACAAATAAATAGTGCTATGCTATAAAGTCTAATCAATATAATTCACACAGAAAAGAAAATACAACCAAACAATTACTTTTGTCATGAGTCTAAAGATGTCAAAATCGTTTTCACTAACATTAACTGATTCTGCATTCGAACCTACATCACTCCAGCACAGATCACGGAAAAGCAATTAAAATATACACTGTTTAAAATTCAACATTGATACAATTTGATGATTAGATTTTGAATAAAATTCGCTGGCTTTGCTCAATGGAGCAAAACCGGTTGTCTCGAACTCTAGCAGTCTTATCCATAGACAGTTTTAAAACGTATTTTATCTAACAAATGTTTTGTCTTCTTCATTCCAAATAAATTCCAAAGTAGTTCGAAAGGGACAAAACAATTGTAAACTAAAATAGTTTTTAAAATTGTCTATGACTGAGGCCATAGATCATTAGCTAGTATTACAAACGTGGCGTAACGTAATTACATATTATTACCCAAATTACGTACTATTAAAAATACATTTTAGAGGTATGTGAGAAATCTACTATTGGGATAGATAGCGCTTTTACCATCGATAATGCAGATTTCAAAAACCGAACAAGGTCACGACCTTTTATTTCTTTCTGGCATTCTCGCCCACTGCATCACAAAAACTATTAAAATTTAGACTTCTGACAGCCTCTTGGAAGACTAGAACCAATGACAAATACATACGACTATAATTTTAGAAATAATATGTATATATTCGACATTCCGCATACGGCTTCCGGCATACGGTCTGCCCGGCAACCTGTGTTCGTGGATTTCCGGCTTTCTGCATGGGCGTAGAATGCGTGTAGTCGTTGACGGACACGCTTCGGCGCTCATGTCGGTAAATGCCGGAGTTCCTCAGGGCTCGGTGCTGTCGCCCACCTTGTTTATTCTGCATATCAATGACATGTTGTCGCTTGGCAACATTCATTGCTATGCAGATGACAGCACGGTTCATGGGCGATACCACTGCGGGCCTCCAGGTTGCCGAGTCGAAACTGTGAAGGGACGCGAAGATCTTGTCATTGAGCTCAACCGGACCTTGGATCTCATTTCTACATGGGGTTCTAGGAATATGGTTGAGTTCAATGCCAAGAAAACCCAGGTGTGTGCGTTCACGTGCAAAAAATCCCCGTTCTCTCCCCTCCCCATTCTTCAGGGTGCTCCCCTCTCAATGCGGAATGACCTAAGTATCCTTGGTGTGGATATCCGCTGTGATCTCAATCCAAGGGACCACATCGAGGGCGTAATAACTGCCACATCACGCAGGGTTGGAGTCCTGAACAGGGTGCGTCGGTTTTTCACGCCCGGTCAGCTTTGTCGCTTATATAAAGCGCAGGTCCGGCCGGGTATGGAGTACTGCTCGCACCTCTGGGGTGGATCCGCCCAGTACCTGCTCGATGCCTTGGATGGATTGCAGCGGCGGGCCATCCGCATTGTCAATGATGCAGACGTTACGAGCAACTTAGAGTCGCTACAACTCCGGAGGGATGTCGCCTCTCTAAGCGTGTTCTACCGCCTGTATCACGGGGAATGCTCTGAGGAATTGTATAACTTGATCCCCTCCTCTCCATTCCTTACCAGAACCACGCGGGCTGGCTTGCGAAGCCATAGCTTGTCGGTCCAAACCATCCCGGCGCGAACCAAACGGTTCTATAATTCTTTTTTGTGCCGCACCGTCAGGCTGTGGAATTGTTTGCCATCTCACGTGTTCCCTCCTTCCTACAATCCTGGGTCCTTCCGCCGTGGTGTGAAGAGGCACCTTAGCAGGCCGGCATAATTGTTTCCATTGGCATGGGACTGCCGTCCGATGCCAATGGATACTCTGCCTGGGCGGCATTTGCGCTTACCATCAGGTGCAATGCCGCCACTATGCCGGGCCATTATAAAAAAAAAAAAAAAAAAAAAAAAAAAAAATCCATCGACATTTCCCATCACGACAATTAGTAATAAAACGTGAATGTTTAATACTAACTGTACACGCGACAACACCCAGGAAAAAGCTGCAGTTAATAATGTCGAGTGAAAACTTTGTCTTTACGCTTTTTGCCATACCGGTTGTACACGAGTTTCACATCGCGCATTTTTGGACGCTCATGCACATAACCCCAATTTAAATCGAAAACGTGTTTGTAATGACATCGTATGAGATTTCAATTAATAACATCCGTACATTTAATGACATTCATTGCTGGACGTGTAAATAAGACTTGGGAAGCAGGTATCAGTGAATTTCGAATAACTTAAAAAAAAGAGAAATGAGATCAGAATTTTCGAATCTGAATCAGTTCATGCGATGTGGTCTATTTGATTTCGATTTCGAAACAACTGTTAATATTAATCACACAGATATTTGTCTCGGTGGATAGATCGAGATCTGGGACTATGGTTAAACAGTTTACTTCGTAGTCTTTGATATATGCATATGGAAGTGGCAGAGCCGTTGTCATGACTCAGCATGAATGGGCAGGCTCGTCCGGAGCAGTACCACTGCCTCACAGAAAATCGACATGAAGTGATAGCTTTGCTGTCGCATTTTGTTCTGTGAGCGAGATTGCCGGATGCGCATTACCCCTTTTCTTTTCCTATCCTTATTCCTACCCGTTCTCATCCCGATTTGATGAGCCGGCAACAATTCTATGACTCAAGCTTTGTGGATGGCCACGGGCGTATATATCATGGAAGTTCCTCCAACAGATGTAAAAGTGAATAACTATTTAGCGTAAAACCTCAGTTTGTAAAATTAATCGCTACTGTATAACCGTTGTCCAATAAGCAATTAATAAAAAATATCACATATGTCATATTCAAATATTGTAAAAAAGGGAAAAGTTGGCAATCAAATGCAATGCCGCGCCGCGCCGTGCAGACATAATAGACCAATTATATGTATGTATATCGTGATCAAATATTTGCTGTTTGTAAAGAGAAAAATTACATTCATTTTACAGAAAAATAAAACTTTTTCAATAGCCTTGGTGACATAGTAAGAAACCGATAACGAAACGATGTGGACGGATGTGGCCACAATGTATTAAATAAAGGACAAATGACTAATCACTAATTAATAATATCTAAATGATTATATTTTTCTACATAAAACAAATTGTCATTGTCAATCTTAATCTTTTTGCAAAATAGAATGAGCGTCACTAGATTAATATATCAAATGATGTAATAATTGAAATAAATACAGAAAACTATATTTAGAACAAGTGATAACAATACTACGCTTACGTTAAAATATCATTTTATGCGCTATCTAATCACATAGATATCATAAGGCCTTATTTTTATAAACATGAAGTTTTTTTTATTATTATGTTTTTTATTTTATATCTAATCATGTTGTTTTTGTAAACATGCGTTTCATTTTACATTTCATTTTTTTTTACTGGTGGTAGGTCTCTCATATGTGAGAGGCCATCTGGGTGGGTACCACCGCAGTGTCTATTTCTCCCGTCAAACAGTAGTGTAAACGCACTGTTGTGTTTCGGGTTGAAGGGCATTGTAGCCAGAGTAACTACTGGACATATTGAGACTTAACATCTTATGTATCAGGATGGCGAGCGCAGTGGAATGCCAAGCATTGCTTTGTGATTCAAGGTGTTGTTTGGTTTTGCTACTGTTCATGAGCGGTCGTATCGCTTACCATCAGGCGAACGGCATGCTCGTCTCGCCATTCATAGCAATAAAATAATAATACAAAGTAATTTACCTAGTCGAAGAACTTCTAGTAATTCAATTGAAGAAATAAAACAAGTGCATCACATGGTAAGTGAAATAGCACTGACGCATATTTTTGCGTATTCAAATGTCTAATTCTGGAATCGAAATAAATGTAAAAATACTAAACATCTTAGCACATTTGCTTTTGACTAATAGAATATATGAGAAAGACCCTGGCGTTAAAGATTGTACATTCAATATACTTTGTTCAAATTAATTTTATGTCTTAAATTGTTGCTAATTTGACAACTAGGATCGTAAAATAAATGTATTTCTTACACTTTATTGCACACCCAAAGGAGAAACCAATGCAATTGGAAATCACATACATAAAAAGTACAATTAGCGGTCTTACAACATGACAAAGACAACTATGGGATGGATTTGAGAAAAGCAATATTAACAACAACGTAAAAATAATTTGGACTGAAGCTTCAGTCGACCAATACACGATGTAATTTCCCAATATTTATTTCAACGTAATGGTTTTATATAAAAGTGCAATAACGCTGGTTTATCTCATACATTACACGCATGTAGCCGGGTTCACAGAAATAGCTCGCCAGGCGTCATGTGGGTCGGTCTAGCCTAGCAGCTATGGACGCGTACAGGAGACAGACACTACTGCTGATGCGGGACTTATTCATTTCATTTAATTATAAATTGAAAATGAAAAAAATAAATAAAAACACACAATTAATAACATCAATTTCCATGACGATATTTAAAACGATGGATAAAATATTTGTATTTTTTGGAAATAAACATTGTAAATCATAGTTACGTGGTTCCCTTACTAGGCAATGGGGACTTTTAATGATAGGTGAGACTTTGTAGCCTATTCGAGGAAATATTTGCCTGTAAATCATTATGTGTGTGCAAGTAAATTTAGAAAACTCTATAATGCAAAATTTAATTCTTCTACAGCTTTAAAAACTACACTCAATAAACTAGATTTCAAACATGTTAAATCAAATAAATTGTGCTTTTACGACAAATATTTATCAAGAAATTCTGCAATCTTAAAAAAAAAAACATAATATTCAATCCATAGATGGGATAAAACCGTTTTCTCGACTTTCGCTTTATATTAGTTTATAAACGCTCTCACTGAAGCAACTAGGCGTTCATAAAATCTATCTACAATTTTAAAAGAAAGTTTCCACGTTGCTACTATATAATATAACGATTTTTCTAAAATTGTGGGCTCTTTGACTACAACCCGTCTTTTCGGCGCCTACACTCGCCGCTATCAACTATTCCTTTAATTATAACTTACATTCATATATTTGTCACTAATAACACTATTAACAATCTTCTTTACCAAAATAGACCTTAAATAAATTGCATTTAAGCTTAATGAGACGCGGGATACATGCGTGTTTACGCAATTTGAACTTTAATGCTAAATAGATAAGATTGTAATTTGTGTGCTATGTTTGGAGCTGTTAATTATCTTGGTAAGTAGGCATTAGATTAGTTTGACGGAGACAAGTCGGGCGGTTATTTTTGTGCTCTTATTAGTAATAATGAGGTTTCAAAAGCTTTTCTATCCTTATTAGTACTAGTACAACGCATTTTTTCGGAATATGGAAATCGACCATGTGTTTTGAGATCATCCGTGGTATTATATAGAACTATAGGCTATAGGGTAAAACTTCGTTTTTGTTTCTTTCTATAAATGGCGGGACGAGCATGCCGTTTGCCTGATGGTAAGCGATACGACCGCTCATGAACAGTAGCAAAACCAAATGACACCTTGAATTACAAAGCAATGCTTGGCATTCCACTGCGCTTGCCATCCTGAGACATAAGATGTTAAGTCTCAATATGTCCAGTAGTTACTCTAGCTTCAATGTCCTTCAATCCGAAACACAACAGTGCATTTAAACTGCTGTTTGACGGGAGAAATAGACACTGCGGTGGTACCCACCCAGGCGACCTCTCATAAATGAGAGACCTACCACCAGTAAAATTGTCTTAAATAATTGTAATTAACAAAACATGTCTGGTATATTTGTAACATTGTCTATGTTAATTTGTAAAAGAAATATATTGATAAATAACTTCACATATTTACTATTTAAGCTGGAGAACAGGTAATTTTAGTGACAGTAGTAATTTTATGTTTTTCCATATTACCATAAAATATGCCGACGTATTAAAACTAATTTATAAAGTATCTAACAATATGTTTAATTAATAAGCTACATTTATTTAATACTAGCTGTACCCGCGACTTCGTGCGCGTGGAATTTAACAAAAACTTTATTATTCTAAAATAAAAGAATTTTCCTAAAATAAATGTAGCCAAGTTACTCCTTATTATATCAGCTACCTGACAATAAAAGTCCCGTCAAAATCGGTCCAGTCATTTCAGAGATTTTCAGAGAGAGAGAGGGGGGGGAGAGAGAGAGAGAGAGAGAGAGAGCCGGAACAAACAGACAGATAGACAGACAGACAAAAAAATCTATGGTCATTTTCGTTATAGGTATCGTGTATACAACGATATGTAGTTGGACATTATTTTATTTTCACTTTACAAACAGACACTTCAATTTTATTTATATGTATAGATGTATAGATTAAACATGTCGTTGGTGTATGTATTTCAATAAATAAATATGTAAATATATCGACATCTCTAACTACTAAACTCTTTTCCACATACATACCTATTAAACACAATTTTTCCTATAAACATTAAACAAAACCAACAACAACTTTCTCCCACGTATTCTTTATCCCAAATCCCTGGGAAAGTTTTATCCAGGGCCGGTTATTTACGCCGTTACCGTCCTAATTGATACAAACCCGGCATTCCTTCCTTTATTGGCATCATTGTACCGGGGCAATATCAACAGGAATTTTTATAAACGAGGACGAGTTGGAGAAACTGTGTTGTATGGAATTATTTGTGATGATTATTTTTAATTTTGCGTGTATTAGTGTTATTTAAAGTGCGTGGTGGCCTGTTGGTAAACGGACCAAACGCGGCTGCCAACATGTACACGGTGGTCGCGGGTTCAAATCCCAGGGCACACCTCTGACTTTTCGGAGTCATGTGTGTATTGATAGTCAATCACCACGCACTAAAACGGTGAAGGAAAACATCGTGAGGAAACCTGCATACCATAGCGATTTATAAGAATTTCTATGGTATGTAAGTCCACCAACCCGCACTAGCCAGCTAGGCCAGCGCGGTGGACTATATGGCCTAACCACTCTCAATCGTATTGTCGATTGTAGAGTAGGCCCGTGCCCTGCAGTGGGACGTATATGGGCTGATACATACAGTTAGTGTTATTTGAGTATCAATTTACATAGATAAAATACATAAACTCACGCCTATTTTCCAGAAGGGGTAGGCAGAGGTGTAACCAGGACACCCACGTTAAGGTTGATTGTACATATTACTATTATTTAGTCATACATCGAGTGGTAATCCTCACGCCTACCCATATATAATAGCAACAACATTCAGAACCAATTATTAATCACTGCATGGCATTTGTACAAAGCTCATCACCGCAAAACGTTATTAAATCTCATAATACGCCATTTGTTTCGCGTCTGGGTGTTTGAGACCGAAAAGTCTCTCGTAGCTTCTGATATCCATGAGACAAGACTCGAACTTAGTGTGACGGCAGGACTATCTAAGTGACTGTTGGGTGTATTTATAATATTTTAAAAAAAGTCACTTATGGTCAAACAAAAAATGCGATATAAAAATTAATAGAAGTAAAGCATTACGCGCCGAAAGAAGTCAAACTGCATGACATTGTTCACATAACAACATCAAGTGACATAAATGAGATCATTTTGCATCCATCATCGCTCGTTGCATGCCATTCACAATGTTTATTTGTAAGCACGACAAAGGCAACAATATAACAAACTTTTGTAATACCACACCGTTAGTTGACCACCGGTAGTGCCAAACCAAAACCAAACTTATTCCATTCACATATGACACATTCTAAAATATCAGTTAAAGTATGCACTATCTGTCTTAATATCACTGGAATATAAACTCTGTTTCGTATGTGTTAAAGCAGTTATTCGGTTGTGTCAAGATCTACCGAGATATGCGCTATCTGTGTATACGTTAATAAAATTAAGACTCTAGTAATATGGATTTAGGGTATGTTTTCGTTTGTTTTGTATATTAAGTCGGTGTCTTTGAGGTAAGATAAAATCTACAGTGAACAGGTAGGCTGTCGGTCGCTAGCCGCGCTGTGCCAACATTCTCAAAGTGTAACATTTCACGCTGTTTGTCCAAAAATATTTTAGGCGTCGAATTGTGAATGAAAAGACAGGAATTAAAAATGATAGTAGAAATACGTGTCTGGAAATTATTAAAACGTGCTACTCTATAGAATTTCTATTTTTACTTTTGTCGGCGTTTGAGATTAAAAAAAACAATTTAAACCGTAAATTACACTAAAAAAACACAGGAATTTTTAGTACATGTTTCAAATAATAAAATTCACGAAATATTATTCTAATACGGATAAACTAACAAATAATGAAGGCCCGACTAGACGTTATAAATCATTTTTAATGTACAAAAATTAACTGAATTAAGTAGAATATTTAAAATTATTCTACGATTAATTATTACTATACGAATATATAAATACATAATGGCGACACTGGAATGTATATATAAAAGATGCCGATTGCAATATTCCTAAACGCAAAATCTATAACCGTAAAAAACGTCATTTTGAAAACTATTTATTGGCGATAAAATATTTGATAGCTCAATATATCGCATCTTTAAATCGAGACATGCCGGTGGGGAATAGACTAAAATAGTTATCGTTAACATATTATTTTTGAAAATTTATACAGCCGTTGAATTAAATACATACAAATAACACATTTATATTAGTCTAGTTCGAAAGCGGGTAAGACTGTCAACCGAACGTCGTAGATTAAACACCAAGGAGTCATCCTCTAACTTTTTGAAATTACTTGTTCCCAGTTTGCTGTGTACTGAATTAATGTGCACGAAAACATCGTTAAAATCTGCATATCATTATGAAATACGGCAACCCACACCAAGGAGGTTAGTTACTCTCTAATCCGAAACGAAAATTGGAATGTTCAAATGTTCGATGTCCGAAGTAAGTTATAAGTTTTTCACTTTTTAAAATCTTTATTATTCTTTAAGATACTTATTATTCACTCTAAATGTATTTATTTATTTAATTCTTTACTGTACACAGTAAAAAAAGAATAACAGTTTTAGAGACAACACAAAACAACAATGTACAAATGGCGGTCATACCGCTCGAAGGCAATTTCTGCCAGACAACCATAGGATGGATAAATGAGCAGGAAAAAAGAAAGGGCAGTACAAAATAAAGACAAAGAAAGCTCAAAGACATAAGTGATATAATAAAAACACATAAATACACTGACATATAACTTTAAATGAACTTAGTCTATGGTTACGACGTGCGATAGAGGATTCCAAGATTTTGTGGAGTATTTAGGCACATTCGTACAATTATACATACATTCGAGTTTATTTTCGGACCATAGAGCAACACCCCAGTCCAGCGTCATGGAAAAGGACCTAACCCATAAATAGTAAAGAAAGCCTGTACCTTGCGACGTACATGGGTTCATTTATTTATGTATCCAATTAGCTCGTATACCCTATTACTAATCCTGGCCCTTAGTTCGCGTCCTACATGGGAGCTTAGGCCAGTCTGACCCGATAAGGATTGACCATAGGAATTTTCTTACTGGCTACACAACCATTATCATCGGAAGAATACATATAATAAATATGGCGCCTAGCTATCATAATTAGGGCTGCCAACTTCATTTGTAAGATTGATGTTAAACACTTAAAAATGTAAAATAGATACACTCAGCAAATCAAACAAGATTTATATTCTTCTGTATCAGCCCATATACGTCCCACTGCAGGGCACGGGCCTAATCTACAATCGACAGTACGATTGAGAGTGGTTAGGCCATATAGTCCACCACGCTGGCCTAGTGCGGGTTGGCGGACTTACATACCATAGAAATTCATATAAACTGTTATGGTATGCAGGTTTCCTCACGATGTTTTCCTTTACCGTTTTAGTGCGTGGCGATTGACTATCAATACACACATGACTCCGAAAAGTCAGAGGTGTGCTCTGGGATTTGAACCCGCGACCACCGTGAACATTTGGCAGCCGCGTCTGGTCCGTTTACCAACAGGCCACCACGCTAGGCCACCAAGGTTTATATTGATAGCAATTAATTATAATCTCATTAGAATATATTAATAAGTCTAACAGAAAGTCCACGTGAAGCGATGGATTTGTCATGTTCAATTTGTTTAGTGAAATTGCAAAAGGTGCAACACCCCTTTTGTCGTCGTTTTTCCTACGATTCAATAGTCTTGGAAGTTCATGGAACTAAATATATCTTGTTACTACTAGGCATGTATTTCTCATTATGAAAAATAGTCGCTTTTCTCTATGAGAGCTAAGATCTTTAAATTATCTGATGCCATTTAATTCTCGGACTGGACGGCATTTGGGCTGACCATCAGGCGCAGTACAGGTATTATCCCTTGCTAGTTAAAATAACGGATTTTGATGCAGCGTTTATCTATAGATACAATTATACAAGAGGGGCATTTGTACGGTCGTTCATTTTAATCGCATGTTCTGAAGGCCTACCTTGCCGTGCTGCTATTACGCAATAAAAACAAGTATTTTTACTAGTAAACATCTGTAAATATATAAATTTACATTAAACTTGCCAACCATACCCGGTAGTTGCAAGTCCCACGGCCGATGTTTGCACATCTAGCGGTACTCTTGACTCTTTAGCATGCTGCGAGCGCGACATACCTACATCACAGCTCAGTCGCAACGCATGGCTACCGAATATCACTGAATTCATTATTCACGGCTAATAACTTAGCACCCTGACTGGGATTTTGATTTATCAAGTGGTGGAGAAATTGGACGAGTTCCCATGGGTTTATTGTTTTAAAATTACGTTTTTTTCTGTTTGTATTGAGCTGAAATCAGTCGCCAGACTTTTGTCAGCGTAGTTAAGGGAAGTATGGTTTTTAGAAGCAGATAGCCATAACTTTGCTAACACCTCAAAATATGTGGTTCCTATTTTAGTATTTTAACCACATTGACACTGTCGAGTAAGCCGGAAGCTAGTAGCTAGAAGTAATGTGAATTATTTATCACGGAAAATTAATGAGGAAACTTGTATACCTTATGGTCGCACTTAGAGATGTTTAATGTAAACTAAATTGTTTCTTGGTATAGCTTCTCTTCGTAAAATCTAAGTAATCATTTTTATTTACTTTATCTTTACTAGCTAAATCAATGAGGCATACGAAGAATCTAAACCTGCAATTCGGGATGGATCTTTAGATAGTACCGCAAGTGACCTTAATGAGGATAAATGGACATCAGATTTCCATCTGTTACATTAAAACCTTACCAATTAACATCGTCTTCTACAAAATTTCTAGTATTTCTCTAAAGGCCTTTTTCAAAGAATCATCAAGCGAACCAAATGGTCTCGGAGAATCGCTTAGTAATCGCATAAGCTTCGGAGTATGTGCGCTTGGTATTCCCAGGTCATGCGGCCATTCTTTATGGTGGCGCCATATCGCCGCCTGGTGGTGTATTAGGGCCTTTGCTATTATAACTGATTACAGAGCGTATTATGACCGTGGAGTGACGATTTGCGAAAGGTCGCTGGCAGATGCTGGATACGACAAGTCGAAGACACGGTGAAATGGCGCAATTTGGAGGAGGTCATGTCCAGCAGTGGACAACAGTATAGGCTGAAGATGATAATGATTAAAATCCCAAGGAAGTCATAAGTTTTCCAGTTCTAAAAATCAATTCTATTCTCTATGACACTTACTATTAACTCCGAAATTAGTCTATTACGACGTACAATTGAGGTTTCGAACCCGGGAAGTCGATGGACAGCGTTCTTAAATAATTCATACAAAAAATATTTTTATCTACATTCATAGGGCCGGCGTGCATCCACACCGGAGTTACCTTTCATAGAGAAAAATTGTGCATCGATGTTATCGATTCTTACTATATGTTAGGAAACATTCTGTATCAGCCCATATACTGGAAACAATCCGTAACATAATATACTAACATGGCAAAATGCACTGACCTTTTGCTACCAAATATTGTTTAAAAACATTTGGAAACGTTGCGTGTAAAATGTAACTGAGGTGTGAATGCACCATTAGATTTCGCTGTATTTGACACGACCTTATAAAAGATTTTGTTACAAACTGGCAATAATTCTTTATTTACTGACCATGTTTTCATTTTCCAAATGGATAGTTTTATTGACAGAAGCATTGGTGCCAGGAGTAATTACGGTCTCGGATTTCTAATGGTTTTGTCAAAATAGCAATGCAACAGAAATGCATGATGTGAGAATGCTAGTGGTAGGAAATTTAACCGAGTTATTGGACGCCCATGTAAGTACATAGCCGATTGGACTAACAAGGAAATAAAATTCCTTTATTGGTCATTGAGGCTTTTAAATTCTGCTAAAAGCTCTTATGAAAAGTCAATACCCATATAACTAATCCCATCAAAAACATCCTGTAAAAAAATTACAAGTCTCGCAGCTCAGGTTTTCTACCGCAAAAAGTTGTGAGATGCATGTAATACCAAGTCGATTCATTTATTTAGTCCTTAAGGGACCTTCTATATAAAGTTATTACGTAAGGTATTACCATATCAATATTAAAAATTCTTTAAGTTTTAAATAAATGGATCGACTTTAGACACTAAACAATATATTCTAAATTTGAAGGTTCTATGTCTGCTAGAAGTGCCTTAGACTTTTGATGATCGGTCAGTCAGTGAGTGACAAAATTAAGAAAGTTTGACTAGTTACAATTCTTGAACTACTGGTTCAAATTGAATGAAATTTTAAATATACCGTGTTTACACAATGCCTGCTTAGTAACTGAAAATTCAGGCTTCATGCTTTAGCCACAACGAAGTTATAGGGGGTTGAAAATGGTCTGAATTGCTTCGAGAAAAGGATGTTACGGCCTATAGCTCGACTTGGAGGGGGCTCGGCCGCGCCGCCAGATCTCTATATACAAAATATTTGTATAGTACTATTTCTATGTAACTCTTAGTAGTCTTTTATTATTATATTACTATTTTATGGCTTTTTCTTTTCTTTAAGTAAGAATTGTCGTCATTATGTCGCGCAATACAAAAATTTGAGCTGTGCTGCAGGTCGTTAAAGCTATAGGAATATGCTGCTATAGAACTGCTACGAAACAAAACCTGAAGACTTCCGTTTCCCGCTCGAATTTTCGCGCCTTGCACAATGCACATTACATTTTTACATTCACATTTTTTGCACGTTTTAAAATACTTTCCATCATATAAAAGGCTATATTTTTAGAAAATTATATATAACATATTTATAAAATTACCTTCAATATTATAATTATTAAACAAAGCATAAATATAGTCCAAACCCGGGATTCGAACCCGCATCACTCAAAAACTCATAAATTAACACGTTTCAAAACCGTATACAAAAGTGTCGGGTCAGCGCGCCCGGGTACTTTTTTTAAACATGGGGAGTTTTTGGAATTCCGATGACACCCCTCCCCCGCCCCGCGCCCTTTACCATAGCGCCGCCTACGGGTTCATTCATAACGAGTTCGAGACTTGGAAGTCCAGTGGCCAGTATCAAGTATCAGCCTACAGACCGATAGAAGCCTAGTGCTACAATTGATGTTAAAAAACTTCCTTTAATAGAATTTAGGACTATCTACTATTTTAGAAATTAAATACGTTTATGTTATTTCCCAGCAATAGGGCGTAATGATTGATAAACGTCTATGATTTCAGCTAACTACTGGTCAAGCAACATAAGGGTATTTTCTGCAGAATTTTGAGTAAGCATTACATACTCACTGTGCAATAAGGGCTGTAAATAGATTTATTACTTTAAAAAACTGTCAAACAGTAATTCGCATAATGCACAACGAGAATAACACTCGCTATTCAATGTTGCCATCACATGTGTCCGAAAACCGGAAGTTGAAAATAAAACAAAGGAGGTCGGTTGTTTTCATTAGCCACGTTTGATTTACAGCAGGAGTACCACCACCAACGCAGTCTGTTTTCAATGGAAATATTTTTTTTATATTAGTGTAATGGAAGGACATATGGGGTTTCAATTGTGAGGAGCTGTATTCGAAACTGAGTGAAGATTTTTTCGAATTTGATGCAATTTTATTTTGGTTGGCTGGCTGGCTGCAAAAATATTTAGTTTTTTGGAAAACCTATAGTGGACTTGCCACAAAACGAAATATTTTGACGATATAATTATATAAAGATTAACCTTACCAATCCTATTGGTACAATTTCCTATGATTTATAAATCCATAGTGCCTAGAGTCTAAACTCTATCCTTATGTCGGGCCTTTAGCTTATTTTGCAAGATAATTCTCGTCTATATAATTGTTTTAACAGCTATTCTTTGGACTATTTTATAAAGCTTTTGTACCATAAAAATATTAACAATTCTCTGTGTACGGGTAGCGTCTAAAATTACGAAAAATATTGGTAATAAATAATATTTGCATATGAATATTACAATGTTTATCTGTTGCGATAAACCATTAATCACTGAATTAATGAATTAATGTACTTATAATGGCATAGATTACAATTAAAATAGCATCATAAAAAGTACAATCAGCGGACTAACAACCTTTATCAACAGTTTATCAGTTTCTATTAATTACAGTATTAATCACAATAATATTATTTTTCATATTTTGCTAAGCTAATTAAAAATGGCAGTTATTTAAACCTGCCGACTCTCATTAATCCATGTATAGTAATTAATATATGTGTCTCTGTGGCGCAGCTAGTTACATGTCGGTTATGGAACAAGAAGCCGCGGTTTCGATTCCCAGCCCGAGATATCATTTGTGTGCTCAACAAGTATTTGTTTCGAGTCTAAGTCACGTCAAAGGTCTTAATTATACTTAATATGGAATCAGAACTATGTATGTATGTACATATAATTATATTGGGTATATTTACAACTAAAATGAATACAGGAGAATTAAACAAGCCATTATGTCATAACGGAGCTATTTTTACACAAAAAAAATATCAGTGAATACAGTCTTAAAGTATGTTTAATCCCTCTGACACTCTCCAGCGCACTACTCTAGGCTTAATTGCTTTACATTCTACTTTTATTTAAGCGTTTTGAGCGTTCACAAACCCGAGCAATACTCTAGGTAAGCTGTACAAAAAGTAATATTAAATTCAGTATTTTTCGTGCTATTATATATTCATAGACTTTTTTGAACCTTAATATATTTTATGAAAAGATTTTTGTGTTCAGAGCATTTTTATAGCAACCTCATTGAGTGGACGAAATGCAACGATCAAAATAAAAGCAACCATTTACTTGTAAATTCTTTTCTGTGCGTTAGTAGAACCATGCCAGCCAATCTGCAATCAATTCTGGCTACCAAATATTTTAGCAATTAAACCCCATTGTATCATACATACCCAAATAAACAATATGATAATATAAACACGATCCAATTAAAGATATATTTTTCCAGCCAGTATTCGAAACTATATAATTACTTAATGGAATTTTTGTGTTTCCATCTGGACTATTGCCTAGTAATATTGATAATTTTTAATAAACATTCTAAACTTATTAGTTTTTGCACCCAAAAAAAACACAGCAATATAATAAAATAATTTGTTATCTTGTCATAGAAACTCGTATCTACATCATTTTCGTGTTATCAATCCTAGTAATAAAAAAGGGGAAAAATTGTGTATTCATTATCTTTTCACGCAAAAACGGCTAGATCAATTTGTATGAAATTTGGCATTGAGGTAGTACACATATTATGTAACAAATAAGTTAGCTTTTAAACCGAAAACATGTAGTGTTCCCGTAGGATGATCAAGGAGTTCAAATACTACTCTTTCAAACCCAAAGGATTGAGTAAATGAGTTAAAAGGACTGAATTGCATGCCTTGAGCTACACACAATGATATGGGAGACAGAAAAGCTATACAGAACGGCAATCACGTTGAGTTTAAATATAAAACAGTTCGTACGTCAAATAATATCTTTTTCATGTGGACTGAACTCAACGAGTATGAGTATCTGGGCGAAGTCAGGCCGGTCAGCAATCTAACATTAATTCTGAAAGCAAAAACTCCAGAAATATTTAAGGTCGCGGCTGGCGCGGTGTTATCAATTTTTTAATGGTTGGCTACTGTACAATATTATTAATGAGTGGCAAGCACGCTCCATTAAACGCTAAGTTATCCGAGCCGTGGTTTATAGCTTCTATGTGGGTCACAGATAAAACTGCGGTCTCGAGCCGGTCGACGCGTGCAGAAACCTCTTAACTGAAGGAATTTAATAAATGATTTTATTTAATAAAGAATTTTCTTTGATCTCTAGTCACATTGGGCTTCGACATGGTATACCGAATTAGTACTGACTAATATCCCTTGGTCATTCAATACTTATGGATTCCGGAGTTCCCTCCAATTTATAGAATGCTTGTGAAGCCGGCTGTCACATCAGAGGGTCAAATCAAATCAAATATCTTTATTAGCAGACGTATTCTCGGTTACATGCATTATTACAGATATTCCGTAGATACATATTTTCTCTGTATTCAACCATGATTGGGCATGCAAATTACAAATAATCAATTGAGCTATAACAGGTATCAGTTACATCAAATACAATATCACAAATTATTTCATTTCTTCAACATATGACTTTAAAAAACGAAATACAACGCGAACAAAGTACATAATTAAGAAATTTAAAAGACACAGGTCACACAGGCGAGGCGATACGGGCCTACTGCGGTAGTGCACTGCAGTAAATATTACTAGTTTTATATATGTTGTATTGTGATAATGTTTTATTGTATAATTTTGGTAAATAACAAGTTTATTATTATTATATGTTTATTATGCTTCTAGATATCCATAGTGAGAAAATGTTTATGTACGGTCCGAGATCTTCCTTATTTCCACTTATTTATTGGCCAAGATACAAATTTTTATCACGATATTGTATTTATTTTACGATTGTTAAATTTAGGCCTACATGAGCAGTTCAAAAACATTTACGCTATAATTTATTTATGTTGGACAAATGACGATATCATCTGACGTTTAGTAGGGCGGCCAGTCGTAAAAGCTCGAGCCAAATCTTTCTGCATCACGCATTAAAAATATTCGGGCATGTGATTATATTATTCATTTATGATATAAGATATAGTTTATTAATAAAAAAAAGAAACACAAAAAAAAAATGAAAATATTGTTTCTTTTTTGATACAGGTACATAAAGTAGGTTGAACTTACACGCGCTAAATGCATCTCTTAATACAATATTTTTCCTATTTAAAATAAATTAACATATTTTCATTAAAACGTCATAAAAGACAAACTATCTAAACCTTTAACTAACAGGATTTAGCAGAGGAACTAAAGGTCAGTAATTAAGAGGCGAAACATATTAATAAGCGAATAATGAGCTGACGCGACTCGCGAATCGCCCGAGGTGTTCATTAGTGTGGAACGTTGGATCCAATACACGCGTCTAATGATTTGATTAATAGCTTTGGCTAATGTTGGAGCCAATGTTGTTTTCTATACATACATACACAAGAGAGGAGGGAGATCTTCACCCAGCACTGGGATGATAAAAATAGGCAGCGATGCCACCAAGACACCCATGTTTCGCCTTGTGTGCTGCGTCCCAGAATGAGATAGAGGCCGAATCTCGCCACATAAGGTTAAATTTCTGATTCTTGGCTTACAATAAATGGAAAATCCAATATCCCTTTGCCTGACCCGGAATTTGAACCTGATACCTCAGTGTTCTAATCGTGTTGTAGTACAACCATTTCATCGAGGCAGTCTAATTCCTACAAGCATTTTATTTAAATATAGGAAAAAATAAAATGTAAAACAAACATTTAGTTTGGAGCTGTGGGTAGATACAAAATACGACAAAGATTCACACATTGGTGTGTGGCGAACATTGGGGCCAACATTTGAGCCAGCTTACCCAAAGGTTGTAATTAATCCGCCACCATTCATCATCGGAGAGTGAGTCGTAACAAAGTTTCAGCATTAATTTGGTACCACAAAGGTTTATGTAAATTAATACTCATTTCGCTAAAATTCACATATCTCATTTATTATGTTTTGTTATGTTATTCATGCGGTGTAAGTTTATTTTATGATGAATAGTCTAACTATTAATTATTATCATGTTTGTGGAAGTATATTATTATTCGGCCGGATAACGACCGCCATACATAATGTCAGAAACTCCAGTGTCCTATGGGATTTTAACGAATTTCGGGATTAGTGTAAGCGCGTTTAGCAAGTCTAGGGTTATTCTATGTATAATACATGTAAAACTGTTCGAAGGTACTCCACAAAATGTTCAAATCCCCTTACGTACGTCGTAACCATGCACTAAATTCGGAGTAAATGGTAAGTATCATAGAAAATATGAGTAAAAACGAATTAAAATTTCGAGAGTTTACATAGGGACCGTCGATTATGCGAAGCTTGTAAAAAACGGTGGTGAGTTGATACGAATACTTTTAAGATGTCCTAAAGTTTGGAATACAAACTATGCAACGAAAGGGTAAATCATATAACTAGTAGAGCGGATTGTATAAAAACAGTATTAGTCCATTCCCCATGTCTATAGTATTTAGTACACCGTGGGTACAGCAACATTAGCTGCTAACTAGAGCGAGACATTTATTTATGTGGAACATATTTCTTATTGTTTGAAGTAAATAATAAACTTGTTACGAGCCGTGTCAGAGTGTTGTTCGTATTGACTGTCTTTATGTCTAAAACTAGCGTCCCATTATCCTATTCTATTCCATTCTGCTATTTAGTATATGACCGACATACGAGTAGCTCCGAAAGTTAGTAGGTTGAAGTGGCAATAGGCTGGCCACATATGTCGCAGAATGGATAACCGCTGGAGTAAGAATGTTCTGGAGTGGAGACCGCGTCTTGGCAAACGTAGCGTGGGACGCCCTCTGGCCAGATGGCGGGGCGACTTACACAAGAAGGCCGGCAGCTGGATGCATAAAGCTGCAGACCGGGCTCTGTGGTGTACCTTGGGAGAGGCCTATGTCCATCAGTGGACTGCAACGGGCTGATGATTATTTATTATATCAATCCCGAGGTTTCCTGAAGAAATTCCTTAGAGTGATACGGCCGCATTTTGTACTGTTTTATTTAATTATTTCTTTAATGTAACTAGTTCTATGTATGGTGCAAAAAAGGATAAATAAATAAATAGCGTCCCAGCTCGGCACCGCCCGGGTGCAGATACACTTTTTTTTAAGTAACGACTTTTAAATTCAGATTGAGGAGAGTAGACAAAACTTTCGATAACTAAAACACGTTTTTAAACTGTCTATGAATAATGCATTTAGTTTTTAAATTAGTTTCTCACAAATAAAACAGTACTTGAAACTTGAACCGTACCCGAAGCTGCAGTGCTCGCGAGTGTGTCGGTAATTATTTTTTTATAATGACAGTGCAATTTGCGGCGGCTATAACACAATACTCAGTGGCTATATTGTCGAGGTGATCGCCCTGTACTGCACTGTAGACGCTGGCTAAATAATGTACTGGGTGGTACACCATAATTAACTAAAATGTATTTTTTTATTGACTGTTAAAAGTCTGACAACCTCCGTGGCGCAGTTGGTTAGCCGCTGGCTGTGAAACGAGATGTTGCGGGTTCGGTTCCCGCATCGAGACAAATGTATGTATAAATGTATGCGTGAGCCATAAGCATTTGGTTTGAGTCTGGGTATTTTTGGGACCAAAAATTCCCTCGTAGTTCCTGATGCCCACGACACAAGACTCGATCTTAATGTGGGGTCAGGACTATGTATGTGACTGTTGGGGGTATTTATATTAAGGTTTCTTCGGCAATCTCTAAAATCAATTTTATTTGTGTTTAACTCAGTTAAAAGGATGAATAAACCTGGGTTTTATCCTATTTCAAACATTAATTTAGTTGCGGGAAACAGCAATTTAGAATTTTAGATGTTTCCAGAGACTAGGTGAGCTTGAGTGCTCGGTTTCATTAAAATGCGTGCTATTGTCGTTGTTGGTTTACAGGAATTGCATTGTTGAGTGAGGAAGGGATAGTCACATCTTAGCGAAACGATAACGACCAACAGTTGTTAATCCTTTTATATTTATAAAGAAATTAATTTTAATAAAATATCCAATATATTATTCAAAGTATTTTCGCTGGTACCTCCATATAAATTTAACAGCAAATAAAACTATTATTTACAGATTTTATCGCATATTTGGTTTATTTTTTACGTTTTTTAACTTCCCAACGTTTCGATTACTTTATAGTTTTCGTGGTCATGAGACGGAATTGAGCCTGACTGTGTAAAAATTAAACAACAAATCTTAAATGTTCTTCATAAATAAGAGACAAAAGATATTATTATCGAAAAGACACGCTAGGAATCCTATAGCGTTGCAACTGTAAGGTTGCATAACATGGAGATTGGCCGCTTTTAAAAATATATATAGTTTTAAAAACAAAAAGAGAGCGCGGGGGGCTTTTGACAGATGGATTTGCACGGATGAAGAAAAAGCATTAAGATGTTATAAATATATATTTTATAGTTATTTGTATAAACATAATTATCTGAAAAGATGTTCGGCGTTTAATTTGGGAGTTCTTACACAACCTATAATACGATGAAGTCAATATTATATTAAACAACACGCAGTATATACCTGGAGCTGCATACCAGCGGACCACATGGGATAATTTATAATTTCCTTGAAGTTTTGCATACTTTTTACAGAATTCTTAAAAGTAGCAAGTTACCCCACAATGTTGCCTTAACAAGTATAATATGACACCGTTATCACTCAGTAACATAAACGATACGTTATAAATTATTTTTGCAGAAGCCAACCCGAAACTTGACCCCCAAAAACACGTCCGAACACGAACCAAACATAATTACAGGGTGTGGTCATCGATCGCAGTTTACACTCATATAGACTCGTCGTTTCTATATCGATATCTTGGAATTATAAAGCGATATATATTATTTTGATAAATCTATTAAAAATCCCATGCAACATAAAATCCTTAGGTATGTATTAGACATAAAAAAACAAAAGACAAATATTAAAGCACAATCTGCCAAAGTGAATTGATATATCGATATTACTCATCACCGAAATATCGATACACAAATCGATTCTTTTTACCGCTCGCAGTTTATGGTCAGCGTGTGCGCTGGCGCAGCCTGGACGCCCTCCTCCCCTCTCCCCCCGGTTCCCGCCCGCAGCCCGGTGCCCGCCGGACCGCATTCCGCTCCCATACGACCGTGTCCTGCCTGTAGGACTCTCCGAAATGTCATGTTTTTATTAATTCCGCCGATATCTAGACGCTAATGCTTAATTGGCGGGCTGTGTCGATAGTTTGCCTGTTGTAGGGAGGGTTTTGTGTGTTTTTTTTTGCGTTTGGGTACGGTTTTACACGGCATTAAAATGTGTTAAGTGGGATGTAATAACGATGTTCTGACACATTATTATATCACCTATCAACCTCTACTAATATTATGAATGTTAATGTAAGTTTGTTTGTTACGCTTACCATTAAAAATTCAGTCCTCCTTGGATGAATAACCCGTATTGTCACTTATTACTTCTCCCTTAAAAAAAACATCTGTCCGTTTCATTTCATTATACTTTTCGTCAACTACATTTACATAATGCCGTTGTTAAAAAACACAATTCGTGTTCTACTAAAAGCTCCGTTCAGCAATTATTTTACAACATAGGCGCAGGAGCAATCTCAATCTATTACTTGTCTCGCAAATTACCTCTCAATATTATAATTTTATAGGCAGTTAAGTTTAGTACTGAAAATTGCGTTTAATAATAAACTGAACATGGGCAGCGAAAGTCATATCGTTCTGGCATAAATTAACTAGCCTATTATTAGAATTACGACCCTGTTATATTCCTTTGGGAATTCAACAGCCTTCGTGGCACAATGAGGTAAGGAACCGGCTGTGAAACGAGACGCCGCGGGTTCGATCTTCGCATAGAAATAAATGTGACTCACAATAATTTGTTTCGGATGTGGATAAAAAAATATCAGTCATAGTCTATGATACCCACACCTCACAGGCCACAAGTCAATACACTACTGACTGGACAATTAATTATTAATTAACTGCTCTGATTTAACCAACTTGTAATTTTGGAATAATCATTAAATTGTGAACTTGTTTGGAAAAGAGTTTCTAGCCCGTTCTTCTGTAGTGAAAACCGCTTCTGAAACGGGTATGTTAAAAATGACTGATGCTAAATTATGTTGCACATTTTAATGGATTCAATAAATTATTTTCATTTTCAATCTAACGTTGGCAGGACTGTGTGACTGCTGGGTGTGTCTATTTATTATAGAAACGGTGTTATCGGCGATAAAAGTATAATGTCCCCGTTATCTAATTTATCTTGTAGCAAAAAATCGTGTTGATTTATTGTTCCGTTATGGTGAAAACTAAAGTCATAAACATTTCCGCTATCTTTGTATTAAAACTAAGGCAAACACTTCCGCAGTTAAATAAATATGATTACATGCATTAATTATATATTAGAAAGCAGTTTAATTTTCCTACTTTTCATTACATAATCAATTTTATTAATATTTTATTCTATTAGCCCATATAAGTCGCATTGCAGTGTACGGGCCTCTACAGTCGCGAATACGATAGAGAGGGGTGAGGCTACAGTCCACCAGGCCGGCCTAGTGCAGATTGGCGGAATAGAATTCCCCTCAGGGAGATTTTTACTAACAATACAAAAACCACGCAATCAAAACATCAGCCGTAACAATTCACACGCACATAGCAATTACTAAACATCCCGACGACCAAATCCAGATTACATTAGTTGCATTCCATGCTTGTGAACCAGCGGTATGCACGATCGATTCAACCCGTTTCGTTTTCGCCACGTCATAGCGACCAAATCGTTCGCTGTCCGCGCTTGCCCATTCAATAACATCGTGTTTTGTTCCGCGGAGGAATTCCGATTAATTCCGTATACGTATAATAATGGGGTGGACAGAGTGTGAAATAAATACTAGGCCTTCTTCATAGATAGATTCTTAACTTATTTTGAGTATCGAATATATTGTCCCATTCGAATATATTTTTTTATTTGAGTGTAGGGCGAGACGAGCATGTCATTCGCCTGATGGTAAGCGATATGACCGCTTATGGACAGTAGCAAAATCAAACAACACCATGAATTGCAAAGCAATGCATTCCACTGCCCTCGCCATCCTGAGACATAAGATTTTAAGTCTCAATACAATTACTCTGGCCTGTCCTTCTAACCGAAACACAACAGTTTATTTACACTGCTATTTAGCGGGAGAAAAAGACATTGCGGTGGTACCTATCCAGGCGGCCTCTCACATATGAGAGACCTACAACCAGTAAAAAAAATTATTTTGAATTTAGATTAAGCGAAGAAAACAAATCATTCGATAGGTAACATAGGCTTATAAACTGTCCATGAATGTGGCCGTGATATGTCGGTTTATTAATACTTGCACGATATAAGTAACTACATCGTATTATCAAGTGCAGTTTAAACAGAGTATGCATCGACAAGATGTAGTTATCTCTTGCGAACTAACGACAACTGTCATTATAAGAACCGTTATATTCTGTCCGTGGCGTTCTCAATAGTGACACGAAATCTGTGGCAATACATAATCAAGATGTGAACTCAGGGGAGTCATAGAAGATTCAAACATTTTATAGAGTATCTAGGCAGTAGGCACATTCGTAGTTTTACGTAGGACGTCCGAACATTTGAATTACGTATCAGATCATAGTGTAACCGCCCAGGTTAGTATCACGAAGATTATTTACCGATTATTCACCGAACCAGCCTCACTATTCTCCTATAAATATTAAAACAAATTAATAACAAAATACCTAATCGAATGGTATGGAAGGAATCAGACCGACCTTCAACCCATCTCACACAAAAACTTATTATGCAATCACTATTTTAGAATCTAGATTGTACATATTAATACGAGTGTTGTTCGGCGGCGCATTTAATATGTTTTTATGAATTATTTACTTTTGATTATTTCTTTCTTTAACTTACTTTTAGAGACAATATGATAAGCGAATAGATTTGGAGGCTGAGGTGACCAGAACAGTAGCATATTCAACTATTTTGTAGGGAGGACAACATACTAGTCTCCTACAGTATTATGATGGAAAGAACTGTAAGTACGGGCTACGTAGTTATGATTGCAAGAAGTCGCTGGATACAGGCCGTTTCCAACAGATCGACTTAGAGGTCTTTAAAGGAGGAGGATTCAGCCGTGGACTTTCTGTGGCTGAAGAAAGATAGATGAACAGGTGTAGGAAAATACGAGCAAATATTTTGTTTATATATTTTTTTTTAAATCTTTCAAGATATAACGTAGACGTCCAATAAATACACAAGCGATACACTTGAAACTAACCGATAACCGCTGTCTTCTAATAAACATAACTAGACATCGTACTCAGTAATTCACAGCCCACGACACAGGGCGACATATTGTAACATTAAACACAAATAAAACAGTTAAACACAAGGCGTGGAAGCAATCGATACTTGGCCGTTGACTCTCCTACGGCGCTTGCACACTTGCCACTTACACGCGCGATAGTCGTTATCTCAACACGATACTGTAAGTGCTACTGTTAGCGCGCCTGTCTAAGGCATTCTATATTTAGAGGCGCAGTGACGAATATGACCTAATTTACGCTGATTTGTTAGATTGCTGTGCTGTTACGAGACAATTATAGCGTTGTACTGATTAATGTACTGAAGTGATTCCTTTGGACACACTATTGGCATAATAACTCGTGTAATCTAACTTGCCTAGATATCGGAACATAATATAAATCTAGCGTATTTGCTTGGAATTTCGAAAAACCATATGGATAAGTTTACTCTAGAATATATTTAGAAGCTCCATATTTTGTTTATTAAAACACTACTTGCTCTTTGAAGCCTTATAAGTTAACGAACAACCGTAACGGTTTATACTTTATACATACATTAACTATTAATATAACAGCAACTACAGCGCAATCAGTTGCAAATAAAACTCAACAGTAAACAAACTCCTACTAATGGATTGAAGATACGTTTTATCTGGGAGATATCCACTTGTTAACCACACTAGACTGGTCGCGACATCTTTATCTCCTTAGTTTATCCTTGATTAGATTTATCTATGCCCCAATGTATCTATAACGTGGATTTCCAAGTACAAAATATCTCGAAGCGATAGGGCGAGACCGCGCGTCGCAGTAACCAGTATGTGAGGCATCTTAGAATAAAGTGTAATTGCAAGTACTGCAGTCTGCAACTCTACACTGCGATAGACGGAGATCGCGCGTCACAACCGCAAGTGTGCAGGCCCTCTTACGCGCACTTAATGGGCCAGATAGTTGTTTTAAACGATATCTAGAGACGCGTTTAAGCTAGTTTTAGCTCGCAGCTTCTTCCGCGTTGTTGCTGAGTAATGGTTTAGTATGCGGATAACTATGCGCTGTAATGTACTTAATTAATTGATTCAATTATGTATGTTGCGTGTGAATGGTAGGATATCTTGTTTTGATTTTTTTATTTGGGAATCTCATATAAGAATTTTGATTCAATGTAGTACTTTTTGTATTTTCATTATTTAATGTATTCGCTTATATACTTTGAAAATGATTTGATGGACGTAGAATCAGTAACCGTCGCTCATTAACGCCAACAATACAAAAAGTATCCTCAATGTGTTCCTGGAGTTTAAAATGAAGCCCTCTTCTTGATTCCTATTTCCTCGGTCGTTGAAAGACTAAAAGTACTTCAAGAAGAATAAATTTTTAAATCACCACAGAATAGTTAATTAAAAACTAATAAACCTTAAAAAATCTAAGTACAATTAAATATACACGACACGAAAGTATCCGACAAAGCGGCGTTGTTTAGATAACTGGCGATTATCACCGAGTGGCTCGATAGCATAATTAAGATAATATCACAATTTATTCTGCAATGGCGCTTCGAATAAATTACTGCCGTGGACTATGAATTATTTATGAGATAAATCTTTTTTCGAGTGCTTCGGTTAAGTGAAGGGCTTGTTTAGATGATGGTTGCTCGTCATGCAGTCATGCTAAGTTCTAGGAGGTAGGTCTCTCGTATGTGGGAGGTCGTCTGAGTAAGTACCACTTCAATGTCTATTTCTCTCGCCTAACAGCAGTGTAAATGCACTGTTGTGTATAAGTATAAAGGACATTGTTGTTAAAGTAACTTCTGGACATATTGAGACTTACATTAACACCTTATGTCTCAGGATAGCGAGCGCAGTGGAATGCCAAGCAGTACTTTGTTATTCATGGTGTTGTTTGGTTTTGCTATTGTTCATGAGCGGTCGTATCGCTTACCATCTGGCGAATGGCATGCTTGTCTCGCCATTCACTGCAGTAAAAAAAGACTAGATTTACAACTTAATTATGTGTATAGAAGAATAGTCTAGACCAGGCTGAGATGGCCTGAGTACATCACACTATCACTTCGGACAACCACAAAGCACCGAAAGGGGATTTCATAGGCTTTCCTCTCGAGAAAGCAAAATGAGTTAAAGGTGATGAGATATTTAAATGCATCAAATAGCTCAAGTACTCGTAATACTTAATTTTACAATACAAACGTACATGATTATGCTAATAATAAATTAAGAAGCAAACCCGTAGAGTCTTTTCACTGGCGCTAAAACGATGGAGCTCAGCTCAGAATTCAGATACGTACCTGAAATAAAAAAAAAACTACTTTAATTTCTTTACTTTTGTGAGCTGAACAAGTAGACAGTTTAGACATACGACTTATAATAGTAGCTGTATTTTACTGGTCGTTTCTCTTATGTGAGATGTCGCCTGGGTAGTCACCACCACAATGTCTATTTCTCCCGCCAAAGAGCAGTGTAAATGCACTGTTGTGGTTCGGTATGACAGTCATTGTAGCCAGAATAACTACATATTGGACATATTGAGAGATCTTATGTCTCAAGATGACGAGCGCTGTAGAATGCCAGGCATTTTGTAATTTATGGTGTTGTTTGGTTTTGCTATTGTCCACGAGCGGCCGTATCGCTTACCATCAGGCGAATGCGCACATCATTAATTACAATTAAAAAAGTCCTATTATCATCGTCAGCTAACAAACTTTCACTGTTGATCATAGGCCTTCTTGATTTCCACTGAAGAGGCCTGCATCTATCGACTCCCTATAATACACGTTGTATTATGTCGTCTGTCATTGGGTGGTCATATGTGTCATCGTAAAAACAACATATAAATCAATGCTATTGACGCAGCTCGTTATTCATAATAATTATATGTTAAACGACAGGGGCGTGTCCCTTGATGTTCCGCTTTATTTTTATATGTAAATACGGTAATAATCTTTTATTATCAATTAAATTGTCTATAACTTCAGTTGTCAATCATAATAAAGTTTATTTTCTTCGCATTTATTACTATTATTTTTAAATAACTCAACTGTTGTCATTATATTGTAGAACTTTTATGTGAATATAAGTAGAATTGACACTCTAACTTTAATGTAATATTTTCAAAATTTTCGAACTAGAATTAAATTAAAAACTATTGCAGAAGTTCGGAAAATTGTAATTCTTGCTTAGAATAAAGGCCCCAATCTAATAGGTAGGTTCAAATCCACTCATATCAATGATATAGTAAAGTGTTAAAGCCTAAATGAATTCTAGCAAACCGACCAATAAGACTCAGTGCACCACATTAATTGAAAATAATAAAGGCATATTAGTAACATCGGGCGCACCGGTTTTTAAATACCGATCGTATGTTTTTTTTTCGCGGGCAGTGACCACGGCCGGTCTCGCCGGCTCGCGACCGGTCCATCCGATAGCGACAGGTCGGCACCTGCGCGCCTCTGGAATGTCCGGTCGCGAATAAACCCCCAACAGTTTGCAATTTTCCGGATTGGCCGGCGCATTCGGCTGCTGCTTTTTGCTGCGTTTAGTTGCATTAAAAAAATGAGGCAAAGGAAATGACTTTCTGACTGATACGTTCCGTTTCACGCATCATAGGCTTAGCTAATTAAATCGGGTTGGGTCGATTAAAACTAAAAGAGCCAAATAATAATAAAAAATGCAGACAATGTGGATTGTGAGTCATTGTCATTAGGTAGATATCTTAGAAATTAGTCATAAAGGAGTAATTTCACATGTACATATTTTCTTATCTTAAGGGTAGGTCACAAATAATTATATTTTTTCTTTTCTCTCAATTTCATTATGTCTACAATAATTTGAATTATTAACTACGCCATTCATACAATTTGGTTATTATCAGTATGTTTTAATAGTGAAACGAGGACGAGGGCCAATATACTTGGTCTTGCCGTATTTACTGATGTTATCTGCACAATTAAATTCGTTTAATTGCTCACGTATCCAATAAATTGTAACAGACGGTTCGTTATTCATTACTTCATTTAAATACTGGCAACGTTACTAAACTATTAGGTTATAAGTTCTTGCAGATTTGGCAATTATTTCGATAAATTATTTTTGACATATTTATGAGACAAGTAATTTATCCATGATTGGCTATTTGAAATGAAATTTGTTACGTATCGAAGTGGTTTAAATGCAAATATGAATTTCAATTTAAGATAATTATATAAGATAGATTTACAACAATTTCCTCATCATATTTACTTCTTAGACACTCTTTGAATTTTTATTACATTTGAAATCACATCGACAAACATTTAAAATTAAAACATGACGTAGAAAATAATTAAATATAACGTGACCCGTGACCGTGAAAGCTGTAAAGTGATCGAAACGTCGGGAAAATTAAAAATGTAAAAATTAAACCAAATCCGTGATGAAATCCGTAAATAATCGTTTCATTTCAATAAATATAATTTATTGGTCCCGTATACAATTAAATAACGCATACGACAAGACAGCACAAAAACACATGCATTAAAAAATACGTCGGCTATTGGATCCAAAATTACGACCCAACATTGGCCATTATATCCAACCCTAGTTACAGGACAACCCATAAATGCAGCAGTATCAATCATGTCTAAGTTTGCAGTAGAGCAAATCGTTATGGTCGTCATGCAACCCATAAACCGCGGCATTGCAACCGCGTGTTATAGCGTCGTAAACCGTCAATACCCGCGCCGATCGAGGTCGCCCTTGACGTAATATTACGTGCCGATCTCGCGTATGAACTCATCTGTCGGATATATCGACTTTCAGATGCAGGTTTTTACTGGGTAGTTAAATATTTATTTTACATGGGGAAAGTCACTGTAAATAAAATGCATTTTTCGATGATACTAAGATATTTTTATGGGTATTATAGGTTATATGTCAGCAGATAAATTGAATCGGTCATTTCAAAAACCTCATAAGTCACCATTTTTTCCAACATGCTTTTTTTTACCTTGCTGAAAATGGTCCCTACCATTTTCAGCAAGGTAGATGCGTATTCTGGGTGAAAACATCTTAAGTCAATACATTCCTTCGCCTTTTTATAACAACATTTTTAGCTGGCCAACTGCAAATGTTGAAGATAATCCAGATGAGAATGATGGCGAATATGACTATGTACCATAAAGATATTAAAACATGACAAATTAATACATGTAAAATGTTAATAAGATTATTTTTAAGTGTAACTCTTAATTATTATACACTGCACTGTTACATGATAGCATTTATTTGTTTTATATTTATTTACTTGTAAATAATGTACTATTCAGTATCTGTATCTGTATCAGCCCATATACGTCCCACTGCAGGGCACGGGCCTACTCTCTACAATCGACAGTACGATTGAGAGTGGTTAGGCTATATAGTCCACCACGCTGGCCTAGTGCGGGTTGGCAATGTACTATTATTGAGGTTAAAATATTCAAACATTTCAATATTTAAAATTCTTGAAATTCTTCAGAGGGGGTAGGCAGTGGTGTAACCAGTACACCCACGTTTCGCATTGGGTTTTCTGTCCCACAATGTTATAAGGTGGTTTGTCGCCATATCGGTCATAAATTCCTGAATCCGGGCAGAAAATGAATAGAAAAAATCAATACTACTTTTCCTGATTCTAGAAAAACGAACGCCTTTAAAAATCAGTTTTGGCAAAGCTTAGGATGTTTACAGGAACTTTGACAAATGGACTGTAAAGACATTAAACGACATATTTTTTGGCATTAATACGCAAATCTTTCAAAGTCAATAACATTAGGAAATAGTGCCAAAGAATAAAAATTGGCATTTCATATTTAACTGAAAAACTACGCAAAACAGTTGTATTTAAAAATCGAATTTGTCGTTGTCGTCGTTGGTGTTTAAACATCTGGCAATGCCACTACTCCAAATAATCTACGTCGGAATACATGGATAAATTGGAAATTCTTGCAAACAACGTGTTTACTTTCCAGTTTGGCCAATACCATCTATTGACTATTTAATTAACATAATATTCAATTCCATTATGTATGTGACTGTTAGGTGTTATTTATTTATTTATTTCATTCTATTGAATTGAATTCCATCGAAACGTCGGGAAATTAAAAATTCTAGAAATATAAACCAAATCCGCGATAAAATGTGTAAAAAATACTTTTATTTCATTCATATACGAATTAAAATATGTATAATTATGTGATAAACTGGTCATTTTACATAACGAATTGTATTTTAAGACTGCCTCGGTGGCGGAGTTGTACTGCGGTATGATTGCAAAGCTGTGGTCTCGGGTTCTAATCCCAGGTGGTATTCCAAAGTGGTATTTGGTATTATTCTATTAATTATCAGCCCGGATACAGGGATATATGTGCCCGATATGGCGATAGGCTCACCCTCCATCACATCGTGGATCGGAAAATACACGGCGAAACGTGGGTGCCTTTGTTGCACCTCTGCCTACCCCTTCTCGAAAAAGCGTGAGTTTATGTACGTGTATATTGTTATTACATTACCCTCTTGTCAACATTGTTTTGATTTTCCCACTAGTTTTTTCTAGTTTCCCAGAAATTACTATAAAGTACTAACTAATACCTACTTGAAATAAAATACTAATAAAAAATTGAATAAATTAAAATAAGAAATTAATAGAAATAATAACTAGCATAGAATATTTGTATATACAGATTAAGTGCTATGTCTTTTGTCTTGTCATAAGAGTTCTTTAATTGCCTACTTGACCAATAACTACATTTCATTTCATTTCAAACATATTTCATTTCCTTCCTTCCTCCTTCGTTTGTCCTTCGTTTATTTCAGTTTGTACTTTATTCATTTCTATTTGTCCTTCATTTATTTCAGTTTTTCCTTCATTTATTTCAGTTTTTCCTTCATTCATTTCAGTTTGTCGTTCATTATAGACATAGCTTCCCAAACGCCATGTTTATTGGGTAACACATCAAGTGAAGTCGGTGTGGAAGTGTCAAACACTCGAGATAGATCGGTTCTCTCGTGAGTTAATGTTATTGATCACGTGGTGTTAGACGTGTCGGATGCGGTCGTTACTGCGTTCAAATGAGTTAACATAATATACATATAGTGTGGGAAATGTTCCTGATTTTGGGTTATATTATATAGTTGCTTTCGTGTCCTATATTATTTCAAGCAGATTTTTTTAATTTAGCATTTTATCCTCACAATTACATCTTAGAAACATAATAGTATACCCGTATCCGATACTGGAGATTTTTTATTTAAATTAATGGTGAGACGAGCATGCTATCCGCCTGTTAGTAACCGATACGTCAGTCGACAGCTTATGGGCAGTAGCAAAACCAAATAACACCATGAATTACAAAACAATGCTTGGCATTTTATTGCGCTCACCATCCTGATAAATAAGATGTTAAGTCTCAATATGTCCAGGCGTTACTCTGGCTATAATGTTCTTCTAACCGAAACACAATTGTGCATTTACACTGCTATTTTGCGAGAAAAATAGAAATTACGGTGGTACTTATCCAAGCGGCTTCTGACATATGAGAGACCTACCGCCAGTACATAAAGATATCACAATCGACGAACAATGTTCGCTATAAGACAATAAATTAAACAAATAATCTCAGATTTTAAATTCTTTGTCACGAGTGGTACAAAGTTATGTGAGAGCATTATACCAAAGATGCCATACACAATAAGCATACCCATCAAATTCCATAACTCTATACCCATGACTCATCCGCAAGACATGCACCGTAACACAAATCAAAGGCACTCGAATATACACAAAAAACTTTTATAATAAGCGGCATCCTGTCACGGTTGGAATCCGCGAACCTAATTACGCCACAGGAGGACCATAAAGACCTTTGGAGGGGCCCTATTCACGCAGTTTGATTGAAAGGGTACGGAACATGTATGTAGTCTACGCAGGTATGTGCTAATTTCCCATGAAAGAGTTTTGTACTTTGTACGCACCGAACCTCTTTTGTGTAGTTTTAATTCGCTAATTTATTTAACTATAATTATAGTAATTAAAACCTCCTTTTCGTTGATTTGTACTGCTTGCCTTGTGCAGTTTTGCGTCATATTTCTTATCTTTTCCCATTGAAACGTGGTTTCTTCTCATAAAAATCTCCATACTATTCGTAAAGTATCATAAATTATAAACAATTATTAAAAAGTACTCTCAGTAAATAAATACTTAATTAAAATTTGTTGTTGTCTAAATGCAAATAACTGTTGTGCCGTAAAACAGGTCAAGTTGATTAAAACATTAAATTACCGGCCAGTGACAACAAAGCGTTCGAAAACCGTTATATTCAAAAATGTTCGGACCGATTCCTATGAATTGAAATCGATAATCGAATGTCCATCGATAGCGAATTCCATTTACCGTGAAATCGGTCAGAAGATGGCCAATGCGGCGTTAAATGATAAATTAGTAATGATTTGGAGTTTAATCAATAATGGTGAGCGCCGCAGTAGGGTTGTCGACCTCGGCCGTGTTTACTCAACACTCGACTGGGCTGTCAACCAGTCCACCCACGGGAACACTGTCATACCAAACATTCATTATAGGTGAGAGTTCCTCGGTAGCTACTATCTAGCCGACAATAGAAAAATATTGGAAAATATGTGTGTTGCTGTAAGGACGACGCAAAGGAGAAATTGCATGTCTCATGCACGTCAATGCAAGGCAAATACAAAATATATACACAGAACTAATATTATACTTGTTATTAGGATATATTATAATAATGAATACCAATTCAGAAATACGTTTTTTAGCCTCGTGATTTGAACCCGGTATTTCACTAACCACACTCCTCCTCGATCAACGTACATGAAACCAATTCTAAAAATTTTCGTAACCTTATATTTCGTTCGGAAAATCTCGTCTCGAAAGCAGCGAACGCAGCTTTCCCGTCGGCGCCCGTTATCTATAAATATGCTCTGACAGCTATGATAGATCGGTTAGCATAGAAAGTGCCTATCCAAACAGGATACCAGAGATAACGATGTCCGTCCTGACGGCTCTTCCAAGTCGAAGGAATGTACGGGACCACGCATTAATCTCAAAATATTCACATCGATGTTAAAAATCGATTTGTCCTATAATCGATTGTTGTGGTTGCGTCTAATTAGAATTGCAATTTGCCTTAATATAATTTGTAGGTATATGTATTAATATCGCACAGAATGTGTCTTTGGAAATGTGTTAATTTCACACGGGGTCGTCAGTAAAGGTTATTTTAATTATAATCACCGGTGAGTAGCAATGTAGGAATCGCTGATATTTATTTACATTACAGTAATTGTTTTATTTTTAATTGCAATTTTGTGTGTATTAAAATCGCTTCCATCTCAACTTCCAGTCCAGGCAACACACATCAAAATCATCATCAAAACCGCTACAACATATTGCAGTATCCACCCTGGAAATCGAACTTAGAATTTAGTTTTATAACCCCTTAACATTGTCAATAAAAATAGGGAAATACCCATGTTGACGAAGCATTTCACCTAACTATAAATAGTAATTATTTTCAGCATTTATCAGTGTTGAAATTCTTTCGACTTACATAAATACCCTACCACCTATAGAAAAAACATCTTTCCCCACAATATCGCCATCCTACACGTTTCCTAGCTCTGCAAGCTCTTCAAACGCACGGCGTATGTGAATGTGACGCGTTAGACGCACTCGTGTCATCTCGCTTGGATGCGGGAACTCGCTTTGATCTCTATACGAACATACGCAATAAGTAATAGAACAAGAACTTTGTTTTAATGCCTATCTTCTTGTTGGCTAGATGGAACCTACTTTTGATTCGTATTCGGGAGATTTTAGGCTCTAATTTTGTCTGGGAATATTTTTTTTCTATAGGAGGACACGATGAAGCTACAACAATGAACCGGATGTTTTCAATTATCGTATTCTTTAAACAACGTAATCCTACGAAGGACCCAAAACTGGATTTTGTTGAATGTTAAAATCTTAATATTTCAGTGACTCCGTTAATCCAGGGATTTAGCATAAACCCTACCTACCTTCCACTCTCACTCGCATTTACATAAAAACCCGCATTTAATTCAAAGAAAACAATTTAAAAAAACGACATCTCAAAATATGAACACAAATTATATTTGAATATTCGCTGCATTCATATTTGGAGTGCGGGTACAATCCGGTAGCAGACGCGACGCGACGCGACACGGCGCGACAGGCGACGTGGCGCATGCTAAACACTTGTACGTGAAAGAGATGTCTACACTCGTAGGCTGTACGCTGTACCGTCTCGTTGCGTTTTTACTTTTTTTTACAGGCATTGGTTGTGTATGTTATGCCGCCTATGTTTTATTATGAATTTTTTATTTTTGTCTTCAAACTGTGCCTGTATCATAATAATATAGTGATAGTCGTTGGGTAATTGTCGGTTAATGGGGTAGGAAAATTATTAAACACTTGTACATGAAAGATATGTCTGCACTCGTAGGCTGTACGCTGTATCGTCTCGTTGCGTTTTTACTTTTTTTACAGGCATTGGCTGCCTATGTTATGCCGCGGTTTTTTTATTATTATTTTTTGGTATTGGTGTTTAGACTCATAGTATGAAAATGGTCATTGGGTAATTGTCAGTTAAGGTGGTAGCATAATTATGATGTTAACATGTAGGTTTGAATATAAAACCTTACGGATAATCTTTCAGACCATACATCAAATCAAGACGTATCCATACAAAATCCATGCTAATTTATTTAACTATTATATTTATTATTATACAAACTTATTGCTTTAATACACAAACATTAAACTCCGATTTTTACATAAATCAGATTTTTGATATACCCAATAAGTCATTTTATACCTTTTTGAACCGCAAGCCCATTCTTTTACCGCCGCCATATTGAGAATGCTGTATCGACTGTGAATATCTATGCAACGACACGCTTCGCCCTCGTAAAATTAATTAACCCACCCCTTTTCAGAGTGGCTCTGCCTGTGACATCTCCCCAGACATTAGGTAATTATCGGGGACACCGGGACTAAATGTGCTTCACTTGTGGAATCTATTTGAATAAGTGACACGAATGTATGCAAAACTGTTATAATTTTAGCCCACATATTTCCCATTTCAGGGAATTTCACGCTTCAATCTTTCTCTCGAGATTCCTGTTTGAAAGAAGCTAAGTAATCCACGCTACCATAGAACGAGTTGCTGGACTTCATATACGTTAGAAATTCTTGAAAACTCTTCGGTATGCAATCTCCACAAAATTTACTACGTTATTAAATTCTGAAATAATCAGCTATGAATACACACGTTCAATATGTAAATAATATGAGCAAATAAAAATTCACGGGGCACGGATCTACCATTAAAGTATGTCAGTTACTACCCTGCTGATCTAGTACAGATTGGGGGACTCAAATAAAAAATATTGTGAATCTCTGGTATGCCATTTAATCGCAGTTAAAACTGAATTACCAAGCAAATCCGCGTAAAACTATTCGCGCCATTAACGGACCGCCAGACACGCCATGTTTGGTCGTGCATCAACCTGTATAATTATTAATTGTCAAGACTGAACCGGTTGTCGATCTCGCAGACTATCGGCGTCGAATAAAATTTGCGTACAAATTGCAGGCGACGCCGCGTTAATTAATAGCGGAACGGGTTGGTTGCATTATTCAATTACTTACTTATTTATTTATTCGGTATCCAACGATGTGCGAGGCTACATGGTAGATGAAAATAGAATTGCAGTTGCTAAACAAGGTTTATGTCTATGTACTGATTCAGAGACAATTTTGTGTCTGGGTATTGTGGAATCACTAAATCTGTGTGATGAGTCTATAATATGTTTTTGAGCTCTGCAATGTGGGGGTGAGTCTGGGTTATTGTGGATCCACTATAGCGGTTATTATTTGTGGTACCCACGATGCCAAATGCATAGGCCTTTCTTGTGTGGTGGCGAATATTTTAGAAAGAAGAATGAATTAGAAACAATTTTGCTAAAGATATATAAGATAGCTGAGTCATATACCAATATATAACGATTTTTCATTAAATAAAGCTATGAGATTGAAGCTATGAAGCTATTTAAGATAGAAGAGAAATAGGTATGCGAGACAACCCGAAATTACATTAAACCAAAACCATCACCATATTTACCACAACAAAACCTCAGTCCTAATAAGTACAATACTACACAATAAAACAATAGTTGCTCTTATAGAGCTAATGATGGATGCACAGAATAGGATGGGCGTCTAGTCTTAAGGATGTTGGGTGTCTACGCATAAAATTACATGTAGTAGCGACTTTGAATAATATTTACAAACAATGCCTTCTGCGCACGGCATGTTGGAATAGATTCTTGAAACCCATAATAAGTAACGAGGCTTTTTAAAGTTCTTTGTTGAGCCTGTCAATATCTAGAGGACATCTTGTAACATATTTTGGTTGATTATGCAATTTTATGAATGAAAATGAATAGTTTGCTTAAATATTAATTTATTTAAAAGGAAAAATAATTTAATGCTCCCAAAATTTGTTATTTATTATAAACAGGTCATGATTAAAGAGTACTTCCGAATGTGAAAATAGATTTCTCTATACGGTATACAGAGAAATAAAGACGACGAAAAGGTAAATAGACCGATGTGAAAAATAAATATAACATCATCTGCACAAATAAATATTTTTTCCTTGAGCAGTCCCCAGCTAAACATTCGCACCTGACACAAACCGCAAAACCGTACCTACCAGTAGAATGTTATTCTAATATTTATAGTACATGACTGAGGCAACATAAGAAGTTTTATATCCAGTTTCCATTGAAGAGGTGAGTCACCTACAGTAGAAAAACAAAGCAATGTCTCAAATATTATAGTTTACTTTCCTAGCTCCAAGGAGTTACCTAGAAAATCTTAGATTGGAACAATCACATTTGGCAGCAAAAATTTCTAGTGTACGATCGTTATTTCAGAATCAATAAAACCAGAATTCAATGGATTCAAAAATTTGATGGTTTAGTCCTGCCCGGATTTAGCCATTAAAGAATAGTAACAATAATAAAACATCTTAGAAACTTAAACAAAACATTCTTGTTAGATTTGTATTTCCATTTCCTTGGTGAAATAGTGATGCTTATTACTGCAATAATATATTATATAAAAAAAGTAAATTCTCATTCATTCCATTAATAAATATTAGCTAACAAGCCCGTTCAATATAAGCACAAAAGTCCCTGCTAAATACTTTACATTGCCACCCTTAAATATCCCGTTGAAGGCTTGGAGCGAAAATGGCAACTGGCGCAAAACCCGTTGGCTTCTTAGTACCGTCACATCAATTTTTATGGTTATCGCTTCAGCAATTTTAGATCAAGTGAAAACGAGGTTTAGATTTTATGATCTCAACGCCTCGGGGAAAATGAATTGTAAGGAATTAGACCCTGGTTTTATCGGGTAAGGTTTGAGAATTCAGTTGTAAAATTTGCTACGCTGCACGCTTTTGTGAGCTATACGGCTTTTACTTTAGAAGCTTTACTGACACCGCTTGATACGATTCCATTTATACATGCGTTATTACTAAGAAGGACTTTTTGAAAATTCGTCTCCATAAGAAATTAGGTAGAAGATGAAAGTTCGCATGGAAGTAAGTCATTTTCGGAAATTCTTGTATATTGATATATCATATTTTAATAACCTTTATATATATAATATTTTTAGTTTCTTCACATATGTATATACATTTACTAGGACGTTTCTAATCATCCTTTCTAAGCTTTCATAAGATGTATAGTTTCTTTCATTTTCTTGATGTAAGTACAACTCATTGTTTCACAATCAATCTAAGGCCACTCCTTTACATTGTTAAACGTATAATTTACCCATAAAGTATTCCGATGGTCACTTAAAGCCAGAAAAGGCGGGAATAATGACTGATTGTACCAGTCTCGCGGCCATTTTAGGTAGCATGTCTTCCAATTTGGCTTATTTACATTTTCACATGGAAAGCCGAGTTGAAGTAGAAGGAATTGTCTTGTATGTGAAGTAAAACTGTTTTTTAATAATTGATTTAAGTAATTTTGAAATTGTGCTAATTTTTGCATGCTATTTAGTCGATACAAAATTTAATTTTAATAAATCAAATGGTTGCATTACAAATATAAAGAACCTTCTTTTTAAAATCAGTTAATAAAAATGCTCGAACTTCTAATTATCGTACCGTAGATTGAGATCGCAATTAACAGTGTGATAAGGACAGGAATTCATGTTATTGCCATGTTTAGTATTCATATCACTAAATCTGTTACAAAAAGACTACAAGTTATGAACGAAAATGTTGTCTATCTGAATTAAAACCTGTTTAATAAAGTTTCTACTTATTTGCTTTATGAATGACTGCGTGCATGGGTTTTTCTTGGAATTTGTTAGTAGATGCCCGATATTGCTGTTTAATACGTTTGATTTTTGCAACGTAGGCAAAATAGCAAATAGCTTACCTGTTGAAAAATTAATACCGGTACTCATTAACGCACACGAGAGTTGTCAGGGAAAGAAAATCAATTATCACAGTCACCTAGACTAGTACCAAATAAGTAGTCCATAATCTTCGCAAACATCGAACCCGCAACTTCAGAGGAATTATCCGACAGACCATCGGTCAAGTTGCATCTAAGATCATTCCTCAAACCACAACGACAGCGGCGCATCAAATCTCTCAAATCTTTACCACCCACGCGCATTCCTGCCCACTGACCGCTCTTCATCCAAATTAAACTTTAAACCACCACATTAAAGTTTAAATTAGGGTAAACTACATCCGAAAGTTTCGCAGAACCACGATTATGTGTTGTAATGCATTTCCTAACTACTCCCACGGGGACAACTGCCCACGCGGTGGTTTTTTAGCTTTTTGGACAAGGTTATTGTAAGCTTACCTCAGAAGGTCGTGTTGGGTAAATATTTAAAGAGAGGTCTCGTATGGGACTTGCCTTAAAGTTTAAATTATGGTATGAACTACGTGGGACGTGGACAATTAGTAATAAACTAAGCTGAGTGATGCAGCAGGAAATAATGGTAACACAATCATATTTTGCTTCATTTTATCGACGCGGCAAAATACTAATTGCAGTGCTGTTAAAGATTATGACGCCAGATTGCTTGAATCTGGATTTATATCGACTATTTACGAAAACACCGGATCTTATAGAAATTATGCTATCCGGAAAATTACAAATTGATTAACTTTCATCAGTTAATGAACTAATGAATTTCAATTTAGTTCTAGTTCAAAATAGTAACTTAATTTAATTTAGAAGGTTGGCAATGCGGTTCGGTTAGAGTACCGACAAGCAACTGCCTATTATCTCACGGAATTGTACAGTACTTGAAAAATATCAAATACTCAAAACTTCTTCGTAACTATTATTATAGATTATCACAATTCAGTGCTTAAAGCCGATATTTCACACCGAAGACTCAGGCACAAACGGGTTTCGCAATAAACACGATAGATTTCGCGGCTAGGTTTTCGTGTAGCGCTAATAACATAATGGATAGAGACGCGGAGCAAACATCTTGTATGAGCATTTTAAATATAATAGCATCTAATAATACGGTGTGTGAAATGCTTTATGTTTATTGCTCAATCACACCCACGAGGAATCCTTATGAAATTCAACATTACTTTGTGGATTTAATATTTATTATCTAGTAACTCTTTTCACGGCGTCGGTTGTAGTTTTATATCATTGTTATCTGAAAAAACTACCTGAGTATTTCATATTTGAGAAGTAAAATTTAGTTAAATACTTTTAGGATAAAACTTTATTTCACAAAATAACGCAATGTGCAATCGCAATGGCTCTTTTTCGATTTTTTCGTCTCCGTTCCTTTGCTCCGTTGCGTTATTTAGCAAGGTAAGAATTTGTTTCTAGACGTGGAAATGCAAGGATTATAACATTCCTTTATGTAATCTTGGTAACAAAGTTGTTTCTATTGTTTGATACTATCATGCCGTAATCTCGAGAATTTCCAAAATGTTCGAAGGGTACTCGCTGTATGCCAACTTTGTAGACGACAACTTCCAAATCTCAATCTACAAGTTTATGGCCGGAAATAATTTATATTAAACCAGTAAAATTAATCTGACGCGAAAGAATCCACGGAAATGAATGTTAATGAAGCTTAAAATTTTAACATTGAACAGAATGACGGTGAAAGTTATGTGTATGTTTGTGTAAGTTTTTTATAGTTTATGCTTGGAGAATTAAACATTTCTCATAAATGAAAAGTTTACAGTTTCGTAACTTCTTCATAAGAAATTACAAATATTTGTACGAAGGGAATTACTAAAGTCCACAACACAAAAAATAAGACAGCATTCAGTTTAATCTCCGAAATTTGATATGGAATTACAAATAATAAAAGGAGCAGAAATATGCATCAATGACTACTAATACATAATATATTATTATGTCAGATCTAAATATCTTTATCTGCAAAATGCAACGTCAGGTATTAAAAGTTATGTTAAAGTATTTGAAATTCATCACCATCATTGTCATTTACCTTTTAATAACATAATCTACAATATGCAAAAATATAAATCTAGTCATCGCGGTGTAAATAATCATCATTTCTCTTTTAATATAAAAACTGTTACTTGAGTTTGGCTGTTTCATGTTCGATCATAGCCTATGCAATTTGACATTGACTAATCATAACCTTAAAAAATTGGTGTGTATTTCAGAAGTGGATTTACTAGCAAACTGTAACGTAATCCTAAGAATCAATTACATCTAATCTCCATTAACACAATACATCTTTGTTAAAGAGCCAGCTACCACGGCATTTTAATAATAAAACAGGTAAAGAATACCAAAGCCAGTGGGATTTTAAACTTTTCGATTGGAGGTAAACCTCATCGGAGACGGGCCATTGTCATTGGGCGCAGGTAAAAATTAGTTGCTTTTTAATACTCGACATTCCGACTGTTTCTTTTTCAATTAATAATAGCTGTGATTTCACTGCCGTTTGTTTTTTAATACGAAGTAACGAATAATCAAAATGTATTGTTTTTATTAATCGGACCAAAGATAGCTAAAATTGTTATTTAAAAAAAGGTGAATTCGTGAGAATCAAGTCTACTTGTATAAAACCTACCTACGATCTAAATGGTAGATATCGTGTTGAACCAATTTGTTTTCTGATGTGTTTCCGACCAATTACTATGTCTGTGGTCACCGAAAAGTAAACATTCAAGAGTTTCTATCCACTGTGTAGTCAATTGGACTAAAGGATATTTTATTGGCCTGTTGCGATTATAATCATAAGTTATTGCCTGTACTGTCTCCGGTCAGGTGTGCAAACGATAACAACTCTTGGCTCTCGCTTTAAGGTCTATTTTCGTGTCAGAAATAAAAAAATACCGGTAGATAACTAACCCGCATGGGGTCAGTCTGACCGGCTACGACCAAAATGTCTTTGAATGCTCACGCCTTCCTTGAAATTTATTGACTTGTAAGCGCATAGATAAAAAGACTAGGAGCAAACAACACGTTGAACAAATTACATTCGATTCACGTTCAGGTTTCCCTCACGATGTTTTCTTTTGTGGTTAGCGATGTAAATATATGCTCAAGTAAAACCCGCGGTGTAAGCCAACATCTCAACCCACGCCTGCTCGGTGCTCTTACATGCAGCTCGTACACTCATCGCTCAGTACTCTACTGAGTCTATTTTAATTGCGAAAAAATGAAACGTTGTTCCACTTTACGTGTTCTTGTAGTGATAAAAATAACTAAAGTTTGTGAAGGTGTGCATACAGTACAGTGCGCTTATGATAGTCGAGTGCCTGTTGTGATACGTTACCAATATATCGCATTATCATTTATCATTATCCGATACAGCTGTTAAATACCTCGTGATTCGTACCTGAGTTCGGCTGCGCTTGTATGTCCACCATCAACAACATTCCTTTCTTTTCAAATAAGCTTTTCACATTTGCACAAGATCCTTCGGCGTCGGCAGCTGACGCGACGGCCAACAAACTCGTAGCCACCAATAAATACAATATTTGGCTACTCATTCTCAATCCGAAAATCGATTTTTTGTTAGGCGACAGTTTTACACTACAACACTCTTTCACAGCCATGTTCGCGGTATAACAAATTTTATTGATGCAAACGATATACACTTTCTATGTACAGTTCATAAATAAAATTGATGTTGATTGTGATTTTTTATTGAAACTTAATTTGCGGTATTGTTAACGCGACACGCACAATTCGCAGCGACTCAACTGCGTTCCATGATGGTCGCAGCACGACTGAGCGGACTGAATGAAGTGAGCCGAAAGCGAACCGGTGCAGCGGCGGCGTTGCCAGCTTTGTATAATTTCAATCTTATTGCTTTTTTACTTATTATCTTAAAAGATTATTATAAAAAATAGACATCGTTTCAAAATATATTTAACGCTTATTAATACAATTTATTCAGTTTAACAGTTGTCATTAACTAATATATTGAAATATACGCCATCTGCTGAACATTGAGCGAACTTAGGAAACTTGCATGAATATACTATCATGATTGGCTATTATGGTAATGTTTTGCAATCGTCCAATCCGATAAAAGATTACAAGGAATGCTAAGACATGATTGGCCTATAACACTTACAAAATTATCCCATTGAGTAATATTTGTTTTCGTATATTGATAAGTTTTTATTTCATTCATTCGGTATTCTACTCATTCTACTGTTTTGTGTTTTAAACTTTTGACGTTTACGTAAGTTGCCTAAAATATCGTAAAAAAGTTTTAGGCAACCGGTACCTTTTGTGGTACTTTATCGACGTTACATTTGAGTTGAAAAGATTTAATAAACACTAAATAGATATACAGTAGTTGTTTATCATTGAACATTTTTACATAACCGGCGCAACCATGAGGATTTATTTGTTAAAAAGTGTCTCTAAGGCAGTCAGTGCAAGGTTTTATTCGACGAAGAATTTTAAAAAGGTTACGCATTGTATCTTCGACATGGACGGACTGTTGTTGGGTGAGTGGTCCTACGACCTTTTCCATAGTCAATGTTAATGACCAACAAGGTTATATTTACATTCTGATCTTTACATAATTGACATTTTGTAATCGAATGCATTTATTAAAATATATTCAATTCAAAAAAACTGTTTCTTCATAGTGTCTTTTGCAAAATTTAAACACTCGAATATGCGTCCTCTGCACATCACGTTTAAAAAAGAATTTAAACAGTAATAAAATTTATAATAATCTAGAAGATTCATGATAGTATTCAGTTCAAAATAGTGTCAAATATAATTTATATGCAGCTCATTAATCTTCAACACAAGGTCTTTTATTCATTAGAGTTGAGTTTTCTGTATATTGTGTTTTCTATATTCTAGGGATTTGAGTTATAAATAAAAAGAAACATTTTGATGTAAATCAAACCATATCATCTTCAATGATAAATTGCTTATACTAATTTGATCAAAAAAATATTTTGAATATTGATGTTATTAAAGCTCAAACAACATAAGTAAAAGTAAATTAAAATATCTAACTCAGAAACTATTTGTTCCATTAAACTATATCCTAATAAGGTATAAACAAATACAACAAATATAAACTTATAATATAAATAAACAATATTTTTTATTTTTTTCTTCATAAAAATATTTTTTTTGTAATATAAAGAATTTTGCAATAATATGACATCAAAGTAATTAATGTTTTACTTAACAAATTGTCAGTGACACACATATGTGTGACTTGCGTGACAAATATGTTTGTGTTACCAATCCAAGTAATAATTATAAGTAAATAAAAAAAACCCAGTTGCATTATTTTACTTGTCATAAGAGCTATTTAATTGTCTACATGAACAATAAACCAATTTCATTCCATATTATGCTGATGGTAAAATATTTGTATCTGACCAGTTAGCAACTGTTGTATGTGATGGTGGCAAATCCAACATAATGATACACATAAGTACTCTGTGTTTTGGGTTCATCCAAGGTATATCTACTTTTGGTCAATATAAGTGTTTCAACTGTAACTCAATATATTTATAAAATGACTTAAAAAAGAAGATTATCAATTCAACCTGTGTGTATGTAATATTGTCAAACACAATTGCACAATTTATGAATACGTTATAAAGTGCATTCCAATTATACCAGGGTACCAGTATAGAAAAAAAACATAAATAAAAATTTTAATAAAAATATTAATTCCTTTTTTTTCTTCAGATACGGAACAAGTTTACAAAAAGATGATCACACAGCTATGTGCGAATTACGGCCACAAATACACAGATGAGCTGATGATGAAAGTCCTTGGTGGAACAGAACAAAGACTCTCAGAGATTCTTTGCAAGGAGCTGAATCTTCCAGTGTCACCGAAAGAATTCAGAGATCAGCTGCTGGAATTGGGAGACACAATGTTGGCAGGCACACCTTTACTTGATGGTATGTTGAGAAATAATTAGTTAATAAATAAATATAACAACAGGTCTATGTGGCGATTCACGAGGTAGGCCTATGTTCAGCAGAGGACTTCATGCAGCTGAAGAGTGAGAGAGTGTATGAAATAAATATACAGGCTGAATGGATATAAAATGATTTAAGTCCTCTTAATCATAGGGGAGACAAGCTCTGCAATGGAGCATTATATGGACAAGACTATTTTGTTTAATAAATTGTATAAACCCAGGGTTCAGAACATCATACAATATTGGAAAAGTCATATAATACAAGAAAACAGCTTAAATGGGATTCAGGACTGTGTGTGTGTTTACTTGTTTATGAAGGAGTCATCTGTCCAATTTACAAAACAAATAGGCCAATATTGTAAACACAATATTTAAGAGATAGTGAAAAAGTGGGTAGTCATTTGTTTACAATTTTTTACAAGAGTACATTTGTGTCCACAACGTGTTTTCCTTTTTGTATTTTTCTATCAAGCATTTTTGATAAGATTATTAACGCCTGCCAGTTGGATGGTCGTAAATCTTAAACTGCTGGCATGCTGCTGTTTCTAGATATCTAATCATTAGCGTAGGCGAAACAATACTACAATACAGTGACTCATATACAGGAGCGGGCTTAAGGTGTTGAAGAAGGGGGTCATAAAGCCCAAAATGTAACAATTACTTACATTTAAAAAAATTGTAAGACAATGTTAACGTCACATTAGCTCAAAATGGTTTTAAAATTGATTGTTTCATAACTCGCATACACCTCTTTAAAATTTACATTAATATGCCCCCTAAATCTTTGACTACGACCGTACCTGCCTAGTTCTCACACACACTCAAAACAATTATTTATTAATACAAAATTTTTCGTTTCCCTTCGGAGATCTAACTCATGACCTCCTACATACGGCCAGCTTTCGTCTCCTGTGCCTTCGAGTCATCGTAGTATATTTCAGTGCGTCCAAAATATCAAGGGACATTCAAAATAATATAACAAAATTTGAATATCTCTTTGACTAGACGCCGACTGTGAAACGAAAGGCCTCGGTTCGATCCCCGCATCGATACAATTTTTTGTGTGATCAACAGGCATTTGCTACGGGTTTGAGTGTTCCTGAGACCGAAAAGTCTCTCGTAGTTTCTGATATGTTTCTGGTTCGAATCCCAGGGCACACCTCTGACATTTCGGAGTCATATGTGTATTGATAGTCAATCGCCACGCACTATAACGGTGAAGGAAAACATCGTGAGGAAAAATGCATGCCCTAGCGATTTCTATGGTATGTAAGTCCGCCAACCCACACTACGCTAGCGTGGTGGACTATATGGCCTAACCACTCTCAATCGTATTCTTGATTGTAGAGGAGACCCGTGCTCTGCAGTGGGACGTATGTATATGGGCTGATGCAGAGTTTCTGATACTCGACATAAGACCATGTATTTAATAGTTGAGCGTATTTGTTTATTTTTGATGTAAAAAAAAAAACAGTTTTATTTGTATTTTGACATGCAAAATCTTGGTAGATTTTGCCTTTTGGTTGATTTTGATTTTTGTACAAACAAACTATAAACAAATCGATTGTTTGAATAAATATGTAAACATTTGGACAATTTCCCGTAATAAATATTTTAGATACGATTTCATTTTTAAGACCCATCGCATAACATTTTTAAAATGCATCGATATGCAATTCTAAACAAATATAAATAATACAATCAGCTGATAATGATATCCAGTGAGCTATCGTTTATCGGCATGTGCGTTGATAGCATTATTTGTGATAATCTACTGCAGTTGCGAAATGCAAAATGCTAACCAACGTGGGAAAAATCTCGAATACAACCTTCTTTTTAACGGTTTTTTTTAAACGGACGAATGATTAAACAAGTTGGCATAATTGTTTAGACTGGCCAGTGACAATTACTATTTTATTCTCTAACTCGACAGCACTGTATTTACGAATAACAAATGTATGAATAATGGGAGAAACATTCTTCACTCGACATTTGCTACAATAATAGTAATATCATTTAAATGAAATTAAGTTCCAAACATGCCATCGTAATGCAAATCTGACAAAGCTTTGTTGAATAGTAAAGACTCATTGAATACCGGCTATTAGTCTTCCTACCATCTATAGCTCATGCAAAGCAACAAGCAACCATTACAAAAATATTGTTGGAACCTACATGTAATCTTAATTAAATTGACGCAAGGGCCATCCATTGTCGCGTGAAATTCGTCACTCGTGTGTTGGCAAACGTCGATGCCACGCTATATTTTGGCAACCCAAACCGTTTTCTGAAAGCATTGTCATTTAATCTTATTGCGGAAATCAAAACGACTGTTCGAATTCCTATTCTGTACATGGATTCTGTATCAGTTCATATACGTCACACTGCAGAGCAAGGACTTCATCTATAAACGAGATTAGTAGTACGATTGGGAAGGGTTAGGCCATATAGGCCACCAGGCCTAGTGCGGGTGTATAGGTATTCTATCTTAATTATGAACATCAGAGATTCCCGAAGCATCAACAACTCCCCAAGGAGATAATCCTATGAGGTAATCGTAAAAAGGCCATAAATCGACGAACTAAAACGTAAAACTAACGTACTAAAATTGTTCCAGAACGATATTTAGAGAGTATATTAGTACCTACTAATAAGGTTCTTTGCTTCTGCAAGTTTAAATCTGTAAGAATTGATCATAAAAATGAAAAATCATAAAAATCCTACAAATTGCTGTGGTATGCAGATTTCGTCACAAAGTTTTTCCGAACAGTTGTAATGCGTGGTGATTTTCTGTCAATACAGACGTGACTCTGAAAAGTCAGAGGTGTACCCTAGGTTTTAAACCCGCAACCTTCATAATCATGTTGGCAACCGCGTCTAGTTCGTTACCAGCAAGCCACCACGCACTTACACTGATCGAATAAAAGATCAAAAATAAACAATAACTATTTTTTTATCGTTTTCTAACTCGGGCAAATTTTGGCGCCGCATTATGCCGACTTGTATAAACTTGTAGGTCCTCGAATGTTATGAACGAATATTCGGTACTCTTTGGTGTAAATTGGTCGGCGTGTTGATTTTACGACTAACGGATAGACCTTGTTTAATAAAGCTTTAAATAGGGACACAAGTATTAAGGTCAATGCAGCGTTTTGCTCTCTCAATTGAAGTTAGAATTGACAATAATAAATAAAACAAAATAGGCCAACAAACTATATCAGCTTGGTTTACACGATGTCTTCCAAGTGTGAACGAAATGAGAATGCCCATTCATAGTATCGGTAAAAATCTCGTTGAACCCTATACCGATACTGCTTAAAATTCATTAAAGCATTTTTTATGGTTTGTCCTTTAACGTTTTCCTGTTTTATATCGGACGACAGATTTTTAAAAAATAAAGTAATTATTATCACATTTGACATTATGTTCACGGAGCCGAAGACGAAAAAAATATTTTTCATTAAACTTCAAGTTCATTTTTCCAAGAACTCCGGGCGTGGATCGCAATTATATTTATATTTATAGAAAAAATAAATCCCTATACAAAAGAGTAGGTCTCATCGTGGCACAAAAAAAATCGCACCAATACTAAGATACCGTAGACATATAACATATAACTACATCTATGGGTATGGTAGTAAATAACCAAGATTATGGGAAATATTATTTTATTGCCTGCTGGTAAGCGATACGACCACTCATGGACAGTAGCAAAACCTAACATCATGAACTAAAAATCAATAGCGAGCGCAGTGCCAAGATGCTAAATCTCAATGTGTCCACTAGTACTCTAGCCAGTAGCTAGTAGCTAGTAGCCACTCTGGCTACAATGCCAAACGTGTTGATAAGCGCGTTTGTCTCCCAATTAATTCTCAATCACCACGCACTTTAACGGCGAAAGAAAACATCTTCAAACCTTACATGCTAACGTACTATAGCAAATTTGTAAGAATGTCTATGTTATGTAAAGTTCGCCAACCCGCAATAGGTGGACTATAGGGCCTTACCGCTCTCAATCGTGCTCTCGATTATAGAGGCCCGGGGCCAGCAGTTGGACGTATATGAGCCGATACTGTACAAGCATATTATGTGACTCAAAACTTGCAAATCTTAAGCCCTGGGATAATAGCTTCAACATCAATTTTACCAGCTCGAAGGTCGTGTGATGAATGCCGATTCCTCATAACATACCATAAAAACTAGTAAAACAACAATATCTCCAACCAACGTATCTCTTTCAGGTGCCGAAAGGTTAATAAGACATCTGCACAAAACCCAAGTGCCGTTCGCCCTAGCCACATCTTCAAGCGCACGCTCCGTGGAGACCAAGATCGCGGCGTACAAGGAACTGTTCAGCTACTTCCACCACATGGTGATGGGCAGCACCGATAAAGAAGTCAAGTATGGGAAACCACATCCTGATATATTCCTGGTAGCGGCCGCTAGGTTCCCTGACAAGCCTGACCCTTCTAAGGTGAGTTTTGGATACAGATTTAACCTACCTTTGTGTAGCTCTAATTTAAAACTTTTCAGTTAGTGCAAGGCAACCGCCTTTTACGAGAATTTATTTTCCAAAAATGAATAGGGGATATGCACGAGACACCAAAATAAGTCAAATAATTTTTTTTGTAATCTTTATTGATATAGAAATATACCTTAAAGATATTTTTTAAATTCATCAACTCTAAATCGGTAAAATAAATACTTAAAAAATGACATTTCACATTTGCCGCGCAATTTTTTCGAAACGCTTGAAAAGGATAGTGACGACAGAGTACACTATCTTATGAGGTTTTATCTTGTTGGGTATATTGTTTTACGTTTGTTTAAGAGTTATTTTGTGTTTTCTTTATATTATTTAAAATATGAAGAAATACAGTTCTGTAGCAATTAATTAAAGAAACTTAATCCGAATACTACATTGTTGATAGCAGTGTTGATCATGTTTTTTGTACTTTTTTGATTGATATTTTTAAACCCATATATTTTTTTCTGGTAATGTAATAACATACAGAATCGATTAAAAATATAAAAAAAAGGACATGCATATTCCCTATTAAAGCTTTATACAAACATTTTTGTAGGGTGGTCAGTTATGTTATCGATATTTTTATTTATAAGCCAAATCGATATACCTTATTACTGGATTTTGGGGGTTAACCATCTATATATAATTTAAAATCATCAATACATATTTCTCGATGTTATATCTAAAGTATGAATGTGTTTTAATGAAAAATGTATTTGAATAAACTTATTAGAAACATAATAAGTTTTATAATTGTTACAAATCAAACTCATTTAGCACCCACAAAAAAAGTTATATACTAAAGAGATATTTACAATCCACAGTGCCTAGTATTCGAGGACTCGCCACACGGCGTGACGGCGGGCGTATCGGCCGGCATGCAGGTGGTCATGGTGCCCGACCCCCACCTCGACAAGCGACTGACCACCCACGCCACCATAGTCCTGCCCACGCTAGCCAAATTCCAACCTGAACTATTCGGACTACCGGCCTTCTAGCACTTACTTACAGACGATCAAATGTGTGAAATATTATAAGCAAATAGTGTTGTTCTGTACGCTTTGTATGCGAGGTGAGTCGATCGATTATAAATTATAGTAGTGATGGGAAAAAATTCATTTTCTAATCCATTGATCTGGTATATTTATGTGATTTTTTTTCATTGTAACACTAATTAGTGAATGAAATTGGAATTAATGTACATTTTTGTAGAATAGATAGTCTCTCTGTATCAGTCCATCATCCTCTACAATGGAGAGGTCGATTAAACGCAACGTTACGGTCCATCTCGCATACAACGGGTTGATTTTTATAATAATTTGTAAAGCATAATTAGGGTATTATAGGTGTTGTGTAAATAGTCGAATTCGATATAAAATTATTGGTTTAGAGTACAACTATTGTTTTGTATTTTACCATAGGCATAGAGCATGGATTGAGCAATTTTAAAATATACTACTAATAATTAATAAGGAAAAAATAGAGGAAGCGATTGTGTGGTGGAAGTAAAGATAAACAAACACAACAATTACACACTTTTTCCTGATCCCATAGTGAGATAAAAGTTTCAATTGAGTCTAAAAGTATAAGATACTTTTTATTTACTTGACAAATATTTTTGAGTAACTCAAATGTTGATCTTGGTGGGGAATCGAACCCATTCGCTCAGATAGCAATAAGCTTTCCATGCTCTATGCGTATGACATACATAGCTATAAGGGTAGAATACATTGGCTGGGCCGTCAGCCATACACGACTGTACAAAAACAAGGATATTGTATTATATAGGGGAATGCCGTTGCCACAGTATCTTTATTGTAATAAAACATGATTTTACATACAACTGTGTGTTTATTGAATACCTTGCGACATTAAAAAAGATTATTTGATTGATGGCATAGAAGTAATTTCTGGTTAACTAGTAATTTATTGCAGGATTACCTACACTAATTAAGCGTTAAGAGTTAAGGGTTAAGTTTGCAATAACTTAGTGTTTTACAGACCAGACGCCATGAAAAGAAATTAAAATTGACAATTTCATGTGTGAGTTGTGACAGTAGAGCCAATCTGATGAAGCAAGTCTATATTCAACTAAGCCTAAATTGCCTGTAGGGTATCTGTTACATTTAACAATATTTTGCATTACTTCACAAAAAAAGCGACAAGATGACCAGATAATTTGATTCTTACGTCTATATACGACGAGAATTAAAAAGCAGACGATTTAAGAAATTGCTAAAAGTTTGTGTGCTTAAAGCCTAAACACAAATAAAGTAGCTGATAACGGTTTTCAATAAGCAAATATTTCGAGATAATTTCGGTAGCCTTAAGCAAATAGGATATTATTTTTCACGTCGCACTATTATCAGAAAGTGACGTAATGTCTCGTTTTCACAATTTATAGTCATAGGTAAGTTTCCTTGGTAATTCACCGGTTACTTACTATAGGCCTCTACGGCTGAGAATAGTGAAAGAAACGACGCAGGCTTCATGCCGAATTATTTAGCGGATGTGGATTATATTAAAAAAGCAATAAATAAATTTGATTAAACCGGTTTCGAGAAAAAATATTTCTACGATTTTTCATTTTTTTTTATCTATTCTTACAGATTTAAAATTGCAGACTCAAAGAATCTTATTATTAGATGCTAATATATACTCTAAATATCATCCAGATATCGTTCTGAGACAATTTTAGTACGTTAGTTTTACGTTTTAGTGTAACGGTTTAGGGCCCTTGTGGGATTACCACATAGAATAATTTTCTTGGTGATTTGTTGATCTATCGGGAACCTCAGATGTCCATAAATTAATTCAGAGATTTAATACACCGTTCCAACTCCACACGAAATCATCAATCCAATCGAAAACACTTCATACATTTGAATCACGTCAGAAAGGTCTTACGTGAATAGACGACTAATTTACATCTTATCATATTGAAGTTAAGAGAGAGTTAAAAAAACTAGTTATGAAATCACTGAACTATTGATATCAATTTGTCGTATTTATTAACAAGTGGCAAGTAAAGCAGAAATCGTGAGAACTGGCCGCCTTATTGGCGCACGGAGACAAATATTTGTCTATCCAATCATTTCAAAATAGATACATTTTCTTAGAAAACTTTCGTGTTCTATTTAACTACCGCAGGAAAAAATATTAAAATACTTACGCATTTCTACATGGTATAAATAGACATACAGAAAAAAAAAAACAAATTCCATATTGCACAAATAGCTTCTGGCTACCAATGTTAATATAGCTCAAGTGTGTAGTGTTAAACTTCAATAGCAAATGATATAGTACTAAGAAAAGATAACTGCAAAAGCGAGTTAGCGGATTGAATAGGTAGGAAGTCTATGAAGTGGTATAATACTTCTAATTTTGAAAGAACGCGTGGAAGGCAGTTTATGGAAGGCAGCAAGTTATCAATAAAATTTTAGAGAAATCGCAATGATCGATCATTACCGTCAAGGAACTTCTAATAGTAGAGGTATCCCTCAAAGCGTTTTTATCAGCTTTTAATGTTATTATAAGTTATATGGCCTAACACCTCTCAATCGTACTCTCGATTCCGATTGAAGATAAAGCCTGTGCTCGTACCCGTGCTTGAAAGGAAACTGGTTTCATAATTTTTATGGGGGTTCTCACACCCGTTTACACATCCAGTGTTCCCTTATTCACTGCATCTTTTTGCACATCAGAATTTAGGCCAACTTGCAGAATAAATCTATAGGAGGCGTTTTTTTGGTCATCGCCCGCACATGTGCCCCGCGTTGGTTTAATCCGGCACTGGCATTACTGACATAATTCTGTAAATTATAGCTCACTGTTCAATTATGTTCTTTTACAGCGTTACCACTATGATATACCTCGATGATATATGATATATTTTTACAAGGATAAACGAACTACCGTATTCAGAATATATTGCACGCTTATATAGTTAAGCGAAGATCTTTTTCCGTTGGAGATATAGTGAAGTGTTAGTTTTGTAGTAATACATACAATGTCTTAAATTTTTTTATTTTTATTTCATATTTATTCTATTTCTTACAAATTGTGTTAATCAAAGCAAATAATTCTACTACAACTCTCCCTGAAAAATAGGCCTGGTTCTCCAGTTTAGCATGCGATTAGAAAGTAGTTACTTTTTACTTACCTGTGAAATTATCACTGAAATATGCAAATCACTTCACGATGTTTTCTTTTACAAACACAGTTAAAATCAGGAAATTGGCTACAAAACTAACTTGAAAGTCCAAAGTGTTGCACTAGGGTCGAACCCGCGATATCGTTGCGGCACTACGTTCCCGTTTCCATAGCGTTCGGGTTTACGCTCACTATAACAAAAACTTTGGGGGTAAACTATCCGGAAATATTAAACTATAAAAATATCCTTGCTTGTTGTTAACAAGTGCAGGTAGAAGTAAAAAACCTATGTCGAGGTAGAACTAATGTTTATTATGTCCGAAAATAATCTAGATTATAATAATAGGATTGGTTACTGGTGGTAGGTCTCTCATATGTGAGAGGCCATCTAGGTGGGTACCACCGCAGTGTCTATTTCTCCCGTCAAACAGCAGTGTAAACGCACTGTTGTGTTTCGGGTTGAAGGGTATTGTAGCCAGAGTAACTACTGTATGTCCAGTCCGCCTGGATAACTACCACCGCAATTTCTATTTTTCTCGCAAAACAGCAGTGTAAATGCACAATAGTGTTTCGGTTAGAAGAACATTATAGCCAGAGTAACGACTGGACATATTGAGACTTAACATATTATGTCTCAGGATGGCGAGCGCAGTGGAATGCCAAGCTTTGCTTTGTAATTCAAGGTGTTATTTGGTTTTGCTACTGTTCATGAGTGGTCGTATCGCTTACCATCAGGCGAACGGCATGCTCGTCTCGCCATTCATAGCTATTCAAAATAAAAAAAAAAAACTTGCCTGACCTCAACACTAAAGAAAATGTTTGGTATTAGGTTACTAAAAAATTTAACAAGGTCAAATATCTTTATGTTCTGAATATTAAAGACATATTTAAAATAAAACAATGTATTTAATTTACTAAAATATATACATAATTAAATAAAACGAATTCACTTCACTAGTTGTTTGATGGCCGCCATGACATCACCAGCTGCCAAGTTGGTAAGAGAAGTGCTGCGCTCAGCTCCACGGTCTGAAATCATAGAAAGAACACTTATATACAGCATATATTTTAAATAAAATCATTCACAATATATATAACTATAATATTTCAATCGACAATGAGTTCAACATAATAACAAAAAATAAAAGTTATTGTATATTTAAAATTACATAATAAAGCTCTTAAAGTTACATAATGAATATTGACTCTAATATTTATAAACTACAAAGGAAAAAGAATTGATAATGGTAATACTTTCTAAACTTAAATATAATTTATGGTTATTGTAAATACTTGCATTACATCAGATCAATTTATAAATTTATTTTAATAAAACTAATGATTTAATTTTACAGGGTGTAAATAGAGGGTCAACTACAAATTCCAATGGTAATTTTTAGCTTAACAATAGAAATCAAATAGTAATAAAAAATACTTCTCAGAAATCAGATTTTGTTTTCGATAATTTTAATCTTAAAATAAAAATGTTTATTTATAATTCCAAATCTAAAGGTTTAAGAATTCAATAAATAGCTATAGAAACTGCAATCTAACTCCCACAGATTTTGTATTAATCAAAAGTATTACTTTAATGAGGTCCAAAGCTTATTGACTTCTGAAGTAATGCAGGCTATGATTTCCCTTTTATTTCATAATAGCTGTCGGGCCCGGCTTCGCCCGGGTGCAGATAGTTTTTGAGTCCAATCCACATCAAGAACATATTATTTCGCGTGTCTACTAACTATATTTCCCGCGTGCCGTCGACTATATTTCCCTTCCGTAGGAGAGGACATCCCGTGCCAACAATTTGAATTTGAAAGAGTAGAAAATATGTATATTTGGTTTCCTGACTCATCCCACGGGAACACTACATTTTTCGGGATAAAAAGTAGCCTATGTGTTAATCCAGGGTGTCAGCTATCACTATACCAAATTTCATCAAAATCTGATTGGTTTCCTGACTCATCCCACGGGAACACTACATTTTTCGGGGTAAAAAGTAGCCTATGTGTTAATCCAGGGTGTCAGCTATCACTATACCAAATTTCATCAAAATCTGATTGGTTTCCTGACTCATCCCACGGGAACACTACATTTTTCGGGATAAAAAGTAGCCTATGTGTTAATCCAGGGTGTCAGCTATCACTATACCAAATTTCATCAAAATCTGATTGGTTTCCTGACTCATCCCACGGGAACACTACATTTTTCGGGATAAAAAGTAGCCTATGTGTTAATCCAGGGTGTCAGCTATCACTATACCAAATTTCATCAAAATCTGTTGAGCCGTTTTTTCATGAAAGAGTAACAAACATACATACAAACTTTCACCTTTATAATATTAGTAGGATGTTCAATTGTACATGTAATATAGTACCTACTTTCTGCCACCAAAATATTAAAAAACTCAATACATAAGGAATAAATAAAAATAAAATAACATTTAATGAAATAAGAAAGTACTATTTTTTTGCAAGGCATTTGAGGACATTCAAAACTTCATCAGCATTTAAATCAGACAATGTCTCGCAAGTTTCAGCACCAGCCTCTGAAATGTATTGCCTCTATAAATATTTTCTCACTATCATTGATGTGTCAGTCAAAATATTATTTAAAAGTATATACATCTATAACTATAAAATTGTAGACTGATAATCTTTGAGGGAGGCTTGTGTTCAGAAATAAACATTGTGCGGTTGGACATGATAGTAAAATATATATAAGATATAAACTTAACATAGCCTCTTAAGACTTCTGTTAAGTTATCCAAATAAAATATTGGTTACTTATGCCGTCTGGTACTTTGGGGTTTTAAAATATATATCACAAAAATTACATATTTTTTAGAAAATAAATGCTTTTTAAATCTCTACACATTTAATAGCATAAAGTTGAATATCAAACATTATTTTGCCTATTTTGCAGTGAATAAAAATGCACACAAAAAGCAATTGTAAAATGACATACCGTAACGAGCCCATACGCGCGGCTGCACTCCACTGCACTCGCGGATCAAAATGGGGAAGTTAGGGTTCTCTTTCTTGATGTTTACATAGTTGTTCTTAATAAATTCCCTAAAACAACATTTGCTTTTAGACCCCTGTTTGAGGTTATGCCACTGTTTATGTAATCATAATCTTTACCTCACGCCCTCTGATTGTTTGCTCGTTTGGCACAGGTGAATCCTCAGCTCCCTCAAGGCACCACCCAAGCGCAGCGACATTTTTATCAATTTATTTTAAGAAGATTTGCACTGGAATGAAATATTTTTTCTAATTTTCACAAATGTCAATGATGACATTGACGTGAATTAAAATATGCAAACGTAATATAGTCTATACAGCCTTACATACAAATGATTGTTTAAAGGAAATAATACTCTTAAAAACATTTTATTTATTTCATAGTTCAGTTTATTCGTCTATCGTCGATATAAATACGGACAATAATTATTTAGATAAATAAAAATTCAGATTCGGACATAATGTTGTTGCACTAGGAAAACTGGAAGTCTACTCAGGGTAAGCAAGCCACAAGACCATTTTTCTTAACGCATACTGATCCACTGTTTAACCCAGAAGAAGACAATTGCTGGATGATGGTATTTAATTCTAAAAAGTAATTAAGATTTATCTTTATATCTATAATAATTTAATTTTAAACGATTGTACATACTTTGAACAATATTAGCCCCTAGTCCTTAAGGATTGTAAGGAAATACGAGTACAAATAAATTCACACAACAGTCTCATACATAGTCCTGACCCCACACTAAGATCGAGTCTTGTGTCGTGGGTCTCAGGAACTACGAGAGGCTTTTTGGTTTCACAAACACAGACCGGAACAAACTTCTGTCCGTCTGTGCTTGTAGTTTACACAAACATTTGTCTCGGTGCGGGGATCGAACCCGCGGTCTCTCATTTCACCGCTGGCATGTAACCAACTGCGCCATGGAAGTGTTGGAGTTCCTCGAAGTAGTTGCAAAATTATAGCAATGAAACAAAAATAATTTATTTAACAATTTACTGTAATTAATACTCATTACATCAATTTCATCTTTTGTACATTAAAAACTAAGTACCAAACATTTTAATTACGATTTTAATGTTAATCTAGCAAGCAACAGCACTTTTCTAGTAACATTAATTATCTATGGAAATTAATTTAAAGACGAGTTCACAAATTACAGAAACAAATGGTTAAAACATGTAATTACCGAGTTGATTGGTCTGTTACGTGAGCATAGGTCAATGCCCTTACAGTTTACTCATAGTTTATGTTACCAAGTAAAATATTTAGATACAGAGGCGCCTAAAGAGTTAATGAGATACTTAGTACGAGTTCGTATTTCAACACGGATAAAATTCAGGAACGAATTATATTGTTATATTAATAAATACGGATTAATGTTACACATTACTTGATGTTAAATCACAGATCGAATGTCACACATTTCTACATAGATGACTGATTTTTATTGAAGATTACTGGGCAGCTGGTGGTGGATTGTGTGGGGCGTTCAATAACTTAAGTTTCATCTATGGCAACAAACAATGTTGCAAGGCACATTCACTATATATTTTAGTTTAATAAAATTTGCAAATTTCAACCACCAGCCGAGCAATGGCGCTATTAATTCAGTAAAAAGCTTTAAACAATCCTCAATTGATGAAAATAAAAATCCATATTCAGTGTGTCGATTTAATTGCACGTTTATTTTTCGTTAAAATTGCACAAATCCCAATGGATTATCATTAATAAATTGTTAAAAAATACAGTGCCAATTCTAACAACAAATAAATGCGCCTTATCATGAACATTTTCTAATAAATAAAGTGACGAGACGTTAAGGAACGCTTACATTGTATGAGGCATAAATACTATAAAAAAATTATAAAATGCAGAATTATAAAGATTATATAAAGAACAAAAGTTATTTATTTGCCTTAGTCATAAGTTCATAACATACAACTCCATACAATATAAAAATCCTAATAAAATTATTTTTCCTTTTGTCTCATTGTAATTACTAATCATTCAAATATATAATATAAAAAGGTAAATTATAAATTGTACTTATTTCTCAATTGCATGTTTTAGTAGGTTTTTTAGTATTAATAATTAAACTCATCAAGTACTTTTACACATATCAATGCCTCACACAACGCGAAAAGTATATGTTAATTACTCATAAGAAGTATATCCCCATGTCAAATCAGCAAACCAAAACAATAAGAAAACTAAACAGAACTAGGCTTTTACAAAATAAAAAAAAATGTAATATCATTAATTGTGTATATACATATTTACATTCTTAATTTAATGCCATATTATATAGACCACCTTAAAGAAGGTTATCGGCCAACAGTTATCGTCAATGGCTTGACCATCAATGGCCGATCCATTAAGCTTCAAAAATATCAATTCTCTAGACAAATTTTTCAAGATAACTTTGACTTTATACATTTGATAAAAACCTTTGATTTTTATACCACAACGGGTAAATAGATTCAACGAGTGTCTACACGAAAGAATTTAACTAACGGACGATTACAAGAGCTTTATACAGTTGAGTGAAATAAATTGAAACTACGGCAAATTATATTTCACACAGAATGCACTGTGCATTGTTGTACATGTGATATTTTAAAAGTATTTTTATAATGAGGGTAGTCCGAAAATGTAGTGTGTCGCCAAGTGTTAACGACGCCCAATTTTTTTTACATTTTCGTAAGTAATTTGGTGATTTAAGTAAACTAAAATAAATATTGGGCATTTACTGTTTAGTTCATAAATACAAATAAAATCCTGTTATTGGGTACAAAGATAATAGCTAACTCAGTGAAGAAATAGTTAAAGAATAGCAAAGATCGAAATGGGTATTCCGACATTTTTAGCATGGATAACGTGAGGTAGAAAGAAAAGTACCCGCAAATGTACAAAATTATGCTTATTTAGCCACATTCCATCAAACAGAAAACAATTTTATAATTACAATACCATAAAGCTACCTTTATATGTATAATTTTGAATAACTGTTTAAATATGTACAGTTTTTTCAATAACAATTTTTTGTAAGCAAAATATTTCATCATAGACATTGTACCAATTACCATGAACACCATATTGATCCCGAGCAGACCCTAAAATAATACCAGACTTAAATCTTTACAACACTAACACTGTTATATCACATACGCAACAATACACAGGGCACACAGTGTAAATCCTATCCTTGATATCCACTTCACTCAATTTAGTCAGCTACACAACTCAAATACGATGAGTATCGCGACCCACTCGACTGTACACAGCTCAAAACCATATAGCACGAAACGGGACAGCATCATCAGCAACCACATTCTGAAGCTGACGGTTTGTGTTGGCTCGTCGTCAGCGTCGCTCGGCGCCTCTACTTCGTGCTGATGGTGGCTGTAGGGCGTCAGCTAGCCAGACGCGGGCTCCAGCGCCTTGACGCCGTCCGCCGTGAGCCCCTGCTTCTGGCACCATTCTACGAAGTCGTCAATGAGCACTGGCCACGCGCCTTCCGCGTCGTAATTACTCATGCCGTCGTCGATTTGTGTCGCGAAGTCTAGCAGCAAGTTCCATGTGTCTTTCGGTATGGATCTTTTATGATGTTCCTGGAAATATTAATAGGTGTGTTATAATATTTGTAAGTTATTAAAGAGCATATTGTGTGGAGGCTGAAATTTCACCTATTTTATTTAACAAAGACCTTCCCAAAAAAAAATCTATAGTAATCTTTTAGAAGCAGCCTGTGTCCCATAACTTCTGTCTATTGGATAATCGGTCCAGCTTACTGAAACTGAATGAGAATAAGGGTATAAAGTAGAAAAACACACTCAGAGAGAAAAATATTCGTCCCTAACTAACCATTTATCAAAAAATCACACTGGTGGTAGGTCTCTCATGTGAGAGGCCGCCTAGGTAGGTACAACCCCAATGTATATTTTTCCCGGCAATCATCCAGAAGGACAGTGTTAGAAGAACATTAAATCCAGAGTAAGTACTGAAAATATTGAGACTTTAATATCTTATGTCTCAGGATGGTGAGGCCAATGATGGTGAGAAATGCCAGGCATTGCGTTGTAATTCATGGTGTTGTTTGGTTTTGCTGGTGTCCATGAGAGGTGGTATTGCTTACCACCACACGAAAGGCAAGCTCGTCACGCCATTCTATGCAAAAATGGGGCCTATATGAATTGCGAAACAAAAATTAGTACATGCTAGTAACACTCTTCTCTCATGCAAGGCAGCTCTAAAAGCATAGACAATGTCCTTATTATCTAACTTAAAAATTGGATTTTATCAATCAGGCTGATTCATTTTTTTAGATGTACTAATTCCCTTACCATTAAATCATGCAAAAAAGCAATTTCTCTAAAAATACTGACAGTTCATTCAACTTTAGACACATTTCTCCAATGATTCTGTTGCAGATTTAGATACAACAGACTTATAATGCTGTAGGTTTGCTGGGGATCATGCAATTTAAAAATTGGCATTTTCCCAAATTTCAAAGATAGTGTTTTTCCCTGTTGAATGTAGATAGACTAGTGCCAGAATCTTCCAATTGTTTGGGACATAAAGTGATTGTTGCTATAGGGCACTACTGAATTAATTGTTTAAAATAAGATTTCAATTAAAAATTCTTTTTTCACCCAGTGACCTAAAATAACATAATTAACTTTAAAATACTGCTCTGCGACTGCCTCGGTGGCGTAGTTGTACTACGGTACGCTTACAAAGCTGAGGTCTCGGGTTCGAATCCCGGGTTGGGCAAAGTGATATTGGATTTTTCTATTCAGTATCAGCCCAGAGTCAGGAATTTGTGCCCGATATGGCGATAGGCTCGCCACCTATCACATAGTGGGACGGAACATACTGGCGAAATGTGGGTGCCCTGGCACCTCTGCCTACCCCTTCTGGGAAAAAGGCGTGAGTTTATGTATGTATGTAACTTTAAAATATTCTACTAGTACAAAGTGAAAGTTAATGTAAAATTTTTTAGGACTTTTTACTGCATAACTTATGTTTTTTACAAATTATAACATATTGTGATCTGTTTAAATTATCAATAGGCCATATAAATATTTTATCTGTGATAACCTTCGATCAAATATACACTAGATACAACATGAGCGCTTAGAAAATGGCACCAAAAAAGAGTGCTTAAGCACTCTTTCGCCTTCAGTCACGCACCGACCGTTGCTTCTAAAACGTCGCAACAATTTAGACAATATTATGTGAAAAGCTACTTTAACCTCCAGGAATAAGGTGGAATTTGTGTTAATGTATTTGGAATATGTGATCTTTTTGTTTACTTTTTTTAATGTCATGCATCGGTGCCACTTTTTAACAGAACTTTTACAGGGAACTGTGTATCTAGTGTATATTTTATCGAAGGTGATAACAAACTAGTAGAATAGAGTGCTTTCTATGGATTTTTTGTTCAAGAACAGTTGTTGAAATATCAAATTCAACAGTTTTATTTACCACTTAATGCAAAAGGATGCAAAATTCAACATTTTATAGTATTTTTGAGATAACAAGATATTAGCTAACAACAGTTTATGCATAAATATCTATCACTTCTTAGTTATTATTATGTGTAAGTTGATAACCAACTCAAGGACCTACAAAGACTATTCCACAGTCAATAACTTGTTATATGTATTAGGTTGCATTCTGATTTTTGATTACATTACTGTCAGACTACTTCAATTTGTGTAAGTCAAAAGTTATTGAAAAGTTGAGTGCATAATAAATACCAAACCAAACAACTATTCATTTAAGCACTAAAATTGAAAAGTATGTGAACAGCACTAGCCATCACAAGGTCAGAATGGTGAAAAAAATCACTCTTGTTTGCAGTAATGACTACAGGACTTTTATTTTTTTCAAATAGGACTTTTAATGCATCTTGGTTTACAAAAAACTCTGTCTAAGCAAGTATAAAATTAGGGAATAATGAAAGTTTGTACTATTTAAGGAGTGAGTAGGTGAAAGCTATAAAGTCTGGAAATGTAAAGTCTGCCAACCCACATTAGACTAGTGTGGTGGACTCTATGGCCTAACCACTCTCAATCATACTATTGGTTGTAGAGGAGGCCTGTGTTTGCAGTGGGACATATGTGGGGTAATACAGTAGTAATACAGTATACAGCACAGGAGAAAGCTAAGCATTTTAAGTCAATAGTTATGAAATCTTATAAGATTTTGCTGACAAAATCCCAATAAGTACATGACTAGACAATTATTAGAATAAACATCACATACAATTTTTTGTATGAGTTGTATTGAATTGTATAGTCAGTGGCAACTGATAATATTTAGTGTTGGGAAAGTTAATAAGGTGATTTTAGAATTATTTAAACTTGACCTAAATGTTTACTCACTGTGAGAAATTTACACCAGGCATCAAGGAATTTAAATCTCCCACGGAGCACAATATTCCAGTATGCTACCGCCATGTCCAAGTCCAGTCCCTTTTGACCCGCGTTTTTGGCATAATTAAATGTAAAATGATAGAAATCTTTGAATTTGTTTGTATCTTTCAATTCTGATTCTAACATGGGCAATTTAGTTTTTAATTTATCTATGCTGTCTGCCCCCAATTCAATCAGACCCGTAATGAACTCGTCTTTAGTAAATTCACATTGTACAGCTGCTTTGCACTTCCACGCTATGATCAGAACTAATATGGACTCCGGACTGAGGTTGAGATCTTCTAAAAATTTCATGACACCATCTGCTGTTATTTTATCATTCTCCTGCTGGTCCCTGTACTTGTTGAAGAGTTGCTCCAGTTTTTTCCTGTCCACTGACGTTCTAACGGGGTCTTTGTAGTAGGCTTCAGGATTTTGAAAATAGTTGTCGCTTGCTAGATCCAGTTTCCAGTCGTTCTGGGACAGGCAGTATATAGCGGTGCTCTCGCTCGTCTGCGTGAACGCGACAAACTTCTTCACTTTGTCTCTCTGTGACGATTTTAATTTATTCTGAAAATACGAACGTCACATCATAACCTTAACATTGCTTACCTGTCATCGACCTACGTAATCTAAACAAAATTCTATATTTAAATTTTTCAACAAACAAATGTCGAATACGTTTTTAATGCTGTATTTACACGGCTACTCACCATTTTCGTGAGATATTTGTTATTTTATAATGACTTTCACTGTTATTTCGACATCGGAACCAAAGTGAAATAACAACCATAGACAACTGTGAACTGTAGGGTTACCGCAGTTTTATCTTATTTACCTCCAATAACATTTTAATTTAATACATTGTTGAAATATTTAGTTTTTTAAATATTTAAACATATAATGTAGGTACTATGTTCAAAGTAGTCAAAACCATTCTTGATATCAGATTTTTGACAACCAAGTGCCTAAAAAATTAATTTATGTCTTTATGTTGCAATTTTCTTTGAATTATATGTGGGTTTTATGAATAAGTGAGCAACACTATATTTGATTCATAGATTTTATTCTATACGTTGTGAAATGCAACACATTGCTAAAATTCGTTCATCTAAATAAAAATAGAATTCTTTCAAAAGTCTTTAAATCCTAAGTGGTCTTCTGGATTTATTCCTGCGATGTTTGGTACAAAATATAAAATATTAAAAGTCGTGAAGATGAAACGGTTTTCATTACATCATTCGTAAATCAAACCGTACACCGAGGAGTAATTATATACATTTCTAAACAGATTGATGTATGTCAATATTGAGAAAACAGCTGATTATGAAAACAACCTAACATTAATTTGTGGTAACTTTATTACATCGGTTATTAAATGAAAATCAATGTTTATACAAAGTAATGCCTAGGATACATTTATTATAACAAACAACGATGCAAGTGTCATACATAAAGCAAGCGATATGCGTCCCTGTACGAAACCTTTACAGAAGCGTAACAACTGAAGTTCCTAGAGTAAGGTTTGCTCCAAGTCCGACAGGATATTTACATTTAGGAGGTTTGAGAACAGCTTTATATAATTATTTGTTCGCCAAGTCTAAAGGAGGAACGTTTATATTACGCATAGAGGACACTGATCAAACAAGAAAGGTAGAAGGTTCAGTGGACGCATTAATCCAAGATCTGAAATGGGTGGGCATAGAATATGACGAGGGCCCAAAGAAGAATGGAAAATACGGACCGTATATTCAGAGTGAGAGATTGGATATCTATAAGTAAGTGCATTTAATGTTGATATTCACAGATACTACTTTAAAGTGAAATAGATTGGTACATGATTATTGTTAATCACAAGAATGAGGCAATTAATTCATGGTCTGATTTACCTGTCCCAACATTCCATATTTAATTTCATTCCTTGTATTCTTGTGTTGTCTTTTACCTTGTACTTTATCTATATCTATACTAATATTATAAAGCTGCAGAGTTTGTTTGTTTGTTTGAACGCGCTAATCTCTGGAACTACTGGTCCGATTTGAATGATTCTTTCAGTGTTGGGTAGTCCATTTATTGAGGAAGGCTATATATCAACCCGCTATGACCTATAGGAGGAAAGCAGTAGTGATATTTCTAGCAAATACGAGGAAATTTTGTTCGTTTTTCGTGGTCCGATTGGTCGATATTCTAAACTGAATTAATCATTTTGACCACCATTTTAAAATGTGTATGCACCCGGGCGGAGCCGGGCCCGACCGCTAGTATTTAATATGTTGGCTGCAGCAATTAAAATTAACAAAAAGCCAATGAGATAGTAGTCACACATATTTCTCCTGTTTTTTGAAAGACAGTGAAGTAATTGTTGTAAACGTAAATAAAACACATTTCTATTATATGTACCTATGATATTATTTATTGTAAACAAAACATTTTTTTCAGAGAACATATAGACAAACTCCTCAAGAATGGCTCAGCATACAAATGTTTCTGTACTGAAAGGAGGTTGAATATCCTTAGACGAGATGCACTGAAGACTCAAAGGATACCAAAGTATGATAACAGATGTCGGTCTCTTACTGATGATGAAATCAAAGAGAAAATAAAAGCTGGTGTCCCTTATTGTATAAGGTTTAAGGTAATTAAGAATGTACATACATCTATTAATAACAATGTGCAATAAATGTTAAAATATGGAATTAAAATACTCAAACCTAATAATGAATCATCTTGAATCTAATTATAATTTTACTATTTATTTACAATTATTTGAACTTCTGAAACAATTTTATTTTTTAAAATAAATTATTAACTTGTTTAATAATAATGTACAGCGTTTTATTTGGAAAGACGCTATGGTGTACAAGGGCAAGCTATTATTATAACAAAAACTATGGATTATCCACCGAAACACGATTATATTTAAAACATGACGCATATTCTTGCGATTTTTTTTGTTGCATTGTGTTTATTACTAAAACTACCATCTGACTTTGTAGTCAGTTCGCAGTCTTGATATACCCTGTATAGCAGCTGTATTAACTAAAACACTACTATAAAGATATATTTTTAAATATTACAGTTGACATCAGACTGCCAATTCTTTGACGACTTGATCTTCGGCGGTATAGCGTACGACGTATCCCTCAACGAAGGTGATCCTGTGCTGATGAAGTCGGATGGCTATCCCACCTACCACTTCGCGAATGTGGTGGACGATCACCTCATGCGAGTGACGCACGTGCTGCGAGGAGTTGAGTGGCAGATATCCACCACTAAGCATTTACTAATTTACAGGTAGGAGTATTTATTTGAAATAATGGTTGCTATTCAACCGTCAATTGTGCTTTATTAGCCCATATTACGCCCACAGGCACGAGATTTCCGTACAATCGAGTGTACGTTTGATGGGTTAGGCCATATAGTCCCACCATGCTGGCCTAGTGCTGTATGACGACTACATACCATAGAAAATCTTACAAATCACTATGGTGAGGTTTCCTCACGATGTTTTCCTTCACTGTTATAGTGCTTGGTGATTGACTATCAATACACACATGACTAAGAAGTCAGATCTGTGCTTGGGATTAGAACCCGCGACTACTGTGAACGTGTTGGTAGCCATGTCTGAACCGTTTACTAAAAGGTCACGACTTTTGTGAAATTAAAAACTAAAAGGTTTCAAAAGTGGTCACAATTTCTCTCTACCACAATAATTTTGAGAACAATTGATTTGATACCTAAAAAGCCCAGAATAGCGGCCATCATTTTCGTATCAAATTCCAACTTTGTATCAAAAAAAATAGAACAAAAATCATCATAAATTGTTATGGCTGCAACAAAAGAAGTTAACTCTTATTTTTGAGACAGTTATCTAAGTAACAATTGTATATTAACAGGGGTTTCGGATGGACTCCTCCCCAGTTCGGCCATCTACCACTGATAGTGAATGCTGACGGCACCAAACTAAGCAAACGACAGAGCGATGTCAAAGTAGAAGATTACAGAGATAAAGGTAAACCATTTTTTTAATAGCTTCAGCTTTCGGCACAAAAAAATTACTATGCAATAGGATATCCAGTGGCGACAGTTAGTTACCTCTTGACGATTTGTCATCTCCTTCCGTCTCTTTTGAAAGGAGAATGACCATTTTACTATGAAACTATAGTATCGGTGCGAAGATTTTTGCACTCGATGTAACCTACTTTTTTGTGTACGTAAAATACATATTTTCAATAAATATAAGCATAATTGCGATCGAATGTTTAAGGACAAACCATAAGAATGCTATAATAAATTTAAAGCAATATCGGCATCAGGATCTACGATATTTTTTACCGATATTATAAATGGGCATTCTCCTTTCTATAAATGATGAGACAACCATTTCATTCGTCTGATGTTAAGCGATACGATCGCTCATGGACAGAAGCAATCCTTGGCTTTCCAACTCTCGCCTTTCTGAGACATAAGATTCATTTATCGACCTTATCCATTGGCAGACAGACCTATTTTAGCTATCGAATGTTTTGTCTTCTTGACTCAAATTCAATTAAAAAGTCGTTCCAAAGTGATAGAACATTTTTTATTAAAATAGGTTTATAAATTGTCTTTTATTAAGGCCGTATGTATAAAGTATACTTATTGTTTGACAGGTATTTTCCCGCTGGCGCTGATTAACTACATAACCCTGTCTGGCGGTGGGTTTGACCACGTTCCTGGTGCAGGGATAAGATTTAAGACTATGGACGAACTAGCCGAGGAGGTAATTATATAGGGGAAGGCCGGGTAAAGTGAATACCCCATGCAAAGCGAATACTCCCCACTATTCCTAAATTATTATTTTTTCATTCAACACGCCACCACTGTTACGTTTGGCCATCTTGGTTTAATACGCGGCAAACATAAAAGCGAGGGTCCGCGTCGCGTCCCATCCGCGGCGTGGAAATTTGTGTTTTCGTAAATAAAAGATTGATTTTACGCGGTAAGTACATTGATCAATTGTCCTATATTACTAGTTTTTTATTTATAGGAATGTCTTAATTTGGTAGCATATCAAAGTAGTTTTTTATGGTATATTTAACAGAAAGGCATAATTATTAGTTTCTGTATAAATTGTGTTAACCTCAAAACTTACCTAGTCGGGCAAAGTGAATAGGGCAAAGTGGATATGGTCCACTTTGCCCTATTTACTTTGCCTGCCATTTCTCATTGGTGACTTATTATCTAAACATGTATTTTATTTGTTTCAGATGGTGAATAAATATAAAAAAAAATCTAAGCAAGGGACGTGAGATGATTTTTTTTTTTATTGCGATGAATAGAGAGACGAGCATGCTGTTCGCCTGATGGTAAGCGATACGACCGCTCATAAACAGTAGCAAAACCAAATAATACCTTGAATTACAAAGCAATTCCACTGCGCTCACCATCTTGAGATATAAGATGTTAAGTCTCAATATGTCCAGTAGTTATTCTGGCTACAATGCCCTTCAATCTGAAACACAACAGTGCATTTACACTGCTGTTTGACGGAAGAAATAGACACTGCGGTGGTACCCACCCAGATGGCCTCTCACATATGAGAGACCTACCACCAGTAAAAAATGCTATGCAAACGGCTATTGGTTTGTGCAGAGTTGGAGAATCAATAAAAAGCACAGCTAAAAAGTATGGTTTGGCTTATGCGACCTTGTATAGGCAAATCTTGTATAGGTTAAGTTTTTTTTTTCAGTTTATCAAAGTTATTTTTATGTTTTCAGAGATTAAATATGGGTATTCACTTTACCCAAGTACTGTATCCGCTTTACCCGGGGTACCGGGCAAAGCGAATAATTTCGTACTTTTTAAAATTTTAATTGTAGTTGATTATTGTTTAAATATTAATGGTAACTGATGTCCGTATTTGTACGAGCAATAAATAAAGACTGGTTTCTGATAATTATTTTTATTTTGTATTATATACATTTTCTGCTATAACCTTAAATACCTTAAGGTATCCACTTTACCCGGCCTTCCCCTAAACTATTAATATTCATGTGAACATTTTTTTAATATAATATAGGTACAGATTATTCATAATAAAAGGTCTTAAGTGTAAGTCCCACTAAAAATATTTTTATTTTTTTGTTGGCTTAATGTCCTTACAAGGTACCATTATAATTCAACAATTCGCCTAGGCTTCGATTCCTAAACATTCACGATTAGGCTAGCGGCAATTATTTATAAATATATTATTAAATTATATTTTTTCTAATTTCAGTTCCGAATCGACAATGTCTCGTCACATCCAAGTCGACTAAACCCGGATCTACTAGAAGAATGCAATCGACTAGAAATAAAACGTCGACTACAAGACACATCACTATCCCAACAACTAGTGGCAAATCTACAAAAGTTGATCACAGAAAAATATCCAGAAAACCAAAAACAAATTACTGAGGAACATATTAAATCCGTACTAAATTGGTCCACAAATAGAGTTTCAAGAATCGATGATTTAGTATCGAATAAATACGGCTTCCTTTGGGTGCTACCATCGACTAATAAAAATATCGATAAAGATTTACTAACCAAATTAGTAGGGCATTTAGAAAAATTGAATTCTTTTGAGCAATCTTCTGTTAAGGAATGCTTAAGGAGTTTCGCGTCTAGTAGTAATGTGAAATTTCCTGAATTGATGAAAATGCTAAGGTCCGTTTTGAGTGGATTAAACGAGGGGCCTAGTGTGGCAGAAATGATGGATTTGTTAGGGAAAAATCAATCGTTGCAAAGAATAAAAGCTGTTATAAGATACTTGGTTGTTTTATTTAAATTAATGCGAGTTTCTATGCCTATAAAATATTAACTTGGCCATTCAATTTGACGTCATAAACTGAATAGGAAAGTTTTTTGTTGTCAATTGAAATCTGCTTCTGACTGTTACCTTAATTTGTAGGCGAGATTATAATTTTTGTCGATCAAGTTATTTTCGTCAAGTTTTATATTTTGTTAAATGTCAATTATCATACTCAATGCAATCCAGACTTTTCTATTCCTCTCTCTCTTTCTCGTTTCAGCCAAGGGAAGTCTACTGCTGAACTCGATCCCCCAAGGATCCCCACATGACCTGCTGGAAATGGCTTGTATCTAGCTACTACCTACAAACTTAACCAGGTGTTCCATCCACCTTGTGATCCACCATCCACCAATGCGTTGTGGACCTCGATTGCTTGTATGTGGCCTTCTCTCCAGAACCTTTCCGGCCCAGCAGCCATCTCTATTCCTACTACACCACAATTGCTAACATAACCACGATACAAGAATAAAAGGCTACTAAAATTGTTTCAAAAGTAGGTCGTCCAGTTTCAGATGACTATTGTAATGCTTTATTCATTTTATCGTCGCCATTAAACTTATTTTTATAAGTAATCGTAGTAGATATTATATTTTTACGACAAGTACGCTGTTTGAAGGATTCTGTGAATATGGGACACTGACCTGTAAATACAGCCGCTGAAACGACCTCTAGATGAACCGATGACACGGAAGCACGACAGACTGTAATTGGATGCACTCAGCTAAACTTAATGCGTTGCAATCACGAGAGTAATTGTTAAGTAGGGATTTTATTACACCCAAGAAGCTTATACCCAAATGGAGATTGCATTCCCTATATAAAAGTGTTTTATACGGAATGCAATCTCCATTTGGGTATAAGCTTCTTGATTACACCTGTTTTTCACTTTAAAAATGTGTTACTTCACTGCTGGTAAAGTGCCTGATAATTTTTTTTTTCTACCCTCTCTTTTAGATATAAAGAACGAATACCATTACAAGTTTTTTTCAGATATGGATATAATCAGGTGTATGATTTTAATTTTATAATTTAACAAATTTTTATCGACAACTTACCTACATAGTTACATTGTTTTTTTTAAATTGAAAACTATTTTACTACTTAATATACTAAGAAAAACCGCAAAGCGCTCAAAGCCCTCACGATTCTCAGTGCACAGTTCCTTGAACTGTATCAGCCCATATACGTCCCACTGCAGGGCACGGGTCTACTCTACAATCGACAGATTCCTTGAACTAACAAACAGAATTAGGTTAACATCACCACGGTACAAAAATAAAACCATGACAAACAGAAGCAATTAAATTATCGCGACAAACATCAAAGGGGGAGGTTTATGTCTTTTTATCATAAAAGAATAATGTACCTACGTCTATAAAGAGAAAGTCAGTTTCGCTCTATTTGGTTTTATGGCGAGTCATCCGCCACACTAAACCTTTCAAGTGGCCGTTCTTTATTCTACCAATAATTTAATACGCTCGTAACGTACAAAAGGAATTATGAGGTTGAGAATTTACAGAGATTGCTGATACGCAGAATAATTGGCTGAAATCTGCTTTTATTTTAAGAAATTACAGCACTTTATATGCCCCATCGTGGAGCAGTTGGTTAAACGCCGACTGTGAAATGAGAGACCACGGGTTCGACCCCTGCACTGAGACAAATGTATTTGTTTCGGGTCTGTGTGTTTGGAGACTTAAAAGTCACCCATCGTTTCTGATACCTGCGAACAAAGACTTAATTTTAATGTATGGTCAGCACTATGGATATGTATGAGACTGTTGGATGTATTTGTTTTTTATTGTTTCTTTATTTTCCCACTCAGGTATTTAAAATAATTCTAAAATATGTAAGGTGTACTAACCTATAACTAGGCCTGCGTAGAGTACAAAATACTAGAATAATATGAATAAAATAGCAAGCAAAATCATTCCTCAACTCGAGAGCCTGAATTTCTCCCGCGCAAACTGTGAGATACAATCTCAAGGGTCGGTAGTAAAAAAATATTGAAATGAAACACAAAACATGTCAGTAACAGTATATTTTATTGAATTTTCAAATATAAATATCAAGAGAAAATATCGAATTGTTACAATATCATCCGCTGAGCTCCAGCTCGCGATCATTTTAGTCTCTTCACAACCGCACACTCTTGCATTGAAGAAATTTTATCAAACCGAAACTACAACAAACTTTGCTTTTTTTGGTAGATATTAACAACAATCGACTCTTCAAAAATCATAGCAATGTGTAGCGAACTGCCTGCTTTCATGAAATTTTGACTCATTTGTCTATTAGCTTCCAAGTTTTTTGTTTGTTTTTTGTATGGATGTATTTTTTTTAAATAATTGAAAAACAAAGTGTATGTGATACACTTTGTGGTAATTTGATTTTAAAACATTAGTATAATTAAAAATTGTTTTTAACCATAAGTAAGGTTCAAAGCAACGGTTTTCATTAAGACATCGCGAAAAAATCCACATGCAGTTTTTTTTTTACTCACACGCTCTAGGCCTCAAGGGTTTAAAACCTAACTTTAGGCCCTTTACTCTCTAAGGCTTTATCAAAGGAACAATCTAATAACAGGGTTGATAAATATTTCTTCAATATCAGAGTCTACGTTGGCTTTGACAACACACAATTTCACAACTCCAATCTTAATAAAAGTGTACCCAGATTTGGTTTCAATTAGTGCGATTCTATGTAGTTGTTCCAAATTTATTTGATCCCATTATAATCATCCGAAAATTTTGAATCTCTTGATATACCTATATAATTCAAATAGTCAATAATTTATTAATGGTATGAGTATTGATTTCCTTTAAGAAATGTAGGACTGGATTTTAAAACTGTGCAGTGTCTGCTATTAAAAAAAGCAAATTCCTGCCATTTGTATTTAAAAAAATATTTCGGAAGGAATACGGAAAAATATTCTGATGGCAATTAATTTTTAACTTTTTTAACAACAATTATAAAAAGTCCAGATCGGATCCATTTTTAATTTATTTAAAAATACATTATTCACACATCTTCCTTCAAAATACATAGAATCGCAGTAAAAAGATCCCAAAGTCTTATGTGCTTGTTTTTCCACATGGCTAAAAACGAACCTGGATAACATTATGGTGAAATAACAACAAAATTTTAGGAAATACGGATAAAAATAACGCCAAAAAAATAAATATTAAATTGTTATGCTTTAATTACATATCTTTTATGGCTGTCTTGTGTTTTTTATTGTACTTTGCCATTTACTGTTTTATACTATCAATGTTCCCAAATTATAAGTTTAGTTTTAGCCTTATGGTCAAACAAGCAATAAAACGACAAGGTCCACAGTAAAACATCTCTGCTGTATACTGAGTAAAATATAACACACAAAATATCTCACCATTCAAGGAAACGTTGCACACCTTCAAAAAGTATTAATTAAAAGTTTAATTAAATTAATAGATCCGCAAAAATAATATCAGTGTACAGAAAACCGTTTTAATGTTAAGATATTTAATTTTACAATACAAATTTTATTCTTGCCACATACATTTTTGGAAATCAACAACTTAAGTCAAATGATAACAAATTAGTTATTTCAATAATTTTGAAAAATTATTTAAAAACCTCTCAAGACACACATAATATGTAAATAAAAAAAAACAAATATTTATTTAAATATTATTTGAATATGGTACTATGATGCCAGTAAACCAATTTTTATGAAGACTACTACAAATCATACATTTATCTATGATCTTATGATGTGCAACGACCATTTAATATCTGATAAATATACACACAAGATAAATACAACAAACTAATTACAACTTATAATTAATTTGAGCAAAATAGAAACATAAAATTTATTTGTACACTTTTAGTATTGTTATGCCTCCTACACCCTATCCCGGCGGGTATGCCAGTAGCAACTAGTGATGGCATAAATAGCAATAGCAATCACAAATAGCAGGTGAAGTCGATACTAACATTTCGCAAGTTATACTAATAAGTGAAATTTTGCTATTTGCGATCGTGATTCACAAAGCCGATCGGCTAATATTTTTATACGATCTCGTGTAATCTATCGAGGAGTGTGTTTTTATACAAACAGTCAATTTTATATGTGAAAAATGTATATAACTTATGATTAGTTTTTGGTTTAAAAATATCTGTGGGAGCAATTAGCAATAGCAGAAATATAGAGCATGCTAAGACTTCAAAAATAACAAGATGGTGATGTTAATTGGAAATAGCATTAATTCTCATTACTAGCTTAAACACGCGCCGGCATACCCACCGGCCCGGGACGCCGACATATTGTAGGAAGCATTATATTAAGTAAATTGCCACAATAACACAAAAATAATAAATCGAATAACATAATTTATTTCTGCCAAATTACATTTCAAATAATTTTTTTGTTAACTTATTTAAGAGCGTTTAAACAGTATGTATATAAATTATTTTTTCACGCAGAAATTATTTAATAGGTACTTATTTTCAACAAATTATAAATAATTTGAATTATTAAGTACTTAATATGTAACATATTAAACAATATTATTATGTTAAACTGAGTAGTTATATTTATTTCATAAAACAAGTCGTACACGCATAATATCAACCTTAAACCCAGTCTTAAATATTTATTATTATTGAAAATAATATGAAATTTGCTTAAATATTGCGCAATGGTCATTTTAATATAATTTGGGGAATGGGATAATTTGGGGCACTTAGTTTTTAGGCGGCCGGGGCAATTAAAATGAAAGTAGAAATTAAAAATCTTATGCAATTACGAATATCATGCTGTATTTTTTAAATAAAAATCTCGCAGCTATTTTCCACATCTCGCTTTCTTTCTCTCTCTCTTTAGCTACAGGAAGTCCACTGCTGAACATAGGCCTCCCCCATGGATCTCCAAATCGACCTGTTGGAAGTGGTCTGCACCCAGAGACTTCCTGCAACCTTAGCCAGGTCGTCCATCCACTTTGTAAGTGGGCGTCCAGAACCACATTGCTTTGGTTTAATAATTATGCGCTAGTTTTCTTATATTCATAGATGAATACAACACAATTGTCTGTCTCCAATGGCCGCTCCGATTTAGTACTACATATTTTTAAAACATAGCGAAATAATTATTTTTGATACTGTTTTGTAAAATCCAAAACGCTTTTGAGAGGGTTTTACAGCTAACTTATTTACTTTGATTTGGTCAAGCTTACATAATTGATACCATTCGTATACTTTTTCAATCGTGTGCAAATTATTTTGGTGGGATGGTAATACTGAGGCCCTTATTTATAATACTGATGTTTAGTATTGAGTAAGACCTCAGTCCAGCGGTGGGCATAATTTTATTTTTCCTATATTAGACTAACTATAAACAAATATAATGAGGGGACTGAGCATTATCTTTATGAATTTACGATTTAGAAACATTGTTTCTATTAGTTATTTCGTCTATAAGTCGGAGTAGAAAGAGGCTTGCCTTAAATAGATGGTTTATGAAGAAGTAATTTCTGGTTGGATTCCAAATTCTAGCAGAAAACTATAATATTGAAAACCATGGAATTTTAGTAATTTACTACTACATTATATTTTTTAAATACCCACTCTTAGGTATGTCCTATCTGAGATTAATGTGTAAAATTAAACTTGCGTAATTCTGTGTCGGTGAGAATTCTTGATAAAAATAACTATTGGCCGTTAAACCATGTGTATGTCTCTCACTTTTTCAATTGGATTTACTCTAAAACTAAATAGGGTAGGTAGATAAGCTCAGTCCATTAAATGTCCAAAGAAAAAAATGTGAGAAAATTATTCTGTGGTGACGCGCAAAGGAACCTAAAAATGCTATGACTAGATTCATAACAATAAATATGTGCTTGTGGGTTAAAAATAATTTAAAAATCATATAATTTATACTAAAAGCGGTAGATGTTGATTTTATTACCGTGTTTAAAACACCCTAAAATTAAAGTGTAACTTTTAATTGGGCTCTGGCTATTATAATAACCGCATATTATGTTTTTTATAGACATTATAAATATCATTTTCAACTTATTAATAACGAACTATAACTTAGATTTTTACAAAATTGGCGCGCGTGTGTGAGTATTATATTTTTTAAAACAACTTTTTATTGCACGCCGCCATTTTTGTTATTTATAAACAACCAAGTTATTCTTTCATTTGACTGGTATTTTCACAGACAATGGGCATAGATAGTACATTATCACAACATTAGCCACAGAAAGAGACAAGGTGACTGTATGGCAATTGTTAATACCGTATAATAAATACAAATGGGCCGTGCATTCAAATTATCTCTTTCACACACATGTGTTCTTTTTTCCAGCTTCATAATAATGCCAAGTCTATGTCCTATGCCTTTAATAACACCGATAAATAATATCATAAACACGACATCAATGTAGAAAATAGAAGCGTACAATCAATGCTTATTGCTTATCGTAAATCGTAAAATATTGTAAAGAATCCATTAATTTAATAAAGAGAATATTAAAGCTTACTTAACATATTGATATGATTACATTAAATATGGAAAAAAATATAACCTAAAAGATACATCACTTACGTAAAATACTAGAATAATTTGCCGTTTAATCGTGTACTTTAAAAATGTAATTAAATTATTTATTGCTGATTATACACGTACGAAAAAAGCAAAGATAATTTTATTACAAATTCAATTGCTAAGAATAATTATAAAGAAAAACACCCGACCACACTAAACCGCGCACGCTTCTCAAGTAACCACACGATTCCTTAAATTTAAAAAACACTTAGAAATAATGACGTATTTTTGAAATTTATCAAAATACAAGAAACAATGTATTTTTTTTACAATAAAAAACTTTGAAATCGTTGGCTCATCGTATAAGTATTTAACATATGTAGAAGAAACTATGTCGATACAATATCTATTAATAAATACAGGTTACACAATGGCCCTAATTTAATAATACGTTATATGGAATAGTTCTAAATCATCTAAGGCAATAAGTGCCGCTTGGAAACGGCGGAAATATATCTATAAAAGTGATATTACACTGGCAATGAGGGATTATTTTATGACGGCTTATGTCACCATTAACATGAAAAATCACCAATAAATACATATACCCAACTTTGTATATGCTACGTAACACGATATTCGATATATCGTGCGATTTTTGGTACAGAAATCTACTCCTGATTACTTTAATTTTGGTGTTATATCCATGAATATTCTATTAGTGACACTTGTCAACACTGTTAAATCATTCAACAGTCGATATAAGTGAGAACGAAGGCACTAGGAGTAGATTTCAATACCAAGAATCGGACGATATGTCGAATATCGTGTTATAATGTAATATTGCCTTTATATTAGCATGGTCCAAAATATAATTAGCAATATTTATAATGAAACATTTTTTTTAGTATTTTGTAAGGCCTTTCATATTTTATCTGTAATAAGAAAAAACATTCATACAATATTTTTATTGCTTTCATAATCATCAATCTTTTTAATGCAACTATAAAATATATTTTTTTTATATTTATATGGAAAATACTGTCAATCTCGCAAAATAATATAATGCAAAATAATTTAAATAATTAAACAAGCTGTCATAATGTCATAATCCTCAATTGCCCGTGCACTAGTTTCGATTATTTCAAAGTTCCACAAATTACAAAACTATCATAAATATACATATAAATATAATTATAGACACACACATTCTTTGTACACAATTACATACAATAAAGTGGTTAGTCAGTAGAGATATATTTATAAAAACACTTATAAGGCAGATCGTGTAAGGAGACGCCATTGCGTTGGACGAGTGATAGCAAAAAAAAAAAACAATAAAAGAAAAGGAAAATATATTTTTTTTTATCTCGTAAGGGTGCTTTCTGATTATAGATAAGTTTTAATACTCAAATGTACGAGTTAACTATTACATTATGTTTCATAAAATTAAAAGCAAACATCTCTTTCAATAAACTAAACATGTAAATTTCTCAGAGCCATGAGAATTCATCACCCGTCCAACGCGATGGCAACATTTTATCTAGAGATATTAAAAATAAAGGAAAATACGACAGATCACAATACCGTGCGCACACGAGCCAACCACGCACGAGTAACGAACGATAACTTCACGTAATTGCTTGTTTTTTTAGAATATTCAATAAAGGGTAATAGAATTTAGGCTGGCAACATACATCGTCACACTCTAAATTCGCTTAAAATCTTTTTATTACAATCCTTTTTCCTTAGTCTATTTTTCCCTCACCAATGCACCGATGTATGCAACCAGTCTATCAATATTAATACAATACAATAATCCGACCACTATAACTAGGCCTGCTCCCTCTTTAATCTAAATATACGCGTCTTCTATTCCCTAGGTGCCATATTACAGTGGCCTATGAAAGTACGAAACCATCTAGAGTTACTATTGACCGCAAGTGCTCGTCTAATCCGGTTCATTTAGTTTTATTGCTATCGCTATTGTGCTAGATTTTAAAAGGTTGCTATGTGGACCGCAGGCAAAATACAAGTCACAGACACAATCCTTGGCACTTCATGAGGTTTTTAACTTATCTAAGAATACTATTTAACAAGTATAGTTTAACATCAATGGTTGAAAGTATAAATGTGTGAATTTATGTAAAATTTTGCTTTTCATTGAACAAAATTATACTACAAAATCCTTTGCACTTATTATTTCAACCGTGAAAATATTTATTTATAAAGTTATGTATTGAGTTATTTTATGTTTAATGATTAATTATTACTATTTAAAGTTAATAACCACAGTTTTTTAATAGACAGAAAGATTAAATAGTTTTGTTTTTGCCCGCGGTCCACAGTGCAAACACTAAGAACAGTAGATACAAGTCGCGGTAAACGAATCTAAGATACTGTATAACATCTATGTATTTACTATGTATTATATTTTTTTGTGTATTTTTCTGTGTTATTCTTGTGCAATATTTGGATAACGTGTGAGAGTATAATTTAATATTTTTCAAACGGCAATTGGACTTGTCAAAGTCGAAAAGATATTAATGGAATATTTTTAGATATACAAATAATATTGCTAATAATATAATTTAAGAAGTTGTGAATTTGGCTATGAAATATTATTAAAAAGTAGTTGACATTTTCAAAATAGATTACAATTACAGCACAATATTAAAATTTCAATCTTAATTTATGCCGAAGAATAGGGTAACTTGGGGTAAAATTTAGGAAGCACAAATTTCTAAGCATAATAATTTCCATTTTCCTTTAAATTTCTGTTATAATTCAAATTACGACACATTTCAAGTCAATTCTTCTTTCTAATAAATGGGGCAATTCATTCAATTGGGGTAAAAAAGCGAGAGAATATATTTCGTTCTATTGATTCGAATCACATGGCTTTTTGTAACGCAAACGGTCCGTAGCAATTAAAGCATTTATGAATTCAGAATTCTCAGAAAGTACTGAAAATATATAATGTCATGTTTGATTTATTACAATTTTATTCACATGCTATCATCGCCTCATTTTACTTTGTAAAACCGGTTGAAATCTGTTTCGATAGTTAATATTTATAAAGATAAACAATTTATTATAAAACTTAATGTTAGGTACAATCACAAGTCCAATTACCGAAATATATAAACACTGAACCTATATTTCTAGCTAAATCTTTACAAAGACTATAGATTTAATAGGAAGACATAATGGAGAAACAAAAGCCGAGTTCTGACTGATCAGTGACTGAAATTTTGTCTCTCCCATTTCAATAAGTCGAAGCGAAATAATAATTCGTTGTTTCAATTGTTCATCGTAATAATTCACAACGTAACTTGTCGTTTTTATATTTCAAAGGCAAGACACGGCAGGTTCACTTGTTATCTAAGGATCTTTTTGCTTTTCCAATTAAATTTGCTTACTGTATATATATTTACATGCCTGAATTGCAAAATTTCATAAGGTTGTGTGGTATTTAAAGTTTTAAAAAATGTTTGACGTTCACTAATAAATTCGCGCATATGTTCCCGATATTATATAATTATAATATTTATATTAACACATCCTCTGTCCGCGCAATGAGGTAATGTGTTCGTTTATTATTCATTAAGGGTTAATTTATTAACGACCTACTGCGAGTTGGGGTAATGTATTAAATATTCAGAGAAAAGTTACGTTTATATACAATGTTTAATATTTATTTCGAAATATAATTTTAAACAAAGTATGAAATGTTTCCTGTGATATTGTAGTGTAGGACAGAGAACGTGTTTCATAAACAGTTTGTGAAAGTAACTTTATAATTCGATGTTGAAGGGTTAAGTACATACAAGTCAAGCTGATAAGAAAACGTGCATAAACTGGGGCAACACAAGTACTGCGATACCCCATAGTGAAAACTTATGGGGTATCGATATACCTGTGTTCTTGATTGTACGCATAACGTGCTCTCGGATGCAAACGCGTATATTTTCACAAATAACTTTATTCTTAGTAACAGTTGTGTAAAGCAGAGAAGTTCAGAGGTAGAAAAATTCGATACACATTTTTATTATACAAAAGAACTACTTGAAACATGAAATGTAGATAAGTATAGAAAAAATAATCCTATCGCTATGACTGAATTTAATGACTTACGAGGTTCACCCGGATGTCTGTAACGCAATGACTAGTTTCACAATTATGTACCTAGAGTTCATTCCGATAGAATTCAATTTTGAACGTGTTGTATTTTCACCCACGGGTGCAAAGTTAGCAGTCCTTATTTATAGATGGCCATCTCCCTCGGAGCGGCCTCGCCGTCGTCACTGGAGCTCCTTGACCGCCTGTAGGATTCTCTTCACGTGGCCGACCTTGGTGACTCCCAGGTCCCGAAGGTCTCTCCTGGCTAGAGACAGCAACTCCCGTCCCGTGACGTCATGCTTCGCGAAGGCGTCCGCGTACTCACCGAGTTGGAGAGAGTCCAGCCAGGTTTGCACCTCCTTGACCCCCCAGGATCGGACCTGTGCCGCCGTGAAGGTGGGCGTGGGCCCCTCAGAAACGCTTCTGCGTCCGCGCAGCCACCTGCCCGCACCCCCTTTCTTCGGGATCTAGGATCGGGTGATAATTGGTGAGGGTTGAAATCTAAGGTTAATAATGGTATATTTTCTAGGTTCAAACGTAAGACGAGATGTCTTAAACATAGGTGTAACTAAAAATCTGAATACTGCAACTAATTCCATTGAAACAGAGCCCGAGAGGACGAAAAACGGAAATGCTTATCTTCGGAAGTGAAAGCAAAATTATTCGAAATATGATTTAATTCCGTCTAGCGACCATCGATGGTAGAGTTTGGGAATATTAAGAGGTTGCGACTGGAGGGTTAGAAACAAATGGTAACATGAAGAAACATCATTAATACAGGATATTACGGTGTTTAATATAAGCGTTTTCAAGTCGATTATTATATTTCTATTCTAATCTCATCAATTTTTAATAACAATCCTGGTTTGAGCAATTACAAATTATTATCTAATCACAATTCAATTATATCATTGCATATAACCTACAAAACACTTTTTAGTGTTTTCACGCAGTTCTGAAGGAAAATTAATTTAATGCCGATATTTTTTTATTGCAATATCAATTTAATATAAACAGCTGATTGTACCTATATTATATACTACATTATAGTACACTAAGCGCCAGTTTACCCGTTCCTGATAAAGTCCCTGATAGCTATCTGACACTCATCTGTTAGATAAAATACAAAATTCAGTACTTTTGCAACTGAATTTCTCATTTTTTGACAGATGGGTGGCAGATAGCTATCTATCTATATCTTTTTATTGCACATGTGTGGTTTTCCTTTAAGTTATTGTTGCATTTACTTTTTGATTTTTTTACATGTACACTTTACTTTTCAATCAATGTAAACAATTGTTGGCGAACCTTATTTAATAGACAAAAAAATCAGGGACTTTATCAGACTTGGTGAAACTGGCCCTGAGCATCATCACGGTTAGATATCATTACCGTGGCATCATAATCGTATTTAGATATCATTACCGTGGCATTATAAGCGTATGTAGATATCATTACCGTGGCATTATTTCTATTGCTACTCACCTCATCGGCGTGCAGATACGCGTGTCCGTCCTTGAGTTCGCAGCGCGCGAGCTGCATGCGCACGGCCGACGCGGCGGACGCGCCCCCCACGCCGCTCTCCACTAGCTCCTGGCAACTCTCCACCTGGAGAGGGATGGCGGGGGATACTGGTATAGGGTTTATTGAACTCAAGAGAATAATGACAAATGCATGGTGGAAAATATTCTTTACACATTATAACTCGTGGTAGGTCCCTCATATGCGAGGGGCATGTATTTGGCTTGAATATATATTTTATCGATAACATAAAGGATTTTTAATATTGATATGGTTACTATATTATCATATTCTTGAGTTAGCTAATTACGTTACGTACATACGTACGTTGCTAGTTACGTAGACATAGTCCCTTAAGCAGGGACATAATTAATTAATTAACCGACTTGGTATTACATGAATCTCACATTTATTTACGCTAGAAGAACTGAATTGCGAGACTTGTTTTTTTTTCCAAATTTTCTTTTTTACATTTTGCAAAAAATCATCCCATTACTTCATACCACAATGTATTTACCAACAAATGACAAAAAAGCTACTACTGATTGAAACTCGCACATCTCAAAATATCAGCATAATGAAAACAAACGATTCATTACCACCTTGAAAGGTAACAAAGCCGCCGGACGAGGCACAAAGGCTGAGATTTTAATTGTAAAATGTGAAGTCATCGCGAGGTGACCTACATCCACATTCATCTTGCAACGGTAATGAAAGACGATGCAGGCTTCGTATGTATTTATACTTTGAATTAATGACTGTCTTATGACATGTTGGTGACGGAATCGGAGAGAGAAATTCTTCGTGGCACAGTTGGTTAGACGTTGGCTGTAAAATGGGAGGCCGCGGGTTCGATCCCCGCACCGAGACAAATGTTTGTGCGGCCCAAATTGACATAAATATACGGACAGGCGGAACCGCGTAGTGTTTCGATGTAATAGGGAATATGCACGAGAGTCCAAATAAAGTCAAATATATTTTTTTGTAATCTTTATTGATATAGAAATGTACCTTAAACATATTTTTTGAATTCCTCAACTCTAAATCGGTAAAATAAATACTTAAAAAATGACATTTCAAATTTGCCGCGCAATTTTTTCGAAACGCGGGGCTATTGCTTGAAAAGGGAAGTGACGACAAAGTACACTATTTTATGAAGTTTTAGCTTGTTGGGTGTATTGTTTTACGTTTGTTTAAGAGTTATTTTTTGTTTTATTTATATTATTTAAAAAAAATGGATTATTTTGTGACAAAATACAGTTCCGTAGCAATTAATGAAAGAAACTTAATCCACATACTACATTGCCGATATAGTGTACTCTGACGTCACAGCGAGTTCGCGCCAAAATGGCGTTTAAATGCTTGGAAACTGATGGCAGTTTTGATTATTTTTTTGTACTTTTTTGATTGAGATTTTTAAAGCCTTAAATTTTTTCCAGTAATGTAATAGCATACAGAATCGATTAAAAATATAAAAAAATGACATGCATATTCCCTATTGGTGTGCGCGCTCCAGTGCGTCTCTAGTTTCTAAAGTTAGTCGTCGCTCGCAACGATTTTGAAAATACTATCTTGTATTATGACAGAAACTTTAATAAAAATGGAGAATTTTTTTTTATCACCGTTTGGACGAAATCTATTACATTAATTTAATGTTAAATAAAGCGCGTCAAGGTGTTAACGATTGTAGAATGAGAATAGGTCGGTGGCGCTTGTAACTTGGCTAAGGGTCTGATACAATATCAGTACAGTATAGTATAGTAATAAATATATAATGATGTAACAAAAGTCTTAGAGCGACATCAAGCAGGCAGCTCAAGACCGTGCGAGATGGAGAGTCACTGTGGATGTCCTTTGCTCCATCATCATCCAGTCGGTAACATCCAGGGGACATGAGTCTGAATGAAAGGTATAACTTACGAGCGTGGCGAGATGTCTGCGCAGCTGCGGCGGCGGCAGCAGCTTGCCGTCGGCGTCCTGCAGCGCGATGTATATGGGCTGATACAGTACAGTATAGTGAACAGTAGTGATGCAACTCACGAGCGTGGCGAGATGTCTGCGCAGCTGCGGCGGCGGCAGCAGCTTGCCGTCGGCGTCCTGCAGCGCGATGTATATGGGCTGATACAGTACAGTATAGTGAACAGTAGTGATGCAACTCACGAGCGTGGCGAGATGTCTGCGCAGCTGCGGCGGCGGCAGCAGCTTGCCGTCGGCGTCCTGCAGCGCGATGTATATGGGCTGATACAGTACAGTATAGTGAACAGTAGTGATGCAACTCACGAGCGTGGCGAGATGTCTGCGCAGCTGCGGCGGCGGCAGCAGCTTGCCGTCGGCGTCCTGCAGCGCGATGTATATGGGCTGATACAGTACAGTATAGTGAACAGTAGTGATGCAACTCACGAGCGTGGCGAGATGTCTGCGCAGCTGCGGCGGCGGCAGCAGCTTGCCGTCGGCGTCCTGCAGCGCGATGTATATGGGCTGATACAGTACAGTATAGTGAACAGTAGTGATGCAACTCACGAGCGTGGCGAGATGTCTGCGCAGCTGCGGCGGCGGCAGCAGCTTGCCGTCGGCGTCCTGCAGCGCGATGTATATGGGCTGATACAGTACAGTATAGTGAACAGTAGTGATGCAACTCACGAGCGTGGCGAGATGTCTGCGCAGCTGCGGCGGCGGCAGCAGCTTGCCGTCGGCGTCCTGCAGCGCGATGTATATGGGCTGATACAGTACAGTATAGTGAACAGTAGTGATGCAACTCACGAGCGTGGCGAGATGTCTGCGCAGCTGCGGCGGCGGCAGCAGCTTGCCGTCGGCGTCCTGCAGCGCGATGTATATGGGCTGATACAGTACAGTATAGTGAACAGTAGTGATGCAACTCACGAGCGTGGCGAGATGTCTGCGCAGCTGCGGCGGCGGCAGCAGCTTGCCGTCGGCGTCCTGCAGCGCGATGTATATGGGCTGATACAGTACAGTATAGTGAACAGTAGTGATGCAACTCACGAGCGTGGCGAGATGTCTGCGCAGCTGCGGCGGCGGCAGCAGCTTGCCGTCGGCGTCCTGCAGCGCGATGTATATGGGCTGATACAGTACAGTATAGTGAACAGTAGTGATGCAACTCACGAGCGTGGCGAGATGTCTGCGCAGCTGCGGCGGCGGCAGCAGCTTGCCGTCGGCGTCCTGCAGCGCGATGTATATGGGCTGATACAGTACAGTATAGTGAACAGTAGTGATGCAACTCACGAGCGTGGCGAGATGTCTGCGCAGCTGCGGCGGCGGCAGCAGCTTGCCGTCGGCGTCCTGCAGCGCGATGTATATGGGCTGATACAGTACAGTATAGTGAACAGTAGTGATGCAACTCACGAGCGTGGCGAGATGTCTGCGCAGCTGCGGCGGCGGCAGCAGCTTGCCGTCGGCGTCCTGCAGCGCGATGTATATGGGCTGATACAGTACAGTATAGTGAACAGTAGTGATGCAACTCACGAGCGTGGCGAGATGTCTGCGCAGCTGCGGCGGCGGCAGCAGCTTGCCGTCGGCGTCCTGCAGCGCGATGTATATGGGCTGATACAGTACAGTATAGTGAACAGTAGTGATGCAACTCACGAGCGTGGCGAGATGTCTGCGCAGCTGCGGCGGCGGCAGCAGCTTGCCGTCGGCGTCCTGCAGCGCGATGTATATGGGCTGATACAGTACAGTATAGTGAACAGTAGTGATGCAACTCACGAGCGTGGCGAGATGTCTGCGCAGCTGCGGCGGCGGCAGCAGCTTGCCGTCGGCGTCCTGCAGCGCGATGTATATGGGCTGATACAGTACAGTATAGTGAACAGTAGTGATGCAACTCACGAGCGTGGCGAGATGTCTGCGCAGCTGCGGCGGCGGCAGCAGCTTGCCGTCGGCGTCCTGCAGCGCGATGTATATGGGCTGATACAGTACAGTATAGTGAACAGTAGTGATGCAACTCACGAGCGTGGCGAGATGTCTGCGCAGCTGCGGCGGCGGCAGCAGCTTGCCGTCGGCGTCCTGCAGCGCGATGTATATGGGCTGATACAGTACAGTATAGTGAACAGTAGTGATGCAACTCACGAGCGTGGCGAGATGTCTGCGCAGCTGCGGCGGCGGCAGCAGCTTGCCGTCGGCGTCCTGCAGCGCGTCGGCGTGCGCCGCCACGCGCCGCGCCGTCGCCACCGCGCTCGACACGCCGCCGCCCACGCCGCTCTCGCTTATGCACGACAGCTTCACCTGCGTACGGAGAATAAATAACAATAATAAATATACCCAACAGTCCTGACCCCATACCACGGTCCAGTCTTTTGTCGTGGGTATCAGTTACTACCGGAGACTTTTCGGTCTCACAAAAGTTAAATTACCCGTGGCGAAGGAAGCATTTGTTCAAAAGAAAAGCTCAAGTCCCGAAACTCGTACGACGTAATTTCCGCCCATGTGTAAAAGTTAAGCCGGTAGGAATCGGGTTATATGGATGTTTCAAAATCAAAATATTCTTCATTCAAATAGTCTTTCAAAAGATCTTTTGAATAGTTAATTTATGCTACCACCACTTCAAAACGTGTTGTAGTGAAGAAGCACATAGCCATTTAAAAATTACAATGGTTCATGTCACAAGTCACAATCATGTCGATTTAAAATGTCAATTATTCGATATAACTTACATGTTTGACCAGCGTGTTGACGTCATCCAGCAGCGCCAGGAGTTGCCCGCTCTCTGCAGGTGTGAGTGTGTCCCTCACGTTGACCACACTACCTCCAGCACTCGACCCGGCGAGGGCGTGCGCCTTCATCTGCTGCTTCTCGTCCCACGTCCTGTTGTCATACACTTATAAGTTCAGTGTACTTTGGTATACTTGACTGTTGTAAGTTTTCACTATGAAGATTTGTTGACAAGGTTAGAATACTCAAACTGACTGAATACTGAATACTCAAACACCACTTAAATATTTTTTTATTGATCTTTATTGTACACTGATTTATGATAACAACATAAAGGGATAAATTAAAATATAAAAGTACAAAAGGCGGTGTTATCGCTACGAGCGATCTCTGCCAGACAACCTTTGGATGGATATACTCTTATATCAACCAATTCTCCCCCTGGTCTAGTTATAAGAGCTCATTCTTGTGGTAACATGCACAACTTAAACATACCATCTTCATGTGATTGTACCCAATTGAGTAAAGTCACCTCCACAAAATACCTAGGAGTCATAATAGATCAGAATCTTCGATTTAACGACCACATTACCGCGCTCTGTGCAAAGGTCAGAAAAATAATACATATAATGAAACTATTGCGAGACGTTGCACCTTTTACATTACTGAAGGCCGTATATTACACACTGTGTCAATCCATTATCGGCTATTGTATTTCGGCATGGGGTGGAGCGGTATCCACTCAACTAATAAGGCTAGAAAGAGCTCAACGTGCGGTTCTAAAAACTATGATTGGAGTCTCCTACCGCTTTCCTACCATAGATCTATTCAATGAAACCCAAGTTCTCAGTGTTAGGCGACTATACTTCCTTAAAACTGCTCTTGAAACACACAAAGAAACGCTGAACGCCGAAGATTATTTAAATATGCTTAAAAGACGAATCTTTCAAATACCAGTATACCATGTGAGAACAAGTTTCGCTAAGAAGTTATCTTCTTATGCGAAACCATTTATTTACAACCGTATCAATAGAATCATTAAAATCAAAGAGTTACCAGTGAAACAGGCTAAATCTAAAATCCAAAAGGGATTATTGAACTGGACATATAGTTACACAGAAAAAATTATGAGAGTGTTTATGAATGAATGTTAACAATTTATTTTATTTACTTTTTGATTTATTTTTATATTTTGTTTGTAATTTCAGTTTATAAGTAATTTGTGTAGGTTATTCAAAATTTCTGAGGTTATCTTGAATAATATATAAAACTACGTAAAGTTTTAAGCAACAAGTTCGTTTTGTTTTTTTATTTGTTTTTATTTTTATTGTGAACCTTTAAATATAAGTAATATCTTAGTAATTGTTTTTGTTTTTAATTATTTATTTTGGTATCCCAAGAAACAGGCTTAGCCTAGTTTGGGTACCCTTAGAAAGTGTTGTTTTAGTTTAAGAAATTCCTTGTTTTAGTACCAAATTGTAAACTAATTTCTAATAAATAAAAATTTATTATTATTATTATTAAGAGAGAGAGTAAAAAAAATGGTCAAAACAGAAAAAATATAATAATACACTAATTATATTCAAATAATACTATTATGCACTTAAAAGAGCTAGTCCCGCTTAAATGTATTGATTAATTGGGACGTGTGTATATTTAAATGGCGTTTGAATATTCGGGCGTCAGGGAGACACTGTGGACGTAATATAAGCCATAAGGCTATTAATCTTAGTTTCAAAATCGTAAATTGAGTTTAAAAGTTGGTCACGAGCATAATAAAATATTTTTAGCTTTTCTAGGGAATTTAATTGATGATCAAAATAAAATTTTGAATTCTTTGATTAGTACATTTCATAATAATTTTATGAAAGAAAATTTTATTAGTTCAATTTCTATCTTTTGACACCTGTTAGTGACTCGAAATTTGTGTGTCTCCTTTTAAAAATAAGATATCTACGACAACATATATTAATTTCACTATGAAGCCAAACACTACGATTCTAAACATCGACAAGCGGAACGTTCTAATCACTCAGCACTAGTAGCTATTGTAATGCGTCGCCTACCTCGTCGACCTATTGCTTTGCAGAGGTGCCGTTGTACAAAAATTCAGCAATGACATTTAGTGAATCGGTGCTAATTTTAAATGCCTTAAAATAACGTCATACTGGACTTTTAATTACGCAGAAGTGGAGTTAAATTGCGCCTTTGAGCAATATCAATATAATAATATCAGTCAAATTAAACTAAATTAAACTTCTGGTATAGTTTTTTTTTCGGTTAGGTGGAAGTGAAGTTAAATTGCAATTTTAAGATATGACATTAATTAAATTACTAACTTCGGGTATTTAAATTTCACATTTAAAGAATTATTTAAGACTAATCATATTAAAAATGAAACTTCTTGCAGTATGAAATATAACCTCAACTTTTGGCATAGAAATTCTATGTTCATCAACCCCCAACAGACAAACCCATAAAACCCCCTACTCCAAACGGCACATTGGTAACCCCCACGCGTCTAGATCTAGCCAAGTCTACAGACCTAAGGCTGGTCTCCAGCGCACGCGACCTGCATAGCATCTGCGCTCGGTTCTTGTGTATGATGCGCACGCAGCCGGGCGGCTGCAGCCACGCCTCGCCGTCCACTTGCACCGGTACACACTCCTCGCCCAAGATGTTGATCTGAACGGCACGGCACTGCGCGATCCGATGCTTTTGAAGGTTGATCAGGCGGGAGGCTGCCATTTGTGCTGAGCCGAAGACTGCTACCACCTGGTAAAATAAATAACACCCAACAGTCACATACATAGTCCTGACACTAAGATCGAGTGTTGTGCCGTGGGTATCAGGAACTACGAGAGACTTTTCGGTCTCACAAACACCTAGACCCGAAAGAAATATTTGCGGGCCACACAAAAATGTATCTGTGGTTTGTTGTAACGTTTACCAACAGGCCACCACGCACTTTTTTATATGGCAACTAAAAATCAAGTTAATAATGTAAAGAACCTGCACAATTGTGATTTGAGTCACAATTTTCTCTTATCACAAACGCAAAATTTCCATATTGCACAACACTAGGCAGATAGCGAAATATTCTTAACTTTCTCCCGTAAGATATTCAAGTTACTTGTCCGAAGTACAAAAGAACACAAATAAAGATAAAAAAGCGTAAAACTTATGCCGCGTACTGTGCTAGTTATTGGAGATATCAAAAGTTTCTTACAGACTGTCATTTCGTTTTATTTGATGTGCATATTGCTTCATATTTTGGTTACTGCTTCGAATTGTAGTTTGAATATAACGCAATTTTTTATTTTTATATAATATATATTTTATTGCTATGAATAGCGAAACGAGCATGCCGTTCGCCTGATGGTAAGCGATATGACCGCTCATAAACAGTAGCAAAACCAAACAATACCTTGAATTACAAAGCAATGCTTGGCATTCCACTGCGCTCACCATCCTGAGACATAAGATGTTAGCTCTCAATATGTCCAGTAGTTACTCTGGCTACCACCAGTAGTATATTCACCCATTTGCCTAGGAATGGGTTTATTTTTTCTCTCAGTATTAATTGTTTTAAACTGGCATCAGGTGTTCCATAGTCACTTAGTGGTGACAGTATAAAACAATATAAAGTTTAATTTCAGACAAGTTTAATTAATTGTCACTTAGTTAATTAATTTAATTTAAATCTAAAGTTTAAAGTTGGTGAAACCGAGTATATTCTTCGTTCTGGGCGACCTCTATTCACTCAGCCACTGTACGATTTCACACCACAGGTAAATGAAACTACACTTTCGGAACGTAGGAGACAATTTATTCGAAATTTCCATCGCTATTTATACAACAGTTGTGAACCAAACGCTACCGCGATCTATTTTTTAAGTGGCGCCACCTCTTGGCAAAAGGAATAAACTAATATTTATGACTACTGGCGCCATCTAGTATTGTTGTAACAAAACAAGGATATTGATCTTAACTCAAGTAGTACAAGCGCCATCTATTGGCGTCAAGACAATTTCTAACCAAATTATACATACCGCCCACCAAGGACGAATAGTTCTTAACGTACACTTAATTCTAACCGCTTTACAATAGTTCAGTTAGCATACAATCAGTTTTACCAACACAATCAAATAATTGAAACGTGGACTGTAAATCGATAGCTATAACATTTGTGTAGATTATAAAAAATAAAAGTTAACTCACAACCTAATTATAAATAACATTACAAATCAACTGGAAATTTAATCATTATGGACTGGTAATGGGCAAAGCTTCGAGGTTGCTCGTTTAATCAAAGAGTCCTTACAGCGTAGAGTGACAACTCTGGAAATATTGTCTTTACCGGGATGAATTTTTTCGATCCTACCGTAAAGCCATTTAGCTGGAGGTAAATTGTCCTCTCGCACTAACACTACATCACCAACCCTTGGTTGGGACGTTTTTACGTTCCACTTATACCTTTGGAAAAATCCAGTTAAATATTCTTGGGACCAACGTCGCCAAAAATGTTGTAGCATACGTTGTGTAAGTTGCCAACGACGAAGAGTGCTAACTTGGGAAATTTCATAGCTATGATCTGGCGCCAAAATTAAAGGTTCTCCTATCAAAAAATGACCCGGAGTCAATGGCGCCGCGTCCGAGGGGTCTGAACTCATTACGGATAATGGTCTTGAATTCAGACAGGCTTCCACTTGGCAGAGTAGAGTCGCTATTTCTTCGTACGTGAGAGTGGTTTCTCCGATTACACGGCGCAGATGATGTTTGGTACTTTTTACCCCCGCTTCCCAAAGTCCGCCGAAATGAGGCGCGCGTGGGGGGATAAAATGCCATTCGGTTCCGTTATTCGCTAGAGTCCTAGCGATTTCGTTACAAAATGCGGAATGTTCACTGATGAATAAGTTCTTGAGTTCCTTGGCGGCTCCAACAAAATTTGTGCCATTATCGCTCCAAAGATGGTTACAGCGACCTCGTCGGGCTATGAACCGCTTGAAGGCAGCCAGAAATCCTTGTGTCGTGAGATCTGTGACCGCTTCTAAATGAACTGCTCGCGTACTCATGCAAACAAAAAGACAGATGTAGCCTTTGTAAGATCTCTGACCTCTACCCTTGGTAACTCTGATATTAACAGGTCCGGCGTAATCCACACCTGTATTAAGAAACGGTTTGTTAGGCGTCACTCTACATGACGGTAACTGACCCATCAGCTGATTCTTCAAAGTGCCAGCGTAGCGAATGCACTGGACGCAATTGTGTATGTGACTCCGAACCAAGGTCTTTAGCTTAGTGAGCCAATACTTCATACGAACATAATTACAAGTCAGTTGGGCACCACCGTGCAACGTTTTTTGATGAGCGTCTTCTACTATAAGTTTCGCTAAATACGAATTTCCAGATATTATGATCGGATGTTTGCTGTGGTCGGGTAAGTCCGAATTCGTGATTCGACCCCCCACTCTTAGTATTCCTTTGTCGTCCAGAAATGGATTGAGAGCAATCAATTGGCTTTTCTTATTGAGTGTTTGATTTTTTAGGAGGCTTGCGATTTCTTCGCTAAACATCTGAGCTTGATGCCGTCGAATGCATGTGGCAAGAGATTCTTGCATTTCAACTGTTGTTAAATAAGGTAACGGTTTTGTCTTAGGCGATCGCAAGCATAAGAAACGTCTGCAATATGCGATCACGCGGATAAGTTTTCGCAATTTTGAAAATTTTGAACATATATATGTATCGAACTGATCCTCCATTACCACGCTATGGATTTTAATGTTTCTCGTTTCTAGATCCGTTTTGGTACATATGGATAGGGGTTTTCCGTATACAATGTCGAGGTTACAAAGCCAATTCGGCCTGTTCTTCCACAGATGATTACTTATCAGTTCAGTCGGGGTAATTCCTCGTGATGCGCAGTCTGCAGGATTTTCCTTAGACTGAACGTAAGACCATTGAGATGAATCTAGCGTAGTTAAAATTTCTGAAGTACGATTGGCGACGAAAGTCTTCCAACGGCTTGGATGGTCGTTTAACCATGCCAGCACAATTGTTGAGTCGGTCCATGCATGTATGTTTGTCTTATTTATATTTAATATTTTTGCTACTTCGCGAAGTAATCTCGCCAACATCACTGCTCCACATAATTCCAGTCTTGGAATCGACACTTGATTGATCGGCGCGACCTTTGTTTTGGCCGTCACTAAATGAGTCTTTATTTCTCCATCTGCTGAGATAACCCGTAAATATATGACTGCTGAATAAGCTGAGTTAGACGCGTCGCTAAATCCGTGGAGTTCGACTAGTTTGTCCGTATTCGTAGTGTGGACCCAGCGCGGGATGTGAAAATTTGCTAACTTGGGCAAATCTTTTCTGTAAAGCTCCCATTCAGTCAAAAGATTTTCTGGAACTCTCTCATCCCAATCGACCCCAGCAATCCAGAGTCTTTGTATAAACACCTTTGCAGTAATAACACACGGCGCTATCCATCCCAAAGGATCGTACAGACGACAAATTTCGGAAATAATTTGCCGTTTTGTGGTCGGTGTGGGCGTATCGAGTTGCAAATTGATTGAATAATCAAAGTTATCTGTTCGTCGATTCCAGGAGAGGCCCAAAATTTTACTAACATCATCTTCTCGAATTTCTTTATCATATCCCGTATCTGCATTCAAGCCCTCTAATAATTCGATTTTATTGCTCGCCCATTTTTGTAGGGTAAATCCTCCTTTCCCTAGTAAAGCATTCATTTGGTGATACAGATTAACTGCTTCTTCTTCGCTATAACATCCTGTTATTAAGTCGTCAACATAGAAATCTGTTTTGATTCGGGAAGAAGCTAAAGGAAAACCATTCCCTTCGTCTTCGGCGACTTGTTGAAGGGTCTTTATAGCTAAGTATGGAGCGCAGGATGTGCCAAAAGTTACTGTTAGTAGTCGATATTCTTGGATGTCTGACTCCACAACTGCTCTCCAGACGATTCTTTGAAAGTCTACATGCTTTTCCGCCAGCTTAATCTGTCTGTACATTTTTACAATGTCGGCTACCATGCATATTGGGAACATACGCCACCGCATAATAATGTGGCGTAACTCTGGTTGTATAGTTGGGCCTACCATCAAAGTATCATTCAGCGATATTCCATTGGCAGTCCTGTCCGAAGCGTTAAACACTACTCTTGTCTTCGTTGTTGTTTTGTCCATTCGAACTACAGCGTGATGAGGCAACCATACTTTTCCAGTACTCTTCTGCTCGTTAGGTATTTGTTCCATGTGTCCCAAACTGAGGTATTCCTCTAATACTTGCGAATAGTTTTGTTTAGCTTGTTTGTCTTTGTCTAATCTTTTTTCTAAACTTAAAAGTCTTCTTACTGCCACAGATCGTGTATTTCCATACGTTGCTTCTGTAATTTCGTTCATTTCCGTTCGGAAAGGCAATTCTACTATATATCTTCCAGAATCATCTCGAGATGTAGTTGCTTTATAATGCTCTTCACATGCTTGCTCTTCCAGTGTCAATACTTTGTCGGTCGATTTTATTTCGCCTTCCAGTTCCCAGAATCTTTTCAATAATTCATTGCCTTCTTCTATCTGCACGTGCGTATTTACTATAACGTTATGCGATTTTTGCTCTCTCTCATTGTAACCCTCTACTTGACCCGATAATACCCATCCGAGGTGCGTATCCTGAGCAATTGTTTTACCACAAGGACTTTTGATCAATCCCTCTTTCAGAATACTACAATATACCTCGGCTCCTAATAACATGTCTATCTTGTTAGGTGCATTGTATTGTGGATCGGCAAGATTGAGGTGCTTTAAGTCTGTCCAAGTAGGCAGGATAAATTTCCTTTCTGGAAGAATTGAAGTGACTGTGTTTAAAACATGAGCTTGAATTTGCAATTGAAAGGATGGGTCGTGTAGTGATTGAACATTAACCTTAACCACGTACTTCGTGGTTAAACCACTTCGACCTCCGCCTAAGCCTGAAATCAAACTAGTAGCGCGATTTTTCTTTAATCTCAGCAATTGCACTGCCGCTTCAGATATAAAGGATGCCTGTGACCCTTGGTCCAGCAAAACTCTTAATACCTGAGGATGTCCATTTGTTGACTCAACTTTTATCAAGGCTGTGGCTAATAACGTTTGCAAATTTCCAGTCACAAAATTGCTAACGATCTGTGTGGTCTCGTTCGTCGATGAAGATAGTTCCGGGTGTTGGTCTTTCTCTGTGGTGTCGGTTGAAGATGCCCCGCCAGGTGGATTGGTAGTGTCGTGAAGAAGTGTGTGGTGTTTGCGTTTACATATGCGACATCTCGTTGGTACCCTACAATTACTGTTAGTGTGATTATTACCAAGGCAATTGAAACAAAGTCTCAACGATTTGACTATGTCTCTACGACCTTGAATATTTTCCTTGGCAAATTTTTGACATGAAAATAGTTTATGGCGTTCAGTGCAATGAGGACAAATTACCTTTAATTCAGTATTATGTAATACTTTAGGACCTTCACTACTGCGAGACTTTGGACTATTTAATTTATTTCTACTGGGTTCGACAAATTCCAATGCACGGTATCGCGACTCTAAGAACTCTTTGAAAAGCGCGAATGATGGCAACCCCTCTGTAAAAGTATTAACGTGGAGTTCCCACTGCTTACGTGTTTCAATATCTAGCTTCGAGCATAAAATATAAACAATGATTAAATCTCCGTAATCTTTTATACCTAAATTTGACAATTCGTGAATACAATCTGACGTAGTATCTACGAGTTCTTTTAAAGAGTGAGCCGATTCACAATTCATAGACCGTTGACTAAATAAGCGTTTAAGAATACAATTTGACATATATCTTTTATTGTCATAGCGATTTTGTAATAAGTCCCAACACTTTTGATAGTTATTTGCTATAGTCGGAATTTGTCGAATTAATTGTTCTGCTTCTCCTTTTAGTTGAGTCTTCAGGTAGTGTAGGCGCTGTACATCTTCCAATGCCGGGTTAGCGTGTACTAATGACGTGAAGAGGTCTTTGAACGCTGACCATTCTCCATATCGTCCCGTAAAAACTGGAATCGATATTTTAGGTAACCTCACAAACGACTCTTTGTGATTGGTTTTATTCGCATCGACGGTAACCGGTGATTTAGGTCTTAATTTGTCCAATGCTGCCTTCAACTCTCCTTTAAACATCAAATAAGTTTCATAACCATCGTAAAATGTTTCGTTCTTTGTGTAAGTATTTGTTTGTTCGGCTGTATACGTGCTGATTATGTTTTCGTGCCTCTTAGAGAACTTCTCTATTAATTCTTCCAACCCTTCTAACCTCGCTTTGACGTACGATTCTGTTATTCTGTCTTTTGGGGATTTTTTGAAATTACTCCTTCCTCTTATTATTTGATCCTTCAAATCCTCCATGATTCTTAACTCTGCTTCCATTTTGTGATAATATTTAATAGACTATTTCCAGATAAGACCAAATTGATGACTATGTTATTTGTTTGAGCGTATGAACTATGGTTCCAAAAAATCGGGCATAGGTTCCCCGTATCGTCGTTTTTTTTTTTTGTGGATTATTCTAAGCCCCGTATAACACTGATTTTTTACAGAGTTCAATGTCCTATTATATCACTTTGTTTTCTTCTTGTTGCACTGACACTTCTAGAAATGATTAATTGTACTCACAGTATCGGTCCATAATATACCACCACTAAGTTCCGTTGTGCGGTGTAGACTGCCGCTAGATGTCGCCGTTGTCACTTGTCCACTGCGGCGTAACGTTCTTCACTTGGCACTCACTATTCACTACTCACTGTTCACTGTTTACTACTCACTGTTCCCTGTTTACTACTCACTGTTCACTACTAACTAATAACTGTTCATTACTCACTGTTTACTTCACTTGGAGGGCACGGTTCTTCCTTTAATACATCCGGCTCGTAGGACCATGTACGATTTCACACCACAGGTAAATGAAACTACACTTTCGGAACGTAGGAGACAATTTATTCGAAATTTCCATCGCTATTTATACAACAGTTGTGAACCAAACGCTACCGCGATCTATTTTTTAAGTGGCGCCACCTCTTGGCAAAAGGAATAAACTAATATTTATGACTACTGGCGCCATCTAGTATTGTTGTAACAAAACAAGGATATTGATCTTAACTCAAGTAGTACAAGCGCCATCTATTGGCGTCAAGACAATTTCTAACCAAATTATACAGCCACAATTGTAATAATATATATATGACAAGTAAATTATAATAAATTATTAATGTCTTGTTCTGATTTAAACCAACTTATAACTTTCGTAATAATCACTATAGTTAAACTGGTTTTCAAAAAAGCAACACTAGAGTTTCTTGCCCGTTCTTCTCTAGTGAAAACCGATTTCCGAATCGGGTAGAAGAAAAAAAATACAGCATCTAAATGATGTTGAAAATTTTAATGGATTCAATAAATAATGTTTAATTTCATAAAGTGATTTGGTGTTTAAATTACATATGATTGTTATGTACAAAAAGGTTATTATATTATAATCAGAGATATAAGACTCATTGAAATATTTAAGACAATTTTTTAACACCACCTAATCATACCATCTCACATTTTTTTACATAATAATATTCATTATAACATAGCTGCAAGGATATCTAACCCGCTTACCTTAGTAATTCAATATCCATCTTTTTACAGTAAGCAATATTACATGAAAGGGTTGAGACTGATTAAATAGCCCTTTCATACTGCGATGGACTGAACCATTAATCATATTGTATTGTGAAGCTCTGCTTTTAATTACGTCGAGAGTAGACTAAATAAGTATCGTGTATCAGCTAGCTTGGAACAAAAGGATTCATGTATTTTTTTCGTTTTATCTAATTAAAAATAATGAGAAGATTCTTTTTTTAAATAAAAATATTCTTTATTATACTTTTAAAATCAAAAAATATATTTGGCAATAACCGTAATGTGACTAGGCTATGCCTGTCAAATGGCCATCGAGAATAGAAGATTACTATAGTGTATGTGCAATGCATTACTGTAGAGTTATGTTAAAAAAAAAAAGAATGTATACTTGACAAATGAAATTAATTTGTTGGTTAATTATGTACTTCGAGTTATGGATCAACTGCCTGTTTTGACTACCACCTTGTAGAATATGTTATCCGATCTAACAAAGTTATAAAAAAATGTATTAATCGTCAATTCCAAAATCTGTAAAACTTAAATAGCATTGCAGTTTGTATCCTAATACTTATGTAGGTATATACCCAAACAGCTACCGCACAAAAACAAATTTTGCAAATTTTATTAAGGGATTAGCATAATTGCGTTGTGTTTTAGTTAGCGACTTGCGGTACACATTTAAAGTAGTAATGTTTTATTGTGAAATAACTTCAAGAATATACACAATTTTACAATTATTTATGTTATTTATTTATCAAATATATGTCTCAAGCCCGCGTCTTGGGAACCCATACTGACAAATCACTACTGGTAGTGTAAACAATTTCAAGAAAACAAAGTTGTTAAGAAGAGAATAACTAGCTTTTAATTTGATATAACTAGAAGTTAAATGTGTCTGTTATTACCCTAGTTGTATCTGTGCAATTTTATAATGTTATAATTGGCAAAGATTTAAAAAACATGAGCATTAATAATAATAACATAACAAATATGTATGTGCGTGTGTGCGTTTTATTTTAAACCTTTTAAGCTTTACCTTAATCATCCTGCTGGCAACAGATACAATCATCTGTCACAGCACACAGCACAGCATTTCCAATCAAGAACACACTGGCCACACCACAAAAAATCTTCAAAATTCTCACCTCAAGTATCCGATCATCGAAGGAAGGCGCGAGGAAGATGTCGTCAGCCCTGGTACCACCCCAGAAGTTGGTGCCGCCCATGAACGAGGGTATGTTGAGCACCACGATGCCTTGGAGTTCCGGTAGGGGGATGCGCTGCCCGTCGCACTCTAGTTGCACGCGCTGGCCTAGGTGCCTAGGAGGGGGATTTAGGTTATATTAGGCTTAGTGATCATATGTACATCGCTGGATTGCTGATAAACATAAAAAATATCTGAGCACAGCGATTTTCCGTATATGATTAAACTAGATGAGTAACAATTTTGGATAAGACAAAAAAAAACTGATGATCAGCCAAAAATAACGCAGCTTTTTTGTGTGCAATGGGATCTTCTTTGGAATAGTGCCCGTAGCATACGCTTCATTTGATAAGGAGCTAATCTTGACATTGACTGAGTTATTTACGGGGTAAATTCTTATTATTAATACAGTTTTCTATGTCTAGATATTTCGCGATGTAGATAAGAGTTAGGTATACATTTTAACGCCGTAGCTTCGATGAAGTATACACTTGATCAAAGGCAAGAAGCGTTTTTCTTTTACACCAAACACATTACATAAAAACATGTTAAAATCTTTTTTTGTATTACCTATTTTAAAATGGGGCAATTTGTTAACTTTGTTTTTAGTATAAGTTATAACAGTTAAATAGACTTTTCGGGGAACTTTAATTGATTCAAGGACTAAACAGTCCATCTGGTGTCTGCAAAATTCAATAAAGAATATTGTTTCTTGTCTGGCAGAAAACACTAGGCTCAATTTTGTATCTGTAAACAATTCGCAGATGTGACAAACATCTGGGACTGTAACTTATCTAGACTTGTTTTTATCCAGTTTAGAAGTTGTCAATTCAGAAGCCTCTAAATCGAGAATTTTGTCTATATTTATCGTTGAGTAAACATGAAGATGTCAAAATACAAATAAAATGTATTTTGTCTAATAAATTAAAACTTCTAATAAAATCAGATGAATAATTTATTAAAAACATAGACTGTTAAGACCCAATACCCTTGGTTTTTTCTTTTTGACGCAGTCAGGTAAAAAAATTATAATATCCTATCACTATATCCCATAAAGAACTTACCTATAAGTCCTATTAACCCACTCCTTGGACCCCAGCACGCCGTACCACATATAATTCCTGGCCCTCGACCTGCACTTCTCTGGATGCTCTTCCCGTTTATTATGAAAGTCCAGGGTGATCTTGGCATCAATTCCTATCCCGAAGTAGTTGTTCATCACAGCCCTTTCGTAGAACCCTTCCAGAAGGGTCTCGTCAGGGTCCATAAGAGGACTGACGGCTGCGCAAAGGGCATCAGCATTTGCGAGGAGACACTGGCTGATAAAACCCTGAGTGACGTGGGGCCAGGCCGGCAGTTGTACCAAGGGGTTGATGATAGGCAGTTTCTTGGTCTTCTCGCTGACGTCGGTCTTCGATGAGACCCCTGGTGTGCCTGTGACACCACCTTCTCCCCATATCGATGATACTGACGTTGATAACCTGCTGAGTTGTTTATGAATTGATATTTGTCTATTCAACATTTAAAAATATAGAAATTTGTGAATAGATAATTGAGAATATTAAGAAAATTATAATTCTGGAAAGACGATAGCAGTTAATCTATACATTATAAAGAGGAAATATTTGATTTTTTGTTTGCTTTGATTTCTTTCACCATGAGAATACTGCATTATCCCTGATTATTTTTGAAAAATTGTATTTGCACCCGGGCGGAGCCGGGCCGGCCCGTTAGTGCTTGTATAAACTTGTATTCTGTTTTATTTGGATTTAATTTGGGTGATAGGATATCACGGTTGACCAATGTGGGTTGGTGATTAATATATTTTGGTTATTTTTAGTTTTTCATTTTACGCAGACTGTTATTACCAAATAAACTTTAAACATGGAATATTTTTTTTTATCGAAATAAAAGACAACAGAACTACAATCGATGTTCAACTGATATAAAAAAGGAAAATAGCAAGTTATAAACAAACCTGACCCTTTCAACTTACAATACTACAAAGGCAAACCGATCGAATAGCGTCTTACGATAAAACAATTTATTATTGCCATCACAAAAATAACAATAAAAAAGTCACAGCATTATATTCCCGGGGGATCGGTTTGCTGACATGAAAAAGCCAACCATTGCAGGGGGATGAATTTATTTCGAGATAAAACGGTTGCTGGTATCGACCGTAAGGAAATTTTCCAATTTGTGAGATTATTTCCGATTTTGATTTGATTTGATGTTTTCAGGTTTTTCACCGCTAGTCTGTATACATATATGTCTTCTTTGTTTTTATTTCTTTAAATTGTGGCCTTATAATGTGATGCAAAGAGTTGCGCAATTCTTTGGCGTTACTCACTTAATTTTGTCTAGAAACCAACAGCAGTTAAATTCGTCTATTTCAAGATTTTTCGTAGACCAAACTGCGTACTGAAATAAGATCGTATTCATGTAACGAACTTTTGTCCACTTTTTTATTTAAAGGGTGGCAACCCTGGCTATAAGTTAAAGTGACCTAATATATACTACGTCCAGCTTGAAAAGCCAGATGTTACTGAAATAGGTCATTCTATTGAGTTATATTGAAGAAAATATGTGAACATTGACGTCATTATGGTACAAACATTAATAATATTATATATACTCGTATTTTGTTTGATTTCTGGTCGACTGAATGGGGTTATTAAAATATTCTAGGAAAACGTTTATTACGCAGCAAACATGGCTCAAAAAATTATTTGGAAACATTTATCAACACAGTTGCACATCGTTGCAAGTAATTTGTTATTTTAAGAGGAATTAAGATAAGTTTTATAGAAAATATATATACAGCCCGAACGTTTTGTTTAAAATTCAATTCAGAACAATAGAAGTAATGATGTTCTTTGCAAAACCGTAAATATCTAAATATCACAAAGGCAAATGAATTCCTCTTTTAACATAAAATCTGCAATCCCGAAACATATTGTACTAGCTCCGCCCGAGTGCAGTTATAGGTACTTTTAAAATGGCGACCAAATGTTCAATTCTGACTATCAACTTAGAACATCGGCCAATCGGACCCCGAAAAACGAATAAAATTTCCTCGTATTTGCTCGATTCTGTACTACTGCTTTCCTTCTATAGGTCATAGCGTGATGATATATAGCATTCCTCGATACATAAATCGATAATACAAAAAATCAATTTGAATCAGTAATTCTTGAGATTAGAGGTAACAAACATACATGCAAACTCTTAAGCTTTCTATATTAGTATAGATAAGGCGTATTCAAATCTATGCTGGCCGTTCCCGATTTGAATGTTGCCAGACATCGGGTTCAACCCTCGAGAAGATCGTCGCAAAACTTTGATGCAAATGAAGTTTTTCTGTGTCAATATTTATGGGTGTCTTGCGGCCTACTTTCGCTTTTATGTGACCGATGGCTAAGTAAACTTTCAAACGAAATCGCTGGATTTATGCTGTCTGATTTTTTTTTATGTGATACGATTTTTTTGTCTGTGAGTGATGTTTAGGCTGATTTTAGAGTCACGCTGACCGTCAGCGCTGACAGTTGAAATGTATGAGTTTCTAAGGAGCGTTTTAGAACAACGCGTAGTTGTCAGCGCTGACCCCCATCCGTAAGCTACGCGCTGAGCTGTCAGCGCCGACAGTCAGCGTGACTCTAAAATCAGCCTTAGAGTATTGTTTTATTGAACTGCACTATTTCAGTAGTAGGAAAATTTCACACATATGATTACATTAAAGTCAAAAATACATTATAAATAAAATACTGGCAACCTTCCAAAAGGTTTTTCTGGCAAAAGTCCCTAAAACAGTGTCTTAGCATCGATAGACTTTACTTGTTACAAATATACCTTTTCAGAAGAATTGCACAAGTCGTATTTTCATTGTGAATAGTTTAACGTTTTACGTTAAAAAAGGGAAACTTACTTGTCAGGCTCCCCCGGTTTGAACAAGCTTCCACAGGATATTCTTCTCGTGGCAGCAGGGGAACAGCTCAAGAACTTGCCGTACTCAGGATCTGATCCCAACAACTTAGGATTATCTGACTGTCTCCTCTCTCTAGTCGACCCTATGCTCGGCTCCGGTGAATTTACACTCAAAGTATCAGTTCCTTGGTCAAAGATGTCACTCAGGACTGACGCCATTCGACTCACGCAGGTCTTTATGCTCTTCTTATCCTCACTGTGCGATGGCGATGGTGGCTCCACTACCACACACACTTGAGGAAACGCTGGTAGATCAAGACCCCCTTTCTCTTCCCCATCCGGTGTTGTTTTCACGCAATCCTGATGTTTAGGACTGTCTTCAGCTTTAACTGTCTCTTCAGCTGTTTTCGGAAGTAAATGTTTCAAGCTGGAATCATCGCCGACACGTTTCTTCATGCTCTTCCTCAATTGCTTCCGAAATGATTTCCTAGCAATGTCGTTACCTTCTTCGAACTGCGCTAAACTGCAATACTTGATTTGTTCCTCTACTTTCGTTGCGTTTTCGATGTAGAATACTCTGTTCTCGAACCCGAATTTCTCCACTTCACTCTCTTTCTTCTTCATCTTCGATAAATACTTCATTTTTGTTTCGTTGTTTTTTTCCAAGCTCGGGTTCCTGCTGTCCATTGCTATGTCGGACACTGTATCTGAAGTAAATAGCGTTGTGTCATCAGTGTACGTTTCGTTTTCACCATTTTTGCCCATCATGGCTAACAATACTTCTTGCCCGAGCATAGAACTTATATCGTCCATGATAGATTCTCCATGCAAAGTCTCGGAATTGACGTACGTAGCGTCCGACACTTCTGGTGAATCTATATGTCCTATGCAGGCCGCTTCTTCTATATCGCCAGGTTTAGCATCCATAATTTCCGACATCAAACTAAAATCATCGCTAATGTTGGACCCTTCTGAGCTGCTGGCCTCTATCTCCAGGTCGACGCTGGACAGTTTCCTGTCGGGGGAGCACTCCCCACTGGCGGGAGTCACCCGCGCGCTTATCTCTTGGAAGTGTATATCGTCTGTGTAAGGTTTGTCGATGTCTATAATAGTCAATTGGTCCGATTCATAAGTGTCACCCTGTATTATTGAGTCTCGCTTATCGCTATCGTCTGAAACAACTAGGTTGGGTATGGTAAGGCTACTGGAGTTGAGCCCGCGCTCCTCAGGCCTGAACAGGTTCCTGCAGGAGCTAGTATCACAGGAGGAGAGGTTGGACAGCGACAGTCTGTCTTGCGGAGAAGTTGAGCTGGTCTTGCTCCGTTCCGCCTTGTCGACGTCCAAGTTAAATGTATCCGATGGGTTTGAACTAATGAGCTTGGCTATGTCTTCATCTACATCTGGAATGCTGAAAGAGATAAAACTCGGTGGAATATTTTAATTTTTCAAGCGCGCTTTTGTGAAGTGGCTGTCAAGACGAGCGCCGTGCAGCCTTGTAGAGACGGACGTTTAAAGTATTAAAGAGATTAATTTCTCGTTTCATAAACCGAGACATGGAATAATGGTATTAAATGAATGAAAATGTAAACTTTTTAATGTTATTAAACTGAAATAATTTGAGATAATCTAAGAAATAGAATATCTATTTGAGATATTCGTACAAATAATTAATAGTACGCTTCAAAGACCATTTAACTTATTCTGTTTCATGATACGCAGAATTTTAATTAATTAATGATTCAGCTTTTTACTGTAATTAATCTTCGTTTACACGTCAAGTAATTTTTTAACATATTTATATTTATACAAGGCTTTTAACATTACAAAAATACTTCGTAATTGATTTACAAAGGGAATATATTAGTAGTTATGGTAAGAGTCTTCTGACATAATGAAGTAACTTCTCCAACGAAACTGACAAAGAATTACCGGTGTTATATTTATTATTATTATTATTATTTTGCTATGATTGGCGAGACGAGCATGCCGTTCGCCTGATGGTAAGCGATACGACCGCTCATGAACAGTAGAAAAACCAAACAATACCTTGAATTACAAAGCAATGCTTGGCATTCCACTGCGCTCGCCATCCTGAGACATCCTGAGACGTTAAGTCTCAATATGTCCAGTAGTTACTCTGGCTATAATACCCTTCAACCCGAAACACAACAGTGCGTTTACACTGCTGTTTGACGGGAGAAATAGACACTGCGGTGGTACCCACCCAGATGGCCTCTCACATATGAGGGACCTACCACCAGTAATTCAATTAATTTAAAGTACACTTTACACTTTAAAGACGGTCCCTACGTGTACTATCGAAACTGAAAAAATGCATTTTTGCAATTGCAAGTACAGATAAAGATTTATAATTTATTACGTTTATATTGAAATATATAGCAATTTTATTACTTCAATTGTTAGGTATTCTATCAAATAAAATAGAAAGTTAATTAAATGAACATAATATAGAGAAACTGCCACTTCAAATGTTATTGGTGTAAAGTAGCGAATTTACAGTTTCGATAGTTTACGTTGGGACCGTCGAAATTCTGATGAAGAGTGACTTGTCGGTTAAAATCCCACAATCTGGTAGGTTATGCTTACTTGTCAGGTTGCATGGACGCGGCGGATACGGCGGAGGCAGCAGACGAGCGACGACTATCCGCGAAGGCGCGCGGCACGGGCAGGGACAGCGAGGCTACCGGGATATCCGCCGGGATATCCGCGGGGGTATCCGACGCGCTGGCAGTATCCGCGGCCTCCACCGCCACGCCCGGAGCCGCGGACGTGTCGCACGTGTCACACGACTCTGACTCTTGCGACACACCCTGTTGTATATTTATTTATTTAAGTAAATAAAACATGGAAAACTTACGGCTAATAACAGTAAAGTAGACACAGTAACAATAACATAAACCTACAAGTTTTCACTTATAGATATCTATCTGTATCAGCCCATATACGTCCCAATACAGGGCACGGGCCTACTCTACAATCGAGAGTACGATTGAGAGTGGTTAGGCCATATAGTCCACCACGCTGGCCTAATGCGGGTTGGTGGACTTTACATACCATAGAAATCGCTATGGCATGCAGGTTTCCTCACGATGTTTTCCTTCACCGTTATAGTGCGTGGTGATTGACTCAATACACACATGACTCCGAAAAGTCAGAGGTGTGCCCTGGGATTCGAACCCGCGACCACCGTGAACATGTTGGCCGCCACCGATAGACATACTCAGTTAAAAAAGTGCAAGTATGAGGAAGAAAATAAGCACCTCACTGGCTAAAGAAACTGCGGCTTAAGTGCGTCCTCGCCACAGACACACTGGTTGTAAAAGTATCAAGATCATGTTGTTTACATAATTTATTATACGTCCTGCTAGCATGCAATAAAAACTATTCTGTCGATAATTCGAATATACCTTCGGTACATGTAATGGTGGATTAAAACGAATTGATCGAGTTGGAACATTAAGAAATATTTTGGGCAAAAGTTCAGGGCTGTCGATATCATTATTCAATATATTTAAAAGGACTATGCAGTACTTATTTCTCTACGTTACTAAGTGGCAGAAGAGGAAATTTTTTGCATTCTCATTAAACAGTACTTATTGATTAATGGCGTCGTTCACCATCTTCAAATAAACCTTTGATTAGTTACTTGTTGATTGACGTTAACTGGCAAGTAAAAGTGCCGGGTATTTTCCGTCGATTTTACAAGTGAAAATAAAGTATCGAGTAACAACGTGCAACGGTTATATGAATAATATAAGGAATTGAACGAATCATTTGTTTATCTGTATCTGTATCTGTTTCAGCCCATATACGCCCACTGCAGAGCACGGGCCTACTCTACAATCGACAGTACGATTGAGAGTGGTTAGGTCATATAGTCTACCACGCTGGCCTAGTGCGGGTTGGCGGAATTACATTTGTCTAAAATTACGTAAAATGTGTCAACGTATTTTTTTCTTAAATAATAGGCCAGGAGGTTAAGTTTTACCTTATCTATATTTTTTAACTGGCAAGAAAATGTATCTGGAATGCGGCTGATGGTAAGTACAATTAATATAAGGGTCATCGTCATCTGAAGATTTATGGGATACCCTAATTATACCGGTGGATGGCCATAATGGCAAGATGACAGGTTGAAACCGAAAAGGGATACACTCACAGGCCACTGTCACGTGTTTTCTATCCAAGGATATTATTTAGTACACTCAAGGCTTAGTATATGCTATAGTCAAGAATGGATATAGTATGGGTGTACATCATCATTATTTTTTGTCAGAGTGTTCGGCACTACTGCCGTCTGATAAAAAGCGCGACAATAGAAGCTCACTATGTCTATTAGATGTGTATTTGAAAAAGCTACAAAATATCGTAGAAAATTTCATGCTTCGGCTAATAAATTCATAATTAGTGGATTATAAGATAGTTCGGTTTTCCAAGCCCATAATAACCGCGATTTATGAGTTAATACAAACTATCTAATGAGCCGTGCTGCGGTCAAATTTAACACAAACTCATCGAGATGTTGCTCAACGTAATTATAAATCGCGGTTAATAAGCCCGCGCCAACCACGAAAATCTAGTGTTACCAATTAATACTATATACTGTGTTGCCAAAGTGAATTAAATTATTAAAAAAATTCACGAACCTATATATTGTAGGTAGTCTTTTGAAAGTCAAAGTATCAATTGGTAATTAAAACTTCTTTTAATCACGAATTTGATATTTGCTTTGTAAATAAAACTTGTTTCGATTTAATTAGGTATGTAGTTCGTAAGCTTATCTGTTTATTATTGAAAAATCAATGTAATAATAAATTATAGAAATCATTGGTTATATTGCCTTGTACCTTTGGTCAAGTTTTATTTTTAATTTTTCAACATATTTTTTTAAGATCTATCTTTAAAAGGACTCTGATTTCTTTGTCAATGTGCCGTCATAATATTTTGGTCATCCTCCTATTACCATAATATCGTTCAGTTTTGATACACATTGTATAATATTTATGCCGTATTCAATATCGTTGAGTTTTGGAACACCATGTATAATGTACTTGCCGTATTCAATATCGTTGAGTTTTGGGACACCATGTGTAACGTACATGCAGTATTCACGTTAAGGTGTGTGTAGTGTAGTGTATGAGTTTGTAGGACCGAAAAGTCTCGTAGCTCCTGATACCCGCGACACAAGACCAGATCTTAGTGTGGGCTCAGCAACGGCGGATCCAGGGGGGAGGTCATGGGGTCATAACCCTTGGCCTGGCTCCAGATTGACAGAATTTATATATTATCTGGTTGATAAAATTTATAAGTACAGATAAATGTCGATTAATAAAGTAAAAAGTGTGTGTGTGCTCAAAAATCACGGCTGTAACAAACTTTAAAAAATCAATATTTCGAATTCGAGTATTGAAATCGTACCCAGTGTTCTGGCAAGAACTGTAAAACCCCCCTTGGCTTGGGAGCTGGATCCGCCCTTGGGGCTCAGGACTCTGTATGTGACTGTTGGGTGTTATTTATTTATTTACCTGCGGGTAGAGTAGATGCAGCGTGCGTACGAGCGAGCGTAGTGCACGCCGCACGCTGTCCGCGCGCCCCGCCAGCGCACACCCGCGCGCCGCCCAGTTCAACTGCTCCTGGATACACATTTATTTATAGCATAGGCCTGACAAACGAAACAGGTCATCTGATTTTAAATGATAATGATAGCTACTGGTGGTAGCTCTCTCATATGTGAGAGGCCATCCAGGTACCTACCTACCTAGTAGTACCTACTACTGCAATGTCTATTTTATATGTTCTTTATGATAAAACACGGGAAAAGGGAAGGGGTATTGAGCATCCTGCAATTTAACTCACTGAACGAAACGCTTCACATACTACTATACTGTACCGATAGTCGATACCTATACATCATCGGACTTTATATTGATATTCTCCTCGTTAAAGGTTGTCCTTGAACACTGATTATTTTTATAATAAACATTTTATTTCTTTATTCCCCCTCGACAATGACGCCAAGAAACCCGTAATAATTTGGGATTTTAAAATTCTCGTAGCTGCGGCGCTAGAAAATGTCCTATCATACTTAACAAACGGTATATTATCATTAGTTAACAGGAGATCTAAATTAATAAATATTCATTATTAGCACAAATAGAATAAAATACTACAAAAATTTCATTGATAACTACCTATTTGTACAATATATTATTATTTTCTTTTTTTGTTGTGTTTTCTTTACGTAAGCTTAGCATTGTAAACATTTACATCACTGACTGTTCAAACTTTAATATTAGAAATTTGTGGATAGTATTGTGGGTGTTATGTTTACTTTAATTTTTTTGCTTCTATATTAATAAGGCTGTAAAACTGTGTAGAAAGAATTTCAGCTATAGAGAATAATAAGATATATTTCTGGGTATTATGTTTATTCTACATTTTTTTGTTTCTATAAAAATAAGACTGTAAAACCTGCTGTTTGTTATCAGGAATAAATAAATAAAAAAAGAATCTACACAGAATTTCAGGTACAGAGAATAATAAAATATTTGTTTATATTGTGTAGATAGTGATGTACCTTTTCAGTCTTATCGATGCTTCCCTTCTCAGCGACTGGTAGCGCTTCCGGCTCGCTATCGCTCGTCGTCTCGAGCGGCTCCCAAGACCTGTACAAAAAAGTACAATTGTCAATCGTTACGAATACTTTTCTCTATCGCGATGTGAAAGAAAACATTCATTTTTGACGGTTTAAAATAATTTTATGAGTTTTAAAATTGGACGGTTCTAAGTACATCTTTTGTGTCACACACATACACACATATGCTGTGACAGCAAATTTGGTAAACACTATCATTTACGACCTTTTACTATTTACAAACATCAGTATGCTTCAAATAATCTTACGGAGCACACATCGGGAGGGAAACATTAACTTATAACTTTTTATAATAAACAACGATTCCTAACAACTGGAACTTTCTTTAACTAACTAACAACAGTGCAACTTAATCAATACAGGACAATTAAACTGTATAAAACTTGAATATAAAATCACAACACCGCTTCCTTGAATGATACGAGTAATAAGAACAGACAACGTAATTAGTAATGAATGGTAATTGACAATTAGTAATTAATAATAATTTATAAAAGTGCGTGGTGGCTTGTTGGTAACGGACCAGACGCGACTACCAACATGTTCACGGTAGTCGCGGGTTCAAATCCCAGGGCACACCTCTGAATTTGCGAAGTCATGTGTGTATTGATAGTCAATCACCACACACTATAACGGTGAAGGAAAACATGGTGAGAAAATCTGTATACCATAGCGCTTTCTAAAAATTACAACGGTATGTAAAGTTCGCCAACCCGCACTAGGCAGCCGTCAGCGTGGTGGACTATATGACCTAACCACTCTCAATCGTACTCCTGATTGTAGAGGAGGCCCGTGCCCCATAGTGGGACGTCTATGAGCTGATACAGTACAGGCTTATACAGAATAATTCATAGGATCCACATTTGTTTTTTGCCTTATTTCTATAACACATATGGTATTTTGGAAGTCTCTTACAATACCAACATAGGATACACCTCATACTTTCCTGCTAATGCCACGCTTATACTACAACAATAACAACAGATCTCAGTCCAACTCACTTGCACCTGGCGTGGTCGTGCGCTAGATGCGCGCGCGCATGCAGCAGCAGCGACACGGCGCGGCGCAGGCGGTGCGCGGCGCGGGCCGCCCCACCCCCCGCGCGCTCTCCCGCCAGCGCCAACTGCGCGCACCCCGCGCGTAGTGACGAGCTTGCCGCGCAACTCACCTCACCCGCCTGAGTACATACGTCATAGTGAGTAATAATATTAAATCTTATTAAACAAAATATAGGCTCGCCACCTATCACATCGTGGGACGGAATATATGTGGCAAAATATGGGTGTCCTGGTACCTCTGCCTACCCCTTCTGGGAAAAAGGCGTGAGTTTATGTCTGTATGTTAAACAAAAGAAAGACATACAAAACACTAAAACTAAAGGACACGCCAAAAAGAATACAAAAATAAGGTTAAAGCGCATGTGTTAGATTGAACTGTGGTGCCCAAATAAAGATTTAACTTGTGTTATGGGTGCTCGAAGGATCATGATCCTTTAAGCCGGATCGGAGTAATCTTCTTAAGCAATATTTGAGAATTTTGGAGGCCAAAGATTCTTCAATATATCGATTTTAGACAATAATTATTAATGATGGATTATGATTTCAATGTTTATTAATGATTATGTAAGTGTTTTGGGCTGTAAAATTACAAATTACTTAGTTTACGAACTTAATAAAGAAAGTATTGGATAAGTAATTTATAATAATAATATTCTGACAATACAGGATAGGAGGAGAATATTTCCAGATAAAAAAGCCTAAATTTATAAATCAGTCCTCGATGGTTAACAATAATAATAAACACACCCAACAATCACATACATAGTCCTCATCCCACAGGGTATCGGCAACTATGAGACTTTTCGGTCACACAAACATCCAGTCGCGAAACAAATATTATATTTAGCGCCAGTTTTACCAGTTGCTGATAAGGTGCCAGATAGCTATCAGGCACTTTATCAGGAACTGGTGAAATTGGCCCTTAATAAAATAACTCATACCTGCATGATGTCCTGCAAGTTTTTGAGCAGCGTTGACTCCTCGAGCAAGTCCGGCGGCACGGGGGGCGGCGGGGGGGCCGACACAGCGCGCTCGAACGTCATTATTGACCACCTGTTGGGGCAGTCACACTCTCAATGTTTGTTGCTTATACCGTCGCAGTAAAGTAATGACATATTTGTATTTTGGTGTAATGCACCAGCTCAGGATTATTAAACACTTCTTAGTAAGTACTGGTCAATGCCATTCTTGTTTTAGAATTGCTAGAGACACATTGCACTGGCAGGTCGTTGCTGTTTATTTATTTTTTATTGATTAGAATCTACAACGAAGATAACACATTACATTTTCATTACTTACGTCTACTTGATGACGATTTTTAAAACTTGCTTATATTATAGTTACATTACAAAATAATAACAGCATACTGAAAAAATAACATTATTTCTAGGTTACTTTATTTTCCAACAGAGTATCTACGAGAAAACTACCATAGGTTCAGGAAAAAATCTACAAAACATATTCCCTAATGCCTAACAAACTGAAGTATTTACAGAACATTTCAAACCTGTCCAACATCTTGGTGGAGGCCCTCTCGTACCGCTCAATGAGTAGCTGCAGGTTGGCGGCGTCGTCGCAGGAGGCGCCCCAGCCCAGCACGCGCGCCAGATCGTTACCCGTGCCCAGCGGGAGGACTGCTGTTTGCACTTGTTTCTAGTACCACCAAAAATATACTTAAGTTTAATGCTTTATATAGACGTAATTATTTAGCTTTGTATTGTTATCTTATTTGAAAATTTACAGTTTATTTTGTTTTATCTCTTAGAGATTTGTTATGTTTTGTTTTAGTTAATTTTACTGTATTATTAATCAGCGATAATGTAAGACAAAATGTTAGGACCCTTCGGTACAGGCTTGCCTAGTGAGTGGGTCACGTATGATTTACACTGTTTAATTCCAAATTTAAATAAAGTATTTTATCCTTTGTTTTAAACGTCAACTTCTAAAATTACATCACGGGCGTCCAAACGAGACCTATAAACAGCAACTCACATGCATCTCCAGCTTGTCCACCTCCTGCAGCACCCAGCCCACCGAGCCGTCGCCGGAGCACACCAGCACCCGCAGCGGCGCGAAGTGTCTGAACAGCCGCAGCCCCAGTCTGGGTCCAGCACCACTCAGCTCGAATACTTGCGCTGGGTTCAGTAGTTGCTTGAACCGCCGCAGGAACTTTACTCCTTGGTTGTCGCCTGATTATTATGATAAGAAACAAAGTATTTCATGAGTTTTTGCAGCTTTGACTTACAAATATGGATGGCCCCCTGTCTATTACTAATGTAATTTCATACATCATTTACGGATAAATTCAAGTTATTCTTTTTTTTATTTCAGTGAATGGCGAGACGAGCATGCCTTTGGCCTGATTGTAAGCGTACGACCGCTCATGAATGGTAGCAAAACCAAACAACACCTTCAATTACAAAGCGATGCTTGGCATTCCACAACACTCGCCATCCTGACACATAAGATGTGAATTCTCACTATGTCCTGTAGGTGTTCTGGCTGTAATGTCCTTTAATCCGAAAAACAACAGTGCATTTAAACTGTTGTTTGGCGGGAGAAATAGACATTGCGGTGGTACTTACCCAGGTGGCCTCTCACATATGAGAGACCCACCGCCAGTAATTAATGGTTGAAACTTCACTGGATCATTTACTACTAACTGTATCTTGCTCATATGTTTTATTGTTCTGTATGTTTTCCAAATACATATAAAATAAAATAAATAAAGAAATAATCTACTGATTAATTCTAATTCTTTATAAAAAACAATATACTATACCAGATCTGCTGTTAACGAAGACGATGAGCGGCGACGCGTTGGGCGGCCGATCGGGCACCCACGCGTCGTCCGGCCCCACGGAGTGCAGTCTCGTGGGCGGCACGACGGACGCCCGCGCCGGCCCCAACGAACAACTCGCGCGCCAATTCGGCTTGCACGCCGCGTGGACACACTTGCGACACCACACGCACCTGAAGTCTTGCAATCTAGAAGACAATACGATACCATAAGTTGCAGTGGTGAAGGCTACATATAACTCGATTCCTACCTGCTTACCTTTTGTAATTCATCATTACATTAAAAATAAGCAAATTATTCAAAATGTATTTAATATCAAAACTAAATAAATTTTTTGTACGCACTAACATCGCTACGCAAAGGCTACGTTGTGTGTGCGATTAGAGCTACGATAGTTGTCACGTGCTACATCGTACATGTATAAGCTACGACGTGCTATCGACTACGCAAGCATTGGCGTAGGTGCGAGGTACTAACGCTACGCATTAGTAGTACGTTCTGTACTAATACTATGAAGTTCTACGAACGATGTCTACGCATTTGTAGCCGAATGCGTGAGTCCTTGATTTTGTAAATATATTTTACGCGAGTTTTGCAACTACTACTAAAACAGAACTTAAGTTGATATTTTTTATTTTATTGCTTTGAATAGCTAGCCGAGCTTGCCATTCACCTGATGGTAAGCGATACGACTGCAGTAAACAGTAGCAAAACCAAACAGTACCTTGAATTACAAAGTAATGCCTGGCATTCCATTGCGCTCATAAGAATCATAAGATGTTAGCAACACAAGATGGTACACTTAATTGATTGTATTGTATAAGGCCATATACGTCCCACTGCAGGGCACGGGCCTACTCTACAATCGAAGATACGAATGAGAGTGGTTAGGCCATAGTCCACGCTGGCCTAGTGCGGATTCGCGAACTTTTACATACCATAGAAATTCATACAAACCGCTATGGTATGCAGGTTTCTTCACTTAATCGATACTAAAAATAGATGTTACTTGGGATTTTTAATCCAAAAGAAAACAGGCAGAAATAACTGATAAATATTTTTCCTAAATGAACTTTCTTTTTAAAATAATTGTATTCCTTTAGTAACATGAAAAAAATTGAAGTGAAAATTAAAACTGGATTTTTAAACATAAAAAAGCATAGCAATTTCATTCGAACCAATATATGAATCCTTATATTATTTTATGGTACAAATTATTCTGGGCTTTTCTGGAAATATTAATTAATTCTTTGTAATACCGACAAAAAGCTTTCGGAATATAAATAAAATTAGGTTGGCAACAAACTTGCATTAAACACTCTGATAAACCATTAATTAACACTATTAGCAGGAACGAAAACGCAGCGCCGCGACTGTCAGTTTTTTTTTTCATAAAATCTTCTAAAACTACCTCTAAACATCAAAGGAAAGATCTTTATTGAACTACATATTATTCCATCGTATCATATCGTAAAAAATATTAAAAGTCCAATTTCCCTAAACAGATTCGATCTATATCCACTTTTCCCGATTCCTTTGATTTCCGCAAAAATGTTGGCGGAACTACCACGTCACTTCAAGAGAACGGTTGAGAATTTTTTAACGTTCCCGTCTTAAGAACGAAGAGATCGTTAAGCCGTTGAATGGATCACAATCTGTCGGCGCGTCGATTCATCTCCGGCGATCTCGTCCGATCCCCGCCGATCCGCGACGATCTCCGGCGATCTCCGGCCGGTATCTAGGCTATTTCCCGAGGGCTTTGTGGCCGTCAGTAGGGTTGTCACGAAATACACATTAGCCCTATCCACAAATCAATGATTTTATATTTGAATTTGTGACGTAGTTTCCAGTAGCGTCGTTAAGTAAATTTTTGTGGTTAATTTTATAGTGTTTTCTAGATTTTAAGTGTCCTTAGACATGCTGATAATTAAGCTGATAATCTCAAGTTCTGTGGGCAGCCGAAACGACGGTGACAAAAGCCTTCCAGCCCGACACAACTGTCAATATTGCTGTCAAATCCTACGCATATTTGTATTAGTATTTTTGAAAACGTTGATAAAGTCGTAAACAAATACACTCATATGACTGTTATTCCACATTAAAATATAAACTCAACTACATACGTTAAAATGAGACAAAAATAACAATCAACACTCGCATAATATCAGAAAGTGCATTTTACTTAAGGAATTAAAAATCTAAATAAATCAATCTTTAAATTCTAAAATCATATCCGTCCGTGTGACAACCCTACGCTATCGGATAAGCACTCAGCTCCGTAGTCGCCTGTACAAGTACCCGTTTTATGGCGCTTATCATTTTTTTCTATCTATCATTTATTATATCTTTCTTTTTCATTTTTTGTTGGGAGCACTTTTTCTGTCTTTTTTCTGTTGGAAAGATAATGGGTATTTCTGTTAGTGCATTGTGTTTTATTTGTAAATTAGCTTGTTTTAATTGTGATGGAAAATATCGTCAGGGGTATTTCATACGTGAGAAGGAATTTTAAATAGTCGTATGTTTTCTAAGTAATTCAATAGTTTATTTAACAGTCACGGCAAATATCACAGGAAGTCAAGATTGCTGAACTAACAATTTCGATGGTATGCGATACGACTAAGAAGCCGTTTGCTAACAGTAAGGTGCCCAATAGTAAAAACCAAATATTACAAGCTAAGTCACTGTTGTCAACTCCGCCAACCCGCACTAGGCCAGCGTGGTGGACTACATGGCCTAACCACTCTCAACTGTAGAGTAGGCGTGCCGTGCAGTGGGACGTATATGGGCTGATATAGAAGTCATTGCGCCCAATTAAAAAGTGTGACAAATACTCAATTCTGCAATTATAATAATATCAATTACAATTTTACAGACAACAAGGTTACATAAGGGGAGTGAAAAAAAAATTTAGAACATTTTAAAGTTAATGAGCTGTTAAATAGTTTATTAGTGAATAACGTTTTTGAGTCAGCTGATATTAACGGCATTTGAAAACTGCGTAAAGCGATTCAATTATATAACAAATATTACACCTCCGACGCGGGATGATGAAAATCACAAACAATACGTTTTAAAATCATTCAATGTCGGAATACTTCTAAAAGTATCTGAAACCGAAGCAGGCTTTACTTTGTACAACCAACATTCCCATTTCGAAGGCTTTGCGAGACTTAAAAGTATTTATTAGTTAAGTTTTGTTCGGTAAAGATATCATGTGGAGGCTGTTGGGTAATATTAAACATGATTTTGTGTAAATTTAATTTTGTATGAAAACAAGAATTTCGTTTTGGTTGTATTGATAAGTGAACTGTTACAAAATAAAATATTTTTGTTTACCATGGTAAACTATAGGATGATCAGTGATACAAACATTAATTACATTTGCGTTAAAAAGTATTTGAGGCATACTATAGTGATTGGATAGTCATTATTGGAACAGAGTCAACTGACAGCTGAACTGAAATTTTTTGACAGCTTCCGTGGCGCAGTTGGTAAGACGCTGGCTGTGAAACGAAAGACTACGGGTTCGATCCCCACACCGAGGCAAATGTTTGTGAGGCCCACAAATATTTGTCTCGGGTCTTTGTATTTGTGAGACCTAAAAGTCTCTCTTAGTTCTTGATACTCACGACACAAGACTCGATCTTAATATGGGGTCCGGACTATGTATGTGGTGTATTTATAATTATTATTTATCAAACACAAATACATGTTACAACCATGTAAGCATCAAACGTTACTGGACAATAATTATAACCCAAAACACGTGTCCCAGAAAGTACTGGTGGTAGCCAGAGTAACTACTGGACATATTGAGACTTAACATCTTATGTCTCAGGATGGCGAGCGCAGTGGAATGCCAAGCATTGCTTTGTAATTCAAGGTGTTGTTTGGTTTTGCTACTGTTCATGAGCGGTCGTATCGCTTACCATCTGGCGAAAGGCTTGCTCGTCTCGCCATTTATAGCAATATAAAAAAAACTAATTAAAAAGTAACGCTACACACTGCAAAGTTAAATACAGTATTAGATAAATAGTTTAACAAATAACTTTAATAGCATTATGTGCGGTTTGTGAGATATTAATCTTTTTCCTCCTTTTTCACTCTCAATTTTCGCAGATATTCAAAAGCATAATAGGTGAGAACTCCGCTATTTGCCTAACAAAATCTGTCGTCGAAATCACAAGGCAGATCGATCTTTACGTCAACATAAAGAGAGTATTTGAACCTTCGATCAAATATATACTAATAGAATTAGATACAGGGTCTGGAATAAAATCACACGCCAAAATTGGCCGACGTTGCTTATACTTATACATTTGAATTTCGAACGAGATGTAGCAAAAAGCCTCAAATTATAATCTACTTCTGGTAACAATAAACTTTATTCTTTTAAATTAAGATTTCTTATGTTTTTGACCATACTAAAACCAAATAAGAGCCACACACTTATTTGTGCTGTTATTTCTCTTGCCGTTTTTTAGACCGTTACTTATAATCTAGTGTATATTTGATCGAAGATTTGAACTTTCAATGCGAGAGTCAGGCGAGGCGGACGCCCGGCCAGCCAGTACGAATGCATGACGTTTTTATTATTTAAATGCCATGCAGCCCAGGCGCGACTGACAATATGCACATATGTGATATTCCTACACTATTTCTTTCATATTTTGACACAAAAATATTTTGCATAATATTTTCCTCTTGGTTCGTGAAACTTGTATAGAATTTAGGAAGAATTTCTATGGTTTATTTTATTTTATTTTTATTGCGATGAATAGCGAGACGAGCATGCCGTTCACCTGATGGTAAGCGATACGACCGCTCATAAACAGTAGCAAAACCAAACAACACTTTGAATTACAAAGCAATGCTTGGCATTCCACTGCGCTCGCCATCCTGAGACATAAGATGTTAAGTCTCAATCAGTCCAGTAGTTACTCTGGCTACAATGCCCTTCAATCCGAAACACAACAGTGCGTTTACACTGCTGTTTAACGGGAGAAATAGACACTGCGGTGGTACCCACCCAGATGGCCTTTCACATATGAGAGACCTACCACCAGTACTTGAAGTCCACCAACCCGTAATAAGCTAGCGAGGTAGAATGTCCTTTCAATGGCATTATATTATATGAGTATTTTTTACAATCGTGTAATGAACCAGTATAATATTAATATTTTTATATAAAGGACAGATTGTTACATATTTGTATAGCAGTTATTTATAAATTTTACGCCGCTACGTCTACGCTTGTACAACTTTCAAAGTGAAATATATCGCCATTATATAATGTTCCGATAAAATATCTGTTCATGACACTTTGATAAAGTAGGCCCTTTGAAAAGTTTTCTTTTCCCAATACAATTTTTTCCCTAAATTTAGAACGAAGGGCTTGGATTGTTTAAAAGTTTCACCGACGCCTCGGATTTGGTTTCAATGGAGAAATATTTTATTCAAACAAAGGAGATTAATTGTTACAATTTTGTGCGTGACCGAACTCGGCCGTTTCTACGCGGACTGATTTCAAATGAACACTTGCAGGCGAAAGCGTTGAATTAAATTTACTTAATTGTAGACAAAGGAAGAATTTTTATTATTAAACATCGTTTGGGCGGAAATTATAAATGATTCATGAATAATATAAATATCTCAGTGTAACTTCAATTTAGTTTGGAAAAAGCTAAGCTATTCGAAATTGAATCGTGTAAAGTCTTTAGTGGTAATGCCTCTTTAAGTCGCAACTGCATTAGTTCTTCTTTTGCTATATTTTGAGAAAAGGTATTGTTACGTAAACTATTAAAAATAATTCGAATTACATTTTACTTCAGCTCATCTCGGCATCACCTAAAGGTAGACTGGAAAAGAATGCCAATGGTTAAGTCCGTTTTGTATACTTCTGTACATGAAGTAAAAAATATAATACATGAACTAGGTTGCAACATCAAAACATGTATTATATACATACTTGAAACACACATCCAAAGAAATCACAAACTCACAACATCAGCAATCACTGGCTACCGCCAACAGGAAATCCTCAATACACAGTAAGTAAAAACAAAACTATCCAGTTTCGGCACTATCCATTCCGTGCGAGCCCCTCTCGATATGTAAACGATAATGTGGGTCTGTAGCGCAAAGCTACCGGACTCCGCTTCCCAACTGCATTATGTATTGAATGTTGATATACATGGGAACGACAGATGTTTTGATATACTCAGTCGTATGTTATGGTGAGGGATTTTTTTATTGCGATGAATGGTGAGAAGATCATGCTATTCGCCTGATGGTAAGCGACGCGACCGCTCATAGAGAGTAGCAAAACCAAACAAGACCGGGAGCAACAAAGCAATGCTTGGAATTCACGCAAATTTCGCACGCTATTCTGAGACATAAGATGTTAACTCTCAATATGTCCAGTAGTTACTTTGTCTACAATGTCCTTCAAACCTGAATACAACAGTATATTTACATTGCTGTTTGGCGGGAGAAATAGACATTGCAGTGATACCTAACAAGGCGGCCTCTCACATATGAGAGACCTACCAACAGTTTTGGCAGTAATTCACGAAGTGATAGATAGCTTCTTGTCATACTGCTTGATCAGAATACAAGGAAGATATTTCTTAAATATTTGGAGATATAATACCATTGATTCACGGTTGTTTCTCATTCACATAGCTTATTATTGTCTGCCCATCAAATCGGAAGGAGAGCAGGAACAACAATGGACAGTAGGAGGCATGAGGTATTGTGCATCTGGCAATCTCGCTCAACGAAACTCGACAGTAAAGCTGTCCCTTCACGTCGATCTTCTGTGAGATAGTGGTACCGTCCTGGATGAGCCTGCTCATTCACGCTAAGTCATGAGTGACAACAACGAGGCTCTACTACTTCCATGTTTTTGGAAATTTGGATACCAAATTTAAAATAATAGATTCTTGTGTAATTAACACTACGAAAGATCCTATACTCCACCGGGTAAGTAAAGGGTACATCTTTTTGACCGATTTATTCTCTCTTCTAAAAAAGTTAACATTCTTACAATACCTTATTTATTTTTAACACCACGTTACCTACGTGTTACTTACCGATCATACACCAACAATGTTACCATAGTTACAACAAACACAAACACTTTTACTAATAAAACCCGTCAAAACAAACGCAAACATCCAAACAATCGATAAACCACAATTAAAATCAAATTAACAAAAGCCGAAAACCCTCAAATAGCCGCGGCCGGCCTCTCAGGCCCGTCGGTCAAAAATTCACAAATATAATTTAAAATTGGAAAATGGAAAGGTCGTAATCCAATTTTAAACCGGTTACTCGGATTTAAACCGAACGGAACGGTCCATTGTGTTTTGAAATAGGAACGTTCCGTCGCATATGTGTTGAAGCGGTCTGGTGCATCTGGAACGGGGTCGGACACGTGACGCGTGGACGGGTTGACTCGATTTATTTGCGTTTTATGGACAGTAGATGCATTTTTCATTGAAAAAGGAATTGTGATGTTAAAGCTGGAATGGCACTTTTTATTAATAATGAAAATAATTTGACAGCCTCCGTGGTCAGTTGGTTAGAGGGCGGCTGTGAAATGAGAGGTGGCGGGTTCGATCCCTGCATTGAGACAAATGTTTGTGTGCACGACAAGCATTTTATTCGGGTCTGGGTGTTTGTGAGACTGAAAAGTCTCTCGTAGTTCCTGATACCCACGACATAAGACTCGATCTTAGTGTGGGGTCAGGACTGTAATGTATGTGACTTATTATATTGAACATATTGGAAGAACAGTTGTGATCTATTCCTGTGAAGAACATGTTATGTAATAAATACAGTATAAGAATACAAATGTATTCGTGCTTGCGAGAGCTCTATAAGTCAAATCATGTATAGGTTCATACTAAGTGTTGAAAGTTTTAGCACCAGATGGTTACCAAGTCAACGGGTTAATGAATATATTTGTAGCATTCTATCGACTGATCTATTTTGGATTATGAATCAAAACTGATGCACACTAGATACGAGTCTTTTTACGGTTCAGGTAAGTTCCCGAATAGATTTGAAGTTCAGCTAAGCGGTAAAAATACTCGTCACTATACGGGGTGCTCGTAAAACTAAATCGTGAAAACTAAAATCACGACTTTTGAAAAAAGAAAACATCTTCGAGTTTTAAATGTTTTGTACATTCAAAGTCATCTGGGGTGATGAGAAAAATATGGGTGTCAGCACCCTACATAGCGCTGCTGTGTAAGTGCGTTACACCACACGTTTTACATATAATAATTTTACAAATCATTTCACGTCTGATCGTTGACCGGCCGACCATATACCATACCATACCATTTAGGCTAGTTTAATAACATTATCCTGCAGAAGTACTTTTGCAGCTTCATGGATTAGTTGCCTAGTAATAAATTCATGTTCATGTATAATGTACAATGTATCGAACACTGTAACAGTAAGCTACTCTTGCATGGAAGCCGGCAATATCCCTTCAATTTGTGCGGTGACACGCGATGAGCCGACAGCCGTCGGATTCAGCACGACGACAGACTTGAGATAATCTGCTCGAAGCACACTACACAATACATTTAATATTCATAATCTTCAACCACACGCCTTGTACTGGTAATATTGAACGTAAGTTTTCAATATTCAATACTTTAATATCATCTTCTTTGGCCACAGTGATCTCACATACGATCAGGTTATAATCCTTATTTAAAACTGCTTCATTCGCATGTCTGTACCTATTTTTGACAATTATATACAGGTATCAAGACTGCTATCAACAACGAAGCCGATGGTAGTTTAAGTGACTATAAACACAATGCGACAAAAAAAATCTTAAAGAAACGCGACAATTTATTTTTTATGTCTTTTTAAATATCATTGTTGTTTGGATGGCAAATCCACAGTTTGTGCTAAAATAATAATTTGAATACATGAGTTACAAAGCGTCTTTAAAAATAAAAGGATGTAGATTATTATTTTAGAAAGAAACTATGCATTTACCAGCCAAATGAGACGATAGGAAAAAAAACAGAAAAAAAAGAAAAATTTTTTTACATTGTGTCTGGAGTCACCAAAACTACCATCCGGTTTTGTTTTCAGTAGCAGTAGCGACACAAACAAGCATACGGCCCGCCTCATGGTGGGCAGTTACGGCCTAAACACGTCTGCAACACCAGAGTTGTCACTCGCGCGTTTTCAACCCTGTAATAATCTTTTAACTTCTCTTTTGGAGAGCCCCATGCTATAATCTTTTGGGAAAACCTCAGCAGGCAGCTCATTTGACAGCCTGATTGTTGGAAGAAATTCCTCTGTAACCCCACAGTACGAGGGTTATAATAACGAGATCAAAATTGCTTGCGCACTGAGCAATGTCAATTTAAGAAAATGTAATATAATTTTAAAAATGTCTCTGTATCAGCCCATATACGTCCCATTGCAGGGCACGGGCCTACTCTACAATCGAGAGCACGATTAAGAGTGGCTAGGCCATATAGTTCACCACGCTTTTAAAAATGTAAATAAATGTAATTGTAAAGTATATTTTGAAACTTAAAATATACGTTATATCATTGTCATAAGTTTACGCCATCGAAATAACATTAATCAATACTGAAAATGATTGAGTAGACACGTTTGATTGATAATGTTGTGTGTATTTTTATGTCACTCAACAATTCCATTAATAACTATAGAAGTTACTTAAGTTTTTTACAGCAATAATATAAATTATTATGATAAAAAGAAACTGTTTTGTATTCAATTTTGAAATATTTTATAATTTTATTGTAAGGTGTATGAAAATTTCTTTGCTAGAGGATCAAAATATCCTTAAAGCATGGAATAGCAGCTGCGCACGGAGGTTGTCATGTTCTTTAATATTTTATGAACCGCTTTGTTTATTGCAGTGAGACGAGCCTGAGGGGTTACTCTATACTCCGATACCAAGTTCGAAGGTTCGGACGTTGAACGTCAATATAACTTAGTTATTTTTTCATGGAACGGCGAGACGAGCTTGTTTTTTGCCTGGTGGTAAGCAATACGACCGCTCATGGACAGTAGCAAAATCAAACAACACCTTGAATTACAAAGCAATGCTTGGCATTCCTCTGCGCTCGCCATTGTAAGACATAAGATGTTAAGCCTCAATATGTCCAGTAGTCACTCTGGCTACAATGTCCTTCAATCGGAAACATTAAAGTGCATTTATACTGCTATTTGGCGGGAGAAAGAGACATTGTGGTGGTACCTGCCTCCAGTCATAAAATTACAACATACGATACAAAATTTGAATATTTTGTCAAGTATTTAGGGATATTCGTACAGTCTTTCGAGCGATGTTCGAAAATGCGTCGTCATGCCGGACTACAGAGTAACTCCCTGCAAACATAGCTTTATATAACTCAAGACAATGTCAAGTGATTGAAGTGTTTTGACGTAAATTGAAATTTATTAAATAAGACGAACACGTGTGAATTTACATCACATGGATATTTGAGAAACACTTCTAAAGAACATTCTTCTATTCAAGTCGTACTTGCAAGACTCGCGTGAAATGAATTCACAAAATCAAGGACTCACGCATTCGGCTACAAACGCGTAGACGTCGATCGTAGAACTTTATAGTAGTAGTACATACGTACTACAAATGCGTAGCGTTAATACTTCGCACCTACGCCAATGCTTGCGTAGTCGATAGCACGTCGTAGCTTATACATGTACGATGTAGCACGTGACATCGATCGTAGCCCTAATCGCACACACGGCGTAGCCTTTGCGTAGCGGTGTTAGTGCTTACAAGTCACGTAGCACGTAGTCGAGCGTAGCGGCTTAGTATCGGGAACGGTTAAATAAATAACGAGCTCCTCGCTTCTTAACGTGGCGTTTTCTACCTTCAGGGGATAATGTTGGTTCATAAATTGTTTTTACCGCACCATTACATTAGGAACACTTAGAAAATGTGAAACTTTTGCTATTTTAAAAAGTACATTTTTGTTTTTGTTTTAATGCGTTTTTGTTTTAATTTTAATGTTCTTCTACGTTAATATGTAATAAGTTTGTACTTGCCTGAGTACCGAGCCACAGGTTTTATCACAGACGTCGCACTTGGCTGCGACTGGCAGGTTGCCCTCCAACCACTGATGAGGCATTATTATGTTCTGAAACAACAAATACATATGAGCATTCTTTGTATATGGTGGTCGCGGGTTCGAATCCCAGGGCACACCCCTGACTTTGAGTCATGTGTATATTGGTAGTCAATCACCATGCACTATAACTATGAAGGACAACATCGTGAGGAAAACTTCATACCATAGCGATTTGTAAGAATTTGTATGGTATGTAAAGTCCGCCAACTCACACTAGGCCAGCGTGGTGGACTAAACGGCTTATTCACTCTCAATCGTACTCTCGATTGTGGAGGAGGCCCGTGCCGTGCAGTGGGACGTATATGGGCTAATACGTAAACAGATTCTTTGTACATTCTCTGGGAACGTATTTTGTGGAAAAATAATACATAAATACACTGATTTCATTATAGTCGTGCTTGGTTTGATTTATAACACGATTTTGCCATTACTACGATTAAACGTACCACTCTAGCATCTCAGCTGTCTATTTAATCTGCTAATACAATTATTTGCTTTTATACTTAACCTTATCCTACTACATATATCTTTTGTTTATAAAAAATGCTCTGAGGCACTGATTCATTTGAAGTTAAGTGAAATGCTGCCTATAAACTCCCACATCAGTTTAGTTCGTCGGCGCGATACCAGCTTTCAAAAAAAATTTTTTTTTTTAATGCGATGAATAGCGAGGCGAGCATGCCGTTCGCCTGATGGTAAGCGTTACGACCGCTCATAAACAGTAGCAAAACCAAATAATACCTTGAATTACAAAGCAATGCTTGGCATTCCACTGCGCTCACCATCCTGAGACATAAGATGTTAAGTCTCAATATGTCCAGTAGTTACTCTGGCTACAATGCCCTTCAATCCGAAACACAACAGTGCATTTACACTGCTGTTTGACGGGAGAAATAGACACTGCGGTGGTACCTACCCAGATGGCCTCTCATATACGAGAGACCTACCACCAGTAATGGGGGGAGGGGGGAGTTTATGAAAGGGGTTTGTTTCGATTTCTCCCGCCAAGCAAGTAAATGCACTGTTGTGTTCCGTTTTGAAGGTAATTGTAGCCAAAGTAACTACTGGACATATTGAGATTTAACATCGTATGTCTCAGGATGACGAGCGCAGTGGAATGCCATTCATTGCTTTGTAGTTCATGACGTTGTTAAGATTTGCTACTGTTCATGGGCGACTAACCGCTTACCATCAGGTAGATTGCATGCTCGTCTCGCCATTTATAGCAATGAAAATGAAAAAGGAAACTGGAAAGTAGTTATGTAGTATAAATATAATCATACTTAAACCAGGTACTTCAATAATTACTGATCAGAAAATCCAACTAAATTAAAATGGCCGCTTTAACGACCCAATTTAATGTTGCAATTCCCTTGATTAGAATAGGAATTAATATCTCTCTAGTTGGTACTATTCTCCCGGTTTAGTATCTCTCGGGGGTAGGTCCCAAGACGCAGGTGCTTACTTTTAACGACCCCTAATGGCTAAGGGTTGTTAGTTATACGTACTTTCAAATTGATTGGAGTCATTTAATTTAGTATTCTATTTGGTGTCTGTTGAACGTGTTGCAAGTTTTGAATATGAATGGAGCGCTTTGTGAATTGAATATGATTAAATAATTATTAAGTTTGATGTAATTAATTAAACTGGTATAATTATTAAGCGTTTGACTATTCATAAGAAATAAACTAATAAAAATAAAAACCCAACTGTCACATAGTCCTAACCCCAAACTAAGATCGAGTCTTGTGTCGTAGGTATCAGAAACTACGAGAGACCGTTTGGTCTCACCAACACCCAGACCCGAAACAAAGACAGTGGTACCGCCCCGGACGAGCCTACCCATTCAAACTGAGTCATGACTGACAACAGCGTTAACCACTTACAAGATAATAAAAATACTAGGCCCACTGAAGATTCAACATTCTTTCTGTATCTGCTCATATACATCCCACTACAGGGCACGGACCTCCTCTACAATCTAGAGTACAATTGAGTGGTTAGGCCGTAGTGGTTAGGCCGTATAGTCCACCACGCTGGCCTAGTGCGTGTTGGTGGACATACATATCATATAAAATTCTCACAAGTCGCTATGGTATGTAGGTTTCTTCACGATGTTTTCTTTCACCGTTTTAGTGCGCGGTGATTGACTATCACTATACACATGACTCCGAGAAGTCAGAGGTGTGCCATGAAATTCCAACCCCTGACTACCGTGAACATGTTGACAGTTGCGTCTTTTCAGTTTACCAATAGACCACCAGCTACTTCAACATTCAACATTCTCTCACATAGTTTCAACTCTAGTTTAAGTTAGATAGTGTAAGATAAGACTTGTCCAGTCATGATTGGCAACAGCCTGGCTTTTCACTTACAAGATAAAATCAATACTAATCCCACTCAACATTCCCTGACATAGTTTCAACTCTAATTTAACGTAATATAGTAAGATAAGTCTTGTTTTGTGGTTTTAGAATCTTGAAAACTTTCCGAGACTCGACCTAGACCCAAATCGAATATTTGTCATTGGCACAGACTATATATTGGTACGACAATTGAATATGTGAGCACTCAGTCCAAAACTCGAGGCGACTAGTCAACTACGTGAGGATACAGTGAGTCATTGTTGTACAAAACTGTCTTACTCCTCGGTTGAAATACAAAGTTACTACGAACTTTTAAATATATATTTTCTATACATAAATTTTATGAAGACTGCCCGGTAGCTCCTATAGTATTATGGAGATGATTGCGGTGTCTTATAATTGTCCTATTTGGAATCACTAGGTTAAGAGTAATTTTTCAATATAGAAAATAATTTTTAGTCATATTAATTAACGGATAATTTTCTTAGAAATTCGTTTTTATTATGGTTATGTCTAACATGGATTCAAATTGAAATTCTCAATAAACTGTGGATGAACGGAGGTGAGACCAGCTAGAATCATATTGGTGGTTCTTGCAAAATAGAGCTAAATAAGCAAGAATGGAGACTAAGAGATTGATGCCTTGAAGTGCCTGCAATAACTGATGTATTTACATCAATATCAATGTTACACTAGATAAGACGTTCTTTGTAAAAATTGCGTCCCACAGACCACCCACAATCAGTCAATCAGTCAAAAACGCGTAAGCGCAATGAAACTCACGGCGCTTTCTACATTTTGGTCGCTAGAAAACTACACCCTAAAAGCGATCTAGCGCTGCATGATTATATGACTAATTATTTTTTCCAGGATTTAGTTTCAACCTTGATCAAAATCGACCAAGACATTTGTATGGGATAGCTAATAGCTTCTTTATACGTAGTGATATATCTCGATGTGTATTTATGTATGTATATCTCACCCCATCTGGATCCTCGACGAGATGCGGTCCGAGCGAGGCGAGAGTGCTCCACTTGCATGAGGGGGGAGCGCGCGAGGCGCAGCGCTTGTGCGCCTTGAACTTACACAGCTCGCAGGCGAGCGCATGCGCAGTGCCCAGCGCGCCGAGCGGCTCGCGGCACACGTTGCAGAACGTGGGTCGCGCGTGCGTTGCGGCGTACCTGGGTACAAACAAAGTGGAAGGTGACGTAACAAAATCATAAATAAGGCTGAAAACATTTTACTAATTATTTATGTTTCTATTTCTATTTTTATTTATAAATATTTATACGCCCACTTCATCTCATCTCCGCATCACTCAATCTATCGCCATATCGGGCACAAATTCCTGACTCTGGGCTGATAATGAATAGAAAAGTCCAATATCACTTCGCCCAACCCGGGATTCGTACCCGAGACCTCAGCTTTGTAACCAATAAATAAATACTATTAACAATTAAATACTACTACTAATAAATAAATACTATTAATAATTCGAACACGCGATGCTACGTTGCGTGGCGTGTTCGTAGAGTGGTTCTGGCCATAGAAAATACTACGATTTGATTTGATTCAACACGTGTCGCGCCGGATCGGGTGGCGTGGCGTTTCAGTAGTATGTTTCCACCTAAGTGTATTTCCAACATTCGCCCTTTACCAGATTTTATGCAGGAAATAAGTTACGTAAACTTTTAATGGTACTAGTAACATCACTGCACGCCGTTCAGAGAACATCTATCAATTATAGTAAGGTCCAACTTTGAGACTCGCTTCCTATCCCATGTTAGGACGGAAATTAGCTCGGCGAATGGTGGGTGGCATGCATGACAATGTTGCATACCCTTCAGGCGCGTGAGCTTATATAAATGTTATGAAATTATCATCTTATGTCTCAGGATGGCGAGCGCAGTGGAATGCCAAGCTTTGCTTTGTAATTCAAATGTTGTTTTTTTTATTGCTATAATTGGCGAGACGAGCATGCCGTTCGCCTGATTGTAAGCGATACGACCGCTCATGAACCGTTGTATTCATTATTTCATGTATATTCGTATCTTATACCTAAGTCTTCGCATCATTCATGTTGCGAACATATAAATTACACAAAAAATGAACATCACACCAAAAAACCCAACGCTCGGTTATACACGCCACAAAAACAATCCCCCTGCCCCGTCCACATCCGCTGTTATTAAACCAGCGCGGCGCGGCGCACAAAGCGTTCCTCCGGAGTATAAACCAAAAATCCGGACAAGTGCGAGCCGGACTCGCGCACCACGGGTTCCGTACAAATCTGTAGGTATATGAGTAAAAGTGGGGAACTTTTACATCACGGCAATCGAGTCATAGTTATGGTATTTTTATTTTTTACAGTTATTTAAATTGGACTATATGGCCTAACCACTCTCAATCGTATTCTCGATTGTAGAGGAGGCCCGTGCCCTGCAGTGGGACGTATATAGGCTGATACAGATGTAACTAAAATTTTTCGCAATTTTTCCTTTATCTGTGCTACAAGACGTTGTTTCGTACTAAATTTCAAGATTCTGAGTTCACGGGAAGTACCCAGTAGGTTTTGATTCCCTTGCGAGTTTCGAAAATTTGCGACATAAACGGCTCTGTCTTTTGATTGCGTGGCTTAGAAGTTTGATTTTTTTCACAGTTCCAAGGGACAGTAGACCTGAGTATTTGGTATAAATTTCAACTTAATATCTCCACGCATTCCTGAGAAAAAGGGACTTCACAAATGGACGGACAACAAAGTGATCCTATAAGGGTCCCATATTTTCCTTTCGAGGTACGGAACCCTAAAAAACAATCCCGACACACGCTCCAAACGTAATAACTCAACTGCGCATCATAATCGCCGTGTACAAACACGCCTCGTGGAAAACATCCAGCAATCCAGCTTTAATCCAATAAAACCTATTAATGAATTTCATTCGGCTGTCGGCAGCGCCTCGATGTCCCATTGTTACACTTGGAGGAGTGCCCTATAAACTGGAGCGGAGTGACGTAAGGAAAATAAACAGACGCGTCTGTGTCAAGTGGGTTTGCACTGGCAACGACTAGACTGAGAATTAATTCTGTGCACTTGAATGCCGCGAGAAATAAAGAAATGCGGGACAATGGAATTTTGTTATTAAATTTTCTTAGCGTAATTTGGGCATAGTTGGATTTTGCTTGGCCAAATGTTGTGGCTTTAAATTGCATAACGTTTTTAATCTTAAGGATAGTACTTTTTAGTCGAATATTTGAGTTTTCCAATTGCCATGGAGGGAAATAGGTATTTGAATTATTTGGTACTCATTCCACCCATCGGGTTTTTGAAATAACTTCGTTATGAGTTAAAGACTCTACTTGTCCATTAAAATTATGTATAGACCCAGCGCTCGGGGTTATTTCAGTGTGTCCTACACAGGCGATTGAGACAGACAGCTTCAATTTAACCCACAGTAATATAGATTAGAGGAGCATAAATAAGATGCAAGCAACAAAGAGATATTAACACCTAGATCCTGACTAGTAACTTTTGTAATACACAATAAGAAATATCGCGATCGATGCTATTTATATTTCTGTCTTTGTCATTCCTGCGTCGTCACACTATCTTTCCTCTCGTTTCACTAGTTTCTCACTTGATCGGTAAATACAGTCCACTTCAGTATAATGTTTATTAATTACTTACTCTATGGACTAACACTTGGGTCTGAAATAAATAACATTATTATTATTGTACCTGTATATTGACTCACCAGTGATGGTCTCCGGAAGACAGCCTGGCCACCAGGTCGGCGACGTCGGCGCCGCGGTGCAGGGCGCCCCGCAGCGCGCCCGCCCACGACTCCATCTCGCCGCGGTTGTCCGCGCACAGCACCAGGCACCGGATCGGTGTTATCACCTGCAACAATTGAGTCATTAGTCGAGGCTATAGCTTAGATGACAATATGATATTTTATTTTTATTTATGTATTCACAAGGAAAGATAACAGAGATACATACATATACATACATAATCGTCACGCCTGTATCCCATAGGGGTAGGCAGAGACTATAGACCGCCACTTTGCTCGATCCTGGCATACTACTTTCGCTTCATCCACTTTCATCAACGTCTTCATGCATTCTCGTCGGTTCAGGGTACTTTTAACCTGACCCTTGTTGAGGGTATCACCGATTTGGATGGTGTATGTTCGGTGAGGTCGACCCCTACCAACTCTTCCATCCACACTCGCATTATGTATTTGTTTCGTAATTCTCCTTTCATCCATCCTTTCTACATGACCAAACCATCGTAACATCCCTTTCTCAATTCTCGTCACTACATCCTCTTTCACTCCACAAGTTTCCATCACCACGCTATTTCGCACTCTGTCACACAAACTTACACCACACATTCCCCTTAACGATCTCATCTCTACTGCCCTAATTTTACTTTCATGCTTCTTTTGCCATACCCAACTTTCACTACCATACATAAGCGTTGGAATTAACACTCCTCTATGGACAGCCAGTCGTGCCTTTTTGGAGACCTTCCGACTATTCATAAAGGAGTGTAGCGCACCATTCACTCGATTTCCCGCATTCACTCTCCTTTCAATATCGCTATCATGCTTTCCATCACTTGTGAAAACACAGCCCAAATATACGAATTCATTCACTTGTTCTACTTGCTCATTTCCTATCATAATATCGCATTTTGTCATATTCTCTTCCCTTTCAAATACCATAACTTTCGTTTTACTCGCATTTATTTTCATTCCTTTTCTCTCAAACGCTTCATGCATAATTGTCACCATATTTTGTAGCTCCTCCTCTGATGATGCAAGAATAACCTGATCATCAGCATAGAGAAGACATTTTAGTGACAACTCATTCATTCTTATCCCATATTCACTATCTTTCAGATCTTCTAGGCAACCGTCCATGAAAAGGTTGAACAACCACGGGGTCCATCCCTGTCTCACACCCCTATCGATGCGAAACCAATCAGTGTATGCTCCGTTTATCCTAACACAAGCACTAGAGTTCTTATAAAGAGACTTTAGTGCTCGAATTAGGTTGCTGCTCAACCCAAACTTGGACAGTGCTGCCCATAACTCATTCCTCATCACTCTATCATAGGCCTTTTCTAAATCTATGAAGGCGCAGAAGACTTTTCGACCTTTAGCTAAGGTCTTTTCAGCAACACTTCGTAGAGAAAATACCTGATCCGTGCATCCCATACCCTTCCTAAATCCTGCTTGCACGTCCCATATCTTGTCATTCGTCTCTTTTACAACTCGCTCAATCAATACCTTAGCATACAATTTGCCGACAACACTTAGGAGGCTGATACCACGGTAATTCTGACACTCCTGCTTTGATCCCTTGCCCTTGTATAGTGGAACAATAACGGCGTTACACCAATCTGTTGGCACAACACCACTTGTCCAGCACAAATTCAAGAGATGACAAAGCAGGCGTGCCACCACCCCCTGTCCAGCCTGCAGCATTTCGACGGTTACTCTGTCATACCCAGCAGCCTTACCCATTTTATTACCCATTAACAGAGATATTACCAAAATATAATATATCAACTATTAGAAATTTACTAATTACAAGCTTCCAAATATAAGTAAAGAATCAACGATAACAAGATTCCTACCCTCAGATTTAAAGAAAAAAATCCTGAGTCATACGATGTTAAGTCCCAATATGTCCTGTAGTTACTCTGACGACATAATAATTTTATAAAATAAGAAATATTAATTTTCAGTTTAAACATGCAACTTCCATCTTAGCACTTAAGTACGCTACCAACACCATCAATCACTCTTACATTACAATACTGTCACATTATAACATTATTCAAATCCCTGCATCGCCTCAAAAATATGAATACAACGATATTCCTCAACCTTGAAATTATAGCAGTCTAGCTATTGCTATCCGCTATAACCAGTGGATTTAAAAGGACAGAGAACTGACACAAAGTGCACTTAACTACAAAATCGTATTAGACAGGTCAGCTGCAGAGAATGCCGGGTCAGACTCAAGCGCTCTCGAGACTCAATCTTTTAAAGATTAATGGACTTTCTAAAAGCCACACGAGGTACCTGACCAAGCTTTTCAATCGGTTTAATTAAAGAGCAACGGAGCTGCCTTTGCCAGTATTTCTAGGTATTGCAAAATAATATATATATATTTGTTATTGGTAAAGTTTATCTCATTGTTAAACGATCTCAAGTTTCCGGAAAAATTAAACTATAGTACGTAACAGTAGTATGCGCTTATTGACCTTAGCGCCTTCAAAAAAAGGAGATTTTCAATTCTACGACTATGTACGTAATTTTGTCAGAATTGCACAGTTTTTCAGTAATTATTGTGTAAATAATCCGACGACGCCTAAACGTCTCTAAGACATCAATTACTCATATTTGAAACTGGGTCCCACTTAGAAGTAATTACACATCAATCAAATTCAATAAAAAAATAATAGCAATGAATGGCGAGACAAACATGCCATTCGTGTGATGGTAAGCGATACGACCGCTCATGGACAACAGTAAAATCAAACAGCACCATGAATTACAAAGCAATGATTGGCATTCCACTGTTTTCGTCATCCTGAGACATAATATTATGTTAAATCTCAATGTGTCCATTAGTTACTCTGGTTACAATATCCGTAAAACCGTAACACAACAGTGCATTTACATTGCTGTTTGACGGGAGAAATAGACATTGCAGTGGCACTTGCTCAGGAGGCCTCAGACTCATATGAGAGACCTACTATCATTACTTGCTAATTGCATATTCAATTAGTAATGCTCTCTTCAGATTTTTTGATATTACCTAAGTCCGGTCTGACTCTATTATGCAAACTAAAATTAAAGTTGAAACCTCGAAATTTCGCTGGTATTTTAAACCGCACATTACATAAAGCGATGACCGAATTCAATATAATATTCTCGGAATAACTTATATTCGGTAAGTTTATGGTAAGTTAACTTATATTCGAAGTTGGAATGTCCGTCCAGTTGGAATTTCTCGAGGCGTACACATGCAGTGTCGCTTTTGGTATGTCAGGTATTCTTTTACTAAGGTTGGCAAAGTTTTTAGTGAAAAAGTTCGGAGGTAAGGCAAATATGGTAAACAAATATTGCTGGGTATTTTGAGATCATGATGTAAGTTTTATTGCGATTTCGGGAATGCGGTGATAAAAAACCGTTTTAAAGGAGTGACAATTTTCCATGGTTTTATCTGCGACAGTGACACAATGCGGTTAAACTACTGCATACAAACTATAGTCTAGGCTACTTGTACAAGGGATCCAATACCTACAAATTATAATAATAATTTGGCAATTGTTTACTTTTTGAGATTAGGCTAATTCATTTGAAAAATCAGTTACGGCAACCCACGTGGTGCAGTTAGACAAGAAAAAATTATAAAAGAAGAGGCCGGGTCCGATTCCCGCACCGACTTGTATATTTGTGCTACAACAATTTAATTCTGGGTGCAATGGAACCACAAATCTCTCGATTATTTGCTTCGTATCATAATGTGAAATCAAGAAATGATTACGAAAAGTATATTTATTGATAGAACACAATAAAAACCAACTGTTGTCAATGCTTTTATTTATTCACTTCTTATATTATTAAAGTTATACCTGAATGGTAACCCTAGTATAAAATGAAAATATTATTATGTATTTCGGACCACCGCGCCGCACGGGTAGAGTTTTGATCGCGCGGATGATATTGCAACATGCATGCAAAAGTTCCCGATGCGTTCAAAGTTCACTTTTATTCTCTATGGTATTCGTAAATACTATAAAGAGCCATTAGAATTTGTAACAAATGTGTCAGTGGCTCAAGGTTTATTTCGGTTTTGGGTATTGTGAAAACAATGAAATGTTTCGTAGTTTCGGATGCTAGATGAGACTTGGTATCTAATTGTGGGGTCACGACTATTTGTGACCTTCAAATGTAATGATAAAAAATAGTAAATAAATACACTCAACAGTCACATACATAGTTCTGAGCCCACATTAAGATCAAGTCTTGCGTCGTGGGTATTAGACCCGAAACAAATACTTCTGGGCCTCACAAATATTTGTTTCGGTGCGAGGATTGAACCCTCGGCCTCGTTTCACAGCCTACGTCTAACCTACTGCGCCACGGAGGCTGTCATCAATGATGGCTATAGAATATCTGAAAATCAAATATATTGTCTGATAATATTAACAGTCTATATATACAGCGCCGGGCACGTGGCCATCGCAAACAATGGACACCTACGCGCACATGCTTATATACAGAGTGTCCTTAATTAGAAATCATGGTTTATTAAAAATTAAATCAAGGTACTGATGAAAACTAATAAAGTGACTGTGTTATTAGTTCCGTCACTCTCGCATCTAAAAATCATGGTTGAATGGGAACTAGATAGTTTTAAATGTTATTGTCAGAAAAAATACTTAAATGTATAATGCAAGTACTACTACCATGCGTATGTGTGATATTTATCACAAAACTATAGAATAACTCTCATAAATTTTTATTAAATTGGACATGTTATTGTTATGAGTTAACGAGTATAAATGCTTGTTGTTTATATTATGAAAACTTGTTTCAAACAATGCGTTAAATAGTTATTTTAGAAATTTATTTGTAATTCCAAATTCCGTCGAGAAGATAGATACCCAAATATTTAATCACTACAGCAAAACTCAAACACCCTGTACACGGAAATGGATTGAATTCTATCGTCTCTTTGATGAGCACGATATCTAGCGATTGCGTTTTATTAGATTCAAGAATTTTATACGGAGTGTATACTGCTTCGTGTAAAAAACTGAGTTATTAAAATGAGTATTTCTTTGATGTTAAACACGCGGGCGTCTGCTCCCCTATTAATGCTCGTAACGTGCAAATATTACAACGTTTATTGCTAAACGTGTCGTCAAAGACTTTTGGCGTCTATTTTTTCTAATTTTAAATTGTGACAATCATTTTTTACTTTTGTTTCTTCTTGACATACTTTAACAAGCTTTGCCTGTAGGTATTGGAATCTTTGAAGTCGATTTTAGAGCATGAAAAAACGTCGCGTCGCTCAGTTTGATTTGTTTTTTTATATACTTGTCAACAACAGATAACAATAAATTTGTAATATATTTAAGTGGTTATCCTATATATGTGTAGTTAAGAATAAATAAATAAATGAATAATTTAATTGTTTTTACATTTTCTTTAGGACCTTTCGAATTTGTTTTTTTAATTTTCACGCAACTGCCTTAATTGGATTAGATTTCGCGTACAGTAAAAAAAAATTAATACCCATGAAATCTAAAAAATGCTTTAGTAAAAACATGAGATCTTAAGTCTCAATATGTTCAGTAGTTACTCTGGCCACAATGTCCTTCAATCCGAAACACAACAGTACATTTACACTGCTGTTTGACGGGAGAAATAGACATTGCGATGGTACCTACCCACGCGCCTTACACATATAAGAGACTTACCACCAGTAAACCACCTTTTAGCCACCTTTAGACCAACCTTTTAAACCACCTGGCTAGTCTATCGGAGCTCGGTAGATTTTACATCCCACAAAGGTGATTATTACAATGTATGTGAAGTAGCCCGTAAGTGCAAGTCCGCGCGATGCGAATTTGCAATTCAAAAAATTTCGACACGAATAACTGCGGTGCGATTTCGTGCGACAAGGCGTCTCCCTTAAACGATTCGGTGACGCTTATTGCTAAGCTTACAAGAAAAACGAACAAAGAAGCAGGAATTCGCGATGAGAATCAATTCGCAAGTTCTTGCGATTCGTCGTAGGAGCACGTAGATTTTTACGATGCGACGTCGCATTCGCATGGCTTGCGGTTTTCCATCATCCTACATTGTCGTCGCTGTTTGCATATAAATATATCACACGGCCTATTTGAAATAGGCGATATCATCTTTGCTGGCTTATGCAGATTACTAGATTTTTTATACCACAAACGTAAGTACAATTTATGCGAAGTTTGTTAGTGCGTAAAATGCAGCGTCATAAACGATAGCCTAACTTCTCTCAATCGAACTACCTATTGATAAGTTCATCCTCTGTGGGCGTATCTATACACACATAATTTTGTAATATATGTGCTATGTATGTATTATTTCCGCGCCCCCAATACTCTAAAAGCAGAGGTGCGGCTCATCGGTTTTCATTTCACGCCCGCATTCTCCCATCAGCACGTGTAATTAATAATCACCGCTTGTTTTGGGGGCTTGACGGTACATTATACATAATGCGTTTATTATCAACTAACCTATTTTAATTATTAATTTAACACTGGCGTTTAGTAAAGCTGCGGTTAGCACATTAATAAATACACCCAACAGTCACATTGTGTTATGGGTATCAGGAACTAAGAGAGACTTTTTGGTCTCACAAACAACAAGACCCAAAACATAAAACCGTGGATAACACAAATATTTGTTTGGGTGCAGGGATCGAACCTGCGGCCTCTCGCTCCACAACCGGCGCCTAGCCAACTGCGCCACGGAGGCTGTCAAAATGTGATAAAAATGTTATTTCTTTCAATGCAATTTAAATTCTGTACACTGGATTTGAATATACGAATTCTTTTTTCAGAATTTCACGGAATTTAATTTGTAGTATAGGTACGGTTTTTTTCATTGCAATGAATGGCGAGACGAGCATGCCATTCGCTTGATGGTAAGCGATATGACCGCTTATAGATAGAAGCAAAACCAAACAACACCAACACCAAACACACCGAATTACAAAGCAATGTTTGGCAGCCCACTGAGATCGCCATCATGAGACATAAGATGTGTGCATATATCAGCTGTTTTATAACATTTCTGGGTCCAAGCGTACTGAATTCTGCAGTATATGCAATACAGACAGATCGCAGGATCGATTCCTACAAGGCGATCTTTGGCTAACAGTAATTAACGTGTCTGGTTACTGTACCAAATATTCCCTCGTTGTTTCCGAGTTTTTATACCCCAATACATAACACTAAATAACACACACATAAATCAAGATTGGGACGAGTCCATAAGTGCGATATTAGGGTGCAATCATATTTAATTTCAGTTCATAATTTACCATTAATGGGGGTATAACAATTACAGGGGATTATAGACCTTAAGATATTTTTCCATTTCATTAATAAGACACGACTGGACATTTACTTGGACCTATGATGGCTTGCTAATGACGGGGCGTCGGCCGTCGTATAAATTGTGCGAAATATTTTCCTTACTTATTAACAATAGTGGATTATGCGAGGCCGTTTGCCTTTATTTTCGGGAATGTAGAGTAATATTAGCGCAATTTGTAGAAGAAATGTTAATCAAGATTGAATAAATATGTCATATTTTACTGATGGTAGAACCAGATCTCAGCTTTGTAACCGCACCGTTGTACGGTTACCAATCTGAGGTCTTGGGTTGGAATCCCGGGTCGGGCAAAGTGATTTATCTGTTCATTATTATCAGTCCGGATTCAGGAATTTGTGCCCGATATGGATAGGATCGCCCCTATCACATCGTGGGACGGAACATACAAGGCGAAATGTGGGTATTCTGGCACCTCTGTCTACTCCCTCTGGAAAAAAAGGCGTGAATTTTTGTATGTATATATGTAATATTTAGTCTAGTATACATTCGTAGTTGTGTATAGAAAAGTTCGCCTAGCCTTATTCCGCCGCAATTGGTGATTGGGGGTGAAAAGAAAAAGGGTTATTCGGCTATCAGCTCGTCAGGCTTTAAGTAAGATACTACTCCGATAGAGCCGATCCATTGGGACTGTAGTAACGAGCTACGGTAAGAATTTACCACTTTGACTATTCATCTGAACACTTAAAAGCAGTTTACTTGCTTTAAGGCTATAAAAGTGCAGTTTATTTTAAATTCCTAAGTTATTGCAGTAGAAATTACTGAGACACATACGTACATAGATTCACGCCGTTTTTATTATGCCGTTTTTATATGTTATGTGCGAGCCAATCGTTACTTAATATTATTGACTGAATAGGAAAATATAGTATTCTAATTATAAATGAATTTATCAAATCAGTTAAGTCGTTTTACAGCCTATTCAATGCAAATAATCAAATATATTTTTTATTGCTATGAATGAGGAGACTAGCTTGCCATTCGCCTGATGGTGAGCCATACGACCGCTCATGGACAGTAGCAGGACCAAACAATAACACTAATTACAAAGCAATGCATGGCATTCCACTGCGCTCGCCATTCCGAGACCTAAGATTTTAAGTCTCAATATGTCCTTACTACTTTCAAACCGATTGATAGTCAATCACCACGCACTTAAACGGTGAAGGAAAACATCGTGAGGAAACCTGCATACCATAGCGGTTTATAAGAATTTCTATGGTATGTAAGTCCGCCAACCCGCATAAGGCCAGCGTGGTGGACTATATGGCCTAACCACTCTCAATCGTACTCTCGATTGTAGAGTAGGCCCGTGCCCTGCAGTGGGACGTATATGGGCTGATACATACATAATTTCAAACCAAAACACAACAGGGCATTTACACTACTGTTTAGCAGGATAATTAGTACAATGCGGTGGTACCTAGCCAGGCGGGCTCATATATATGAGAGACCTACCACCAGCATATTAGTTTAGTTGTGAATATCCATAAAATTTTCAAGTATCGCTTGATTCTTGTACCATTTCATATCTGCAAAGAACACTGCTGTGATTATGTAAAAGACACAGTCACAGACTACGAAAAGAAACAACAAAGAGACATAATGAATCAAAGAAAATGCTAATGACCAAGCACAGGGAGCAAGACAGCTTAGTAGGATTATTAAAACTGAGCACCAGTGCAGATGCACTCAGACAGACTTGTCTTGAGACAACTAAAGTGCTAGTCTAGCGCAGAAGTCTAGTGTCTAACTACACATGCCGTTTAGGATACTATTTTTTCTAAATTCTGTCGTATATTTTACTGCACTGGGCTTCCGTTAATTGAGCTTATACAATACTCAAAGTCTTTATTGCATACATGTTACAAGGATGTTAAAATTTTATAGATATGTACAATGTGGATTCTGTTGGGCACAGCAACAATTTAGGAGAGAGGAGGAAGCATAGTATTAATTAAATGTATTACCATATTTAGAATATCGAATCTTTATAATTTATATTATTAAGTGTACATATTTGTATTTAAAATGTACTTATATAATAGAATCATTAATGATTTTAGCCGTACTGCATTTGTTTATGATTAAGAGAAAAGTTAAGACATCGACTGCAAAACTGTCGAATATGAAATGTAACGGGCAATATGCAAAAGTGGGATATAAAAGCAAATAAAATTAAATAATAGGGTTACTAAACGTGTGTATCAGCTATTAGAATAACATTTTTGAGATATTGATACATTCAGTTTCTCAGTAGAGACTAAATACTGTTTATTTTTTAATATATATATTTTCATAAGTACGTTCAAAATGATAGAACGTTTCTGTGGCATCTTCAGCAGATAGTGTTGTGTACTGACTAATAAACTTGTAGATATATATAGATCAAACATGTTAATTAAATTACACTGACAGACGTCAGAACGCGTGGACGGGCCTCAGACACTGTAAATTAACCACTGTGCTTTATAAATATCAATAACTAACATAATACATAGTATAAATACACCGGAATGACGGTTGTGGGACACTACTATTTCATAGAATACCAATGCAATATGTTTTGATGTTAGTGAGATTGCGGAAGAATTATTCCCGTTTTGCCTACTATTTTTCATCAATTTTCAAAACCTACCAAAACATCCACATTCCCCTAATATCAGATGAATCAATGACCATCCCCATTTACATACAAACAATATATATAGCCACACTGCTATAAAGTATATTTCAGAACTCTTTTATTTATACAATTTTTCATCACAAAGGCAGCCTCGCCCTGGGCCATACATGTGTCAGTTTAATCTGTCGCCTGACCTTTCATATTGCAAATAACAGATCAACTGATTCATGTGTTTTAAAAGTATGTTTTGTATCGATTTATGAGACTGTCATTTACCTAATAATCTTTCCCTTTTCTACCCACTTTACAATGCATTTTCAAAACGTAGCAATCCAAATCGCTAATTCTCATCTTAATAAGTAACACAAAATGTGGCTGCGTATCTCTTATGGAAAGAGGCATGAGTGTATGTATGTATTTTATTTATAAAATTAATTAATAATAATGTTAAAAATATTCTGTATACAAATTTAAAATAATGAAAACATAAAACAAAATATTCTACTTACATCTAAATTATAAATGTATCAATAACACCCATCCGAAACTAAATAAAACGAAACTGTCACACTGCTACAGTCACTTCACAAGTACTTGCAGAAGTTTCTATTACAAAGGTCGTGTCGCCCGGGGCTAAACGACACATGTGTCTGTTTGTACTGCTCTCCAACCTTTATGCATCTCGCAAATTACAGACCCGACTGGGTCATGTGTTTAAAAACTATCGTGTTTGTCATTTGTGGGATTGTCAGCGACCCAACAATCTCCCCTTTCTTACTTTACACCTTGCAATTGCGACCTATTTTCAAAACCCAGCAACTGAAAATCCCTAGTTTTCATCTTAATCAATGACTACCACCCGATCTACATAAAAACAAAATTATCACACTATTATATAACTTCTTTATTTATAGATAATCTCATATACTTTGTATATCAAGACTGCTACCGAAAACGAAGCCGGGTGGTAGTTAAAGTGAGTACAAACACAATGCAACTAAAAATTTTGCAAAAAAACGCGACAATATTTTTTAGGATTTTCTAAATATCGTAATTTTTGGGTGGTAAATCCATAGTTTTTGCTAAAATAATAATTTTAACTCTTTTATGCCTTAGAGTTCTTATAAATAAAAGGGTATACACTATTATTTTAGGAAAAAAATGAATTTACCATCCAAATACGACCATAGAAAAAAAAAAACTTCGCTTTTTTCTGTTGCATTGTGTCTGAAGTCACTAAAACTACCACCCGGCTTTGTTTTCGGTAGCAGTCTTGATATACCCTGTAAATTGGCGTGAGGCGAAACTAAAAATAAAATTGAATAAATATCAATTAAACACATTGTTTCACATGTGTTTTCATAATATAAACAATAAGCATTTATACTTGAAATCTAATAGTCTTGACATGTCCACTGTAATAAAAGGCGAGTAGAGAAAAACTATTTTTATTATTTCGACTGCAGCGCCTTCGGCGATAGAAGATCGCAGACGACCTGTATAGAAGTTTCCATTACAAAGGCCGCGTCGCCGGAGGCTGTCCATGTAGCTCTGTTTATTCTGCCGTCCGACCTTTGTGCATCTTGCAAATTCAACAGACCACACTGGGTCATGTGTGTTAACACTATGTGTTTTGTACCGATTTTCGGTTGCTAGAACCATTCAGACGTGACTAGGGGAGGTGGATTTTAATAGAGTGAGAAGGTATTTCTAGTAAATTGGATGTTCTAGTTTGTTTTGGTTTAGTTATAGAACAGACAAGATAATTTTCTTGGAATCACGTATGTGTTATTAAGTTAAGAGTTCGTATTCCAAATATTATAATATGAAAATATATTCATTTAACGGTATAGCAATTGGATATTGTTTTTACATTACCAAATTTAATAATTTTTGAATTTTGTGAATCTATATTACACCTATATAAAAATTGAATATTAAAAATAATTTTTTAAAGCATGTCAACTGTCCTTCATTATCGTTTCGGATTCCGCTTTCTTAGTATTCCCCTATTAATCTACTTCTATTCTATTATACGGGCATAACATGTCTTTAGAACCATAATTCATATTTATTGTGAAATATGTGATTACTTTAAATTCAACCCACGAATTGCTCAGGTGAAGTGATAAAGTATTGAAGTTAAACATCCAAGTCGATTTGCAGCTCAATTCTATGTAATTAACTTTCTTCTACTACTATCACCTCAATGTAACCCATTTCCATCCCAACACTTATACATGAAAACTAAAAATACAACCTATTTCGTAACATCAATTATCCCGTCATTTAACACTCGCAAAGGGGTGAAAGCTACAGCTGCCGCATCTCTCACAAAAGAAGGTAAGGGCCGACCGACAAAAAAGCGGCGTCGACGCGCTAACGAGCCGCTCCGTGTCACTGCGCCTGACGGCTCAGGGCAGGGAGACGATATGTCAGCGACTTTTAGTTGATCAACAGTAATCGAGCACAAATGTCGGTGCTCGATTACTGTTGTCATGTTTTGTTATTACTTATTGTAGATGTAAATAGTGTTCAATGTTGGTGTAGATAAGTTCAGTTGATTTGAGTTTTTGTAACTTTTTTCTACCAAAATAGTAAATTACTGTACTTTTTCTGTCAATTTTAATTCAGTTAGTAACGATCCATTATTTTAATAAAATTAAAATTATATTCATTTTTTTCTTTATTTTTTGATAGTACTCACTGTACGACGTAGATCGTTAGTAATATTGATACCAGCGCTGCCATGGAATGCCAATCCATATTAGGTTTCAAACAAAGAGCGTCGTAGAGAGATGTTCTTTACGTATACCGACGGCCAGTGACAGATATTTCCTTTACCGAAGTACCGAAAAATGTTAGCTCTTGTCAACATTGTCTAGCTGTCAACATTGACAAAAAACCCAATACTGTACGAATTTCCTAACACGTAAAATCTTTATTTAAACACTACACCACTACACACATAATATTTCAGTGAATTTCGAACAAAAAGTCAAGTTCAGTCAAAAAACAATGCAACTTTAAATCTATGATAAATTGTTTGCATAAACAGCACAACAACAACACCACGACAAAACAGTCGGCCTCGTGTCGAGCGTGTGTCATGACCCTTCACAATTTCACAGCTGCGAGTCTCGACTAGGCTGCTTGGTGACCCCTTAACACGTTTTGTGACAAGAAATTGTTTGTAACTATGAAAAAAATGCTCCGAGCCACTTTGCAAGCCTCATTTGCCGTGTGAAAAGTTTTAAGTAGTCTTAAAAATCTTAAACGTTCTTTTTTAGGTTGAATGAGGCTGAGGCGTGTAACATTTTCAACACTTTTTTACATATTATGTTAAACATCATATTAAGCTGATGAGGATAACTTATTATTGAATTTGGGTATGGGTTTGTAGTCTTTGAAATAATAAGTTTCCGACAATCTTATCATACCGATGTGGTACCTTTGCTGCCTCTAGGGATCCAGACATCGATTTTTTTATGTATGTTACCTACACAGTTAAACTGTAATATACATACATTCATAAACTTACGCCTTTTTCCGGAAGGGGTAGGCAGAGGTACTGGTACCAGTACTCCCAGGTTTCGCCTTGTGTGTTCCGTCCCAAGATGTGATAGGGGTCGAGCCTATCGCAATATCGGGCACAAATTCCTAACTCCGAGCTGATAATGAATTGAAATATCCGCTATTATATTGCCCGACCCGGGAATTGAACCCAAGACGTAATGTATCGATGTGACGATGTAATCATACCATAGTACCGCTACGTCACCAAGGCAGGCAGTAAACTGTTATATTTCCTTTCAAAATAAGGCAGGAAATTGTTCCATATTCACAACAATCTATCATAGGGAACCAAGTCAAGGTTGCGCTGACAAAATGTGGTTTGCTTCATCGAATTCACGGTATGGAAGTAGGGTTGACACGAATTGTTTTTTATACACTGTCTAAAGCAAATATTGACATTGTGAATGCTTATCCGGCGTCTGTTAGAGAGAGTCTTATAAGTTTACGATAGTAACGAGACGTACCGGTAGGTAGCTTTATTATACGAATAGCTTCATAAACAGGAGCAATACGCAGAACATATTAATATTGAGAAATACACGACACTCGACTGTATTCGTCAGCCCGAGACAATAATTACCAGCAATAAGTGACTTCAATTGTCGACAAACTACAATACCATTGTACTTATACACTGCATCTGAGCATACGAAAGGCTTATCATTTAGTTAAACATAGAGAATAGAGTATGTTAAGAAACACATTAAATTCCAATCAGAGTTTTTCAAAATCATCTTATTGTATTCTAACAAAACGTGATTCCCAGGTATTTTCACAAACCACCCCTAACACCTCATCCCTATTGTACAACACGGGCGACGTCGGCATAAAATGTGAATTTATGATCGCGGGCCGCGGTCGAAACGAGTCCGCATAGAATACTCGCGTCTATAAAATACGTCAAATGTATGTCTGTTGCGCTGGTAATATATTGACTGTATTTTGAGACGAAAGAATCGTGTTTCAGGTGATATTTATTGTTATATACTTGCGCATCTCTCCCGCATCTCTCCAGCGAATATACGAGACTTGGGAAGGAAAAAAAATGTATCGATAACTGAGTGATTAAAACGGCGCTGATAGTGTAGGGCAATCACAAAATAGTTCCCAATTAAAATGCATAGGATTATTTTTTATTACTTGAATGATAAGACGATCATGCCATTCGCCTGATGGTACTACTACTGCTCATGAACAGTAGCAAAACCAAACAACACCTTGAATTACGTATCAATGTTTGACATTTCACTGCGCTCGCTATCCTAAGACATAATATGTTACGTCTCAATATGTCTAGTAGTTACTCTGGCCACAATTTTCTTCAAACCGGAACACAAATGCTCTGTGCATTTACACTGCTGTTTGGCTGGGATTTTTGTTTACTGTTTCTTTCAATGAAATTACCTTTACCTTACCATCTATATCCTCTATATCCAGCTAAGTTATCCTAATAAAATATCATAAAGATCGTACATCGGCACGCGAGAAACGTCACAGACGAAAGCCAGTGGGGAATAAATTGCGCTTCCCTCACTACCTGCCCGGAATGTTCCGCAAACAATTTATGGCACGCGCCTGTATCGATTTTAATAAGCGTTCGTTTTGCCAAATAACTCCACATTGTAGACGTACCTGTCTTTGACAGACGCGATCGATAGCGCCCGTTTTTATATTTCTTTATAGAAAAAAGCCAAGGCAAGAATTACCAAAGACACGATTGTTAAACCTCTGTGTTATTAAAATGCATACCGCTGTCAATCCTGGTTTTCTAAAGAAAACTTTCCCGCCCAAGCCGAGCTCTGCAGATCGGCGAGTTTCTTAGGGACACTAGCCTTTTTTTTTTTTGTTTTCAAGAGGAAAAGCTATTAAGCTCCCCCTTCGGTACCCCGGGGGAGGCCGAAAGGGGTATGTCAGTGTCTCTGGCCTTCCAGTCCGGTAGAAACGCGGATATTGTAGCCGAACTGGGTCCCTAGCAATACCTACGCCAGCATACTGACTAAAAACCTCTCGATAGCCCTCACACGCATTGTGGGCAGCACCGGACATCCCAGGGCGAAGGGCGCCCCGATTTACGTCCGCGAACTACCCCGCGCAAAACCATTGCTGGGCCTTATGAAGGCCCAGATTACCTCCACTTACACCCTCCTTTCGGACGCCCGCCAAGCTGTTATGGGCGTCCATGACGGAGACGAGGCTCCATCATCCGTACGTCTCGGAGTCGTTATACGCGAGGACGCACGGCCCCCGCCGTGTGCCCAATGACTCCGATGACCCCTTTAAGTCGACTCTTACGACGGGCAGAGGATACCGTGGCGGAATTCTTGTACCCCTAAACCACAGGGTAAAGGGACACTAGCCTAACCAGGTCTGTAGGAGTTACAGTAGTGGGTTTGAGGGAGTCCAGTATCTAACCAAGTGCGTGGTGGCCTGTTGGTAAACGGATCTGACGCGGCTGCCACCATGTTCACGGTGGTCACAGGTTCGAATCCCAGGGCACGCCTCTGACTTTTAGGAGTCATGTGTTATTGATAGTATACTACAACGGTAAAGGAAAACATCGTGAGGCATCATGCATACCATAGCGATTTGTAAGAATTTCCATGGTATCTAACGTCCGCCAGCCGCACACTGGCTTATACAGTACAGTACAGTATCTAAGTCAGCGAAAGAATTTGTCCAGCTAATGGTTGCGTTGTGTTGTTTTAATTGTATGCGTTAGTCGAACACGATAACCTTACGGAGGTTATGTCATACGATAATAGCATACGATTCTCGCTGCGAGAAACTCTTCCCGTGTAAATGGCATTTTACCGTATTTCCCAATCTAAACAGACGACAAAAAATATTTTTTCGTCAAAATTTAAATAAATTCAAACGAACATCTAAATTGGGAAATTATGGTACATTTTATTTTTCTGACATGTCACTGATTACCAGTGTAAAAAAGTAATTGAGAATGTGGAGCATATTCCTCGGCGTACCGCTGGAGGGTACAGGGCGGTCGCGGGGTGCGGGGGGTGCGCGGGGAAGGGTTCCTAATTTATTAACAGAGCCGCAACACGACGCATGTTACAAGTCGCTTGTACTGTATGTTCGGGATGTATCAAGGATATGTGGCGTTTTTGGAGTTCCTTGGATGCGTGGGTTACGAATAAATAAGTAGTTTAGTGAGTTAAACAAAATTAAAAAAATAATAATTATGTAGTAGAATTAGTTAATGTGGAAAATTATAGGCAGATTGAGGCCATTAGTCTAAACATTACTGTCGCCTTAGATAATTTAAAACAGCGGAACTCAACCTTTTATTACGCTGGCCGCAAACACCATTAAGGTATGGTGCTGCGGACCGACTCAACGCAACTCATCGCGTTAGATTTACTAGTTACCATTTTTTAAATCCTAGTCTCTATGATTGGCGCGAAATTTAACATGGTTTGCAACCCCAGGACGCAGGTTGAGAATGGCAAATGTAAAACATTTGGCTTTATACCGGCCAATCAAGAGAGGAATAACAGGAGGAAAATCCAGAGAAAGAAGAAATAGGTATTGGCCATCCGGTAATTGCAAGTACTAACTAAGTATTACATCAACGTAACATAATCTACAGAACCTTGCAAAACAAACGTTTAGAAGCGTAACTTAATTAAAACCATAAAAATGATTGATCAACGACTAAGACAACTATCCCTGAGTTCCCCTATCGGCGTCCCGCTCGAACCCGGCCGGGTCGCGACCCACTAGTGTTACGCTGATAAATGATGCCACAAGCTATTGTACTACAGAAAGCCATTTTACAGTTCCGGAAGAAGATAGAGCGAGCGACGATGTTACTAATGGATTTTTTACAGCGTGTTGTCGACAAACGAAGCAGTTTCAGCTATCGATTGTAGATGAGTTCAGTGCCTCGGAGTGAGCGATTACCGGCTGTACAGCAAAGTACTGAAGGTGAAAGCTAGTCGAGTGATGCTAATTAATTACTGTCAGACATGAACAAACATAAAATCTTACATACATAAACTCACGCCTTTTTCCCTGAAGAGGTAGGCAGAGGTGCTACCGAGACACCCATGTTTCGTCTTGTGTTTTCCGTACCACGATGTAATATTATAATAATCCAATAGCACTTTGCCCGACCCAGGATTCGAACCCGAAACATCGACGTTGTAATCGTATCGTAGCTCAACTCCGCAACCAAGGCAGTGAAGGCAGTCCCACATAAAACCGTTTTTTAATACTGGTAGGACTAAGCAACTGTAAATCATTGATAGTAAATGCTGGGGAATTAAAAGGAGCAGATATCTAGATATATCTAGATATATCTTCATTTAGTTAATTCTTACAACTGAGGCAACACGCTGATTATTTACTTTGTCCTATTATTATATTAATACTAGCGGCCCGACCCAGCTTCTCCCGGGTGCATATAGATTTCTTTACAATAATATGTACGTATTATATATATAAACCTTCCTCTTGAATCACTCTATCTATTAAAGAAAACCACACCAAAATCCGTTGCGTAGTTTTAAAGATTTAAGCATACAAAGGGACATAGGGACAGAGAAAGCGACTTTGTTTTATACTATATAGTGATTATGTGTATTGTTATGTATTATTTTCTGTTGCTACGGAACCCTCATTCCGTCAATGTATCTCGCGCTATTGCCGAGTTTTTATGCAAACTTTTATGGGCGGTTATACGTCACTCCTTTCAGCTGATGGAACGACTTTTTTACTGTGGATTAAAAAAGAAAAGATACTGTTCACACTTTCACTCGTGACCATACATAATATTTATAAGAACATACATACATAAACTCACGCCTTTTTCCCAGAAGGGGTAGGCAGAGGTCCAACCAGGGCACCCACATTATGCCTTGTATATTCCGTCCCTCGATGTGATAGGAGGCGAGTCTAGCGCCATATATAAGAAAATTCCTGACTCCGGGTTGATAATGAATAGAAAAAACCAATATGACTTTGCCCGGCTCGGGGTTCGAACCGGAGACCTCAGCTTTGTAACCGTTTCGTAGTACAATTACGCCACCGAGGCAGTCAAATACATTACAATATTTATATATTATTCGGTTTATAGTGTTTAGTGGAGACCGCGACTCGTTTACTGGTGGCAGGTCGTTCATATGTGAGAGGCCGTCTGGGTAGGTACTACCGCAATGTCTATTTCTCTTCCCAAACAGAAGTGTAAATGTACTGTTGTGTTTTGGTCTGAAGGACATTACAGCCAGAGTAACTACTGGACATATTTACACTTAACATCTTATGTCTAAGGATGTCGAGCGCAGTGGAATGCCAAGCATTACTTCGTAATTCATGGTGTGGTTTTATTTTGCTACTGTCCATGAGCAGCCGTATCACTTACCATCGCGAGAACGACATGCTCGTCTCGCCATTGATTAAAAAAATTGTTGGTATAATTTTTAGGTCGAAATTAAGCTTTTCTCTTTAGTTAGGAAGATTGTTCAACTTTAAACGCGGCAAAAGATCTGTTATTTGAATGTGTTTTTATAAAGCAGGGTAAGACATCGATCATTTATCTTTAGCCACAGGAAGTTCGTTTCCGAGCAGATGTCACTGAAAAAGATTATCACAGCGACCTGATAGAAACAGCATACATCCAGCGATCTCCTTTAATATACTATATGAAACTGGGTGCAATGAGACTGTTACTTCAATTGTGCATGAAATCTTAGACTTTATCACTCTGTTTATAATTCGTCGCAGCATTAGTATTTTTTAAATGTAATCGTTTTCTAGTTTTTTCTTTGTTAAATGTTATTCTTATTTTGCCTCTTTTCATGTGTACTATTTGTACCAGCAATAAGTAAATCTTTCTTTTTTTCTTTTACTTAACCGTAGCGGTCTTTTCACTGCTGATAATATTTTTTATTTATTTTATTCTTTATTGTATATTAATGAATCGTAACAATTAAACAATTTAAATTACATTAGAGTACAAATGGAGGCCGTATAGCTTATGGCAATCTCTTACCGACTACCATGGGATGGATATGATAGAAGGAAAAAACTGAGAATCGTCTATAGTATACCAGTAGGACGAAATTTCAATGACAACAAAAAATAATACAACATAATATTTATAGTGATCGGTAATACCTATACAAATAAATACCTATATATTTAAAAACGTATTAATATACGTATATACATATAGTAATAGATATACATAGAATTATATTTGAATTGGCGTGACGACAGTATCAAAATATCAAATATATTATGATGTTAGGCGGAAAAACATATTAGAAGGGTTTAAAATGATGTTCTAATCCAGAATTGGAGATTAACAAGATTTTCAATAAAATAAAAGTACAAAATATAGCAATCGGCCATTTTGACAGAAACGCTAGTCATGACGCATGATGTCACGCTTATGTAAACCTGTCGTAAACATTACCAATTTCTTTAGAAATGTGGAATGTGAACTTTATCAGAACCACTTCTAGACTTTAGAATTGATTTTTATCAAACGAAATATGTTTTGTTTCGTTAACTTTCTTCGCTGCGCATAGACACAATTACATGTTTACCTAGGGGTGACGTTATAACGGACGCCATGACACCTACTAGCTTTTTCTGTGCACTATTGAAAGATGATAAGAAAAATGGTTTAAAACTGTGTTAATCTTTTGTTAATTCTTGAAATATAGATTATTTCGTATATAATAAATGTGTATCCATATTATAGAACATTATTTTAAAATAATTCGTCATGCCTATTATCATAAAATTATCCCTACATTTTTATCAACATTAAAGCCATTATAGGCATCATTATAATAATTTGACAAGACCGTTTAACTTGAAGATCATTAAAGAAATCGTTGCAATTAAAAATTTCTCTTTATTTTCGGGGAGTTTCTGAGAAGCTCTTTGTTCATTTTTAACTTTTATATTGGAAAAAGTACTAGTAATAGGTCTGTCGCATGTGAGAGGCCGCCTGGGTAAGTAGGTACTATTTCTCCCGACAAACAGCAGTGTAAATGCACTATTGTGATTCGATTTGAAGGATTTTGTAGCCAGAGTAACTTTTAGACATATTGAGACTTAATATTAACTTTTATTGAAATGATTGGCGAGACATTTACACTTTGCCGGGAGAAATGGACATTGCGGCGGTACCCACCCAGGCGGCCTTTCACATATGAGAGACCTACCAGGATTTTGGTATCTGGTAATTTTGCTCACGGAATAAAACGCAACAAACAAGCTGTTGCTTAACTTCGACTTAACTTCGTACTACCCCGGTCGAGCCTACACGTTTTTTAAATTTCACCAATACTCTATCAGTTACAAGATGATGATGAAAAAAGCGCCTTAAATTACCAGCCTATACCATAACTACACCCTAAACTTTATCGATATATCGATATCCCATCAGAACATTCACCATTGACAAAAGATCCCGTATTCAATAGACCTCGTACACACTCTTAAACATTTAGGTGTTAGGGACGTTTGACGTGCTATTTTCACGCTTTCTTACCCCCGAACGTGCCCCTTGAGCGTGAATCGTGACCCGCGAGCCGATACGGCCCTTCGGGTCACACTAGGGCTGTGTAATCGATTACAGTGATAATCGATAGTCGATTATTCATTTTGTGTGACATTGTATCGGTGAGGATAAAGATATTTATTACGTTAATTAATCTGGATTGGTTGGCTTCTTGCGTGCTCGTGTAGTTCTTATTTTAAACGCCCGGTATAGCTTTTTTATAAAGAGTAATGTGATTATGAGCAGCATTGGTTATTATTTATGATGTATAATGTCCATTTTATGCTTATAGAATAATAATAATTCAAAGCGGATTTGTACCCAAATACAATATGGTTTCATATATTTTTTTCAAAACATGAACATGTTAAATGATATTGCTATAACCGCTCTAATATTATATTATTGTCTTATGTCGCTGACAATACACATAACATGAACATCTTTTTGTAGTCATATTGTTAATCATATTTTACACATTTCGGTATTCTAAACAATCCTCTGGGTTCTTATTTGTCAATTTACTCCTCATGTATTACACTACTAACAACTATGAAAATGCAAATTCATCAGTCATAAATTTATTGGCGTGGCAGCCCTAGTGACGTCATTCACACAGCTCGGGTAGGCCCTTGCGAATCAACATGCCTTTTATTAGTCCCAGTATGGAGTGTGGAAGGGTCTTTATTGAGAGCCCTTTTGTGCAGCGTCGGACTTCATGTAATACCCTTGTATTGCGGGTGGGTTATATGATGAAGTATTGCTTCATTGTTTAGAATACAAGTGATAAATAACCACTTGATGTTAAGTTTGTGCTGTCCTGATAGAATATAGATCGACGAGAGATCTTTAATAAAGATATTTTAAGTGTGCAGATTTTGTTACTATTTTTTTCAAAAGATCTTTTGAAAGACTGATTGAAGAAATAATTGAAATAAAAGTATTATTTACGGATTTTATCGCGGAATTGATTTAATTTTTACATTTAATAATACTTTTATTTCAATGTGTAACATTCGCGTAAATCTAAGAAACCATTATGAAGAAATAATATTTAGATTTTTTATTTTGGTACATCTACATTACTGTGGATTATTTTCATTATTATTTTATAAACAGTTTAGATTTTACGCCGGATAATAATATTATTATAATTATAATTATCTACAACTTTATTTAAAATGATAAGCTCTGTATCGCTCGTTGCCAATAATAGTACATTTGTGTACCCTCATACAGGCGGCCCGAGGCGATGTGGCTGTACAATCAGGAAGTAAATCGAAAGCATATGAAGCAAAAGTCATATATACGCATGGTCTCTGCCTATCTCTATGGGATACAGGCATATCGGTACTTATAGGATCTACTATTAAGTGTATTATGATCCGAAGATCAGAGTTGATGACATTAGTCTTGTAAAAACAAAACAAAATGTAATATGAAAAATACAAACAGCATAAGTCTAGCAATGGACCTGTAGCGTGGCATTTGATCATATGGAAAGAATGCAATTACAAAAAAAACCTTTACAAAATAGACGAGAGAAATCACCTAGTTAGAAAATAAGTTCCCTAGAAAAATTAAAATAATGACACTAGTTCGCAAGAAATATACAAACAAAAATTAACAACGTAACTTCAAACGATAAATAGCTTTGTGATTCTCATAGTCCGGTGATACATCTGTGAAACCCAACACAGGTGGCCCGAGGCGCCGTGTATAATTGTGAACCAACATGCGGATTCACATACTCAAGCAAAGGATCTCTTTGTGTGGTAATTGTGTGCAAACAGAGAAATGATTTCATTGTACTTGGAGGTTATTTTAAATGGATGATGTCCGAAATTTTGCTAGGTTTGTTTATATTATTATTTTTTATTTAGAAGATGTGTGGCTTGTATATTGCTGAGTGCATTGCAGTTATACAAACATTGTTGTCGCCCACGTATATGTTTTACTGGTGGTAGTTCTCTTATATCTGAGAAGCTGCCTGAGTAGGTACCACCGTAATGTCTACTTCTACCTTCAAATAGCAGTGAATTTAGCACTGTTGTAGTCCAGTTTGAAGGACATTGTAGCCAGAGTAATTACTGGACATATTGAGACTCAACATCTTATGTCTCAGGATGGTGAGCGCAGTGTAATGACAAGCATTGCTTTGTAATTGCTGGTGGCGATCGTATCGTTTACGATTAGGCGAATGGCATTCTCTTCTCGCCATTTATTGCAATAAAAAAGTATATATTAGGAACTACATATTTGGATGGGGATAATATTAATAAGTCAGCCCCATATATGCCCAACTACAGGAAACAGGCCTCTTTTTAGATTAAGACAGGTTCATCTCTACTCCATATACCATAGACATAATTTCAAAAAAAATAAAATATTTACCCCCATTTCTTCCTTAGAATATAATAAACGATACAAAATACCAAAATTACCTTGAAAAGTAAAATAGTGTGCTCTGAGTTTAGAATTCGCGATCACATGTATGTCGGTGGTATTAAACTGAAATGCATCTTGTCGTTCCATGTAGATTTCCTCTTAACCAGAAAATAATTGTTGTAATATAAATACCTGGAAGCTGTGGTTGGCGTTGTTGATGCTGCACTCTGCGAAGGTGGCGTCCTCTAGTTCGAACTCGTCCCAAAGCTGGCTCTGTGACAAACATAAAAAACATATTAGATCAAAACAAATACGATAAATCCTGTTAGATATGACATGAAATATGTAGAAAAATATATTATTATTTACACTTTATTGCTCAAAAAGAAAACAAATACAACATACGTAAAAAGTACAATTGGCGGTCTTATCGCCGTAATACAATGTCTTATAGACAACAACGGGATGGAAAAATAATAATATTATACATTTTATATCTGATTGCTCCAAAGTCTTCTGATTAGGCTTTGAATAAAATTCTATTCGTAAGGTGTTCCAAATTACTTTACAGACTCCATAAACAATACGATGAAGCGCGATTGTGAGTTCCAGTATCCGAAATAAGTGATTTAAATGGTTAAATAAAACTATTATTTACGGATTTTATAGCGAATTTGATTTACTTTTTAATTTTTTTAGCTTCCCGACGTTTCGTATACTTTACAGGTTTAGTAGTCACGAGGCGGACTGAGATATTAGTCATCTGCTTAATGAGTCTTACAATTAAACTACCCTTAATTTGCAATTATTAAATTAAAAAGTTAATTTACAAACTTAATGTGTTCGCGTTGCGATCTACGCAAAAGAACCTAACTGTTTCTTGAGGTCTGGCAGTCACTGAGCTGTAAAGTAATCGAAACGTCGAGAAGTTAAAAAAAAAATAAACCAAATCTGCAATAAAATCCGTAAATAATAATTTTATTTCAAGTGATGAAAAGGCGCTTTGCTTGACCGCTAAAAAGCGAAGGTACGTAGGTAAACCTTTTATTTGAAACCTTAAGTTTTAAAGTCCTTTAATGCCCACCAATGACTAGACAATATCCTACAGACCGGAACACAACATTGTTCCTACAATGCTGTTTGGCGAAAGGAATAGACAAGGGAATGATTGTACAATGTACATCGGTATATGGAAGGTAGACCGCAATTCCAATAGAGGAAGTGGTGCACTGATGCAAACCTCAAATACTGAGGAACGGTGTGCATGTATTAATGTATGTATGTATGTGTGTGTGTGTTGCGGCTTGCACCCAATAAAGGTGTGTGTACAAGATGACCTAGTAAATGACTGAATCCAGATTAGGCATCAAATCCACTCACACATCATTTATTAAGTGTAAATAAATAAATCGCGAAATTGCTACGGTATGCAGGTTTCCTCACGAGGTTTTCCTTTACTGTTATAGTGCGTGGTGATTGACTATCATTGATAGTATTAATTGACTCCGAAAAGTCAGAGGCGTCCCTGGGATTTGAACCCGGGACCGCCGTTAACATGTTGGCAGTCACACACTTTTTACGGTATATTAGATTCAACGCGCCAACCCGTATTAGCCCAGCGTAGTTGACTATATGGCCTAGCCCCTCTACTCTCTCGTACTCTCGATTGTAGAGGGGGCTCGTACCCTGCAGTGGTATGTTTATGGGCTGATACAGATAGAGACAATTATATAGTTAAGTTCAAATGCAGGCAAAAACGTGAATACGGTTAGTACATTAAAATAACATCATCATCGTGATTTTCCGTCACCGTAAGATTTCTGCTGAACATAAACCAACGTTATAGGGCTCCTTAAGTGATTGTTGCAACCCAATACAAACTTAATAAAAATGGTGAATACTAGTATTGATTTTAATAATTTATAAAAAAAAATTACTAACGCATTGCAACGCATAATATAAAAATAAAATTAGCGGTCACTGAGACATAATGCCATTAAAATTAATACGCTTTACATTGCCTGTTGACGAGACAACCAGTTAAAACACGTATAGCGAAAATGAACAATGTTTAGCATTTATTCTTTCCTTTACACCTGTAGTATAATATTTTCATATACTGTTTCCCGTGTCCCGAGCTTCAAAGGTGTTATCATCTCTGTTCCAAATTTCTGCTATTTTATTCATGTGGCCAAATTAAGCAGCGCGACGTGAGTTAAATTCGTAGGGTTGACACTGCGGTTCTTTTTTTTAATGCAATGAAATAATAAAATAAATAATAAATAAATAACACCCAACAGTCACATACATAGTCCTGACCCCACACTAATATCGAGTCTTGTGTCGTGGGTATCTGGAACTACGAGAGACTTTTCGGTCTCACAAACACCCAGACCCGGAAGAAATATTTGTGGGCCACACAAACATTTCTCTCGGTGCGGGGATCGAACCCGCGGCCTCTCGTTTCACAGGCGGCGTCTAACCAACTGCGCCACGGAGGCTGTCAAATATTTTTTGACATCTGATGTATTAATAGCTGTGCACTTGACGGGATTTTCCATTAGAAAATATATAAACTTAGCAACGATGCACATCGGGCGTCCGTTTTTACAAACTGCCCTTGCTTATGTATCACGTAAAGGGTGTGAGTTAATCTAATATTTGTTTTTGTGCTCACAAATGTTAAATAATAAACTTTTAATCACATTTAGTGCTGAAATATTTTATTTGATTTCTTTTCAACGATTTTGTTTTATATTAATATTTCGCCACGATAAATCCATTCATAAAATGAATACTAGTAACTTTCACATAATGTTAGTGATAACCCTACTATTGCTGTTACAGTTTGGCTCTCCGCGCCGCCGCGAGTGTTATTAAATAAATAGAATTCATAATGACATTACATTCGAGGTGCATGCAACATATGTGACCTAAGTTATTACTTTCATTCTCATATTTTCGGTGTTTGTAGCTTAAATTTTCCTGAGGCTTTCTTGATGCCTTACTTAATTTACTGAAGAAATTATTTAGATCATATTGATATTGGGAAATATTTGAAAAGAAATACTATAAACTACCTAGAAAAGATTCGACAACCCGATACATACATACAAAACTCACGCCTTCATCCGAGAAGGGGTAGGTAGAGGTTCTAGGGCACCCACATTTCGCCTTGTATGTTCCATCCTACGATGTGATAGGGGGAGACCCTATCCCTATATCGGACACAAATGCCTAACTCGACTCGACTCGGGATTAAATCCTGAGACCTTAGTTTGTAACCGTACTATTATACAACTAGGGCAACGAGGCAGTGAACCGGTAATAGCTATGATTACTGTGTTTACATACGGATGGACCTGAATACCGTACCATCAATAAAAAAGGGAAAACAAAAAACATGCCAATAGTATGTAACATTCCAACATATTGTAAGTGACCGACACCCTTCCCCACGGGGTGAGGTGGGTGGTGCGACGGGTGGAGAAGGGGGGGGGGGGGGGGTTTGCACAAATACCGCCGCCGCTGCAGCCAAACCGTGGCTGCCATTAGTGATGCGTCAGTGGTTTGTGTGGACTAGACTGTGGTGGCCATGATGACGTATATTTAAGGGGATAATTTACTAATATTTGCAGGTGACGATTGTGTGTTGATACATGTGTGTAGCTGACCAGAATAATGCACACTGGGCGTCATTCAGGTCAGATGGGCTGAAATGTTTTGGAAATTGTAGTATAAAAATATTACACATCGAATACTCAAGCATTAAAAAATAATCGTAGAGGTATACGTGACGCAACCATGGGGAAGCCAATTGGGCAAGATAGATAATGATGCTGGATTCGTCTGCATCCTGCATATTTGTTGAGCGTACTTATGAACACAGATTTAATAAAATTATTATCGCAACTGATACCCGACACCATGTGGTAAAATCACAGACCACATCTAAGTCGTGACCAACAGGTAAACATAGCTAAGTATAGTCTAAATTTAACGCGGGTCAAACCACCATTCACCAATTTACAGAAGGACAGCCACACATCGAAATAAAACGTGTCAAACGATTCTCTACAAATCGCAAATCCTTAGCAAATTAAACTGGGACAAATCCCTAAAGAGCTCGAAATGTGGGTAACGTACACGTCACACGTGTGCGAGTGGAGCGTAAACTTTCGCACGAAGCAAGTGTTGCGAAATGATTTAATTATTTAGCAGCTCCGCTTGTTAGTTTGTGTACTGTTTACGTTATGGCCGGATTCGAATGAGCAGAGCTGAAATTTACTGTGCGTTCTGTGCAATAAAAAGGTTTTTAGGTTAGAATTCTTTTTTAAGGCTTGGGAGCTACTCTGAAAATTCGAAACGAAGTTCGGACGATCGAAGTTTATGACGATACGAATGTACCTACATAGACTTATGTTCGTTATTGACTTATGGTCGTAACCATAGACTTATGGTTACGATGTACGTTATATGAATCCGAACATTTACACAGTACCTACACAATGTACCTACATTTGGATCGTCATACATTCTTCGATCGTCCGAAGTTTCGAACTTCGTTTCGGATTTTCAGAGTAGGGCCCCTTGCACGTTGATTGGGGATGTGGTTTTGGTTTACAGGTTAAGAGATGTCGTGTTTTTTTTTTACTGTAGCTTTGGTACTGAATTCTAAGCCATAATTATTAGGTCTGTTGTCTATTTTAGAATTTTAATTAGAATTTTGATGCGGAACTACTTTGCCTTATTAAAATTGTTCATGAAAGGTGATAGCAATCCAACGTCGCATTATTGAATGCCGACTGTGAGGAGGAAGCTTTTTAGTCGAAATGAAATGAGTTCGTTCATTATTTCCGTAGGCAACTGAGCAGATTTTATTGTAGATTCGTAGAAAAGTAGATACATTGTAGTAAATAATTAATATATTTAATATCAAATTAATTTTGTTTAATTAATTCGTGTGTATATTATCATTAGCTCACCCAAAGCTAAACAGGAATTTTTTAATTTGTTTACTGTGTCAAGTGCCAGGTGATATGTTTTTTTGTTTTTTTTTGCAATGATTAGCGAGACGAGCATGTCGTTCGCCTGATGGTAAACGATACGACCGCTCATAAACAGTAGCAAAACCAAACAACACCTTGAATTACAAAGCAATGCTTGGCATTCCACTGCGCTCGCCATCCTGAGACATAAGATGTTAAGTCTCAATATGTCCAGTAGTTATTCTGGCTACAAAGCCCTTCAATCCGAAACACTGCTGTTTGACGGGAGAAATAGAAACTGTGGTGGTACCCACCCAGATGGCCTCTCACATATGAGAGACCTACCACCAGTAGATTTTCTATGGTTAATCGATACTGTATCACCCTATCACCACAAGGAGCTAATACTGATGTCAGCGTAATATTGGCTCAGCACTACACCGAGCTCAAGTGTGGGCGCACATCCAATGTACATACTATACATATCTATTTTGTACCTGACAAACAATACACATACTCGAGAAAGCAATACAAAACATATGACTCAAAACGCTACTATATACAAGGTATATCAAGACTGCGAGCGAAAACGAAGCCGAGTGGTAGTTTAAGTGACTTCAGGCACAATGCAAATAAAAATTTCGCGCATGTGATGTTTTAAATATATTTTTTTTAGGTGGAGAATCGATAGTTTTTGATGAAATAACAAATTAAATACTCATACGTACAATAGCATATTTAAAACAAATGGGTGTACATTATTATTTAAGGAAAAAATATGTACGACTATAGGAAAAAAATTACAAAAAAATTCTTCACGAATTTTTGCGACATTTTATGCATTACGTCTGAAGTCACTTAAACTACCACCTGTCTTCGTTTTCTATCCCAGTCATGATATATTCCGTATACTTAAAAAAATACCCATTTCATACATATACATACTGTGAAGGAAGCAATTTCCAAGACTATAACCACATCCACAAACACTCCACACCCCAACTTACCCCATTTAAAGAGATAGAGGCGGATAGCGTCAGATAGAAGCGAGAACTACTCAAAGCTAGTGTGCATAAAATATTTTCACATTTTTAAAGCTCAGAAAACTAGTTTAGTTTTCGCTTAAACGGGTTATGCAGATAAAGTTGGCGAGTTTTTTCATCGTTTAACTTGAATTAAGCGGTTTGTATAAGCTTCACACTTTTGTGTTAATATGGTTGAATTGCACAGTGAAAGGATAATCCGGATGATCGTAGTAAATCTTACTTTGTTTTCTGTCTGCTCCACCAAAAGGTAGACTGGTAGACAATGCTTCAGGCATTAAGTCCGCCTTTATACAATATTATATATAAAACATAAACGAATAAATTAAATAAACATAAATACAAACATATTGAGACTTTACATCTTATGTCTTAGAAATGCGAGTGCAGTGGAGTGCCAGGAATTGCTTTGTAATTCAAGGTGTTTTTCGGTTTTGCTACTGTTCATGAGGCGGCGAGCAGGCGAACGGCGTTGTGTTGGCGACGCGAAGTGCTCGTCACGCCATTAATTGCAATAAAAAAAACCTTTTCAATCTAAATCCAGATTATGATTATGATTTAGGCTTGCGGTAAAATATATAATTATGGTTTCTTTATTTATTTGCTTATATAATTCAATAACCTATTTTAGTTATCGAATGTTTGTTCCTTCTTAGCGATTTTTGAATTCAATTTGAGCGAAGGAGACAAAACTAAAATAGATTTTAATATTGTCTATGTGTGTTAGTTGTTGAATTCTAAAGAAAACATAATTAATGTTAATTACCCCATGATTAATTATTTCATTATATTTTGATATTAATGCGACGGGAAACATCGTACGGAAATCTTTTTACTTATCTGAGAATTTAGCAACTCCACTAGGATTCTCCACATTAAACAACTTATTAGTACTTATACAACATTGATACAACCGAGCAACTTTTCTTTAAACTGCATATACTAGGCACCATTTTCAAGCTCTGTACTAAAAATTAATTAAATAGGAACAATAGTTTAGTCATAAATGTTTTTTTAAGTTTTTGCCCTCTTTGAACACGCTGTGGCTTTTCTAACAGCTGATTACGTCCAACGCATAGGTCATTCACCTTAAAACGACAAATCTTACTAAAATCTATGCGCTGTTGCCGCTCAGACACAAGTGACATAAATAAGTACAACTAAATTACTTTAAAAGTTGGCGATGCAAATAAGAAAGCAATAAATACACACACACTTACACTTTCTTTACGAGAGCGACATAGCAAAACATCCTGTGCGTAAAAGAAATAGAAATAGGTCAGTATGTGTGTGTGTGACACGTACGCAATTGACCTCTAAAAATAGTTTTTTGTCTGCCGCCGGTATCCTTTCAGAACGCATGTAACACGTAAGCTCCTGCACCGCCGCGCCGCGCCGCTTTGATCTTGCCGATGTCGCGCTGATAATTTTAATTTTGTTTTGTTATACTACTCGTAAATAAGTTTAAGACATTATTTATTTTTTTATTGTGACAGGACATGTAACTTCGGATAATTATTATTTAGTGTTAGTGTTTCTGTGTTATTGACTGTTAGCCAACAATGAATTGGTCGATTAGGACCTGTACGGTGGCCACCGCGATCTCCGGACCTAATCCCTTGGATTTCTTTTTGCGGGGCTTATTAAAGAACTAGAAATAGGGTTATTAAGCATTTGAAAAACTCGAACACTGACTTAATAAAAATTTAAACAATAATAATATTGTCCGTCGCTATAACTTGTACGTTCATGTAAATGGAGGACATATCGAAAATTTAAAAATCTAGTGTACCTAAGCAAAGTATGTTGTGCGCGTACTTCAAAAGTACCTAACTCGGTGCAACAGCCACGCTGCGCCGGCGGCGTGGCCTTGGCGGCGCGGCGCGACAATAACACATGTCGCGCGCGACGTTGCCAATTTGTTATCTATTCGTATCTACAGGTCAGTGAAATGTATTTACATAGGGTGGTTACGTTTTACTCTTATTTGTAAGCTATTTAGTTTGTTTGAAACAAACAAAATCTCATTTTTGGTATTATTAATTTTTTTGCCGTGTCGAATAAATACCAAGGACGTATAGTATACGTAGTGTAATTTAATGCCCATCGGTCACATCAACTTTGTATAGGCCAATCATCTTATGCAATGCAATCTTGGAGTTATGCCAAAAAATCATACAGTTTGTTGAGAATTCTCAAAGATTTTCCACGTAATTCTCTAGTAAGGTAGTGACAGCGTCAAATATCCTACAATATTACACACCTCGTCAAGCATACTACGTCTGGTAGTCGCAGTGATCCCGCCGTCGCGTCGTCGCAATGTCTTCTTACCTCGACAATGTGGGTGCAAATCATTATTATTGCATTACTTTGCAGGTTGTACGCAGTTGAGAAGTTATTCAGATTTTTTTTATTATTTTAATGTATCCCTGTTATTTATAGTTAGCAGCTACAAAAAACATCCTTAAGTTCATAATATGTTAACATTTTTTTTTTCTTAAATATCAATGCATGCAGTGGTGACTAAAGGTAATGCATTTAATAGCAGTGTTTTACCTGAAAATAAAACACATATTAAATACTTACCTTATTTCAAGCTTACTAGATTGAGAATAGCACCATCGTTTTCCGCTTCCTCTTTTGTCTCTTTCACTCCTTTACCCTTACTGTATGTTCCTATCTCTTTCCTGTTTGTCTCCCACCAGGTTCCCCCACCAACCGAGTGTATATAACACCGGTGTCGTTGGGTTTAGTTCATTGAGTCGAAAATCCACACCAGGTGGAATTAAAATGTAAGCTTCAAATAAGGTAAGTATTTAATATGTGTTTTATTTTCAGGTAAAACACTGCTATTAAACACTTGACCGTTATTTGAAGCTTACTAGATTGAGACGTGTTTATTATTCCTGGTGGGAAATGACGCCAATGTGAAAGACGTACAATAGATTAGTTAGGTATATAATATTATCGATTACAAATTATTTTGAGTATAGATTGGAACATGAGTTCTGAAATCAAATTGATTAATACACAAACAATGTATAGATAATAACATATTGACATCCATAATTTAAGAAGGAACATACTAGTTCTCCAGATTCACAATAAACCATAAGGTTTTATCGGATACTTACAAAAAGCAAACACTAGGCGTATCCTTTCACACCTCGTAATATTCTATACCACCAGATAGAATTGCTTTAGAGCATTAACAAAAACTTGTTACCCTCTGAAAGGAATCCAATTTTAACCGAGATTTGTCACACCAGTTGAGGTCACGTAAAGTAGACCCGATATGTATATTATACAGTGTGACGTTCGGCTGGCGTTAATAAAAAGTAATAAAACCAACGTCCACAAAACAAATATATTCAAATAGTAATAGGGGTAGGTTACGCTGCCCGTCTGGTTCCGCGTCGCTGGTACCGTCCTGTTAATCCGATGATCCAAGCTCCTTAGATGTCCAGCAAGTGGGCGAGAAAAGAATCTCTGCTCCGCTGCATCAAGCTCCAGCGCGAAGCTAACGGTCTGATGTCCGCTGGCCGACCGTTGTGACGCGGCCCGCAACCGTTACAATTTAAAGGAAAAATATTAAACCGTAACGTTGCACCCCACTGGGGTGCAAATATTAGCTTATTTAAACCAGTGACCAGATGAAATTTCAGGTCTTGACGATTCGGTGAGGTTCCACCTCCGGCTTGTGAAATGTTCGCGAATAGCGAATAACTAGTCGAGAGCGTATGACGACACTTTAATGTGAACGCAACTCGTTCGGGTAATGATCCGGCGCAAGAGGCGATCGGACGACGACTGACTCCCGCCGGTGCTCCGCGCTAGCCGTGTGCTCGCGCTTGCATTGGTGACGTACCTCGGGTAACGGTTCCATATAATATGGCGGCGCGCGCGTCAAGGCGCTGCGTAATTTGAAATGACTAGTTTCCGAAATGAAAAAATATATATAAATGTCGCTATCCAAAAATAAAAAAAAAATAAAAACAATCAGTGTAATTAAACATATAAATAATATTTGTAACTAAATAATGTGCAACGTTACAACAGGAGGCTGCCTTTAGCATACCCCCGATATGAACGAGGCTGTTACCGCCTTTTTCTTTGAGTTTCTCTGCGAGAGTTGTTCAGTTTCTAGTAGAAAACTAGATTTATTGGTAGTGTAGAAGTAATTATAATACATATTGTATTGTAACATGTGTACATATCAGCATATGTACATAAGCTTCACACCTCAAACCCATAGAGGTAGGCAGAGACTATGAATCACCATCGTATGTGAACAGTACCTGTTATTCCACATCGGCTTCATGACCAGGAATATGTATTTTCCTACCTACAGTCTACACCCGCAATGTAAACTATAAGTTGCAAAGGTAAAGTGTGTGAAAACAACAGAATATCACTGCCAAGTATACTCGACACTCGTATACACAAAATTAATAATATTTAGCATTTTGCGTAACCATTATTCAACATCGGACCATAGTAAATGTCCTACTCGTACTACATATACCATTTATAAATTATATGAGGTACATGTCACAACAATAGTGCACTAAAAATAGTTGCAACTTGCTGTAAAGTAATACGAACAACACTTCTTTGTAGGTATATGGAAAGAAAACTCAAACTCGCATAATCAAATTTGCCCCTTCCTCGAGGCCACCTTCTATTTTGTTTACATTATGATTGTGTAGGGAACAACCATAATCAAATATCAACATTTTAAAAATGTGCATGTGGTGCAATTCAAAATGTGCGGTAATTCTTTCGGTAATTCTAATGTCTTTCTATGTATTGATACTATGAGCTCGAGGCCTAATTTATCTAATGATTTCGAACAATTACCAATGGAAAATTGGCGATAATAACCTTATGGAGATTCATGTTGTATCGCGTTCCATATCGTATTTTATCGCGGTGGTGCCCTTCTCGTCCAAAGAAATATGTTTTTGTCTACTCTGTAATTATTGTAAGCTTCGATGCCAAAGCAATATATAGAGAAGACTAAGACTCAGTTTTATTACACCAGCACCAACAAAATATCTAAAGTGGGCTTTGCAATTGTATGCATTTTAAAAACAGTAGGCGGGCATCGGCGTAACACCGCACCGCACGCAATATTTGTATCGATGTATGGTTCAAAAATATGTTACCTACATCAGCTCCAATATGCAAACAATTCACTTATAGTCGAATAAAATTTTAAACACATTCGGTTCTATACGCGTTGCTGTGGGTAGATAAGATTTTATTTTTATTTTGATTTTACAACCCGTTGTCCAATTGGTACGGTGGTCAGAGCGTTTAAAACTAACTAGACCCCGTCACGTTTATAATATTGAGTGTTCATGTATTGTTCACTTGGGCATATATACCATAAACCGATCTTAGTTTCTGAAGTTCTAGTTGCCGACCCAGGTGCCTACCATGTAGGTATGGGCAAAACAGAGCACTTGGGAGTGATCTGTGAGGTATTTTTTTTTTTTTTTTTTTTATAATGGCCCGGCATAGTGGCGGCATTGCACCTGATGGTAAGCGCAAATGCCGCCCAGGCAGAGTATCCATTGGCATCGGACGGCAGTCCCATGCCGATGGAAACAATTATGCCGGCCTGCTAAGGTGCCTCTTCACACCACGGCGGAAGGACCCAGGATTGTAGGAAGGAGGGAACACGTGAGATGGCAAACAATTCCACAGCCTGACGGTGCGGCACAAAAAAGAATTATAGAACCGTTTGGTTCGCGCCGGGATGGTTTGGACCGACAAGCTATGGCTTCGCAAGCCAGCCCGCGTGGTTCTGGTAAGGAATGGAGAGGAGGGGATCAAGTTATACAATTTCTCAGAGCATTCCCCGTGATACAGGCGGTAGAACACGCTTAGAGAGGCGACATCCCTCCGGAGTTGTAGCGACTCTAAGTTGCTCGTAACGTCTGCATCATTGACAATGCGGATGGCCCGCCGCTGCAATCCATCCAAGGCATCGAGCAGGTACTGGGCGGATCCATCCCAGAGGTGCGAGCAGTACTCCATACCCGGCCGGACCTGCGCTTTATATAAGCGACAAAGCTGACCGGGCGTGAAAAACCGACGCACCCTGTTCAGGACTCCAACCCTGCGTGATGTGGCAGTTATTACGCCCTCGATGTGGTCCCTTGGATTGAGATCACAGCGGATATCCACACCAAGGATACTTAGGTCATTCCGCATTGAGAGGGGAGCACCCTGAAGAATGGGGAGGGGAGAGAACGGGGATTTTTTGCACGTGAACGCACACACCTGGGTTTTCTTGGCATTGAACTCAACCATATTCCTAGAACCCCATGTAGAAATGAGATCCAAGGTCCGGTTGAGCTCAATGACAAGATCTTCGCGTCCCTTCACAGTTTCGACTCGGCAACCTGGAGGCCCGCAGTGGTATCGCCCATGAACCGTGCTGTCATCTGCATAGCAATGAATGTTGCCAAGCGACAACATGTCATTGATATGCAGAATAAACAAGGTGGGCGACAGCACCGAGCCCTGAGGAACTCCGGCATTTACCGACATGAGCGCCGAAGCGTGTCCGTCAACGACTACACGCATTCTACGCCCATGCAGAAAGCCGAAAATCCACGAACACAGGTTGCCGGGCAGACCGTATGCCGGAAGCTTGGACAGAAGACCTCGGTGCCAGACCCTATCAAACGCCTTGGTAAAACTAGAATTTGATCATTTTGCTGTGACTCTAAAAGAAACAAATAATGAGTTTGCTAAGTCATAGCTTTGAATATTTTAGGGCTTTGTCGAGACCAGATTACAGAAAAGTTATTTGTAGTAATCTCCCACGGTAAATTACTCTCAAAAGGTAGCAAACAGAACAAGTCTGTACGTATATTCATTATTTTCCAAACCAATGGCATAGTTTTGTGGGGGTCAGCGAACGCGACATAAATTCACAAAAAGATGTTCTGTGAACTTTTTGTAGGGCGAATGATGCCATGACAATAGTTTGCGACCGGTAGTGTTAAGAATATCCCGGGACTATCTCCCGGAGTTCTTGATCTGTCATTTGAAAATAGATCATGTTTTCTTTGCGAAAGAAAATCCTGTATTCCTATATTCTGTAAAATTATGACTGCCGAATCATAATTTCCAATCAGATATATAATCGAAAGCGAGTGCATGGTCTAGTAATATATATTGTATGGTATCAGCCCATATACGTCCCACTGCAGGGCACGGACCTACTCTACAATCGAGAACTCGATTGAGAGTGATTAGGCCATATAGTCCACCAAGTTGGCCTAGTGCGAGTTGGTCTAGAAGTATTTAACCGAAACTAGATGGGTCGGTTTGGTTCTGGATGGATATCCCTCAGAGATATCCGATAAAGTCTGCAAGCCCTTAAGAAGAACAGCGGGTGGTTTTTATTGCACAAGCGAGACATGCATGCCATTCGCCTGATGGTAAGCGATACGATCGCTCATGAATAGGAGAAAAACCGAACACCGTGAATTACAAGGCCACGCTTGGCATTCTACTGCGCTCGCCGTCCTGAGACATAAGATGTTAAGTCTCAATATGTCCAATAGTTACTCTGGCTCCAATGTCCTTCAGACCGCACACAACAGTGCATTTACACTGTTGTTTGGTGGGAGAAATAGACATTGCAGTGGTACCTACCCAGGCGATCTCTCACATATGAGAGACCTACCACCAGTTAAAGACTACTAGTAACAGCTCCATAGTCAGTATATGTGACAGCTTCATAGCCAGCAATTTTATTAGGGTGGTTACCCTGCGAAGGTAACTAGAAAGAGCGATTGTGTCTGAACTTTAAAAATGCCCGATCCCGACGTCTCATCGCCGTCCGAACACTCGTGGTCATCCACAGAGCAGGAGGACGCTTCAGTTTCGTCCTTTTTATTGGAGCATGGATGTCGTATAATCCACTGACAATGGAGTTGAAAATGTCAACTTTTTGGTCAACTGTAGTAGCTGCCATCAGGTTGTCCCAGTCAATCAGAGAAGCGTCTTTAATCAGCTTGTTGACGTCCATGCGCCCAAAACAACGCTTGAGCACGACCTTAGGAGGGGATTTAGGGGGTTTCAGGATATAGGATACAACGATAAGGTCGTGGCGGGAAAATCCAGGAGCAGGATATTGGCCATGAGAGGAGACAAAGGAAGGGTTGGAAGTAAGGATAAGATCTAACCAGGTGTCATTACCTTCTATGTTGTGGTGAGTAGCTTGCAGAGGTAGCATTTTTAGGCTGACAGACTGTAGGATGTCACAGAGTTTTTGGGAACGAGTGGATTGATAGGCAAGGAAATCGGTGTTGAAATCTCCCATGACGATAAGATGTGCATAATTTGACCCCAAGGTTTCCAGTACCGATTCGATACTGGAGAAGTAATCGACAGAAGGTGGGCAATAGACAACGCCAAGTATGATTTTGGCTCCCTTGACACAAACTTCTAGAAAAAGATATTCTGCCGAGGCAGAATCGGTGGGGCTGGAAGAGGCTATACGTTTGTAGGGAAAGTTATTACGTAACTAAATAGCAACGCCCCCTCCTCTTTTATTGAGGCGGTCGTTGCGAATAAGAAGAAAGCCGGGAAGTGGGTAATACGTAGAGGGAAGGTGAGGCTTCAGCCAACTCTCTGAAATCGGGACAGCATGAATGTTTGCGTCAGTGAAGGTTTCCAAAAGGTCACTATAATGACTGGGCAGGCTCTGAGCATTGATATGGCAAATGTTCAGAAGATGAGATGTTTGGAAATTAAAAGTTTGCCGCATCAAGCTGCCGAGATCATCAGTTGCAGAGCAGAAACTACCATCATTCGACAGTGAGTCAGAATCGTTGGCAGAAAAATAAATATCATCGTCAAATATCATTAATATATTTATATATATATATAAAAAAAAATACAAAAAAAATACAAAAAAAAATATTCAAAAAAAAAAAAAGAACAAGTACGGAGTGGTAATCTCATGAGTAAAATAAGCTTAAGAGACTATTTGAATAATTTATATACATAAACAAATCGCAACTGTTACACACACGTCTTGTGTCCTTGACACCTACCCGAAAAAAAAAAATATTGGTATTTTTGTTTTTGTTAAATTACGCAATTTAATGTAAGTACCACTGATATTTTTTTTTTACGATAAACAACTTACTTGCAGTCATTTAATATTAGTCACTCGCCATCATGCCATAAAGACATGAGCTTTTGCCTGCATTGGTGTCAAATGTCATACAGTTGACTGCCTCGGTATCATTGTTGTACTACTATATTGCGATAATCTCGCCATCATCATCACAAAATTGGACAACACCCATTAAGCGAAACGTGGGTGTCCTGGTAACATCTCTGCCGACCCCTTCAGGGAAAAAAAGGAATGTTTATATGTGTGTATCTCACAAAGTTTATTTCAGAATTCTCAAAGAATTTCCACGTTGGGTAAATCCGAAGTTAAGTAGTGTAGTGACAGTACCATCGAATTTCCTACGACATGACACACCGTACAAAGCATGCATATTCTTCTAGGGGACTATTATCACAAATGTTATTCGTTATATCGTGCGAATTTTCGTATTCCTATCGTATTTATGAATATTCCTTTACTGATGTCTGACACGAATCGTCCAAATAACACGACCAGTGAAAACGAAGTCGCAAGGAGAAGATTTCAAGAAATAATTTTTCGCTGTTCTTCCTCCAGTAATTACGTGATTTATCGAATCTCTTTTATGGCAGTAGTAACTTCTTCATCGGCTCGATAATCCAAATTCTAATTAGTAATGTTCAGTATTCTGTCTACAGTGATGGAGTTGAATTATAGATGTTTTACATTCATTTGATGCCAATTTGGGGTAATTTAGCGGTTTTGTTATTGGATTTTCTGTGTTCATTTTATCAATTGGAGGTTTTTGGTTGGATTTTTATTTGGTTTACCGGTTAAAATTTTCAATATGATAAATTATAACTGGACAGCTTTGGTGGCGCAGTTAGCTAGACGCCGGCTGCGAAAAGAGAGGCAATAGGTTCAAACCTCGCACTAAAACAACGATTTGTGTGATACAAAAGTATTTGTTTGGGGTCTGGGTGTTTGTGAAACCGAAAAGTCTTTATTAGTTTCTGACATACATGACATAAGACTCGGTCTTAGTTTGGGGTCAGAACTATGCATTAGGTTTCCCCGCGTCCAAAAATAACTATATTGTTTAGTAGTGTTCACAACATGTTTCTGTTATACTATATGGTCTAACCACTCTCAATCATACCCTCGATTATAGAGGAGGCCCGTGCCTTGCAGTGGGACGTATATGGGCTGATACAGTACAGTCCTAACAACACAATGACTTTATATAACATGACTATATCATTTATCAACATGTCAATCAATGTACATAAACATATGGCTGCACACTAAATTTTTTGCGCGTGAGCGTGGCTGTCATATCCATCACTTTTCGTTTATTTTCCCATTACCTGGCTCGGTGAAATATTTTCCCTCCTATCTCTTCAATTTCCGGCCGTATTCATATTCACCCTAACCTGTTTAATATTGCTCACCCTGCACACAATAACGTAACAGACTAACAGCCGCTGCCAATAAACAATCCCAATTCAAAATTTGCCGTTTGAGATTGACAGCTCAATCTTTTTTCTGATACTATATTGCCAATAATCAATCTCAGCAGTGAAAAAACTATGGCAATATGATAAGAGACCAATAGTAAAGTAGAAAACAATCCAGATTTACTTGAATCTATTTTTATCGATTGATTATTGGCATCAGCCGATAGATAATGCTAATATATGATAATGATAATAACACTATGTAACAGAAGAAATCTTATTTAGAGAAAACACCATTTCAGTTTGTGCTTTCCGTCTCTAATATTACTGTTAACAGCTTTTAAAATAATTGTATTTTTTTAATGTGTGAGGTTCTCGTTTGGACATAATGAGGGCAATACTTTTTAAATTACATGCAGTTAGACGATTTTTTCTCCTCCAAAGTGTGGTATATAGTAGATTCCATCCATTAATGTAGGTATTTAATTATCATCACTAAGTTAACCAATAAATATCTATTAATAAATATTATGAGCAACCCATTTTTCTATCCCCGCCCTTCCCCATCTAAGCCAAAAGTTATCCGAAACACTAAAGCCATACTTTAGCCCCATATTCTATAAAATACAAAGCCAAGCACACCCGAAACAAAGCCTATAAAGGGCACAAAAACACCGCCTTAGGATATAATTAGTCGACATCTGCGCATGGCGGCACACTGCCCTTAATAAAAGCTTGCGATCTTTCGCCTGTCTTGCTCGACTTTGCCCTTTGTTGGATTTTTGGAAACTATTGTTTGTGGCTCTTTGGTATTGTATTTTATTTTGTCTGTATTTTTGTTAGATCAAGGGAATTTTGGGAAAATTGACCACTGCTAAACTCCTGCAACACTCGAAGTTTGTAACTTGTCTTAAAAAGGAGACGGGCGAAACTTCATAGAACCTTGAGCTTAGTCTCACAGAGTTCATTTATGCATTATTTTATAGGTATAAGACAATTATACCGAAAATACATAAAAAAAATTGTCTGCTCTATGCTGCGAGTAAAGAAATAAACATCATGCAGTATATTAACCTAACATATAAGGTGTACATACTACTTCGCTGCTAAACAAGACGTATATTTGACAAAAAAACTCAAAAAGCGATTTTCTTGTTCGTTTTGAAATATAAAATTATCTTTGTTAATATTATTTTTGATACAAATATCTACTCGATAAGAGAAGATACTTTTGAGTTCTGTACCATAAACTCCCTAATCAAAAAAGTATAGTTAAAATCAAATATTTAGCTTTATTATTTAGAAACAAAAGCATTAGTCTTGGTTAGCGAATTATGTTTGCGAGTGTTCATTTTATAGCTAACTTATTGCCCAGTACGTTGTAGAGCCATTAGTCATCGGGCTGAGAAAATAAGTCCCTTGACATCAAACCTTGTTGTAGCGTACTCACAATATATAAGTACATCTCGTAATTAACATACGGCCCTTGTCGTATAATTATGCTGTAGTGTCTACAATGTAATTCTTATTTATTTTGGGTTAAGAAAATCTCCTTAATGTTTTCCCTAATAGATAGAATACGACGGAGATCCCACGGTAAGGTTACGACCAAAGAGGAAATATTATTATCTTTATTTAAAAAATACATTCTTAATTACAATTACTGGGTAAGAAAGCGGATTATCGTAAACATCGCGTATTTTTTTTTATTTAAATGATAAAGATATTATTTAAGAAAAAAATTACGACATTTTGTGTAGTATAACACTCCGCTGTGGCGTGATTGGTCAATGTCCTTCAATCGAAAACACAACAGTGCATTTACACTGCTGTATGGCGGGAGAAATAGTCATTGCGGTAGTACCTATCCAGACTGCCTCTCACATATGAGAGACCTACTACCAGTAAACTTTACGCTCCTCCTATAATTCTAACCACACTCTCAAACTCTGAGTACATAGTTGATTATTTTCATTGTTGAATTACCGCTGGGGGCGACGAGACACTCGTGTAATGGTAACGCCAGTTATTTCTTTGTGAATGCGGTCGGACCGAGCAAAAACAGTTTATTTTCCTTTTTAATTGGAATGTTTGTTTCAACATCGTGTACCAGGTATTGTGTTCTTTGTGGATACATTCATGGCTCGGTGTAGTTGTAATAACAAAATTACTGTTGAAAATATTATTTATAACAATATTATATTGTTTTAAAACTTTAAAAAGATGATAGAAAATGGACAATATAAATGCACTTAGTATTAAATGTGGTATGTCCACATAACATTTAATGCATGTTTTTTTTTGCTAGCAGAAACTATTATACTCGTATATTTATAGCATAAAATATGGCCAAATCTGACAAAACAGTGTTCGTCTTATTCGTCCGACCTTAACCAATGACGTATTTACACCACCATACCATACAATGGCCGCAGAAATATTTTTATATGTTTAAAGAAACTTCATCAAATATAATTTAATAATATTTTAATACTTCTCAGATACATCAAAATATTCAAGGAAGTTCTAAATAATTTCCAAGCTTCAGATCAAAAGTGTGATATTTCGGTGTGAACGAATGGTTTACCCGGAATCGCTGAACACATCAACAAGGTAGAACAGTGACGTGCTTTGGTTCAGAAACGGAAACTTCCATGATTATTGTTTTTGTGTTACAAATTATAACAATCATTTCTAATTATATGAATCGCTGATGAGTGAAAACTATTTAATCACAATATAATGCATATTTCGATCAGAAAAATGTTTACAGAGATCTGTTGAAATCAGTCTTCATTCAGCGACGCTTATTCAAGCACATATCTATACTAATACACATAGAAAACTGAAAAGTTTGTTTCTTTGATTTCAATTAATATTTTAGGATTACATTTTTATATCATGTGATTATAACAGTTTAAAAATATATCTGCAGCAAAATATCGCAAATATCACTTACGCATTTTTATTTTGCGGAATTAACAAGACGGGATAAACTCTTATAATATAAAAATATCTGATGATATATCCTGTGACTCATAATAATAAATCCATATGAAAATCGCATATTTCTTCTACGCATATCTTCAAACCTACTAATGAACCAAAGGGTTTCAATATTAAGTTCGTGTCCCTTTCGGTATATTTTCTCGAAAGAATGTGTGTCAGTTGGCAATCAGAACTTGTAAGCGGGAAAGTGATTTCTCAGGCGACGCACGTAGTTCCAAGGTCAAGGGTAGTGTCCTTGACATTGGAGGCGTGTACGGTGACCTTGTAGCGTATTCAAGTGAAAAGTACTTGTTGCGCGCAAGTTGTGGGCGACGGGCGGGCGCGGAGAAGTAGTAGATATTTATGTTAAGTATTTGTTGTTTAGTTTTAAAGAGATTGTGAAGTGGTAGAGTAATAGTGTCATTGCACTGGTGGTAAGTCATGTAGTATATGTTAGCGGCCACTTGGGTAAGTACCGCCGCAATGTCTATTTCTCCCGCCAAACAGCAGTGTAAATGCACTGTTGTGTTTCGGATTGAACGACATTGTAGTCAGAGTACTACTACTACTACTGGACATATGATACTTAAAATCTTATGTCTCAGGATGGCGGGCGTGGAATGCCAAGCATTGTTTTGTAATTTATTATGTGGTTTAGTTTTGCCACTATTCATGAGCGGTCGTATCGCTTACCATCAGGCGAAAGGCATGCTCGTTTCGCCATTCAATTCAACAAAAAAGGCCCAATGCTTCTGTCATTCTGCCAATGTTTTCTTTTTTTCCTTTCCCATTTTAAAAACTAGCAACGCACTTACAATCCGAATGTTGCATAAATACTCTGCGATTATTTGTACACTATAGCCATTGAATGTTAAAATGACGATAACCCGAAGATTTTCAAAGGATTTATTTATTTTCCTAAAGTCAATACAATCTATGGCATGTATAATTTTGATGCAATAGTAAAATTACAAAGAAATATTTGATGTAAACTCATGCAAAACATATTTATAAATACAAGGAATTAATCAATGTTTTAATTTCTGCATATTTGTGTTACTCAAACTAGTTCAATTTCGGAAATAACATTTGAAATTCTGATGGCGATTGATCTGAAGCGTTTCATTGTAAAATGATCTGTGCATGGAATTAATTGAATTCTAGGAATATTATATTACATTCCAGGTTAAATTTAAACATCAGTAAATGCACTGTTGTATTTCGCTTAGGATATTGTAACTAGAGTAACTACTGGACATATTAGGACATCTTATGTCTCAAGATGGCGAGCGCAATGGAATGCCAAGCTTTGCTCTGTAATTCATGGTGCTGATTTACAACAAGGCTCTACCACTTTTATAAAACCTATGAAAAAGTGTTGAGTTTCGGAGTGTCTGTGGTTCTCCGTATCAGCCAGTATCCTACTGCAGAGCACGCACCTCCTCTACAATTGAGAGTACACTTGAGAGTGGTTAGACCATATATTCCATATGTGGTTACTTGATGTCTATTAAGACAATAATATAAAATACAGTTATCATGGGCTTACATATAAAAATATACATATATACATAAAGGCAGAGATGCTATCGGGATACCCACGTTTCACCTTGCATGTTACGTTACATGATGTGATAGGGGCGAGCCTATAGCACAAGCTAAGCTCATGGCTGATAATTAAATAAAAGTAAAAAATAATTTTGCCTGATCCGGGATTAGAACCCGAAACCTCTACTTTGCAATCATGCTTTATTTATAAATTCACATCTTCATCGCTTTCCAACCTCGTTTATACTTCCAATTACATTATCAAAAAGTTATTTAAACCAGTAATTGGAGCGCTGTAAAAATGATAACAATACAAAAGGGAGAGTTCGTAAAAATTAAAATCCGCTCGGTAAATAAGATTTTCCAGTAAAATCGCCCCCGGGGTCCCTGCCAGGTTGTTTTCACATAATAAGCACGCTGCTAATAAAAACAAACGACGTCGAATATTCTAGCAACTTTTGCCTCCGTTGAATATGTTATCACTACATAGTATAAAACAAAGTCGCTTTCTCTGTCCCTATGTCCCTTTGTATGCTTAAATCTTTAAAACTACGTAACGGATTTTGATGCGGTTTTTTTAATAGATAGAGTAATTCAAGAGGAAGGTTTATATGTATAATGCGTACATATTATTGTACAGAAATCTATTTGTACCCGGGCGAAGCTGGGCCGGGCCGCTGGTAAGTACCTTATAAATAACTGATACTGTAGTTTGCATGTATTATTTTTTTATTATTGCTATGAAAGGAGAGACGAGATTGCTATGATGGAATGGCAATATATTTGGCTCTTTTACTTGCCAATTATATATAAATACACCCAAGAGTCACACTACTTGACACTACTTGACAGCCTCCGTGGCGCAGTTGGTTAGACGCTGCCTGTGAAACGAGAGGCCGCGGGTTCGATCCTCGCACCGAGAGAAATGTTTGTGCGGCCCACAAATATTTCTTCCGGGTCTGGGTGTTTGTGAGACCGAAAAGTCTCTCGTAGTTCCTGATACCCACGACATAAGACTCGATCTTAGTGTGGGGTCAGGACTGTGTATGTGACTGTTGGGTGTTATTTATTTATTTACTTACTATTTTAACAATTAAAGTTAATCATAGAGTAACTAAACAACGGTTACTTGAAGATGGTGCATGGCCTTTCTGTATCAGCCCATATACGTCCCACTGCAGGGCACGGGCCTACTCTACAATCGAGAGTACGATTGAGAGTGGTTAGGCCATATAGTCCACCACGCTGGCCTAGTGCGGGTTGGCGGACTTACATACCATCTTATAAATCGCTATGGTATGCAGGTTTCCTCACGATGTTTTCCTTCACCGTTTTGCATGGCCTTTGGACTGACGATATTCGAAATCTAGTGTGTATGATAGTACCGCGGCGGTTGACAGTTTTTGAGTTCTCTACACTTACTATAATGGCCAGTGTATTTATGTAAATTAGAAACGCAAAGATTATTGATACAATTGATGATTATTACTCGTAATACAATTATTTACACTATATTGATACAAAAAAATACATTCGCAAGTTTATAAATATTTATGCACTCTATCGGCCGTTGCCAATAATCAATTGAAAAATTAGATTGAAGTCAATCTGGATTGTTTTCTACTTTTCGATTGGTCCCTTACCATGTTGCCATAGTTTTTTCACTACTGAGATCGATTATTGGCAATATAGTATCAAAAAAAGATTGAGCTGTCAATCTCAAACGGTTTTTGTGTTGGGATTGTTTATTGGCAGCGGCTGTTAAAGTACATAAATACAACTATCAATCGTATTCTCGATTGTAGAGGAGGCCCGTGCCCTGCAGCGGAAGATATATGGGCTGATACAAAAGTGCATAAATATTTAAAGGATATTGTTTTTCTCTTGCCATGTGAATACTTTAGGTATATACAAACAATTGACAACTCAGCTTGTATTTTTCATGGAATCGCTAGCTCTTGTAACAACAGGAAGTAGGCGTATTCGGATTTCCCGGCGAGCCGTGAATCGGATTAAGTATTTTTTCCCGCGCCGAGAAATAAGTCCGCTACCACTTCGGTATTTCGCCAAATGTAACTCAACATTACGAAAATACTCATATTATAAATATCGAATTATGGAAATTAATAACTCTTCTATTTAAATCATACAACTGCTGAGAAGCTGCCAACATTATTTAACATTATTTACAACTTCTGTAAAGAGTAAAAAATATGATAAATAAAAATATATTTTTTCCCTCCCTATTTTAAGGGAGCGTTTTGATGTTTTTTCATGTCATCTTATGAGTATAAAGACGCCAATGGCTGAAGCATTCTCTTCAAGTCAACCATTGGATGGCACACAGAACAAAGTAGGCGCATAAATTAATTATAAATATATCACCGTCTTAGAACGAATGCAAATACTGCCTAGATATTAATAAAATTTTAATAAAGCACTAAACTATGACGTGTATAAATACCAAGGCCTTGCATTTCACATTCATTTACCCCCCCCCCCCCCCCCCCCCCCTCTTACTCTTCACCGCACCGCATCCGAGCTCTATGCAATTTAGCTTGAATTTCAATTTCAAAACGGGTCATTGACTCACAAAATAGCTTTTGTCGCAGAGCAAATTTAATATTCTCCTAGGAGTAACCCAAACAAATTAAATTCGCTATTAATATAGTGAAAACTGCACGAACGTAATATTGTTCATTAATTATTAATTCGTAGGGTATTCATTTAGGTTCTAATAAGTAAAATAAACTGTGAGTTATTATTACTATTGACAATTTAGATTTCAATTATTATACCTTATATATAAGTTTTTGGTTTTCCATGAACAATGAAGTCATAAAATCGGATATATTTCTACTCGTAATAATTTGGTTCCATTTCCGAACCAATGTTGGTCCGTTTACCAACAGGCAACGCACTTGAATAATGATTCACAGAAACAATAAAAACCTATTCATACATTTTGCATGGTCCAGAATAAAAGAGCGATCATTATGTTAACTATATATAGGTACAAAGCGGGGTCTATTAAATTTTAAATACATCATAATCCGGGATTTATTCTACATGGATGAATAGTCTATCAATGGGTATCAGTGGCGTGCACAGGATTATGATACTGGGTATGCGGCGAAGTACTCGGCACAAAAACTTTTTTTTTTTTTTTTTTTTTTATTGCTATGAATGGCGAGACGAGCATGTCGTTCGCCTGATGGTAAGCGATACGACCGCTCATGAACAGTAGCAAAACCAAACAACACCTTGAATTACAAAGCAATGCTTGGCATTCCACTGCGCTCGCCATCCTGAGACATAAGATGTTAAGTCTCAATATGTCCAGTAGTTACTCTGGCTACAATGCCCTTCAACACGAAACACAACAGTGCGTTTACACTGCTGTTTGACGGGAGAAATAGACACTGCGGTGGTACCCACCCAGATGGCCTCTCACATATGAGAGACCTACCACCAGTAAAACTTTTCTTTTATAGATGTTTAGCATAGCCACAGCCACGCGACGGATCTCTAAGTCGGAAACCATGCCAACAGAACAAGTCTTAGATGTACTACTATTCATATACATCTACGGAACGCAGAAAAACCAGCGATCGATTGTCGTGGCCGAAGAAAGTCTAATAAGTAAATGATTAATAAACTAAAATATTATAACTACTCACCGAGTCAGCTTCAATTTTCACATATTCAAGGTTCCGGTTAATTGAGATTACTATAGCCCGATGTAAATAAACGACCACCTCAAATATCTTATCCAAGTGAGTGATGGTTATAGAACACGTCCCTTGCAAGATATCCGATGTGGCCTTTAAAAAGACCGATTTTCATGTGATTCGCAAAATATATAAATAAACTTAATAATAAAATTACGGGTTAGTAAAAAAAAACTACTCATTCATTTATAGATTAAATCTATGCGCCTATCCTTTTTTAAATATGATTTTAGGATATCGTCATAGAAAGTTGGATTGCGTTTTAATTCTATCATTAATGCCTTTTCTATAGAAATCATGGAAAGCTCTGTGAGTCGTTGTTGATTTTGTGTGTTTCTCAAATATGTGTGGATACGTTTTAAACACGAAAATGAACGCTCTGCCGATGCGCTGCTTGCTGGGATAGTCACAATGAATTTCGCTAATCGTAACACTTCAGAAAAAACTTTATTTAAATTGTCCTTATACAAATTTTGAATAATACTAAATACACAACTATTTGCAAATTGAGGTGATCTATAAATACAGCGCAATTCATTTTTCAATTTATCAAAATTAAAATGTGCCTGATAATTATTGGTGAACTCTCTGATTTCATTTTCAGGGAAACGTTCACTATATTTTTTAAAATTCTCACAAGAAAGTAGCTCAATAAACTTTAAATCTTTAATGTTTTTATAACGATTTCTTAATTCACTGACTACATTATCAATTATTTCAACAAAAATTCGCCGATAATGTATTTTTACATCATCGACATTGCGCTTTCTTTTAGGTGGTCCGGTAATGTGAACGGCGGCATCATAATAGATCTCGAACTTCTCTCTAAAACGTTCTAAAAATGACTCTAACTCTTTTATCTTTGTTACACAATACGCGATGTCACTAGTTTTTTTTTGCAAAATATCGTACAGAATATCCGTTTCTGCAAAAATATCAGCGAAAAATTTTAAAAGAAAATTAAATTCAAATTCTTTCATAATATATAAAAATGAACTGACTTGTGTCAGTGTTTCACCATCCCAGTCTTGTGTATTTTCGTTCATATTTTCAAACAATTCTAGGAGGTGGGTGGACGCATTATTAATAATATTAACCGTGCGCGAATGATATGTCCACCTTGTTTCCGCGACACGAGGCAGCTTTTTCATATCGGCAAAGTTGTTGTAATGGGTCATTCGCTTTGTACTGGTGTGAAAAAAAGCCGCGATTGATTTTATAATACTAAAAAAGCGTTTTGTTTCAGCAACTCGTTCGAACGATTTCGATAAAACTAAATTTAATATATGTGCTGAACACCAAACGTACATAGCTTGTGGACATTTTTGTCTCACCAAAGCCTGCACGCCATTAATTTGTGAGGATAAAACTGCTGCCCCGTCGTAAGTTTGTGCAACTAATTTGGATACACAATCGAACTCTTCTAAAATTTCCAAAATAATAGAACTCAAGGTTACAGCGGTCCGATCCGCGCTGACATCAACATATTTGATAAATCGATCTACTACTTCAAAATCACGAAAATATCTCAAAACTAATACTAATTGTTCACGGCCGCTAACATCAGGAGTCTCATCTACCATGACGGCGACAAAATCGGACTGTTTAATTTCGGCTTTAACGCGATCGATCATCACAGATGCAACGCTCGAGATCAAATCATTCTGCGTACGGTTCGACATGCCCGTGAATGAGGTACTTGCACTCTGTAAATGGGTTTCTAAAATTCCATCATACTTGGCTAATAAATCTACTATTTCTAAATAATTACCTCTTTTCAACGACGATACTGACTCATCGTGACCGCGAAAAGCTAATTCTTGTTTTCCCAGAAAGCAAACAACATCGATCAGCCTTTGAAAAATGTTTCTATTGCGATCAACTTTAGCATTATGCCTCTCAATATCTAATCGTAACTGGCTGTTGATACTCATTTCAATACGAGATTTACCAAAAGTATTTAATTTTAAGCAGGCCTCCAGATGTTTTTCTGTATGGTCATGCTTCTTTGCCGCGGCATAGAAATTATTTAAATCTGAATATCCTGAATCAGTCCACACTGTACTAGAATTACTAAACAATATGAAAGGAAAACAATATAATTTAATCGTGTGTACACAACCACACAGCCAGTTATACGTTTCATAACTTTTAACATGAAACTTTCGAGTTACATTCCCTTTTTGTTGATTTAATTGTTGTAACTCGGGTACACACCTACCTTTAGACAAAATTTGAATCTTTTCACTGAATGACAATTGTGAGAACTTGTTATTTTTAATTTTTAATAAACACACACTTTCAACACAAACCTCACAATCAAATAACATTTTAAAAAATCAACAAACGTACTAGTAAAAGCAAATCACTACAATTATTATAGAAACTCAGAAATAAACTGTTAAATGTACACACTTTCAAATATTAAAATGTAAAATATTATAAGAAAACTATAATTAAACTGACGCAAACAAAATAATAAACAATGCTTATCACATGAAAAAAGCAAAATGGCCCCCGCGAAACACAAAAAAATTGTGCTATTTAAAGAAATAAAACCTTACCAAACAAAAATGCATAATGTGCATTTTGCGCAGTTTATTAGATTTCTGTCTATTATTTTTACTCGGATTATAGGCAACGAACATTTCCGATTACTCCCGACAACTGCCGAGCTTCCGAGGCCTGCCGCAGGAGTCGCGGCTTTCAATATTCATGCGTGTGTGCGTTTGCGACTATGCACGGACACCAAAATTACTACACACATGCAAACAAATGTCATGCGGGACGCGGCGGCATTACTTGGTTGATTAGGTACATTATTTTGCTTTGCAGCGCCTTTTGCTTTTCGAGTGGCAAACATAATGTTTGTGCGCTTGCAAATAGGTGCTATTTATAAAATATTAGGCGTTATTAAGTTATTATATTTTGTTTATTCATTTATTTACTGTTAATTAAAGTCATTAAGAAGTACGTACGTTATAATAAAATATCTGTAAATGGCAAGTAAAGCACTGCATTTCTGCCTACAAGGAGCGCACGCCCCTGATGGGTATCTACCAATTGATGTTATTTCGCTTTAATTGCCATTATTAATCCCTTCATTTTCGTACACACACGCGCACACTGGGACGGTAAAGGATTTAATTGTTTACTATATGATATTCAATCTTAAATGGTCGGACTGCGACATAAATATAATACGAGATAAAAATGTATTGGTAGTAGGTCTCTCATATGTGAGAGGCCATCTGGGTAGACACCACCGCAATGTCTATTTCTTCCGTCAAACAGTTCATGAGCGGCCGTATCGCTTACCATCAGGCGAACGGCATGCTCGTCTCGCCATTCATTGCAATAAAAACATGTCCTATGGTAAAAAAATTAATACCAAATTAAATGCCATTCCGCCCCGGTGTGCGCTGGACTTTAACCAGAGTAGGTACTTCTGACCTGACCTTCTACATAGAAAATCATTAACCTCATTTCATTTCACAAACCAGGCAAAAACCAACAAGAGTAAACTCAATTGGCTGTGGGTAGGATGTTTAGTATCACTGAGGGGTCCAATTTACAAATCGGGTACGTTGCTTATCGAATATTCCGGTCCTAAGCAAACGCAAAATCTTGCCGCTAACTCATGCCTATACAGAGTCGGTGTTAGGATAGGGCGTGGTTGGGCGACTAGGGCGCCAGTGCAAAGGGCGCCGAATACCGGGTTTTATTGTAACCACTGAACAGTTGAATATGGTTAGAAAGGCGTTAGTCGTCAAATTGTATCAAAGCCGGCGTCGTTGTTTTCGAAACACAAAACCTCCATAAATCCGATATAGTAAAGCTTGCAATAGTCGATTTAAAGTATCGATAAAATTATAGAAGTATATCTTTGTTATAAGACCGAAATTTGTTTTATCGACGCGGCTGCCAACATGTTCACGGTGGTCGCGGGTTCAAATCCCAGGGCACACCTCTGACTTTTCGGAGTCATGTGTGTATTGATAGTCAATCACCACGCACTAAAACGGTGAAGGAAAACATCGTGAGGAAACCTGCATACCATAGCGATTTTTAAGAATTTCTATGGTATCAGCCCATATACGTCCTACTGCAGGGCACGGGCCTCCTCTACAACCGAGAGTACGATTGAGAGTGATTAATCCATATAGTTCACCACGCTGGCCTAGTGCGAGTTGGCGAACTTACATACTATAGATTTCTTGTAAATCGCTAATCTGTACAGGTTTACTCACGACGTTTTCCTTCACCGTTTTAGTGCCTGGAGATTGATTATTATTATTACACATATTACCGTCATGAACCATCTACCATAGAATATTCTTTGTAAACAACATTACACTTACCATAACGCATACAATGTTCACTTTCTTTTATCAATACAAAAAGCACCCCTATCATCACGTTGGCACGCTGTTCAAAATGAGCTCATACGTGTTGCGCGATCGGGCACATATTTACATAATCTCGTAGGAGCCGTGTTTTGGAAACATGTCGACTCAGTGTAGTACGCGCGTGCTCATATTATAAACATAAGTTCAGTTTGCACGCAGGATCCTTGGAATATTATATAGTTATTTATATACTTTTATTTATTATTTGGGAAACATACAGAACAATAAAACATATGAGCAAGATACAGTTAGTAGTAAATGATCCAGTGAAGTTACCACATTTAGGCATTATTAATTACACTTGATGCTAAGTGCAATAAATGTAGATCTTTTCCCAGTGAGGCAATAACTCGATATGGCTATGGATACCTTTTGGAAAGGCATGTACGCAGGATAGATTAGAAGCATTGGAACTTTTACTGGTGGTACGTCTCTCATATATGAGAAGTCCTGGGTAAGTACCACCGCAATGTCTATTTTTCCCGCCAAACAGCGTATTCCGATTTGAAGGCGATTGTAGCCAGAGTAATTATTGAGACTTAACATTTTATGTATTAGAATGGCGAGCGCAGTTGAATGCCAAGCATTGCTACTGTTCTTGAGTGGTTGTATCGCTTGCCATCAGGTTCAGGTTCACATTGGTGTAATTATGTTATAATAAATAGTGCATCATTATGGATTAGCAATATTTATACTCATTAACTGAGTAATGATCATCGGACAAGTCGCAGCCTCGTTTACACAGAACAGAGAAATAGAAAAATGAAACGAATGTATGTCTTATCGATAACCTGAAACTGGTATAATTAATAGCACAGTTTTTAACACTGAGCGTTGAAGTTCGCCGTCTCATTTGCCAACTATGATTACTATAGCCTTATACATCTTTACCTCTCCCCCCAATTTTCCTTCCCTTACCTCTTCCATTGTCAGAGGTCGACATCGCACTTACGTTCCAAATATTTTAGATGTTCATTGACTGCAGAAATTATCATTATCAAGTGTAATCTTCTCATAAGCTTCATAAAATAAAAATAATATTCTACGTTATAGATAAAAACTATTGCCTCACCCAAGCCCGAGTTTATAGACACGCGGCGTTCAGAAACTCGTTCATTCGGTTAACTAAACAACCGCTGTATGCTTTTTATTGTGTATTCGAGTTTAAATAAACATCCGTCTGGCGCGGACATCCTCGGCGCGCGCCCGTCTAAACTTTCAATATGTTTTATTGCTCGTGTTATGAAAAACGTCATTATACTGTAGAGTACGCCGTTCCAATAAAAGTTGCTAGGATATTCCTATTCGTTCTGATAATGATTAATGTACATACATAGATGAACTCACGCCTTTTGTCCAGAAGTGGTAAGCAGTGGTAATACCAATCCTTCGCCTTGCGTGTTCTGTCCCACGATGTCATAGGGGGCGGGCCTATCGCCATATCGGCCACAAATTCCAGACTTCGGACTAATCATTTTATATTTTATAAAAACAAAAAACTTCAAAATCTGGAAGCCGGGTTGAAGCACATCTAAATTTTATTAACTAGCATCTAGATTCTAGACTATCGCTTCTATTCTATAGATAAATGCAAAAAAAAGCAATTTAACTGCAGGCACCTGGCGGATTAATATACAGTTTTACGACGCATCATCTAAATAGTAATTTATGACTGATCGTAAAGTGTCCCTCCCGCCGCGCCTCACCCCCGACAAACATCGCCAAGGCCGGGGATTAGCGAAAATATATTAATTATTTCATCGTATTTGTAATAGGCACGGCGCGCGAGTATGTCTGTAATCCGATGATTAAATTTACGTATTCTAAAATAATGAGTCGCATATATTTCCAATGATCCCAGCTGATGAGAAAAGCTACAGATCGTGACTACGGAAGGAAAGGACAAAAATTGTCTTTTTATAGCAACTCAGCGAAAATAAATCGCTAAAAATGTGTCGCATTTCCGTTACATTCAGTGTATTAAAGACCCGCAAAATTATTCCAACCGAAGCCCCAACTATCTCATTCTTTGATACTCAATTTGAATCTTTCTTTTGCAGTCATACCATTTAAAACCTAGACAAAACCTTGTGCGATAAGACCGCCAATTATGTGCAGTAAAGTGTACATGAATAAATAAATAAATAAACCTAAGAATTCAAATATTAACTGTTATATCTGAAGCAATTGTGAATTCTTTACGAACTCAATTAAGAACAGCTGTTAATGTTTGTATTAAACATTTTACCATTCGAATGTTACCATGTATAATGCTGTTGAAATGTCTTACTAATAAATAAATAAACTCGTGAATTCAATTATAATTTTATCGATAGCCCGGATTCGTAGTGAAGTGCCGGCAATAATACATATCGTTTCACTAATTGATCATTTTCGATGCAGCGGATCGCGTGCTCGTTTGCTAATGGTACGAATCTTTTCCATTAAGAGCAATTCCATAATATTTGATCTGCACTTCATATTAAATTTTGCTATTTGTGATGAATGAACATATGAATATATATTGTATTACGGCGTGATTGCAAGACTGAGGTCTCGGGTTCGAATTCCGAGTCAGACAAACACATCACCTCGTGGGACGAATAATATAAGACGAAAAGTGGGTGTCCTGGATGCACCTCTGCCTACCCGTTCTGGGAAAAAAGGTGTATGTATGTTATATTTTAGGACGCAGACGAGTATGCGGTTCATCTGATGGTAAGTAATCACCGCCGCCCATGAACATCTGCAGCGACGTAGGGCATGGAGACGCGTTATCAGCCTTTAAGATGGGAAATACGCTCGTTTTTTAAGGTTTTTATGTTTTAACCTACTTCAAAAAGGAGAAGGTTCTCAATTTAATTGGTATTTGATTATGTATGTACACCGATTATGCTGAGTTAATTATTCGATTTACCTGATTCTTTTTTAGTTCGATGCCATAGTTGCCATTTGGTAAAAAAAAATCACATAGTTTGGTCCAGTAGTTTACATTTTATTAACATTTTTGTTTACGTGGACCATGTAATTTTATTTTGTGTACGCCTTTTTTAAAAGTTTTTATTTACATTAATTGTATATTATTATATTGACATCTTCTTTATAAACAGTTTAGAAAAAGAAAAACTAAACACAACATTTTTCTGAATTAAAATCTTCAGACGTAATGATTTACGTCACCTGATAATTGAATACGAGACTTCGCAATTAAAAGTTTATAGTCCTAGACTAATGAGGCTGTTGAAAGCGATGACGTATAATAATACATACTAAACTGTTGTTTCTTTTATGAAATCCATTTTATGTAATGTCTGGAGAGCGCTTTTAACGCTCGCATCGCGTATTGGATGTTCTTTTGTCTCTCCTGAGTGGTTTGCGTAAGCGATACATTATACTTGAACATCGTATTATATTGCATACGCAGAGAATAATTAGTTAGGTTAGAAAACAATGGCAGTTTGTGTTAATTTATACCTGACCGTAACGTCGGCCAAAAAGGTATTTTAGCTAGTCATACGTTGAAAGACTATAATATTGGGTATCGTCAGCGATACACTTAAATAAGTTCAGCTTTTTTTAATGTATAGGTTTGGTAAACGAGCAAACAGATCACCTGGCCAGAGCTATGGCTTCACGTCAGTATCCTGTGAGGCAGTGGAACCACCCTGGACATGCCCATTGAAGCTTGGCCATGACTTTTTTAATTTCAATGAAAGGCGAGACGAGCAGGCCGTTCGCCTGATAGTAAGCAATACGACTGTTCTTAGACAGTAGCAAAACCAAACAACACCATGATTACAAAGCAATGCTTGGCATTCCACTGCGCTCGCCATCCTGAGACATAAGATGCTAAGTCTCTATATGTATAGTAGTTGCTCTGGCTACAATGTCTTTCAATCCGAAACACAACAGTGTATTTACACCGCTGTTTGGCGGGAGACATAGACAATGCGGTGGTACCTACCCAGGCGGCCTCTCACATATGAGAGACCTACCACCAGTTAAGCAATAGCATGGATCTACTACTTCTAAAACCACCAAACTTACACAAAATTGCCGCAGACAGACACACCAACTCTCTAATATAACTTTAAATATTACAGCGCCGTGCCATAATTAATGTTTTTATATATATTTCGTAAACAGCCAGTTCATATTTCGCACGTAGAAAGTTTAATTAAAATGTGTTATATAGCTTTAATTAAGTCATTACAGAAACGGTATCTTGGAACTAGTGCGTGCTAATTTCTTAATTTCACTGTGGCGTGTTCACAAACATTATGTACAATGTAACTGGAACTATGTAAAAACAGCACTTTAAATATGAAATTGAGGTAATATCATGTCTAATACATTTAATAAATACAGTTTTAATGAAAATGATTCCTTTATTACAGTTAAATCTAAACGGGCGTGATTGAACCTAATGAGAAATGATGAGATTTCATAAAAACATTAATGAAAATGGATGAAGAAAAATCATACGTAAAAAAATACATACATACATAAACTCATGCCTTTTTCCCAGATGGGGTAGGCAGAGGTGCCAGGGCACCAACCTTTTGCCTTGTATGTTTCGTCCCACAATGTGATAGGTGGCGAGCCTATCGCCATATCGGGCACAAATTAATATCATTTTGCCCTACCCGGGATTCGAATCCGAGACCTCAGCTTTGTAAGCGTACCGTTGTGGAACTACGCCACTGAGGCAGTTAAAAAAATACAATATGGTGCCTCTACTTTCTCCCATATGATTACAAAGCATATATGTATGATTAAATATGTTAAAATGTTTGTATAACTGCGTATATATACCTATCGTCTAGAAAACAAAATTGTATGTAGCGGAAAGTACTAGAAGCACCGGCCTTCCATTAGAAAAAGAAGAAAGAAAGCCATTTTAATTATTAAACCTTTTTATTACAAAGAGATACCAACCAAAGAAGCTCTACGTTAAGGATACTGTTAAGTTCTGAGTAGATGTGAAACGCATTAGTTGGCAGACCCTTTCGAGACGAAATAACCTCATTACAGCCTCCCATCATAAGAGGCCATGATCACACGTAACTTATCTCGCTATTTCAGGACTGATTTATTAGAACCAATCACAAGTTTCGAAGTTTGTTTTCAGGCCCGGCAGACTTGAGGCCACAGAGCACGCGGTTTCCTGGTTTAAATATTTTATGGGTATATATTAAATTTCCTATATATATATTTTTTTATCTTTTCTCTCCTCAGCAGTTTTGAAAACGGCGAAAAAGTTAGTTAATTGCTTTGAAAAACAGTAATAAAAAAATCAAAATAAATGTGATCAAAAAGATTGCTTGCTATGCAAACTTAGCAGCATTCGGCTTTTAAATGCACTGTACCAAAGAAATGTTTAAACCAGTGTTATAAACTAATTAGATACTTTTTTCTTTCAGTTCCAGAATAAGTTTTGGTGAAATAGTTCCAAATGCACAGCTTTTAGTATAAATCTACTTCATTATACTTACGACCTCATTCATAGACAGTTTTAAAACCTATTTTAGTTATCAAAGTGTCCCTTTCGAACGGCTTTTGAATTCACGTTGAGCGAAGAAGACAAAACATTCGATAGCTAAAATAATTTATAAACTGTCTATGAATAAGGCTGTTACTATTTAAGTTCCCAATTGATTAATCTCTGCACTACTGAAATCTGAATTTTTATCGAAGTTTATTATGTACAAAGAAAGCTATTCCCGCGAGTTCTGTGACCCAACGAGACCGCGTTTTGACAGGCAAGATAAATCACCGCCGAGCGGAACAGTTTTGACGATCCTCGACAGATATCCGCTTAATATCCGCAAGGCGAAACCAGGTTGAAGGCGGTGCGAATTTAATGCTATTAATTACTTTTAATATTATCAATGTCAAAGTTAATAGAGAAAAGGAGGTTGCGAATTAATTTGTGAGGTATTTTTGGCTGTTTTTCTTTGAGACAGTCGAACCTGTCTGCTGTGTAACGTGAGTTCCTACTATAGGTTTTATAGCACGGGAAGGCTACTAAGGTGAGAAAATCCTTGAGGCCATGAGTAACAAATCAGCACATTATTTACCATGGAGGGGAATCAAAGAGTTTTTTTTTTATTGCTATGAATGGCGAGACGAACATGCCGTTCGCCTGATGGTAAGCGATACGACCGCTCATAAACAGAAGAAAAACCAAACAACACCTTGAATTACAAAGCAATGCTTGGCATTCCACTGCGCTCGCCATCCTGAGACATAAGATGTTAAGTCTCAATATGTCCAGTAGTTACTCTGGCTACAATGCCCTTCAACCCGAAACACAACAGTGCGTTTACACTGCTGTTTGATGGGAGAAATAGACACTGCGGTGGTACCCACCCAGATGGCCTCTCACATATGAGAGTACCTACCACCAGTTTAATTGTAAAGGAGGATAGAACGAAAAAAGCGTCGAAATAATGACATACTAGCCCTTGAAGTTGGTGGATAAGGAAACAAAATGGAAGAAGGAAAGGATTATTGACTCACTAGAAATAATGTTTGACAATATGAATGCACAGCTTTTATGAATTTAACGAGTTTTTATGATAGTAAAATATTATTTTTCTTCCTTTCTATAATATCGTGAGCTATTAGATTAACTTACCCTTACAGGAAACTGCCATAACGGTGTTTATTTATTTATTTATTTATTTAATAAGGTTCACCAACAATTGTTTACATTGATTTAGAAGTAAAGTGTACATGTAAAATAATCAAAAAGTAAATGTAACAATCACTTAAAGGTAAACACCACATGTGCAAAAAATATTACAGTTAACACACCTAATAAGATATAAACAAAAAACACAGAAGTTATACACCAAAAAAAAAAAACAAAAAAAAAACATTTATACAACATGATAAATAGAAAAAAAAAGAAAAATAACAACATAGAAACACAAATTATTAAAACTATTAGAGATCATTACAAATAATATTCTTAACCTTCTTAGCACTGTTCTTCTCTTAGGTGGACAGAGAGGAGTAATGGGGTAACGAGGGATCCTATAAGGTACACGGAGATTAAAGCTGTTTAGTAAGGCTGGGCAATTAGTCTTGTTTTTAAAAATTTTATACGCAAACTTGGCGTCAATTACCTGTCTACGTGCATCTAAGGAAGTTATTTTGAAGTGTTGCAACCTACTACTGTATGACCGAAGTTCTTTAGCTTTTCTTGAAGCGAAAGTAAGGTGTCATAGAAAACGCTTTTGCACTCTTTCAAGACGAAGTGAATGTGTAGCGTAATGCGGCCGCCATACCACGCTGCAGTACTCCAGAATACTCCTGACAAGACTATTATATAGCAAAATTTTAATTTTGTGATTATGGAACACTTTACAATTTCTGATCAAAAAACCCATCATTCTTGATGATTTTTTTATAATATAGTCCATATGGGTCGTGAAAGTTAGTTTTGAGTCGAAAAACACACCCAAATCTCTGATATTATGAACTTCGTTAACCTTATCGTTATAAATGTGATAGTCAAACTGTATCGAATTGATCTTTCGTGAAAATTTTACGTGATAGCACTTCGTCGAATTGAGAATCATTCCGTTTCTCTCGCACCAGAGCACAAGCCTGTCTAGATCGCTCTGTAATTTTTCAGAATCTGCTTGTGATCCGACTATCCTAACGAATTTTAGGTCATCAGCGTACATGTAAAAGTCAGAAAATTCGAAGCATTCAAAAACATCATTCATAAAACAATTAAACAGGACAGGTCCCAAATGTGAACCCTGTGGAACTCCATACGTAATGTTTCGTAAATTTGATTGAAAACCATTAACCACAACATAAAAATGTCTTGCATCCAGATACGAATGTATCCATTTTAGCATGGTGTCGTGGAAACCATATGCTTGTAGCTTTATTAGTAAAATTTTATGCGGGACCTTATCGAAAGCCTTACTGAAATCTGTGTAAATTACATCAGCTTGACATCCAGAGTCAACAGCTTTGATCAATAATTCAGTGAAAGTAACTAAGTTGGTGGCAGTAGATCGAGAGCGGACAAAACCATGTTGATTATCACACAAGTATCTTTCTATATGAATTGTGATGTGTGTTTATACGAGTATATAAAATAAATTTCGGCACAAACTCACTAGGAGATTTTGTGAATTATTTTTCTTTTGGATGATGGATAGTCTTATTTTCCACGATGGTGGTTTTATTTTGCGTAGATTTATGACCATAATTCCCTAGAGATTTAGTCAGGTATGATAGTAATTTGATTCGTAAATTAAAATATTCTTTCAAGTCTTCCATGATTTTTTGAGTCATCAATTTATTATATTAGAGTGAATTATTATAATTTGGTTTTTAATAGAGTGTTTTATTGGTATTGACATGTTATCTCTCGCTATACTTTTTCGAAACATACACCTGGCATATACCGGCTTTATCCTAAAACGGTATCCTAGATACGGTGGTCAAACTGCAGAGCACGGGCCTTAACCACAATCGATATCGAAAGTACGATTGAGAGAGGTTAGGCCATATACTTCTTCACGCTTGCCTAATGCGGGTTGGTCGACTTTACATACCATAGATTTTTTATAAATCGCTTTAGTATGCATGTTTTATCGCCATGTTTTCCTTCACTATTATTGTGCGTAGTGACTATTGTTTGACCCCCAAAAGTCAAAGGTGTGCCCAGGGATTTCAACCCGCGACTTCCGGAAACATATTGGCAGCCGCGTCTGATCTACTAGACACTTCATATCCACTGTCTAAAAATAAAAACAAACTTCACAACGCAATTACTATCTACAATCTAGATCACATCACAATAGTCCACAAAACTTTTCTCTCAACAGAACTAATAAATCTAAAAATATCTGACCCAGTTACAGACTATAAATCAACGAATACGAGTTTACAGTTCGCAAAAAACTCTTAAGCTGTGAAAATCTGTATTAACACATCGCCACTATCTACTTATTACTGCCAAAAAATAAAATAGTCTGTGTATTACCCGCCCCTTCGTGACCGTATTGCCTCCCTTTTCAGGGATGCCATGTTAACGGCATATTTTACCTGAATGAGTAAGTGTGAAAACGTATTGTTTGTTGTGTTGGTGTATTATTATTTAGTATTAGTATTATTTAGTTTTCATTGCTTTTAATCATGGCAGCCTCCATGGTGCAAATGGATAGCGCTAACTGTGAAACGAGAGGCCGCGGGTTCGATTCCCGCACCGAGACAAATGGTTGTGGGCCCACACGTGTGTGTCTCAGCTCTGGGTGTTTGTGAGACCGAAAAGTCTCTCGTAGTTCCTGATACCCACGACACAAGTCTAGATGTTACTATGGGGACAAGACTATGTATGTGACTGTTGGGTGTATTTATTTATTTTTTATATGGGCCTCTCTTTCTCCTTTTTTTAAATCCATCCCATGGTTGTCTTAAGACTTTCCTTTAAGCGATAAGATCGCCATTTGTTTTTTTAATTATTCTTTTTGTTTCTATATATCGTATTTTCACCTCGGCCCCGAACCAATATCAGTAAGCATTCGCCCATAGCTACATAGATGCGTCACGACATAGACGTTTTCAATAACACACTACTAAAATTGAAACAGCTCAATAAATATGCGCTAGGCAGGAATAATTGTTCAATTGTTGACGTGAATTAAAATTAAATTAAATAATCGATTTGTAGTCTATTTTTAGTTTTCTTTTTAAACAATTTAAATTATAAGCCCTCTTTAATATTAGTATTTAATTTTCTTTAGTAACAATTTTGAATCCTATTTAATATTCATTTGCAATCCTATTTAATATTAATTTGTAATTCTCTTTAATGTTCATTTGTAATTTCTTACCCTTCGACATTGTTTTCTGTTTTTCTAACAACTTTTTCATTTTATTCTAAACTGAGATAAGATCCTATTTGTATCCTATTTACATTTTTTAAAATTTACTTTTAGTTGTTTTTTTTTTTATTTTTTTTTATTGCTATGAACGGCGAGACGAGCATGCCGTTCGCCTGATGGTAAGCGATACGACCGCTCATGAACAGTAGCAAAACCAAACAACACCTTGAATTACAAAGCAATGCTTGGCATTCCACTGCGCTCGCCATCCTGAGACATAAGATGTTAAGTCTCAATATGTCCAGTAGTCACTCTGGCTACAATGCCCTTCAACCCGAAACACAACAGTGCGTTTACACTGCCGTTTTACGGGAGAAATAGACACTGCGGTGGTACCCACCCAGATAGCCTCCTACATATGAGAGACCTACCACCAGTAAAAGTGTTTTCTCTGTTTGTATAAATGTTTTCGTAATTTTTATAAGAATTTACATACAACTCGAAGATAAATCGTCAATTGTGCAGCCCCGCCTATTTATTGCGGTTCAGGATGGACTAACCGAATATTTGTGGCGCTTCGCAACGGTCAATCGTTATCGCGACAACTGCGGGCTTTCGATTATAAACAGTGGTTTCCAACATTTGGCACGTTTGTAATACCGAACAATCAATAATGAATATCGCGTCTTTATAATGTTTATATGTGACTGCCTCGGTGGCGTAGTTGTACTACGGTACGGTCACAAAGCTGAGGTCTCGGGTTCGAATCCCGGGTTGGGCAAAGTGATATTGGATTTTTCTATTCATTATCAGCCCAGAGTCAGGAATTTGTGCCCGATATGGCGATAGGCTCGCCACCTATCACATTGTGGGACGGAACATACAAGGCGAAATGTGGGTGTCCTGGCACTTCTGCCTACCCCTTCTGGGAAAAAGGCGTGAGTTTATGTATGAGTTATATGGGCTGATATGCATATTTAGGTTTGTTTATAAGTAGTATTATTTGGCTTTTTTATATAAAACTACACAGATGGAAAGGAATACCAGCTCAAGTAATGGAAAGTAGATACTAAATTTTTGGAACGACAAAACGCATACAAATTAAAATATATATATATATTTTAAGTACATATTAAAATTCAATATCGTGACAACATAAATGTTAATAAATCAAGCCAATGTAAAAAGGTTTACGACTACTGAACTAAACCCAAGCTCAGTGCCAAGTTTAATTAAACTGTTAGATAACCGTAACTTGAGGGTTCCGGCGACACTGGGATTGTTAACAAATTGTATTAGGAAACTGTATTGTTTGACCGTGAGTTAGTAATTAAATAATAACATTAAAATATAATATAGATACAGTCTAGATCTAGATTTTAACGAAGTTGGTCTGGAATCTTAAGATTGTTCTTTATGCACTGAATGGCGAGACGTGCATGCCGATCGCCTGATGATAAGCGATACGATTGCTCACGAAAAGTAGCAAATCTTTGACCTTTTACAAAGCAATGCTTGGCGTTCCACTGAGCTCACCATCCTGTGACATAAGAAGTCTCCATATGTCCAGTTACTCTGGCTACAATGTCCTTCAATCCGAAACACAACAGTGCATTTACTAAATTGTTCAAAGTTGTCAAGCCACCTTTTCATATACCAAGATTTTTTTTTATAAACCTATAATGTCCCACTAATGGGCAAAGGTCTCCCTCAACTCCTTCCATCTGTCTCTATTTTCTGCCGTTGCCGTCCATACGCACTTACGGTGCTCAAACCTGGTCTTTGAGTGAACTCCAGAGGTCCAGGCTAGGGGTTTGTCAAAGAGCTATGGAGCGCAGCATGCTAGGCGTAAAACGTATGGACAAAGTGCCCAATAACACCTTGCACTCCATAACTGGAATTAGGGATGTTGGGAAAAAATCGTCCAAATTGAAATGGGATTGGGCGGGACACGTCACCAGGATGCACCCGAAAAGGTGGGCGAAAATTGCCACGCAATGGACGCCCCTGGATGGCAAGAGGCGACGAGGTAGACCTAGGAAGAGATGGCGTGACGACCTTGACAAATTCAGATGCATATGGACGGCAACGGCAGACCAACATAGGCTATAAAAATAAAATCCAATCTATTTAACTGTTTTAAAACTACACCAGTGATCTATTTTTATTAAGTCCATTCGACACTATATTTATAGCGAGTGTACCTTTCGATAACCATTTCAAATATTGGAAAAGGTAATCCCCGGTGGATTTATAAAATAATAAAATCTCGCCAATGGTACAGGGTGATTTATTGGGTATAAACAGCGGAGTTACGGGGTGACAAACGGCTTGACTATCGGGCGTTATGGGGGCCAATGACCTCTGACGTGTCGACTGAAATCTACGTGCGAAAATATCGCTTTAGTTATAAAATTGTTTGTGTATTGGTTATTTATTGGCGTGCAATTTTGGTTATCGCGTGTTTGACTTAAAACAAATATACAATATTTATATATGTTTATAAACGCAGAGAAAATACGTGTTTTATGTAGTGGATATTTGATACGTAGCATTTTTGAGTTAAAATATTTCTTTACGGCTAAACACACACATTTGTTACTTTGAAAGCTTTGAAAGAGCGGCATCAACTTGAAAAGAATAAATAAATGTGATTGAAAGTGATTATTGACGTACTCTCCGAAATCTGGGAGGCACTGTGAATATAACACTAGATATTCATGACATTGTGACCATACTCTATGTTATTATTACAACCACTTCGATGGCGCATTTGTACTCTTAGGTCACGGGTTCAAATTCTGAGTCGGGCAAAATTATATTGGATTTTTGTAGTCATCGTCAATCCGGAGTCAGTAATTTATGCCCAAAGTTGCGATGGGCTCGCCCCCTATTACATCACATCACATGTCCCATCATAGCACACGCAAAGCGAAACCTTAGTGTGCTGTTAGAACTTTTGCTACCCCTTCTGGGAAAAGGCGTGAGTTTATGTATGAATACATATATGTACGAATCACCTACGTTCTCCATTAGGGGTGTTCGTATAGAGGTCTCAAAGTTCCTCCGAAGTGCAGATGGAGACATGGGTTTTTAAACGGTAAAAGACAGGCATGCCCAGTCTATCCAGATAGTCGGGTATCAAATGAGGATTTTAAACATTGAAAAAAAAAGGTCATCCAGTTACAGTTGAGTGACGATCCCTAGTATTTCATACAAAGGTTATTATCTTGCCATGCCATGATATGTATGGCATATCAAAGTCCTGGCATGCCACATTTCTGTTAGCAAAGATCGTGTTTTATACAACCTAAACCTTGCACATTTTGCAAATTAATAAAACAACATACCAATTATCAACAAAAATATCTCCCAACAGCACTGCAACTATCATAACAACCTTTAACTATGCGAAAACAATCGAGTGACGTCACGTTTTCATAAACATGCACCAGCTGTTTACAGTGAACGAAAGAGCAAAGTTCAAAGTGTTACGTTGACGTCTCGACGGGGGCGTTGACCCTGCACCACTCGCGCACCACGTGGGATGCAACGTTGGTAAACATTCGCGGTGGAGCTGCGGCTGTTTATATGAACATTTTGTAAGTTGAATCATTAATAATTCATAACTCTTTGAGCATATCGGACACATACTCACGTCACTTGTAACACTACTTGGCCACACACAACACCGAATAGCGATACAATCTAACCCCAACATAAATGAGCCCATATACATCATACTGGCCTCCTCTATAATACATAAATGAGCCCATATATATCATACGGGCCTCCTCTACAATCGAGAGTACGGTTGAGAGTGGTTAGGCCATATACTCCACCACGCTGGCCTAATGCAGATTGGTGGAGATACCATATAAATTCTTACAAATCGCTATGGTATGCAGATTTTCCCAGGATGTTTTCCTCCACCGTTTTAGTGCGTGGTGATTGATTATCAATACACATATGACTCCGAAAAGTCAGAGGTGTGCCTTGGGATTTGGACCCGTGACTACCGTGAACATGTTAGCAGCCGCGTTTGGTCCGTTTACCAACAGGCCAGGTTTACTGTGGTTTGCTCTTACACTGAAATTAAGACAGTAATTCAATAAACATAATTGATATACCAACGAATATCCATATAATCCAATATCTTCTAAAACCACACAGGTATGTAGTCGAGTTAGTGTGTCGGGGGATAGTTACCCCCCTGCCCCCCTGTCCCCCACCCGCACACATCCCACCTGCTATATTCATATTAATTTAAATACACGCGACTTAATGGATACATTACAAAAGCTTTTAGCCGCCTTATCAAATTGGCGGCAACGAGCGTAATGCTCCCGACGTGTAAGGCGGAGAAAATTGGCTTAAACGTATTAGGTGGGCATTTATTTCGACTCTGGTCGAACTATTAGTTGCTATTTTATGTCCATTAATGAAATTGATAATACATTTAATGAATCTACAAATCGTCGCTTATATTGCAACACCGCGAATGTGCATTTTTTCCGTTATTGACTTATTGATGTCATTGGATAGAAAAATAAACCCGCGTTTTTTGCACCAATCGCGTTCAAAGATACTTGCCAATAACGAGCTAGAATTCAAAATTTGTAGAATACCTATCTGCTTTTTATTTATTTTCAATTATTAATAATTAAGTTTTTTGCTTCTCCTGTAAAGTTAAGAAAATGCATATTCGCGCTGTTGTAATATAAGCGACGAAATGTTATATCTAGATAATATTTTATATTCAGTCATTATTTTACCCTACCATCCGGTCGAAAAGAAATTTTCAACGGAGAAGAATGGACAATATGCGCGCATTTGTCTTTTTAAAACCAGTTAATAAATAATAAGTGCGTGGTGGCCTGTTGGTAAACGCATCAGACGCGGCTGCCAGCATGCTCAAGGTGGTCGCGGGTTCAAATCCCAAGGCACATACACTACGTATACACTCTGTATTTTTGCATAATTATAAACGTATCCACAGAAAGCAAAATATTACGTGGTAGCTGAAAAAACAAACAATTGCCAACCGGCAAGGAAGGATAGTGAGAGACAGTTTTAATAAGGATAATGTTCATGATGAAGGGCCGTTTATCCTTTGAGCCAGCTCTGTGACGTGTAATCTTCAAAATCTTCGCTGCAGGCAATATTATCTAGAATTTCCAGAACATTCCCCGTGGATTTTTTTTAGGTTCCGCGCGAACGTAATATTGAAACACAAAAGATTAACGGATAGGTGTCAAAATGTTCTAATTTTTTTGGAAATTTGACAACAATTGATTTATTTCTGCCTTAACGATGATACATTATAACTGCAAGTTATTCGAATTTCAAGTAATTATCTACGCAGTAAGCTCCTTATCTAACTTAAACCTTCTAATCTCTACAAATGTATTTGTTCTAAATTACACAAAATATCTAATAAGATAAGGTGATAAGACCGCCATTTGCACTTTTTTTATTATGATTACTTATTTCTGCATTGTATGTTGTATCATGTACAACACAGAATAAATAAATAAATACCTCTAATCGCATAACATTTCATAAACCTGACACTGTCACTTTTATATAAATTTTACTGTTTTGAGGATAACATTTTTATTATTTCTGGGAGTTGGGACGCGACAAATCCCGGTCTTTTCAAGGAACTTAGCAACCGAACGGTGGCTACACCTGCGCCGTTATTTAATTAACATACCTTGGCTTTAAAAGCCTTGATGTTCTTAAACAAAATTTCGTATGAGCGACAAGGGATCTGGGGAGCAGTTACGCCCCGCCCGGTTAATCTTTTTAATCAGTCTTATTAAGGGTTGCCGTTCAAATATATTTTCAATTACGGCGCGGCATATGTGGGATTATTTAAAATTAATTTATCATGATTTGTAATTTATATATTTTTGGAGCATAGGCCTTCCCGAAGGATTTCTACAGTAACCTGTTGAAAATGGTAGATTCAGAGGCTTAGTACGTAAAACATATGTAACGTTATTACTACCAGGATTTCTGAAAACTGTCCCGCACTCACACCCACTAATGCAACTCCTGTGTCGTAGGATCAACAGTGGCACACATTGTAATGACACCGAGCATTGAAGCTCGGCGAGTCACCGGGAATGTCTAACTTGCCTTTAGCCCGCAACGAAATCAATCAGGACGAAATCAATTATTACCAGGATTTATGCGAGACTCAAAACAACACAATCCTAAAAAAATAAGATAATAGTATACAGTTATTGTACGGCTCCGAACGACCCTGCCCTCATACTGAGTTATGACTGACAACAGCGTGGCTCAACCACTGCCAAAAATAAAGTCCCAATATAAAATAACAACATCAATTTCAAACTACTATTTATCAAAAACATTTCAAAAGATAATAATCCTAATATTTTAAAATGTAATAGGCTAATTCATTATCTTCATATTTTATTATTCATTGAAGATTTAGACAGTTATAAAATGGAATGAGACGTTGATATTTCAAGTTTAGATGAAACAATGACTTCGTTTGCATTATTTTGAGCAATAAATTTTATCTCATTTTGTAATTTTAATAGTTAATGAGATTATTCAAAATGAGAGTAAAGCAGGCAAAGCATTTATAATAAGTTTATGAATAATTACGCATAACTGTTTACTGTGAATTTAGTTGCATTTGCAAAAACATATAAATATTAGCTGATTCCCAACGTGATTTGTTTTGTTTGAAATGAAGAGCGGAATTGAAATATTCATTTTGGGCCAAATGTTTCAATCATCTGATGAAAGTTATCCATCAAATAAATTATATGACCAAATATAAAAGTATAAAAATCAAACAATTCTATTACCAAAACAATCATTGTAAAATCCCTCATATTGTATTTGATTTGACGAATAAAAACTCCAGCCTTACATTAGTTCATGAAAAAATATCGAATGATATTGAACCCGTTGTTTTATCCACTTTGTAGTTTTTTGGTTGGCCATTACATTAGGGGAAAAAGGCAGGGATCAAGGCGCTTGTCCGACCGGGATCCGTATAAAAACGGCAGAAAAACGTCGCAAAGGCGGGAGGGTAGGTATCCTTTTGTCCGAGTGAGTTCGGACAAAGTGACTCCGCGATGCTCGAGGGATGGGCTCGCGAGATTATCTCCTCGATTTTTATATAACAATTGGAGGAAATTCTGTTTGTTCGTTGGGTAATTAAATTTTATATCACAAAGAGGGACACACTTTGACCACGACGGTGTCGTAAAGATCTTCATAATGATTTTACAGATATGAGCTATCTGCCAACCCCATTAGAACAGTGTTGTCAGTAAATGTAGGAGAAATAGTCAGAAAGAAAAGAAGAAGATGTAGCGCAGTGGTTTTTAACTAAAAGTTACAAGTGACAATTTGATTATTATTTTTTTTTGTTTAGCCCTGGACCACCCGTTTATTTAGATTGGTTTGGTTGTATGTTGCAGTAATAAAATTTAAATAAATAAAGGGTCTTTCTATCTTATATAAGTAAAACATAATGAAATTATTTTAAGGATGGGTTAGAATAGTTCAGAGGACCACAACTGGTCAATGGATCACCGGTTAAATACCACTGATGTATAGGGCTCTATCTAATAAAATATATAGACTAGACTATATATATATCTAGATATATATATAGTGTCACGAATACCTTGCTTTGATGGTCGAATTAGGTTTCTCTTTTCTGCACTCCTTTGATGAAAACTACTGCATTAGTTAATGGCATATAGTTTCTATTGTATTTGTTCCATTGGTAAATACTTTCCCTAAATCGAAAGGTGATTTTATAGACTATTTCCAAAGCCAATTATTCACGACACGTAATAGAAACTTCTATCAATGGTCCAAAGTCACAAAAGCGTATTCTAACAATAGCACACTTATTGTTGTCGGGTCGAAATTCCTCCGTTTTTTCCAAGTTCAAGTCACGTCCTCAATGCGTCACGTTTTGCCCAGATTATTCATACATAACAAAACGTTATATGACTCGCGTTGATTTTCCCTTCTGAGTGAAAAAAATCCGGCTCGAAGGATCAAAAAGTTTTTTGTAAACATTCAGGGGAAAAAATTAAGGGTGGTATATTAATATTTAAATAAGGATATTTCTCGGAAAAGATATTGTAGTATACGGTATTTAATGCAATACATGAGAGGCTAGCAGTGAGAATGGCTATTATCCCAAGTCTCAACCTTTATTTTTACTAAGGTGTTAATCGAAGGGTTTCTTGTTTTTTATACCTCTTATATGAGATATATATTTAATTGTTTTGTTAGTTATTCTCATAAAAAAATGAATAATTACCTATGGCGATTTGTAAAAGTGTCTATGGTGTATAAAGTCCGCCCACCCGTACTAGGTCAGCGTGGTCCACCATATGGCCTAACCACTCTCAATCGTACTCTCGACTGTAGAGAAGCCCGTGCCCTGCAATTGGACATACATGGGCTGATATAGACAGAATAATTTTAGTTTACTTGCCGTTTACCGATATGTAGGTCATATTTCAATGAATTAACTAAACCAGGCCGCTGAAAGCCCTATACAGAACAAACGCTGATTTGTTAACGATCGTCGCGTGTCAGTGACACGTCCACTCATGTGGCTGCGGTGCCCGCCCATCAATAAATGTTTAATTATCCAGCATTCAGTGAAATGCTCTGCGGTTTGTGGTGCTTTATATTTCAATGATATGCTGGAATTTATATAAAATTTAGTGTGAATATGACAACATTATTTTACTGTTGGTGGATGTGTTATGTTATGTGAGAGGCCTTCTGAGTAGGTAGTACCTATTCTCCTGCTAAACAGCAGTGTAAATGCACTGTTGAGTTCTGGTTTGAAGGACATTTCAAATAGTAAATTTTATAGTCAATAGTAGGTCTCTCATATGTGAGAGGTCGCCTGGGTAGGTACCACCGCAATGTCTATTTCTCCCGCCAAACAGCAGTGTAAATACCCTGTTGTGTTTCGGATTGAAGGATATTGTAGCCACAGTAACTACTGGACATATTGAGACTTAACATCTTATGAATCAGGATAACGAGCGTATTGGATAGTCAAGCATTGTTTAGTAATTAAAGGCGTCGTTTGGTTTCGATACTGTTCATGAGCGGTCGTGTCTGTTACCATCAGGTCAACGGCATTCTCGTCTCACCACTCATAGCAATAAAAATAAGTAATTGTTGTTCTGCTTTATGCTTATCTCCCGCCGGTCAATAGAATTATTCCAGTTTGGTCTAAAACGGATGCGACATGACATGTATCTTATATGGCGGGTATTCCACATCGTTCAAGTGGTCCCTTTTCAGACATTTTTCAGACTTTTCAGACACATAGACAGAATGACATTAGGTGCATTATAGTAGCTTCATCGTGTCAGTAAACCAAAATAGCTGAATACTTGTCAAGAGGCTAGTAATAGGAATACTTCATTATAGCATCCAGTCTATCGAATAAATTTTCTCCTTCACCGAAAAATCAAACTGGCAACGACATCCAATCGATTTTTTGACTATTGATCTATTCGTTTATCATCAGCTAAACTAAATGTTCAAATTTTTATGGAATTAGAAATAGAACTAGGAAAAGATACTGATCTATATTTTTATTTAATATCCACCAATATGTTAAATGTGTTGGAAGTGCATCTTATGCGAAAAACGTTGAATATCGTGCATGCTATAAGCAAACTGTACTGTACTTACTGTAGTATTTTTTTAAAATAAACTTTTTTAAACCTAAACCTAAAAAAACCTGCGACGCCAGGTGAAAAACCATTGCCACAAAGAAAAAATAAAAGTGTAGGGTAAACATGAGGGATAAGGGGCCAGTCCCAGCGGTTCGCGGTCGGACCGCTTTCATCTTTCAAACGAATACGGTGAAATATTTTATTTACCTGAAAGGTCACGGGTGTTTGCAGAATTGATACTCGGGTATGACTTGTATGTTATGTACGTATATATGTATTGTCCCTGCAAAGGCACCGTGGTTGGAAAAGCGTGTAGCGTAGTGTAGTGGGTTCGACCTAACGAAGGGGGTGTCTATTGATGTTTATAGTTGTTGATTTTAAAGGTTTGAAAAAAACGCCTTTCTGATGTATACGAAAAATATTGTGTAACAACAAACAGTCTGATACACGACCAGTTTCCACTAAATCTATCTTCTGCTATCCGAAATAAAAGACATTTTCTTGGGTCAATGCTAGTGGTAACGTTAGCTCATGGAATTGTCCATTCCACACAATCTTTAAAACAATATAAAATTCTAAAGTTCCCCGACTTAAACCCCGAACAATAATTCTCGCGTATCGCCCCATAGATCCCGGTACAGGAAACTAATTCGCACAACGGTCCGGAAGCGTTGTTCACGTGAACGCTGCCAGACGGCACTGGCGCCAACTGATCGCTTCCTAAATGGCAAATCTATATTCTATTTAATAGTACATTTAATGGTGTTGTTCGACTTAGAATTGCATAGTGGGATTTGTCAATAAAGTACCTGGATGTATGTCGTTTTAATTAGGTCACTTGGGTCATTCTTGGGGAGACTTATGTTCAATAGTAGAATTCTTTTGGCTGAGGACGATGGTAATACTGATACGTCATAATCATCATAAGAACAACACCAGTATGCTGCTGGAACTAAGTCCATGTATACAGAGTGATATTGAAATATGGTTTTTGATTTAAATCGTATATTCCTAACCACACCAGGTATCATTATACTAAGTTTGAAAAACAATTGTCTGGTAGTTTTGTCAAAAATCGCGACTTTAGTTTTCAAAGCTTTTCATCAACCCTTTTTACCAAACTGAAGTTCAGTTAAGCGGTAAAATTACTCGTACCGATACGAACTAAAGTCACAATTTTTCTAAAAAGCATCTTTTTTTTTTCAATTTTTGTCGTCACAAAATTCGCAGACTGAAATTAAAACACGACCAACAAGCTTGACTCACCAATATGTCTTCTTCGTTGTGTACCTACGACATTCGCTGTATAAACCTAACCCCATAACCCCGACAAAGTGTAACACGACAATGTGTTTCATTACCCAAGGCATGTGTTATGCGTTTAAGCCAGCACGTGCGTGTAGTTAAACGTAGTTTTACGAGCTCGCCGGTAAACTGATTACTGACGCGACGCCGGTCGATGTGCCACATTATTAACTAGGCATGATGGAAATAAATAGCAGTTTAAAATACGCATTAGTAAAATACCATTATCCTTAAAATACCGCTAATAAACCACATAAATTAGTTAAATAATGTTAAGAGGTGATAACATTTTCATTAAGTTTTGCTATTCATAATGGTGTTTCTGCATATTATAACTAACTAGCGGTCGGGCCCGGCTCCGCCCGGGTGCATACACGTTTCAAAATGGCGGTCAAAATGTTTAATTTTGACTATCAGTTTAGAATATCGACCAATCGGACCACGAAAAACGATCAAAATTTCCTCGTATTTGCTAGAAATATCACTACTGCGTTCCTCCTATAGGTCATAGCGTGATGATATAGCCTATAGCTTTCCTCGATGGACTACCCAACACTGAAAGAATCATTCAAATCGGACCAGTAGTTCCAGAGATTAGCGCGTTCAAACAAACAAACAAACAAACAAACTGCAGCTTTATAATATTAGTATAGATAATTCCTCAGCTGACATACATCCGCCATTTTTCTGCTTAAACAAGGGTCTCGGGCATTTTAAATTTAATGAGCTGTTAAATAGCTGATTAGTCATTGACGTATATGAGTAACGTTTTTGAGCTCGGTTAAATGTACCCGGCTACATGCATGTGTCATTATGTCGGCTTTGCCACAATCGCATACGGTAGTCGCAAACCGGGCACGTACAAATATCCAACAAATTGACAGCTATACATTTCCCAGCCGTCTTTTTAAATCACACATCCACATTATTGACACAAAGCAGTGTATACTAAATTACGACGGGATTTATTTTACACGTCAAACGCCCCCTGGCGGCGAATGACGGCGAATGTTTCACCGCGAATCGATCGTAAACGGTTGTTTATGACGCCAGAGGCGCCCCCCGTGGCGTTTATGGGACTCCCAGTTTCGCCCCGTAAATAAACTCGGCGATTCTGGGTATTATTTTGATATTGGCAAGCGGTGCGAATCTATCGCCAAAAATAAAGGAACAAAGGGCGCGTTTGATGTTTTGTGTTTCATTTTCATATGTTGTTTTAGTTTTTTTATCGCTGTTCTTCGTAATAGATAAATCATTTTTAAAGTTAGCTTTTGACTGTTAATAAAAGATCAAAAATAGTTTTACTCGTATAAGAAAACTAGCGGTCAGGCCCGGCTCCGCCCGGGTGCATACACGTTTTAAAATGGCGGTCAAAATGTTTAATTCTGACTATCAGTTTAGAATATCAACCAATCGGACCACGAAAAACGAACAAAATTTCCTCGTATTTGCTAGAAATATCACTACTGCTTTCCTCCTATATGTCATAGCGTGATGATATATAGCCTATAGCCTTCCTCCATAAATAGACTACCCAACCATGGTAAGAATCATTCAAATCGGGCCAGTAGTTCCAGAGATTAGCGCGTTCAAACAAACAAACAAACAAACTCTGCAGCTTTATTATATTAGTGTAGATATATTTGTTGGACTAGGTACTTTATTGTGTCAACAGAATGAATAATATAATTATAAGGGAAATATATAGATTCAAAGAAGATGTGACAGATAGAGAAAGGTACATTTTGTTTACAAACAAAAAAACAAATCCAAGAAGACGAAAAAAGAATTACAATGCTATAATGAGTGACAGAGTCGGTGGCGAACATCCTACAAGGGTCTATTACAATCAAATAATTGACTTAAAAACGTTGAACATGAGTATCCACATTTTGAATATGAATTAATTGTCAGAAGGGATCAAACAGTAGAACAGCACACAGAACAGCAGTAGTTTGACAGCCTCCGTGACGCAGTTGGTTAGACGCCGCCTGTGAAACAAGAGGTCGCGGGTTCGATCCCCGCATCGAGAGAAATGTTTGTGCGGCCCACAAATATTTCTTTCGGGTCTGGGTGTTTGTGAGACCGAAAAGTCCCTCGTAGTTCCTGATACCCACGACACAAGACTCGATCTTAGTGTGGAGTCAGAACTGTGTATGTGACTGTTGTTGATTTTATTTATTTATTAACTCGTGACAGCTGATATAGAAATATTGTCTTGGCTTCCATTAAAAACTCCAGCATAATTTTTGTAGCACACACCTAATATTAGCCATATTTATAACTATAACATAATATCACTTAAAGCTTTTACGTCCCATAAATGAAGGTATAAAATTGGAGATCATTACCGAGTCTTAAAAAAGTGTTTTGAGATACAAAGCACGCACGTACGGAGGCAATAAAAATTAACGCAACATTAGACGCGAATGGTGTCACAGTGCGAGAAAGATAGTAGGACAAACATTCGCATACTCTTCCGGCAATAAATATAAGAACCATCACTACATAGTATAAAACAAAGTCGCTTTCTCTGTCCCTATGTCCCCTTGTATGCTTAAATCTTTAAAACTACGCAACGGATTTTGATGCGGTTTTTTTTAATAGATAGAGTGATATTATTGTACAGAAATCTATTTGTACCCGGGCGGAGCTGGGCCGCGCCGCTAGTTAAAGAATATAAGAACCGAAATATAAGACCCTGTCGGTTAATTGGCTTAATACCGAAATTCTTATACAATGCCATTTGAAAGATATTTACCCAGAGTTAAATAGATTTCCGAACGTATCGATGTGACAACGGCAGTCTTATTGCAAACTTAATTGATTTTTTTTTTATTGCGGTGAATGGCGAAAAGAAAATGCCGTTCGCCTGATGGTAAGCCACACAACCGCTCATAAACAGCAGCAAAACTAAACAACACCTTGAATTACAAAGCAACGCTTGGCATTCCACTGCGCTCGCTATCCTGAGACGTAAGATGTTAAGCCTCAATATGTCCAGTAGTTACTCTCGCTACAATGCCCTTCAATCCGAAACGCAACAGTGTATTGTAAGCATCATAAAATAATTGTACAACGTAACAAGATATAGAAATGTATTTTAATCATTTATTAATTTAATTTATGCATTGTATTGATATTTAATATCAACCGGATATAAATATCGGCACAATATTTATTTTGTTGGTAACACTGTATGAATAAGTCAATGATTATTGTAACGGCAGCTGAGACAGTCAGTCTGCCGATGGACGTTGTACAGTGATCTTGTAAAGCAAAAGTGGAAATAAATCCATAAAAATTAGTGCAATCGTGTTGTTTTCCTGAGTCCTGAGTATAGATCCTTCAGCTCAGAAGTGGGATCCATAAGGCTCGCGGAATATTTTTTCAAAATCACCAGAGCATTTTTTTTTTCTACCACCCCGATTAAAAAAAAAAAAAAAAGAGCGTGAGGGTGACTGGTGATAAACATGGAGGAAGCGATTGCTACTCCTACTTGAAGAAGTACGAAGGATAATGAATCACGATCAAGGAGACGCGGACATTGCAGCAGATTGAGCGATAGTGACAGCCCCGAAGAACGTTGGAATGATCAAAGCCGAGGATCGGGAAGCAGGCATCATACACGTGAACGTCAGAAGTAGGCGCTCGTGCGGGAGTCGAAGCCGAAGTCGCAGTCAACACAGACGGAGCCGGCAAGATAGACCTCACGACGACATAAGAGGTAACCCGAACTGTGTGGACCACTCGAAGCCAAAACAGGTATGTCATTCCAATATTAATGATAGCGCCTCGTCGCTTTTGACTGATTTGTTAACATCTTTAGTAAATAACCGTTCTGAAGGAAATAAATTTCCAATGATCGGTAATGTCATTCCGGAATTTGATCCAATGATAAAGGGACAAACTATTCACGTATGGCTCAGTAAGGTGGAAGAATGCGCTAGATTATACAGATGGGACGATGACCAAATAATACATTATGCTTTACCAAAATTATCAGGCATTGCCAAAACTTGGTATCAGACTTTACCTACCATGTTGTTTTCTTGGGCTGATTGGAAAGTCAAACTTATGGAGTCGTTTCCTAGTAGTAATGATTACGCAGAACTATTAACAGAAATGTTGGCGAAACGTGTTAAATATAATGAGTCTTTAGAAATTTACTATTATGAAAAAATAAATTTACTTAATCGTTGTGGTATATCGGGTAAACGCGCAGTTGATTGCCTTTTGTATGGTATTGAAGATAGGACATTAAGACTTGGTGCTAAGGCCGCAAAATGTCTAGAACCTGAACAAGTATTGGAGTATTTTCAATCAATAAGACAGCAACCTCGCGATTTGGAAAAGATGAAATCCATACAAACAGAAAGACGTGCAAATTTTTCAAGTAGCAATAATGTACACAGAAACGTAAATAATGTTGGGCTTAGTGGATCAAGTCAACCAGTAGTGTGTTTCAATTGTAAAGAACACGGTCATTTTAGTTACAAATGCCCTAAAAAAATTCTGAAATGCACCGTCTGTAAGAGATTAGGTCATACGGCAATTGATTGCTCAAAACTACCCTCCGGTAGTAATAATTCAGCAGAAACAATGATTGAAAAGAACGTGTTGCGTGTAAATACGGGCCAGACAAATGACAACAAATACGAGATACAAATAAAACTTAACGGACACGATATGATGGGGTATGTGGACTTAGGAAGTCAGTGTACGCTAGTACGTTGTAGTGACGCTCGACGTATAGGACTCTCATGGGCTATTGATGATCACTTACCAGTTTTGCGAGGAATTGGCAATAATGTAGTGCTTCCATTAGGTGTCGCTCTAGCTAGTCTCAGTATACAGGATATTGTTGAACAGATTGAGATTTTCGTGGTTAGCGATGACGTTATAAAATACCCAGTTCTAGTTGGTCACACTTTTACTGAGAAACCTGACATTATTATTACCAAAACGAATCAGAGTCTTACCTTCAAAAGAAATGAAAGTAAGAAACATTGTTTAATATTAAAAGAGGACACTACATTGTATCCAATGAAGATGTGTGTGATCCGAGTAACTTCTCAAGAAAATTTTTCTGGTCCCATCTATGTTAATGGCACCTTGCGAGGCAAACCTGGAAGTGAATATTACTTGTTTCCGGGAGAATTTGAAATTTTAAATGGACAGGGTTCATTATTAGTACAAAATGTATCGGCGAAGACAATATGTTTAGCAAAGAACACATTACTGACGAGAATCTTTCAAATAGATAATACCTTAAATGTAAATAAGTTAAATTTAGATGATTCAGAAGCAAAGAATATACTCAAATATGATAGTACGTTAACAGCTCAGGAAGTAGAGCAATTAAAGTCCTTGTTACGAAAGTATGAAAGTTGTTTTTCAAATAATTTAAAAGATTTGGGATTTACAAATGTGACTCAGATGGTAATTGAATTAGATGACAGTCAACCTGTTATATATCGCCCATACAGACTTTCATTCTCCGAACGGGAATTAGTACGATCAATGATACAAGAAATGATTGAAGCAGACATAGTTTGTGAATCGCGGTCTTCTTACGCTAGCCCAATCTTACTGGTTAAGAAAAAAACTGGTGAAAAGAGGCTATGTGTGGACTATAGAGCCCTTAATAAAAAGACTAAAAAAGAGCATTACCCTTTGCCACTGATTGATGATCAGTTAGATATGTTGGCTGGAAATTCCTTATTCACAACGCTCGATTGTGCATCTGGGTACTATCAAATCCCCTTAGAAGAAAATTCCCAAGAGAAAACTGCATTTGTCACGCCCGATGGACAATACCAATTCAAGCGTATGCCGTTTGGATTGGCAAACGCTCCATCAGTATTCCAAAGGGCAATAAACAAAATATTGCCTAAGTCAAAGGTTGATTTCGCTTTAATTTTCATGGATGATATTTTGATTCCAGCTAGGTCTTATCAAGAAGGATTCGATAGGTTAGAGCACGTGCTTAAACTATTGTCAGATGCAGGTTTGACTCTAAACATAAACAAATGTAATTTCTTCTATAAAGAGATAGATTTTCTGGGATTCGAAGTGAATGGCAGTGGCATAAGACCCGGGTCTCGTAAGACTGTGGCTATATCTAACTTCCCTGAACCTCGAAATGTACACGATATTCGACGTTTCATAGGCCTCGCAAGCTTCTTTAGACGGTTCGTAAAGAATTTTGCCCTTATCGCGCGGCCTTTAACCGATTTAATTAGGTCTAATTTTAATTGGAAATGGGAAAGTGAACAGAAATGTGCTTTCAAACTACTTAAACAGAAACTTGTGGAAAGACCAATATTGGCTCTCTACAATACAGGACTAGAAACAGAACTCCATACAGATGCTTGTAAGTTAGGCGTTGCTGGGATCTTAATGCAAAAACATAGTGATGGCATTTTTAGGCCAGTAGCGTATTACAGTCGTAAGACTACAATTGACGAACAAAAAATGCACTCATTTGAGCTGGAGACTTTAGCCGTTATCGCGTCGCTTAAAAGGTTTAGAGTATATCTGTTGGGTTTGAAATTCAAAATTATTACAGATTGTAATGCGTTACGGACCACTCTGACTAAAAGGGATCTTATTCCACGAATTTCTCGATGGTGGATACAGTTCCAAGAATATGACTGCGAAATAGAATATAGGGCAGGGAGTAGGATGGGACATGTAGACGCACTTAGTCGTGCTCCGGTAACCGAACCGGTACCTGGAGATGAAGACTGTCATGTATTTGATATTTTGAATGTAGAACTAAAGGATTGGATTTTTACTGTACAAGAAAATGATAATGAAATAAAAAGGATTAGACAAGTATTGCAGGATCCGGAGACTAAAAAGATTGCAGATATTCATAAAAACTATCAAATAAAGGGGGGATACGTGTATAAAATTATCGAGAATGGAATAAGATGGGTGGTTCCACGAGCAGTAAGATGGCAAGTTTTAAAAATGAATCATGACGATGTAGGTCACTTTGGATTTGATAAAACTTTGACACGTTTACAAAGTGTTTTATGGTTCCCTAAAATGCGTCGTTTTACAAAAAAATATGTCGCTGCATGTTTAGAGTGCGCGCATCACAAAGCTCCTGGTGGTCGAAAAGAAGGAATGATGCATCCGATTCCTAAACTTGAAGTTCCTTTCCATACATTACATGCTGACCATCTGGGCCCCTTTGTTCGATCAAAAAGGGGTAACACATTTATATTGGCAATTATTGATTCTTTCACAAAATTTATTAACATTCGTCCGGTTAGGGACACTAAGAGCACTACTGCGATTAGAATTTTCAAGGAGCATTTTAGTTTATTTGGTACGCCATCTCGCTTAATAACCGATCGTGGCACATGTTTTACGAGTGCAAAGTTCAAGTCCTTTATATGCGGTTTAGGAATTAAGCATATACTCAATGCCGTAGCGACACCAAGAGCAAATGGCCAGGTGGAACGCTTTAACAGATCCATCTTAGATGCTTTGAGTACGAAATGTCACGGGAAAGATGATAAAACATGGGATGAATATATAGGTGATATACAATTAGGTTTAAACACAAGTATTAATAAAACTACTAACAAGAGTCCCTCTGAGTTGTTATTTGGATGTAGATTAATTAATACATCTGAAAATATATTGAACGATGTTATAAATGAAGTAACCGATCGTGTTACTGGGGATGATCTACTCAAAATAAGAGAGGAAGCTAAGGGCCGTATAGATAATCAGCAGCAAAAATCAAAAGATCAGTTTGACCGACATAGAAAATTAGGTACAAAATATAAAGTTGGTGATCTTGTCCGGGTCGAAAGAATGATATATGATAAAGATAATCAGGGGAAGTCAAAAAAACTTCTATCAAAGTTTCATGGACCGTATCGTATAGTTAAGATTTTAGATAATGATAGATATTTGATCGAAGATACTCCTTTAACCAAGAAAGGTAATAAAAGATATGAGAATGTAGTGTCATTGGATAAGATTCATCCTTGGTTGGTCTTCAACAATATTGTAGAGTCTAGTGATAGTAGTGATAATGATTTAGAAGAAATCAATGAAAAGGACGATTAGAACACAGTAATAAAATATGATAAATATACACTTTTTATTTTTACTTCATAGTATTATCCTGAATACGATTAACTTCCCTGAGTGAATAATATAAATTACTTATTAACATATTCAGATTGATTAATTGACGTATTGATTATTTTATGTACACTGTCTATGATCAAGTTGAGCATGGGCTATGAGCGAATTTTGCTAATGCATAGATGACCGTGGATAACAGCAAAACATATGGTTCAATGAAACGATAGTAATTGACATTATGAGCTGTGAGCGATCAGTGCCAAAGCAAATCGCAGATTATAGCAGACTATGCAAAACTTACAGAATGAACTTGAGCTATGAGCGATCAATGATCGCGGATTATAGCAGATCGAGTTCAGAATTAGATTTTAATGTTAAGTAATATATTATGAATATGAACTATGATTATTGAAGTATGAGTATGATAGATTATGAACTACTATTAGAAGCTACATTATGGATTGTATTAAATGCATTGTAATGAATGTTGTAAATGTAATACATGAAAGATTATGTTGTGTACGTTGCGTTGTACAAAAATTTTCGAATTATCATTATTTTTTTCTCTTTCCTCTATTTTGATGTGAGAGGACTCACCTGAATGAGGATGGCCGAGCTGTAAGCATCATAAAATAATTGTACAACGTAACAAGATATAGAAATGTATTTTAATCATTTATTAATTTAATTTATGCATTGTATTGATATTTAATATCAACCGGATATAAATATCGGTACAATATTTATTTTGTTGGTAACACTGTATGAATAAGTCAATGATTATTGTAACGGCAGCTGAGACAGTCAGTCTGCCGATGGACGTTGTACAGTGATCTTGTAAAGCAAAAGTGGAAATAAATCCATAAAAATTAGTGCAATCGTGTTGTTTTCCTGAGTCCTGAGTATAGATCCTTCAGTATTTACACTGCTGTTTGACGGGAGAAGTAGACTGCGGTGGTACCCACCCAGATATGAGACCTACCACCCTCTCACATATGAGGCCTACCACCAGTATTAAGTATTTTAAAATTATTTTGCAACAAGCCGACGTAATTGTGGGACAAGAGAAGCAATGATTTCTGTACTATCTTGTTGAAATATATTAATGCAATTAAACTCTGGTTTAATAGCAATGTCAAGAACATTAATTGAATTGTGTTTGATCCGTATTGTCTATCTTAATAGTCTATGTTAAAGCGTCTCTACCCAGTTACTTCCTCTTCCAATTTGTAAATTAAAGTTTTGGACAATATAATTGATCGGTCTTAATCACAACATATCCAAATTACTATCTAAAGGAAGGAAAATTAATCGTCTTTACTTAGGTTCAGTATTAGCGATCGAAAGTTTCTATCAAGCGTGGGTTTATTATTAAAAAATATTTTGAAATAAAACTATTATTTACGGATTTTATCGCGAATTTAGTTTAATTTTTTTTTTTTACATTTTTAACTTCCCGACGTTTCGATTACTTTACAGCTTTCGTGGTCACGGGGCGGACTGAGGTATTGGTCGTCCGCTCTGTGACTGTTACAAATCAACTACCCTTATTTTACAATTATTAAATTAATAAGTTAATTTAAATAGTTAATCTGTATTTTATGTAAATTCGCGATAAAATCCGTAAATAATAGTTTTATTTCAATGTGTAACATTCGCGTAAATCTAAGAAACCATTAAAAAATATTTTTCTCATTATTGCCATTCTTTCAAAGGTCATAGTTCTATGCTAACTCACCTTTAATCACAACAATGCTAAACAGTTTCAATATTGTTTAATAATGAAAAGAAGTCAAGCGAGATATTCGATAAAACAGCGAAACAAAGTGTAATTTAAAATGTTGCAAATTATATTTTTAACGTCGAGAATACTAATTTTAATTTTGATGAGTTGCAACAACTTCAGTTGTAAAGGTTTCGTTGCCTCTTAAATTCATTAATATTTGAATTTAACGGGTCCAGCTGCACCACTTTACTAAGTTACATCAATTGCTTTTGCTTGTGCGATAACTGTTTAAAGCTTAACTATATTTTTATTACCATAAGAACGTGAACTGATCTTTCAACAAGCAATGTAATAATTTAAGTCTACTAAAACGAATAAAAGGAGAATCTAATACAAGATTGGTGTGTCTAGCGGGAGTTTCAAAAAGTGTTAGATGACAGAACCTTGAGGCGGCAATGCAATTTTTATGAAAATCGGTCAGCACGCGCCTGTATCGAATGAGATGAAAAAGATTTTTTTAAATCTACGAGTATATAATGTACTGAGCCTAAAGCGTTATCAATAAATATCTTTCAATTCTAATAAAGAAATAATTGGATAAACGCAATAGGCGTAACGACAGTATCAAAATATCAAACATTTTACGATATTAGGGGAAAATAAATATTAGAAGGGTTTAAATCGATGTTTTAGTTTTAATCCAGAATTGGAGATTAACAAGATTTTCAATAAAATAAAAGTACAAAATATAGCAATCGGCCATTTTGACAGAAACGCTAGTCACGACGCATGATGTCACGCCTATGTGAACCTGCCGTAAACATTACCGATTTCTTTAGAAATGTGGAATGTGAACTTTACCGGAACCACTTATTAGACTTTAGAATTCATTTTTATCAAACGAAATATGTAGGTTTCGTTAACTTTCTTCGCTGCACACAATTACATGTTTACCTAGGGGTGACGTTATAACGGACGCCATGGCACCTACTAGCTTTTTCTGTGCACTATTGAAAGATGATTAGAAAAATGACTTAAAACTGTGTTAAACCTTTGTTAATTCTTGAAATATAGATTATTTCATCTATAATAAATGTGTACCCATATTATAGAACATGATTTTATAATAATTCGTCATGCCTATTATCATCAATCAGATATAAGTATACCATTATAAACTAAATAAATCATTATCTTCGCTAAAATCAACTCCCTATTTTTCAAGCTAATTTTGTATCCATTACTAAATTAAACCAATTGTTATGCAGTGTACAATGGAGACGGTGCGCGTGTACATTGTTGTGACTTACAAACGTGGTACATCTGTTACTCAGAGTTCTATTGAAAGCCGAACTCGATACGAACAATACATAACATTGCTGATGTTAAATTGAAAACAGCTTGAATAAACTTCTGTACATAATGTCTGTGCAATTATTGAACTTATGTAGTTTAAATATTGATTATTAAAATTGTTATTATAACTCTCTAACTGAAGATTGTTATGTACTTTATAATTTAATTTGATGCTTTATACATTTTCGCCATAAAAATACATCGATCAGATCGGTCTAATAGTGGCGACAGAAAAAAGGTAATATTTCGCTATCTGAAACTTTCGTCTAAGCAACGTTAAACTTACAAGGCGATAATTTTGACACCCTTGAACGAAAACTTTAGCTTTCAAAAGTGTCTATTTAAAGTGTCACCTTAATCAATCATTCAAATTATAAACACTCAGGCAACAACTTAAGGGTAATTAAAGATTATTTCAATTAATAAATACACCCAACACTCACATACATAGTCCTGACCCCACACTAAGATCGAGTCGTGTCGTGGGTATCAGGAACTACGAGAGACTTTTCGATCTCACAAACACCCAGACAAAAAAAATAACCTGTGGATCACACAAATATTTTAACCCGCGGCCTCTCGTTTCATAGCCGGTGTCTAACCAACTGCGCCACAGAGGCATTCAAATTAATAATTAATACACAAATTATACAAGACCGAGCTTTGCAAGTTGTGTGCAAGTTGGCGTATTGTTTGGCCTGCACTGTGACGCGCGTACGGCGTACCCTTGGCTGCGAGCCAATCGGGTTCAGTGCGGGTCACACCGTGCCCTAAGTGCGATCACCTCTATGGATCCTAGGGCTGCCGAGTGGAGCAAAAATATTTAATTTATGAATATTTAATACTTAGGACTGTAACAGCGACTTTTCTGTTTTCGCTGAGTGGAGAAAAAATATTTAATTTATGAATATTTAATACTTAGGAGTATGAGTGTTTTCTGTTTTCAAATCTCTATTTTTTTATTGTAATGAATGGCAAGACTAACTTTCCGTTCGCCTGATGGTAAGCGATACGACCACTCATGAACAGTAGCAAAACCAAAAAACACCTTGAATCACAAAGCAATGCTTGGCATTCCACTGCGCTCGCCAACCTGAGACATAAGTCGTTAAGTCTCAATATGTCCAGTAGTTACTCTGGCTAAAATGTTCTTCAATCCAAAACACAACAGTGCACTTACACTGCTGTATGTCGGGAGAAATAGACATTGCTATATAAAAGTAAATTGTGGTTATGCTAACCTCATTATGGGCTGATACGGTGTTCTGAAATTATTGTGTCTATTAATTGTCTTAGTGTAACGGTATTAAGGTATGCCACATCAAGTAAAGATTGTATATAAATCCCGCTGTTTTACGCAAACCACTCTCACATTATTTGAGGTGTATTCCAATGATAGTCATGTGCGAGTTGGAGGAGCCTTCCAATTATGTATAAGGAACTATTGACGAAAAGTACCTACTATGAATACGTGAACAATTATAATACGTTTTTTTTTTCAAATGTAATTTGATTACATTCGCGTAGGCGCTACGATGTCACTGACAGAGGTTTCAAACGCACAAAACCCCTTGCGTCCGGTGTTTAATAAAGTTGTGACAACCCTAACGTCAGCTGTGCGTACACAATATTGTGATGCACAGCCCTGTAATTATGAATCGGTCGTGTTCTAAGCCTTTGTGTTAGTAATACAACACAGTTCATAATTAATAACTAAATATTTTAAAGGTACTTAAATAAGATTTTCTTTTAAGAAATTCAAATCCAATTTTAGAATGATTGCGTTTGATAAATAATGAAAAAGGTCTGCCAGATTTCTTATCTGGTGTTATTATTGGTAATTTCTTGCACGACAATAGACAAAAATATATCTGATATAAGTGCAATGGAATTCAAAATATAGACTATCATATAACCGGAATTGCTACTCATAGAAAGAAACACAACAGCATTTTTTTATGTCATATCGGTTTTTAGGCGCCGTTTCAGTAGAGTCGACTTATCCGTATATCAACTTTAACCTGAGCCCTTGAAGAATCACCTTCTGTAATATGTTTGGATGGAAATATGGCAATGGGTGACATCGGTAGCTCCTCCGTCCACACAAAGCCATTCAGACGTGAATTTGAATGTACTGTATCAGCTTCTTTATGTCTTATTGCAGGGCACGGGCTTCCTCTACAATTAAAACAAGTGAGAGTGGTTAGGTATATTCCACCACGCTGACCCAGTGCGTGAATATGAAATAAGAATATGAATGTACAAAATATATTTAAAAAACTTTCTATATTGCAATCAAGTGACTCTCTTGTATTTTTTTATCTCCCGAAGCGACAAAACGGTCGCATTTAATTAAACATAAAAATTAACCATCCGTACACCGTTTCAAATTATTTTTTCTAGTCGAATGACACAATAAAAGATAAACAAACTGTCGAAATTCTTCGATGAATTTATTTATTAACGAGGAGGAATTTTAAAACAACTTTGTTTTTAAGTTTTTTTTATTTGAAACAAAAATAAATGGAGCGAATTTTTGTTCAACAATAAAAGTGGCTTTATTATTGTTTATTTTTTTACGATGCTTACACAAATTGTATAAACACACTCCTTTGTTGGTTTTTGATACTGGCCTGACAATAACACAGTATTTTTTTATATTGTATTATTTGCAATATTTTTTATTTTATTTATGCGCAATAATAATTTTAAATTTTCTCATACATTAACTTCTAGAAGGCTTTTATGTTAAAACGCTCCATTCTATACGCCATTTTAGATTAAAAATCATTTCCCTTGAAAAGATTACACTAAATGATTATTAAAAAACATTTTTTTATTAATTAAATTAAATTAAATTATAAATATTTTTATAGATATTGCGAACTGCAGTTTTAAATTTGGGAAAAGCCTATATACAATGGAATTCCTATGGCTGAAAAGAGACGAAGCGAAACCCTAATAAAGTCCGGTTCAATTGAGCCGCTTGTTCATTCACTTCCCTTACGTTTTACACAAACAAACGCCAAATTATGTAACCAATACACGGCGTGAAGTAAACACATTGTTATAGTGCGTTGAATCACTGAATTATTTGCGGTTGTGGCACAATCTGCTTCATCCCAGGTCGAATAAATTCAAAGATACGAGCGAACGAATCAATTGATGGCGATCTTTAGCGTCCCATAGTGATATAAAATCTGAAATATAATGATATTGCTGCACAAATAGTACTGTTTTATTCTATATTATATTTTCATTTTGTTAGTAATAATGCCAGGGTTTTGAATGAATACTATGTCGTATACATGCAAGAGGCCTTTGTTCGTAAAAGATATACAGAATATTAATGTGTACTATGTAAATAAAAAAAATATTTAGCTCACGTAGTAATTTATATAATTAAAACCATAGTATGGTTATTGCGAAGAATCTTTTATGCTATTATAAGTTGGCTGTAAAGACTTAAACTTTTACAATTAACAAACATTTATATTTCGATTAAACATATTTTATACAATAATTATAAATTTTTACTAAAGTTCACATCACATTAATTAACTTGTCTTAGTGTAGAGCAAAAATTCCGCGATTTAATAATTAACAGAAGATTAGCTGCTATTGCATACTTTTTCGGTAAAGTCAATTTCAAATTACTTTCTTTTTAAAATACAAATCTTAAAATAAATCCCTCCCAACATAAACCAACACCATTACTTAATTAATGTAATTTCAAACATTAATTCACACTACATATGGATTATTTTACGTAGTACGTCATATTTTTTTTTTTTTTAACCTATTCTGTCCCACTGCTGGGCAAAGGTCTCCCTCAACTCCTTCCACTTATCCCTATGAGCTGCTGATGCCACCCAAGTGCTGTCAAATTGGTCGAGGTCGTCGCGCCACCTTTTCCGAGGCCTGCCGCGTGGCCTCTTGCCACCCTTAGGCACCCATTGAGTAGCAATCTTTGCCCACCTCTTTGGGTGCATTCGCGTGACGTGACCTGCCCAATCCCATTTTAATTCGGCCGATTTCAGTGCAACATCCTTCACTTTGGTTATGGAGCGCAAGGTGTTATTGGGCACTCTGTCCATGCGTGTTACGCCTATCATGCTGCGCTCCATAGCTCTTTGACAAACCCCAAGCCTGGACCTCTGAAGTTCGGTCAAAGACCAGGTTTGAGCTCCGTATGTGAGAATTGGTAAGATACACATGTCGACGAGTCTACGTTTAAGGGAAATGGGAAGGTTTCCCTTAAGAAATGTCTTCAAGGACCAGTAGCCCTTCCACGCATTGTCTATTCGACGCTGGATCTCTCGGTCTTGTCTGTTGTCGAAGGAGACTATTTGACCTAAATAATTATACTCGTCGACATATAATATCTCATCTCCGTCCACAACAATTCTCGATGTGGAGCTATTTGTCATAACCTGAGTCTTTGACCGATTCATCATCAATCCAACCCCAAGGCTTGCCCTGCTCAGGTCGTTGAGCATCTGTTGCAACTCGTCGGCCGAAGAGGCGAAAAGGACAATATCATCCGCAAAACGGAGGTTAGAGAGCCTTTCGCCTTCGATGTTAATGCCACGTTCCACCCAGAGATCTGTTAAGGATTTGAAAATCTCCTGCAGAGCGCTTGTGAATAGTTTTGGTGATAACGGGTCACCCTGCTTGACGCCTTTACAAATTTGAAATATTGGGCCGGAGGAGTGGAGTCTGATATCCGCCGTGCTATTGTTATAAATAATTTTTAATAAATCAATGTAGGTTTTATTAATATTTTGATTATTTAAAGTGGAAAAAACTGCATTATGTTTGACATTATCAAATGCTTTTGTGTAATCAACAAAAGCTAGATATAACGGCTTTTGAAATTCTGTGCATTTTTCGATTATCTGGTTGAGAGTATGAAGATGGTCAATGGTTGAAAAACTACGTCGGAATCCAGCTTGTTCTGGAGGTTGATGAACATCTAGATCTCCATCAATGCGGTTGAGAATAATTTTAATAATTAATAATTTATATAAATGGGATAATAAGCTTATAGGTCTGTAGTTGTTGATATCAGATTTATCTCCTTTTTTATGTAGTAAAATTATGTTGGAGTGACACATGCCCTTCGGGATATGACCTGTCTCTAAAATAGAGTTAAAAAGATTAGTGATATGAGGTAATAGGGTAGGAGAACCAATTTTGAGAGCTTCCGTTGTTACTCCATCTCCTCCGGGGCTGCGATCAAAGGCCATGGATTTGAGTGCTTTATAGACCTCAAAACCAGTGATGTGTGGAACAGAAGCTGACCGGGAGTAATCCGAAACAGGGCTAGGTGTGTGATCTTTGTCAGAGTATAACGATTTATAAAATCCTGTACATATGTCCATGATCTTATCCCGACTATGGTGTTTCCTTCCTGTTTGGTCCTGTAAGCTGTTAATCCACGCCTTACCCTTAGTAACACCCTGTTTGGCAACTCTAAGTGATGAATTTTTCTTTAAAGCTATTTTCACTAGGTTGCAGTTATGGTCTCTTATATCCTTTCTAATGTTGCGTTTAACTTGTCTGTCCATTTTTCGATATTCTTCTGTATTTATTTGCATCATATAACATGTAATTACTATACTTGAGTGCATTGCGGTTCGGCTTATTTAATGCATTTCGTTCAAATATACGTATATTTGTTTTGACAATATTAGCACGTGTGGCTGAACAATATTGTATTAAATAGTCGAAAAAATAATATAGACTTTGCATTTAAAATCGTGATCGTCCGTGAATGGTGGCCTATTGGTAAACGGACCAGACGCGGCTGCCAACATGTTGCCTACATCATGGGAGTGCAAATCCCAGGGCACATCTCTAAAATTTCAGGCTCATGTATGTATTGATAGTCAATCATCACGCACCAAAATGGTGAAGAAAAACATAGTGAGGAAACCTGCATACCATAGTGATTTGTGAGAATTCCGCCAACCCGCACTGGGCCAACGTGGTGGACTATATGGCCTAACCCCTCACATTCGCACACTTGATTGTAGAGGAGGCTCGTGCCCTGCAGTGGGACGTATAAGGGGTAGTACAGTGCAATTTGTGAGGTATGATATTTAAACATTAGAGAACGTACTGAAAATGGCCTGCTGTTCAGGTCATAAAAAAATCTACATATTATTAGAACTGATTGTAATCATGTGGCCTAATAGTCGACAATTCGTCAGTAGGCCCAAGACGTCAAATGCCGAACATTAGCCTCCACCAATGATTACCATTTTTCAAAAGCAGCCTGCATTCAGCTACTTTGGACAACCTTTGTGAGGTCATACAAAACATTAAACAAATAATCTGATTCAGCTTAAATTCAGCACAATATTTGTACTTGATTATGCTTATGTTTCATATTTTAAAGATTCTATGCTATTAAACCACGCGAATATTCTGTAAAGCCACGTAAAAAAATAAGATATTCTAATTCTCTCGCTACACAGAGTCGGCGGATAACGCTGCTTTTAAAATAAACCTCCATTTTAATGTACCATTCGGACTACATGGTTACATTTTTATTCGGCAAGATTTTGGAGAAACAACTGAGATTAGCGGAGTTAATCCGCTGAGCCATTACTAAAGCTGACAAGAGAAAATGGTGGGGTTTAAAATTTTCACGTAGTCCATTACTAAAGGTACTAAAGGCTATCAAGAAAGGGGGAGGACGAGTTAGGTTAGATTGCAAGAGTTCGTTGGATGCAGGCTGCTTGCAAAAAGGTATTGCGGTCGTATCGTTTACCATCAGGCGAACGGCAGGCTCGTCTTGCCGTTCATAGCAATAAAAAAAAAAAGGTCGCATTGAAATTCTTAACGGACGCCTATGTTCCGCAGAGGACTTCATATGGTTACAGAAAGGCAGAGGCTGTATATTAAGGCTGCATATTTTCGTACAAACACATGGGATAATGTAGATGTGAAATATTTTGTTTTGACAGTTTGTGGTATACCAGAAATGCTTGCAAAAGTTTAGAGACAATAGCACAGCTACTGCGCGCAGTCCTCTCCAAATATTGTATATCCCAAAATATTTTTTTTATTAACCTAACATTTTATCTATAGATAATTTCTTTAGATTGGTGTATATTGCAAAAAATTCCGAGGTAAACCACATTTTAGAAATATGTGTAGACTCACATACGAGTACCAATATTGTGTATAAAAATCTCCTTACTATGCATTCCCACAACACCTTGAAATATTGAGTGATGATAACCTCTGAAGATCTCGATGGAAAAAATGGGATACATGGTATATATATGTCACTGGACATCTTAAACTGGACTCGTATTCCAACTGCCCGACAAAAACGCGATTAAACAAAATCATCATAATACGTGCTATTTAAAGAAAAACTAATAACGAATTGATAACTCAAACTCAGGCACGAACCTTGACATTTATGTCAGACGCAATCTATTTGAATAGCTCAGTATCGAACTATTTTCTTTCACTACAAACAGAAAAATATGTCAACAAAGCTCCAACAAAGAATTGCTATGAAAAAAAAACATAAGAAAGCCGTTACTGCATTGTGTTGTGAACGATAGCTTAGTTGGAAATGGAATGGATTACGGAAAAAAAGGTATTGAGTTCGATCGTATGTTCAAAAAACACAACCCTAATCATCCTGAGGTTTTATACGACTTAAGTAACTTTATAGAAATGATCCATAAGATTCTCCCGCCTTGAACTAGTATCAGGATAGCCGCTTGCTAATGTGCGCTGTCAAAAAAGCCCTAAATATACACACAACTTCAAAGGTCAAACCTAACACAAATAACGATTGAAGTTTTTTTTATTACAAACTTGATCAAACAGGTGGAGTCACGGGCGAAAGGTAGTTAATAAGTAAAGTTTCTTAGTAAAGATTTAACCTCGCGATCCGCTGTTCGGCTGGGCATAAATAAAAAAAATTAAGACCACCGTGTTCGCGCCAATGAGTAACGTAACATTAGAAAAAATATAAAGTTAAAGGTTGTCTGGCAAAAATCGATGAGAGCGATAAGACTGCCTTTTGTACTTTTGTATTTTAATTTATCCCTTTGTGTTGTTATAATACATCAGTGTACAATAAAGATTAATAAATAAATAAAGTTTACCAATTAATAACAATTTTAAATCATTATTATTACAACATAAATAGTGACTGTATTTCTTATTTTATTCTCTAAATATTGTTTATGACTATTAAAATGTCTTACAGTGTGTAGGCGTGTTTGCATAAAACCGTAAGACTCTAACTTGCATGGAACCTCAAATTTTAAACCTAAAAAGCGATTGGTATCCTTAGAGTTTTACTTGTTAGACTGAAAAGTATAAAAAAAAAGTTTATGCCGCACTGTGCAGGGTGGAGATCGCAAGGTCCTTAGTTCGGTTTCCAGGACGAGAAATTTACTTTTAAAATGTTTATCTGATCAAATGAAGCTGATATTAATCATACCCTCTTAATTTACACTGTACGGTGTGGAGATCTACACGTTCTTAGTTAGGTTTCCAGATCGAGTACTTTATTTCAAAATATTTATTCCGACAATCTATATAGATATAAAGCATACGCGCAGTAAAATGTATAAGCATGTCATCCTAAAACAGCAGTGACGGTGCCATATCCCGTTGGGACCTTGCGAAAGTACCGCATAGGGAGTTCAACAGTTTTCCGCTCAGTTAAATAAAGGAATATAAAAAATACATATATACAGGTGGTAGGTATCTCTTATGTGAGATGCCGCTTGAGTGGGTGTCACCGCTATGTTTATTTCTCCCGCCAAACAGCAGTGTAAATGCACTGTTGAATTCTGGTTTAAAGGGCGCTGTAGCCGAAGTAACTACAGGACAATTTCAGACCGCAGTGGAATACCAAGCATTGCATTGTAATTCGTGGTGTTATTTGGTTTTGCTACTATAAATGAGCGGTCGTATCGCCAACTATCAGGCGAAAGGCAGCCATTCAGAGCAAAAAAAAATCACAGCAGTGTCATTTGCAAAAAGGTCTTTTGTAAACGCAAGATCTTTCAGCGCACAAAATGCAGTACACAGACTTCGGAGTTAACAACGCATACAATATGAAATTCACTGAATCGTATAATTGAGTGAGCGAGTTGGCTGGAATCACGTTTTCTTCTAGACAAATGAAATTAGCTAACAAGCTTCATCTTTATGGACGAATCAATGTTCCATCAACCGTGCTTTACTACCCAATGCAGACGTCACAAGTGCATCTTAAACTTCTATCTATCTCGCATTTATATGGTTGATTTTTGTGAATGACGCAAAATATTTTTTCGTGTCGTCAAATCTTTCGGGTTTTTCCAATCTTGATTAAAGATTTCAGTTATAAAATTTTCCTTAAAATGCTGATTATAATATATAAAATCAATTCTTATATAAAATATGTAGAGGAATTAATATTAAGAACAGGATTATTTAAAAAAATCGTAATGTTACCAGAGGCTGATTAAATAATTTCCTTTTCCATCCTTTATCGTCCCTACGACCCAATATGTTTAGATATTAAAGGGTAGCGTAAATCAATTACCCCCAGGCCTTTTACTCAACCTATGCTATATATTTTTTAATACAAATTTCAACAGTAAATTCACCAATTCAATTGTAATTTTTTTATTTTACTATTGGCTATGAAATTTACTATTTGAATTAGCAGTTTGGCAATTAAAAGTGCTTTTGCGGTGGGAGCGAAATTCGTTTCGCATTTGACGCGAGAAAATTCGCGAGGTTTTATAGAATTACGTCATTTTGCGGAAATTCCATTCATGCATTGCACATTCGGTGGAATTAACTGACATTTTTGGCTAACCCGATGAACGGATTATGTAGATATCTATTAACTTCCTGTCACAGAGGCAGATTGAATAATAAATCATTCCATAGATACGAGAAAAATATTTAACCATATTTGAATAATTTATTTTATTTTCAGCACTTTACCCAAATTGTGAATAGGGGAATTGAATGTTATTAATATTATACAATATTTGTTTCGGGTCTGGGTGTTTGCGAGACCGAAAATATATATAAGACTCGATCTTAGTGTCGGACCCGTCCCGACGGACTATGTATGTGACTGTTAGGTGTATTTGTGTGTACTTATTTCTTACAGTAACAACAATTGCGGAACACTTAATATAAACAAAATTAATAAAACAATTACAGTATCGACGAAACGAGTAAAATTACTAAAAATTTAATATGTGACAGTCATGGAGAAAATAAATAATGTATTTATTTATTAATCTTTTTATACATAATGTTGTATAAAGGCGGACTTAATGCCTAAGGCATTCTCTACCAGTCAACCTTTGGGTGATGCAGAGATTGTACAAAGTAGGTGTTAATAGTATAACGAAGTGCAAATATATATTTATATATATATATAATATATATTTATGTATTGTTGTACACAAATACATTGTATACGATATTGTGGAAATCCTTTGGGCGGGAATATATCCGTAACTTGAACCTCTTGTGGATGAAGAGAACGATGATTTTAATTATAAAGATATACAACTTTGTTCCCGCCATTTTTCTATAAATAGCATCAAACAACAAAGAATTGACACGGAGCTACGGAGCTCGGCGAGTCTCTTAGGTATACTAGCTTGTCTTTAACCCGCATCGAAAATAATCAGAAAGAATAAACAAATAGGAGGAGTTGGAAACAAAATAATTGTCTGCTTCCCTCAGCAGCGAACCGGGTGACAAAATATGCTGAATATTTTGTGCGAGGTATTATCTTCTGATATAAAGATATACAACCGGAGAAGCCAGGTGTTAAGCACTACGGGATAAACAATTACATGGGTTCTATAGTGTGGGTTGCTCACTTTGGATCCAATAATAGGTATGGCAAAAGCGCCGGAAAGCACAGAAATTCTTAGATTTCACGAGATCCGTACTGCCGTTCGTACTAAAACCACTTTTTGAGTTATGCACAAAAAAGCGATATATTTTTTTAAATATGCTACTTACACACATTGGTGGTAAGGTCTCTCATATGGGGCATTCCACGCGAAGCGGACAGGAAAAAAATCTCGATGTTTCTGATTTCAGAAATATTTGAGTATGTTATACCTATATATGTCCTTGATTCGTGTATCAAATATTTTTCTAATATAGTGACTGGTTAAAGAATTAAGGAACTTTGAAATTTTGGCCAACTGGTGGGCATACAGTACTTCAAAGGCGATTATCTAGTCAGAAAGTTATTGATTAAAATAATTAAACCACTGGATTTAAAACTTCATTTAATGAGCTTTTTAATTGCATTTTTGGATATTAAAATAAATTATTTTTTTCCACATTTTTTTTATTTTTATTTTTTTAACTTCGATTTTCACAAACTTAGACCATTTCGATTTTTTTTATTTTGTTTATTAAAATAGCTAGTATTGTATAGAACATCCTTGCCAAGTTTTATAATGGGCGTGGAAGTGGTTTACGAGCTATGCTGGGAATACTGCCGAAGCGCGGCGTCCTGCGCGAGTTACGTGAAACTATCAATAAAATAAAATCACTTCCGACCGAATAGTTTGCATATTTAAAACGATATAAATACATTTTAAACACTTTTTAGATACCGTAAAATCATACAACTATAGTCCTGTAATACAAATATGGTCCATCACCATACTTTGACATTTTGTTCGTTCCTTTATGTCTTTTATGGATTAATAAATCACTTTTTACTTATGATATAACATTTACGTAACATATTTTTATATTAAATCAGTAGTCCATGAGTACAGCAATTTAATTAAAAAAGTCACCGAGTACAATTGCTATTTTTTTTGCATTTGACCCCCTACTCTCCAGTTCAGCAACTTGAAAAAGCGCTCTCTTAGTGCTGCGTGTTTAAGGAGGCTGAATTTGCAATCGTATATCCCTGTTTGTTTGGTTGTGTATTTTTGGGATGCTTTTTGCTGAGTCAGTCTTTTGTTTTTAATATCAGAAAGACATAATTACATTTGTCGATTTGAATAAAATTTATATGATCTGGCTTCCTCCTTGATATTGACATTGTTTTCAAATCCCTGATGTAATTCTAAATTTGTTTTAATTGGTTTTTAATTATTATCCCAGAAAACCGTTGGACTAATGTTTTAAAAAAAGTATGAAAATTAGAATAAACTTGCCTAAGTATTAAAATAATTAACTGATATAAAAACAGCTATAATATAATAAATACAAACATAGTACCTTAAAAAAAACAAATTGTAGGACTGAGCAGCTACATATACTTATTTTTTTAAATAAAAGTTAGGGGAGTTTTGAAAACACGCAATAACTGATTAATTCCGCACCGCTCGCTGTTGATTTCACATACTTGCCAGCTATCACATTTGCTCTTAATTTCAACGCCTACATCCATTCTAGTCAAATGTTGTCAAAAAAAATCGCTGAATGGAGTTACTTACCCATTAATAATACAAAATGTCAAAGTATGGTGATGGACCATATTTGTATTACAGGACTATAGTTGTATGATTTTACGGTATCTAAAAAGTGTTTAAAATGTATTTATATCGTTTTAAATATGCAAACTATTCGGTCGGAAGTGATTTTATTTTATTGATAGTTTCACGTAACTCGCGCAGGACGCCGCGCTTCGGCAGTATTCCCAGCATAGCTCGTAAACCACTTCCACGCCCATTATAAAACTTGGCAAGGATGTTCTATACAATACTAGCTATTTTAATAAAAAAAATAAAAAAAATCGAAATGGTCTAAGTTTGTGAAAATCGAAGTTAAAAAAATAAAAATAAAAAAAATGTGGAAAAAAATAATTTATTTTAATATCCAAAAATGCAATTAAAAAGCTCATTAAATGAAGTTTTAAATCCAGTGGTTTAATTATTTTAATCAATAACTTTCTGACTAGATAATCGCCTTTGAAGTACTGTATGCCCACCAGTTGGCCAAAATTTCAAAGTTCCTTAATTCTTTAACCAGTCACTATATTAGAAAAATATTTGATACACGAATCAAGGACATATATAGGTATAACATACTCAAATATTTCTGAAATCAGAAACATCGAGATTTTTTTCCTGTCCGCTTCGCGTGGAATGCCCCATATGTGAGAGGCCATCTGGGTAGGTACCACCGCAATGTCTATTTCTCCCGCCATCTAGCAATGTAAATGCACTGTTGTGTTTCGGTTTGATGGACATTGTAGCCAGAGTAACTACTGGACATATTGAGACTTAGACGTATGTCTCAGGATGGCGAGCGCAGTGGAATGCCAAGCATTGCTTTGTAATTCATGTTGATATTTGGTTCTGCTATTGTTCATGAGCGGTCGTATCGCTTACCATCAGGCGAACGACATGCTCGTTTCGCCATTCCAAGAAAAAAAAACCAATACGATGATCATCATTTAATATAATAAAGTTAATGAATAATGTAGGAATAAACTGTTATTTATATCTCCGAGTGTTTATGTTCACAGCACAACTAATAACGTAGACATGAGTTTTAATCAAGCCGGCAAAGAATAATGAAAACGTTTGTGGAATGTGTTTTTTTGTTCTCCCGTGCTCATATGAACACGGGTGCAGAAGCAAACGAATTACAAATATTTGTACTGTAAACACGCGTTTTAAAGTACTTTTAATTATTTATTTTATCCTTTTTTTGCACAGCGAAGAATCTTAATAATTAACAATATATTACAGCAAAATATAAATGGCGGCCGTATCGTTCAAGGCAATCTCTTGCTGACTACCATGAGATGGAGATAAGAAAAGAAAAAGAGAGAACAGTCTATAATGTACCAGTAAGACAAAACTTAAGTGATAAAAATAAGTATGTATCTGTCTGTATCTGTATCTGTATCAGCCCATATACGTCCCACTGCAGGGCACGGGCCTACTCTACAATCGAGAGTATGATTGAGAGTGGTTAGGCCATATGTTTTCACTACGCTGGCCTAGTGCGGGTTGGCGGAAAAATAAGTATGTAATAAAAGAAAATATTTATCAGAATAGAAAATATTTATACAAAGTAAGTATAAAATAAACACGTAGAAAAATAATAGATACATATAAACATACACGTAATATACAGAAATAAATAGATAAAAGTAATATAATCATATAAATTAATCTATTTTATTGCAACAAACGAGTTTTCAAAGACCTAAGAGTTATTTAGCCTTCTTTATCATAGTATACAAGGTCTGTCAAAATATTAGTCAAATATTTTTGTATGACTCCCAGAAACTGAAGTGTTTAGTGAACATCATCTCAAAATTGCATATTTTTATATATGAAGTCTACATCTATTGACGACGCCGAAAATCGGCCGAAAGGACCCTGACATCCGTTGCGTCGGGTCGCGTGGCGTTTCAGCAGTATGTTTCCATCTTAACTCTTTCGGTAACATTATAACGGTGTCTGATTGTGGGCGCCTCCAGCGGGATATTGACAGAGTAGTGCAGTGGAGTGTGTGTAACAAACTATATTTTAATGTGACCAAATGCGAGGTGATAAGCTATACCCGTGCGCGTGCACCACTCAACTGGCAGTACACGATGGATTCCAGGGTCATACCGCGCGTTACGTCAGTACATGACCTGGGTATTCAGATGGTGCCTGAATTAACCTTTCGGAATCATATCAATGATGTATGTGGGAAATCTTTTAGAAATTTAGGTTTTATCTTGAGGCAATGCAAGAATTTCCGCGCTATATCTGTAATTAAAATTCTATTTAATGCGCTTGTTCGTAGTCGCCTAGAAACCAGCTCGATAATTTGGAATCCTCACGAGGCTAAGTATAGCCTAATGTTGGAAAAACTGCAAAACAAATTTGCTCGATTCCTTTATCATAAACAATACGGTGTGTATCCTTTCTATCCTCTGATGTACCCGAGTCTATTTGTGTTAGGCATGGTGGGATATTGCAGACTGGATGTAAGGAGAAATGTCGCCCTAGTGAAGTACGTGTATGGGGTGTGGCGCGGGTGGGTGCACCACCCGGAGCTGCTGTGCGAGCTGCAGCTGTGCGTGCCCCACGAGCGCATCGCCACTCGCCGCGCCACGCCCATGTTCCGCGTCCCAACGGCTAGGACGAATATGTTAAAGTTTTCCCCCTTGTCGCGGGCAATACGACTACTCAACTTGATCTCGGAACATATTGATATATGTCATTGCAGCCTGCCGAAATTTACAGTAGTGGCTCAAAAATGCATTGAAGGTGGATTTAAAATGTAATGTTTGTTGTTATTTTGGTAAAATTTTCATGTTTTGTTTTATTTTTCTTGTTTATTCTATGTGATATTTAGAATAGTTTAGTGTAATGCCGCCTTAGTTTCAAAACTGTTATGGTATTATATTTAAGGTGATAATAAATAAATAATAAATAAAAAAATAATAAAAAATAACCATTATACCCAACATGCAACTAACCCAAAACACAGGCGAATACCAAATGATATCTAAAACCGTTTCGGTCGACACAAAGGATCCCGTCAAAGCAGTTAACTGAAGCTATTCGGCTCATAGGCGCAATAATGCGACAACATTTCACCAAGTTAGTGCGATGTCTCGAGTGATCCGGTTACACTTGAATCGTGTATGACTCTAGCAGTCTGTATTTATTTATTTATTAAATCTAGGTTATCCAACGATACATACATTATCACAACTAAGACATTCTTTACTACAGTTACATTCTGATGCATGTACCACTTAAAGGAGTACACAACACTGATGATATTACACACACGTGAACAAAAACAAGAATATACTTAGAATAACAAAATAACAAATTAGTGACAAAAAACAAATCAACAAATCAGTGAAATCAGTGATGAACAAATCAGTATTGGTGTAGGCTTTGTGACTAATTTAGAGATAGGCGGTGTTTTCGGATTGAAAGCATGGGAATGCTTTAGGGAGGAATGAGCTTGGATTTTAGTAAGTTTATTATAATGTCCAGTTTAAGGCCTAGTTGCATCAACTAACTTTTCACTTAACTTTAACTTTGAATATGTCAATCGCTTGTTTGGAATGTCAAATGTAAGGCATTGGCATTGCCGTAGTTAAAGTAAGTTAGTTTATGCAGTTCTGGGCTTAAGTGCTACTTATCGCAACTCAGCAATTATGTTAAAGTTTGATGAAAGTATGATTAGACAGTAAAATGACTTCATAAATTGCGGTTTCTTGCTGTGGCATATTTCGTTATGCTTATTTCCGCAAACTTTCTTGAAATCTCTCAATTCGAGTAAATACAAGTTTGTCCGCTTATCATTATTTAGAATTATTTCTTTTCGTTGTCTATTTTTTCTTTATTTTTCTCCCTTCTTGGAACATTAAAAGTGGGCAATAGCTCTACAATATACGAGGGTAATAATCTTTTAAAGGCGGCATTGATCCAATCACAAATCTTCGTAATACATCAAATAACAAAAATAAAAAATATTTACATACATACATAATAAACTCACGCCTTTTTCCCAGAAGGGGTAGGCAGAGGTGCCAAGACACCCACATTTCGCCATGTATGTTCCGTCCCACAATGTGATAGGTGGCGAGCCTATCGCCATATCGGGCACAAACTCCTGACTCTGGGCTGATAATGAATAGAAAAATCCTGTATCACTTTGCCCAACCCGGGATTCGAACCCGAGACCTCAGCTTTGCAGCCGTACCCTACTACGCCACCAAGGCAGTCTTTTTTTTTTTTAAATCTTTAAATACTACATATTAAGCAAAGGCAAATAAAAGCATATCAGAGCCGTCCACGTCCCAATCAATGCCAAGAGTGGAGCCAATCGCATAAAATATTCAGTGTAGACTCGACGCCGACTTATTATTTGTGAGGGTAGGTTGCAGAATCTGTTGCCGCGTAATTACTTCCGTTTTGTAAATGAAGTGCGGTGTTTGTTTATTTAAATTGTTATTAACACAGTTTTATGTGTACGGACAGAATTCGCAGTGATCTTTTTTGTAGCATATAAAGGTGGTTAAGTAGGTACATTGGTTTCATCTCCAGCAATTATTTTCAGGTAATACCGCAGCATATAAGATGGAATAATAACCCAATGTTGGCGCAATAATTGGGCAAATGATGCATTTAGTTTTTCTTTTTATAGTTCCAAAACATTAGCAAAACCAAACATCATCTTGAATACAAAGCGATGCTTGAAATTCCACTGCGCTCGCCATCCTGAGACATAAGATGCTGAGTCTCTATATGTCCAGTAATCACTCTGGCTACAATGTCCTTCAAACCGAAACACAACAGTGCATTTACATTTGCTGTTTGTCGAAAGAAATAGAAATTGCGGTTGTACCTACTTAGGCGGCCTCTCACATATGCGATACCTACCACTAGTAAAACACATCATACAAAACATAACCTGCCCACTGGATTACCCACCAACTAATTCCAACTCGAAACTCGAACACAACTTTTATCAAATCACGAACACTCCAGATACCCATCTAAAAGTAAACTTGTACGTATAGAAGCGCCATAAACCGCGGCCCGGTGTGATTGGCGAGCTAATCTGCCGGCCGTCAGCGAGTGAGATATTGGCTGTCAGTGCTCCGCTTGTATTGCCCGGCATTCCTTTTGACACGGGATGCGCCGGGATACAGCCGGGATGCGGTAGTCGCGATGAGTTTTCTATTTTCTTTGGGTTATATCGGCCATCGAATGGTGCATTCATCGCTCTATACATCTACAGATCGTTTTTAATTTTATTATTAAAGATTTTTTAAACATGCATCAAATGGACCCGAAGAAAATCACATGTATAATTGAACTTAAAGTTATACAATACATCTATGTATGGGATATAAACTACCAGCTAACAAAATAATGCCATTTTCTCGTCATATCCCATTATAAAGTTATCGACACAATTCACAAATATAACAAAAATAAAATATTCAAGCCGACAATTTGCAACAATTAAATAAAACCATAAAATATTCATCACGCTCAGTTTATACCGCAGAGCACTCTGTCTCATTGTTACCGAAACGTTGCAATTTTTTTTGCTTATATTTTCATTTAAATCCGACGAAATATTTAAAACACAATTCCGGTCTCAGTGGAGTCGCCACCACGGTGGGCGCCAACTGCGTTCAGTTTCACTTGAAATTCTAAAGTGGGTCACGCGGTTGCAGACCCGCGGGCCTTTTGTGTAGCGCGGCTTTTAACATCGAAATTAATTCTGTGCGAAAAAGAAATCTCCGCGTTTTAATTTCGCGTTAATTTTTTGCGTAATCAGAGTATTATCGCTGATCAAACGAGCGTCGGTAATGAGGCTGGGCAATTTGAATGTGTACGAATGCCCTGAAAGTTGAATGGCCAGTTCGTGTGTAATTTTTTTTATTGCTATGAATGGCGAGACGAGTATCCCATTCGCCTGATGGTAAGCGATACGACCGCTCATGAATAGTAGCAATGCTTGCCATTCTGCTGCCGTTCTAAGACATAAGAAGTTACGTCTCAAATGTCCCGTAGTTACTCTGGCTACAATATCCTTCAAATCGGAAAACAACAGTACGTATATATTAATGTTTGGCGGGAGGAATAGACATTGCGGTAAAAATGTATGATTTTTCTTCTTTCATTTTTGTTTTTGTTTTAGTTGGTGGGCCATGTTATTATACAAGCTTCAGGGCGATCTCGCTTATAGTTTCTGACGAACAAACTACATCATCTCAACAATTTCAGGTATAAACTTATAAGTCTATTATAGCTTATTCCACTAGGCTGAGGTAATGCACTTTAAAAGCTTTCTATACCTCGAAATAACTTAGTTATTGCCTTATGAGTCACGGAACAACTCGATATTTTTGGTATTCAACGTAGTTGCTCCTTACACTTAATATTATCTAATATTACTGTACTGTAACAGTCCACATACGTCCCACTGCAGGACACTGGCCTCCTCTACAATCGACAGTACGATTGAGAGTGGTTAGGCTATATAGTCTACCACGCTACCCTAGTCCGGGTTGGCGGACTTTACATACAATTTCTAACATTAAGATATTCTTTATTTATTAACTAAACTTACTTTATAACGTATGTTTTACCATTAAAATAGACAGAAATAAATTACCCAACTGAAACTGACGTATCAAACTACATCTCTGCGTGATATTTAAATGGATCCATTAATTTTCCCAAATCCTAAATGGCGTGCATGATACGTTATTCAGATGTCGCTGGAGAGTGACACGTGGCGTCGCACTGACGAGGGTGACATGAGTATGTGCCACAAAAAGGCACGAGAGTTGAACCCCCCCTCCCTCCCCTTCCCACCATTAAACATAATCATGGTACTTAAGACCACGGGAGTTTTACTTTTGAAATATTTCTTGGTATTTTTTACTGGTGGTGGGTCTCTCATATGTGAGAGGCCGCCTGGGTAGGTACCACCGCATTGTCTTTTTCTTCCACCAAACAGCAGTGTAAATGCACTGTTGTGTTTCGGATTGAAGGACATTGTAGCCAGAGTAACTGGACATATTGAGAATTAATATCTTATGTCTCAGGATAACGAGCACAGTGGAATACCAAACATTGCTTTGTAATTTAAGGCGTCGTTTGGTTTTGCTATTGTTCATGAGCGGTCGTATCGCTTACCATCTGGCGAACTGCATGCTAAAAACATAATCAGGGCAACTTTTCAATATATTTCTTGGCACTTATTCGTCTTAGAATTTGAGGGAGTCGAGGTGACATTTTTATGTTTTATGTAGAGTTGTAACTTTACGATTGCTAGGTTCACGTTAATTGACAATCCATGCAAAACGTTTACAATGTCGTGATTGATAAATCTTATCGTGTCTTTCAAAGAGAATAAACTCTTTTAGTACTATTATTCTGACTAACAAAAAGTGATCACACTACATCTGATGATAAATGCAAACTCAAACAATGTAGAATTTTCATGACATAGGTATTAAAGATTAGAAAGATGACTACATCAATAAGGATTTAACCTCGCTGTGAAATTTCGTAACTGCTACACCGCTGGTTTACAAAATATACATACATACATGCATAAACTCACGCCTTTTCCCAGAAGGGGTAGGCAGAGGTGCCAGGACACCCACATTTCGCCTTATATGTTCCGTCCCACAATGTGATAGGCGGCGAGCCTATCGCCATATCGGGCACAAATTCCTGACTCTGGGCTGATAATGAATAGAAAAATCCATGATCACTTTTCCCAACCCGGGATTCGAACCCGAGACCTCAGCTTTGTGACCGTCCTTAGTATAAGTACGCCACCGAGGCAGTTTACAAAATATAATAATAATTAAAAGGATAAATATCAAACCAATGAACAACTTTATCCGTTTGCGTGAAATTCCGGTAATATTTAAACATAAAACAACAACCAACTCGAAAATACAGCCACTTGTTGCCTTCCAAGAATAGGATCAACTTGAGAATAACAATCACTGAACCAGAGGTCCAAAGTTTTTCGTCAATAATTTCCGTCATCAACCCGAGAAGCAAAGTTTCATCCCGACTCATTCATTAAACTTTACAAAAGACGTAACAAATGTAATTGTAGTCTATTTACAAATAGGCTGCGTTTCCATTGGAGCGGAGATGACTCGAGCGGGGTTGTGTATTTGACCAATATGATACGGTTCTAGGCAACTCATAAGATGTTACGGACCAAAATGAGTTGCCCGCCCTGGATATGCCCAGAATCTTGCGGAATTATATATTAATATAGATAGTAAATAAATATTGCAATGTTGTAGAATCGTATTTAAATAAATAAATACACCCAACAGTCACATACAGGGTATATCAGATTGCGACCAAAATCGTAGCCGGGTGCACATAATGCAACTAAAAATTACTTCTTAAATATGATGTTTTAAACATCATCGTGTTTGGGTGGTAAATATTTCCATACCATAGCGTCTTCCAAAATAAAAGGGTGTATATTATTATTTTAGGAAAAAATAAGTGTAAATACGAGTACATACGGCGATAGGAAAAAAAGTCTACGTTCTTTGCAAAATTATTAGTTGCATTGTGTCTGAAGTCACTAAAAGTACCACCTGGCTTCGTTTCTCGGTAGCAGGCTGAATATGCTCGGTATATATTCATCATTTCAATTATTAATTGAAAAGCACCTAATAATGTTTGCATGTTACGCTAGCTTCGTTTATGTAGAAAGATAAGCCAACGTTTCGAAGGGTTACGTAACCGACCCATGGGATTAGTCTATTTAGCACGGTTCCATAATACGATTGCGTAGAACAAAACCCAACAGACCCTTGGCTTTTGTAAGCTCGTGTTTTCCCTGAATGTTTCCTTAAAGCAACTTATACTTTGTAAGAAGATTATTCGGACCATCAGTACCTAATGTAAGTATTGTAGGCGTAAAGCTTTTATGCAGGTTAATCAGAAAAGATACGGTGGGGCTCGTTAAACCTGATCAAATGGGTTAGCTAGAGCGGATTGGTAGCATTTTATCATATAAACTGACGTAATTAACAGAATTGACAGAGTTGCAATTGCGTTTTATTAATTCTGGCTATCTCTAGCATAATTCTACGGTCATTAGTGCACGTTACTTTCACCTTTCCTTTTAACATTCTACTTGAAGATGTCAGGAACATGCTTGCAATCCAATGATCGGTGATATTCATAGGTGGCGATAATTATTTATTATATATTTATTGTGCACTGTAAAAAAATATAGTTATACATAGTATAATAGTTTTTAGAGGCATTACAAAACAAAAGTACAAATGGCGGTCTTATCACTTTAAGGCAAATCCTACCAGAGAACCACGGGATGGATATATGAGCAGGAAAAAGAAATGGCGTATAATTACCATTATCATTGGCTAGGTTGTCGAAATTATGAAATAAAAAAGCCTTTTCAATTCTATGAAGTTGGTTAAATATAAGTCGCAAATAGGATGTTCGTCTGGGCAACAATTCTAAGGAGTAAACTGAGGTGCCTCAATCAATCGACACTGATAAATAATTCAACGCCAATAATCCTGCGCCGGGAGTTTACAGCTGTTCGATAATTCACACTGGGGAATCAAACTCGTTACATATTTAAATGTTCCAGTGTTTGTTGAGCCAAGGGACTGTGGTTAAATATTCACTTTTGTGGGTGTTTATTTGTATTTATAGACGGTAGGTTTATGGAGAGGAGAGAGGACTGTATAGACACAGGTCGTAGATTCGATTCTGAAGAAAAACCCTTAGACTATTCTATATGAGGCGATTTAAGTGAAGAGATAAACCTCTGGATAAAACCTGTACTAAAAGTTTAAAACAAAATAAAACAAGGATTTAGAAACTATAGATGTGTACGACCATGAATTAAGCAAACTTCAAAGATTAAGTCTTTACCATTTAATCGAAAAGACTACTTACTTTGAAGAAACTAAACTACACCAATCACTGTTTACTGAGCGACTAAGAAAATCTGTTTTAAGAAAACGACAACGCGAAATATTTATACACATAACAATACTCTTGATCAAAGCGATGGTGAAATAAAAAAAATCCTAATATAATAATGTCTTCGTCACTACCTAAATTAACAATTAATTTAATTATAGTACAAAGGGTACGCCCCATGATAAGATAATCGTGGACATCAAAGGGCGCGAATTGACGCGAAAGGGGTTGAGGGATGGAGGGTAGTCTTCGCTCTTTGAGTTAAGGGCTGCTATCAACTACCCCCGACTTTGAACTGGCGACTTTCAATTCAAACCGCAAACTTGACGGACAGTAGTATTAAACACAAGTAGCAGTACAAAAGTATTAAAGGCTGGGACGGATTTAGACAACAGCCAGAGGGCACAGGGCCCTTTGTGAAAAATGCTCGTAGCGTCGAAATATCTCCCTTTGATCCTTTTTTATTAATTTTCCAATGTCGGCAACATCTATGATGTTATATATATTTAAATAATTAATAAATCTCTCATGTTTCACTTTTTCAGACAACCTTTGTAAATTTACTGAGCTGTAAGAAACCATTATAAATGTATAGCGTTATCATTCTTACAATTTTTAACCAGACATAAAGTTGTTATCAATGGAATTCATAGCGAAATATCTATGGCATTTTACACAAATATTATGTTGTTATATGTTAAGTATGTTGATTCATCAAATCTGTAAATTGTCTTTTTGTTTTATTCTGCACTTGTAATAAATTTTATATTATTATTAATAAAAAAAATTGCCCCATCATGTATGTTATACTCGCGAATGAAACGGAAAAGCGGATATTTGCTTCGAAATTCTAAAATACGTAAGGCTGAGAAAGTATCCCGCTGAAATGCACAATATATTCAGGCTGATCCCCACGACAGTACAGTAAGTAAAAGTAACTTCTACTGTCGACGCCGCGACTGCAGTAAGTCCCTGATTTACTAACAATACCAAAACTTTGCACTCCAACTTTACGAACAGAAATCCAAAGTAATATAGACAAACATAGTTACTAACTACAAGATAATTGTTGAAATGAAATGAAATGAAAATATTTATTGAATCCATAACATGTCATACATTATTTAGATTCAGACACTTTTTTTACACTACCACCCGGTTCACAAGGCTGGTTTCGCCTGAAAAGAACGGGCAAGAAACTCTAGAACTCTGCTGCCATTAGATGCAATGCATCAAACGTATTTAGAAAGCGGTAGAGTCATGCTGTTAACAGTCATGACTCAGCATGAATGGGCAGGCTCGCCCGGGATGGTACTACTGTCTCACAGGAAATCGATGCCCAGTACACCTTTTCTCTTCCCATCCTTTTTCCTTTCTTTTCTTCTCGATTTGAAGGGCCGGCAACACATCCATGATTGGATCATGCCTTTTCATAGGCGGCAGTGATAGATTACCATCAGATGGCCTATCTGCTCGATTGTCGGAAATAAGCAATAAAAACAAATTACTTTGTCGAGACAATATAAACGAAATAAAAATTGCCGCTTGGGACGCATTTATAATTATAAATTTCAAACGCTCTGACTTGGGAAATATCTGTAGGCAATACTAAAATTTCTCCATCTGGGAATCAAATTCGCAACATTCAAGTTGGGAGAATTTCACGACCTTCGACCTTGCAAAAAGTCCAGCAAGGAGTAAGCATTCATCATAATATATTCGGATTGATCCCCACGTGACTTGTGGGGGTAAACGTAGTTTCTATTGTCGCAATGGCAACTGCAGAAAGTCCCTGATTTATCAATGCCCAAAACTTTGGTCTTCCACTTGTCGATCCGCAAATGTTGAGTAATAGTGGACGAAGTCTATATACAAACTAGCGGTCGGGCCCGGCTTCGCCCGGGTGCATACACGTTTTAAAATGGTGGTCAAAATGTTTAATTCTGACTATCAGTTTAGAATATCGACCAATCGGACCACGAAGAACGAACAAAATTTCCTCGTATTTGCTAGAAATATCACTACTGCTTTCCTCCTATAGGTCATAGCGTGATGATATATAGCCTTCCTCGATAAATGGACTACCCGACACTGAAAGAATCATTCAAATCGAATCAGTAGTTCCAGAGATTAGCGCGTTTAAACAAACAAACAAACAATCAAACTCTGCAGATTTATAATATTAATAGTATAGATAAAGAATAAGTTTTTTTATTGCTATGAATGGCGAGATGAGCGTGCCATTCACTTGATGGTAAGCGATACGACCGCTCATGAACAGTGGCAAAACTAAACAATACTTTAAATTGCAAAGCCTGGTATTCCACTGTGCTCACCATCCTGAGACACAAGATGTTAAGTCCCAATATGTCCAGTAGTTACTTTGGCTACAATGTCCTTCATGCCGAAACACGACAGTGCATGTACACTGCTGTTTGGCGGGAGGCGGGAATAAAAATAAAGTTATAGGCAAAATTCAAGAAAAATTTACGCAGTTATCAGTTACTTATGCCTAATACCACAATGATAAACAAGATGTGGTGGGTATCAAAAACTGTTACAAAGCAAATACCTATGTATAACAAACAAATATTTTGATACAGACAGGATTTAAATGCCCATAAGTCAAAGAATGGTCACAATAGACAAAATTATATAATTTTATCACATTATAGACAGCATTTTATGCAAAGGATTTCAGTAAAATTTCAGTAAAAAATACTACTATAGAAATTCGATTTTGCAAACATTGCATTTACAATGTGTGCTTTGTGACACGCTGAGTTTGACGTGTCGAGTACTGAACAAATATTAGTGATGCACCCGCTTTCATGGCTTATCGACTTTGAGTACCAATTGATCGATCCATAGGGTGTATGATAATGATCGATTTTTGTGTTATTTTGCGTAACAAAAATACCATTGAAATAAAACATTTCTGTCCACACAGTATTAAAGTAGGTTGTAACATGAGGCAAATAAAAGTGCTTTAAATTAAAGAGTGGGAGCGTAGTACATCTTACCGTCTCTTTCACACGTGCACACTGTATGTCAAACTTAATGACGTCACTAGTATTTGTTTTGCATCCCTTTTCTTTTACTCCCATTAGATTTAAAACGTTTGTAACTTGTTTAATTGGGAACGGATTCACAAAATTCTTTCTTTGTCGGATTTTGTTTCGATGTATGTGACTGTTGGGTGTTGTTCATTTATTTATTTTGGATATGGACACCTTTTGATAAATACAGTAAAAACATGGAGTGAAATACCATATTATAATTAAACTATATACTTGATTCCTGGGACCTAATCTGTAAGGTAAAATACTTTGATTTAATTTATTGTATTATAACATTGTGTTTTTATCTTAGTGTGGGGTCAGGACTATGTATGTGACTGTTGGGTGTATTTATTTATTTTTATTCCAAACAAAGTTCGATACTCACGTCACAAACAAAACAAACATCGACAAGTCGGCACGACCGATTACCCAGTCACTTCTTCATCCCTAATTGTGTGTATAGTGCACACAGGCGCATAAGTATCGGTTTGTTTTCCATGCAAATGTACCCTGAAAGCCGCGCTTGTATAGTGTACACATGCATTTATTTATTTCATAAATATTTTCTTTTGCAGCGTTGACTGCCGGCGTGGGAAAACAGCGCTCATTTATGTGATAATAATTTATTTAGTAATGGAGGCATGAGTTTATTTAATACTTCTGCAAATATTATTAAGTTGTGATTTTTTATATCATGTTAAATAATACATAAACTCACGCCTTTTTCCTAGATGGGGTAGGGAGAGGTTTACCACAGCATCCACATTTCGCCATGTTTACTCCTTTCCACGTGATAGGGGGCGAGCCTATCTCAATACTGGGCACTTCAACTCCAACAAATCCTGACTCCGGGCTGATAATAAATAGAAAACTTCAATATCACTGTGCCTGGCCCGGGATTCGAACCTGAGACCATAGTACAGCATGAAATATTTATGTCAAAACTTTGCTTGCTTTTAAACCTTGCTGATTTCAAAACAAAATATTAGTCCAATTTTTTTACCACAAACAAAATGATACTTAAAACAGCTCTAATTTTATCTTTTTTTTTATTGCAATTAATAGCGAGACGAACATGTCGTTTCCCTGATGGTAAGCGATACGACCGCTCATAAACAGTATTCCACTGCGCTCGCTATCCGAAGACATAAGATGTTAAATCTCCACCCAGATGGCCTCTCACATATGAGAGACCTACCACCAGTATTAAATTTGAGCAATCCCGTGCCGGCAAAGTTTTCCGGCGCTGGGGCTAACATCGCAACTCGCGTAATCCCGGCGTGGGGAAAACTGCTGACTCATCAAACCCGACAAAGTTGCTCACTTCCTCTGCAAATACTGCGGCTTCCAGGTATTATAAGTTAGGTCTTTAGAGATCATAGAACAAAGTCGAAGTTACTCTTAAATACACACATATTTAGGTATTATATTAAATAATATTTTGAATTGTTAAATAATATGCTGTTGCTTCGAAAGACATAGCGTCTATAGCGTCACAGATATGAAAATACGGCACAAGAATTAGCAACTCCAATTCCATTCTTTCTTTTCTTTTTTCTTTCTTTTTTATTTCATTGAACGGCGAGACGAGCTTGCCATTCGTATGAAATTAGAATTGAATATCTAAGCATGATCAACAAATATTCCAGGTCTGGTTGTTGTTAGACCGAAACGTCTGTAGTATTTAATCGACTTCAAAAAGGCGAGTCATTATCAATTCGATGTGTATGTATGTAATTTCGTCAGAATTCCACAGCTTTTGGATATGTTAGTCTATACCAGCATATGAACACGTGTGGCATATTTTACAAACGTATGTATGTTTTGTTATGTACAATACGATGTTATCTGCGTTTGAAATTACACCGAGACTTTATTATCATCCACAGCACATTTTAATCAAAATATTCCATTGTACCTTACTGTTAACCAACAGAATCCAAGATTACCTCAACATTAATAACATCGAACAAAACGCGAAAACGGATGACCCTTCACAAAACGCGATTACACAAGGCTCGGGTACAGAATCCTGTCAAGATTTATGCTTTGTATTTCTTAAGGATATATGAGAGGCGGGCATATCGCTAGCTCAAAGGATTAGGGCATTACCGCCGTATCCAATCTCAATAAAAAACTTTGTGTAGACAAAGCGTACGTGGGATGACGAATATGTTTCGTAGTTATTCAATTTATGCATATATTTTGATTTAAGGTTTATGTTGATGAGATCTAGAAATCTCCTTTAATAATTTAACCTCTTTTATCTCATATGGCCCCTAAAGTAGACTATATCTACAATTTGTTAGACATATGTGTGAGGTCTCTCATATGCGAGAGGCCGCCTGGATAAGCACCACCGCAATGTCTATTTCTCCCGCCAAACCGAAACACAGCAGTGTATTTACACTGCTGTGTTTCGGTTTGAGGGACATTGTTGCAATAGTAACTAGGTAGCAAAACTAAACAACATCTTGAATAACAAAGCAATGCTTAGCATTCGACTGAGCTCGCCATCCTGAGACATAAGATGTGAAGTCTCAATATGTCCAGTAGTTAGTCTGGCTACAATGTCCTTCAATACGAAACATAATAGTGCATTTACACTGCTGTTTGGCGGTAGAAATAGACATTGCGATGGTACCTACCCAGGTGGCCTCTCACATATGAGAGACCTACCACCAGTTATGGGAGTCATCTATCAATCAGCTGCTATCTGCAATAACTCAAAGTTCTGAAATTTCACACAAAACCATCCATTTTATTACGCAACCGCATTGTCACAACGTAAAAAGAAATTAGTCACTATTCAGGGCACGTTAAACGTCCAGCTCAGTCGGCGATTAACGCTCTAGGTCTCATTTAGGACACCTAAAACCCACCGTAATATATTCGCTTTAATAGAATATAAAAAGTTATTCACTAGTAGACCAATTAAGTTCAAAGCTTTTACATTAAAAGCTTAACGGAAAATTAATTGCGATAACTTTTCGGATGTCACGTCCTTTGGTGGACTAATAGAATTTAAGGCGTGATAATGGAGCCAATCTGTGGAGCGACATCAAACTGGAATGTGAGCTAATCAACTCAGCGTCACGGATCACTGTCTCCCTTTGAGGTAAATTAAACAATTAACCAGGGCCGCAGTAGGCGGGGGGTTGGGGGACATGTGGATTAAAATTAATTATATTATGTATGCCATATTTTGTATGTTATTATGGCATAGTAAGGTGTAGTTTGTAGATAATTTTGTGGACAATATTGTTGTAGAAAAGTTATGAGACAAGAAAATAGAATTGATGTAAATATAGTCAGAGCTTATACAGTGAAATCTTTTGGATCAAACCCCAGAATAATAGTACTGATTGTTAAAATAAACAGAAGGATAGGATTGAGAAAAAATTTAGTGACACAAATAAGATAATATTGAATTTTCAGTTTTACTCTTTAATATTATTAATTCGCTTCCAAACTTGTTGCGTTGCAAAAGCGAGATATGATTTCAAGTTTATTTATATAAAGATTTTGTTGTACATCATATAAAAAACAAAAGGTAACCAATCAACAGTAAAAGATATAATTGGCGGTCTTGTCGCTCAAGACAATTTCTAACAGACAACCATGAAATGGATCAAAAGAAAAGAAAGTTGGCTACAAATAATATAGATATTCCATTGCTAAATTCAAACATTAATAAATACATATCCCATATTTATATGCTAATATAATAAATTAATGTTAAGTCCTTAACACTACTAAATCCAACTGGTACGTATTAAAACTTAGTTGATTAACATAAACAGACTTAACGCTTAGTTCACATGGCAAGGTCTGAAGGCCCAATTAAACTAAGAGCCACGGCGCCTGTCATGTCCGGTGTAAGATATGCGTTCATCACTACATAGTATAAAACAAAGTCGCTTTCTCTGTCCCTATGTCCCTTTGTATGCTTAAACCTTTAAAACTACGCAACGGATTTTGATGCGGTTTTTTTAATAGATAGAGTGATTCAAGAGGAAGGTTTATGTGTATAATACATACATATTATTGCAGAGATTTCTATTTGCACCCGGGCGAAGCTGGGCCGGGCTGCTAGTAATGTATAAACTGTGTAAAGTGTGATATGAAGGTAATAGGGATGTTGACTAATTTTTGAGAAACACTCAGGTTCTATAAATATGATAATGGGTTTTAAAATACTTTAATATGTAAAAAATAACTTTTCACGAATATGTGTGTCAACAGCCCTATTTATACATTACGTGTAATGTATGGAATAGTATGCATATGTAAATGATGTCCCTTCGCCATTAGTGGCATAGAGCTCGGGTCGAATATAAGATCCTTGACTTTTAAGTTGTCGGTCAGGTAATCCACTACATGAGTTTTTCGACTTGACAAATATATTAAATGAGTTGCTCAGGATTGGAATAAATATTTTTTTTAAATTGCAAATGGCGAGACGAGCATGGCATTCGGCTGATATTAGCCGATACGACCGTTCATGGACAGTAGCAAAAGCAAACATCTTGAAATACGAAGCAATGTTTGGCGATACTAAGACATAAGAGTTAAGTCTCAATATATCCAGTTGTTACTCTGGCTACAATATTCTTCGAACGCGAACACATCAGTGCATTTACACTATCCGGTGCAATAGTCTTTCTTCCATCACAAATCGGCAGGTACAGACAATTATGAGAAATAATTGAAATTCTGGAATGATATTAGGATTCCCATGACTCGATAATGTTTAAAAAAATACTTTTAGAGATAAGTCGAGTGATAATATTTATGTAGTCAGCATCGTCAAAGTAATTTTAAAGGTCCCTCATAACTTTAAGGGATGTTAGTGACACGAACCATTAATCTTACGTGCGTGTCTGTTATTATAAAGTCAAGTTACAAGCTGAATAAAACTTTACGCAGCACGACTTAAGAACTAGAATCCAAATAATCCTCTCGTAAAGCTTCCAAAGGTTAAGTAACTGTCGCCTTTTCGGATTATAATATTATCGTCCGCGTCCTTTTGCAGGTTCATGTTTTCATATTAGGGGGGTTTTAACCACAAACAGTGTGTGTAATACGTACCTGCCTTCCTTTATATGACATATACTGTATTACCAAAAGTTGTAATGATATGATCAAGTAAGAGCTTTGCCATCTTGTTTCGTTTGTTGAGTCGATTTGCGGTAGACTGTATAGTCGAATATATTCGCATATGTTACAGAGAAACTCAATATAAAGAGTATATCCAGACTGCGACCGAAAACGAAGCCAGGCGGCAGTTAAGTGACTTCAGACATAATGCAACAAGAAAAATCGCAAAAAAACACAAGGTGTGTTTTCAAGATTGCCTGGAAGCGATTGCCTAGTGCGATAAGGTCGCCTTTTGAGTACAAACTAAATAACTAAAATAACATACTAAAAAAGTGTTTTTAGTATGTTATTTCTTTTATGTAACTAGTTTTGTGTATGGTGCAAAAATGATAAATAAATAAATAAGACATTTTCTGTATATTTTTTTTGTTATTGTCGTGTCTGGGTGATAAATACGTGGTTTTTATCAAAATAATATTTTTACTTTTGAAAGCGCAGTGTTTTATTCTATATTTTCATTCATTTCAGTTGCAATAGTATGGTGACACTAAGTATAACTATAGTATGGTGACGTTAAGCTAGGTGGTAACCTAGCTTCGTTTTCACTTGCAGTCTGGATATACCAGGTTTCATACCTTATTTTTACTTCTACAGGTATTTTTACCCCGTACACATCCGCTACCTATTAACAAGCAATACGTCCAACAATAGCACAGGAATATAAAACGCACCGCTTCGAGTACAAACAACAAACATGGCAGAATCTAATCACACCGGGCAGATTTACGACAACTCCTCGTTTCGTCTGAGCGCGGCGCCGGCAGTTTAGTAAACATGCGTATTGTTGCCGCCTTCAGGTTCGTTCATAGCTGATGTTTTACGTAGAAAATACTGATATAAAAACATATTTTATTCTTGCATACTTCTCTATCATCACACACTTTAGATTATGAGCCTACTTTGTCTTCTATCTACAGCAACCAACGCTCGACTGGCACACAATGCCTCAGGCATTAAGTCCACTCTTATACTATGTATAAAAAGCATAAATAAATAATTTACTACAATTTATAGAGCATATTTCCGCTTAAGCCATGATGCAGCACACCGGGCGTAAATTCATGTTAGGTATATATACCCAGAAATTAACAATTCAAATCCATTAAATCTGCTAATAATATGTCGACATTGACATGAATAAATAGTAGTTATATTTGAAAACTACCTTAAGTAATTTAAAATTCCTTTTTCTAGTCAGTTTTTACCAATAGATGTAAAAAGACAATTATATCCTATGTCCTGTCTTCACGTTTACGTGTCGGTTACGTTACGTACTGATGTGAATTTAACTCCAGTAATACACGCGCGCGGACGAGTTCTTACGGTGATTTAGTGGCGCGCCGTCAAACATTCGATTTCGTTTGGCAGAATTGTACACATTTCCAAACTCAACCAACGCTATGCACTTTCCTTTGAGACACTTTCAAGCTATGAGGTCTCAAGTTTTTGAATAAGGCTTTTCATTCCATAGGCTCGGCAAACGAGCAAACACTTCACCTGATGAGAGGTGATCACCGTTGCTCATGAATGTCTAGTTAGTCTTTGATCGTAGACGTGTTGCTGATCTTCCTAAAAAGGAGAGAAAAGGCAAAGAATAAGGACGTCATTATTGGGTCTCTACCAATGCCACTCGCCGAACAAAACACGGCAAATCTTTTGCTTCTGTATTAGCCTGTATACGTCCCACTGCAGGGCAGGGAACTCCTCTACAATTAAGAGTACGATTAAGAGTGGTTAGGCCATATAGTCTACCACGCTGGCCTAGTGCGCATTGGCGGACCTAATATGCCATAGAAATCGCTATGTAATGCAGGTTTCCTCACGATGATTCCTTCACTATTATAGTGCGTGATCATTGACAATCAATACACACATGACTATGAAAAGTCAGAGGTGTGACCTGGGATTCCAACCCGCAACCGCCGTGAACATGTTAGCAGTCACGTCTAGTCCGTTTACCAATAGGCCACCACGCACTTTTTTCGCTTGCTTCAAGTTTTTTGTGCAGACCTAGACTTAATGTAGTTTCGCTCCAAAAATTACGCTATGCAGAAGAAGGAATGGATGCGTGGGTGTCGTACTATGTACTTCTTCTCATACCTAATCCGCCAATATCTTTACAAATCAATTTTAAGCTGAAAATATTTAAATATTACGTCGCCTAATCAATCATGTAATCGAGCAATATCTTCGAGTAAAATTATTAGCATGTGTTTGATGTTGGCGCAGAATGTTTCTCTAAAGTATAGTTTATGTAAGTTCTTAGGCGCCACTAACAACCATCGATTTGGAAATAAGAACATAATTTATGACGGCTCATTCTTTTTATATTTTGCATAACATGTTAAATTATGGCGAGTGTATGAAATATCTTTCATCTTAGTCTTGAAGTCCTTGGCTCTCTTAAAATAAAGCGTACACAGACAGACCTGACCTTATAATACCAGTGTCGTACGTATTAAAAAACACGACTGTTCAGTATAAGTAGACCGATATAATTAGGTCGAGTGGTGTCTGAAGTGCAACACATACAAACGCAGCATAATCACTATGATTCAAATATATATCTACACTTGAAGAGTTTGTGTGTGAACGCGGTAATCTCATGTAATTCTGGTTTGATTTTAAAAAAACTCTTGGTGTTGGATAACCTATTTATCGAGGAAGGTTATAAGCTATATAACATCAGCCTTGAGAGCCTCCGTGGCGCAGTTGGTTAGACGCCGCCTGTGAAACGAGAGGTCGCGGGTTCGATCCCCGCACCGAGAGAAATGTTTGTGCGGTCCACAAATATTTCTTCCGGGTCTGGGTGTTTGTGAGACCGAAAAGTCTCTCGTAGTCTGATACCCACGACACGAGACTCGATCTTACTGTGGGGTCAGGACTATGTATGTGACTGTTGGGTGTTATTTATTTATTATTTATTCATTTATTATCATGCTTTGACCAATAAGAGCGAAGCCTTCGTGGCTAATGTTACAAACATAATTTCTCCTTTGCAAAAGTATGTGGTGTACGTACCCGGGTGAAGCCAGGCTAGGCTGCTGAATGCTTCCCGTGTGGAGTTTGCTGGTCTCCCATCGGGCGCGTCTCCTGGGTGGCGGATAGGGGAAAGCCCCTCTTAGTAGAGGGGTTCCGGAAACGGCGTGGACCAAAACCTGCAGTAGCGGGGTGGTTTTATCCACATCTCCTCTGAACAGCAGAGGACATAGTGGATGAAACGAGGCGGGTCCGGTGAGCACTCACCCTGCCGCCGGTCGGGTTGGGGTAGAGTTTACTCTCGTCAACCACCGTCGATCTCGTAATCCCAAATGAGTTGTCGTGGTCATGTCTCGCGAACTTTTCGGGACCGAGGGTCTTGCCTTAATTGGCCGGATCGCGAGGAAGAATACCTCTTCAAAAATAACCCCGAATCCTAAGCGGCGGCGCACCGTGAGAGGATGCATGGCCGATGGGAAGTTCGGTCTTTAGTGCGACCCCCGCCAGAGTACCGGCCGACACTCTTGGTGGGTTACGCTAGGCTTACCCAGATACAGGGGGCTCTGTCTGGGTGGACCCTCTTTTTCCCCCATACTCGTGGGAATTGTATGGATACTGAAAACAAAAAACCAAAACCAAAGACGAAGGTGCCTGTTTCACAGATAGTGACCAGAGGGCGCAAGCCTGATGATGGTAGTATCGACAAGGAGAAGTCGGGAGTTACTCCCACAAATGTTGCTGGAGAGAAGAGACCAGCATCTGCTCTGGAGCTCGATTCAGGGTCCGAGCGGAGCCGTGCTAATTCTCGCCAAAGAGGAAAATTCTGGTCGCGTGGTCCTGGCCACAGTAGTGGCAGTTCTCGATCATGTCTTTCGCACTCAAGCGAAGATGATGGCGAACCCGCGGCCAAAGTATCAGCCGTGGTGCGTAAGGGCAGGGGTCGCCCTGCAAAAACGGCGACCACTTCAGTCACTCAGCGTGAGCAGCAGCTCCGCTTGGCTGAAGTCGTAAAGACGGTTGCCAGCAAGTCAGGTCATCTCAAGGGGACGTTCGTTCGCGATTTGAACAATGTCCACCGAGATTTGCTGGCTATGGCTGAGCAAACTGGGCTGGCGGAGGGAGCAGGTCTCGCGGCTGAAGTGGCTCAGCTGCGGGCTAACTACGAGAGGCTCGAGGCCGAAAACAATCGTCTCAAAGAGGAGATTGCCACACTCTCGGCCAAGGGTGATTCCAAATCTGGAGAATTGGAGACCCGGCTGTTAAATATAATGAACGCCAAAATAGATAGCGTGGCATGCCGGCTGCCGCCAGAACCGCGGCTCCGTCCGCCTCTCGCCGCTGACAAGGTGCGAAACACTGCGGCATCACTGGTACAGTCGCTGCCGTCTGCCATCGCTGGGCCATCGTCAGCCCCGATGGTCCAGCCCCCCCGCCCTGTGAAAGGGAAGGGCAAGGGTAAACGGACGGACCAAGAGAAGGGTCAACAGAATGAGGCGGAAAGTGGTGCAAATGAACAGATGCACCCAAATCCTGCATCGCGGCGGTCGCAAGGTACGCATTCCGCAAGTACCGCGAATTCCACCGCACGTGCCTCCACGAATTTAAGACCCGCGTCAGTAAGATCTGTGACGCCCAGGAAGCTCCGAAAGGGCCGGAAGGGACAAAGCGTCCCTCAGACCCTCCCGAGAGTACCCAGAGTACTACCTCCGGCTCCAACTGACATGTCCCGAGAGTGGACAATAGTGGCGGGTGGGAAAAGGCGGGGTCAGTGTGCGCTGGGCACGGACCAACAGCCACTGCAGGTGCAACAGCGCAAGCTGGAGCGCGCACTGCGCGTGCCACGTTCTGCGGCAGTCATGCTCACGCTGACGCCCGAGGCTATATCAGGCGGCTATACCTATGGCCGCCTAATAGGTGAGGCCCAAGAACGGGTTAATATAGCTGACCTCGGCATCAGTTCTTTGGAATCAAAAAAAGCGGCGACAGGTGCATGTATCTTGGAGGTACTTGGACCCGATAGTGAGGCAAAGGCCGATTCCCTCGCTTCAAAGCTGAGGGAAGCATTTCACGAGTCGAAAGAAATACGAGTCTCTCGACCGCAGAAGACCGTGGAACTGCGTCTGACGGGATTAGACGAGTCCGTTAGTTCCGAAAAAGTTGCAGCGGCCTTTGCCAGGACCACGGGATGTCAGGCAGACCAACTTAAGGTTGGAGAGGTCCATCCGGATCGTTCGGGCCTGGGCGTGGTATGGATGCGGGCGCCAGTAACAGCGGCGGATTCGGTGGCAAGGTCTGGACGCCTCCTAGTCGGATGGTCCGCAGCACGAGTCACAGTGCTAGACCCAAGGCCGCTGCGGTGCTATCGCTGCCTTGAGATCGGGCATGTTCGGGAGCGCTGCACGTCCCAAGTTGACCGTAGTAGTATATGCTACCGGTGCGGTCAAACGGGCCATCGGGCACGAGGATGTTCTGCAGCACCGTGCTGCGCCCTGTGCGCTGCTGGTGGCAAGCCTACGGGCCATGTTTTAGGAGGGAAGGCATGCATCGCCCTCTACTCAGGGTCTCGCCGAAATCGGCGGAAGCCCAACAAAAGACGGGGAGGGACTGCCACTGAGGCTACGGCCCAGTCGCAGCCCGTCCACCCACCGCAGGCTGAGGTTGAATCTATGGAGATCGCCCAATAATGGACTTAAAGTTCCTCCAGGCGAACGTCAACCATTGCTCCGATGCACAATTCGTGCTCACTCAGAGCATGGCAGAATGGTTGGTGAACGTGGCTGTGGTCGCTGAGCCATACTACGTCCCACCCCAAGATAATTGGGTCGGGGACCTGGATGGTTCAGTAGCCATAATCACTCAGGGGTCCGCTGGCTCCCCGCCCTTCGAAAAAGTAGCGAAGGACCGGGGATGCATGGCGGCTCTGCTGGGAGATCTTTGGATCGTAGGAGTATATTTTTCTCCCAACAGACCCCTAGCCGATTTCGAGGCTTTTCTCGTTAGGCTGGGGGCCCTGGTGGCACAAGGCCTACCTCGCCCCGTGATTGTCGCTGGCGATTTTAACGCCAAGTCCTTGGCTTGGGGTTCGTCAGTGACCAATCCACGTGGCCGGGTACTGGAGGAATGGGCGATCTCTTTCGGAATTGTCGTCCTTAATCAGGGTTCGGAAGACACGTGCGTGAGGCACAATGGCGGCTCGGTCATAGACATCTCGTTCGCGAGTCCTGCCGTAGCCCGCCGTGTCCGGGGATGGAATGTCTTGGTGGACGTGGAGACAATGTCGGATCATCGTTATATTATGTTCGACGTTTCCGCGTCCACCATCAACCAAGCTGGTGGAAGACCGAATACCCTGAGTAGAAACAGCCCGCGGTGGGCATTAAAATGCCTGGATAGAGAGGCCCTTGAGGTAGCTGCTCGGGTCAAAGCGTGGCTGCCTGCACCGGAGTCTCCAGTGCAAGTAGAGGAAGAGGCCAAATGGTTTGGGGTGGCAATGTCAAAAATCTGCGACGAGGCTATGCCCCGGGTGCGCCGCCTCCCTCCGCGGCGGCAGGTGTACTGGTGGTCAGCTGATCTTACACAATTACGCGCTGCTTGCATGGCAGCGCGTCGCGATCTTACCAGGCATCGTCGCCGGCGGACTCGTCGTGCAGAACATCCTGACCACGAGAACCAAGAGCGGCTGCTTCATGACCTCTTTAGACAGGCTAAAAAGTCATTTCGGGTGGCCATTCACAGGGCGAAAACCGTGGCTAGAAAGGAGTTCCTGGATACCTTGGATCGCGACCCGTGGGGGCGTCCATACCGGCTTGCATTTAATAAGTTGCGCCCACCGGTGCCCCCACTAACCCAAGGTCTCCGACCAGAGCTCCTGGACAGCGTGGTTACCGCCCTCTTCCCGGCCACCGTGGAGATCACTCCTCCACCGATGCCGCCACGTCCGTCATCGTCGCGGCGCAGTCACTTGGCGGCATCGTCAAACAGTCTGGTGAGGGAGAACCCCGAGGCCCAAGTCCCCAGCGTAACACCTGGGGAACTTACGGCTGCAGTGCTGCGGCTGAGGAGGAAAAACTCCGCTCCAGGTCTCGACGGTATCCCTGGACGAGTCTGGGTGCTTACGGTTGAGTACCTGGAGGTTAGGCTCCTTAGCCTTTTCTCCGCTTGTATGGAGCAGGGCTGCTTCCCATCACGATGGAAGACTGGGAAGTTGGTTCTGCTCAAAAAAGCTGGAAGGCCTGCAGAGTCGCCATCGGCCTACCGGCCCATCGTGCTGCTCGACGAGGTCACGAAGCTCTTTGAGCGTATTATTCATATGCGCCTCGTGGAGCACCTCGAGGGGATCGGTCCTAACCTGACCGAAAGTCAATATGGGTTTCGGAAAGGCCGATCGACCATCTCTGCAATTCTGCGGGTGAAAGCGCAAGCGGAGGAGGCAGTAAGCCGGGGAAAATGTGTTGTGGCGGTGTCGTTAGACATCGCTAATGCTTTTAACACATTGCCCTGGCCCTGCATCGAGGAAGCACTGCGGTACCACGAGGTGCCCATTTATCTTCAGCGTTTGGTGCACTCGTACCTCTCGGACAGGTACGTAGAGTATCCGGGCGCTGAAGGGTGGCACCGTAGAGCTATGTCGTGCGGTGTTCCACAGGGGTCGGTCCTTGGACCTCTTTTGTGGAACATCGGTTACGACTGGGTGCTCCGTGGTGCCAACTACCGGGGCGTCGACGTAGTTTGCTACGCCGACGACACGCTGGTCACAGCGTGTGGCGGGACATTCGAGGAAGCCGCCACCCTTGCTGCGTTTGGCACTGGCAACGTGGTAAGGAGAATACGGCGGTTGGGCCTCGCGGTGGCTCTTCACAAATCTGAGGCTATCTGTTTTCACGGGCCTCGGAGAGGGCCACCGGCGCAGGCCCACATAACGGTCGATGGCGTGGAGGTCTCCGTCGGTTCTTCGATGAAGTATCTTGGAATTGTCCTAGATAGCCGATGGAACTTCCATGCTCATTTCAAAAGTCTGAGACCGAAATTAATCAAGGCAGCAGGTGCATTGTCTAGCCTGCTTCCTAACCTCGAAGGTCCCGGCATCTCTTGCCGGATACTGTACGCGGGAATCGTGCGATCGATGGCCTTATACGGAAGTCCCGTTTGGGCTGATTCACTGAGAAGATGCTGTGCTGCTCTCTTGCGTCAACCGCAACGAGTTGTAGCGCAGCGGATGATCAGAGGATATCGCACGATCTCCCATGAGGCGGCCTGCGTTTTGGCTGGTCTTCTTCCCTGGGACATAGACGCCAAAGCCCTTTCGTCGGTCTATTACTGGCGGGAGGAAGCGTCTCGTCGAGGGGAACTACCAGCTCTTAGAGAGGTTGAGGCTAAAAGGGCCTCCCTGCGCGCGGCCGCCGTGGAGGAGTGGCGCTCCAGGCTGGACAATCCTAGTGCTGGTGAGTGGACCATTGCTGCAGTGCGTCCTGTTCTTGACCAGTGGCTGAACAGGCGCCACGGCATGATGACGTTCCGCCTGACACAGGTCCTATCGGGGCATGGGTGCTTCGGCAGATACCTGTGGCGGGTGGCGAGAAAGGAAGCGACAGCCGTGTGTCACCACTGTGACAACTGCGCGGAGGACACAGCCCAGCACACTCTTTCGGAGTGTCCAGCCTGGGGTGATGAACGCATGATACTCCGTGCAGCCGTCGGAGTAGACCTCTCGCTCTCGGTCGTGATTCCCTCCATGGTCGAGAGTCGGAGGTCGTGGCAGGCAATGCTCTCCTTCTGTGAAATTGTAATTTCGCAAAAGGAGAGCGCAGATCGGGATCGTGAGCGGAACGATCCCGCTCGCCGCCTGCAAAGAAGAAGGCGCCGGGTAATAAACGGCTGAACCGGTGCCTTTACCCTGTGGTTTGGGGGTACAAGAATTCCGCCACGGTATCCTCTGCCCGTCGTAAGAGTCGACTTAAAGGGGTCATCGGAGTCATTGGGCACACGGCGGGGGCCGTGCGCCCTCGCGTATAACGACTCCGAGACGTACGGATGATGGAGCCTCGTCTCCGTCATGGACGCCCATAACAGCTTGGCGGGCGTCCGAAAGGAGGGTGTAAGTGGAGGTAATCTGGGCCTTCATAAGGCCCAGCAATGGTTTTGCGCGGGGTAGTTCGCGGACGTAAATCGGGGCGCCCTTCGCCCTGGGATGTCCGGTGCTGCCCACAATGCGTGTGAGGGCTATCGAGAGGTTTTTAGTCAGTATGCTGGCGTAGGTATTGCTAGGGACCCAGCTCGGCTACAATATCCGCGTTTGTACCGGGCTGGAAGGCCAGAGACACTGACATACCCCTTTCGGCCTCCCCCGGGGTACCGAAGGGGGAGCTTAATAGCTTTTCCTCTTGAAAAAAAAAAAAAAAAAGGCTGCTGAATGCTTGTAGTGAAATATCCGGATCTACAATACCATTAAAGATTACTTCTATGACAGTAATAGTAATCTAAGCAAAGAAATGAGTCACCTATCCCCAGGAATAGATATAATTAGACAGGATGTTGAAGGACCCGGCAGCCGACACCGGTCCGTAATGGCGGTACCTCTGTAATTATTGTAATACTACGCGGACGCTGTTAGCCAGGAGACCCGATTCATAATGAGCCGAGTTTATAGCGATGTCTATTAATATGTTTTAAAATAGATTGTTGTATTTAGATTAAAGTTTGTGACGGGCTATGTGTAACCTTTTCTTTTTTTTCTTTGTCTTTTCTTGATGGATGAGTAGATGACTAGAGGGCATAGTGGAAGAATTGCAAGTAACTTATTTGGAGCTCAAATAAAGATTTTGTTGTGCATTTTTTTTAAATAAAAGTATTATTAACTGACCTTTCAGCGGTCCACCCCGTGACCAAGTTATTTCAATGCGTAACATTCGCGTAAATCTAAGAAAACATTGTGTAATTTTTTACCGTAGTATATTATCGCTACGTCCAAAAACGTACATTAATTAAAAAATCGTGAGAATTTTTTCCCACAACATCCAAACACAACCTGAATGTTCATTAATTGCAAAAACATTTGTCTCGAAAGGGGTTCGGCTTCGAAGCCTCTCAGTTCAATGACGGTGTATAAATTCATTATTGATGTGATCACGAACACTCAACAGAAGCAACTCATATCAACTTTCAACAGTCATACAAAGTCCAAACAACGTGTCAAAGCCGTCAAAAGATTCCCGCCCAAACTCCAACAACTGGTTTCGTATAACTCTTCTCATTCTATACATATTCATTATCTCTCAGTAAAGTTTGCATTTCATTAATGATCAAGATAATGTTCTCAAAACTTCATCACTCGGCTAGAAACTTTAGTTTTAATACTTTGGCAGTTGTATTATTAATATTCGCATTTTTGGTAATTTAGGTTCGACTTTTGGTAAAAATATACAGCATATATTAAAACTGCTACAGAAAAAGAGTGGTAGATTTAGTGACTAAAACTACAATGCAACTAACATTGCTAAATACAATTACATATGGTTTTAATATTTTTCTTGCACTGGGACGAAAATAGGTGAAATATATCGATGCATTCAGTATCCATAGATGTAATTTTATTGTACAATCGACAAGCTCTTTTAATAAATACATTGATGCCAAAGTTTGTCTTCGCAGTACCAATATGGATAAAAACTTCTTACGTGCACTGTGTATGAATCTGTCTTAGTCATGCATGGCAGGAGACTGTCCCGCCCTCACACCCACCACTGCAACTCCTGTAAACCAGGATAAACAGTGCCACGCATTGTAATGACACCGAACGTTGAAGCTCGCCGAGTCTCCAGGAATGTCTAACTTGTCTTTAATCCGCAACGAAATCAATCAGAAAGTTAAATGAATATTAGGAGTTGGAAATAAATTATCAAAAACATCCTGTAAAAAAATTCCAAGTCTCGCAGCTCAGGTTTTCTACTGCAAAAAGTTGTGAAATCCATATATGTAATACCAATTCGATTGATTTATTTAGTCATTGCTTAAGGGACCTTCTGTATAAAGTTATTACGTAAGTTATTACCATATAAATATTAAAAATTCTTTACGTTTTAAGTAAATAGATCGACTTCCATCGGGTAAACCTATTTGCACCTTTCCGTTAAAGACTTTAACGAGGTCCTTTGTGAAATCCAATTCAATTTTTTGCACAGCCAATGCAAAAGTAGCCTTTGACACCATTTAACTCGGAGTCAAAGTGTTTAAAATCATTAGAATGGAGAAACTTGTTCCTTTGAATGTTGGAAGTTAGTAAGACGAGTCGTGGGAGACAATCTTCAACTTTCGTCACACGAATCGTGACAATCCTTTTTTGAAAACTTACTGCGATGGGTTCCTAATAAATCCAACTTTAGGGGCGCAAATCAGGTTCAAAAAGTTTCCTGTCTTCGGTGGATTGTTAAAATGTTTCACAATGTCCTTTTTATTTCAGTAAAAAAAGTCATTATAATTGATTATATCAAATGCTTTTTACAATAAGAAAGATTCTCTAAACTCTAAACAACGCACAAGAAACTGGCCTATAAGGAAATGTCGCTAGTAAATCAATGGGCTTTTTAATTTACCTTATACAGTTACAATCCCTATTAATTAATTTATATTATAATTATTAATTTTTGTAATCTAGAGGAGTGCTTAGCAGTGTGCGATTATACAGGACATCAAGATTGAAGATCAAAAACAATCGTCGCATTTTTATGCAAAATTGTTAATCGCATTGTGTTAGTCACTAAAACTACCACCTGACTTTGTTTTCGATAGCAGATTGATATACCCTGTATATTAGCTCTGTATCTGTCTGTCTTTATCAGCCCATATACGTCCCACTGCAGGGAACGGGCCTACTCTACAATCGACAGTACGATTGAGAGTGGTTAGGCCATATAGTCCACGCACTAAAACGGTGAAGAAAAACATCGTGAGGAAACCTGCATACCATAGCGGTATATTAGCTAATTGAGTATAATTATACGCATACGTATTATGTCTACCTTGGTCGCTCAAAATATTCCTAAATATGTCCTTACAATAACCATTACGTATACAACATTACTCCTATACCTTTCTCCATAACAAGAATTCTCAAGTACTTTGCAGTGAGATTTCTCGAATTACAGCCTCCGTTTCGTCTCGCTCCACCCTCCGCAGGTAATGACGACACCTCGCTAATCCCGCTGTGTGAACGATTCTACGTTTTAAAGCATTTTATGTGCCAGATACTTAATTGCCATGATTGTAGTTTACTGGAAGTAGGTTTCTCATATGTGACAGACCGCCTGGGTAGGTAGTACCACAGCAATGTCTATTTGTCCCGACAAACAGCAGTGTAAATGTACTGTTCTGTTTCAGTTTGAAGAATATTGTAGCCAGAGTAACTACTGGATATATTGACACTTGAAATTTTATGTCTAAGGATGGCGGGCACAGTTGAATGACTAGAAATGCATTTGTAATTCATGGTGTTCTTGGTGTTTCTACTGTTCATGAGCAGTCGCTTACCATCAGGGGAATGGCAAGCTTGTCTCACCATTCAATGCAATTAAAAAAAACTATACAATACAGTGTGGAACTAGAAGCATATAATCTGAAAGTACAGCACTTCATTAGTAAATTAAATCACCAGACTTTACCAGAGGACAGTACACAGTATTTAATGCGAGCCAATTAAGAACTCAAGACAACGAAATGTAAAGACGGTGCAACGGAGCAAATGTAAAGGCGAATTCACGGCTGAATTCAAGGAATGTGCTGGAGCAAAATTAGTTGAGCGTGCAAAGCTTTATTATGCCGAGGTTATATTAAATATATAATAGTTATTGTCGTCTGTACGAGTAACAAAATCCTTTTACAACAACCATCTTTAAAACATGTTGCTCCAATTGGACTATGTTATTCGATAAGTGTAGAAACAAAATAAACAATTCTCTCAAATACAGGAACGGAATAATTCTTACTCCACGATTTCTGTCTTCTACTATTGGTCCTAAAAAGTCAACAACGCATAATATAATACTTGATTATTATCAGCTCAAGAAATGTTTATCTTTCCTATCCTAACCTTAAACTTTAACCTGATGTTAAGAAAATACCTCATCAAAATTGACTGAACGCCGGCTTTGAAACGAAGCGCTGCAGATTCGAACTCAGCACTGAGACAAATATTTGTGTGATCTACAGATATTTATTTCGGGTCTGGGTGATTGTGAGACCGAAAAGTCTCTCGTAATTTCTGGTACTCACCACACTCGATCTTAGAGTGGGGCCAGGACTATGTATGTGACTCTTGGGTGTATTTATTATTTATTAATTATACTCTAATCAGTGTTAATATTTTACCAATGCTTGTCCTATTCATCGACGGCTTCCAACAGGTCGCTATTGCAATCCTTCAATAAGTTTATGCTCAATCCTCTAGCTGAAGATAGAGAGGGAGGGAGTTTACTAGATCATTTGCAGTTCTTGTACTAAAGCAACAGATATATTTAGCGGAGTATCTCCATTACATCATTAGAGCGTGTACAGAACACAGCAGACTAGTAATTGGAACAATTACAAGATAATACCCGAGGCCGAAATATCTCTTGCACGAAAATGCTAAAATAACGGAGAAATACTTTTTATATTTTCTCAACAATACAGTAACATATTTTTTGTATATTCTTAGTAACATTTCTCTCAAATGAAGGTTAAAAGAAATATAATAATTAGGGCTGCAACAATTTACCAAAAAAAAATTTTTATTGTAAGAATAAATTGTACTGTACTCAATCAGTTCACTATCGACCTATGCTGAGCGTTGGAATCCTCTATAATGGAGGGTTGGATAGAGTGGGTTAGGCCATAGGCACGCTGGCCTAGTGCTGGCTGGTGGACATCACATAGAGAATATTGTTAAGGTTGCTTAGATATGCGGGGTTCCTCTCAATGTCTATGTACGTTGCCACGCCAATTAAAATTGACTATGACTTAGTTATTGAATTATAATTCTTCAAAAGTACGTATATGATTTATTCTGGCTCAGCACAGTGACTTCTTTGCAGCTGGTGGTAATTGCAAGTGCCGTCCAAATAGAGTATCAGACGGCGGTCTCATACCATTCGATACAATTATACCGGCTTGCCAAGATGCCTCTTCACACTACGGCGAAAGGACCCAGGATTATAGCAAGGAACACGTTTGATGGCAAACCGTTCCACAGTTTATAACAATCGCTATCCAAATAGATTCACAACCTCTCGAATCACAACTATATGAGACTCCCGCCCTCACACCCACCACTGCAACTCCTGTCAGCCAGGATTAACATTGGCATACAAAGAATTGATACCGAGCTCCGGAGCTTGCCGAGTCTCTTAGGGACACTACCTCGTCTTTAACCTGCATTCATATTAATCAGAAAGAAAAACAAAAAGGAGGAGTTGGAAACAAATAATTGTCTACCTTCCGCAGCAAAGTGGGTGACAAAATATTGAATTGAGAGGTATTATGCTCTGATAAAAAGAAGCCAGATGTTTTAAGCACCACGGGATAAACAATTACATGGGTCCTATAGTGAATCGAATCAAGTGAAACTAGTTTGTCTCTCTTTAAACTAGTTAAACTAGCTAAATAAAATAGTTGTTGACAATAAGTCGTGGCTTTCCCGGCCGGTGTCCGAGTGTTTCGCCGTGTTTCTAACAGTCGAGCAGTTAACTACACTCTACTCGACGGTCGACGCTAACGAGCTCTGTCTCAGGACGTCGCATTATCACAATTTAGTGCTCTAAAACGCAACTTGTTCATTTAGACTGGTTTATTTTGTTGGTTGGAAACAATTTTAAGCTGTTGGTAACATACATACTTAAACTTTTTTCCAGACGGGGTAGGTAGAGGTAGCAAATCAGTTAACCCACTTTTCACCTTTTGTGTTCCGTCGTAAGAGGTGATATAGGTGTGCCTATCGCCATATCGAGTAAATTACTGACTCCAGGCTGATAATAATGAAAAGAAAAATTCAATATCACTTTGCCCGACCCGACATTCGAATCCGAGACCTCATTTTAAAAGTACAGTAGTACAACTACGCCACCGCAGTTATATATATATATATTTTTTTTTTATTGCTATGAATGGCGAGACGAGCATGCCGTTCGCCTGATGGTAAGCGATACGACCGCTCATGAACAGAAGCAAAACCAAACAACACCTTGAATCACAAAGCAATGCTTGGCATTCCACTGCGCTCGCCATCCTGAGACATAAGATGTTAAGTCTCAATATGTCCAGTAGTTACTCTGGCTACAATGCCCTTCAACCCGAAACACAACAGTGCGTTTACACTGCTGTTTGACGGGAAAAATAGACACTGCGGTGGTACCCACCCAGATGGCCTCTCACATATGAGAGACCTACCACCAGTATATGTAGGAAACTACCTGGACATACAATTAGATGCATTGTATGATTGCAGTGCATGGCATGGTAGACAATGGCAACAGCTGGTTACTTCTTCTTGAAACAATTATGCCCGCAAATAATTGCGCATTGCCGCAATTATTAAGGACAAAATATTCGATAACTAAAACAGGTGTATATACTATCTATGAATACGGCAGACAGTGTATTAGTGGCCGCTATCGGACACGAATAAAGTCAAAAAAAAAGACGCCAAAATTTACAGACGCAATATTTCTTACGTAATATTTATTGTGTACAATTTATTGTCCCCTTAAGATGTATTACCACATGTCTTATTCATACAATCAAGTCGACAAAGTGACTTCTAACAACCAATCAGATTCTATTGAACCGTGAACCCATCAACCTGTGTAACTTGTACAAACTTGCTAGTTCAAATATTCGCCAACCGAATATCAAAGGAAAAAAATCAAGATGATGACATAAAAAGCGGAGAAGACGTCAGAATCTTTCCGCTTCGGTTTCCTTCGATGTAATTCTGATAAATTTAAAGATATACGTCACAAATATATCCCTAATATCAGCCCTTAAAGGGGTTTATGGGTGAGATAATGAAAAAAAGACATTGTTGAGTGTTTTGTACGTATTTTTACAGCCATACAATCTCCAAACCGTTGGTTATATTAATTAACTATTCAAATTATTTCAAGAAAAGTAATTCAAATAAAAAATACTTTGATTGATTAAACTACGCCTTTAAATTAACATCAGCAATTGTAGTAAAATTAGCTTAAATTATCCGATTTCTTCTAAGTATTTTTAGTCTAAATTATATACAATTACTGGGAAATCGACTCTCCAATTTCTTTCCAATAAAAATAGAAAAACAATTACCCGTATCATTTCGTCGACCGTTGTACATACCCGATATATTCAATTTATTCCATCACCTCTTTAGCAACAAAATAATGTAATTTTGATAAAGGGTAAAGTTTACCAGCAGTTGGTGGAAAACTTACATCGAGTTTCGTTGGATATTTCATTACTTCGTTAATTATAAAGTTTCCATTTACGGGTACTTAAATTGTTTTAAATAAACAATTATATACTACTTTAGAATCGTTGACTTACCTTAAAACTACTGCTATATTGTTGATGCGTTTTTTAGATAAAACTCAAACATTCACATACATAACTACATACTAACCAGTCTGTTTTATTATTTTTTATCTTATTCAATTTTTATTTTTAATTAATCTTATAATCATAGGTATTAGAAACCACAATAATCTTCTCAGTCTCACATCTCTCAGAATATAATAATTTTGTGTTTGTCTCAGTATGGAGATCCACAATCGTTGTTTTAAAGCAAGAATGCATGCCTTTCGCATGATAAAAAGCGATACGGTCGCACAAATAATGCCGCTCATGATGAAGAGCAAAACCAAACAACGTCATGAATTACAAAGCATTGCAACGGGAACACAACAGCGCGTTTTCTAAACCAACTGTTCAACCAAATATCAAAACGGATTGTATGGTCAAGTACTAGCATTTCCACACCTTAAGTACACGTGTCCTTATGCGCGGTACAATTGGAACGGTGAGACCGACAGAACGTATCCTTAATGAGATGACTTTCTACTGAACAATATCGTTAGAAGTGGAGTAAGATAACAATATTTATGCATGCAAAAGATAGTTTGAGAAATACAAGTACTTAAATCATAACTACATACATCAACTCACGCCTTTTGCCCAGAAGGGGTACGCAGAGGTGCCAGGACACCCACATTTCGCCTTGTATGTTCCGTCCCACGATGTGATAGGTGGCGAGCTTATCGCCATATCGGGCACAAACTCATGACTCTGGGCTGATAATGAATAGAAAAATCCAATATCACTTCTCACAACCCAGGATTCGAACCCGAGACATCAGCTTTGTAACCGTACCCTAGTACAACTACGCCACCAAGGCAGTCTTATATCATTTTAGAATAAATATCAGTCTTATCTTGACAAAGAAGCATACTGCGCAAATTGGTGTCAATTCTGTTTGTTACCTTTGCCGATCTCTTTGCAGAGATAGGCGTGAGCAAAAACCAAATAATTTTTTGACTAGCCCAAAAATAGGAAAGTTTTGAACATACAAAACTAACACACGTTAGAAAACTTGGTTGGAACAAAAGTTAATTTTCATTAACCAATTTGTTGGGAAAACATCGCCAATTGTAACCAAACAAATCGACTGTAATTGCGATCGAACTCCCAACAATTAGATAAACAGAAACTGTTTGAAACACAATCAAAAGTCAATACAATTATTTAATTTTATGACTGAACTTTCAAGCTGATAGAACTCTCGTGACGGAATAGGCTAGAAGCTTTTTCAAACAAGAGTCTGAGTACAAACATCATATCATGGCAAAAGCTCATGGAATCAATAAAAAATCTGTTTCAAGTTTAGATGTTTTGGTAGCGAAAAGCCCTTTTTATTTGACACCTATAACACTAGACAAATTTATATAAATTAAAGAATAACTATGTGTTCTGTTATTTACAGCCATTATATCTGTATCTGTATCAGCCCATATACGTCCCACTGCAGGGCATGGGCCTACTCTACAATCGACAGTACGATGGAGAGTGGTTAGGCCATATAGTCCACCACGCTGGCCTAGTGCCTAGCCATTATATATCACTTTGAAATTTTTTGAAAAACAGTCATATACTTATGTGTTGTACTGGTTTCTCAATACGAATATATGTACATGAAGCTATCTTTATTCACGCTTTAGAGTTTAGGCTATTGCTTAGTCACCCAAACTGAACACAAGCAGCAACAGACAGTTATTACAATAAACTATATTAATAACATTCTGGCGACGACGGTACAAACCCCGGCATGTTGAGGCACATCACAATTAAAGTTAAAATAACAAAAAGGACTTTAATATAATAATGCGTATGGTAGAAAATCAGTTAACACACAAACTCGGATCGCTAATTACGCACAAGCTAATATACGAAAAGTTTTGAAGGGGTTTGAAACCGAATCTGTAATGAACTCACATCGTGTCATTTTTGCATATACTCGTATGTACATTATGTAGACTTTGAAAATCAAATTAAGTAGCTTGGAGCGTTCACTAATTTAATTGGTTACATAATTATTATTTTTCCCTGCAATGAATGGAAAAACGAGCATGCCGTTCAGGTGAACAAAAACAACACCTTGAATTGCAAAGCAATGCTTAGCATTCCACTGCGCTCGTCACCCTGAGACATAAGCTGTTAAATCTCAATATGTCCAGCAGTTATTCTGGCTACAATGTCCTTCAATCCGAAACACAACAGTGCATTTACAACTCACAATGCTCTTGTGTTTAGGCGGCCTCTCACATAGGAGAGACCTATCTACCACCAGAAAATTACTTATCTTTTGGTGATAAAAAGAATTGGAAGAAGACCTGGCTGAGATTACTCCATATGAATTTCAAAGTTATGTAAAGTTACGAATTCGTGTAAGCCCAACGTTGTAGAACAAAGAATTTATCTTAAGCGAAGAAACCATTCAGAGACCCAAAGTTAGGTGAAGTAAGTAGTAACCTAGGTACATATAACACTCATTGCGCAGTTGGTTCAACGCTGATTTTTAAATGACAAACAGAGTATCCACAATCCATGAGTATTTGCGACGAACAAGACGAAAAAAATCAATTGAATCTGTACTATATTATACAGCTTGTGTATCGGGTGGCTGTGATAAAAAAGGGACTAAATCTAAATAATGTACGACATTTTATGGATTAAATAAAGTATTTTCATTTTCATTTCCATCATCTTGATTCATTCACTTATTTGGTTACTGTACTCGGTTCGGAAGGCACTTTTCAGCAAAGAACTGAAAAGGAACAATAGCCTTGCTCTTTTTCAAAACAAACCTACAGTTGTTATTCAGAAATCGCTTCAGAAACATTGCTTTGTAATTCAAGGTGTTGTTTGGTATTTTCCTCACTAAGTGATAAGTAAGCTACTGGTGGTAGGTCCCCCATATATGAGAGGCCGCCTGCGTATCACCATGCAATGTCTATTTCTCCCGCCAAACAGCAGTGTGAATGCACTGTTGTGTTTCGTATTGACCGACATTGTGGCCAGAATAACAACTGGACATTTTGACACTTAACATCTTATTTCTCAGGATGGCGAGCGCAGTGGAATGCTTAGCATTGCTTTGTAATTCAAGGCGTTGTTTGGTTTTGCTATTGTCCATGAGCTGTCGTATCGCTTACCATCAGGCGAACGGCATGCTCGTCTTGCCCTTCAATGTAATAAAAAAGCGTTGTTTAATTCATAGTTTTTGTAATGCACGACTTCATTGATATTAATATGAACGGCTGTATCGATTTATATGATGAAGTTCAGTGACCGTAAGTAACGTGCAAATAAGCGACCCGCAGTTGCTGCGCACTCCGCTATGTAACGCAGTCGTTAAAATGACATCAAAAATGTTCTGCTTAGCTGATTACTGCTTTAATATGTTCATTTTGTTCAGTGTATACTGCAAAACGCGTACGGTGAAGGAAAACATTGAGATGAAACCAGCACCATACGATTTTTAAGAATTTCTACGGTACGTAAAGACCGCCAACTCGCACTAGGTGGACTATATGGTCTATCCAAGCTCAATCGTACGCTCGATTGTAGAGGAGGGCTGTGCCCTGCAGAGAGGCGTATCTGGGCTGGTACAGATACACCGCAGAAGAATGATATATCAATTGTGTTAAGACGACAGAAACATAAGAATGTCGCTTATTATTAGAAAAACAGTAAAATTATTGATATCGACAGAAACTTAAACAATTTTATCCTTATCACTATAATTTTAAATGCTTTGCCTTCCATAATCATTTCCACATCGGTCTAAGATCTGCTTCTGAACTTCTTTTACAGATCAAATAATAGGGTGCGAATTGTAATCCCGAGCTGCTGCTGTTTCTTACTTTACATCTAACAAACTACATAAATACAACAGTCACGCCTGTATTCTATACGGGTAGGCAGATACTATGGATCTCCGCTTTGTTCGATCCTGCCATGCTACTTTCGCTTCGTCCACTTTCATTAATCTCTTCATGTATTCACGCCGGTTCAGGGTACTTTAAACTTGACCCTTGCGGAGAGTGCAATCAATTTCTTTGCCTCTTTTGTGCCTGCTATTCATGCTAAGACATTTAGATTTTTTCATTTTAAAAACATGATTATGCATTGAAATAGAATATTCCATTCCAAAACAGCATTAAAGATACAATATTTATTTAATCAATTGGTTTTCTCAACATTTTTAGTTTATACGTATAAAGATCAAATACATTAGAAAAAGTCGAATTAAATTTACCAAGAACGAGGAATGATCATACGCTTTGTTACGTTTACGACGAGTGTGTGACAGGAATATCAATATGTTTCGTAGAATATTTCCATATAAGAATATGGTAAATAAAACAAAACTGTTCTACAGTTGTTGAATTTTACCGACTTTTATTCATGAAGTTTATTTAACATGAGAATTTTCATGAAATATATTCCTCGTGAAGAGAACATTGCAAGGAACTGCGTAGTAATAGGATAACAATTTCAATGGTATTTGTAAAACCCGGTAAAATTTTTGATAAAGACCTGTAGCTTGGAGGTCTCTCATAATGCATGCTCCATACTCCATATTCGATATCTTCAACGACGAATGGAAGTCGCTTATTAGAAATTGACTACATTTTAATGATCTCATCTTTTGTTCGTGCTTAATGTTAAAATATGTTAAGTTTTTATACTTTATATTATAATAAGTAATTGAATTGTGTAATTGGGTTTTAGTAGTCGAACTATTCAAATAAACAAATAAATGAAAATAAAATAAATTCTTTGGCACAGAAAGTAATATTTCTTGCAAAAATAATAAATAATTCTAATACATGGCGTATAATCTCCGCCTTGTTCTTAACCTCACGTATCTACATGTTACAGAAATATTTTGTCGCCTCAGTTAGCCTCAACCCTTGCGGCAAGTCACTCAATCACATCTATTCACGATTTTGGATTCCAAAACACACACGATATTTTCATTGGATAGGTCCAGCAACTAAGGAAACAACTCTCCCAGGGCTAAGTAATTACAGCCGTTCATAAATATCTACAACTTTTGACATTATATGCGTCGCTAGGCTGAAAAATAGGAGGAGAATACTTAAGGAGGCAAGTAGTACGAGTATTCTACCTCCACCATTCTGAATCACTGAACGAAACACAAGATGGTTTCTTTGCGTCGGTTTTCTGTATAATGTTTCGCTTTGTGTGTTCCGTCCCACGACGTCATAGGCCAATCACATGATAGGCGCCAATTCCTGACTCCGGAAAAATCCAATACCACATTGCCCGACCTGGGATTCGAACCCGAGACCTCAGCTTTGCAATCATAATGTAGTATAACTGCGCCACGGAGGTAGCCAGACTATTTTAATAGAAATGAATAGCATGCCAATTGTCTAAGCGATACGACCGCTCATGGACAGTAGCAAAACCAAATTAAACAGCAACGCTTGGCATTCCACTGCACTCGTCATCCTGAGACCTAAGATGAAGATGCTAAGCCTTAATATATCTAGTAGTTACTCTGGCTCCAATCTCCTTTAAACCGGAACACAACAGTCCATTAATACTACTATTTGGCGGCATATACCAATAATAAATAAGGCAATACCTACCCAGGTGGCCTCTCACCTACCACAAGTAAATATTGAGAAGAAAAAACACGAAGAATCAGGGATTGAATATGAAACCATTCCAATATTAGCACATTGTTACCAAACATAACATAATACTCAACATTGCGCCTAACTTCGCGAATGCCGGCAAACTGAGTACAATGCGGCGCGCCGGCTCACAGAGACTCGTCGTGTACCTCGGCCCTGCTAATTGGAATTGTTTCAAAGCGGCGTCCGGCGTGATACAAGTTTCTGTACACGCCTGTATTGTACTCCGGTGATCGATTTAACTTAGGTGTAGGATTTTCAATTAATATGTAGTTTGTCGTGGATTGGATTCCATTTATTGTGATATAAATAAAACCTTGTTTTTCGGATAAGAGATTTAGCACTTTTGTCAAATGTCAACTCGCTTCTTTAATCGTAGATAATCCTAGTTTTCGCAGTGGAATGTATATGGGAAGATAAATATATAAATAATCAAAACACTCAAAAATCTCATATATAGTCTGGACTTCTGACCCAACATTATGATCGATCCTTGGATCGTGGGCACTAGAAATGACGACTATTTTTTTAATCCCGCAACACCGAAACCCGAAAGAAATATTTGTGGGTCAAAGAAACTTTTGCATAACTCTCGGGTACAACTTTCAGATATGCGCGTATGTAGGTTCCCATGTGACACTTTCCTTCAGCGCCAAAACGAGCACCCATTAGGTACAAATATATTTTCAAAACTAAAGTTGCAGGAAGTCGCTGGATAAAGCCTGCTTCCAGGCCTATGATCAGCAGTAGAATGTCTGTGGCTGAGATTATAATGATGATAATATTTATAAAGTCACAGTGGGAGAGGACGCGGAAGGGAAGTGGACAATATTTGATTTTCAACTTCTCCTATTCATTTAACTTTCTGATTGATTTCGTTGCGGTTAAAGATAAGTTACTGATAGCGCGCGAGTTGAATGCAGTCGGGGCCTGAGGTAAAGAGCGGGAGCATCTCCCTCCGTCGTCCGCACGTGTCCCCTCCCGGGCCTGCAGCTAAGTGCAGTGCTTCCCGAGTTATCGTACGCTTGTTACGATACTCAACATATTATAGCCCGTGTTGTTATGAATTTTTTTAATAATTCATTATGACAAATTGTCCATCAATTATGTTAAAAATAACAAATTTTATTCGTGGCCAAGCACGAGAAATAGCGAAAATTGTGAATAAATAATTTGTTTTATTTGATTTTAGTGTGTAAAATAATTACTTATTGAAAATGTGTGATATTTACTATATTGTTGATTTTTTTAATTATGTTTATCTAGTTTTAAGTGACAAACTTAAAACAATGTAAAAATTATCGATATACCCACTATGGCCATCAATAATTAGATCACCACACTACCGCATTCCTAAGCTCTGCATTCAACTCGCGCGCTATCAGTAGACAGTCCCGGAACCTTGCCGAGCTTCAGTGCTCGGTGTCATTAAAATGCGTGCCACTGTCGATCCTGGCTTACAGGAGGTGGTGGGTATGAGGGCGGGATAGTCTTCAAAAAACACAGTTATGTTTCTCAAACACACGGCCTCTGTCTTCCGTCCCAACTAGACTATCGCTGAAGTTTCCTTTCACCACAATTATATAAAAATTATTTGAGCCTCATTTAAGACTTCAACGCGCGAATAGAAAATGCGTCGAAAAACAATTTTAAAAATGCTACATACTTACTTCTTGAAGTAAACTGCATTGCAACTACACCGAATGCAATTCATACAAGTTTAATTTGAAATATCGCCGGCGAGTTTAGATGAAACGCCGGATTGTTGTTACATAATATTCTCCAGGGCAGGCTAGTTCAATATACTCCGTCCGGGATATTAATGTGAAAACTTTGGACATTTTTTGGCTTGTTTTTGAGGACGAGTTTCGCGAAGTTTTCCTCTTGAGGTATACCTACAGACGTTTATACATAAATATTCTCGCGGCTGTATCTACGCTTTAAGTTGTAGTTTATCACATTTTTTACCCAAAATATGATATGGTAACTACCTTATCACCGTACAAAAACGTCAGTCCAGATAATTCATTTGAGATTTTTCAAACCGAAAATTTCATAAAAATGAAATGCACGACATGGAAATCAAATGCCGGACATCAAGAGTCTCTGCCGCTGTACCAAAAACCAATAAAGTGGATGAATTGTGTTGTTAGACAAAAGATTAGGTGGATAAGACTTACATACTATATTCATCTGTGACTTACATTGCAATCTAGATAAAAAATGTGAAAAGTTTGAACATATCTCAATTTGTTTTTTAGTGTTTTGCTAAGTTTTTTTCATATAGCATGAACGCTGATAAATGCGTAAGCAACTCGTCTGGTGTTAAGTGATCACAGGGGAAATCTGCGGTGCCTTGCCAGACTGTTAGGACGGAGAAAAATGGGTTGAAATAAGTTTTTTGAGACACCCGACCATTTGATTGGTCGGATAGATCTGTTTTATGTGAGCCATAATTATATCTAGAGTTTCTTATTCTGTGAATGAAACCACGCGAAAAACTTAATTAAAAGTGTTGAAAATATGTAATTAATATAAAACGAGCGTGATATGAAAAAATTCTACATGTTTCATATTAGATAGACTATAATTGAAACAAACAGCTAAGATTAAAACATTTAAATATATAACATAACCTAGACACGATTTGTACCGCGTCCTTTCATTCTAGATTTTCAATTTTCATTTATCTATTATTTTTGTTAATATTAACTTCTAGTTTGTGGATGTCGCGTTCACTTCTAGAAGGTTGCAAATAGTTTGTATGCTCTACTTTATCACTGTTTATTTATTAATGTCATTTGTTTGTAACCAGTTTTGTGAACCTAATAAATAGAAAAAAAAACTAATTATGATCTCAAAAAGTTCCGACGCGGTTTAAGTATTTTATAATACAAGATGAAATGATTCAACTAATGACCCAACGACAGACTAGCAGATAATAAAAAATCGTTCCACCGTCTGACCTCCGCAACCATAAAAAAAACAGAATTGACCTCTACAATTACCACAAAATTCGACAAAGCCGTCAACGTCTTTCTCGGGACCGCGTACAGTCAAAATGCTCTCGTCAATTTTGACCGTGCCGTATCAAATGAGTTTGAGTGTTCCCTTAGACCCTCGGTTTCTTTTCAATTCTTGAGTGACAATGACACTACAAACGCAATAGAATTGAAAGAATTTGCAGCTGCCGAAAAAATACGAGAGCAAAAACAAAAAGAAAAAAATTCTGATTTCAAATGTTGATAACTATACAAAATAATATTTTGATCCTTTCTGTTGGCTTTAAGTGCTCGGTATCCGACAGTGTTCTACGCAATGTGTTGGATTCGATTTCTAGTCCAGCTTGCCCAAATATGATATAGCTAAAGTAAAAGTAATTAGTGATACAATGTTATTTAAATAGAAAAGTCACATGAAGCGTATTACCCGACCAGGGAAACAAACCTAGTATATGGTGGTCTAAACTCTATACCCAATGCTAATAGGTAAATGAGACGACTCTAAAATTAAAACGTTAAAAAATCTATTTAAAAATGAATGGAATGAAAACAAAATCGTTTAATAATAATATCAGCGAACCACCACTTTATTAATCGCTCTTTAGAAAATTTAATCCATTTCTATCCTTAAATTAAATTAACACTTATTAATTAAAAAGAAAACGCTAATCCTACAAAGAAAATCGCTTCAAAAATCAGCGACTAAAGTTAAAAGAGCGAAGCCATATGACGGCACCGTGAATAATTTAATAAAGATACGTTCTGGAGCCTACAGATACTTTCGCGCGGAATATTCGAGAATCTTCCTCCTGTAATTATAATTCGTAATTCTGCGTAAAGCGGTTGATTTCGAGATAAAACGATTTGCTAAATTAAGAGTTTCCAGCAACATCGGTGCGAGAGCGTTTTCCTAAGATATTTCACGAATTAATTGTGCCTTAATAATTTGCAGTGTTTGATTACCAGGTGTTACTACATGGTATTTCATTTCATCACGATCTCCCAACTACAACAGGTCTTATCGTAAAAAATTGCGATTTTCGTTTTCAGGGTTTTTGGTCAACCTGTATGGGTGCTAGTCTTTTTACCGCTCAGGTGTGTTTTTTTTATTTCAATAAATGGCGAGACGATCATGCCGTTCGCCTGATGGAAAGCGATACACCACCTTGAATTACAAAGCAATGCTTGGCATTCCAGTGCGCTCGCAATCCACATGAGACATTAGATATTAAGTCTCAATATGTCCAGTAACTACTCTGGCTACAATGTCCTTCAATCCGAAACACAACAATGCATTTACACTACTGTTTGACAAGGGAAGTAGCCATTGCGGTGGTACCTACCTAGATGGCCTCTCACATATGAGAGACATACCCCCACCAAAATGTTCTTTATGTATGATGCATCACACCGGTCTTAACATACGGTGCGTAGACTTGGGGTCAGAGTGTCAACGAGCCATGAAACGCAGTAGACTGGGTTTAAAGTTGGTGAACCATGGTCCATGATAGAAACAGTGTACTGCGCTCTAAGACTCAAATACTAGAAAATTGTGGATAAATTAGAAGAAAACGACTTGGATAATTGGGAGAGAGATTGGCAGGATCGAGTCCTGAACCAGGACGAATGGAAGGATTCCCTGCAGTTGAATAGCACAGGCTGATGTATGTATGGATATATGTATGTTCTCTAACCGACCCGAATTTTTAACGCATATTAGTATTACACACATATTACTTTCTTTTATGATTACTATTTTTTTTGGCCTTGGTTGTGGCCAATTGTCAGCTTTATTTAAATGTGTTGTCATATTTTTTGGCTTATTACTGTATGTGGTGTTCAATTAAGAATGTATAAATAAATAAATAATTAAAAATACTATCTCCATATGGAGATAGTCGTATGCTAATGTTTTCCAAATATGCGACGTGTATATCTTGAGATGGTACGAATACCTTGGATCTGTACCTCAGTTGTTCTTTATACACCTAATTATAATTCCACCGGGTGCTCAACACAACTGCACGTCTAAACTTAGTATTGAGAAAATCGTTGTCATATCGTATTATATCGGCCCATATACTCGTATGTACGTCCCACTATAGGGTAAGGGTTTTCTCTACAATCGCGAGTACAATTGGTAGGGGATAGGCCATACTCAACCAAGTAAAATTACAAAATCTAATTGAGAAAATATTTTACTTCATTTCCATACACAGTCCTATCGCTTCAAAAGTCTTATTAATATTAAAGTAATTTTAAATATTAAGACTGCCTCGGTGGCGTAGTTGTACTAAGGTACGCTTGCAAAGCTGAGGTCTCGGGTTCGAATCCTGTGTCGGGCAAAGCGATATTGGATTTTTCTATTCATTTTCAGCCCGTAGTCAGGAATTTGTGCCCGATATGGCGATAGGCCCGCCACCTATCACATCGTGGGACGGAACATACTGGCGAAATGTGGGTGTCCAGGCACCTCTGCCTACCCCTCCTCGGAAAAAGGCGTGAGTTTATGTATGTTTAAATATTTATTCAAGACTGTTTCGATTGTAGACGAACGTAGTAACTTGCAATACATAATAAATGTATACTCAGAGTAATTTGAACCACGTTCAGACCTCAAAAAGGTTTTGCAAGGTCGTTCCTAGCATCTGCCCACTAATTTACGACGTTCCTACAGATTACAGGGAGGTAATCAAGTATGATTTGAGGGAGGCAAATAATTTATATAAAGGAAATGTTCCCTAAATGCCCATATTGTATCTTTTTAGTCATTTGCTAAACTGTAATTTAAAAAGTGTTCACAAAAGATCATGTGGCTATATAATCGTCGTAATCAACTATTCAAACAGCATAAAAAATCTAAAAATATATATCATTTTATATTTCTTTTAGTAATGTAATATTCCACATAAAATAGAAATATAGTGTTTGATACCGAGTAATCCCTTGACTTCTTAATTAGTCCGTCGGTCAAAGCAAACTTTTCTCAGTGGCGTTATTTATTACTTCTCCTCTGAAAGGTTAATTAACAATTTAGCAACCGTTGTAAGCAAACTGCAAATAATTATTAACTTTCTTCTCTAAGTCAGAATGATTTGTTGGGAAGTCAAATGTTAGCACAGTTTTTTGTGTTTGAAAAATCTTCTTTCGCTATCTGTTTATATTTATATACTACTAAGTAAGCGATATGGTAAAATATTAAATAATATATTTCCTGTGCCTTAAATATAATAAAATATTTATGTATTTAATCTTTTTTTTTTTCAGTGTACTGAGAAACAATAAAGAAATAAAAAAAAATTAATAAAATAATTTAATATTCTAAAACAAAAGATCTTTGCGGTAGTGTCATGTGTCGTCCATTGCACGGTACAGCTTTGCTGTTCTGTTTGTTGAGAGTAAGATTGTTGAACCTCGAATAATCTCTCGCCTTTTTCGAGTCATCTTACATTATTAATAAAAACTGATGCTACGAATCATAAGATATTAGGAGAGTTCATACATAGTAATAAATATTTCGATTTCTTAATTCACTTGCTCAATCACCGTTTTTCAGCACAAAATACATTAACATTCCACTTTTATCTGCGTTTCGATCAAAACATGTTTCAAAAATATTAAATCTACATATATTTCTAAGTTAGGTCCCACAAGACCCACTCCGAGATCTAAGTCCGTCCCGCAAGCAAAGACACTATTCGCAACAATTGTCGAAGTTAATGGCCTCGCGTCCAACTGATGCAATTATGAAGCTCAATTTAACCCACCCGGGTTGCGGCACGACCAGCTACAAATGACGCAATTTATACCCTTAAATAGGATTTTTTCACGTTTTAGTGCAACCGGACTGAAATGAGATGAGATTCAGGTTATTTCTTGTCGCATACCCCCGGTAAACTAGGAAACAGCTCATCTGAAAGTGAACTAATGAGTAAGTGGCTCATAAATATTTGTAAAACTAGGATCCTAAGGTGCCTTGTCAACGCTTCTTGTTTGGCTACATGCAAAAATGCTGTTGTCTTCTGCGTTTCGATTATTATGATAATATTACTGGTTTATAGCTACTTTGGAATTTGTGCCCGATATGGCGATAGGCTCGCCACCTATCACATCGTGGGACGGATCACACAAGGCGAAATGTGGGTGTCCAGGCACCTCTGCCTACCCCTTCTGGGAAAAAGGCGTGAGTTTATGTATGTATGTATAGCTACTTCTTATACGATGACTAATGAGTTTCCCAAGTTATACTTCGTCATCATCGTTATCCACAAGAATTCCTTAGATTTAAAGGGCAACTTGTTTTCTTTCTTTCTCTATTTTCGGCTACAAGATTCTCATAACGACTTGTTATCTGTCCCGCTTCTTTAAGCCCTAAGAAGCTTTTCCGAAAATGAAAATAAAGATACGACCTGTTCAGCCGCAGATTTTTTACAAATTCTAAAACATTTCACCGCGCATTTTTCATCATATTTACCGATAACCCAATCAATTCTGAGGACTTGATTTTTTCCGAGCCTTCAGAAGAAAAAATCAACCACTCGGCTGCTGCGAGCCTTTCACTCGGCTATAAACAAGTTAAATCAAATTGGGCGTAGCGTTTTTAACGTCGAGAGTTGTGGCTCAGATATACATAGGCCATCTCTTACAGGTATATTGGTGTCATTCCATTTCTGGTTATTGGTATATTGGTTTTATTACCAGTGGTAGGTCTCTCATATGTGAGAGGTCGCCCGGCTAGGTTAGTACCTACTAACAGCAGTGTAAATGCACTGTTATGTTTAAAATTGCAAGATATGGTAGCCAGAGTATTGAAACTAAATATCTTATTTCTTAGGATGGCGAGCGTAATGGAATGCTAAGCATTGCTTTGTAATTCAAAGCGTTGTTTGGTTTTGCTACTGTTTATGAGTACGACCTTAGTGTGTAGTAGAATATATACACCTGTTGGGTGTATTTATTATTATGTAAGTCATTTTGTATAAACTCCTTATTCCACTTCTCCAAAACATGACAGCGCTCCATCGATCAGACGCTCCGCTAGACTGACAACTGTCAATCTTGTTCCTACAAACTCAACAGATGGCGCCAGGACTGCCTGCGCCGTCAAGTATATAAACGTTACTAAATAAAATCAGGCGGCTATTGTGGTGGGCATTATACCAATTTCCGAGTCAGTGAACAGTCCGCCCGAAAAAGCACAAAATCACTCGACAACATCCACAAAATACACGAATATTTTTCCCAGGTAAAATTAAATTATCCCATATTCCGAAAAGATCAGACGTAATATTGACCTTTGGAGCTACCAAAACTAATTTTACTAATCAAATCCTCGTTACCATTCTACTGCATTCATCCAAAAACCACAACCGACAACTTAACAAGCCTCTTCAGAATTAAATCTGTTTAATAAGTCAGTTTGCAAATGTACAACGGGGGAATTGTTTAAGTCACCACAAAGCTTGCGGGACCTACGACTTACTATTTCAGAAGATTTCACTCGTTCCAACTATCGCACAAGCCGGATTGTTATATTTAACGGGAGGTGTGGTACAAGTGGTTAGAATCGAGTTCTTCTAAATGGCAAGCTACAGGTTCCATTCCGGAGTAAATCATATACATACATAAACTTAGCCTTTATCCCAGAAGGGGTAGGTAGAGGTGCCAAGACACCCACGTTTCGCCTTGTATGTTCCGTCCCAATGTGGTAGGTGGCGAGCCCGTCGCCATATCAGGCACAAATTCCCGATTCTGGGCTGATAATAAATAAAAAATCCATTATCACTTTGCCCAACCCGGGATTCGAACCCGAGACCTCAGCTTTGTGACCGTACCATAGTACAACTACGCCACCGAGGCAGTAAATCATATGATGTATAAATATTTGTTTCTATAAGTGAAGTCGTTGTTTGTGATACCCAAGGCTTAACCATTCTTGGTGTGGGATATGTCATATAGGTGTGGAAGTTTTACAGTTGTTGTGATTCGTATAAATAGGATGCCATCGCAAGAAAGAAATCCTTTTCGATACTGATAAACATCGATACGATCGATCGATGGTCGCGGGTTCGAATCCCAGGGCACACCTCTGACTTTTCAGAGTCATGTGTGTATTGATAGTCAATCACCACGCACTAAAACGATGAAGGAAAACATCGTGAGGAAACCTAAACACCATAGCGATTTATAAGAAATTCTATGGTGTGTAAGTCCGCCAATCCGCACCAGGCTAGCGTGGTGGACAATATGGTCTAACCACTCTCAATCGTATTCTCGATTGTAGAGGAGGCCCGTGCCCTGCAGTGGGACCTATATGGGCTGATACATACAAACATCGATACACGTAATACATTGCGTGTAATCAAAAAATACCATAGGCGTGAACCGTAACAAATCCTAAAACTAGCGAAAGGAATCACAAAGCCCTAATCTCTAAAGTGTAGCCACGCGAAATGACCCACCTAAACACCTCTATGACACCTTCAAATTAATTTTTAACTCTAAATCCATCGTCTTAGGGTTGAATTTTGGAAGATTGCAAGAGCTACGAAATATGGTGCGGCGACCTCAATGTGTCTTGGAAATGATGTCACACGAGTTGATTAACTTGTTGGGCCGGAAGGACCAGCGACGGCAAATTAACCCGTCGCTACGACAGCTGACAACTGCAAAGCGATTAAGCTTGGCCTGTTAAATTATTCAGAATTTACACACATCGTTTTATAAGAATTTCGAGGAAGAATATCTTTTCTACCCCTGCTGTTTATTTTTTCTGAATCGTTGAAGGTTAATTACAAACTAGACTCGTTTAAGAGACTGAATAACTTGGTTCTTGTTTAGTTGGTCTAGCTGTCATTCCTGACTGATTGTAGTTGTAGTGGAAGGCTGACCGTTATAGTACAAGATTGAAGTAATACCGTAGATATGTCAAATATGTATGAATTAATCTAGCAGTGATAAATATGGTATGAAGATTATTGCCAAGTCTTTCTATAGGAACACAGTATCCAAAGTAAAGGCTTTTGAATGTAAGTTTTAGGTCATACCCTCATTAATATCAAAGATTGTGCCTTCTTATGAGACTGGCAATATGAATGAAAGTTTCGGCAAGATCCTGAATCCATAAGGGTTTAGATCCCAAGGATATGAAAGAAATTGCTATTTCATGTTTACTCACGATCGCGGGCATTATTATGAATAGAATATAATACTTGCCGAGTGCCGACCCTATTAGATTCATAGTAACGCTATTTTGGAACCATTCGGCCGAGTTCTTTTTTGTAATACAAAGTGAGAAGTTGCGATATTCAATATCTTTAATAAAATTAAGAACAAACTAGACTACTAAAACGATATTGCACAAAATGTCATGGTACGGAGAACGCACCCAATACCTTCTAATTCAACGCTCATTCAGATCTCATTTTCAACTTCAGCACATCAAATCAAAGAAACACACTTTGGAAAATATTCAGCAAACGAAACATACCAATTCCACACGTCGAGCGGTAATTTCGTGGTACATTTCATTCAAATCACACCAAACATTATGTTGCGTACGCGAAATGCGAAATCACGTCTGACACATGACGGTTCCCTTCCAGACGCCCCCTCGTCTCCAATTGTAAGCCGGGAATTGGTTGAGTTGTGATTGGCAATTTGATGTCTGTTTTTATACATCTACAGAGTCTGAATTTTTGATTTAGAAAAAAAGTGTAATGGCGTGAAAATTATTTCTTGTATCACGATAAACATTTTTCATTCATTTAAATATTCTTCTTATATCAAAAATGAAGTGCCAGTGGGAATAAACAGCATATATTGTGTTCGATTCACTGATTTGCAATCAAATATCATCATATTAACATGCTATCACAAAACTAAAACAATTTAAAAGTATACTGTTTTGGTACTCTCGGCCACTTGTCACTACATAAACTCGCTCTTAATTTGATTAAATGCATCAAAACATACCCAAAAACCCAAGTGTCAATGTTAATCAAACTTCCCACAGAGTCCTAAGACTCAGCCCGGAATCGTCCCTGACTCATCGTAATATCGCTTCCATCTCCCGCACCCACGCATTAACATTTTGGCGTATTGAAATAGATTTAATCTAGATAATCAAATGATTCGTGCTGTATTGAGATGTATTAGGCAATAATTGATCATGCCACTAGCATTATTAACATACACTGTTCAATATGTCGGCATGGGCTAAGCCACAGATTTAATTACAGCTAAATTAATGTCACGGTCAGTAAATTAATCTGGTCACGTAGTTCTCGATAGTCAGAATTGACAGTGGCACGCACTAAAATTATAACGAATTATTGTTAGAGTCTTGAAGACATTAGTTAGCATATATACCTGAAAAAAAAACGAATAATAATGACAATAAATAACACTTCACTTTAAATCACAACAAAAAAGAATACAATAATGTAGGATTAGGTTTAACAGAAGAAGATAATATTTTAATAAATAATGTTTAAAGTCGTAAGTATACATTTTTAATTTATTTTCCATTTGCCACAATATATGATTCAAATATATATGTACATACATATCTTAAGATTTATCTTAAAACAAAAATCATATTGAAAATCTTAACACAGAAGATAATATTTTAATAAAATATGTTTAAAGTCGTAAGTATACATTTTTTATTTATTTGCCACACTCTATGATTCAAATGTATACAATACATATCTTAAGATTTATCTTAATACAAAAAGCATATTGAACATCTTAACATGGAATAAACATTGTAATGACAACTGGTGCGAAAAATCATCCATAAAGCTCTAATATACAACTGTACTGCATCAGCCCAAAATCGCCTAATGTTGAGGACGGTTTCGATACAGAAAGCTTGTCCTCTATAGTCCACAACGGGTTATTGCAAGTCCATAGTTGGGGTATTGCAAGTAAGAAGACTTTACATCTGTCTCTATCAGCTAAGGCTGGTTTTAGAGTCAAAAAATACTTTGAATTCCGCTGGCCATCCTGAGACATAAGATGATAATCGCATTATGTGTAGTAGTAATACCTAGTAAATGCAGTAACATTTAACCCTAAGCTTAAGCTTACGTTCAAAATGAATTTTGAGTGACCTTTGAACACCGAAACAGATCCGACACTGATATAAATCATTAACAAAACCGCACAACAGCGTAGGAATGATGGAGTTAGCATTTACAAAACGTGAGCTATGACCTTTAATTATCGATGCGAAATGTACATTGAAATCATCACTATTCAGATTAAAACTAATTATTATCGAAGCTATTTTAGTTTCGTGTGGTAGGTTATGGTTATCGACATATCGACATTTACGTCATCATAAATTTTAAAACCCGTGTGATTGGGAGATTTTTACACATCTCCGCTCTATTCCGCTTCCCTCTGTTTTAGTCGAAACGCAGCCTCAAGCAACAAATTGCAGATAATATAAATATTATATTCAACAACTCATCAATCCAAAAACAAGTAAAATTCCCAAAGTCCCACAAAAAAGCCCACCCAAGTAGCTCCACATCTGAACTGACACACCTTTCCGCGTATCCATAAAACAGGCATAAATCAATTCACATTGCCCGCTCGTCAATCGTTCAGACGTCTAGCAATTTTTCAATGTTTATTATGTACGTAGAAGCGGTCCGATGGGACGTAAATCCGACAGATTACGCCAAAAACTCGACGCCTTGACCCGTTTACAAACGGAAGAACACGGCCAAGACATAGTTAGTGATGAGTGCCAATATGTAGATGGATTTCGGAAGAAACTTGGCAATTGCAACATAAGACAACATGCAATTAGAGGGTAATTAGGGAATAAACTAACACTGTTAGCAGAAGTTGATTAAGATCACCTTAATTACATCAAAGTTGAAATTCGTAACCAGATTCGCGTAATTGGATCATTATTGAAAGTAATTATATACATTTACTCATTCATTACTTATTTATGAATATAAACGGCAATTAATGGTGTAATATACTTAAGAGCGATATTGTGTTTAGTAGAAAGATTTCCTGATCGAATATAGGTTTTTTTGATGTCCCGTATTGTCAATAACCGAACAAAAGGCAACTAGGGGTTAAGCCTTCAGTGAGATAGTAGTACCAGTCTTTTTTGACACAATATATAATGTGTATGTATCGTCCCACCGCAGCACACGGGTCACCTCTGCAATCGAGAGTATAATTGAGAGGGTTAGGCTACATAGTCCACCACGCTGGCCTAGTGCGGGTTGGCCGACTTTACATAACATAGAAATTCTTTCAGCTCGCTATAGTATGCAAGGTGTTCTCACGATGTTTCCCTACACCTTTATAGTGCGTGGTGATTGAATATCAAAACACACATGACTTCGAAATGTTACAGGTGTGCCGTGAGATTTGAGCCCGCGACCACCTTAAATATGTAGGCAGCCGCATCTGATCTATTTTGGTTTTATTATTATTATTTATTTAAAGTTCTAAATCCTATTTTAGCTACCGAATATTTTGTTCCTTTCAAACGACTTTTGAATCCAGTTTGAGCGAAGGAGACAAAAAGTTCGGTAACTAAAATAGCAAACTGTTATTGAATAAGTCCATTAATATTTGACAGACATATAAGGCATATTACCATAAAGTTTTATCTAAATCCGTTCAATCATTTTACAACGAGTATAAACACACATGTTCTCAGAACCTTTTACATTTCTATAAGATCTATCTAGATTCTAGAATCTAGATAATTGGCATCCACGCTTCGATCAACAATGGCACGGTATTGTCGATCGAGACATCCACGTGGTTCGACCATGCGTGCGACGCTAATGACAACGTTATCTCGTAACTACACGTGTGATGATGTACATTCCATATAATATAAGGTAGTCTATGTTCTGTATCAGCCCATATACGTCCCACTGCAGGGCACGGGCCTACTCTACAATCGAGAGTACAATTGAGATTGGTTAGGCCATATAGTCCACCACGCTGGCCTAGTGCGGGTTGGCGGACTTACATACCATAGAAATTCTTATAAACCGCTAAGGTATGCAGGTTGCCTCACGATGTTTTCCTTCACCGTTTTAGTGCGTGGTGATTGACTATCAATACACACATGACTCCGAAAAGTCAGAGGTGTGCTCTGGGATTTGAACCCGCGACCATCGTGAACACGTTGGCAGCCGCGTCTGGTCCGTTTACCAACAGGCCACCACGCACTAGTCTATGTTACATGAGGTATAAAAGGGTTTATTTTCTTTTATTTTATCAATTACGGAAATCTTACAGCTAGATTACATAATAACATAGATACATAATATAAGAGGGCCATTTAAGTTTTTACAAATAGAATACAGTACAAAATGAAGGCAAGGTTTGATTTTTCACATTACGTAATGGTTCCTAAAGGCATCGCTTATAAGAAACATGAATTTGAAAACGGTATCAAAATTAGTTGTATATTATAGTCATTAATCTAAAAAAAACAGTATATAACTATGTTTAATTTTGAAAAGTCAAAATATTAAAAAATATATAATATTCTTTTAATAACCCAAACCTATAATTTTCCCAAATAACTGAGACAGATATTTCTGTTTTTTTTTTTCCAATAAAAATAATATTGTAATTGCATTTTAAATATTTTTTATAAGTCACTAATTTAATTTAAATTTTCATCTAACTGAAATGTTATATAAATTTTAATTTAGTTATGAACGTGTTTCCTTTTAACCTTTAAAGGTTATTTACGTTACATAATACACATTTGAATTATTAATTAAATTGAACTTTAATTGTGAATTATAATTAATTAATGCAAAAAACAACAACAATGAGATACGTACCAAAGGATTTGTTAATGAGTTTAGATGAACTATTTTTGGCTCTTAAATTCAAATTGCAGTAGAAATCGCACAGGTGAGTTATCTATTGTATCCTCCATTCCAAAACCGACCAAACACATAGATAACACATGTAAATGTTTGTATCTCTTTGCGCATGTTTGTGTGCGTGTGTGCATAGGTCGCAAAATTTGAATATTAAAGCGTGAGTTCCCAATAATGGTCGCTTTGATCAAAGACTAGACAAGGTAAGGCGGACTGATGTAATTACTTGGGCGACAATATCAGCTTGTTGCTTCATAATATAATATAATTATTTCTGGACCGCATGGTACACTTAATTGTATCCAACGGAAAAAAACATCCTTCTACATTAATATGGCAGTCCGCATACTTCCCACGGCATAATATGCCTTAAGGGATAAAAGAGGTTTGTTTTTTTTTTTTTTATTGCTATGAATGGTGAGACGAGCATGCCGTTCGCCTGATGGTAAGCGATACGACCGCTCATGAACAGTAGCAAAACCAAACAACCCCTTGAATTACAAAGCGATGCTTGGCAAGGTTTAGGGCTTAACCCACAACGTTGGTCTAAAGAGGACTGGTGGACTTCAGAAGACTTCTCTGAAGCTCAGGTTACCTCAAGATGTTTACTGTAATGGTCAAAAAACCGGATGTATGATACCGAAGCCAGCTGGCAGTTTTGGTAGGGATTCTCACTTAAAATGCAGATCTAATGAAAAAACAAAAGCACATTTCACGAAGCGATTTATGCCAGCAACGTTTGTCATGTACATAATATATCTGCATTGTACGGGCCTGCAACCGCGGCGACCGCGGGTACAAGCCGCGTCGTGAGAATCCCTTGGGAACTACAGACACAATGAAACTTAAAATTTCTCAAAAAAAACAGCAAGGTTTTTTGCAATGTTTAAATGTCGTGTTTGGGTAGTAAATACACAGTTTTTGGTAAAATGTTAAGTTAAACCTTAGCGTACTATTGCGTCTTTAAAAATAAAAAGGTGTACATTCTAAAAAATGTACTACTACTAAATTCTTCAAAAATCTACGTATTTACTACCTAAATAGGACGATAGGAAATTTAAAAAAACAAAACTCTTTTTTGCGAAAATGTTATTTGCTTTATGTCTCTGAAGTCACTAAATCTACAACCTAGCTTCGTTTTCGGTCGCAGTCTGGTTATACTTGGTACACTATAAATAAACGCTCCATATTCATTCATTTTATTTTCAAACTTCACCATATGAACTTGCAGAAATACACGCAATGCAGTGAAAGTTACGTATAAGCGTGTAAAACCCTTTTAAGCTTCCCAAGTTAGCTTCTGCTCAAACAAAACTTAATTCAACAATACGCTGAATTGTATAAATGCATAATAGCTAAGGTTCCAAGAAGCCGAGACGAACGAAGAACAGACCGATTCCAAGAGTTTGCTGTGGTAATACGCAAGGCTTGGATTTCCTATGACTGACAGAGGATGGGGGAATCCAATTTAGATTTAACGTCCTTATAATCAAATACCACCTCTCGAGCTGAGATTTATATCGGAAAATTATAGTTTCAGACTCGGATCAATTAGTCACCAAGTTTTCAGTTACTATCGTTTTTTTATTGTTATGAACGGTGACGAGCATGCCATTCGCCTGCTGTTAAGCGATACGACTGCTCATGTACAGGAGCAATGCTTGACATTCCACTGCACTCGCTATCTTGAGATATAAGATGTTAAGTCTCAATATGTCCAGTAGTTACTCTGGTTACAATATCCTTCAAACTGGAACACAACAGTGCGTTTACTGCTGTTTGGCGGGAGAAATTGAAATTATGGTAGTACCTACCCAGGCGGCCTCTCACAGGGCGGACCTACCACCACTAGTAGTGTCATAAATTTAAAGATATTTTGCTATAAATACTTCCGCCTCGCAATCCATTCTATTGTACTACACGATGGCCCAAGGCGATACTTTACGACATCCAAATCAGCGCTCTTTTAAACATAATACACATGTTCTTTCAACTTCCCACACGGCTAATGAAAATCCGAGCAGCCACAACAGAACAATATTTGCATCGTAACATCGTAAACGCTCGTATGAATCGATATAATCCCGCCGATAAACTATTCTTTAAATACTGTTGTAATATCGTAAAACGTTTACGGACGCCGGGCTGCGGTCACGTGCGAATGCGGGTTGCTGATATAGACAATATTTAGACGTTGTTTCATATGACTAAATGAGGATGTTTGGGCGAAAATATTAAAGAAGTGTATATGTCATTGATATAAAAACTAAGTATAAGCCCTTTAGTACTTCGGAGTATCAATGAGATGTCTGTGAAAATCGCGCCATCTATTAGATTTTGTCGGAACTATGTCGATAGAAAATTGTTAAAATACATAATTATTAAATTAATTTGATGCAATAAATTCGTTTTTAACGATGACAGAAATTGTTTATCTACATATTTTGACGTGACAACGTCTTAAATTAGGTTGCGGCTGGGAGTCACTTATGAAAAAGTGTAACGCCCGGTAACGTTACGATGAGTCACCGAACGAGAGAGAGGCCCGCCGAATGCCTTGCGTCTCTCTCCCACTCAACTATGATCTAATTATAGTTGAGTGATTAATTTAATTATATTCATATCAATAAATATTTTTTCCAAACTTTCATCTATAAGACAAGCAGGTATTATCGAAATCATTGTGACGACAACTTACAGTGGCGCTGTTGACGCAACGCCCCACTGGAGCATCGCACCACTTACGTCGGAATATTTTACGCGCTCTGTGCCCTTATATGTACGTCCTATCCATGTATTTATATCATTGGTATATTTAGATCAATTGTAACTTGCGGTTTTGGAGTAGGTATCGATTGGACGACGGCTTAGCGCACCATAAATGACGGGCGCAGTTTCAACATATTTCATGTTTTGGATCCTAGATAAAGGACGCTATATTAATTTTACACCTACAGATATAAAGCTAATATAGGTTTCATATTTGAGATAAAATGTGTGGTTTGTTTTAAAATTTTACATTCCATTAGTAATGAAACACAAAAAGTACATTTCCTAAGTCAAATCACACGCACGCAAAACTTCCTGCCAGTTTTACCTTTACAACATAGCAAAACAAAGTACAACAGCCAACAACACCAATAAATCAGTCCACGAAGCCGGACAGTTTACACAACAACCTACGTTTTATTAGTGAGTGCGACGCGTGTAGTTACACCGCTCATAACATCCTTGTATTAACTGCTTTACGATCCGTTGGCGCTGATATAAGGGCACTGTAGTTATTAAAAACACATTGTTTCTATGGGTATTGTTCCGTCTTACACTAGTGTTTCGGTCTGACTTCGCCTGGATTCAGTATCTTTTTTCTTCCTTACAAAACCCTTTTCGACATTGACATATTCAGCTTACATACACACTTTCGCACATATGTATTTAATGGTGGTGGGCCTCTGTAAGTACGAGGGCGCCTGAGTTGGCACCACAGTAGTGTCTATTTTTCCCGCCTAACAGTAATGTACATGCACTGTTGTGTTCCGGTTTGAACAATATTGCAGTCTGAGTAACTACTGAACATAATGAGACCTAACACCTTATGTTTCCTAATGTCCACGAATAGTCATATCGCTTACCATCAAGCGAATGTCATCCTCGTCTTGCCATAAATCTCAATAAAAAAGGCCTCAAGACTCTTACTAATATGACATATTTCCTGTTATCCTGTTTTTTTTTTAATACTACAATTGAGATACCCAAATCTGACAGGGTTTTTTTGTTATACTGTATACGCGGTAATAAAACATTAAACCCACATCACTTTAAACATCATGCAACTTAAAACACAGATATATTGATTTCATACCAAACTTATATTTCAAAGCGAAATCCCCAACTCATTTAATTAATTCCCGATTCATTTCACTACGCCGCTCCGACATTCATAAATATTTACCCCGGATGCACGTGGATCGCACCCGGGGGAGACGGGGTCCAGGATTCGATACAAACGGGGGCAAACCGTCTAATATTAGTAATTAGATCGCCCTGGGACTTGCTAATACGATAAACCTATCCGTAAATGGATTACGCTAGACTCGGAGTGATTATGGGCGTGTAAGCAAATTAACAGCTGATTTGCGTGACATTCGGTTAGGCTAATAGTTTTATAATACTAGCGTTCCGGCCCGGCTCCGCCCGGGTTCAACAATTCCGACTACCACCATAACAGTGTAAATGCACTGTTGTGTTTCGGTTAGAAGAACATTGTAGCCATAGTAACTACTGGACATGTTGAAACTTAAAATCTTATTTATCGGGATGGCGAACGTAGTGCATATTGTTGTGTATTGAATGAACTGCGCGAACTTTTAAAGCTAAAAAAATCATTCTCATTCTTACAGTTCTAATTCGATCATAGAGTCCCCCCATAATATTATTTTTCACTTCCACGTGCAGACATCGATCAGTTACAAATTGTAAAGAAATATATATTTTTTAGTGCTCAAAATAAACATGATTTATCACTTAACTATTTTTACTCTTATGGTATTCTGTGTCTGTATCTGTATTATCCCATATACGTCCCACTGCAGGGCACGGGCCTCCTCTACAATCGACAGTACGATTGAGAGTGAGGGAAACATCGTGAGGAAACCTGCATACTATAGCGATTTACAAGAATTTCTATGGTATGTAAGTCCGCCAACCCGCACTAGGCCAGCGCGGTGGACTATACAACATTGATACAACCGAGCGACTTTTCTTTAAACTGCATATACTAGGCACCATTTTCAAGCTCTGTACTAAAAATCAATTAAATAGGAACAATAGTTTAGTCATAAATGATTTTTTAAGTTTTTGCTCTCTTTGAACACGCTGTTGCTTTTCGAACAGCTGATTACGTCCAACGCATAGGTCATTCACCTTAAAGCGACATATCTTACTAAAATCTATGCGCTGTTGCCGCTCTGACACAAATCACATAAATAAGTACGACTAAATTACTTTAAAAGTTGGCGATGCAAATAAGAAAGCAATAAATACACACACACACTTACACTTTCATTACGAGAGCGACATAGCAAAACATCCTGTGCGTAAAAGAAATAGAAATAGGTCAGTATGTGTGTGTGTGTGTGACACGTACGCAATTGACCTCTAAAAAATAGATTTTAGTCTGCCGCCGGTATCCTTTCAGAACGCATGTAACACGGAAGCTCCTGCGCCGCCGCGCCGCGCCGCGCCGCTTTGATCTTGCCGATCTCACGCCGATAATTTTAATTTTGTCTTGTTATTGACACCACTCGTAAATAAATCTAAGACATTTTTTGTGCGCGTACTTCAAAAGTACCTAACTACGCGCGGTGCACACAGCCACGCTGCGCCGGCGGCGTGGCCTTGGCAGCGCGGCGCGACAATAACACATGCCGCGAGCGACGTTGCCAATTTGTTTTGTTATAATTCGGATCTACAGGTCAGTGAAATATACTTACACAGGGTGGTTACGTTTTACTCTTATTTGTAAGCTATTTAGTTTGTTTGAAACAAACAAAATCTCATTTTTGGTATTATAAAGTTTTTTGCCGTGTCGAATAAATACTAAGAACGTATAGTATACGTAGTGTAATTTTATGCCCATAGGTCACATCAACTTTGTATAGCCTAAGCACTCTCACTCTCTTATGGTATTGGGGTGCAAAAAAATCGATATAAACTACTTGAAACGTGATACTACATTATTAGGAAATTGCCATGTCGATCTGTCGTGGGCAGTATGATTTTTCAAATATGATTAAGCCCAATGTTTTCATCGTAGGGCGAAATAGGACGCGAGAAAAGTTAAAGGGATAGTCACATATATATTTCCTATATTGGCACTACTGCATTCAGTTATATAACTTATCTGACAAAATAACTTTTTTATTGGCGATTGAAAAGTCGGTCTTCACATGTTCAGTACTATAAGCAAGTATTTTTTAAGTGAATGCATGTAATTAAAATAATCCAGGAACTAAGAAAACAACATTTAAAATCTCACTATCCAACGCTCGCTCGCAAATTTTCTTTCTACAAACGGCGCCATTGTTGAATTTATTTATATGTAAAAAAATCTCATTTAGAAGGTACGCCGTACGATGGAAACTTACAGCAATGTTTGCGTTTAATTATAAAGCTTATTCAAACAATGTTGTTTTTGTTTCATTTGGTTAGTGAAGGCGGTTTCGGCCCATCACGCTGGCTCTAAATTGCTAAAAGAAAATGTCGAAAAAATTTAAAAAAATGATACTACCATGACCCTTATTATAGCGGTTGCTAAGCCGATATTTAGTGAAGTGGTTATTCTTACAAGGTATTTACCAAGTTATAGCCATGATACCCTTTCAAAGCTATAAGTTATTCTCTCTAAGGTTCAATACCTCAAAATAGCTTGGACTCTTGACCAATTTTAACTTCTGAGGTTTCTTAACATAGTGAAACTCTTGTATAATTTAATTATTTAGCAGCAGCATGTATGAGCTGCGAACCGCAAACTGTTTGCTTCAAATCCCTGGTCGGGCAACTTAATTCCTCTCTGGTTTGCACTTTGAAAACTCACATGAGATATACCGGATATCATGCCTTCCGTCGTGGCTAAATATAGTTAGTCCCATATCACATTTTGGAATAGAAATTACTCCTGGAAACTGCGGTTGGCTTAAGTAATACCTCTGTTAACCCTTTATTTTCAACTATTAGCAACATTAGCATATATTACACACTCAGCATCAACCAAATACCACTCAATCAACATCAAGCCGGCATACTACGCAGAACTAACGAGAAATTAGCACTGAATAGCTCACAACATCGGCTCATTACAGAGATACGTATTCTCGTATCTCGTGATCAGTGGAGCCCGGTACAGTCCATCTACCCTCCATTCAAACATTAATTAAAAACTTTCTAATTAATAATTGTGTTGTGTGTACAATCGCTGTCTTGTCATTATTATTTATTTTGTCGGCGGCGTTTTAATTAAATTTATGTGGACGCTTTAATATTAATTTTAAATTTGTAGATTATTCGGGTATTATTATGATAATTCGTTGAGTTTTTTGGGTGTTTCTGTAGAATTATAATGAACGACTAGTGGATTTTTAAAATACCGACGTGATGAAAGTCACCGAAATAAAATTCACTCATTTAACATTATACCTTCAATTATTTTCGATAGAATTTATTAAACATATTTAATTTATTTTATCAAAGAACAGATTATTGTGGTAATTCTTGTAGGTGATCCATGTTCAGAGGTGAACTTCGTGCACCTGAGGATTATCATGATAACTTCACTCCGCTTTCCAAAATTGTATTGTCAAGAAATTTAAAGCCTAAACTAGAATAAGTCTACAAGAGTGTAATCTTATACAGTCACAATTGTTTTATTAGTATACAGGGTTTTTAACGGAAATCTGAAATTCTAAACGTAGAAATATTTAAATAGAAAAGGTTCTGAATTTTGATAATAAACATGTCTAACAGTGACATGGTTGTTATAAATATAGATTGATTTCCCAGAACCGTAAAACCCTGCCGTATCAATTAATGTGTATCAAGAGGAACTTAACTTTTTGAATACTGAAATAAAATTATATGTTAATGCTTTTAGATATTATGCCATATAGCTGTTATGTTCACCCTTCTTTGATTGTCTACCCTAGAATGACGGTACTATAAAACTGAAAGCTATTTTTACATCCTATATTGAAAATCCTGTGCCCAAATAAAATACGTAAGCTTCTTGAAATGGACGCCAACTTCAGAATATGAACACAACTTTTGCTATCCAAATAATACGGACTTACATGAGCACAAGCGGCAAATTCTCAAACCACCGAGTCAGCTCGTCACGGACCAAAACAAACATAATAGACCCGAAAGAACTCGCTCAAACTTTTTTAATTTAATGTGCCCTAATCGAACAAAAATATTTTCCAGCGAAATAACTTTTATAATTTACACAATGATTTTTATTATTCCTAATTACAATTACTTTTTGTATTAATCTTTAATTTTGGCGAGATTAATCTTGGGATTAGTAAAATTATCCGAATAGAACTATACCTAAGATTTATAGTTGTGTGATTTATGTGTCGTAGGGTTCCACAAAATTATGCTATGTTTTGTGATCAACAGGTACAGGTACACGCCAAATTTCAAAGGAATTTGTCCGTTTTCTATCTGGACTGTGAATTTTGCACTTCTCTACAGACACTGTGAATTTCGCTTATAGCTGCAGTCCAAAAAAAGTCCAATTGACATTAAACTATTACTTACTTACGTTTTATCGCCGTTATTTATTGTATTTATTTTATATTTATTTGTCTGTATCAGCCCATATACGTCCCACTGCAGAGCACGGGCCTACTCTACAATCGAAAGTACGATTGAGAGTGGTTAGGCCATATAGTCCACCACGCTGGCCTAGTGCGGGTTGGCGGACTTACATACCATAGAAATTCTCATGAACCGCTATGGTATGCAGGTTTCCTCACGATGTTTTCCTTCACCGTTTTAGTGCGTGGTGATTAATTATCAATACACACATGACTCTGAAAAGTCAGAGGTGTGCCCTGGGATTTGAACCCGCGACCACCGTGAACATGTTGGCAGCCGCGTCTAGTCCGTTTACCAACAGGCCACCACGCACTTAATTTATTTATTTAATATTTATATTTATTTATTTATTATTTTTATTGGAATTATTGGCGATACGAACATACCGTTCGCGTGATGGTAAGCGACACGACCGCTCATAAACATTAGCATAACCAAACAACACCTTGAATTACAAAGCGATGCTTGGCATTCCACTGCGCTCGCCATCCTGGGACACATATAAGATACCTACCACCAGTACAA